>CM032123.1:7935000-10435000 GCA_018894105.1 Jacaranda mimosifolia
AGTCAAAACCCTAACGGCAACTAATGGAAGAAGATTAAATGTTGGATGGCAACAAAAGTTAGGAAGGATAAATGTAATTTTCAAAATAATAAGGATTTTTAGAAATTAGGCCAAACCTTAGGGGACTGGATGTAATTCACCTGATTTTTAAAATTTTGATTCTTAGGAATTTAAGATTCTCATATGATTACATGACCCCAACTGTTTGGTTTTTAATAGTTGATTGATGTCCAATTGCATTTTTTAAAACACACGAAGTTAGTTTGACCCTTTTTAGTATTTTATTCTGACATAGAAAATGTAGTTGTCCAAACTGAAGGAGAAACTAAGAAGAAAAGAATAAGAATACTACAAATTGCAGATGTATCGTCAAGTATTAGATCAAGGAAAAAAGTGTGAAGACCTTAAAGATAGGATAACAAAGATGCTGTATTGGAATGAACAAAGTTTATTGTTTTTTTTTTCCCTTATTTTGGTTGTAGCCTTTTTCTTTGTCCATCCTACTGTTATTATCGTTGATTGGTAATGGTGAATAGCAGATATTGAGTTGGTTTTTGCTTCAACTTTTGATCGTTGGTAGTGGTGTATATTACAAGCCTAGCTTTTGCTTTTTGGTTGATTGTTGAAAAATGATTGTTGGGTATAGGAGCATTCATTGATGCACTTGTAATTTATTTTTGTATCTACACTATAATATCTACTAAAAGGTTATATATAAAATGGTCTAAGTTATCCTTCTAATGTCTGTTTTTCTCTATTTTATTTTCAAAGAGAAGATGTATATTAATTATTATAATATACTATAAAATCTAACCTAGATTTGTAATGGATTTTTAGTGGATTAAATACATTAATAAAAGTTAAAAACAATAATGTGCACTCAATTTGAGGGGTTTGAATATATCAATTCCTTTTAGCTAGGATGGTTGCATGGCCTCTTTTGTTAACTTAGAAGGTTTGCACGGCCTCTGTCTTTTAAAAAGGGCATTCTAGATAATTTATACCCAAATTTGCATCTCCTAGTTGCATTCTCAGTGCATGTTCGCCATTAGAAAGTATTAAGCTCAATTTCAAAAAAACACGAGGCACTTACCAGACTTTATTTATTTATTTTTTTTAACAACAAGGGGTTCTGACAATTTCAATTTTCATAGGGGCATAACGTGCATTTCCCCATTTGAAAATTAGTTTTGACATATGTATAGTTTTAGAAATATATAATTTCCATATTTATATTAAGCCCTCTAAAAACACATGCTCTCTTCTAGGTACTCAAAACAAATCTAAGAAAATTATTAACTATATATGCATTCGGATTCAATTTTAGCATATTTCTTTATCAAGGCGATTGGAAGAAGAGGATCCATGTAAGTTGTGTGATTGTGGTATTAGGCTTTAGTTAAAGTTAATTAAGTGGATCAATTGAGCGTTTTTCTAGACCTTATACGGGTGTGTTGCAATAATTTAAATGCTCTATGTCAATTGAAACTTACAGAAAAATATAATTACGAAGATATGAGTTGCTAAAGAAATCCTACGGCACTAATTGAGCACAGCATATCATGATAAAATCACTTTTTCGATTATAAGGAAAGTTGATAGAATTTCTTCTTCTACTTACTTGTTCTTTAATGCTCATGAATAATTTTAAGGTTGTATTTGGATAGGTGGATTTTGATTTGAAGAAATGATTTCAAATTACTCTAATATTAATTAGGTGGATTTTGAAATTTATCATAACAATGGGAAAAATATATTAGAGATTTCTTCCATTATATCTCTATGTACATTATATATACATACATGGTAATTATACATACATGCATGCTCGACGAGTTTTAAACTCTTAGATTATAAATCCTCTAAATATCAAAACACAATTAATCTAAAATAATGTAATTTTATTCCTAAATTTTAGTATTACACTTTAAGGTAAATAGGCAGACACCCTCAGCCTGTATATAGGATTATTTGCAGTTTGCCCTCCAATCATTATAAGTGTAAAGAATGATTATCCAATCTTTGTTAAATGTGCTCAAAACACCTCATGCTTCAACTTTCTAGTAAAATATTTTGGAGATGTTGCATTTTGCTCTCTAATATTTTTAAAAAATTTGTGTTGAGCCATCTAAAATAATTTAAATTGTTTTATTTAGATTTAAATCCTTATTTTTGTGGAATAAAGTGAAATATTTTGTAAAAAATTTGTGCAAGAAAATATACCTAAAGAAGTTGTATCAAATAGTGTACTTCGAATTAATTTTCAGGATATTGTGACAAATTATGGGCCAAATGAACTACATGATAAGCCATATATAATTGGAAATATGCGGATGTTTACTTGGGAACAAAAAAATGGTTTCAAAAAAATCATTTTTCTACAAAGAGTTATGTTCACATTACTAAAGCCTGTCAGCATAATGCTTTCCTATGGTTGATTTTGGAAATGTCTAAGGTCCACTTGATTTTTGATCAATTTTAGTCATTCTTTTTATTTTGAATCTTGGTTAATGATTAGCCTAGGAGTCCTTTATGATTTTTCTTGATATTTCCTAGATAGACTTACTAGTTTTTTCATTTCTAAGTGACGATAAATGTATTCTACATTTTTACATAGCATTAGAAATCATCCTACATTTCTAGAGTTGTTCCAAGTCTTGTCTAAGAAGACAACAATTTTAATCATGGGAACACATTATTTTGAAGAGTATCATCAAATTTTGAGCCTTTGGCTTGTGTTTAGAAAAAGAATACTCTTATTCTTAGGTAAATTTCGAGAGTGGTAAGTATTACCACTTTTGAGTCATGCCTTATAGTTCTTCCTATGTCTCCATACCTTTTAGTGCCACCTTATTTTTACATCAATATTTATTAGTTCTCTACAATTCATTTATAATAACCAATGTTAAGAATTTATAACAAGCACAAAGCTAGTTCATCCCAACCAACTTGTGCCCATGCCTGAATTCAATTTGAAATTAATTCCTAACATTCAAGTCAAGCTGCTAAGGGCTAGTGGCATCACCCTCACGCTTGTGTGTATAAAATTTTAGATTCAAACCTGAAGGATTCCTTAATGTCTATGTGTGTGTAAATATTAAAAAATAAAGCTCAATTTAATTGGAATCATATTGAGCTTAGTTTGAAAATGATCAAACCAACTTTGTGATATAGTTAACTACAAAAGAATTCTTATTTATTTGCAAGTAATTATATTCATATATAGGCTCCCAATTTTGGATAATTAGCATATATTTATCACTTTGGATTCTACTGCATTTATGCCAAGTGTATCTGATTCTTGACCAATTATTTTTATAAGAAAATATTTAATAAACATGTCATATATTTATGAAATGGAATAGGATATGAAATATCAAATGGAATAGAGGATTTAAACCATATATTTATGTATAAGAAAGGAGATAATTTATGTATGATACAATAAATACCATAAATTGGACAAAAGTATTGAGTGATTTTCAATGAAATTCACTTGATTTCCACCCAAACCTTAATTGATATCAATGTTGCATTAAGTCTCCTTTTTTTATTGTTGCATCAAAAAAGCAATAACATGAACGAAGTATACCTATAGTTTACACATGCTTGGTATATTTTGAACTTTTATATGCTTCAATTGGTAAATGCTTGACTCCTTATCTCTTTGTGTGGCTCACCATTTCTTCTGTTTATTCTATATATCACCTCTTATCTATCCTTAATATTCTTCCTCATCTATATATCTTTTCCATCTTCGCTTCCATTGTTCCAACTTAAGTATTTTATGCCTACAACTCTCACTAATTTATTTGATACTTATAATTAGACATGTCATCTCAAATACACATTTAATCTATGAGTCCATGATAACAGAAAACACATATATCTGCACGTATATAGTACTTTCTTAGATATATCCATATGAAAATGCCACCTAATATTTTAAATAATAAATAAACAAATTAACTTAAATTAATAAATATATTGGTAGTCCAAATACAATCGACCCTACTTATCGTTCATGCTTTGTCAATTTCAATATAAACGTATTCTTGTTGTGTTTTAGGACCACTGGTTTGGTGGGCTTACTAATTATCCAAGTTTGGGCAACATTTGCAATTGTAATGTCCAAAACCTATGATTTCTAGACTATACCAGTTTCACCTTTCTAATTGTGCTGATCAACTATTAGACTTCTAGCTAGTTAAATATGGAATGAAAAGTATTTAATTTATAGTATATAAGGATTTATAAATTTTCATTTGAGGTTACAACAAAAGAACCAACCCAACAATACATCAACAAATAATGTAGTGAACACCAATCTAATTTCTTTCTTATTCGAGACGAACCCTTAGTAGTATTTCCCAATGGGCAAGCTGAATAGCTCATTTTCACTTAACTACATCCATATATCTCTAAATCTCAATTTATTTTTCAATTCTCACAAGTTGAAATGCATTTTCTCATCACAAAGACTGATATGATATCCATCTT
Source organism: Jacaranda mimosifolia (assembly GCA_018894105.1). Lineage (NCBI taxonomy): Eukaryota > Viridiplantae > Streptophyta > Magnoliopsida > Lamiales > Bignoniaceae > Jacaranda > Jacaranda mimosifolia. Next base: position 7,939,501 of record CM032123.1, read on the forward strand.
TTGAATATAGTTGCACATTCGATAGGCTTGTACTCTAGAGCAGTATGACCTCCTTCCTTCACAGTAGCAAATGCCATGTTGTTGGCATAAATCCTGGTAAACCTGCAAATCCAAATGTCAAACTCCATAAGATCTCAAATCTTTACCAAAGTAATAAAAAAGAAATGTTGCTTGATTTGGAACTTACCCCGCAACTTGTTATTGGACAACCTATTGTCTCCACTCATCTATAATGGGATAGTTCAACCATTTAATCCATGCAAGACTTGCAAGGTAAGGGATTAACATGTCATGATCACCACTGTATGTACACACAAAGAAACAAAAGTTTCAATTAAATCAAAGCAGTGTTATTTAAAATGAGTGTATTTGCCTTACCTATATATGTAAGGGATCTATGGCCTTTAGCACTAAGATTTACATGATACGACTGGCTATCCCCCTTTGTAGTAGTGTAAGGCAAACTCATGTAACACCAAACCCATTTTTGAATACTTTCCTGCATTATATATAGTTATTTTCATATTGTATTATGCCTTCATAACTATATTGTATTAAAAGCACACCTTTTCAATATAGAGGGCTTCTTGGACACTAGGATCATTAGCCTAAATTTCAACAAGCTTTTTTCCCTTCAGCCTAAGAAAGTAGTCACATATAAGAGCAACAACAATAACATGCACCATCTTTTGTCAAATTTGCTCACCAATCAAGTTCTTGAGTTGCTTAGGAAAAAGATAATTAAATTTTCAAAATGCACATAATGGAAGTATAATTTTACAAATATGTCATTATGTTATTGGAGCCTTACCCGACACTGTAGTGCAGGAAGTTCTTTGTTGGTGTAGAGCTCTAGGTTTATCTCTTCAAGAGATCTTCATTCTCTAGAATTGGGATCACATGTATGTTATAAAATTTGTGCTTTCTCTAAATTGTCAACTATCTAATTTCCATGATAGTCCAATTACAAAGAGATTTCATTGAATAGTTTATAGAAAAAAGAACACAAGAGTCAATTTGTTATCTGATGAAAAGCACAAACATCTTGCAAACACAAGATATTATTTGGATCTATGTTTTTATACTTCCCTCTACAATTTCTCTTCAATGACTGGCGAAAAAAAGGGACAAGAAAGAGTTGAAACTTCAACATAGGCAGTTTTTAGTAATAGGATAGTTTCATATATTTAACCTTGTAGAGTTCATCAGGGATAAGTCACATTCCATGAGCAAATGGTATCTTATAGTTATCGTCATCAGGAAATGCCATTGCATTGCCAAGCAAGTAGCCCTAGAACCAAAGTATTCAAAATCTCAGTAATCCGATAATTTATAACAAGCTTAAGAGGTCAACATCACTTGACAATTGATAATCCTTATCTCAACAAATTCTTATTTAGTATTCCATTTACTTTTTCAATCACGCCAAATTAAGGACTTATTTTGCTTAAAATACCATATCTGAAATGTTTTACGAAAAAAGTGGAAGTAAAATATTTTCCTTTGAGAAAACTATGTTAAATTCATTTGGAGTATCTTTGGATGCTTGGAATTCATGCTATATAATTGAATTAATGTTAACTCCAATTCTATTTTTTGGAGTTCTTTTTGCTTGTTTTCCTATAACTTTTATTATATATGAAAATATTTACTTGCAAGAAAACACCACATGAAAAAGTGAAAAGTACCTAAAGAGTATCAAGTTTTGCACTCAAAAATATAATTTGCCACGTTATTAACCTTAATATTAATTCATGGCTTGACTCCCATCTCATTCTCTGCATTGCATTGAAGAGTTAAAATATGAAGAGGTGTCCAATGACAATATACACACTATTTTAAGCTCTGACCACTTGATATTATCTGGGCAATAATCGATATGGTCATGCCCGTATAAGAATCACCACCAATGAAAAAAGAGCTCGAAATAAATTCTAGATGATCATCGATCATCCAGCCACATCAAATATGTTTTGGAATATAAAATTAAGGATGGGCTAAAAAGCTAGAACTAGTACAACTATATATATATGTCCTTTTTGCTTTCTTTTATTTAATGCTAAAAAGCTAGAACTAGTACAATTGTGTGTGTGTGTCTGTGTGTATATATATATCTTGGTTGCTTTCTTTTATTTAAATACCAACAATTCTCAGCAACATAGGCAAAAACTAAAAATCTTATTTCTAGTTATTTGTTACAATTAAACATTGTAATTGCACATGCATGTAACGAACATCACATCCCAAGCCCGCCGGCCAATTAGAAGCAAGCATTGTCAAGCTCAACTTCCTAAAATTATATTCAATGGATACTCATGAGTTCTTTGGCCAAAACTTATATAGTCACTCTTTTCATATTTAGTCATGTGGAATGGAGTATTACAATGAAATACAAAATTAAACACCAAACTTTCAGCCCACATATTAAAGAGCTCTTTCTTTGTACTTCCTATTGACAATAAGCATTAAAATGCTAGCTTGATCTTTTATTCTAATTTTTCATTCTATTTTCATTCAATATAACACACATCAAGGATATAAAATACTTTCTTAAACATGGCCTTTGTGCTATTTATATACTATTTGTGTGTATGTATATCATGAAATGCAAGATAAAACAACATATTGTTTTATAGTTCTTTCTTATTCTTAGCTATCTCGTCATAAATTATGGGCTATCTAAGTTGGAAGACAATGGTCAAATTGCATCATCCATCATAGATTCATATTAGTATCTAATAAATTTTAAAAAATAGACTTTAATTTTGATAATAAGTGAAGTGGAATACCTTTTGAAGAGATTGATAGGTTTGTTCACATGATTGTAAACATGTGGGATGGGAGACCTTTCGTGTCTTAGGATTGGAAAATCTAGTTCCCACCTGCAAATCGAGAAATAGGATGCTTGCTACCTACCAATTCATTGTCATTCTTCAATTTACTCAATTTGTTTGTAGAGAAAGGGAAAAAAACTGAATAATGCTATATTGGTTTTGTTTCCAGAAATTATTTCCACATTATTTGTTACAATACGAGTGTATTTTGTATTTCCTAAAATTGATGTCTCAAGCTAAAAAAAAATAAAAATAAAGAAAGAAATAAAAAAGAAGAAGAAAGAATCCTTTTTTTTTTTTTTTTTTCTCAAAACCTACATCTTATTTCTCAACCTATAATTTTCAAAATCTTTGTCGTATTTTCCAAAATTCTTCAACTCATTTTCAAGAAAAGCTCTAAAGACAAATCTAATATTTTTAAAAAATAAACTATCAAATAAATATATCAAACATTGCAGCTCACCAATTAAAGCACACATATTTTAAGGTGAAATATTTTAAAAAATACTTCCAACTGAAGGGGAAAAAAATGAAAATGAATCCAAACATAGAAAAGTACTCTCACTTGAGTCCATGAATTGGGATTCAATGTCACTTTTGGCAAGCCCCCAGCATAACCCTGCGCAAAATTTACTGGTCCTATGTGACACCCCACTCTGGGTAACCCAAAGCTAAGATATCAAAACGTTCCATTCAATAATTCTGAACCAAAAATTACAATTCAATAGGCCCATAATAAGACATTTCATGTTCATCAGAAATAGCAGCGGATTCAAACTTAAACAAGCCTGTAATATACAACACATAACTAAATGCATGCCACCAGATTTCCAATTCAACTTATCAAAAGCAACGGAATTACAACCTTACCAAACTCGATAATCTATAAAACGAAGGCCAAAATTCATGTTCTTATATAACGAAATATTTACAACCTTTAAGTCATCCCTATCATCATAACGTATCATAGATCTCAAATCCATACTTAGCAATCAGACGACTTCCACATATACATTCAACATCTGATCTATTACAAAACATACTCTTATCCAGCATGGAGTCCAAATCCCTTGCTTAGTCCCTGTTTGAGAGAATCAAAACAAACGCGGGGGTTAAGTCCAAAGGACTTAGTGAGGGATAACTGTAAGCATAACAGAAGGAATCTGTTGAGGAAGAATCAACTCAACAGACTGTAAATCAACAGTCAGGCAGAACAGATCAGAATACGGTCAGACAATCGATCAGGCATGCAGTCAGTCAGTCGCATTCAGTCATTCAGTCAGGCATGCAATCATTCAATCAGTCTGGAGACAATAAAAATCAATCAATAAACAGATCAGATCAATCGAATCAATCTAACAGATCATATCATAACAATCATATCAGTCCCTTAACAGCTCGTCCCGCTTTACAGCTGGGAACAACATATCAACACGTCCCGAACTTAACAGCCGGGAACAACATATCAGCACGTCCCGCTTTACAGCTGGGAACAAAATATCAGCACGTCCCGAGCTTAACAGCTGGGAACAACATATCAGCTCGTCCCGCTTTACAGCTGGGAACAACATATCAGCACGTCCCGAGCTTAACAGCCGGGAACAACATATCAACTCGTCCCGCTTTACAGCTGGGAACAACATATCAGCACGTCCCGAGCTTAACAGCTGGGAACAACATATCAGCTCGTCCCGCTTTACAGCTGGGAACAACATATTAGCTCGTCCCGCTTTACAGCTGGGAACAACATATCAGCACGTCCCGCTTTACAGTTGGGAACAACATATCAGCACGTCCCGAGCTTAACAGCTGGGAACAATATATCAGCTCGTCCCGCTTAACAGCTGGGAACAACATATCAGCTCGTCCCGCTTTACAGCTGGGAACAACATATCAGATCGGTAACAGATAACAGACAGTCCACTATCAGATCAACAGATAACAGTACGGACAGATAACAGTAGATGCCCAAGAATAGCTTTAGCACATCGCTCATACCTAGGAATAACCCTAGCATATGGCTGACAAACTGAATACCCAGGGAATAGCCCCTAGCGTATTGGACTTACAGAACGAATACCCAGGGAATAGCCCCTAGCGTATCAAATGTACAGACAATTCAGAACAGTATAGAAGTGACGACAGGGCAAACAGTAACAGTACTGGACAATACAAATATCAGAACAAACAAAAACAGAATAAGAACAGAAATAACCCGCGCAGGGCTGTCCGAATCAGATAACAGAATATCAAAGACCTTAACAGATCACAGATTTCAATAACAGTACAGTCAGTTCAGAAACAGTAACCCGCACAGGGGTTTATCGCAAATACCGATAAATGAAATGAAGTGCCAGATTGGCAGACCCTCACAAGGGTTCAACAATTCACGAATAGCAGTAATCAAAGCAATAACCCAAAGTGGGAGACCCTCACAAGGGTATTTAGAACAGAATCAAATAACAACCAGAATCCAAACACGATTCTGAGTAACGTACAGAAACAGTAAACCCACACAGGGGTTAATTTCAATAACAGATAGCTCAATAGGTATAACAAGTACCAAGAAGGATAGATCCTCACCTCCGTAATCTCAGAAGTGCTATCACGGTCAGCAGCCTATTGGTCCGCAGGACCCACTTCGTTGTTACCTGTCCAAAAAGTAATATTTATAATCAAAATCCATACTTAATTCTATTAATCACAATTATGCCATTAACGATCCAGAATCACTAATTTATCAATTAATACAGTATCTCATTCCTATTTCAAGGTCATGAACATAATCCTTACATAATCAATTCCTAATCAAATGCCATTTAATCTTATAATACAATCTTTAATACTATAATAAGTCCAAGTTGGCATTATGCATGAGTCCAAGTCCACTAAACTCATATTCCATAGCATGGGAAACCAACACACATATATATATATATAACATCTCAACATCCTCAAATTCTATTCTTAGCATAGATACAACTCAATAAGGAAAATACACATAGGCATGCACATATATATATATAAAACAACTCTCCAATTCTCTACCACAACTACACAACGAGACCTCGGTTTAACGCACCAACCACGCCACTACGTTTGCCACGTCGAGAAGAAGAAACTACCCTGAGTTCGCCGGAGCACCGCCGGAGCGCCACCACCGTCCGCTGGAAAGCCGCCGTCCGCCGCTGCCGGAAAAATCCCAAACTTAGCAGTCTTGCTCCTCTCGAGCTCCTGAGTCCAAATATGTTATTATTTTTCTGTTTTGAGCTTCGAGGCCGCCAGAAAACTCAATTTTCAGTCCAAAAACCAACTTTCTTCTCAACTCCGATCACCAATTTTCTCTCCACTTCCACCGAGCCTCAGCCACATACAACCACCCAGAACTCTTCCTCACACCTAGAACTTCCAAAATCACCCCTCAAACACCTAAACCACTGCCGGGAAAGTGAAAACCCATCACTGCCCAAAAATCGGTCTCTCTCCGCCAGAAAAACTCCGCCGTCCAATGAGTTGCATGTTGGAGGAAATGGAAACAATGTTGGTGGGGGAAGAGATTGGTGGGGTTAGATTGGGGTTTAGGTCGCCGGAGAAAGGGTCACGGTGGTAGTTGACTCTCGGTTGAAGAAAAGGAAAGAAAATGGAACGATGAAGAAGAAAGAAGAAAAAATGAGAAGAAGGAAGAAAAGAGGAAGAGAAGAAAGTTGCTAAATTTCCAAAATCCATTTTTTTCCATTTTTCAATTAAGACCCTGAATTTGTGAGACTCCTCAATTGAATCCCAAACTTTTAAAAATTACTCCCAAGCCCCTAAGTCAAGAAAATATGTCAATTGAATCCTTAAAAATTGCAATTCTCACCCCTAAACTTCTAATTTCCTTGCAATTATGTCCTTTTATTATTAATTCTGAGCCCTAAAATCCGATTAACCGAAATCTTAATTTCTAAATCCCAATTTTCTGAAATACTGAATTTTAGGGGTGTTACAATCCTCCCCCCTTAAAAGAATCTGTCCCCATATTCTCACCTGATTAATGATCCAACTGACAGAAAATGAGTAGAGCCTGTTTGTCGATCTATATTCTCTTTTTACATTCTTCTAGAATTACTTCTTCAAGTCTAGATACATCTTCGTGCTTCTCGGATGCATCGTATATCTCGACTTATGTGCCATATCTAGCAATCCCACTTCTACTTCTTCTGGCACTCATGTTTTCTGGTCTTTTCCGATTGACTACCCTATCTATCTAGAGGAATCAATCTTCTATTACCAATTGCCATCTGGCAATCCCAACACATGGTATTTATTATTAACCTTATTTCTAAGGGTGTTCAAACTTTCTACTAAACCATAGTCTCGGATTGCACATTTAATTCGGTAAAATACATCAAGTAATAGAATGCAAAACACCAAGATCATATATATATGGCATTATAGTGTTTCAAAAATAGAAACCGTACCTCCTGCCAACTCAATAGGATCTAGTGCTTCTTCTCCTGTCAGGGCATATGCACGAGCTCGCATTTTCGGTCTCCCACTAGCTTCTGCTGCCTACTTCCCTTTCTCTACAGGTGTTGACCTTTTTCTTTTGGGGCAATCTCTTATGAAGTGCTGGTCGCTACCGCAACCTAAGCATCTACCCTGCTTTTTCCAACATCCAGATTCGCCATGGTTATATCCTCCACAAAATCCACAGAGTTTTCGAGCCATTCCTTGAACCACATTTGCAGTCTCACTAGATTGATGGGCTTGATGGACAGTGCCTTCAACCTAGAGTCTCGGTTGCTTTCTTCCAATATCACTCTGTTCCTCAAAGCGTATCTTATCCTTACGGCCTTTACTCTCAATCTTTCGAATTTCCTGCAGCTCTGACTCCAGTTGCAGTGCTCGGCTTACTGCCATATTGAGATTTGCCAAGTCACAAATGGCCAATCCTTGCCTAAGCTCTGGCTGCAGCCCTTATAAGAATCATCAAACTTGTCGATCTTCATCATCTTGTATGTAAGGAGCATATTGCATCAATCGGCTAAAAGTAGCCTCATACTGACTTACAGACTATGCCCCTTGTACCAGGTCCATAAATTCCCTTTCCCTGGCCTGTTTCACCACTTCTGGCATAAATTTTCTCAGAAAGTCTCGGGTGAAATTCTCCCAAGTTCGGCGGGTTCCTTCAGCCGTCCATATTCGATCAATCATCTTCCACCAACTCCGGGCAGAACCTTCTAGAAGGAATGCGGCAAATGGAACCCTCCGTTCATCCGAGTAGCGCAATGTCCCAAAAATAACTTCCAAACTCTCGATCTACTCCTCAGCCTTTCTATCATCAGCACCTCCCAAAAACTTCAGGGGATTGAAACGAATAAATCGTTCCAAGGTTCTATCTTCTGTAACCGCCTCTGCTACCTCCGCTCTAGCCGCCGGTTGCCTGCGTCTCTGTCTCTCCCGTAGATCAGGCCCTTCCGGGGGATCCACTGCCGGTTGATCTATTGGAGGAGTTTGAGAAACTTCCTCTTCCGACATTGGTTGAAGATGGGCAGGTGCTTCTCGCCTAGGAACTTGTCGGTTAACGACCCTTTGCCCAGGAGGTCTACCCCGTCGTCCTGTTCTAGGAGGAATAGGTGTCTCAAAACTTCCTTGCGACGCTATCACTACCACCAACTCTACTAAATTCTACAAAAGAGAGGAAAAGAATCAGATAAGATCAAGTCAAACACCTAGACATATAAGTCTATTCATTCTACAATACCATAAGATCCCATAAACATCCTGAAGTAAGTAAATCATCTCATTAATAGCAACTGATCAATCTCATCTTAAATCTTCGAATCACTTCCGATAAATCAAACACCTATCATTCGTACTCAAACTAACCAAAATAAGAAATCATTCACAAATTCCAATATTATCAAATGATACACAATGCTAAGATTATCAATAACCTAGGCTCTAGTATCCGTTAACTCATTCATATCTTAAACATTCCACAGTCATACTTAACTCCACTATCTAAAAGTTCCATATCCGAGGATCATATCATAGCATTGCTTGGGCTTTCCAAACCCAAGCTCCGATATCAAAACGTTCCATTCAATAATTCTGAACCAAAAATTACAATTCAATAGGCCCATAATCAGACATTTCATGTTCATCAGAAATAGCAGCGGATTCAAACTTAAACAAACATGTAATATACAACACATAACTAAATGCATGTCACCAGATTTCCAATTCAACTTATCAAAAGCAGCGGAATTACAATCTTACCAAACTCGATAATCTATAAAATGAAGGCCAAAATTCATGTTCTTATATAACGAAATATTTACAACCTTTAAGTCATCCCTATCATCATAACGTATCATAGATCTCAAATCCATACTTAGCAATCAGACGACTTCCATATATACATTCAACATCTGATCTATTACAAAACATACTCTTATCCAGCATGGAGTCCAAATCCCTTGCTTAGTCCCTGTCTGAGAGAATCAAAAGAAACAGGGGGTTAAGTCCAAAGGACTTAGTGAGGGATAACTGTAAGCATAACAGAAGGAATCTGTTGAGGGAGAATCAACTCAACAGACTGTAAATCAACAGTCAGGTAGAACAGATCAGAATACGGTCAGACAATCGATCAGGCAGGCAGTCAGTCAGTCGCATTCAGTCATTCAGTCAAGCATGCAATCATTCAATCAGTCCGGAAACAATCAAAATCAATCAATAAACATATCAGATTAATCAAATCAATCTAACAGATCATATCATAACAATCATATCAGTCCCTTAATAGCTCGTCCCGCTTTACAGCTAGGAACAACATATCAGCACGTCCCGAACTTAACAGCTGGGAACAACATATCAGCACGTCCCGCTTTATAGCTGGGAACAACATATCAGCACGTCCCGAGCTTAACAGCTGGGAACAACATATCAGCACGTCCCGAGCTTAACAGCTGGGAACAACATATTAGCTCGTCCCGCTTTACAGCTGGGAACAACATATCAGCACGTCCCGAGCTTAACAGCTGGGAACAACATATCAGCACGTCCCGTTTTACAGCTGGGAACAACATATCAGCACGTCCCGAGCTTAACAGCTGGGAACAACATATCAGCTCGGGAACAACATATCAGCTCGTCCCGCTTTACAGCTGGGAACAACATATCAGCACGTCCCGCTTTACAGCTGGGAACAACATATCAGCACGTCCTGAGCTTAACAGCTGGGAACAATATATCAGCTCGTCCCGCTTAACAGCTGGGAACAACATATCAGCTCGTCCCGCTTTACAGCTGGGAACAACATATCAGATCGGTAACAGATAACAGACAGTCCGATATCAGATCAATAGATAACAGTACGGACAGATAACAGTAGATGCCCAAGAATAGCCTTAGCACATCGCTCATACCTAGGAATAACCCTAGCATATGGCTGACAAACTGAATACCCAGGGAATAGCCCTTAGCATATTGGACTTACAGAACGAATACCCAGGGAATAGCCCCTAGCGTATCAAACGTACACACAATTCAGAACAGTATAGAAGTGACGACAGGGCAAACAGTAACAGTACTGGACAATACAAATATCAGAACAAACAAAAACAGAATAAGAACAGAAATAACCCGCACAGGGGTGTCCGAATCAGATAACAGAATATCAAAGACCTTAACAGATCACAGATTTCAATAACAGTACAGTCAGTTCAGAAACAGTAACCCGCACAGGGGTTTATCGCAAATACCGATAAATGAAATGAAGTGCCAGATTGGCAGACCCTCACAAGGGTTCAACAATTCACGAATAGCAGTAATCAAAGCAATAACCCAAAGTGGGAGACCCTCAAAAGGGTATTCAGAACAGAATCAAATAACAACCAGAATCCAAACACGATTCTGAGTAACGTACAGAAACAGTAAACCCACACAGGGGTTAATTTCAATAACAGATAGCTCAATAGGTATAACAAGTACCAAGAAGGATAGATCCTCACCTCCGTAATCTCAGAAGTGCTATCACGGTCAGCAGCCTATTGGTCCGCAGGACCCACTTCATTGTTACCTATCCAAAAAGTAATATTTATAATCAAAATCCATACTTAATTCTATTAATCACAATTATACCATTAACGATCTAGAATCACTAATTTATCAATTAATACAGTATCTCATTCCTTTTTCAAGGTCATGAACATAATCCTTACATAATCAATTCCTAATCAAATGCCATTTAATCTTATAATACAATCCTTAATACTATAATAAGTCCAAGTTGGCATTATGCATGAGTCCAGGTCCACTATATTCATATTCCATAGCATGGGAAACCAACACACATATATATATATATAACATCTCAACATCCTCAAATTCTATTCTTAGCATAGATACAACTCAATAAGGAAAATACACATATGCATGCACACATATATATATATATAACAACTCTCCAATTCTCCACCACAACTACACAACGAGACCTCGGTTTAACGCACCAACCACGCCACTGCGTTCGCCACGTCGAGAAGAAGAAACTGCCCTGAGTTCGTCGGAGCACTGTCGAAGTGCTACCACCGGCCGCCGGAGCGCCGCTGCCGGAAAAATCCCAAACTTAGCAGTCTTGCTCCTCTCGAGCTCCTGAGTCCAAATATGTTATTATTTTTCTGTTTTGAGCTTCGAGGCCGCCGGAAAACTCGATTTTCTGTCCCAAAACCAACTTTCTTCTCAACTCCGATCACCGATTTTCTCTCCACTTCCACCGAGCCTCAGCCACATGCAACCACCCAGAACTCTTCCTCACACCTAGAACTTCCAAAATCACCCCTCAAACACCTAAACCACCGCCGGAAAAGTGAAAACCCATCACTACCCAAAAATCAGTCTCCCTCCGCCGGAAAAACTCCGCCGTCCGATGAGCTGCATGTTGGAGGAAATGGAAACAATATTGGTGGGGGAAGAGATTGGGGTTTAGGTCGCCGGAGATAGGGTCATGGTGGTGGTTGACTCTCGGTTGAAGAAAAGGAAAGAAAATGGAATGATGAAGAAGAAAGAAGAAAAAATGAGAAGAAGGAAGAAAAGAGGAAGAGAAGAAAGCTGCTAAATTTCCAAAATCCAATTTTTTCCATTTTTCAATTAAGACCCTGAATTTGTGAGACTCCTCAATTGAATCCCAAACTTTTGAAGATTACTCCCAAGCCCCTAACTCAAGAAAATGTGTCAATTGAATCCTTAAAAATTTCAATTCTCACCCCCAAACTTCTAATTTCCTTGCAATTATGTCCTTTTATTATTAATTCTGAGCCCTAAAATCCGATTAACCGAAATCTTAATTTCTAAATCCCAATTTTCTGAAGTACTGAATTTTAGGGTGTTACATCCTGCGATCGAGATTCTCATGTTTGCAATTACTACTATATAGAGAAGGAAAAAAGGTTGTGATAAATAAGTGCATATAAATTTATTTGGACACACGATTTGAAGTATAAAGTACATTGTCAAGGATTTGGTTTACCCATTTCATAAAAGAATCCAGTTAGAACAAGGCATCCAGAGCCTCCTGTCAACTAGAGAACGAGAGGATCTTTCTCAGGATTAGACCCATTTGATTTCATAAAATAATAGAATAGCTGCACGTTTTCTCCTTCGTCCACTCCAATATACCTAATGTCAATATCAGAAAGAAGTTTAATTAATTATGCAATAGAACGATCAGTTGAGAAGACAATATAGTATGTGATAAAGTAACTTAGACACAATCGCAGGGTTTGGTTAAATTTATTTAAAATATTTTATAAGCTCCTACATCTTATAAGTTATTTGAAACTTATAAGATGTTAAATTTAAATTTTAAAATAAGTTGTTGAAGTGTTTGGATAAAAAAAAGATTTTAGAGCTTATAAGATATCAATAATGGCAATTTTATAATTAATATGGTTAAAAATAAATGAGCTTGTTATGATATTTGTTGGTTGTGTTGTGCAAAATAAATAATGCAAACAATTACGCAAGTGCACGTATCGCAACAAGTAATAAAATGATGAGAAGAGTGTCGATCCCACGAGGAACTAAATTATTCGCTACTAATTATTAATTTATCACACACTTATTTTATTCAAACAAAATCAATTAAATAAGAATTAAAACTAAACTAATGCAAATAAGAAAAAAGGTACTGATTAAGATTTCTATAAGGATATAGAAGCCTAGAATTACGATTTCATCAATCGAATAAGTTGATTACACAATTTTCTCCCTATGAAATTAATAACAGGTTATTAGTCTTAAGTCTTATGCAATTACGAGGTTCTTCCAAATTACTCGCAGTCAAATCCCTAATTTATTCAATTCACTATATTCCTGTGTGAATTAACTAAATTATGAATAAGGTTGTACCACTCAACTAACTCCCTAGGGCAAGTAGGTATATTCCTAATCTACTCACAAATTAATTAGTTCATCAATTTGAACAATTAATCCTAAGGTCTTCTATTGTCAATCAATCCCTAGATTTTCTTTTCCAAGATGAACTAGGGTTTAAAGATGCATTTGACTGTTGATCAGGCAATCAAATAGAAAAGACACACAATAGAAGAAATAACCTTAAGCGCTATTAATTTCATGGAAGAAAATCATGCATCAATTTGTTCAAAAGAATCCATCATAATCCTAGAGTAATTAATTAGTTCATGATTGAATTGTCAAACAAAACATGAATAAACGAAACATCGTTTCAAATCTAGAATTAAAAACAAAATTAAAGGGAGAAGAAGAAACTCTAATCCTAGATGAATCTGATATCCACTTTGTCCTTATCTGAATCCCGAATTCTCGCGATATTTCTAATCTCCAAAATAGCAAATCCCAAAAACTCTTTAACTAAGTGTCTGAAAGGCCTATTTATAATTGATTAAAAGAGTCTTCTGATTAGAATATGACTCAAATAAATAGAAAGACTTTTCTGTCCATCATTGATTAGATCATGAGGTGTCATCCTGTCAGCATTCCCACCAACTTATGTCAATTTGTCCCTTTTTGTAGCTTCTCTACTTAGATTCTTGTAATTCCAAATTTTTTATCAATCAGCAAGGGAATTATAATTTTTTAAACAAGAAAATTATTTGTTAAGTCCTAAACAAGATATTAAAATTAATACTAATATGGACTTAACAATATTAAAAATAAGATAATTAACATCTTATTTTAGGATTTTATAAGCTTTTTTTCGGAAAAAAAAAAAACTACCAAACACTTTTTATCAACTTATAAGCTTTTAAACATCTTATAAGATTTTTGAGGAGCTTATAAGCTCACCTAAACACCTTCTTAGTTAGCCGGTTTCGAGTTCAAAGGTAAGTGGGCCTTGAAATCCTGGAAGATACTTGACGAGCGAACCCCCATATAAAGCTTGCAAGATTAGAAGACAAAGAAAAATAAGAAGTGGGAAAGCAAACAAGAAAGAGTACTTTTTGTATGTCATTTTTGAAGACCAACAATGACAACCCACTATGAAAAAGTTCGATTAAGATAAGGGATAGTAAAGCCAGAAATAGTACATGATAAAGAAAGAAAGAGGGATACTTATATAGTAACCAAGGAAGACCTGTGCTTTACTTTTTTCTTTGAAATTTCGATGGTGGAGAGGGGTAGAGGTGCAATAGAGTTGAGTCAAGTTTAAGGAAAAAATTTTAATTTAAATTCGAGCTTGAAATATATATATTAGACCCAAGCTCGAATTTGAGCTCGAGGAGTCTAAACTCTAAGCTTGAGCTCCACTCGGTTTAGCTTGACTCGATAAAGCTCGAATTAACAAATATATTGCAGGCTTAAACTTGGCCTCGAACTTGAAATAAAAAATAGTAACACAATTTTTTATTAATAAAATAAAAAATAATATTTAATTATACATTGGGTCATGAGCCTTGAGTTTATATACAAACAGTTTCAAATTGGCTCAAATTAAAGCCCGAGCTTGATTCAGCTGGACTCGAGCTTGAAACAGCTAGAGCTCAGCTCGTGAGGCTCATAAGCTGGCTTAACTCGTTTACACTCTTAAAAATGGGATTACTTTTTAAAGAACACAAACATATTTATTGTCCTTCTAGTTTTTTCTCATTCTTATAAATGATAATAATTATACAATTAATTATAATGATATATATAACTTTCTTGTTGCAGCTTATGTTAAATTTGATGATATTTATTCAAACCCATTTCTCTAAAAAAATATGATTGGTTAGTCAAAATTAAGGAGTTTAACTTCCATTGTTGAATGAAGCAGAAAAATGAGTATTTTAACTCGATATTTCCTAAATAATTGCTTAGATAAGAAAGAAATCAGTGATAATATATTCAGTGACGATACTAGTTAATAATAAGTAATTATAGATTAAAAATAAAACATTTTATCTTGTCATAATAAGAGTGATAGAATTATATTTTAGTTGTCACTACATATTAAAAATTTGTAATACTATAGCACCCCCTCTCGGGATGACCCCTAGCTGAGGTACCACTCAATTCAATATTAAAATTGAACCCAAAATACAATTCCAAAGGCCCATAATCAAATATTTCAAACTTATTAGAAATAGCAGCGTAATTCAACTTAATTAACCTCAACAATAATTATCAAAGATAGCAACATACCTTAACTTAAATCAATTTTCACAAAACACTATATACAAGCTTTAGTGATCCCATAACAATCAACATAAGTACTAATTACATACCGTCAGAAATTCCAAAATGTTCAACATAATACATACACCCTGTAGATGTCAAATTCAAACCTAACATATCACAACATCTCCAGGGTTACAAAAATATACCCAAGTATGCCCGATAGCAAATATACACAATTGTTCTAATACAAAATCATACTTGCCGATCTAACCAAAAATCCAAGCTTATCCTCCAGTCCTGTCTGAGAAAATATAGAAGAAACGGGGGGTTAAGTCCAAAGGACTTAGTGAGGGATATTCAAAAGACAAAAATTAGGGATCTTTCGGGGAAAATCAACCTAACAAATCGTCAACTATAAACAAGAACAGAAATAGATCAGATGCAGTCAATCAAGTATCAATTTACAAATGGATCGACTATAAATAGTCAAGAACGATCATAGGGATTAAGAAGTTCAAAGCTATCAGAAAGTACTAGCTCGAGGTTTGTGATTGTATGCTTGAACGGCCTAGGATCGTCTCAACCAAACCTGCTCGGGAGGTATATAGCATCTCAACCGATCACAGTCGGGAGGAAATACAGACGGCTCGTTCGACCTAGACAACAGCCCGGTCTAGACAAGAAACTTCACTACCCTTGTTGCTCCATGAGCAGAGTACAAATGGTCTGACTATAGTTAGATTACGGATCAAAGCAAAACAAACTTAACAAATTCACCTTATCATTAGTTCCGGGCTTACAGCTTATCCCATGCACACAGCAAAAATTAACGTCCCATTACTCAAGCAAGTCTCATGGGCTTGTGGCTTATCCCACGCACACAGCAGGGATTAACGTCCCGTTACTTATTCCAAGAGTTTCGGGCTTACGGCTTATCCTATGCACACAGTAGGGATTAATGTCCCGTTACTCAACTGAGTCTCACGGGCTTACGGC
The DNA here is from genome assembly GCA_018894105.1 of Jacaranda mimosifolia. Lineage (NCBI taxonomy): Eukaryota > Viridiplantae > Streptophyta > Magnoliopsida > Lamiales > Bignoniaceae > Jacaranda > Jacaranda mimosifolia. The sequence goes on from CM032123.1 coordinate 7,955,955, forward strand.
TTACATAATCAATTCCTAATCAAATGCCATTTAATCTTATAATATAATCCTTAACACTATTTTATATCCAAGTTTTGGCCGTTTACATAAATTCGGGTCCACTTATTCCATACTCCTTGCATAAGGATCAACATATGTATATATAAACATATCATCTCTTCCCAAATTCCTATTCTTTGCAAGGTACAATGCTAAATTAGGAAGGGTACAACACATGCAACATATATATTAAAGGTACAACTAAATCCAAATGTCAAAGCTTGCCACCGGAGTATCAAAACCACAAACCGATTACACAGTTGCGATCATCGCGTCAAGGAGGTGAAACTGCCTCTTCACCGCCGCCGCACTGCTACAATCGAAAATACACAAACTCACCACCACCAGAAGCCATTTAGCCTCCTAAACATAATGCCACTACCAATACGAGTTTTGCCATCGCGAAAAGCCTCAAACACCGCCCCAAAGTCCTAAAACTACCTTGCTCCACCGTGCGGTCTTCGTCGGATACCGCCTTTGCCGCCGCACTAAACTTCTAGGCAAGGTTGCCAAAGTGATCCTCCAGTTGAGCTCTACCTAACCCACACCCTACAATCAAGTTTGGCCACCGGAAAGATGGAAACCCACCACCACCCGCCGCGAGATGCTCCTTAGTCTCTCTCTCACGGTAGCTCGCTGGTGGTTGTTCAGCCGTGCATGTGGTACCGTCAGGGAGCTGGTGAATAGGAGAGGAAGAGGGTTGGTTTGGTTGTTGAAGATGGTTGCCGGAGATGGAGCAAGAAGGAGTTGACCGCGGCGGAGAAAGAATGAAGAAAAAGAAAGGAAAGGAAATCGGAAGAAAAGAATGAAGAAGAAGGAAAGAAAGTTACTATTTAAAATTCAACTTTTCCAAATTTCAAATTAGCCCCCAGAACTTTTGCCCAGCTTACAATTTGGCCCTTCAAAATCTGCCAGCTCTTCAATTCGGCCCCTAGACATGTGGTTGCTTAACTTTGACCCCTTTGACCAGAATTAATAGCCATGCAGCCCCAAAAGTTTTCAAATGATGTTCAATCAAGTCCTTAAAAATCATAAATCTGACCCCAAAACTTTCCAATTTCTCGCAATTGAGTCCTTTTATATTTCTTTTTCGGGCCTTAAAATCTGACCAATAATTCTCTTAATTTCTAAATTCTTATTTTTGAAAATACTGAATTTCAGAGGTGTTACAAATACATTTATAGTGATAGATTGTCACTATACATGTGTTAGCAATTATTAATGATAAAAATTTAAACTATTAATTTTTATAATTTTTATATCTTCAAATCGATAATTTTTTAATAATTCTAATATTATCAGTTAATAATTTACTTCTAATTTCTTTTTTTTCCTTGTTTTAGTGGCAAGAGAGATGTACTAAAACTAGCAGAAAAAAAAAAAAAATCTTGCACAAGAATTACACGACCATATATATAAGGGTGAATTACAGCTAGCACCCATGAGGTTTGGTGTAATTACGAAATGATCTTTGCTTTTTTAAAAATTACAACCCCCCCCCCCTAAATGACAAACCTAATTGTAACATGAACGAAATTTGTAAAATGTGTAAAATATCCCTAACATAAAAGTAATTAAAAAAATAAAAAATGCTGAAAATTAATTTGATGGCTAAAGTCTAATGTCCCTCTATGTGTTGTGATACATTAAAATTTTGAATTATATTAAACAGTTATATAACTAAAATAATTTATTTATGCAATTAAATTTATTTAATAATATTAAATAATAAATATAGTTTTTAGCTGAGTTACATATTAAATATTATTTATTCAAATAATTAATATAACTAAAATAATTAATAAAATTTAGTTAAGGCATATACCCCTTTATATATACATATTTAAAATAATTTACTTATAAAATTAAATTTATTTAATAATATTAAATAATAAATATATTTATAAATTGAGTTACATATTAAATAATATTAAACTAGTAAGCATAATCAAAATAATTAGTTGAATTTATTACAATATTTATTAAAATAATAATCACACTAAGATAATGATATTTTAAATAATTAATTATTTATTCAAATGATTAATATATCTAAGATAATTAACAAAATTTAGTAAATTTTATTAATTAATTAAAAATTAATAAACCAAAAAATTAAAAACCATACTAATTGAGAATAATAACTAAAAAAAAAATTAAATATATGTATTTTTAATTAAATTGTTTATATAGAAAAGGATAATTTTTTTAAAATTTAACTATATTATTTAATAAAATAATAATCATCTTAAATAAAGATATTTAAAATAATTAAATTAATATTTATTCAAATAATAAATATATATCAAATAATTAATGAAATTTAGTTAAATTTATTAATTAATTAAAAATAAAATAAATAAAAATTTAAATACAATATTAATTGAGAATAAATAAGTAAAAAATTTTAAATATATGTATTTTTAATTAAATTGTTTACATAGGAAAGGATCTTTTTTAAAAAATTTAATTGTATTTTTAATAAAATAATAATCATTCTTAAATAAATAAATTTAAAATAATTAAATTAATACTTATTCAAATAATAAATATATCTCAAATAATTACTGAAATTTAGTTAAATTATTAAATAATTAAAAATACAATAAATAAAAAGTTAAATACAATATTAATTAGGAATAAATAAGTAAAACAAATTTAAATATATATTTTAAATAAATTATTTATTAATTAAAAAATAAGTTTTTTTTAAATACATTCCCCCTTTCCTTTTTTTTCTTCTGCCGGCCTGGCCAACGGTTTTTGCTGCCATGGGCAGCAAGAAGTTATCGGCAGCCATGCTATGGTGCTACTACCATGACAACAACAGCACTGTGGCAACTGCTTCCCTGGACCTGGCTCTCCATATATGGCCAGGGTTGAGGGTTGTCGGATTAGGGAAGAGGATGCCGTTTGTATTTACCAAAATGGTTGAAGATGTAAAGATAGATACATTTAGATGCAAGGATATAATTCTTCTAATTAATTAGTAATTAAGGAAGTGATGCTCTTTTTAATGAAATATATATAGGAAAAACTAGTGTTAAAATCTTTTTACCCCTTATAAAATATGAAATGGACGGTTTACCCTCCTTTGATAAAAAAGGAGTTGAAACAGTCCCCCTTATGTTTTTAAATTATGGATCATTGCCTCATTCCATGCACTTGAGTTGAATTTTATAGTGTATAGACAAAATGCCCTCATATATTTGGCATTTCTCTACTTTGACTACATTCCTACTATATAAATGTTACTTATGGTCTGCAGGAACTCGTCATGTATGAATGTCGCATTTCTATATCTCTTTTTTGAAGGTTTTAGAGCTAGAGGAACTCCGTATGTATGAATGTTGCTTGTCCGTATGTATGAATGTTGCTTGTAGCAAATTTATGGTAACAATTTTCTTTTGGTGATATCTAAATCTTATTTTAGTTACAATATAGTGTTGCTTTTGCTTCTTGGCATTTTTTGGACTAGTTTTTAGTTAGTTTTGAATTGGTGATTGGTTCATTGGTTATGGATTGCTTTTAGGTTGATTTTGGTTGGTTTTTGTTGGTTTTAGGTTAGTACCAGTTAGATTTTGGATTACTTTTAGCTATTTGAGGATGATGGATAATAGGTTGGATTGCTGCATCTTGGCGTAATTGACCTATTTTTGTTGCTTTCTGGAAAATTATAAGCCTTTTACCTCACTTCTTTTTTTCCAAAAGAGTGTTTTACCCATTTATGTTATATAAAAATAATATCATATACCCCCATGTGCTACAGATTTTTTTAGCTATTTGAAGATGAGGGATAACAGGTTAGATTGCTGCATTTTAATGTAACTAACCTATTTTTGCTGCTTTCTGGAAAACTTTAAGCCGTTTGCCTCTTTCTGCTTTTCTATATGTTTTAGCCCCTTCTGTTATATCAAAAAGCATCATACACACCCCCTTCCCCCAAAAAAGTAGTAGTACAACTCCCCCCTTGAAGGTTTCATCTTAGACTCCACCACTCGAATTTAAGCTCTTATATTTCATCTACATTCTGGAGTTTTCCCATATCTCAAGTCAAGCACGGCATGCTTTTGTGCTTCTTTCTTCTGATTATTCACTTTCAAAATGAGGAAGACATTTAGCATAATTCGACAGCTTCAAAGAAAGAAATAAAGAAAAAGGAATGAAGAAGATGATGGAAATTGAGAAATCAAATGGGAAATGTGGGAAAAAAAAGGAAAACAAAAAATAAGATGGAAAAAAATAATGGAGGGATAAAAAGGTAGTTTTAATTGAAAAAATTGGCAAAAAACACATGAATTCTTGTACCATAGCGCGTGTGAGTCACTTAGGCTCTCAAGAGGTCAGAACAGTTCATAGAAATATAATAGCTTTTCATATCCCTTTTTTTTTCACATTGGGTAAACCGCCACAAAATGGAGGGTTGAAAATTTTCCCGAAAAAACTAACACTCAAGATTTTTGGATTACATTGAGTTCTTTATACAGAATTTTTAGTAATTTCATATTGAATTTTCTCCATACTATAGGCATTCATAACCAAGAAAGTGTATATATATAATTGGTTGTGCTATATTAGCAACCTAAATTTCATGCTATGCATGGTGTATTCATTTACATTATGTTTGGTTTAAGAATTTTGGTAATCTCATTGCTTGGTCGGTGAGGAAAATATTAAAAATAAAGAAAATTTGACAAAATAAATTTCCTCTCAAAATGGTGAAGAAAATAAAGAAAAAGACTTTCTGACCACTCTATCATTCTCCTACACGTTCATCATCTCTTTTCTCCACATTCCTTTCATTATTATTTGTTTTAACAACCAAACAAACTTAGAATTTTCCACTTTTTATATACTTTTTTCCTAACATTTTTTGTTTCCTCGTCAAAATATTTAAACTTAACATAATTTTAATTTAATTAAATTAAAAAAATGTTAGTGTGCAACTTCTTTGTTATGCTTTACAAATAATACATTATAATTTTTTTTCCGTATTAATCAATAAATATTGTCATTTCTTGAAAAATATTATCTCAAGTAGCTAAATGGTAATGCCATGCATATAACATCACACAATAAAAATTTACTACTATATTAAGTAAAATTTTAATGTAAAATATTTTATATTTCATTTAGTTCTAGTTAAACTTTGTGCCAATGTAGGGTATAATTAATTCTTTTTTTTTTTGTAAAATATAAATTTGATGATGGTATGATTTGCTTGGTAGTATATTGGGCTTTGGCCTGATGGAGTTGACTAGAAGGAAGGTCTAAATGAAGTGCTGAAGAGAAGTCGGATCAAGTCCTACAACTAATAACAAACGTCAAGCTTGCCAAAGGAACCTCGACTAAGGCACTTCAACGCTCAAGTTAGCACTTAATCGACCAGAAAAGAGAGCGGCAAAGTGAGGGTTTGAGTGAAATAAACATACCTTGTTGAAGGGTGACCATAGGGTATTTATAAGCTCTCTTGAGATGTTGATATGTCAATAATGTGCTTGCTTATATAGAGAGAGCCTTTATCCTTAGTTGAGGACCTTTAGGTCTTCTTCCTTCTGTGTACTTTTCCAGGTGGAACTTTCTCCTACTCTTCAGTACATGGCAATACGAAGGAGGTGCACAATACTTTAGCTTTGCAGGATGGTGGTACAGGAGAGGGCACACACCATTAATGTAGAGACACTCCATCTACAGAGCATTTAATGCAGTAGAGAGATGGTTGTAGCGCATTCATTGTGACTGTGACTGGTGGTGCGGGACTACTCTATGCTGCTCCAATCGACCTCCTAGGGTCGAGATGCATCCTTATGTACAGGTCATCTATCCCTACTCTGGTCGAGACTATGGGGCTTTCTTGGATCCGAAGACCTTACTGGTTGAGGGTTGAATGGTCATTCTAGAGTCAATCGACCACACTCTGGTCGACCTGAATAGGTGTTAATAGTTGTACTAGCAGAATGCCCCAATGAGGATTTTGGCTTAGTCGATGAACTGGTCGACTACTGGTGTCCTAGGCTTGTTGGGTTATCCCCCATCATGTCGTTTACCTAGTCAACTATTATTAGGTTGCGTTTGTTAGGCTATCCCCCATTATATCGTTTACCTAGTCGACTGTTATTGGATTGGGCTGTTAGGCTATCTTATATCATGAGTCTCCCCCATTCTCGATTCCTAATCGAGCTATTCAATGAGAAGGGATGTGGAGTACCTGACTTGGAAAACTAGAATACGTTCTAGCAGGGATTCAACGCGTTGATGATCTTTAAATTTCAAAAATTGACCAGGTTTTCAATCCATTTAATGCATCAGTTACATTGGGCAGAGCAGTATCTGAACCGACGGACGCGTCATAATTGCCCAGTCGCTAGTCTGTTAACTGGCTAAGTTACACGCTGGTTGAGGTTTATAAATAGCTTGTTGAAAATTTTTCATTTTCACTTTTACAGCAAATTGAGAGGTTAAGCTCTGCACATTATAGCCCTTTTGATAGTCGAGTTTCCTGCTATCTGTGTAAGTTTTCTTCAATCTCGACCAGGTTTATTCTTGTTTGCTTTCAACCTACTATTAATAGGAAAAGATATTGAGGATTTTTTGAGAGGGTAGTGGTAGAGGTAACAACTCCAAGAAGACTAGGTTGAATATGGATTCAACCAGGAGGGTAGGCAACTCGACTAGTGAGATTAAGAGTCTTCGAGTGATAGTTTTAGTTCTTCTAATAGTTCGAGTGATACTCAGATTGATGTTGGGGGTGGGCAGGGCCTTCTGGTTAGGTAGATCGACCCCTTATGTCTAGGGAGAGATTATTTGCTGCCGATAATTATAGTGGCATTATATTTGAGATCAAAGTTAGGGACTTAGAATTGATCAGGCACTTATATCACATTCCCCCAGAGTTCAAGTTGATTGTCCCTGAACCTAGTGATAGGATATATCAACCTCCGGCTGGTTGTATAACAATTTTTGAAGATGCCTTGAAGTGTAGGCTTAGGTTCCCTTTAGCACAGCCTATAGTTGATCTCCTGACTGGCCTTTAGGTTTGCATAACCCAACTACTTCCAAATTATTTCTCAACCTTGTACAGCTTTGTAGTTTTGATGTTGATACATGACCAACCCCCATCTTTCACCAACTTTATCAACTTCTTCCACTTCCCGATGTCCTGGAAGTCGGGTAGTACCGAGGAGTTAGGCTTTTATTACCTTATAGCCCACACTCGCCAAAAGTTCTTAGTGACCCCTTCCTCTTTGCATAGCCAAGCATGGAAAAAATACCATTTCTTTATTTAAGCTCTAGGTGGGCTCGAGTTCCTGGGGGTGGCTTAGAGGTCAAGTCAAGGTGCCATGGAATAAGAACCCCACTTGGCCAAATACATTCATTCAAGAGCTAGTTGAATTTGATCAAATGGAGGCATTGGGGTATGTTGAGGAGAGGAACTTGGTGCTAGCAGGTTTATTGCCTGCTCAGCTAGATTTGCCAACTAATGCCCGACTAAGTAGATTCCATTGTTTATTTCTATTGTTTTTGGTTCATATACTTTCTAATCGATAATGATGTATTTATGTTTGTGTCATTTCAGATCGAACAGAAATCATGAATTACACTTGCCAACAAGCTATGGCTAGGCAACAGACGGTGCAAGAGTGCTGCCAAACATCCACTTATCAGGAGGCTGCCTCCCAATGTGCTTTGCTATTGGCACCGATGCCTATACCTCCTCCTATTCGACCAGCTCTGGTCGAGGCTAATAGTCCAACACCTCAACAGAAAAGACCAGTTGTTGATGAGCAAGCTCCTGCTCAAAAAAGGACAACAACTGAAAAGGGGAAAGGAAAGTCAGTGAGCCTTCGCTCTTTGGGCTCCGACCAGATGATGACCTATTCCCACAACCCACTTTTCCTTCCCCAAGAGTGGGCCTGACATTGGGGTTCAAAATACGACATCGATGCTAAGAGCGGGGTTGACTGGAGCAGGCATCCTAAAAGTGCTGATGGCCAGTCTGTTCATGTCTGACCAAAAGAAATTACTGGAGATGAGCTAACTAAAAGCTTTAAAGGAGTTCGTATATCACCCGAGCATGGTAAGTGTCTAGTTGAGTTTTATTTATTTTATCTAGGTTTACATTTGAACTTTTCGACCAAACTTGCTTTTGTTGCAGGTCAGCCAAATAGGTTAGCACTTTTATCAAAAAGCTAAGCTGGCCCTCGATGATCAAGAAGAGCTTCAAAAGAAGCGGAAAGATACGGAATTAGCCAAGATTTAGGTTGATTTACTACAGTTGTAGATTAGTGAGCTGACCTATCTGGTCGAAGAGAAAGATGTGCAGCTGGTGGCTGCTGTGACCAAAAAAAGCCACGTAGCAGCAAAGGCAACTCATATCTCTAGCAAAATACTGTCAAGCATTTGCAAGGAGACAGTCCAACAATTTATGTTGCGCCCAGCATTCCAAGATGCCAGTGTTGTCTTCACAATCGATGATGCAAAGAAAGCTTATGAAAAGGCTATGAAGCAGCTTGGGTTCCTGGGCTATCAGTTTTGATCGAAGGACAAGGAATGCCTTAACGTGCTGCAGAATGAGCAATTCGAGGACTATCCTAACTCTCACCCACCGACGAGAGTGCATTTGTGGAAAGGGTTGAGGCCACAATCCACCCGAGGGCAGTCAAGGTAGGAAAGGAGTTCAACTTCATGAACGACTTCTCGTTCGACATCAAAGATGGCAAGGTTGATACGGTTGCTTATTTTTCTCCTACTGAACATACTTTTCTAACAGATGCGGCAAATCCTTCTCGACCTATGGGGGCCACCCAGCCAACTCTTGAGCAGGAGGTCGAAGGTTCTCCCAACTATCATGCAGGTTAATTCTGGGGACGAGCTCGACCGCGCTATTGATGAGATAGAGGCAGCTCGAGATGGCGGAGGGGAGGGGGCAAGGTCAAGTCGAACTTATAATACTTTTTTTTATTTTATTTATATTTGAGTTGATCTACCCTGTGAGTCATGATGCTCGACCCAATGTAATTTGACACTTTCTCTTCAATGTAACTGGAATGCTTTTTGATTTATAAGATTTCAACCTTTTTGTTTTTTTTTATACTTTGAGGATCTCTTTAATTTGGTTGCATGAATGAATGAACTTTTCTTCCAATTGACTAGTCGAATAGTAGAATCTTTCAATAAAGGAGTGAGCAAATAATTAGTCGAATAGTGGAATCTTTCTTCCAACTAACTAGTCGATTATGAGACTAACTTAAAAGAATTAATTGAATAGATCTAAGGATATTTACCTCGACTTGATCTAATTAAAATTGGTTTCTAAATAATCTTTGTAGTCGACTCCTGGGTCAACTTAAGATATTTTCATCATAATCAAATTAATAAGCTTGCTACAGTGGTCAATCATGGATAGACTTTATATATTTGGCTTCAAGTTGCTATGCAACCTGTGTCATAACTCATACATCTATTGGGTGACTTTGATAGGACATCGATTACGGGGCCGATTTTAAGTTGTGGTCGACTTTAAACGATTTTTTTCACTTATTGCCTCAATAAACTATATGCCATGAACACGGTTTTGAAACCAAATTGTGGTCAACTGCTGGGTCGACATTAAATGACTTTTTCATTAAACGATTGATTAGGTTGGAAGCCATGGTCGCGATTTGAAGCAAAATTGTGGTCGACTACATAGTGGACTTTAAATGATCTTCTCATTTTTATCATTAAGCTGGAAGCCTCGATTGGAGTTAAGAGCAAGTAATTGGTCGAATTTAAACTGTCTTTATTAGTTTGGACCAAATTGCAAAATAATTGAACAGAGATCATGGCCTCTTTACAAATAGAACTTTTCAAGTTTATTGCATTCTATGTTTGAGGGAGCTCGCTACAACCCATATGAGCTAGTTGATAAGAGTTGTGCTTCGCTACTTTGACTACAAAGTAGGGGCCCTCCCATTTTGGGTTGAGTTCTCCCACATTTTTCTAGACTTCAACTTTCTTAAGGACGAGGTCTCCCACTTTAGAACTTCTTGGTTGAACTCCTTTGTTGTAGTGTTGAGCCATCTTTGACCTACACCTTTACATTGTTGTTATGCCTTCTGGTGCAACATATTGATTGTTTTGAGGTCGAATTCTCTTTTAGACTTATTCCTAATCAGGTTGTTATGGATTACCCGAGCTGTGTGTTGTATCAACTTTATTGGGACCACTACTTCTAAGCCATAGACCAAACTGTAAAAACTGTGGCCCGGGGCAATTCTAGGAGTGGTTCTATACTCCCAAAGGATGCTAGGGAGGTTGTCTACCCAACTTGCTCTGGATCTTTCAAGTTGAGCCTTGATGTGGTCCAGAATAGTCCAATTTGTTACTTCAGTTTGTCCGTTAGCTTGGGGATTCCTAATCGAGGTGAAATGTGGTCGAATTTCTAAACTTTCACACTAGTTCCTCGTGCTTCTGCTTTGGAATTGCATCCTATTATCTGATATTAGTACTTTGAGCAAGCCAAAATGACAAGTGATATTATTCCCTAAGAAACTTCTAATAGTCGCGTCAGTTATTTTTGGGACCACCTTTGCTTTAACCCATTTCACGAAGTACTCGACCGCAACAATCATGAATTTTATTTGACCTGTAGTTTTTGGGAAGAAATTGACTATGCCTATCCTCCACTAATCAAATGGCCATGTGATTTGAACTGGCACTAGCATTAACGCAGGCCGGTGAGGGATGTTGGAGCAGACATGTTAAAATGGGTACTTTCTAGCTAAGTCGATTACATCTTTTAGCAAAGTTGGCAAAAAATATCTATATTTGATGACTTTGTGGGCTAATGCTCATTCTCCAGAGTAATTATCGTAGATACCTGAATGGACCTGCTATAAGACCTCCAGAGCCTGCTTTGATGTCAAGCACCTGAATGGTAGTCTGAAAAAAGATCTCCTATAGAGCTGACCATACTTATTGAGGGCGAACTTTGTTGCCCGACCTCTGAGTCTGCACGCTTTTGCTTTATCTTCGAGCACTCTTCTTTTCTTTAGGTAAGCTTTTATTTCATCTTGCCAAGAAGGAGCCGATGCTTGGATTTGCTAGAACATGTTCTAGTCAAGACCACCTATAGTGGGTTTGTCAGAGATTAGGAATGGAGTGGTTCTCTCTTTGGTTCTTTTTGTTACACTGGCAAACTTTGATAGGGCATCTACCTTTTCATTTTATGATCTCGGGACTTGGCCGAGGGTGAACTTCTTGAACTGTTGTTGCGGCATTTTGACCTCAGCCAAATACTTGCTCATTGTGGCCTCTTTGGCCTCAAAGTTTCCTTCAAATTGTTCTGCGATTAGCTAGGAATTAGTAGTAGCTACTAGCTGATCAATTCCCCTATCAACGGCCATCCTCATACCAACAAGAAGGGCCTCACACTTCGCTTCATTATTGGTGATAAGGTAGTCGAGTTTAATGGTGAAGTCATACTCCTCGGCCTGATGGGAGCACATGGAAATGCTTATCCTTCTCTTGAGGAAGTTGCTGAGTAAAGTCCAGACAGGTGAATTTTGGTCGATTTGTCTGGGCAGATTGAGATGTTATGCTGTAAAGTCTACAAACACTTTGGCTTTTAGGGCAGTTCAGGGTGGCAAAGTGATGTCAAATTCTCCAAGCTTGATGGCCCACTTTGTCAACCTTCCCAATGTGTCTGGTTTTGTCAATATTTATTTCAATAGTTGATTCGTTAGGACAAAAATAGAATAAGATTGAAAGTAGGGCATGAAATTCTTGGCTACTATGATCAAAGCGAGAGCAAATATTTTGATCTTAGGGTAATTGTGTTATGGACCCTGCAAGGCTTTGCTACTGTAATATATTGCCTATGTGTACCATGTCTAGTTAAGATTATAATAGAGCTGATTGCTGCCGACAAGAATACTAGATAAATATGCAAGACCTCCAACCTCCAGCTTGTTAGCATCGGTGGTGTTGATAAGTATTGTAAGGCCCGGTCAAATTGCTCTGTCCACTGGAACTTCCTTACATTCCTAAGGAGTTTGAAGAACGGTAAAGCTTTTATTAGCTAGTCGAGTAATGAATTGACCCAGAGCTATGATTCTTTCGACTAGATGATGTATATCTCTAACTGTTTGAGGTGGTGAGATGTCCAAAATTGCTTGAATCTTTTATAGGTTCGCTTCTATACCCCTCTAACTAACTATATATCCCAAGAATTTTCCCCTTCTCACCCTAAATGTGCATTTGTTGGGATTAAGCTTCATGCCAAATGCTTTTAGTATTGAAAAGGTATGGCGTTAGTTAAGTAGTTTTGTTCTTTTTTCATCTTGACAATCATGTCATCGATGTAGACCTCTATGGTCCATCCAATCTTATTCTTGAACATAAAGTTCATGAGTCTTTCGTAAGTTGCACCACCCACATTCTTAAAGCCAAAAGACATGACCAAAAAATAGTATAAACTGTTGGGAAACACAAAGGAGATCTTATCCTTGTCTTCAGGGGCTATAAAAATTTGATAATAACCCTAGAGCGAATCTATTATACTCAAAAGATCACAACAAGTGGCAAAATCAACTAATAAATCTATGCGAGGTAGCGGGTAAGAGTCTTTAGGACAAGCTTTATTCAGATCAGTAAAATCATTACACATCCTCCACTTGCCCTCATTCTTAGGAACAAGAACGACAATACAAAGCCAACTAAGATACTAAATTTCTATAATGTAACCTGCTTCTAAGAGCTTGTTGACCTTTTCCTTGATAATCTGGCATCTTTCAACATTAAAGGTTCTGGTCCTCTGCTTGACTGGCTTGAATGAGGGGTCTACATTCAGATAGTGGGCAATGATGCTGGAGTTTATTCCCTGGAGGTCAACAGCTTTCTAGGCAAAAACATCAATGTTTTTCTTGAGGAGATCGATAATTAAACATTCTATACTACCTCCCAGATCCATCCTAATCCTTGTGGTCTTGTTGGGATTTTTAGGCTCGAGCTCTATAGACTTGAATTCCCTAATTGGTTCGACCCTAGTTTCCTCCAGCTTTCTATTCTTACGTTGCTGTCCCTCTTCAGATTCTGTTACTAGGACGTCCCCCAAAGGTTTTAGTTTTGGTCGAGTCTTTTGCTCATTTACCTCGACTGAGATGGTATAGCATCGCCAAGCTTCCTTTATGTTACAAAGCAATTCACCTATCCTAACAGTTGTTGGAAACTTAACCTTCATGTGGTAGATTGAGATAATTGCCCTAAAGTCGTTCAATACCGGTCACCCAATTACGACATTGTAAGTAAAAAGTACATCAACCACCAGATAGTTGATCATGAGTGTCCTTCATCTGGGTGCTTCACCAAATGAGGTAGACAGATTTATAGATCCTTCAAGAATGATCTTGGATCCTCCAAACCTGACCAAAGGGGTGCGCACTAGCTTAATGTTCAACATTCCCATATTTATCCTCTTTAATGTTGACAAGAAAATTATATTCACTTAGCTGCCATTGTCGACCAGAACCTTCCTAACCTCGATCTCAACTAACATGATGAGGGAACAATCTAACTTACTGCCAGCTCTTTAGTTCTCGATGTGTGAGAGGTCAGAATAAAAAAAAAGATGGGTTCTGCGTGGTAGAGAATTGGAAAATTGTCGATTGAGAAAGTTTTAGTTGATTCCAATCTTCTCTATTTCTGTCTTCTGGCTGACTTGGAGTCTTCTCCTATCGATCCTCCAACAATGGTGTCGATCACGCCCCTGAGCGGTAGGCACGGATCATTAACTGCTTCTTTCCCTTGTCCTCCTTTTTTTAGCTGACTAACCTTTTTCTATAGGGAGTCTAGTCGATTTTTTCCCTCTCCTGCCTAGCTTTCTCATTGACAATTTTTTTCAGATGTCTTTGCTGAATAAACTCTTAATCTCATCATGTTGATTGAAGCTATCTTTAGTGTCATACCCTTTTTGTCTGTTGAAGTGACAATATTTTTATGATCTCTTCATGACCTCAGTTTCAATCTACTTCTTAAGCTTTTTGAGGACATTATCACTCTGGATGGAAAATAGAACCTCATTCCTTCCAGTATTCTATAGGGTGTAGTTATGGCACCTTTTGATAGGAGATCAATGACCATCCTTGTGTTGCCTAGCATCTTTCTCCTTTGCCTTTTTTTTTCTCATTATCCAGGTTGCCATATTTCAATCTATTCATATCTTCGTGGGTCACATATCTCTCAGTGAGGTCGAGCAGCTCTTTCATTGTCCTTGCTCTCTCTCTACCCAATGCATTTGCGCACTCCTTATGCCTAAGACCCAGGAACAATACATCAATTAGAAATTTGATTCACAGACTGTTAATCGTCAACACCTCTGTGTTAAATCTAGTGAAAAAAAATCCCAAAAAGACTCTCCCTCATTCTATTTTATTGTATGCAAATGAGTGTGGGGGAGGTTCGCTTTCTTTCTACTGGCAAACTGGTGAAGGAATTTGTCATAAAGCTAGTTGTAAGAAAAAATGGATGTTGGCTCCAACTTAACAAATTAATGGAGTGCTAAGCCCTAGAACCTAGTGACTAGCATCTTTGCATGAATGTACTCATTATGCCCATGGAGCTACATCATGTGTTCAAACTAAAGCAAGTGCTTGTTCGGGTCGGTGGAGCCATTGTATTGAGGTAGACAAGTTAGAACTTGCATCGATAGCTATGCGCTCATCAATTATCTCCTAGATAAATGGTGATTCTCGTTCATGATGAAGTCATGGTACGTTGTCATGTTGAAGGTTTCTCTATGTGTTTCTCCTTGAAATCTCCTCAAGGCGTCTGTTCAATTATTGGACCTAATGTGACACTTCTTTCTATTATTGTCAATCAGCCCATGACATATTTTTGTTTAGTTGAGGTTTCTATCACTCGACCCTATTGCGCTACTAGACTTGATGGGTTGAGCAGGGTGATCCATAGAGTCAACCACGTTTTCGCAGGGATGTGGGTAAGTCTTTTCCCACAAAAATCAACTTGGGCTATCCTCACGTCGAATAGGTGGACGTCTTACTTTTTTTCTCATCTATCCTCCCTTAGAACCTCTTCTCATGCTACGAAGGTTGGGGGTAGCACTAGTAACTGGTCTAGTTGGTTATGCTTGTTTAGGGCAGCTGACAACTGAGCTGAAATCTAAGCTAATATCTATTCACTACTTATTTGCATAAGTTGGGGCATGGTCAAAGTTTCCACTTATTCTGGCTGGAAAATGGGTCCAGCGATATTCTGTTCTTGTTGGGGTTGAGGATAAGGGTTTGGAGACCTTCTATTCTCTTCGTCTTCTAAAACAGCTCGCCTCATATTTACCATTTTTTCAATTACAAACTTTATTTCCCACAGACGGTGCCAAATGATGATGGTATAATCTGCTTGGTAGTATACTGGGCTTTTGCCTAATATAATTGACCAGAATAGATGTCTGAATAGAGTGCTTAAGAGAAGTCAAGTCGAGTCCTCCAATCAATAACAAATGTCAGGCTTGCTGATGGCCCTCGGTTACGGCACTCTAATGCTCAAGTCAGTACTTAATCGACCAGAAAAGAGAGCAATAGAGTGAGGGCTTAAGTGATAATGAACATACATTGTTGTAGGGTGGCCATGGGCCATTTATAGACTCTCTTACGAGGTTGATATGTCAATGATATCCTTACTTATACAGATAAGACCTTTGTCCTTAGTTCCGGACCTTAGGTCTTCTTCTTTCTATGTACTTTTCCAGGTGGCGCCTCCTCCTACTCTTCAGGACATAGCGGTACGAAAGAGGCATGCACTACTCTAGTTCTGCAGAATGGTGGTACAAGAGAGGGCACACACAATTAATGTGGGGCACGCCGCCTATCAAAGCATTTAAAGTAGCGGAGAGGTAGTTGTGGCACATTCAATAGGACTGTGACTGGTGGCGTGGGACTGCTCTATGCTACTCCTATCAACCTCTTAGGGTCGAGATGCATCCTTGCCTGCAAGTCATCTATCCCCACTATGATCGAGATTGTGGGGCTCTCTTAGATCCGAAGACCTTACTGGATGAGGGTTTGATGGTCATTCTAGAGCCAGTCGACCACACTCTAGTCAATCTGGACGAGTGTTAATAGTCGTACTCGTGGAATGCCCCAATGAGAACTTAGGCTGGTCGATAAATTAGTCGACCACTAGTGGGTTGGGCTTGTTGGGCTATCCCCCATCATGGCATTTACCTGGTCGACTATTGTTAGATTGAGTCTGTTGAGCTATCCTATATCAAAATTATAATATAATTGTAGTGTAATTGAAAAACATAAGGAAAGTTAAAGTATTGCATCAATTTTTGTGAAATATAATTTCTCAACAAGAACACATCAAATTAATTGAGGGTTGAAATGGATAATGATCCATTTTTATAATATTTAATGCATTTTTATTTTTAAAAAATTAAAGGCTTTGTTTGATTATGTTTTGACCATTTCTGGCAAAAAATAAATTTAGGAGGATATATTTTGAGAATTAAACTTGGGGATCGTGCTAATTATTTATTTTTATTTTTGAAAAAATATGAAAAATAATTTGTGAATGAAATTGTTTGTGTTGGAACGTTTTGTGGAAGGCAAAATTTATTGCAAATGTCAAATCAATTAATTTTTAATTTGTTCGAATTCTAGGGTGAAATTGGTTTTTATAATATATTTATGCATATTTACAATTGGATGACCGGTGTATGTATGTATATATATTTATTTATATAATGATTGATATATGATTGTATGGAAATGATGTGTAAATAATTTAATTGTTAATTTAAATTGATTTTTTTTTTAAATTACTCTAACTGTATTATGTAATATTTGGAAGAAACTATTTGTAAATATAAAAATGAAATAATACTATTATAATCAAAATCAGTAACTAAATTACTAAAATTAAACTATTCATTAGATAGAAAATTAATTTGAAAATTAAAACATCTTAAATAAAGTGCTAAACAATAATATTTAATATTTAATAAAGATTAATTATATAGTATTAGATAGGTTAATTATTTAAATGCTAATTAATGTTATTCAACAAGTCCAAATCAAATTTTTAGTCAATTTGATTAAGTTATTTTAAATTCCTAATTCATTTATCAGAAAAATGTCTTAATTATTAGATGAATTTTTTGTTCTAATATAAGACTATATTAATTTATAAAAATAAATTCTTAAAATGAAAAATTAAATTATATTTATTATAATATTTCTTAGTCGTAAAATATTTTAGCATTGTTTAAAAACCACTAATTATTTATTTAACATTCTTAGACAATTAATATAATTAAATTATTAATAGTTTATTAAATTTATTAGATTATTGAATAAATATCACACTATAATAAAGTACTTTTTAAAATGTTAAATATTTGTGATAAATAAATGAAAAAAATTGAAATTACAATGAGCACAGAATTTTTTTTTAAATAATGCATTTGAGTTTAGTTAACTGTTATGATAATGCACAGAGATGCTCATAATGGCACATTAAATAATATAAAATACTCATACAAAAAAAGTTAGGTAGGTAGATAATATGCAAACGGAACAACATAGTAGGCAATGATAGATTGTGCGGTTTAGATCGCGCAGTATTGAATTTCCTGATGTTAGTGGAAACCGATAGACGCAGTCTTCACAGCCGTCCAAGGAGATCGCACCAGGTGAGTTGGGCCATTATGATGAGGGTTGTCAATGAGTGGAGCTACTATAGTAAAAATATTTATAAATAAAAAATCAACAAATTATTTATTATTATTTAAATATTTATGGAAAATAATAATTAAATTAATTATTTCATACATTATTAAATATCAGATGAATTGATATCATAATTAACAATTTCTTAACGAATTATTTGATGAATTGATTAAAACATTTGACATTACTTCTTAAACAGAATATTAAATTTTTTATTCTTCAATGAAATTAGATGAAAACATGAACTTTAATTTTAATTTTTATTTTTATTTTTATTTTTATAATTTTTCAAATTTTATTTACTTAAGCAGAATTATAATTTTATATAATTTTTAAATGAAATATAATTTTTTAAAAATTATAAACAAAAATGAAAATTTATTAAATAGAAAATAATTTTTATTAATTTTTCAAAAATGTTAATTTCTTAAATGGAAAATAAATTTTTATAATTTACGAACAAAAAAATAAATTTTCATAATTTATAAATGAAATGCAAATTTATGAAATTTATAAACATAAAATTTAGAATTTTTAATTAGTGAAATTTTAGGATTTCATATATGTATATACGTGTGTTTGTGTACATGAATGAGTAAAATGGAGTGAGAGAGTGAAAAATGAATTACTGAAGTGAATAGCAAAGTGAGAAAAAGAGGAATCAAGTGTGGCTTTTAAGCTGTAATATATTTGAATGTTTTGAGTATGGAGATTTTCAGTAAATAAAAAAAAGTATATTTTGAGATTTAAGATCAGAGAATGTATATACCAACTTATTTGATATTAATTTGAGAGTTGGAAAACATTCCCCATGTAGAGCCCCACTCGGGACAACACCTAAGTCGAGGCACCACTCAGTTCAATCTTAAAATTGAACCCCAAATACAAATCAATAAACCTATAATCAAACTTTCAAGCTTTTCAGAAATAATAGAGAATTCCAACTTAAACAAACCTGTCACAAGACAATAAATTCAACCTTATACAATCCTGTAACATACAGCACATATACTAAATACATGTCACAAAATCTTAAATTTAACTTATCAGAAGCAACGGAATTTCAAACTTAACATACTCGATGAACCCCTAAGTAAATGCCATAATTCACATTTTTACATAACAAAATATTTACATTCCTTAAGTCATCCATGTCAACATGACATATCACATGTCTCAAATCCATACTTAGCAATCAGATGATTTCCATATATACATTCAACACCTGATCTATTACAAAACGTTCATGTCCAGCTCGAAGTCCAATCCTTTACTTAATCCCTGTTTGAGAAAATCA
The DNA here is from genome assembly GCA_018894105.1 of Jacaranda mimosifolia. Classification (NCBI taxonomy): domain Eukaryota; kingdom Viridiplantae; phylum Streptophyta; class Magnoliopsida; order Lamiales; family Bignoniaceae; genus Jacaranda; species Jacaranda mimosifolia. The sequence continues at coordinate 7,975,020 of CM032123.1, forward strand.
AAATAAATGGGAGCAAGCCTGAAGGACTTAGTGAGGGATAATTGTAAACATATATAATAGGGATCTATCGAGGAAGAAATTGACTCAACAGATCATCAATCAACAATTAACAGAAATACAACAGGATATATTCAAACAGTTAGGAACAGTCTAACAGGCAGAATACAGTCCATTAGTCAGAATATAGTCAGACAGGACAATTCCAAATAACATTTGCATTTCAGTAAGTCTTATCCAAGCGTGATAGCTTGACACATGGTAGATGCCCAGATTATCCCAAGCACATCACAGACAGGAGGTAGATACCTAGGAGTATTCCTAGCATAGCACAGACGGACGGACGATACCTAGGAGTATCCCTAGCATATCACAGACAAATGGTAGATACCTAGGAGTATCCCTAGCATATCACAGACAAATGGTAGATACCTAGGAGTATCCCTAGCATATCATTGATACACGGTATGCCTAGGAGTATTCCTAGCACATTACTGATGCTCAAGAATAACCCTAACACATCACCGATACCTAGGAGTCTCCCTAGTGTATCACTGACAAATGGTAGATACCTAGGAGTCTCCCTAGCATATCACTAACACACGGTATGCCTAAAAGTATCCCTAGTACATCACAGACAGACGATATATACCTGAGAAGACAGTAGATACCTAAGAGTATCCCTAGCATATCATAGACAGAAGGTTGATACCTAGGAGTATCCCTAGCATATCCCTAACAGACAAATGTGCCAGTGTGGCAACTAACAGTATAGACAATTAGACAGTATAGACAATACAGACAGATCAAGTAATAGAAAAATGCCAACAAGGCAGAGCGATAGCAGTAACAATCCAGACAAGCTAGCATGGCTAATTCAAAGCAAAAATGGATAACATATATGCCAGAATGGCAACAATTAACAGAACTGATAATAGATATCAATTGAAAATTCAACAATTCTCAAATTTCAATAACATAATTCAAGATGGTACAGAAATAGAAAACCCTTATATAAGCTTATCACAATAATAGATAACTAAATGAATTGGGAGGTTGGCAAACCATCACCTCCAGTATCCCAAAAGAAGTTGTCACTGCCTATTACTCTGCGGGACCCACGTTGCCGTCACCACAATCCACCTAATGAGACCTCGAATTCACGAACCAAACACATGGCTGTGTTCATCGCGTTGAGGGGAGAAAACTATCCTCCCACTGTTACCACCGAAAAAATGCTAAACCACTACCATTCTCCGTGTTTTCTCCTCCTGAGTCTAACGGTCTAAGTGCTTTTCAGTTTTGAGGCCAAATTAAGCTTCAATCGAAGCCAAAATCGTCAATACCACCTTTCCATCGCCGCAATTGTGCCTCCATTCCCCCATCGCCGTCGCCATGCTAAACTCCCATGCAAAGTTACCTGCGTGACCCCCGTGCAACAGACTCCTAGAAAAGCTGCCTAGAAACTCCTCCATTGCAGCCTCACCATGGATCACCGTGGCCAACTTCTCGATCCCAAGGTGATAGTAGCCCATGGGGTTTGTGTGTGCGTACAGTGGTGGTGATAGGGTGCTAGGGATGGGGAGAGATGGTTGGTGAGGTTGGGTATGGAAGAAGACCGTTGGAAAATGGTCACTGGTGAAAGAGGGAAGAGAGGTAAAGAGGAGGGTGACACGGTTGATGGTGAAGAAGAAATGAAATGAAAATAGGAAGAAAAAGGTGTTTTTATTAAATCTAATTTTGTGAAATTGCAATTAAACCCTTCAGTTTGTTTGGTCATTCAATTGAGCCCTAGCAATTTGTAAAATAAGTCCTTGACCATAGTTGACTAGTAGTTTTCCATGCAAACCCCTCAAGTTTCACTTGAGGGCCAATTAAGTCATCAAAAATTACAATTTGACCTCAATACTTCCAAAGTTTTTGCAATCAAGTCCTTTATATATTAATTCCCAGCCCTAAAATCTGATTAACCAAAATCTTAATTTCTAAATCTCAATTTCTGAAATACTGAATTTTAGGGGTGTTACACCCCAAAATGTAACAAACCCTAAGCAATGTGCACACCCCAAAAACCCTCATAGAAATGGAAGTCTTTTCTACAATTCCCCAATCTTACCATAAAACATCCCAAAACTGTTTGTGTCAAACAATTTAGTACGAAAGATCAAATTTAATTTTTAGAGTGTGAAAGATAATAGATATAGACCAACAAAAAGCATGAGCAGAGAAACTTAAGATGTTAATTTTACCGTAACCTACCCTAATTACATTAGTATAATTTTCCACTTCAAAATCAAAAAAGTAAAAAAATGTTATATTGATTAATTATTTATTAACAAATTAAAAAATTAGTTTAAGATATATAAACTTTATACTGCATAACCCAAATAACTCAATTAATAATTAAGCACTAAGTTTGTCATTATAATGAAATTTGAAAAAGCTCAATAATCTTATTATTGTAGTACAGCTTTTGTAACACCCCGATTTTTTAGATGAGAAATTATCAAAATGGTGAAAGCTTCAATAAGATTAAACCTAGGCTAACAAGTTGCAAAATGTAACAATTGGCCTTAATTTAAAACTAATCAAACATATTAGGGCCTAAATATAATTATTAAGAATTAAGGACTACATTTAAGATAAGGTCAGGACCTAACTGCTTGAAATTTAAATGTTCGAGGTTAAAAAGATGAAAATCGAAGGTTTAAGGGTTTAATTGAAAATATAAGGACCAATTTCAGGCACTCAAAAAAAATGAAGGACTAGACTACATGCGGAGGAAAAGGTTTGGGGTCAGATTGAAATATTGAAAACTTAAGTTCCATATAAAAACACACCTACAACTCTTTCTAATTCTCACTAAGTGAGCCAACATTCCTTCCACCATGCTCTCAATCATTTGTGACCAAAACTCAGAAATAAACTGACCAACACCTTTCTCTTGTTGTGATGAACACGTTAATACCAAAAACACCTTGAAATATCCAGCGGAGCGATAGGAATTGGCGGCCTAAAATGGCGTACGGCAGTGCTCATGGGTTGTCGATCTTCGACAGCTGAAGCTCGAAATAGAAAGGCGGGTTATGATGGGCTTGGTGAGTGGAGCACACTAGTAGATTTAGTTTGATGAACGGACTACTAGGGCAAGTGAAATTGAAGTGGAAACGTGTAGTGGCCAGCAGTAGAGTTTCCACTATTTAGGCCAAATTGATCTGCAAGGAGCTGGAAAAATCTTTTCACTGGCGCAGCAAGGCACATCGGGTGGTGGTGGCCGCACATGACTTCGACAGGCAACAGACGGCAGCGGCTTCAACTAATAAAAGTCAAAATCTCCAGAGCTACAATCCATATGCAACCTAGCTAATTTCAAAATTTTCAATTGACCTTGAACTAGGTCAATTTGGTAAAAATCTTATCGGTTAATTGATTCATGATTTAGTTCAATTAAAGTATTAGGCTAATTTTCATTGCAAACATAAGTTATTTGGACCAAAATTGTGATTATAGACTGAACGATTACATATTAAAATTGGTTACAAGTGATGTGTCAACTTGGATCGTTAATAAAAGCTTAATTATTGCTAATTATGTTAGTTGGTGTATTTGAAATATATAAATTGTATAATATTTATAAAGATTGATTATTATTAAGAAAATATGTAAAATTCAAAAGAATGATCTAAATTTAGTAAATATGAGCTTAGAGCATTAAATTAGATATTATGAGTAAAAATGACATTTTGGTCTGAAACTGATAAACTGTTTGGCTAATATTAATTAACTGCAGTACTCGGTTTAAGGAATAGAATTCTAAGTTGATTTTAGAATAAAACCTTAATTGCTTAACCAAACCAAATGTATGACGAATTTTGTAAAATAATTTAAATTAGTTAAAAGGTATTAGGTTGCTATAACAAAATACGACCGTATAAGAACTAGACTAAGAATTAAAATAGTAAAAACGATAAAACCTTAACTATTTAACCGAACCAAATGTATGATGAATTTCATAAAATAACATAAATTAGTTAAAAGGTATTAGGTTGCTATAACAAAATACGACCGTATGAGAACTAGACTAAGAATTAAAATAGTAAAAAAGTTCTGCAAAGTTTAAGGGAGTTAATATCATTAAAACATATCAGTAATCATAATTACTGTTAAAGAAACACTAGATGATCTTATTGATTCTTGTTCACATTTTAATGAAATAAGTGGTGAGAATCCTAAGCAGTACAGGACCGATAGTGTCGTTATTGAGACTAAGTTGAGGTTATAATTCTCATATTGCTGGGAAAAGAAAATATATGTTTCTTGTGAATATTGACCTGTTCATTTGTATCTTCACTTATCTATACCTTTCATGACATTCAAGTCTTTCTCTATTGAGTTTTGATAATCATCTTGCTTTTTTGTGATCTTTGGCCTTGCTGGCTAATCCCTGGCATAGTTATATTATTTTTCTAAAATGCCAATCGAGACAATCTTGCTAACCAATTGTTTATCGTTCTTTGAACTCATCATTTTGTAATATTATTTAAATGATCTCGTCGACAGATTGTTTTACCAATTTTCTGAACTCGTTAATCTGCACTATTATTGGAATAATCTTATCGACCAACTAACTTATTATTTTTTGAATTCGTTGCTTGAAAACCTATTGGACCTTCTGTTGTTCGTTTTGCTCCCGTTGACACATTTGATAATTCATATTTTTTCATATGATATGGTGTCGATATGCTTAATTAATATATTTAGTGTTACTTGAGACGGTCTTGTTGACCGATAGATTGGTTGTTTTCTAGACTCATTGCATTTGGTTATTTCTTGTTCGTAACATCGTTACCTAAAAATTGATATTGCTATTGGACTAGTTGTTAATAAGACCCTTGGGATGCCCATGGGAAGCTTAGATCTGAAGGGACGCCATGAAAAGTTGGGCCAGCGACTAAGATCAAAAAAATGCTCGGGCAGAACGGATCGATGGTGATTGGTATCCTAAACTAGTACCCACCAATGATCTTATCTCATAAGTAGTTGGAGGTTAACTGTCTGTGAGTGAAGGATCGGCATGCAGTCAACTATGCCATATGTGTGTCTGTGTGTGTGTTGTGCTGAGCCGATCACTTGCAATTTTGAGGGATAAGAGATTAGTTTCCATATTAATGTATGGGAGTCATAAGGTTAGAGACCCTTCCCCAACAACTCTATATGACATATTTTATCTTATCTCCTATTATTGGTTCATTGGTGAACTTATGTTATTTGAGTTTATTGATATCAGTTCCTGTTAATAAGTACTTTGTTTACTGTGAACGTTTTTATGAAGACATTGCTTTATATTGATTTCTTTCAAAGTTTCTTAGTTACCTTTTTCTCATTCAATATAATTATATCTAAACTATTTATTGCTCACCTTACTAAATTGTTTATTGCTCACCTTACTAAATCAATAAGACTTACACCTTCTATATTGTTACTTTCTTATTCTTTTCCCAGATTGAGAATTGATTAGTGAGAGGTCATAAACAAGGTACATGTACATTCTACTGCTGTACGTGAACATTAGATGTGATAATTTAGGACTATATTCTAAGTGGAAGATGAGCTAGCATAGGAAAATTATAATTTTAATGCTTGGGGGTATAAGTTCATAGTGTTGAGGAGTTGTGATGTTCATAACTGTACCTAGTGTATAAAATGTTATGAGCAGGTAGTTAGTTGTACATAAGTATACGACCTATCATGTTAGCTCAAGAATGTTAAGTCTGAATTGAGTTACTGTTGATGTAAATATTATGTAAATATGGATTTGTGGTGCTTGTAATTGTATGATGGTTTTGTAGGTCTTGTGAAATGATATATAGTAGAATGTAATAGTAACCTAGAATGAATGCTTTTAGGTTATTATGGAATTATTTAAATTGGATTTTTTGGGGGTGTGCATTTGAATTAATTTGAATAAGATTGGAGTAGCACCTCGACCCGAAGCAAGCACTTCCAGGAGAGGCGCTATAGCGGTGGTGTAAGAGATGGGTTAAGGAGAACTTGAGCTGTGCTAGGTTATGATCCTTGAAATGTGAAATTTTTGGTTAGTTGAGATTGAGTCTGATTGTGGGGTTGAATAGGATATGAAATGTTGGGGCAATGCTAGCTATTGAGGAAGTCAAAAGTTATGACCGAGGTGGCCAACCAATAGATAACCTGTTACTTCTAGTGTGTTGGACATATGTTCTTACAGTTATTGGAAAGGATGATACTATTTGAAATCTACTATTATGTGAAAATATCGGTAAAGGTTGAATTCAATAAGTAGAAGGACTATTTTGGAAATAAATGTATTCAATGGACGAAGAGTTATTTTGGAAATCAATATTGTGCTATTAATATTCATGGAAGTTTTATCTAACAAAAGAAATGATTACTTTAGGAAGAAATATATTTGGGGAGGTGAATGATTACTTTGGGATAAGTAACGATTAACATATGCACATGGTCAAGATTCAAGTGGTATGGTTATATGGGAAAAAGTTAGTATCATGATGGTGAAAATTGATTCGCATGAAACGATAATAGATTAAAAAGCGAAAGATTGCGTGTGAGATGAAGTCACTAAAACATTATTGAAAATTGAGAAGAAAGTTGGTGTGTTGATTATGATGGTTGATTAGTGTGACCACATATTTTACAATGAATAAAGGAAATGAGAAGACTGCTTGTAAGATCTGAAGTTGTAAGAAATTGTATTGTAAGTTCAAGAAAAATAGTGTCATACTAGCCATAAGTTATCGGTGACTTATGTGGTAAACACGAAAGATTGAAAAGAGAATATCAAATGAGGACATAGAGATAATTGAAGAAGGGGTTGACGATATTAAATAGATAGGATGAGATGAAAAGGGGATACTGATGTAATATAAGGAAAATTATGTGCAGAGAACAAAGGTCAGTATTTTGATATAGCATAATTCCTCAAATAAATATGAAGATATCAAATCGATTAACAAAGGTTAAGAACTAATGTTTCGAAAAATAGAAAATCTATACCCCAATCCTGGTGATAGGAATTTAAGTTCATGGGTTATGAAAACTTAGAAAGTAATTAATGATGAATAGAAATATTTTCAGAACTTCTAGTCTACGATCCAATATTTCAATGATGTCAAGCACATGACTCTTTGAATTTCTAAAGGGTGAAATTTGAGGAAATATTTCACATATAGATGTATTTTGCGAGATCTTAGATTTGTAAGTTGAGGATTGTCCCAAACATAGTTGTATTTGGTAATTAGAAGATCATTTAGGTTGATTAATATTTGACGAGTTTGTATGGTATGATTAAAATGATATAGTTACAAATTTGTGTGGTTGCAAAATGAATGAGGATAGGAAAGAAGAGATGATCATCGACGAGTTGGAAGAATAAATGGGAAGGATGAGAAAAAGGCTATTGTTAACATGGCGGGTAGGAAATATGGATAGAAGACGGAGATCGATGTTTTAATAGAATACAATCCCCTAATTTGAGGATGTAAAAGACGTGGATGAGAATGAAACCAATACTTTGAAATGGGAATGCACACCCCAACTTTGATGAGAGAAATTAAGAATCGTGATGTATGCCAATTAGAGAAATATTCAAGGCATGTATATATATGTTGCTTTGAAGTTTAAAAAGTTTTGGCTTACATTTAGATATCCTATATTTTCTAAAAGGAAATAGCTATTTTGATATTATTATTATTTAAGATGAACACTATTGGCTAATCGAATTTGCACTCGTCCAATAAGGCTAATATTATGATACGGCAAGAGAAGACATCACTAGAAAATTCTTAAGGATGGATGTGATCGTATGTCAATCGAGTCATAGCAGACGATCACCAATCAACTGAATTAGCATACCTGAAGATCCCGATAAAGGCACCCTAATTAGAAATATCTTGTGGAAAGAATGGGAGATAACTCCATACCCCACTCCACCCCCTATTAATAGATTTGAATGCAACAAAAACATGTGGCATAATCTATGTTGCAGTGGAACAACAAACCCTATGTCTTTATTGAGAGTGAATGAGGTTGGTAAATTCTAAAGCATAGTAGAAGTTCCTATGAAGGACAACATAAAGGAATTTTCTAAATTTTTATCCCACGAAGTTTATGAGAGGATAAGGCAATTAGAACATAAAGGTGTAGATTGAGGAATACGAGACAATTTAAGTATCGAGCTAACTTGATAAACAAAGGAATCAAGTATACTGTTCATTTTAGGAAGAACCTCGTATCATTGCTATAGATCGACAAAAAATAGTAAAAACTCAACGAAACTCATCGATTTTAAGAATTAGAATATTTTTTTCCACAAAAGCTAGTTAAATTATTGCAAGTATTTAGGTTGGCATAAGATTGAAATTGAGGAAATGATATTGTTAAATGATAATTCATGGAAAAGATGGGGCGCGAACTACCTTCCACTTGTAATATGGATATTATGAATTGTAACAATGCTATTAGGTTAGATCCAAGTTCTAATGACAATTATAAATATGGTACATAGAGAACAATATGACCTATTAAGATTTATCTATAGTGGTCTTGTTAGGGGCCTCTAATATGCAAGAAATCGAAGAGTGAATCATATTACATCTGTGCTCAGCCTCGCGAACAATTAGGGATTGATCCTATCAGAACTAAGGCTATAGATAATTGAATACGGCCAGAAAATGTATAAAAAATACACCAATTTCTCAAATTTTATCAATTAATATCATTCAATTTTTCAAAGGTTGTAAATCTACTGGATGAAACAATTCAAAAGGATTGATAATTTGAGTGACTAGAGATGTAAAAAGAATTTTGAGATTAAAGGGAGAATTAATCTATATCTCAGTTCTTACGCTTCTTTGGGAAACTTAAGAAATGTCAGATACACATATGCCTTGAAAAGGACATTTTTTCATGAGAGAGTGATCTCATATACATTGGGAAATATTATGTCATAGAAATAAATTATCTTACCCATAACATAGGACTTATTGCAATGGTAATTGCTTTAATGAAACGGAAGCACCCTCTAAGGATGGAAATAAAAATTTTCTTGAGGATTATGTTGCAATAGCATACCTTATTAGACTACAAAGTACTTTGGATTGGAAGAACATGTTACTATACTTGACGAATGGCAAAATAAGTGAAAAACAAAACTAATTATTTTTAGGATCAAGGATAAAAAATTGAACTTAGGTCATAGGATTTAGTAATTAACCTTGGATAGAAGTTGCAATGTGAAATACTCAGGTAAGGATAAGTAGATTGAAAACTCAAGAAGGTAATCTCAAACATTGAGGAGTTTGGATTTCAGTCTCAGCAAAATGAAAATTGCTTGGGAAAGGAGAAGGAAATATATGGAACTCATAGGTCTAAAAATGATTTATTAAGAAAAATGTTTTGGGATGAGAAGATAGTGAGTGATATTGAACTTACCCAAACTTTAGGTGAGAATTTGAGGACTAGATTCTTTTAAAGGGGAGGATTGTAACACCTCGATTTTTCATATGAGAAATTATCAAAGTGAAGGCTTCAATAAAATTAAACCTAGGCTAACAAGTTGCATAATGTGACGATTGCCTTAATTTAAAATTAATTAAACTGATTAAGGCCTGAATATAATTATTATGATTTAGAGGACTGTATTTTAAATAAGGTCAGGACCTGACTGCTTGAAATTTTAAATGTTAGAGGTTGAAAAGATGAAAATTGAAGGTTTAAGGGCTTAATTGAAACTTAGGGGCCAATGTTAAGCACTCAAAAAACTAAAGGACCAAACTGCAATTGGTGGAAAAGGTCTGGGGTTAGATTGGAATTTTGAAAAATTAAGTTCTATATAAGAACACACCTATAACTCTTAATTCTCACGAAGAGACCCAGCCTTTCTTCCTCTATGCTCTCACCTATTTGTGATTGAAACTCAGAAATAAACTGACCAACACCTTTCTGTTATCGTGAGGAACATGTTGATAACAAAAACACCTTGAAATACCTGGCGAAGCAATGAGAATTGGTGGTCGAAATTGGCTCACGATGGTGGTGATAGTTTGTCGGTCTCTGGCGGTTGAAGTTCAAAATAGAAAGGTAGGTTGTGATGGGCTTCATGAGTGGGGCACACTGGTAGCTTTAGTTTGAAGAATGGACCACCAAAGCGAGTGGACTTGAAATGGAAATACGCGGGTGGGCGGCAGGCGACAGTGGAGCTGTTGCTATTTTGGCCAAATTGATTGGCGAGGAGCTAGTATAAGCTAAAATTGGCTGAGAGGTTTTCACTAGCGCAACGAGGTGTGTCTAATAGTGGAGGCCACGCATGACTCCAACCAGCAATACATGGCGGTCGACAGTTGCTTTGACAGTCAAGAGGCAGAATCTTCGAGGCGAAGATCTGGATGTATACGAGCTAATTCAAGTTGTGAATTGACGTAAAACTCGATCAATTTGGTAAAACTCTAATTAATCGGTTAATTGATTCCTGATTTAGTTTGATTAAAGTATAAGCAAATTTTTTATGTAAACATAAGTTATTTGGACCAAAATTATGATTATAGACTGAACGATTGGATATTAAAGTTGGTTACAAGTGATACATGTGCCCAGAGAGTTAATAAAAGCTTAATTACTGTTAATTATATTAGTTGTTGTATTCGATAAATATAAATTGTATAATATTTATAAATAATAATTATTATTAGGAAAATATGTGAAATTCAAAAGGATGATCTAAATCTAGTAAATATAGGCTTAGAACACTAAATTAGATATTATGAGTAAAAATGACATTTTGCTCTGAAACTGATAAACTACTTGGCTAATATTATTTAACTGCAGTAGTCTGTTTAAAGAATCAAAATTTGAGTTGATTTTAGAATAAAACCTTAATTGCTTAACCAAACCAAATGTATGAAGAATTTCAGGAAATAATTCAAATTAGTTAAAGGTATTGGGTTGCTATAATAAAATATGATTGTACAAGAACAAGCCTAAGAATTAAAATATTAAAAATATTGCTCAAGGCTTAAGGGAGTTAATATCATTAAAACACATCAGTAATCATAATTATTGTTAAAGAAATGCTAGATGATCGTATTGATGCTTGTTTGAGTCTCTCTTTATTGAGTTTTGATAATTATCTTGCTTTTCTGTTTTCTTTGGCCTTGCCGGTTGATCCTGTGGATAGTTGTAGTATTCTTCTGAAATCCTAATCGAGATGATCTTTCCAACCAATTATTTATCGTTCTTCAAACTCATTATTTTATAATGTTATTTAAATGGTCTAGTCTATCGATTGTTTATCAATTTCTAGACTCGTTAATTTTTACTATTATTGGAATGGTCTTGTCAACTGATTAATTTATTGTTTCTTGAATTAATTACTTAAATTCCTATTGGACCTTCCATTGTCGTTTTGCTCTCCTTGACTCATTTGATAATTCATACATTGTCACATGATATGGTGCCGATATGCTTGAGTCATTGATATGTTTATTGTTATTTGGGATGGTCTTGTTGCTCGATAGATTGGTTGTTTTCTAGTCTCATTGCATTTAGTTATTTTTTGTTCGTAACGCCATTACTTGAAAATTGATATTGCTATTGGAATTAATTATTAATAAGACCCTTGGGGATGCCCATGCAAAATCTAGACCAGGAGAGACACTATAGGAAATTGGGCTTGGGACTGGAATCGGGAGGACGTCTATGCGGAATAGACCAACAGTGGCTGTAGTGTCCACTAGTGATCCTATCTCACATATAGTTGGAGGTTAACTGTCTGTGGGTGAGGGATTGACATGCGGTTGACCATGCCATATGTGTGTGTGTATGTATGTGTTTGCTGTAACGAGCTGACTACTCGGAATTTAGAGGGATAAGGGATTTGTTTCCATATTAATCTATGGGAGTCGTAAGGTTGGAGACTCTTCCCTAATAGTTCCATATGATATGTTTTATCTTATCTCCTATTATTAGTTCTCTGCTGAACTTATGTTATTTGAGTCTATCAGTATCAGTTCCTGTTAATAAGTACATAGTTTGCTGCGAGCACTTTTATGAGGACATTGCTTTGTTTTGATTTCTTTCAAAGTTTCTTAGTTATCTTTTTCTCATTTAATATAATTATATCTAAATTGTTTATTGCTCACCTTACTAAGTCATTAGGATTTACACCTTCTGTATTGTTTCTTTTTTATTCTTTTCCTATATTGAGAATGGATTAGTGAGAGATCATAAGTAAGGTACATTTACATTCTGCTGCTGTGCGTGAAGATTGGATATGGTAAGTGTAGGACTATGTTGTAAGTGGAAGCTGAGCTAGCATAGGAAGATTATAATTCTAATACTGGTGGGCAAAAGTTCATGGTATTGAGGAATTGTGCCGTTTGTAATTGAATTTAGTGTATAAAATTGTTATGAGCAGGTAGTTAGCTGTATATAAGTATATGACCTATCTTTTTGGCTCAAGAATGTTAAATCTAAATTCAGTTATTGTTGCTATAAATATTACGTAAACATGGATTTGTATTGCTAGTAATTGTATGATGGTTTTATAGCCCTTGTGGAATGATATATTGCGGAGTGTAATAGTAAGCTGGAATGAATGATTTTGGGTTCTTATGGAATTATTTAAATTAAATATTTTGGGGTGCGTATTTTTATTTATTTTTTAATTAATGTGAATAAGATTGAAGTAGCATCTCTGCTTGAAGCAGATACCTCCCATGCAGGGCGCTACAACTTTTGAGTTAAATTTTTTTATCTAATATTTCGTAACTTTATAGATGTTTCTCGTCATTGCTAAAATTGCTTAATTAACTCAAATATAATAATATCTATATCCAAATATATCAAACAAAAATGATCATTTCCATGAGAAAATTATTTTAGTTTTTCAATTTGAATACTTGTCATTAGATCCAATCATCTAATCAAGCTAATCAAATTCTAAAAATTATACTACAAAATAATGCAATGCTACTTTAGATGTCACATTTACACATTACATTTACATTCCAAACAAACACAACAGATGGGCCTGAATATCTTGGCCTTCATCGCGAATGAACGACATGATATACCTAAAAAAGTTGTATCAAATAGTGTACTTGAAATCTATTTTCAAGATGTTGTCACAAATTATTGGACAACCTTTTGGAATAAAGTACTTGTGTTGCGAATGAACTATATGATAAGCCCTAAATCATCGGAATATGAATATTTACTCTGGAAGAAAACAATAGTTTTCAAAAATTATTTTTTACAAAGAGTTATGTTCAAATTACCGAAGACTGTCAACTTAGTGCTTTCTTATGGCTAGTTTTGGAAATGTCCAAAGTCCACCTGATTTTTGATCAATTTTAGTGGTTGTTATTATTTTGATTCTTGGTTAATAATTACTTTAGGGGTCCTATATGATTTTCTTGATATTTTCTAGTTAGGCTTACTAATTTTTTAATTTCTCAGTCATGATAAATATATTCTATATTTAATACATGGGATTAAAAATCATCCTATATTTGGAAGGTTGTTCCAAGTCTTGTCTAAGAAGGCCAATAATTGTAATCACGATAATACTTTATTTTGAAGAGTATAATTAAATTTTGAGCCTTTGGCTTGTATTTAAGAAAAGAAAATTTCTTATTCTTACTCTAAATTTCTTAGGTAAATTTCTAGAATGGTAGGTATTACTACATTTTGAGTCATGCCTTATGCTCTTACATCTCCATACTTTTCAATGTCGCTTTATTTTTATATCAATATTTATTAGTTCTCTACAATTCATTTATAATAATCAATTTTAAGAGTTTATAACAAGCACAAGCTTAGTTCATGCCCAACAAAGTTCTACCCACGCTTGATTTAAATTTGAACTTAATTCCTAGGAGTGGCTAGTGGTACCATCCTCACATTTGTATGTGTAAGATTTTGGATTTAAATCTTAATGATTCTTTAATGTATATGTGTGTGTAACAATTAAAAAGAAAAAAATAAATAAAGCTCAATCTAATTTGAATCATATTGAACTCGGTGTGAAAATGATCAACCAATTCCTTTTCAGATTCAAGCCATTCATTGACATATTTAATCAAGAGAATTCTTATTTATTTGCAAGTAATTATGTTCATATATAGGCTCCCAATTTTCAATAACTAGCATATATGAATGCATAAGAAAGGAGATAATGTCTATATAATACAATAAATACCATAAATTGGACAAAAAATATTGGCTAATTTTTACTAAGATCCACTTGACTTCAACCCACCCCTCAGTTGATATCAAGGCTACAATAAGTCCTCTTTTCTAGTGTAGCCAAATCTGTCAGAAAAACAATAACATGAACAAAGTATACCCATGATAGTTTACACATGCTTGGCGTATTTTGAACATTTATATGCTTCAATTAGTATATGCTTGACTTCTTATTTCCTTGTGTGGCTCACCCTTTCTTGTGTTTATTCTATTTCTCACTTCTTATCTATTCTTAATGTTCTTCCTCATCGATATATATTTTCCATCTTCACTTCCATTTTACCAACTTAAAACATTTTATGCCTACAACTCTCACTAATTTATTTGATATTTATGATTAGACATGTCATCTCAAATATACATTTAATCCAAGTGTCCATAGTAACAAAAAACACATATATCTACATGTATATAGTACTTTCTTTACTTATATATATATATATATATATATGAAGATGTCATCTACGATGCTACCAAAAACTTAAGTATCTGCTACAGAAAAGTTGCTTAATGTCATAGCTATAGCTATAAAATATAGCTATAGATTTTTGTTGCAAATGTAATTATTTTTAATTACAATATACAAAACTATTAATTATCAACCCACAACATTATACTTTTTGCATGTAATATATTAGTTATGTATTATACGTATAAAAATTATTATATATATATACATATAAAAGAACGATCATCAACTATCAATTGATCATAGCAAGAATTCACTACGAAAGTATCATGTCCGAACTAGGTTAGGATAATTCTGTAGCCAAAGCTACAACTTTTTATCATCAACTACAAATTAGTTGTAACTGATACCCTAATTTTTGTAGTGCGATTTCAGAAAATAAATGAAAGAAATTTAGTTTAATTAATAAATATGTTGGTAGTACAAATACAACCAACCGTACTTATCATTCACGCTCTATCAATTTCAATATGAATGTATTCATGTTGTATTTTAGGACCACCGGTTTTGTGGGCTTACTAATTGTCCAAGTTTGGGTAACATATATTTTTTTTTACAGTTGCAATGACCAAAACCTATGACTAGACTAGCCAAGTACAACCTTTCTAATTGTGCTTCTGCTCATAGACTATTTGACTTCTAGCTAGTTAAATACTGAATGAAAAGTATTTAATTTATAATATATAATAAGCATTTTATAAATTTTCATTTGAGGTTACGACAAAAAAACCAACCCAACAATCCAAGGTGACAACAAATAATGTAGTGAACACCTATCTAATTTATTTCTTATTCTAGATGAAACAATAGTAGTATTTCCCAAAGGGTATGCTAAATATCTCATTTCCTCTTAACTACATCCACAAATCTCTAAGTCTCGATTTATTTTTCAATTCTCACAACTTCAAATGCATCTTCTCATCATAGAGGCTGATATGATATCCACCTTTTGAACATGGCTGCGCATTCGACAGGCTTGTACTCCGGAGCAGTATGGCCTCCTCCCTTCACAGTAACAAATGTCATGTTGTTGGCATAAGTCCTGGTAAACCTGCATATCCAAATGTCACATTCCATAAGATCTCAAATCTTTACCAAAGTAACAAAAAAGAAATGTTGCTTGATTTGGAACTTACCCCGCAACTTGTTCTTGAACAACCCATTGTCTCCACTCATCTATGATGGGATAGTTCAACGATTTAATCCATGCTAGATTGGCAAGGTAAGGGACTATCATGTCATGATCACCACTATATATACACCAAGAAACAAAAGCATCAATTAAATCAAAGTAGTGTTATTTAAAATGAGTTTAGTTGCGTTACCTATATATAAGGGACCTATAGCCTTTAGCGCTGAGATTTGCATGATACGGCCGGCTATCCCACTTTGTAGCAGTATAAGGCAAACTCGTGTTACACCTAACCCATTTTCTAATACTTCCCTGCATTATATATAATTATTTCCATATTGTATTCTGCCTTTACAACTATATTGTATTAAAACACACCTTTTCAATATGGAGGGCTTCTTGGACACTAGGATCATTAGCCCAAATTTCAACAAGCTTTTTCCCTTCGGCCTAAGAAAGCAGTCATAGATTGTCAAATTTGCTCACTAATCAAGTTCTTGAGTTGCTTAGGAAAAGAGAACAAAATTTTCAAAATGCATATAATGGAAGTATAAGTTTACAAATATCTCATTGTGTTATTGAAGCCTTACCCGACACTTTAGTGCGGGAAGTTGTTTGCCTTTGTAGAGCTTTAGGTGTTTCTCTTCAAGAGATCTTCCTTCTCCAGAATTAGGATCACATGTGGGTTCTAAAATTTGTGCTTGCTCCAAATTATCAACTAACTATATGCAATGATAGTCCAATTACAAAGAGATTTCATGGAATAGTCTATAGAAAAAAGAACAGGAGGGTCAATTTATCACCTGATGGAAAGTACGAACATCTTGCAAACACAAGACATTATTGGGATCCACATTTTTATATTTTCCTTTACAATTTCTCTTCAGTGACTGTCAAACAAAAGAGAATCAAAAGTTGAAACTTCATCATAGGCAGTTTTCAATAATAGGATAATTGTATATATTTAACCTTGTAGAGTTCATCAGGGATAAGTGCCATTCCATGAGCAAATGGTATCTTATAGTTATCCTCATCAGGAAATGTCATTGCATTGCCAAGCAAGTAGCCCTGGAACCAATGGATTCAAATCTCAGTAATCAGATAATTCGTAACAAGTTTAAGAGGTCAACATCACTTGACAATTGATAATCCTTATCTCAATAAATTCTTATTTAGTATTCCATTTACTTTTTCAAGCACATCAAATTAAGGACTTGTTTTGCTTATAATACCATATCTGAAATATTTTGGGAAAAAGTGAAAGTGGAAGTAACATATTTTCCTCTGGGAAGACTATATTAAATTCATTTGGAGTATGGATGCTTGGAATTCATGCTATATAATTGAATTGTTAACTCCAATTCCATTTTTTGGAGTTCTTTTTGCTTGTTTTCCTATATCTTTTGTTATATATGATCATATTTACTTACAGGAAAACACCACATGAAAAAGTGAAAAGTATATGAAGAAGATATCAAGTTTTGCACTCAAAAATATAATTTGCCACGTTACTGACCTTAAGATTAATTCGTGGCTTGATTCCCATCTCATTCCCTGCATTGCATTGAAGACTCAAAATATAGAGAGTTTTGGGATGATTACAAGAATAATAATGCAACAGGATTATAATTGTTATTTTCCATTGACTAGTTCAATGAAGAGGTATCCAATGACAATGTACACATTATTTTAAATTCTCACCATTTGATATTATCTGGGCAATAACCGGTATGGTTATGCCTGTATATGAGTCACCACCTATGTAAAATGGGCTCGAGATAAATTCGGGATGATCATCCAACCACTGCAAATATGTTTCGGAATATAAAATTAAGAATGGGCTAAAAAGCTAGAAGAACTAGTACAATTATATCTATATATATATATCTTGTTTGCTTTCTTTTATTTAAATACCTATAATTCTAAGCAACATAGGCACAAATAAAAAGTCTTATTTCTAGTATTTGTTACACTAAAACATTGTAATTGCACATGCATGTATATTACCAATGCCAAACCCCAAGCCCATAGCCAATTAGAAGCAAAAATTGCCTCTGACCCTGCCGAGGACATCCTAACACTACGGTGTGATCAACTTGCCAAAATGATATTCAATGAATGCACATGAATTCTTTAACCAAATCTTATATCGTAGTCACTCTTTTCATATTCAATCTCATAGAAAGGGGCATTACAATGGAATACAAAATTAAACACAGAACTTTCGGCCCACTTATTAAAGAGCCCTTTCTTTGTACTTCCCATTGATAATAAGCATAAAAATACCAGCTAGATCTTTTATTCTAATTTTGCATTCTATTTTCATTCAATATAACACCTACACATCAAGGGTATAAAATACTTTCTTAAACATGGCCTTAGTGTTATTTATATACAGTTTATGTGCATGTATATCATGAAATGCAAGATAAAACAACATATTGTTTATAGTCCTTTCTGATTCTTAGCCATCTCGTCATGAATTATGGGTTGTCTAAGTTAGAAGACAATGTTCAAATTGCGTCATCCATGATAGATTCATATTAGCATCTCATAAATTTAAAAGAACAGACTTTAATTTTGATTATAAGTGAAGTGGAATACCTTTTGAAGAAATTGATAGGTTTGTTCACATGATTGTAAACCTGTGGAATGGGAGGCATTTGGTGTCTTAGGATAGGAAAATCCAGTTCCCACGGGCAAATCCAGAAATAGCATGCTTGCTACCTACGAATTCATTGCCATTCTTTAATTTATTCAATTTGTTTGTAGAGAAAGAAAAAGAAAAATTGAATAAACCTATATTGGTTTTGCTTCCAGAAATTACTATCACATTATCTGTTAGGAAATGAATTTATTTTGTGTTTCCTAAAAATGATGTTTGAAACTAGTTTATACTTATTTAAAAAATAAATAAATAAATAAATAACACTTCTTTTTTTTTTTTTTTTATCTCAAAACCCATATCCTATTTCTCAAAATCTTTATCTTATTTTTCAAAAAGAACCCACAACTCATTTTCGAAAAATAAGCACCAAAGACAAATTAATAAAATCAATCCTAGTTTTATAAAAACAAACTTTCAAATAAATATATCAAACATTGCAACTCACCAATTGAAGTACACATATTTTAAGATGAAATATTTTTCAAAACGTTTGCAACGGAAAAAAAAAAATGAAAATGAATTCAAACATAGATATGAACTCACTTGAGTCCATGTATGAGGATTTATGGTTAACGTTGGCAAGCCGCCGTCACATACCTGCCCAAAATTTAGTGGTCCTGCAAAATTCGCATGTTAGCAACTACTTTATAGAGAACGAAAAAGGAAAATTGTGACAACTCGAATAAGTGCATATAAATTTATTTGGACAATTTGTTATTAATTTAGAGAATTATCGTGTTGCATCAGATGTGGCCAATTAGCAAAAATATATGTAACAATTTATATGGGGGTATAATATGTACCACTTGGCATCCAGTCACTGAACCATCCAATGTAACAGAGTGTCGCTTTGGACAGCAGACCACAGGACAAAACAGATTTCAGGCAACATGCGTTTCACGTTCTTAGGGAGGGTCCCATTTCAGACGGTACGGGAATTCAATTAACATATTTCAGTCTTCTATGAGACCCATCAATTTGGTCGCTTCTATCAATTTGGTCACTTTTTCTCTTTTAGTATTTCTGTGGTCTTTAAGGATCTAATTTTTTTTATTTTTTATGGTAAAACTAAAAAAATTTATATTAAATTTTCTAATTTTCTGTCTAGTAATCATGTAATTAACTCATATAAATAGAAGTATTTATTGATAATTATTTAAGAAATTGTTAGTATCTTACATAGGTGAAATAAATAAATTGTGGTCTTTATATATGATTTTGGGCAATTCTCATCACTTAAGCTAGCTTTTGGGGTGAGTTAGGCTCAAGATTCATATCTTAACATGATACCAGAGCCACTCATTCCTTATGTTGGATTACTTAATGTTGTTGGACCATCCATTTCATGTTATTCTACATTCTAAATGTTCATTTTTGAGCGTGCGTGGGGGACAAGGGATCAAGCTAGCAAGTAAGGGACGCAGGATGGATTTGTCCCCCTACATCGATGAAATAAATAAGGTGTGGTCTCTATATATGGTATTGAGCAATCCTTGTCTCTTGAGCTAGCTTTTGAGATGGGTTATGTTCAAAATTCATTCCTTAACAGAAATACTCATGGCAAGAATAATTATTTTGAATTATG
This sequence comes from Jacaranda mimosifolia, assembly GCA_018894105.1. Taxonomy (NCBI): domain Eukaryota; kingdom Viridiplantae; phylum Streptophyta; class Magnoliopsida; order Lamiales; family Bignoniaceae; genus Jacaranda; species Jacaranda mimosifolia. The sequence goes on from CM032123.1 coordinate 7,995,169, forward strand.
AGTGATGCAATATACTGAGGTAGAGTGAACATCTATTTGATAATCAACTATAATATTTTTTTATTTTTTATTTGAATATATCAAATTTAAGAGTTATTTTATATCGATAAAATTACTTATACAACCTTAAAAACACTTGAAAAATGAGATGCAAACACTTGAAAAGATATCAATATCTACAAAACAGGATTCCTGATTAGGTATATATGTTTCCAAAGGATTACTGTTTTCTCAAATTAAACAGTAATTTTAGAAATGAAAGATCAATGCTCGAAAAAAATATGTAGGCAGCTTCGAAAATATGATTGCAAATTAGGATATATGCTTTACGACAAACAAAAATGAGATTCTTTTTTTTTTAAATTGCTTTCAGAAATCATTTTGGAAAACGAGACCAAAGAGTAAAAAAAAATCGTCAACTGAAAATGCAATAATGTCAAGGATTTGGCTTACCCATTTCATAAAAGAATCCAGTTAAAATAGAGCAGCCAGGGCCTCCGGTCAACCAGAGAATGAGAGGATCTTTCTCAGGATTAGACCCATTTGATTTCACAAAGTAGTAAAAGAGCTGCACATTTTCTCCTTCACCCACTCCAATATACCTAATGTCAATATCAGAAACTAAAAAAGTTTAATTAACTATACAACAGACCAATCAGTTGATAAGGCAATATATAATGTGTGATAAAAGTAAATTGGACATAATTACCCTGTTTCGAGTTCAAAGGGAAGTGGGCCTTGAAATCCTGGGAGATACTTGACCAGTGAACCGCCATATGAGCCTTGCAAGATAACAAGAAAATGAAGAAGAAGAAGAAGAAGAAGAAGTGGGGTAGTAACAGAAAAAGAGCACTGTTTGTATGTCATATTGTTGAAGGTAGCTAATGCTCAATGAGAATACTAAAACGACAAAGAGTTCTTAATAAAGAAAGAGGAAGACATGTGCTTCGCGCTTCTCAATGAAATACGGGACAGAGTTCTTAATAAAAAAGGAGGAAGACATGTGCTTCACTCCTCTTTCTGTGGTGGAGATGGAATCGCTTTCTAAATAAAGGACACAGGTATATAAAATATTTAATTACCCATGAGTTCCAATCTCTTCTCATAATAATAATAATAATAATAATAAGCTGTTAGGATTATGATTTTGATGAATAAAATTGACAATTTATCTCCTTAATTCAAGCAATTCATGATTTATTTTCATTTTAAGGATATTGTGTATTTGGATAAAATATTGATGATTTCTCTCATATGGAAAGAGGCAATTCATAATTTGTTTTCATATTAAGACCATTGTCTATTTGGACAAAATATTACTAATTTCTCTCATATGGAAAGAGTATTTTGAAGACATTAATGAAGGCTAGAAGATCTCATTTGATTGAAGAATGGCATCCAAACTGGGTAAGTTAATGTTGTAACCCATCTATGAAAAGTTACCATTGGAACATCCAGAATGAGCAAAAGATCCACTATTTAATTCTAAAAAGATGCACTCAGAAGGACAAACATTTGCTTATAGAAAGATTAAGCTCTAATCATCAACTTTCTTGAAGTACCTTATTGAAAAAAAGACAGCGATATATTGTTTACCTCCAGCTGGAACTACCATCAGTCGTGTAGTCTTCTGTGTTAAGTACTTTGGAATATTCCTTCCTTTCTGCTATATCGGTTTGTTTAATATAATTTTAGTTGGTTTTGAATTGCTTATTCATATTTATTAAACTTATTTGTACACTAATTCTCTTTGGAATTATTAGTGAAACTTTGCAGGTTAAAATCGTAAGTGAAAGTTTAGATAGTGGATTAGATTTGTCAGACCACTATAAATCTAGTGTCTCATTTACTTTTTTGTTGTCTTTAAATTTGTGTTACTCCATTTGGAACTTCCAGTTTAAAACTATTGTTCATTTTCTTCTAAAGTGACAATAACTTATTATTTGGCCTAATTCACCCCCTCTTAGGCCTGTTAATTTCAACAAGTGGTATCAAAGCCTGATGCTCATATCTAGGTTCTAAAAAACCTAAGCAAAAAATATCCTAATGACTTCTCCAAGTTTTAATAATTTTGCAAAAGGATAGTCTCACAATAGTCCATCGTTGTTTGATGGAACAAAATATGCAACATGGAAGAACAGAATTGAAGAGTTCTTCATTGCTCCTGACTATGATCTCTAGATCATCGTGATTGATGGGCCACTAATTCCAACAAATGGAGATATGACCCCAAAAGGTTGAAAAGAACTTACCATTGAGGGGAAGAAAATTTTATCCATGAATGCAAAAGTAAGTACATCCTCTTATGTGCCTTGGTTCAAGAAGAGTACAATCGTGTTAGAACATGTTCTTCAGCAAAAGAAATGTGAACCATGGTTCAAATTATTCATGAAGGAACATCGCAAGTAAAACAAGAAAGAATTGCATTCCTAACCGATCAATATGAATTTTTTCCACGAAAACATGAGAATCCATAAGCCAGATGTATGCTCGATTCATGGAAATCATCAATCCAATGGTTGCACTTGAAAAAAGGCTACTAGAAAGTGTACAAGTACAAAAAATCCTACATTCTCTGCTAAAAGAATGGATGCTCGAAGTGATTGCCATTTAGAAAGCAAAAAATCTGGAAACTCTTGCTGTGGGACAATTGATCGGATCCCTTATTTCTCATGAGCTGACCTTTTTGGCAAAGGAGGAAAGCTCTAACAACAAAGTAAAGAAAGATGTTGCTTTTTCTTCCTATCATATGGAAACTTCTGAAGATGAAGAAGATCTAAGCGAGGAATCTATAAATGATGAGATCGCAATGATAACCAGATGGCTAAAATAGCTTATATATGGAAAAAAAACCGTTTTAGATGTGGTTCCAAAGGAAGTACCAAATGAAGTAACTTTGAACAGCAAAGGTCAGAACATATTGTTTGCCACGAATGTCATGAAATTGGACACAAAAGGCCAAATTGTCCAAAATTAAAAAAGAAGTGTCAAAATAGAAAGGGGAGAAAAGCAAAGGCAATGACTATAACCTAGGATGACTCGGACTCTAAACAGTTTGATAATGAAGACAATTGACTTATGGAAAATAATCAGGTATCATTTCATTCCAAATTCATTCCAGTTATTTTGAATATGAATGTGAAAATTCTTATTCATCTAATTTGAATGAAAAATGTCATAATGAAATTCTTGAGTTGCACAATGAAATTAGCTTTCTTAAATATCAAATTCAAAATTATTTATAATGAAAAAATTGAACTTGTTGAAAGTTATAATAATATTCTAAAGAAATGTGTTGACAATAGAAACAAATTAGTCAGCATGAATAGAGAACTAGAAGAAGAAAAAAATCTTCCTTTTGGAAGAAAATTATAATCTAAAGAGAACAATCAAGTGAAAGAAGGAGGTTGTAAGTTTCAAAACCTATGAGAAAATTAAAACATTTTTTAAAGAAAAATATAATACAAGAACTTTCCATACATGTGGAAAAATTGGACACATTGCATATAGATGCCTTTTAAAAAGGGACATTAGAACCAAATTTATATGGATGCCAAAAGCGAACATAGAAGGACCCAACAAAGTGTGTGTACCAAACAATAATGCAATTTACTTTACAAGAAGCAATAGAGATGGCACATTCCAAAGAGAAATGATATTTGGACAGCGGATGCTCCATACATATGACAGAAAACAAATCAACCTTCTTAAACATTGAGCGCTTTGATGGAGGTAATGTTCTTTTTGCTGATAATTGTTAGAAAATGGACAATTGGCAGAAGAACTGGTATTTCCATTAGCAACCTTGGGCTAGTAAAAGGAATCATACACAATTTGTTAAGCATCAACCAACTTTGTGATTGTGGGTATAAGGTACAATTTCAACTTATTAACTGAGTTGTTTCAAAAGATGAGGAGATAATATTTATTGCATATCATGAAAACAACATATATTGCATTGATTTTGATATTCTATTGAATCAAAATGTTGATTGTCTTATTGCTACTGAAGAAACGTGTTGGAAATGGCATAAAGGTTAGGACATGTGAATATGAATCTATTAACTTATTATGGAAAAATTGAATTAGTTAGAGACAGACCTAAAATTAAGTTCATTAAAGATAGAGTATGTGATGCATGTGCCTGATATGTCAAAGGAAAGCTTGTTAAATCTTCATTTAAACCAATAAATGATATTGCTCAAAACCTCTTGATTTGCTACATTTAGACTTATTTGGTTCTATGAAAACTGAAACTCTTGGTAGTAAAAAATATATATTTGTAATTGTTGATGATTTTTCTTGATTCACATGGATTCTTTTTCTTGCTCATAAAAGTGATGCTCTTAGTTGCTTTATTCCTTTAACTAAAAAACTACAAAATGAAAAAGGATATACTATTGGTAAAATTAGGAGTGATCATGGTACTAAATTCGATGATAATAATTTTGTTGCATTCTATGATGAAAATGGATATTCTCATAATTTTTTTGCTCCTAAAACTCCTCAACAAAATGGAGTAGTTGAAAGGAAAAACCTTATCTTACAAGAAATGGATAAAACTATAATGAATGAATTTGATTTGCCTAGATCCTTTTGGGGGAAAGTGATAAATACTGCATGTTATAATGCAAATTGTGTATTTCTCAAACCATTCATGAAAAAGACTCCTAATTGAATTTGGCATGGAAAAATTCCTAATATTTCATACTTTGGTGTATTTGATTGTAAGTGTTTTCTTTTAAATGATCGAGAATATATTGCGAAGTTTGATCCCAAATCAGATGAACGTATTTTTGTTGGATATTCCAGTCACAGCAAAGCTTATCGAGTATATAATAAACAAAAGTGAACAGTGCAAGGGTCTACACATGTTATATTTGATGAAACTAACCCTATTGCTGCCAAGAATACCTTGAGCATAGAATCTGCAGGTGTTGATTGAATTGTGAAAACCATACAAAATGCAAACTCTCTAGAAACTATAGGAACTTCCAAAAATCAAGAGGAGCATAGTAAATCCCCTTCTGAAGGAAGTTCCGAAATATGTAATGAAGCAAAAGTCATCAAGTTCAAGCATGCCTTAACCCATCCAGTTGACAATATTATTGGCAATCCCCAAGATGGAATCACCACAAGATCACAAGTAAAAGAGTGAAATGTGGTTAACTCTAACCTTGTTCTACTTTTTCTTGTTGAACTTCATATATCAATTAAGCACCTAATGATAACTCATGGATGGAAGCAATGAAAGAAGAATTATTGCAATTTGAGAAGAACAAAATATGGCATCTAGTTAAACAACTAAATGATAGACCAATAATCAGAACCAAATGGGTCTTCCGCAACAAACTTCATGAAAGGGGATATTCACAACAAAAAGGTATAGACTATGATAAAATTTATGCACCAATTGCATGTCTTTAGTCCATTTGTATGTTACTTGCATTTGTTGCGTATAAAAACTTTAAACTTTTTCAAATGGATGTTAAAAGTGTTTTTCTTTATGGGATCATAAAAGAAGAAGTCTTTGTTGAACAACCCTTTGGTTTCAAAAATCAACAATTTTCAAATCATATCTTCAAACTTTCTAAGGCACTTTATGGTCTTAAATAGGCCCCACATGCATGGTATAAAAGATTGAGTAGCTTTCTTACTTCCATATGTTTTTCCGTGGGAACCATTGATTCCACTCTGTTCAGCAGCATTTTTCTCATGATATTCTTTTAATTCAAATATATGTTGATGATATAATTTTTGGAAGTACAAATAGCACTTTGTGTGAAGAGTTCGCAGCATGTATGACAAATGAATTTGAAATGAGTTTAATGGGTGAATTATCATTCTTTCTTGGACTTCAGTTTAAACAAAGTAACTTAGGCACATTTATTTCATAAGAAAAATATACAAGAGAACTTCTTCCAAAATTTGGCATGGAATCATGTAACACTCTTCACACTCCAATGGCTCCACATATTATGCTTGATTTATGTACTAATGAAAAAAGTGTTGATGAAAAGCTCTATGAAGGGATGATTGGCAGCTTATTATACCTTACTGCAAGTAGACTCGACATTCTATTTTTAACAAATCTTTGTGCTAGATTCCAAGAAAATCCAACTGAATTTCACCTCAAAGCTGTCAAAGGATACTATTCTATCTTCAAGAAACTAAAGACATTGATTATGGTATCCTAAAACATCCAAATTTTGACCTTGTTGAATTTTCATATGCCGATCATGCAGGTTGTCGAATAGATCGAAAAAGTACCTCTGAAACTTGCCAACTCTAGGACAAATGCCTAGTAAGTTGGTGCAGTAAAAAATAGAGTTTTCTGGCCCTCTCCACTACTGAGGTAGAGCATATAGAATTAGGTAACTGTTGCACTCAACTCCTTTGGATGAGACAAACTTTACTTGATTATGGATTTTCATTTTCATAATATTTCAGTTCATTGTGATAATACCAGTTCAATTAGCATAACATAAAATCCTATCATGCATTCTCGTACTAAGCACATTGAAATTAGGCACCATTTTATTAAGGATCACATTTAAAAAGGAAATAATGCATAGATTTTATCGATACCAATCTTCAATTAGCTAATATATTTACTAAACCCCTACTAGAGAAGATGTTTCTATTTCAAAAGTCTCCAACCTAAATTAAATATATTATTATTTTCTCTAGTTGCTCCTTTTTTTGATGAAGAAGGGGGAAATGTTTCATGTTTCTATTTGTATGTTTCGGCATGCCACCATTTTAGTATTTTCAAAGGAATTTGACAAATTTACCATTTACTAATTACCTTGAATATGCTAAAACTCTTTCTCTCCACATTAAGTACAAAAAATAAAGGAGTCACTTATTCAGGGGGAGCTATGAATTAATTGCACTTTCATACACTTTGGTATTTCCAGAAAAATCTGACAAACTTATCACTTATTAATCATCTTAAATATGTTGAAATTTTTTCTATCCATGCTAAGTACAAAAATGGGGGGAGCCATTTATTTGAATAGTTGTCAGCATCAAAAAGGAAGAGATTGTTAGGATTATAGTTTTGAAGAATGACAATAACATATTTATCTCTTTAATTCAAGCAATTCATGATTTATTTTCATCTTAAGGACATTGTGTATTTGGATAACATATTGATTATTTCTCTCATATGGAAAGAGGCAATGGATTATTTGTTTCCACCTTTAGGACAAAATATTATTAATTTTTCTCATATGAAAGGAGTATTTTGGAGACATTAATGAAGGCTAGAAAATCTCTTTTGATTGAAGAATTACGTACAAACTTGGTAAGTTACCGTTGTAAATCATGAGCAAAAAGATCTACTATTTAACTCTAAAGAGATGCACTCAGAAGAATAAGCATTTGCATACAGAAATATTTAGCTCTAATTATTAGCTTTCTTGAAGTACCTTTTTGGAGAAAAGAAAGTGGGGCGATATTTACTTTTAGTTGGAACTACCAATCTCCATGCAATCTTCTATGTTAGGAACTTTGGAATATTCCTTCCCTTCTAGTGTATTGGTTTGTTTAATATAGTTTCAGTTAATTTTGAATTACTTGTTCAAATTTATTAAACTTTTTTGTCCTAATTCTCTTTGGAATTATTAGTGAAACTTTGCAGATTAAAATCCTAAGTGAAAGCTTAGGTAGTGGATTAGGCTTGTCGAACTACTATAAATCTGGTGTCTCATTTACGTTTCTGTTGTCTTTAAATTTGTGTTATTTCATTTGGAATTTTCACTTTAAAATTGTTGTTCATTGTCTTCTAAAGTGACAATAACTTAGTTTTCAGCCTAATTCACCCCTCTTAGGCCTATTATTTTCAACATAAGCCATAATTGGTTTCATTTTCAAATGCTTATTTTGAAAATATATAAGCTCTGAAAATGAGTGAACTTGGTTTGGTCAACCTCATTTTCGACTAAAATAATAATTATTTTTCATTCTCATCATATCTATAATTACTATTTTTAAATTTAAAATACTTATTAATTTAAAGAAAATTAACATTTACTAATTAATTAAATAATAATTTTTCTATCATTCTAAGACAATGGGATCCACACTTAATTAAGTAATAATATTCTATACTATTATATTAAAATATTTAATACTATTATAATAAAATATTATTTATAATCTTTTTTTTTCCAGAATTTCTACAATTATGCTTTATTAAATCTTTTCAATTGTTCCAAAGTAAAATGCCAACCTTATTTTGTTTGGTAATTAAACATCCTTTTACTAATGGAAAGTTTGTGATGAAAAGGGTTCCGTCACAGTTCAAAAACAGATTTAATGGATTTTTTATGTGTTATTAGAGATTGAAAAAAAAAAGCAATGACATATATTAATTATGATACTTATGAAAAATATGAAGAGTGCATATTGATTTAAAGAATTCATCACAAATTTTATAACTATTTCTTGCACAAGAAATTCTGTACCTAATTTTGTAGAAAGGAATAGCAAAATTTGTGGTGTATAATGGACCATTTCTTTTGTACTTTCTTAGAACACATGTAGCTGGAATCCTTTCATAACGTGTACAACCCACATTAAACACGTGTGATATAATTGAATTTAGTACTAAAAGGTAAAGTTAATATTCTAGAGTAATGTATGTTCTGACATAATTATTAAGATATATATATAAATATATATATATATATGTATGACCAACAAGATTCACGAGCTAAGCATCAATGTTTAACTTATCACATCATGACAGTCAAATTCACTTTATTCAATGCAGTGGGGACCAAATGATTATTTAAAAGGATAAAAAAAATCATGTCAGTTAATTAGTCATTAGCTAATTAGATTTACTAAAATGATTTAAGATATGAAAAGTAGATACATTTTGATGGTAATTATTAATGGGAACAAGTGAAAAGACCATCCTGCCCCTATACTTTGGTCAAAATGCCCAGACATGACAAGGTTCTCATCTTTTTATTCGGGTCGAGTCGTGACCTGGATGAACCCAACCCGGTTCTGGTCTTGACCCACGCGACGGACCATTAATCAATCGATGATTGGACGTGCTATACAAGGCCAGCTCAATCCGTACAAGAGGGACAATTCATGACTTATTAGAAGCAAACCCAGCACAGTTCCAGGTTAAGTCATCATTATTCATCTCCACCTAATCTCTACTCTTTACCTTGAACCCATTTGATCACCTCACTAATTTACACATCGGAGGGCCTTAGTTGAGGACAATCTCAACTAGCCTAACATGCTCTCTTTGTGGTCAGGTCAGAGATCCAAAATACACTTGTGCGGTTTTGGGTCGAGGTCAAGGTCATGGACAAAGTTACTTTTGGTAGTCTGGGTTGAGGTCGTGGACCTAAAACTCGAGACGCATCAGTTGGCGCCGTTTGTGGGAATTTTGACTTGATTCATTGGTTGCGAGAGTTAGCTGTTAGTAACGGATAAAACTCTTGGAAGAACCACAGATACTCCAATCCCCATATGTCCTATAACCCCGTCGCCACCGATATTGCCCACTTCCCCCATGCCACCTATCGCGACGCCTCAGAGCGCTCAAACAGGAACCAGGCAGGGGACTTTGCCACAAGACCCCAATGGAACCCAAATTGTGCAAATCAGTAGGAGTGATCTAGAATAATTGGTCTTTCAGATGAGCCAGTAATTATGGGATGAACGCAAACGCAGGGCCCAGGTAGAGGTAGTGGCGCCTCTCCAAGCAGCCCCAGTACCGGTGAACCGACGACTATTCCAAGAGAGAAGACCGGGTCCTTCGCTAGCAGAAGGGGTGCGAGGCTTGAGGATATCAAGGAGTGAGGAGATGGTAGATTCCGATGAGGTGGGGAGTAAGGCAGCGAGAAGGACAAATTACCTGCCAAATGTTTACCGGAGTGAAGAAGGGTCAAGATTTGAGTCGTTGACATTGAATAGGGATGAGCCTGCACTTAAGAGACCCCATCCTACGCTCTCTAGAGAGGAAGTCAATGAGATTAATGAGCAGGTCGAGCAAATGAGCAGAAAAATAGATTAACTTAAGAAGAAAGGGACCTCGGTGCTGCAGAACAAGAACTTACCATTCTCTGTGGAAATATTAGCAGAGTGAGTGGCCTCACACTTTAAACACCCTGACTTACCTAAGTATGACGGGAACAAGGATCCCTAGGAATACGTGACAACTTTTGAGAACATCATGAACTTGTATGGACAATCAGACGCCATGAACTCTAGGATCTTTGTGTAACAAAGTTGAGTGGGAGAGCGCAAGAGTGGTTTATGGGGCAGGTCCTGGGAATGATAGTATCTTATGATCAGCTAATAAGGAAGTTCTTATACCAATTTGCTAGTAAGAGGAAGTCTAAGAGGTCCGCCACTTACATGTTAACCATATGGCAGCAGGAAGATGAGAACCTGAGAGGGTTCATGAATAGGTTCAACAATGAGATGCTGGAGGTGCAAGATTTACACATTGGTATTATCACAAGCATTCTCATCCATGGCCTCAAGAAAGGACCCCTGGCTTTAGCTCTTGCTAGGAAGCCCCCAGAGGACATGGAGCAGTTGATGGGAGTAGCTCAACGTTACATTTATGAGGAGGAAATCAACGCCATGAAAGACCATGAGTGGTCCAAGAATACTCCTCGAAGATCTAAAAAAAATCAAGGACCCCACAAGACCCGATCTGAAAAAGATCGCCATCGCTCTCCAGCACGGAAGTAAATCATTATGCCCCACTTAACACTGCAAGATCCTACGTACTTATGGCTATTGAGAGATCAAAGATATTGCAGTTGCCCTAGAAGATGCAAGATACACCGGCAAACAAAACTCGAATAAGTATTGTCACTTCCATAAGGATTGGAGTCATGATACTAAATATTGCATTCAGCTCAAAGATGAAGTGGAGAGGCTCACCAGACAAGGATACTTGAAGGAGTTCATTGCTAAGGAGTTTAGGTCCAAAGGGCAAGAGCTCGAGGGGGAACCTGGGAAGAAGTGGAACTGATCAAGGACCCAAAGTAGGTCCCCCAGCAAGGAGAAGAAAGGTAAGGAGGGTCATATACATGATTGCAGGAGGTCCTACGTCGGGACATTCCTATAGTGTAAGAAAGAAACACATTAGGTCCATTAAAAATCAGGTAAGTCAGAAGAGAATGAACCCAGTGCTGAATATGACTGATCAACCCGTTATTACCGTTGATGGTAGAGACTCACAGGGAGTCGTTGGACCCCCAAAATGACCCTATGGTCATCACTATAGACATAGCAAATTTCTCTGTGCACAAGGTCTTGGTAGATAATGGAAGTTCCATGGACATAATATTTTTGGAGGTCTTAATGAAGATGGAGCTCACAATTACAAGAATTTCACTAGTCTATACACCCTTGATGGGATTTGGAGGAGCCGAGGTTACACCGGTAGGAACTATTGATCTTTCGATCTCTTTGGGAACAGAGCCATGCCGCAAGATCCTGATGCTTAAATTCTTAGTAGTGGATGCACCGTTCGAGAACAATGTGGTCCTGGGGAGGCTCGGCTTAAACCAATTCCAAGTAGTTGTCTCAACTTTCCACCTCAAGATGAAGTTCCCAATGAATAAGGGGATTGGAGAAGTGTGCTATGACCAAAAAGAGGCAAGGGAGTGTTACCATGTGTCTATGAAAAAAAAGGCTCAAGGCAAAGGGCTTAGGGTCGAAATGAGAGGGCTTGGGGTCGCGGTCAAAAGGTAAGAAGGCCATTGTAGCTTCTGTCAAGGACATCGCAAATTTGAAACCTCACAATGTAAATAAGAAGAGAGGAATGCATAATTGAACCAGTGGGAGGGATCAAGGAAATCGAATTAGTGCTACGAGACCTGAGCAAGACAACGAGAATTAGCACCCAAATGACCCCAGAGCTGGAACTCTTAACAATTGAGTTTATGAGAAAAAAAGTTGATGTCTTTGCTTGGAATCCCTCAGATTTTGAGAGAATAGACCCCAAGGTGATAGTGCATGAGCTGAATGTGGACCCCCAAGTTAGACTTATCCAATAGAAAAAGAGAAACCATAAGGCGATGAAAAATCGGATCATTGAGAATGAAGTAAACAAACTGTTGGGGGTAGGTTATGTCGTTGAGATTCAGTTCACGAAGTGGTTGTTAAATGTAGTGGTTGTACCAAGAGGTGGAGAATGTGCATGGTCTATTCAAACTTGAACAAGGTATGCCTAAAGGACCCCTACCCTTTACCTCAGATCGATGTGTTAGTGGACTCCACAACAGGGTGTGCCCTTCTTAGCACGATGGACGCTTTCCAAAGGTACCACTAAATCTTCATGGCAGAAGAAGACCGAGATAAGATGACATTCATGACTCAAAGAGGAATCTTTTGTTATAATGTCATGCCATTTGGGCTAAAGAACGCAGGAGCTACTTATCAGAGGCTGGTAAACAAGATGTTCAAGGACCCGATCGGGGTCACTATGGAGGTATATGTGGACGACATGTTGATCAAGAGGTTGAATGAGCCTGATCACTTGATGCATCTGGAGAAAGCTTTCGCCATTATGAGATAGTACAAGATGAAGCTCAATCCGTCCAAATGCACTTTTGGGGTTAAAGGAGGAAAGTTCTTGGGATTTTTAGTTAGCGAGCACGAGATAGAGGCTAACCCGAAAAAGATTAAAGCCATAATCGATATGAGCTCGCTTAAGTCAGTAAAGTATGTACAGAAATTGACTGGTAAGATCGCATCATTAAATCAGTTCATATCGAGATCAGCTGATAAGAGTTTGTCATTCTTTAAGATCTTGAAGAACATGAAGAACTTTCAATAGGATAGCATATGTGAAAAGGCATTTTAATACCTCAAAGGGTACTTGGCTTCACCACCTTTGTTGGTGAAACCTATTCTTGGGGAGCCTCTATACTTGTACCTGGGAACATTAGAATATACAGTTAGTTCGGTGTTGGTCCGGGAGGAAAATTTGGCTCACAAGCCTATGTATTATGTGAGCAAGGTGTTACAAGGGGTGGAAAAACAAGTACTTGGAGGTCGAGAAGGTAACTTTGGCCTTGGTGATGATAGCAAGGAAGTTGAGACCCTATTTCCAATCTCACAATATTGTTATCTTGACTAACCATCCATTGAAATAGGTCTTGGCCAAGCCCGATGTTTCAGGAAGGCTGATCAAGTGGATCGTAGAGCTGGGGGAGTTTGACATAGAATATCGAAGCAGGAGACCCATAAAAGCCCAGGTTTTGGTCGACTTCGTGGTCGAGATGGTAGTACTAGAACCTAACCCAACAGAGAAACTTGGATGATACATGTTGATGGGTCCGCCACATCGCAATGTGGGGGAGCTAGGATTTTCTTTAAAGGACCCAAACTCATGGAGCTTGACTTCATGGTCAAATTAGCCTTCAGGGCCACAAACAACAAGGCCGAATACAAGGCCATGATGACAGGGTTGAAGGTGGCTAAGCATATGAATGTCAAGAGGTTAAATGTTTATATTGATTCACAGCTCGTGGCGTTTCAAAATGAAGGGGCCTTTGAGACTCAGAAGAAATCAATAACTGAATACCTAAGAAAGGTAAAAGAGCTCATGTCAAAATTTAAATTTGCCAAGTACAGCGGATCCCCAGGGAGGAAAATGGGAGAGCAGATGCATTGGCTAAGTTTGGCAGCTGGACCATAGGAACTCGAAGAGCGACCATAACCCTACTAGTCGCTGAACGTTCTGAGTCGGAGAATGATGCCTCTGAAAAAAAGGTGATGATGCAGATAAAGAAAGAAGCGACATGGAGATATGGCTTGGTTTGATACTTGATGGATGAGACCTTGCTTGAGGACCCAAAAGAAGAAAGGAGGCTAACCTTCAGGGCGAATCGGTTCACCATGGTTAACGGGGAACTATACAAGAGATCTATTGAAGAGTCGTTCCTGAAGTGCTTGAGACTCGAGAGGGCTCAGTACGTGATGCCTGAAATCTATAAAGGCAGTTGTGGGAATCACTCAGGTAGGAGATCTTTAGCACTAAAGATCCTTAGGCAGGGCTACTTTTGGCCCACTATGAATCAGGATGCGATAGCTTTGGTAAAGAAATGTGAGAAATGCCAGTTCCATGCCAACCTTGCCCATCGACCCGCCATCCTGATGGAGCCCATTTTCGTGTCATATCTTTTTGATCAATGGGGGATCGATATTCTGGGCCCCTTTCCATTAGCGTGGGGTCAGAAAATATTTGTGATAGTAGCCGTGGAATATTTCAGCAAATTGGTAAAGGCAGAAGCATCAGTGAAGGTCACTGAGAAGAAGGTCATGAACTTCTTTTGGAAAAACATTATATGTTAGTTTGGGTTCCCCAGGGTCTTGATCTCAGATAATGGAACTCAATTCAATGGGAAGAAGATAACAGAAAGGTGTAAAGAGCTCAAAATCGAGCAGAGGTTCACGTCAGTTGGAAACCCAAAGGTAAATGGTCAGACAGAAGTAACTAACCGGGACCTCTTAAAAAGTCTTAAGGCTAGGCTAAGTGAAGCAAAGGGGGGATGGGCCAATGAGCTTCAAGGGGTCTTGTGGGCACATCGTACTACCCCCAAAACGGCGACAAGAGAGACCCCATGCTGTCTGGTGTATGGAGCAGAAGCTGTGATCCCAACTGAAATTGGGGAGCCCACTCTAAGGGTTTTGGATTATGAATCAAAAGGCAACAGTGGAGCTCGGGAGTTTAAGTTAGAAGTCATTAAAGAAAATTGAGATAGGGCTTACATCAAAATTCAGGAGTTCAAGAACATCATGGCTAGGCACTATAATAAGAAAGTTCAGCAGAGAAGCTTCCAGTTGGGAGACATTGGGTCCTGAAAAAGGTAGAAGTATCAAAGCATGTAGGTAAGCTTGACCTAAATTGGGAGGGGTCGTATAAAGTGGTCAGAGTAACCAGGCCGGGGTCATACAGGCTAGAGAACGCTAAAGGCAAGGAGTTATCGAGGTCATGGAACGTGCAGAATTTGAAAAAAAATTTATATTTTAAGTTGCAATATACCCTGTAAAGCTGATATACGGCCTATGCCCCTTGTAATGCATTCCAATTACGTAAATTTCTCTTTAATTAACGTTGTAGATTTCCCTGCGATAAGATCCCACGCCAATGGGATCGAATTCTTATATAGGATCAGCGCAAGACCCTAACGGCAAGAAGATCCGAAGTCAATGGGATTAGGCTCTTATATAAGATCCCTGCGACAAGATCCCACGCCAATGGGATCGAGCTCTTATATAGGATTTGCGCAAGTCCCCGCAACAAGATCCCATATCAATGGGATCAAGTTCTTATGTAGGATCTGCACAAGATCCTAACGGCAAGAGGATCCCAAGTCAATGGGATCAGGCTCTTGTATAAGATCTGTGCAAGGTCCCCGCAATAAGATCCCACGCTAATGTGATCAAGTTCTTGTATATGATTTGCGCAAGACCCTAACGGCAAGAGGATCCCAAGTCAATGGGATCAGGACTCTTATTTGGGATCTGCGCAAGATCCTAACGACAATGAGACTTAGAGCCAGTGAGGCAAGATCCTATACAGGACCTAGATAAAAGGCTGGGGTCGAGATCCCTTACAGTGTTTGAGCAAGATATCTAGATTAGGGTCATGCACAGGATCAGGACAAGGTTGAAATTCACAACATAATGGGGGAACCCCAATGCTTAAATGATAAATACGTAAGTCTTAAGAGATTAAAGTAAACCCAAGATGAATCTTATATTTCATTGAACTGGGGTCATTACATTAATCTGGCTGTCCAAGTTCACAATACAAAATAAGGGTAGGGGTGAGGGGGAAATCGACCAAAAAAGAAAATAAAAAATTACAAGTCTCGGAGGGAATTTCATCTTCCTCAGCATCTAGGGGAGGGACCTCGACCTCATTGGCTAGGAACGCAAACTCGTTCTCAGGCTCTTCTTCGGGGATCCCGCTGGATAGATAGTCTTTCAGATTAGCATCCTTGGTGGGGTTGAGTTGATCTAAATCAAAGCCCTCAATGATCCTGCCCAATTTCTTCAGTTGGGCCTGACACTTCATGAAGCTCATGTAGGCGTATTCCGCTGTCTTCTCCTAGATTGAATGTGACCGAATCCCTTAAGGCTCGGGCTCCTCCATCATAGCCTTTTGAAGTAGCTCCTTATATTCGGATGAGTCCTCGAATTTTCTGCGCCCCTTTGAGCAACCCAACTCATATGATACCTTTTCTCCGAGGCCAAGGACTTCTTCATTTTTGATAACTTTTGTTCCAGGTCCATGATCTTTTGACCTCGATCTGCCAACACTTCTTTGTGCGATGCCAGCTCGCTATCGATGGACCACTGCATTGACTTCAGGTTAGCCTCAGGCTCTTCTTTAGCTTCCTTGAGCTCCATGACCTCTATGTCCCGGGTCATGAAGCGACTTTTCCAATAGGCACATTGCAATAACAGTTGATGCATATATGTGATCCCCTGCAAAGGAAGCAAGCAGCGTTAACTACAAGCTCAAGCAAATAGGAAAATCATTTGGAAAATGCAAAGGCTCAGAGCTCACCTAGATGCAAAGAATCACTGGAAAAGCTCGAGTTGATGGTCTTGTAGTTCTTACGTGCGTCGTTCAGCAATAACTCACGTTGAGCGATAATAGTGAGGTCGCGGGGAGAAGGGAGTACAGGATCGGGCTTAGATCGCATCTTCTTGTCTGAGGGACCCCCGTCGCTTGACCCCTTACCTTTGGACTTCTCCTAGGGGCTTTTACTTGAATGACCTGGGGAAGCGAGCTTTGGGCTCTTGCTTTTTGAGCTATGTTTTCTCTTCTTGCCTTTACTCTCAGGGACGCTTTTAGCTGCGGCCTCGGGCTCAGGCTCTAGCTCGAGCTTGATCCCAGGAACTTGACTGAGGGGAATTAGCTGCTTTACTTCAATGGTTTGAGCCAGGACACTTGGAGGCTGGGCCAAGTCGGAGCGGGAATCAACGACATCGGAGTGGACACGAGCCTGGAAGATTGAGCCTTGGCTAGCAAAGCCTCTTTTTGGGCCTTCATCTTGTTGATTATCCTCAGGTTCTTGCTCGACATGACTGAAATAAAACACAGAAAGGGTTATACCCCGACCTAACATAGATAAGCAAAGAATGAAGAAAGTACATAATAGAATGACAAAAGACCATCTTCGAGAGTCCTTTGAACTCGAATGTTAGCTGGCGTGAGGCCAGCAATCTTGAGGACCTCCTCTTTCAAGAGCTCGCTAGCCTTATACATGTGGGTAGTCAGGGTATCTATGAAATCCTCTCCCCATGTGACCTCATTCGACGTGGAGGGCTTAGGCTTACTGTGCCTCCAATCAGATTGAAACTGCTAAGGACGATTGGCGGGGACTCGAATAAAATAAACTTCTATTTCCATGGGCCTAAGGAAAAAGGAACCTTATCTACGAACTTGCATAAGGGCAGCGCGGTGAGATAGTAGAACCAGTGCTCCCCAAACTGGGTCTAGTTGTTATTGAGTAAAGCGACCAGAAATGAACAAAGGAAGGCTCGACCTCGAAATAGGTCATTATGACAACAAAGCAAATGATATGCCTTATTGCGTTAGGGATAAGTTGGGCTGGGCAGATGTCTAGCCCTAACAAAATATTCTCTATGGGATCGGGGATAGGGAATCTCAGACCCCCTTCCAGCATTCTTATTGAAAAAGTGGTGCAGCCAGAAGGAAGAGATGCATCTGATCCGACTTATTTGGGAAAATTATTTCGTATTCAGGGGGAATAAAGAATCACGACCTAACCTCAGTGATCGCTAAGGATCCTAAGTTTGGAACTATTACTAGCTAGGGAGACGTGGGGAGGACATACTCCTCCATCTCGAGGTCCTAGGCAGATTTACCCACCAAATCAAAGGAGAAACCGGCCAGGTTCGAAGTCGTAGGTTCGGGATCTCAGGAATCTAGAGTAAGAGAAGCTGGAGTCAAACCTGAGAAAGGGATTATTTGAAGGGAGATCACGGCCTCAGAACCTTAGGAGGGGGAAATACTTTCATTCAACCCTAATTGATTAGGGCTGCGAGTCCTTCAGAGGAGGAACTTGAACTCAAACTTGAGACTATTATTATAATGGAGAATACGAACTTAGGGTGGCGAGATCTTGGACGGATGACGAAACGCTAGGGTTCGGGGTCTAACGAAGCGAGTTGAAATATTGTACAGAGAAAAGCAAAATGAAGTTATGGAGCAGTCTTGGGGAACTTATAAGAAGAGAATCTGACGGTTAACCTATTGAGGCAGCATCAACGGCCCAGATTGAAGGGGCTTGATACGGCTATGATAAGTCAGCGCCTACTTCCATAAGTGTATAGGTTTATCTCCCCTAGTAGGAACGAGAACCAATGCACTTTTGAAGTGGGCGAGTTAATGTTGGTAATTATTAATGGGAACAAGTGAAAAGACTGCCCTGCCCCTATACTTTGGTCAAAATGCCCAGATAAGACAAGGTCCACGTCTTTTTATTCGGGTTAGGTCGTGACCCGAATGAACCCAACCTGGTTTAGGTCTTGACCCATGCAACAAACCGTTGATCAATCGATGATCGAACGCGCTATACAATGCTAGCTCAATCTATATAGGAAGGACAATCCATGACTTATAAGAAGCAAGCCCAGCACAGTTCCAGGTCAAGTCATCATTATTCATCTCCACCCAATACCTACTCTTTACCTTGAATCCATTTGATCACTTCACTAATTTAGGCATAGGAAGGCCTTAGCTGAGGGTGATCTCAGCTAGCCTAACATGCTCTCTTTGTGGTCAGGTTAGAGATCCAGAATACACTTGTGCGATTCCGGGTAGAGGTCCTGGACCTAAAACTCGAGCCACATCACATTTGGATATAAGGATATAATTCTTCTAATTAATTAACAATTAAAATGGATATGACGCTTTTTTTAGTGATATATATATGTAATATTTTTGATTGTTGGATTGCACTGAATTCTTTACACAACATTTTAGAAATTTTTTACCGAACTTCCTCCACAGTACCATAAGCATTCATCACTGCCAGAAAGTATATAATTGACTGTTTAGGATACTAGTAGCATAAATCTCATGCTATACATAGTGTACTCATTTAATTTAATAAAATTAAAAATATATATAATTAAATGTAGAACTTCTTTGTTGTGCTTTACAAATAATACATTATAATTATCTTCTGTAATAAAATACTATCTTTTTGTAAAAATATTATCTCAAATAGCTAAACGGTGGTGCAATATGTATGGCACTATTAGAATAAAAAAGTAGTATATATAGTACATTAAGTAACATTTTTGATATAAAATATTTTTTATTTCTTATAGCTCTAGTCAAACTTTGTGCCAAAAGTTAGGGTACAATTTGTTTTTGTAAAATATAAATAGTAACATAATTATACTACAATTGTAAAACATAAGGAAAGTTAAAGTATTGAAATAATTTTTGTAAAATATATCATTCTCATAATAATGCAATCTTATTAGAATACATTATATTAATTGAGGATCGAAATGGATAACGATACATTTTTTAATATCTACTGCATCTCTAAAAAGAATCTTTATTTTTCTTTTTTTATGAATTAGAGATGCCTTAATTGAATTCTAAAAAAATATCAAAATTTCGTGTTTTTTTTTCTTTTTTGATTCAAGCTTCATGTGTATTCAATATATATATGTGATATGACTAATTAAGTTCACAAGGGTAAAAGAGTAAAAGGACTAAAAAATGCCTAATAGATTAAAGAGAATAATTAAATATAAATGCCAGAAGCCAAATTAATCAAGTCCATGAAGAAGGTAACAAAACCCTAAGGAACCTAAACCCATCAAAAAATAAACTATAAATAGCAAGTCTCAACAAAAAATTGGGTGTAAGAAATCATTCGCAAGAATTTGCAAAGCTTTGAGAACATTCAATAGTTGAGAACTTTGTGCACTATGTTCCAGAGAAAAAGAACATCATACTTTGCAAACTATCAAAAAGGACTCTGGCTTTATATTTATGCATCATCATCATCTTAGTACTGTTTGTGGGAGCTGTTACAATTTGGATTGGGTATTGGCCTGTGGCCAAATATTGGGTATTGGGGCATGGCCCAAAACTAATTGATCGAGTTTAACCCGTGGTCCAGATAAGCATCCATATTTGACAGGCTTATTGGATAAACATGACCTTTGGATAAGCATAAGCTTATGGATAAGCATTATCCATTAGCTTATGGATAAGCATCATCTATTTGCTTATGGATAAGCATCATCCATTGGCTTTTGGATAGGGCCAAAGGATTATCTACCTCATTAAGCAAGCTTCTTTGTGGAGCTCATCTTACCCATATAAATAGGGGCCTAGGGTCTTGAAGAGGTAGGTACATGTGAAAGATACAAACATAAGAGAGTGAAGATAAGTTCAGAACTCTCAAGATCCTCTCCAAATCTCTATAGTACTTTCTTGGGTAATCACCTTGAGACCTAAGATCTTGAAGTGTTAAAATAATAGATTGCTCTAGTAATATTCTATAAAAGTGAGAAAACTCTGCTTAAGTACAAGAAAAGGAGATTAACATGTGGTGAAAACACCAAAAAGGCTAGTAGCCAAGCTGAATCAAACAAAGGCCACCTTTATTCAGCTATTGTATAAACAGATATGTTTTGGCCCATCTAAGTTAACTGTGTATTAATTAATGAGCTCATAAAAACCCAACAGTGGTATCGGAGCTAAGAAAACTTGGTCTCATCGATTGATATGTTCTATGTGAACATAGCATGTTTTATGGTAGATATGCAATCCCCATGGTCAAATTTGGAACTAATCGGTAAAGAAAAGCTAATTTGAGGCTTCTACTAGTAAAGTTGAGTTTTCGGTGTTGGTGCAACAATGATGTAAACACTATACCAGCATGGTACTAATAGAAAAAGGTCTCATGATGTCGGTTGAATATGAAAAAAATGATTTTGTGCCTATGTGGTAGCCACATGTATGCTTTTGTGGCGATCCTTTTGTGAAAGTAGGCCCACGATACTTATGTGATGTCTGTGTGGCATGACATGTGACTGAACATGGTTGAAAACTTTATGAGCATGCGTTAAAAAACTGCATAATGTTATTCTAATGAAGTTATTATGCAATCTTGTGGCTTACAAAAATTGTAATATGAATGAACTATTATGATGAATATTGATGTTTAGGTGCTCATGGGAATTGTCCATTCATTTTCCATCATTTCTTTGTGATTATGATAGATAATTAAGGCGGTGGTTGGCAATACAACATCCTTGTTTGTTTATTCCATTAGATTGACATAGTAGGAATATGTCTCATGTAAGTTTTCTATTTATAAAATATGTGTTTATTTGAGACCATATGATGTAAAGGGTGTAATTTCGTTTCTAACACCACGAGCAAGATTATCTTGGTATGATGCACCAAACATCTGTGAGGCCATGTAAGGCAGTACTTTTCATATTTCATAGATGCTTATGAATTTGTGGATGTATTGGTAATTTTATTCAGGATTGGTAAATTTCATTATGAGTTTTTGATTCAGTGGGAGATGATTACTAGCTGAGCCCAAAATTTTCGATCTCACTAGATTAAAGATAAATAATGTAAATTTACTTAGACCTAGAGTAAAATTATTTTTTGACAGTACCTAACACCCTTGTGCCTAAACTGTAATGGATTCCCAAGCTGCTTCTTCTAACCTCCATGGTACTGGTAAACTTGATGGCCAAAATTTTGCTATGTGGCATAGGAAGATTCAGTACTTGCTTCGTAAAGAAAAGACCCTTAACCATCTAGAAAAAATCATGATTAAGCCTGTATGCCAGAAAGTGGACCATGTGATGAATATCGGCGCGATATGGACGCATATAATACATGGGAGGATCAAGATAAAAGTGCACGCTTAACTTTTTTGAGTTGCATGCACGATAATCTGATCCGTGAATTTGAAAAGTATCCTACAGCCAAAGAGATGTGGGAAGCATTGAAGGTCACGTACGGTAGCACCTTAGCCACGACTAAGGGCTCTAACCCTTAAATTTAATTAGTACGTACTTGACCTGAGGCATACGATGATCCAACATCTTGATGTGATGAAGGATATGATTCGAGAGCTTCAAAATGCTGGCGTAGAACTCACTGATGAGCAAGTTCTGGCTGTCCTAAGGTCATTACCTGAATAGACTTGAGGACATGTTAAGCTTGTGTTTACACATAAAGAGTAGATTACCACATTCAATAGCATCGCCAATCATCTTAAGCTTGAGGCAGAACGCAAAGAATTTGAACTTGCACAAGCAATTGCATTGGTCACACACACTGGCCAACGTAAGCCTAACAAGGGTAAGCTTTGGAACCAACAAATTGGTGCAGGACTAAGTAATAGCCAGAGTCAGAACTGGGGCCCAGAAGTTGATGACTATAAGAAGCGTTACTGAACTAAAAGGGGCAGAAAGAAAGACATCAGGAAGCATAAATGCTATAACTGTGGAAAGTGTGGTCACTTCGCTCGTGATTGCACTGAGCTGAAGAAAGGACGACGCACTTGATGCTCTCTCTATTCGTTAGTTTGTTCCTATGTTTTGGTTGCTAATTCTCTCTATAGATGGATACAGATACATGAGCAACAAAATATGTAACAAGAGATCGAACAGGATTTGTGGATTATCATCGAGTACCAAAAGACAGCCATTTTGTTGCGATGGGAAATGGCACACTTGAGGAGGTTTTGGGAATTGGAACCTACCAACTTAAGCTCAGCACAGGGCATGAGCTGCTCCTCAATGATGTACAATATTCACCTAGTATTCAATATAATCTACTTTCAGTATTATCACTTTTGAGATGTGGTTTTTCTTTTTTGTTGGATGATACTACTCTACTTTTTATCGTGGTCATGAGTTATATGGCATGGGCTTTGTGGATCACGATTTTTTGATGTTAGAATTAGCCAATGATAGTGTTTCTTATGTTTATTCTGCTATTGATATTACTTCTGAATCTGTTAAGTGGCATACGAAGTTGGGACACACTGGACAAGAAAGAATGACTAGATTAGCTAGAGAAGACCATTTTGGCCAACTTGCTAAGGTCAACCTTCCTATGTGTGAACTATGTCTGGCGAGTAAGTCTTGCCAGAAGCCTTTTGGGAAGGTTGAAAGAGCTACTCATCCTTTAGAAATAGTCTATTTAGATATATGTGGACCAATGAATGTGAAGGCATGGCACTGTGCATCTTATTTTCTCACTTTTATTGATGATTATTCACGCTATAGATCAGTATATCTACTATCTCATCGATCAAAAGTGCTAGATTGGTTCAAGCACTTCGTGATGGAGGTTGAGCGCCAAAAGGATAGAAACCTTAAGGTTCTAGTATTGATAGGGGGTGAGAATATTTGTCTGATGAGTTTAGACAACTGTATAAGGAAAGAAGAATAATAAGGCAATTAACGATTCCTAACACTCCACAATAAAATAGTGTTGCAAAAAGAATGAATCATACGTTATTGGATATGGCTACATCGATGATGGCGCAAGTAAATCTTCAAATATCTTTTTGGGGAGATGCAATTTTGACTGCTGCCTATATCTTAAACCATGTGCCTTCTAAGTCAATTCCTTCGACTCCCTATGAGTTGTGGCATAGTAGAATGCCTAATTTAAAAGGCTTGCGCCATTGGGGATTAGCGGGGTTTGTTCCTAACACTTTTCATAAATATGGGAAGCTAGGTCCTAAAGCTTGCAAGCATATCTTTATAAGCTATTGTGAGCACTCAAAGGGCTATGCAATATACGGTGAACACCCTAGTGGAGGAATGATAGAAATTGAATCGTGCGATGTTAATTTCCTCAAAGAGGATTTTCCCAGCATTGGTGAAGTGAAAGGGGACCTGCGGTTATATGAGCTGCAAGATCTATTAGGGGACACATCTGCAAGATGGTAAGGTTTTGCAACCTTATCCAGTAATCGCTGAGTATAATGATAGCGTGCCCGTGGCCAATGAGAGTGTTCCACTTTATGAAAGCTCTCAAAATCCATAGATACGTAGGAGTGAGCATGAAAAAGTTCTTCGTCGACGTTTTGAGATTAAGGGGAAATCTTTCATGTGTGCTCCTGTGGATGATGAAGATCCGGCTACCTATGAGGAAACCTTGACTTCTTCAAATGCCAATGAATGGATAGTTGCTCTGAAGGAATAAATGAGCTCAATGGCTAAGAACTATGTTTAGGAACTAGTCAATCTTCCACCTGAGCGTGAGACCATTGGGAACAAATGGGTACTAAAGGTTAAATGCAAATAAGATGGATCGATTGACAAGTATAAAGCTCATCTTGTGGCGAAAGGTTATACCCAAAATGATGGTATAGATTATGATGAGACATTCTCCCCTGTGGTGAGGTTTGCCTCTATTCGCCTTATTCTAGCCATAGTCGCCCATCTTGATTTGGATTTGTTCCAAATGGATGTAAAGACAGCATTTCTCAATGGAGAACTGGACGAGGAGATGTATATGGATCAATCTAAGGGTTTTCAAGAAATGGAACAAACGCATAAAGTATGCCACCTAAAACATTCCATATATGACCTGAAATAATCGTCCAGGCAGTGGTACAATAGATTTCATCAAGCAATAGCCTTGACTAGCTTTGTGATGGTCGAGGAAAATTACTATGTGTATGTTAATAGGAGTGGGTGGAGTTTTATTATACTCTT
This sequence comes from Jacaranda mimosifolia, assembly GCA_018894105.1. Taxonomy (NCBI): domain Eukaryota; kingdom Viridiplantae; phylum Streptophyta; class Magnoliopsida; order Lamiales; family Bignoniaceae; genus Jacaranda; species Jacaranda mimosifolia. Next base: position 8,019,940 of record CM032123.1, read on the forward strand.
ACTATATGTGGATGATATCTTGTTGGCTGGAAATGACATGGAGTTGATTGTCGCCACTCAAAAGTGGTTGTCCTCTACTTTGAAATGAAGGACATGGGAGTGGCTGAATACTTACTTGGTGTAAGGATACATCGAGATCGTTATAAAAGGCTCTTGAGTTTGTCACAAGAGACTTACATAAAGAGGATCTTAGAACGATTTCGTATGCAAAATGCCAATCATGTAGACACACCCATGGACAAGAGTTGTGTTCTTAGCAAAGAATTTTGCCCAAAGACTGTGGAAGAAAAGAAACAAATGGCTAATGTTCCATATACAAGCGCGATAGAAAGTCTGATATATGCAATGATATGTAATCGACAAGACTTACGCTTTGCAGTTGGAATGGTGAGTTGATATCAAAGTAATCCTGGACCCAAGTACTGGAATGCTGTCGAAAGAATACTTAGATATCTGAAAAGGACTACTGATCTTACCTTGTGCTACTATTGAGGTAGTTTGAAGCTAGTAGGATACAGTGATGCTGATGGTTTAGTAGACATAGATAAACGTAATTGGGAAGTGCTGCTATCACTTGGAATAGTAAAAAGCAGCCTGGTGTCTCTATATCCACCATGGAAGCTGAATATGTTGCTTGCACATCAGCAGTCCAAGAAGCTATCTGGTTGAGGAGATTTTTCCAAAGCTTGCGGAATACGCCACATGTTGATAATGCTATTGTAGTCTACTGTGATAACACAGCCGCTTTGGCTTATGCTAAAGATCCCAAATACCATGGGAGAACTAAGCATATCGATACCAGATATCACTTTATTCGAGAAAGTGTTGCGCAAGGTTTAGTTATTCTCAGGTATATTTCTACTAGCGATATGATCGTTTATCCTTTTACTAAACCATTGTCTCGAAATGTGTTTCAGATGCATGTTAGTTGTATTGGATTATGTAGAGTTTGATTAAAATAGCTTGTATGAATATTTTGATAGATTAACAAGATTTGAAGTTCTTATTAATTTTGTTAGTGTACTATGTTATTTGTGAGAAGATGTCACAAGGCTCAGATTGACCCACTCACACGGGCAATCACCCTGGCGCTTTAGTAGCGATCAGGATGAGACTGCTCAACTTTGCACATGAGATAGCGTAGGAGGTTGGAGCATAAGGAGTCGCCTTAGGTTGTGAGCTAAGATGAGATCATGAACTGATCGCATAAAGTTATGTCCAAACTTTATGTAAGCTTTATGGAAGCTGAACATGCAACTATGGGTTGGTGCGCAGGTCAGACGTTTATGTGGTGAATGTACTCAAGTTTGTATGATGTTTTCTAGAGCGTGACATGGCCATTCAAGTGGGAGCTCTATCATAGTATGTATTCATACTACATGTGCTTTTGGACGACCATATAAGTAGAGTAATGAATAGATCCCTGCTTTGTCACTGTGTGAGCACTTATTCATCAATGTACCCTTTGGGACTTTGGACCATATCATGAAGTGTAAGCTTGATGTTATTACTTTAGCAAGATATCTAAGGCCTAGGTTTACATTCAGTCTGTCAGAGCTTGTCTGGGAAAGCGGTTAAGCCCAAGCTGATTGATATGTGAGGCTAGAGAAATACTACAACAAAATCATATCATTAGAGGCAAATAATAAGAGGCATATCTCAAAATTGCCTCTAATAACTATTTAAATGGGCGAATACATATTAAGTGCCCCTAAAAGTGTTAGTCTATATTTAAGGGCCTTTTTAAGCCTATCTACGAAGGCCTATTTAAAATAGCCCACAAAAGTAGGCCTATATAACTTTTGTGGGCTGATATATTTTTCTTTCATTCTTCAATAAAAATAGTTAAAGTAGGATTTAACTAAAAGAGATTTCTCCATAAGCTATCAACTCAACAGAGTCTCAAAGCGCACCGTTCTCAGCTCACCGCACAGTAGCTCACCTGAAACTAGTTGAAATCCCCTTAGGCATCCTTCAATGCGTTACACGGCCTTCATCTTATCCCTTTGTTTTGTTGCAGCTTGCAAATGCAAAATCGCAACCTATTATTCAGAATTCCTTATCGTCACTCCCAATTGCAACCTTTAGCAAAATCGCAAGCCTAGGGATTTTCTTCTTTACTCAAAATTTTGTGTAAGTTGCTCGATACATTGGCAGATAATCTTGGCTCTAGTCTCCTTGTTTTCCAGCTCTAGGCTCCAGTCTGTGGTTCCCCTGAAACATACTGCGTTTGTGGTATTGCTGACTGGTACAACTCTGTGGCATCCATGGGAGCGGGCTTCTTGTGCACTCGGTGTCACAGATGACCTCTTTTGGCAGTGCTTGCAAATGAGACTACTCTCCATTTGAGTAACTGGTATTTTTTCTATGCTGAAAAAGCCTAAAGAAAAGTACAATCTATATATACAGCTCAGGATGATGGACTCCTTAGATGAATTTATGTAGATTATACGATGAAGGAATTACTTGAAAGTTCACATTAGTAGTTTGAAATGGTATATATGATGAGTTCAGATGTATATTTTTCTCAGCAAGGTCCTTGTGTATACCAGAGTTTTAATTTTTATCAAACCAAATTATACTACTTTATGACCTTTAGCAGCAATTTTGCCTGTCGTGGTTATTGATAAAAGTAAATAGAGTTCCTATATTTTCATGATTGTCACACTTCAGCATGGATTTATCCAACTCTTTGTGCTTATGTTATAGCAATATTGGATTTATTTTGACAGAGAAAACTTGGTTGGTTTGATGGACCAAGTTTTTTGTTTTGTGCTCAATCCACATGTTCTAATGAATTTGCATATATGAGATAAAATTTTGTTGGAATGATGACAATTCTAGTATACAAACGTAATGTGTGTTGCTGACCTTAAATGTGTGTCTGTATAGAATTAGTAGCAAAAGGAAGCAAAATTAACAAAGAAGGATTTGAATTCTTGAGTGCATATAGAATTAGTGGTACCAGATCTTTAAAGTAGTTGACTAGGTTTTGTCAGGACCTAATCTTTAAAGCAATTATCATAGATTTTGTTAATGATGATGATGATGATGATGATGGTGATGATGAAGCTTGTCTTGTTACTTGTTAGTTAGACATTTATCTTTAATTTTCTTTTTACTGAGAGTCAAGACTTTGACTAGCTTCTTCATCAACTCTTACTGCTTTCACTTTTTGCCGAGTTGAAGAAAATAGTTTCCGATTTTAAAAAGAAAAAAGAAAGAGACAATTTTGATCATAATAATAAGTGGTTGAGATAAATAAATACTGCCTACTTTTGCTGAATTTTGAAATGCAATAATCAATAGCTATTAATTTTAATTTGAATTTGAAAGTCAGACATTAATATACCATTTTTGAAAGTCAATTTTGTGGCCCCATTTTCACAAAATCTTTTAGTGTGGCTTGTCAAATTAATAAATTTTCCTCATAAAATGCCAACATATACCAAGTCCTGTTTTGTGCAATCTCTATGCACGTACATACTGGAAACGGGCAGTGCAATCATGATCAATATATGTTGTTGTTTGTTTTAATTTATTAATTTGTAACTGTATGGACTATATATACTTTCATTTTTCTATAGTTGTAAAAATAATTAAATAAATCCATACATATGTTATGTTTGGAATATATAATGAACTTTTTAGTTTTTTAAATTAGCCAGTTTTGTTTAGTTGTTTTCTGTTCAAATATGAATACTTTTGACCCGACTTAATTTATTTTCCAGCAGTTCTAAATTCCTAATATTTCCACCCTCTTTGCAGTACGTAGGTAGTAGTAATTTTCTTGGAACATGCATATGTGTCTGTGTAAGTTTATTCAGTTCCAGCAATCAAATTGAATCTAGCTACTTAGTATACATTATATACATTATTGTACAGATATGTCTTGGTGCCCTACTTGACTTTGATTCTTTTCAAGATATAATCACGCGCACTCCTAACCCTCTAAAACTCTTAAACAATTGTTGTACTCCCCCCCCCCCCCCCCCCCCCCCCGAAAAATAATTATTATGTGACCAGTAATATAATTTTTGCCTCTTAAATCCACAAATTCCACCCTTTGTCCTGGATATGTTATTATCTTTATTGTGTGCCTGTGAATTGTTTATAGATTGTGGAAACTTATTTTTAATTTAGAACATGCGATGTCATTAAATAGGAGAATTGACTTATATACTTAGAGATTGGAGTAGAGGAACTATAAGATGGATAAGAGTTAGATTGATACACCAAGGTATTCTTTTCTTACTTCCTCTTTTTTTCTTGACACCTAGAAATATATGTGTGTGTGTATATATATATATATATGATATTCATTTTTATGAATTTATTAGGAATACTCCAGCTTATGAGGATGGTGTTTTCAAGTTTCTTGACTATGAATTTTGTAATGTGGGGAAAAAAGGAAAAAATTTATGTCCATGCAAGCAGTGTGCTAATAGATATTGGAGAACACGAAATAAAATCTACGAACATTTGTTATGTGAGGGTTATCTAAAAAATTATATCCACTGGACTCTACATGGGCAGTCAACATCATCGTCATCCTCATCTTTTATACCGAATGACATCGATACTTCTGATATGGATGACCATAATGATATGTATGATTTACTTGAGATAGTTTGTGGCGTTGCAAGTTAGATTGTGAAATTAATGATGGAGAAACTGAGTTTATCGAAGGACTAGATTTTGAAGCTAAAAAGTTTTATGAACTCCTCAAGGACGCAAAAAAGTTTTTGTTCCCAGGATATAAGAAGTTTAGTAGGCCTTCTTTTATTGTGAAATTATTTCACATAAAATGTCCTGGGAAATGGAGCAATAACTCCTTTACTATGCTCCTCAAGTTGATGAAGCAAGTGTTGCCAGAGGGTGAAACATTACCCAGTACTTTCTGTGAGTCTAAGAAGTTCATCAAAGATTTAGGTCTTTACTATAATAAGATACATGTTTGTCCAAATGATTGCATGCTTTTTTGGAAAGAGATTGCTAATGAATCAAATTGCAAGATATGTGGTGCATTTAGATGGAAGAAAGCAGAGAGCCATCTTGATGAAACTTATGCAACTGATAATGCTGCTGAAGGGGCTAGTCATAAAATTCTTGCTAAGGTTCTACGACATTTTCCATTAGCACCAAGGTTGCAAAGGTTATACATGGCATCAGAGACAGCTTTAAACATAAGATGGCATGATGAGGCTCAATCCAAAGATGGGAAGTTAAGACATCCAGTAGATTCTCCCACTTGGAAAACTTTGGATTAGAAATAACCAATTTTTGGTGATGATTCACGTAACATTAGGCTTGGGTTTGCAACTGATGGCTTCAACCCTTTCAAGACAAACAATACTACACATAACACTTGGCTTGTTCTTCTTGTTCCTTACAACTTGCCTCCATCATTATGCATGAAAAAATGTTTTATGATTATATCTTTACTTATTGAGGGCCCCTCTTCACTTGGGAATAACATTGATGTATACCTACAACCATTAATAGAGGAGTTGAAATAATGATGGGAAATTGGTGTTCAGACCTTTGATGCCTCAAGTAATCAAACTTTTCAAATAAGGGCTGCATTATTGTAGACAATCAGTGACTTTCAGCATATGGAAATTTGTCTGGGTGGAAAACCAAGGGACGAGTGGCATGTCTTTATTGTAAAATGTGGACACGGTTGAGCTGGTTGAAGCATAGTTGAAAATTTTGTTATATGGGGCACCTTCGGTATTTGCCAATGGATCATAAGTTTCATAAAGATTTAAGGCATTTTGATGGAACAGTAGAAACAGATGTCCCACCTCCTCTATTAAGTGGGTCTGACTTGTGGAATCAAATAAGGGGTATTGAAAATAAATTTGGAAAAAGCGCTCATCCTAGGAATAAGATAAGTAAGCTCAATGAATCAATATTGTACAAGTTCAAACAGAGGGTGAAAGACGAGGAGTATCTTCTTTGAGTTGCCGTATTTGGAACATCTTTTGTTGTGCCATAATCTTGATTTGATGCATATTGAAAAGAATATTTGTGACAGCCTTGTTGGGACTATAATGCAAATTGAAGGAAAATCAAAGGATAGTCTATAGGCTAGGCTTGATTTGCAAGGCATGGGGATAAGGAAAAGACTTCATCCACTATAAACATCAAAACTATAGGAAACAGATGCCCTTATCACACTATAAAATGTCACTGTGACAGAAAAAAACATTTTGTAAGGTTCTCAAAACTATAAAGCTTCATGATGGATATGCATCAAACATTTCACGTTGTGTGAATATGACAGATCACAAGTTTCAAGGGATGAAAAGCCATGTACTTATGCAACAGTTATTGCCAATAGCTCTTAGAAAAAAATTGCCTAAGAATGCGAGATCTATATTGATTGATTTATGTAGCATCTTCAAGGAGTTGTGTTCCAAGGCTTTCAATGTACTTGAGTTCGAAAGAATTGAGTTCCAAACCGTAATGACACTTTCTGAACTTGAAAAACTCTTTCCACCATTTTTCTTTGATATTATGGTTCACTTGGTCCTACATTTGGTTGAGGAGGCAAGGATAGCTGGACCAGTGTACTATTGTTGGATGTATCCAATTGAAAGGTACTTGTTAATTGAAGAATTTTCTATATTATATTTTTATTCAAATAAAAGGGTTATTTAACTAAATTTAAATGCTTTCTATAAATTTAGGTACTTAGGCAATATAAAGAGTTATGTGCGCAATAGAAGTTGTCTAGAAGGTTCAATTGTGGAAGGATATTTGGCTGAAGAATGCTTAAACTTTTGCTCACTCTTTTTAAATAGGGGCCATAATTAAATGGAAGCTTTAATGAAAATCAAACTTCGATTTTCTCACCAGTTGGACATAGCTTTGGAAAGACAGAGTTATTCGTTCTTGATCAAATAACGTGGATACAAGCACATAGATATGTGCTATTTAATTCCTACATTGTCCGGCCTTTTCTTGAGTAAGTTAATTTTATTTTAAGTGGAATATATGCACCCATTTTATTTTTTCTAATTATACTAAAATAATTTATAGGGAGTATCATAATATAGTTAAAATACAAAGGCTACATGCACAGAAAATGGAGATTGACTAGATTCACCAACAAACTTTTCATACTTAGTTCAAGAATGAAGTAAGTGAACAATTAAAATTCTTATAATTTATTTAATGCGAGTGTAAAATGATAAGATTGCGAAGTTAGAGCAAGCAAGCAATGGATCAATGAATGAAGAGTTAAGACGGTTGGCTTGGGGACCCAAAGATATGGCTAAAAGGCTCAAGGGATTTGTTGTGAATGGTGTCAAATTTCACACAAAAACCTATGAGCTAAATAGAAGAACACAAACTAGTGGTCATGGTGAATGCTAAAACATTAAGTTATTCATCCTCTAAGGATAAGAATTTTATTGAAGGAGTAGTTACATATTATGGTGTTTTGACAGACATTGTGGAGTTGAATTATTATGAAAATTATAAAATTGTATTGTTTAGATTTGATTGGGTAGATATTGATAAGGGAAAACAGGAAGATGAGCATAGGTTCACGCTTGTGAACTTCTCTCGATTGTTTCACACGGGTGAATGATTTTTCGATAATCCTTTTGTGTTTGCTTCTCAGGCCGAGCAAGTATTTTATGTACAAGATCCTGTTGATGCAAGATGGCATGTAGTTAATAAAGCAACGCTGAGAGATTTCTATGACATTCTTGGGCATGAATCAACTAATGATATTGCTTTGTGGGAAAGGGCTGATCATTTTGAACTAGATAGTGACGATAATGCGTGACATAATTAGTTGTAAATGTGATTAAATCTTCATGTGTCTACTTTCTCTAAGGTTTTAATTTCATTCTCTTTTGTGTAGGTGCATGCATTTTTCTTTGTCTTTTTCTTTATAGTTTTTAATTATATTTATGGATGAATAATGCATGCATTTTTATTTCTCTTTTCTTTTCTTTTTTAGTTTCTAATTATATTCATGGATTAATGCAGGATAATACATTAAAAATCATGGTACATAGTAGATCGGTGCGAGAATGGCTTGTAGGATGGATGACTAGTGGCATAAATAAGAAACAAATAAGTGCAGTTGACCCCAATTTGATACTGCCTCAACCTGAAGCTTGCCCTGACAAATCTCCACTTGGTAAAATCTTTATCACTATATATTTTTCAATGTAATATTTGTTGCTTTATTTATAGGTAATCACTTTATTCTTTTGCATATAGGTCCTAATTGTGCAGCAAAAACTCCAGGCCCAACTTTAGGGTTGAAGATATAGAAGAGAGTTGGTGAGCTAATATGTATTGAAAGCAATGAATGGGATCAACAAATTGGAGATAATTTTGTTGAACTTGAGACATATTTGGGAATATTAGCTCGAAACAATCAATTAGCTCCCTTAACATTTTGTGACTGGAGAGCTGTTCCGTTGGATCTCAAACAACTTATGTGGTCAAAAGTTGAGGTATGATAAACTTTTTCTCTTAAAAATATAGTTTTTAGTTTTTCTAAGTAGATTTATAGTGTTCTTTTTTCATTTTTTGGTGCAGAAAATTTTTAATGTTGGTCTAAATATGAAAAGGCACATCTTCAAGTCCATTGGCAAGAAGTGGAAGGATTATAAGTTTAGATTAAAAGCTGCTTATTATGATCCAAAATTAAGTTTCAGTGAGTGAGTAGCTAACTTACCTCCTAGGGTTCATGAAGATCAATGGTTGGTCATCAATCAATATTGGGATTCTGAGAAAGGAAAGGTAACTTGTTATATATTAAGAGTACTGAAATTTGGACTATCTCTAGAATTAGTTAGAATTATTTATACATTTGTTACTAAATTACATGATTTTATATTTTTACAAAAACAAAGCATGATTAGTAGAGCTAACCGTTCAAACCTCAAAATGAGTCATACAGCGGGAAGAAAGATTTTTGCACTAATACGTGTTAATGAGGTTGTCGATTATATAAGCTAAAGTTCACTAACATGCAAATATTTTGTGTGCTTGACAATAATTTTTTCATATATAGATGATAAATAGGGGTGGATTAGTTCATCACGTGCTGAAATATTTTGTTTAACACATATAAAGAATGGTGGAGTAGGCTATTAGATCTTCCAATGAGCGTGTACATGCCATGGAAGAACAAATGTTAGGCATGAAAAAGATAATTGAAGAGATAGCAATGCAAATGCAGTCAATAAAGATGGCTATGGAAAAAATGCAAAGTGCACGAATTAATGCTACTAATACCACACAAGTTAATGTATTGTTTATGAGTGTTTTTGCTGATGAATGTTCTTTTTTTCTTGATAAAACATTTGATATACATGTTATATATGTGTATAGGTTCATGGCATGCAACAAAGCATTGAAGAAATGATTGCACAAATGCAAGTTATGCAGTCAACAATTAGAAACATGCAAGCATTCCACTCCGAACAACTAATACAACCTCTTGACTTAACTAGAACATCAAGTCAACCTGCAAGCCAGTATGTACAGCCTGTACAACCCACTGTTTTGGTACTATCTTCTTCCTTCACCACATTTTATTTCATTGCTACAAATTTTCCTCATTTCTTCTTCTTCTTCTCCTCTTATATCTATATATAGGATTCGGGCATCTCCACTATGCAAGGAATATGTTCACAACCACATTCAATTCAACCTTCATCATCAACCCAACTTAAGAACTGTGATCTGGTTTTTTTTTTATTTTTATCTAATATTTACTTAAAATTATTACTCTATTTTTTAGTCTCTTTCCAAATCTTATAAGTAATATGTTTTCTATACATTAATTGCAGAGAACATTACTAAAAAAAAGAAAAGACTTGAAAGCAAAAGGTCCAAGGTTAAGGTTGATATAAATACTATAGCTTCAAGCATATGTTGATGGTTAATATTTTTATTTTATTCGTTTTTGTACTTTTAGCTATATATATTGATTGTGTCATGTGTGCTCAGGCAATGCACGTTGATTTGATGAATTTCAGGACTCCAGAAGAAGTTTTGGCACAAGGTAGAGTAATTAGTATGGATCCTAATAAAGAAGTTGCAGGATTCAAATTAGGATCCGACTTTTGGGAAGTTTATGTTGAGATAGCCATCAAAGAACAAGAATTTTTGATAAGGCCCCACGGTCATTTCTCAATGATTAAAGAAGTAGTTGGGTTAACAATTGCATGGCCAACAACTAAGGTAAATTCATTTTAACAATAGTCATTAGAAAAGGATTTGATTGGAATTACCTTCTTTTTTTTTTTTTTTTCCTTGCTCCTTGTAGAATGACAAAAATCATGTTTGATATGTAGGTAATTGAAAAGGAGCACAAATCTTGGCTACTTTAAGGTATGTTTTTCCAAGTTTAGATAATTTTCATGGAATTTCAAGAACCAATAACAAACTACAAAGCTTTGGTGAGTTTAATTCACTGGCTTGGAGTACTTTTTGTTGACAGTCATCTTATATATGATTTTCCTATTTTTGTTTCGTTGGTATTCAGTTAACCTAGTAATGTGGAGAGATGTATCAAAATCAACATTTGTTTTTGGGATTGGAACATTTGCCATTATTTCATCTTTATACACAAAGGATCTCAACATCAGGTTAGATATAACAAATTTCAACTAATTCTGTATTTTTCAGACAATTAATCCTAAAAAATGACTCTTAAGTATTCTTTGATTGTGGGGGCATTTGTAGCTTTATTTCTATGGTTTCCTATTTGGTCCTTGTGTACCTTGCTGCAATTTTTCTCTTCAGATCCTTCATTAGCAGGTAAATTTGTGAATTATTTAAGTCAATTTTTGGTCTTTAATAGTTTTATCTTAATTAATTAGAAAAATATTTTAACATTTTTTTTCTAGAATATGAGACAAGGATCAATGGAGATGGTTAGTACCGATGAAGACTATGTTGTTGGAGAGCAAGAAACAGTTTGCTAGTGGATGAGGTAATCAATGTTAGTGTTGTACTCAGAAACGTCATCATGTATTTTCACTGTGCAATGATTTTTGGATTTTGTTGAATAAATGCTTAATAGAATGGATTACAAATGCCAATAGGAACCTTAATGAAATTTCTTGAATAGTTTTCTCTTCTTCTAGACAGTTCTGTATTGCATGGTCTAATTTTCTTTTATTATCATAATAAGCTAGAATGATCTAGTGTTGAGCTTTGGAGCTTTGTGGTATTTGACAAATGGTTAGTACAGATGTTTGTCATTTTCTCAATTATTGCAGACAGTTTTCAGATTTCCTATGTTTCTCAATAAGGGTTGGCTTGTCAATACAGTTCATTTCTACATTTTCTTGAATTTAGCTTGCTTCTAAATTATGACTTACTTGATGAGCTTTATAATCTTCAAGTTCAAGATCTCACAATTAATTCACCACTTGAATGTAGTTAATTCAAAAATTGGTAGAGCTAAGTTGATTTTCACTTATAATATCTCAGGACAATTCGTAAAATAATTTTAAACCAGATTCAACACTTGTTGAACAAATCTTTGAGAGGTTAATAGGGAGGCAAACACACTTCCCATTTTTTTCACATTTTACAAGCAGCAAGCAGATTGCCTGTTCAAAAAATTAGTGCTCAAAGTAAGAAATGGAGGGAATTAGACAAGCTTTATTGCTTTGAAGTAAATGTATCCTTTTACACTCTTGATTCTTGAAGGACTAGTGAATTCACTTTCAGCTTGACATAAGACCAATCCTCATTTTCTTTTAGCTAAAAAATTCAAGAAATCATGTGAATATCCAGAATACCAAAAATCACAACTTACCATACCTCCACACCAATTAGTGAAGCCTAGTTTTGTTAAAAGAAAATCTTTTTGTGCTCCAACTTTCCTCTTTCGAGACTGTATGCAGCTGTAGTAATCCAGACTTCCATTGCTTCTGCAAATGTGGTCTTCCATTTTTCTAAATTAGTTTCTTTGTTCAAATAATAAAAAGCATATATAATTCTGAAACATTTGCTGAAGTTAGAATCTAACCAAAGCAAGACTCCAACTTCTTTTCTTCAGCATCATTATAAGCATTATTCTGAAGTCTCTACATATACTTCCCAGTAGAAAGAAGTCATTCACTATCCTGAAGGATGTAAGCGGAATAATCAAGCCCTGCAAGATGACTTTGCTTTTAGGTCCTCCAAGCTCTGGAAAGACAACCCTTTTGTTGGCTTTGGCAAAACAGCTTGATCTATCTCTGAAAGTATATAAATAGAATTCTGGTTTCTGATCAATTTTTATCCTCCAATTCTTTGCGATTTTTATTGATGAAACTGTATATTTCACCTGACTTCAGGGAGGGTGACTTATAAGTGACATGGATTGGAAGAATTTGTACCCTAAAGAACTGCAGCATGCATTAGCCAACATGATCTACATATTGGAGAAATTAATGTTACAGAAACCTTAGCATTTTCTGCCACATGCTAGGGGGTTAGCTCACGCTACAATTCTTAAAATTCACCTAAATATTAATTTTGAAGATTCTACAGTTGAAATTGTGGATTGATTCTTTTAGATTTTAGTTTATCAACTATTTCTTTGTGGTCAAAATTTTGATTTGAATAGAGATGCTGGTAGAATTGTTAAGGACAGAGAAAGTAGAAAAAATCGAACTAGATCCTGGCATTGATATCTATATGAAGGTAAAACCACATTGATTTTTTAGATATATGGATGATTATTTAGTCTAAGTTAGAGCCATCATGAGTATTTACACATGCAGGGAACTTAGATCATGAAGATTTAGCAATATCTCATTAGAGTTAAGGTAGTACGCTTTGTTGTTTGGACTTGCAACGATTTGTGAAATTTCCTTGGACGTATTGATTTTCCTTAGTACAGTAAATGCCAAATGATAATGTGTTTGATGCATCTCGATGGAGTCTAGTTATATTATTCCATCACTATGGTACTGTATTTATGCATAATAAACCAGAAAAAAGAACAAGAAACAAAGATTAAAGAAAATTACTTATTGACTTAACCACATGCATTAGAAATTTGCAGTTTGTTTCTATCATTAGTTGAGCACTGGTGTGTGCCCTGAATGTTCGTAGTTATACTGGAATTTCTTCTTGCCAGACATCATGTGTTCTCTTACTTTAGATTCTACTTATGAATAATATTTGCTTGATATTCCTTTTCTGCTTCTGTGAACTCAGGTTGATGTGATAAATTTTTCAGTGAGAAATTCAGTTTTAGTCTCCACATGATATTATCCCCTTTTCAATTTGATGGCTAAAATTACTTGCTTGAATTATTTGTTACTGTAATGGAATTATAACCTAAATACTATAAAACATTGGTGGTATATAATATTTAGTTCTTTTTCTCTAGAATCGCCTTTTTATATTTAAATATCAGAGATATAAAATTAGTGGTAAATAATTGAATGAATGAGTAGAACTTCAGTAAGTATTGATCATTTAAATGCTCACATCAATTGTAAATGTTCACATTATGTGTTTGATGAATTGAGTTCTTTGCTTTCCTATTATGAATTTTTATAATTAAGTTCTTTACTGAAATTTGTTCTACGTATGTGCAGGAGGTACAATGATGGAAGCTTGAGAGATTTCCTTCTAAGAGAAATGAAGTATTTGTATATTTTCTTTAGATGAAACTATTCTTAAATACAATTTGTTATGAAGATTTGGAATCGTGTACATAGAAGAACATAAATTCTTTTTTGAGTTGGAAATGAAATTGTCATTTCTTTACTAAATGTCAATAATCTATAAGATAGTTCAATGAAAATGGATATTGTGAGTTGAAATAAATGTTGATTGAATTTTCAGGAGATGTTTCGACTGTTAGGTAGTATTTGTTGATAAAAATTATGGTTGATTGTTGAAATATGTCAATGTATAGCTCTTATGGCATGGTCAATATATATATATGTTTCTCCTTTGGAGGCACATGATGGATTAATTCCCTTCTTTATGTAGGATATGGAGGCTTTTTTCTACTTAAAGCCTTCAAAAATAAAGAATGAAGGCTCTAATAATAGCCCCTAAATGGTGAAAAATTGCCTCCATTAGTTGTATATGGAGGTAATTTATATAACTGCCTCCATATCTTTCGCGACCGCAACTATAAAGGCTTTTATAACTAATCGCCTCTACATGTATTAAAGGCACTTTTTAGGCATTTAGAGGCCAAAAAAAATGCCACATGTCCTAATATTGTAGTAGTGAAAGAACCATATTTGTTATATAAATTTGTTCTATGGCCTGTAGGTCGACCGGCTGTGTCAAATGTGTTTTGACGTAGTCATGGGAATAGAAACAAATGTAAGAAAGTCAAGCATGCTCTATTTGAGGGATCAGAGATGTTTGCATTGGTTCAGGGTACTGCAAAACTCTGTGGGAATTATAGTGTCATATTAGTTTAGTGATTACTTAATATGACACTCCCAATTTTTTCTCGCTTGGCTGCATACTCCATTTCCTATATGAAAGAAAGTCGTGAGATTGAGTATATCAGAGATTGAGATTTGTGGAGAGTATGTCAAATATGTCTGAGTGGGAGATGTTATAATTTGACTGGGTATTGGCTCGTGGCCCAAATTTAGGTAATGGGCCATGGCCCAAAACTGATTGATTGAGTTTTAACCTGTGGTCCAAATAAGCATCCATATTTGACGGGCTTATTGGATAAGCATGACCTTCGAATAAGTATGGCTTTTGGATAAGCATAATCTTGTGGATAACATTATCCATTAGCTTATGGATAAGCATAATCTATTAGCTTATGGACAATGTCATAGCTTATGGATAAGTATCATCCATTGGATTTTGGATAAGGCCAAAGGATTATCTACCTCATTAAGCAAGCTTCTTTGTGGAGCCCATCGTACCCTTATAAATAGGGGCCTAAGGTCTTGAAAAGATAGGTATATGTGAAAGATACAAAACATAAGAGAGTGAAGATAAGTTCAGAACTCTTAAGATCCTCTCCAAATCTCTATAGTGCTTTCTTGGGTAATCACCTTGAGACCAAAGGTCTTCAAGTGTGAAAATAATAGATTGCTCTAGTAGTAATCTGTAAAAATGAGGAAACTCTGCTTAGGTACAAGAAAAGGAGATTAACACATGGTGAAAACACCAAAAAGGCTAGTAGTCGAGTTAAATCCAACAAAGGCCATCCTTTATTCCGCTGTTGTATAAACATGTATGTTTTGGCCCATCAAAGTTAACTATGTGTTAATTAATGAGCTCATAAAAACCCAGCAAGAGCTTTGAACAACAAAGAAGGAACTCCAAGAACGTAACCTAGGTCAGAGCTCAGAAATCCAACAACTAGGTAGTCCCGAGATCAAGGAACATGGAGAACCACCAACTTGAAGCACAATCAAGTTTGATGCTAGTGACCGCCCTAGAGGTGCGGCTAACACCGAAGGATATGCTCACAAAGCAGGCAATAACTTTTTCAAAAATCTTATTCTGCAGATGATTTAGAACGTGTTAAAGACCTTGTTGGAGAGCGCCACCATTCAAGTTATGGCCAAAATGGTCATCTAGTACATAGAAGATCGTTGCCCCCAAGAGCAACAGTACTACCCTCATTGGAGCTAGGGCGCACTTCATCCTCACCGAAGCAAAATAACTGGAGAACTAATCCTGAGCAAGGCGTTGCTCTTCCTCCTTTATCTATAAGTGGACGTGCATTCCTCCATCCAAGCAGATTCCTCCACACAACTGCCCACTATGATCAGAGTCCAAACTAATTCACTGGTGCTGCAACCTTTAGGAGGAGCTAGAAACCAATACTTATCTTTGTTGTCGCTTTTCCTCAACATAGTCCATTCTACCCAGCCATATGAGGCTTGCAAGATGAGAAAAAGATGAAGAAAAATGATAGCAGCCAAAAAAGAGTATTGTTTGTATCTTATTGTTGAATGTGGCTAATGCTCGTGAAAGAATAAGGACAGTAAAACAAGAAAGAGTACTTAATAAAGAAAGAGGAAGACATGTGCTTCACATAATTTCTCTGTGAAATTTCTGTGGTTGAGATGGAATCACTTTCTAAATAAAGGACGCAGACATATTTAATTACCATATTCCAATCTCATTCTTATACATAATAATAATACAGTAATATAGGGCATAATTGGTTTCATTTTCAAATGCTTATTTTGGAAATATATAAGGTCTGAAATTGAGTAGACTTCATTTGGCCAACCTCATTTTTAGCTAAAATAATAATTAATTATTTTTCATTCTCATATATATAATTATTATTTTCAAATGTAAAATACTTATTAATTTAAAGATAATTAAGATTTACTAATTAATTAGATAATAACTTTTGTCTATCTCTCCAAAACAATAGGACAAATACTTAATTAAACAATAATATTCTATATTATTACATTAAAATATTCAATACTATTATAATAAAATATTATTTATAATCTATCTTTTATAGAATATCTACAACTATGTTGTATTATTCCTTAAGGGCTAGTTTGCTAGGATTTTTAAGTTACCTCATAATTATTTATTATGTGATTATTTGTATGATTTTTTTTCATTATAGTATAGTTTGGCTAGCATGATAAATAAACCATTAGGAGTGACATGTGAATTTATTATGGGAATTACACATATAAATATGGGCTTTTGGTATTCATGTGGGTTTGAAAGTTTATTCACTCCAACCAAATGAATGATAAAGTAGGATAAAACATTGTATACCATCTTATCTGATGGGGGTGAAATCCGTTGGTAGTTGGATCAGGCAATGATATTGAGAGAGTTCGACCTGTCTGGTCGATATATGAGTGTAATTGGGTTGAGTCCTGCAATCACGAGCAAACGTCACGCTAGTCGAGATGCCCTCGACTTAGGCTCTTCGATGCTCAAGTTAGTATGAGGTCGAGTAGATGACAGGCAGAGTGAGGGCTTGTTGTATATATAATGGCATACCTTTAAGGGGCTGGAGTATGGGTATTTATAGCCTTCTCTCAGCGGGGATTTGTCTGAGATGCCCTTGCCATGTTTTAATGGTTTCTGTCCTTGCCTGGGGGCCATTAAGTCATTTCCCACCCTTATACTATTACAGGTGGCTGCCTTTTCAGGTATTGGGGATAGAATATGACACTGTACATGTGCCTTTCTCTGGTGTGGCAGCATGGGCAGTACTGGGGTGGCACGTGACATTAACGCAGAGGCATACTGCTTGTCAGGGCATTTAATGTTCCAGAGGAGATTACACGCCAAATCGACCTCCTTGGTTGACCTAACATAGGCTTGGTGCAAGGCTTACGGGGCTGGACAAGCAGTGCGATTAAGGTATCGATCAGCGACATAGCCTTCAAGCGGTGTCGATCTGTATGGTCGACCAAGGTCACCCGACTTCGGTGGCATAATTGGGCCCAGTGTATGGGGTGGGCCTATGGTCTTTGGGCTGAGCATATTGGGCTATCCCGTATCATGAGTCCCCCTACTTCTGAATGCTGAACGATGGCATCGACGAGAACGATTGGGAAGTAGTCAGTTGAACATTTGCTCGAGCTCATCGATGAGGGTTCTTGAAAGTCGACCTGAGTTTTGCGCATTAAATGAGCAGTTACATCGTGTTGCGTGTGCCGCAAAACAACGATTATAGCATTAGTACAACCGCTTGGATTCCCGCACTTGCATGCCTATAAATATGCACTGTTAAAACAACCATTTTTACTTTTACTGCCTTCGCGTCTGGTCGAGCATCTAGCCAACTCCTTTTGCTACTAATATATTCTAATATTAGTTCATCAACTCAATAAGTTATTTCTCTCTTTCTCATCAATGTTCTTGGATTTATTATCATAATGTTGCGTTTATCTTATTCTAAGGGTAGCCAAGGGGGGGATAGTGAGGCTACTCACTCTGATAGGCATGGGGGTTCATCAGAGGAGTCGAGTGGCTCGTCGAGTGATAGCTCGAGCTCCAGTAGTTCGAGCAGCGATTGCGATGGTGATGGAGTTGAACCAAGTCAGGTTCCTCCATCACGGGGTTGATTATTCACCCCTGACCATTACAATGAAATAGTGTCCACAATCACTCCTGTCGACTTAAGGCGTATTAGGCAGTTATATCACATTCCCCCTGAGTATGAGTTATTGATGTCAGGGGCTTCTGGTTGCATGCATCGACCCCGCGGCAGGCTGTATCAATTTGAGGACGCCTTTAGGTGTGGTCTTAGGTTTCCTTTAAGTGGTCAGATAGTCGACCTGCTTAGAGGCCTACAAGTGTGTATAACCCAACTGCTACCGAATTACTTTTCAACCATCTATAGCTTTGTTGTTTTGATGCACCTCTTTGATCAGCCTGCCAATTTGGATAACTTTTCCAATTTTTTCCACCTCCCGATGTCCGGCAAGTCAGGTAGCACTGACAAGTTGGGTTTCTATTACCTAATTGCTTGATCCCATTGCAAATTCCTCATAACCCCAGCCTTTTCCTATTGATAAGAATAGAAAAGGCGTTATCTGTTTGTTCGAATTGCTGGGAGGTTCAATATTCTGAGGGCCTGGTGGATGGGGCATGTCAAGATGCCGGGTAATCTAACCCAACCTAGCCCAATACTTTTGTTCACGATCTAGTCGAGTTTGGCCAAATTGAGGGCTCGATGTTTACTGAGGAGAGGAGTTTGGTGTTGGATGGGTTGTCGCCAGCCCATTTAATCTGCCTGCGGAAGATCAACTAGGTAGATTGTGCTGCTTACAGTTTGTTATTTCTCTATTTTTTTGCTCAATTTTAACTTTTACTATCATGTTGCTTGGAAGATCGAGATGAGATCATGAACCGTTTGAGAGCTGAGGCTCTGGACAGGGCTGAGAGGAACCAGTAACACCACATGGAAAATGAGGCTCGTCGAGGAGCTGCAGCAGTTGAGGCACCTCAGCCAAAGGCCATGATACCTTCGCCATCATCGACTCCCTCCCTAGCTCGATCCATAGCCACTGCAGACAACAGTCCAGTGGGTTGAGGTAAAAGACCTAAGGTGGAGCAGGCGGGACTTGCCCCGAAGAGGACTACTGTAGAAAAGGGGAAGGGGAGGGCTACGGGGTTGGACTAACCATCGGGCTACGATCTGTTCGGGCAATGCGGGAATGACCTACTATTCCAACTGCCCAAACAACCCTCTTCAAGGTTTAGGATTGAGCTTAGCATGGCCGTGCATAACTCGCTGTCAATAAAGATGGCGGGGTCCACCGGAGCTACTCCTTTGAAAGTGTTAATGGCTGGGCTGTTCCTATCCGACCAGAGGAAACTGATGGGGCTGAGCTAGGATGCTGCTCTAAGGGCGCTGGCTTATCACTCCAACATAGTAAGGCTTGGGTCGAGTAGGTTATATTGTTAAATATTGCTTTCTGGTCAAATATTGTATTCTTAATAGTAATGCTGTCTTTCTGGTCGGCCAGTTGGGATATCACTTCTATGGGCTATCGAAATTGGCCTTAGCTAACTGTGGGCACCTGCAGGCAGGTGGGGATGTGGAGACTCTGAAAGCTCCGCTTGAGTCTTCGCAGACCAGGGTCGACGAGCTGACCAAGCAGGTCGATGAGCTAAACAGTCAGCTTCAAGTGAAGGACAGTCAGCTGGTTGCCTCGATTGAGGAGATGATTAGAATGGATGAGCTGCTGAAGCAGGCTAGGTTGGATGGGCAAGCCCCCTATAACTCTAGTCAATCAGCTGGTTGGAATGCTGCCTTCGATGAAGCTCGAGCTGAATTCTACTAGAAGTTGCCACTGATGCAGCGAAAGGCAGTACAACAATTCATGCTGAGCTTGGCATTTCAGGACACGAGCATTGTGTTTGCACTTGACGACACCCAGAACTCGTTCGAGAAGGCCCTTAAGCAACTGCATTTCCTGGGCTATTTATTCTGACTAGAGGATGGGGAATGCCTCAGTCACCTTCTTGACGAGTAGCTACTTCCCTATCCAGAAGACGATGGGGGTATTGAGAGAGAATGTACAGAGGCCACTGTAGCCGAGGGAGTTGCAGAGCCTCCACCAGCTGTACCCATGACAAATGAACAAAAGAAGCAAGCCGAGGTGGCGAAGAGATTGGAAGCGATTGCTAAAGAATTTAACTTCACCAAAAACTATGCGTTCGAGGTCAAGGAGGGCATGGTCGATGCGGCCGAGTATTTTTTTCCTCTGGGTGGGCGATTTTTAGCCAATGTGGCTGGACCTTCTCAACCGGCGATTGTCGTTGTTCCTGTTGCTGTCGCCATGCTCGAGCTGGTTCCCATTCCAATCCCTTCGAGTGACAAGCTCGAACAAGCAATCGATGAGGGCGCTCGAGCTGTGGGCGACGAGGGCGCCGGGTCAAGCTAATGTTGCCTGAATGATGTATTTTATTTTTATTTTGACTGATGTACGCAATTTGATATGAGTAATGGATGTTTTTGTATTTGCACGAGGTGTGCTTTTAAGCTTTCCTACTTTGACTGCCTTTATTCAATTGTGTGAATGAATTTATAGTCGCGTGTTCGCAGTGTTAGATTTTGCGAGATTAGCTCAAGATCCTCGTCGAGTAAATTTTGACTAATATACAATTTGATGAATCGGAGACTCATTGTAATATAGAGATTTGTTCAATCTAGCAACTACGTGGTCGACAGTGACCTGCCGCATCGATTGATTAGTTAAGCGAAATAGTTAATGACAAACTTGGTCGACTTCAAATAATCAATGATAAACTTCAAATAATTTAGCGACTATGGAGTCGACTAAGTGGTCTCGGCTGCGAAGCCTCAACTTGGCAATTTGAAGCCTACTTGGTCGATTACGGGGTCGACAAGTTGGTCTCGGCTGTGAAACCTTGACTTGGCGGCTTGAAGCCTGCTTGGTCAACCACGGGGTCGACAAGTTGGTATCGACTGCAAAGCTTTGACTTGGCGGCTTGAAGCCTACTTAGTATACTACAGGGTTAACAAGTTGGTCTCGGCTGGGAAGCCTTGACTTGGCGGCTTGAAGCCTGCTTGGTCGACTACAAGGTCGACAATGAGTAGTCAAGTTATGTTGATAGGTATGCACAATCAGCTTATGTCAAAGTTTTTCTCGAACTTTTCATTTCTGCAATAGAATATAATGGCGACCCATGGCCTTTTTACACATAAAATTTCTTTAGATTTATGGCATTCCAATTCGTTGTCTTGCATGTCTGCTAGCCGGTATGCATTGTGCTTTGACACTTCGACCATAAAGTAAGGTCCCTCCCACTTTGGGTCTAGTTTTCCCACGTTTCTCGACACTTCTACCTTCTTAAGGACCAAGTCGCCAACTTTGAAACTATGAGGTCGAACTGCTTTGTTGTAACGTTCTGCCATTTTCAACCGGTATCATTGCATCATGTTGTAGGCTGTGTGGCATAGCTCGTCAATGGTGATTAGGTTTGGGGTCTTTTCTGTTGCATTTCTGATCGAATTATAGTGAATCACCCGAGTTGTGTACTGGACCAGCTCGAACGGAATTACTACTTCTGAACCATAGACCAAGCTGTAGGGGCTGCGGCCTGTGGCTGTTAGCGGAGTTGTCCTATACGCCCATAGAACTCCTGGGAGGTCGTCTGCCCAGCTTGCTCTTGTGCCTGCTATTCGAGCTTTGAGGTAGTCAAGAACTGTTCTGTTCATGACCTCCATCTGACTATTAGCCTGGGAGTTCCTTACTGACATGAAGTGCTAGCTGATTCCCAGGGCCTCGCACCATTTTCCCATGCTCCTACTTTGGAATTGAGCGCCATTATTCGAGATCAGGACTTTAGGCAAACTAAATTGACAGATTATGTTTTTCCAAATGAACATCTTGATGGCCACATCGATAATTTTCAAAACTGCTTCGAGTTTGACCCATTTAGTGAAGTACTCGATCGTCACGATGATTAAATTTTGCCTACCTGGTGCCTTTAGGAGAGATCCAACTATGTCGATCCCCTACTGGTAGAATGGCCATGTGATCTGGACGTTGACCATCGATGCGGCTGGTTGGTGCGGTATGTTTGAGTGGATCTAACACGATGGGCATTTTCTGGCGAAGTCGATTGAGTCTTGCAATAAGGTGGGCCAAAAATAACCATAACAGACAACTTTGTGGGCCAAGGACTGACTACTAGAATGATTGCCGCAGATGCCTGCATGAATCTCATGTAGCACTTCATTTGCCTCTTCGGGTGTTAGGCATTTAAGTGGGGATCCTGATATCGATCTCCTGTAGAGCTATCCATGGTCGTCGAGAGCAAACTTGGCCGCCTACGGGCCTCTTTCTCAACATCGGGGATGGTCCCCTGACTTAGGTAGAGTTTGATCGAGTCTTGCTATGAAGAAGCTGTCTCCTGGACCCAATTGATAAGGTCATGATCAATGGCTTGGATACATGGTTTGCTGGCCACTAAGAATGTTATGGTTCCTTTCATTGAGCTGGCTAGCTTTGAAAGCACTTTTACCCGTTCATTCTCTACTCGGAGGACCTGGCTCAGGGTGAAACTCTTGAATAACCGTTGTAATTATTTTACTTCATACAGATATTGGCTCATTTTGGCCTCATTGGCTTCGAAATTGCCTTCGACCTGCTTCGCAACCAGCTAGGAATCCATGATCACTACTACCTGCTCAACACCTCAAGCTGCTGCCATGTTCATTCCAGCAATGAGAGCTTTATATTCTGCTTCGTTGTTGGTGACTGAGAAGTCGAGCTTTATTGCAAAATCATACTCCTCGGCAAATAGGGAATGAAGAGAAACACCTATTCCGCCTCCCAATGCGGTTGCCGAACCATCGACGTGCAATGTCCATACTGAGAGTTCTCAACTATTTGGTCCGGGAGGTCGAGTCTCTCGGGGACAAAGTCGGCCAAGACTTGTGCTTTTATGGCCATTTGTGGCTGGAATATGATGTCGAACTCCCCAAGCTTGATGATTTGGTGAGTTGACCTAAAGTGTCGGGCTTCAACAACACCTACTTTAATGGTTGATTCATCAACACCATGATCGCGTGGGACTGGAAGTAACGTTGTAGCTTCTGTGCTATTGTAACAAGGGTGAGGGCTAACTTATCGATCTCCAAGTAATTATGTTATAGCCCGTGAGGGCCTTATTGCAATAATACACCGGTCGGTGAGCTCTGTCTCTCGTCGATGCCAATACAGAGCTAATCGAGGCCGCAGAGACGGCCAAGTAAACTTGCAAAACTTCTCCCAACTCTGGCTTAGCGAGCATAGGTGGCGACGATAGGTACTGCTTAGGCTCGACGAGAGCCTGGTCACATTATTTAGTCCATTAAAACCTTGATTTTTTAGCATTTCTGAGGATTTTGAAGAAGGGTAAACTCCTATCGGCCAATCGTGCAATGAATCTGCCGAGGGTTATTATCTTACTGACTGGACGTTGTACATCTCAAATAGTACGGGACGGGGCAATTTCTAGAACTGCCTGGATCTTAAGCGGGTTCGCCTCGATCCCTCTTTGGCTGACCATGTAACCCAGGAACTTGCCTCCTCGAACCTCGAAGGTGCACTTATCAGGATTGAGTTTCATACTGAAGGCCCTTAATATAGAGAAAGTGTGGTCTAGGTCGACTAGGTGGTCCTCGGCTTTCTTTATTTTTACAATCATGTCATCAACGTAGACCTACATCGATTGTTCGATCTCATTTTTGAACATAAAGTTGACCAATCTTTAGTATGTTACCCTTGCATTTTTTATCCCAAAGAGCATGACCAAGAAGCAGTATACGCCATTGGGGACGATGAAAGAGGTCTTGTCCCTGTCCTCAGGTGCCATAAATATTTGATAATAGCCTTGGAAGGCATCTATCATGCTCAACAATTCGCAACCAGCAGTAGAATTGACTAATAAATCTATGCGAGGCAAGAGGTAAGGATCCTTAGGGCAAGCTTTATTTAAATTAATGAAATTGTTACACATACGCCATTTTCCCTCATTCTTAGGGACGAGTACAACATTACAAAACCAAGAGGGGTACTGAATTTCTACAATATATCTTGCCTCTAAAAGCTTGTTGACCTTCTCCTCGATGATTTAGGACCTCTTAGCATTTAAAGTTCTTGTCTTCTATCTCACTAGTTTGTGGGCAGGGTCCACGTTGAGTCGATGGACGATAATGCTTAGGTCGATTCCTTGGGGGTTGGCAGCTTTCCAAGCGAACACGTCGATGTTTTGTCGAAGGAAATCGACCATGAGACATTCCAAGCGATCACCCATATCGCTGCCGACCTGGGTGGTCTTGTCGGGGTTTCCAAGTTCCAACTCTATTATTTTGAACTCCCTGATTGGCTCAACTCGAGTGTCTTCCAATTTTCTTTTCTTAGATGAAGGTCCCTTGGGTTTCGCTATAGGAAAGTCCCCCGAGGGCTTTAATTGATGTCGCTTCTTCTATTTGTGGGACTCGACAGAAATGGTATAGCAGCGCCATGTGTCCTTAAGATTGCATGAAAGTTCTCCTACTCCTGCTCGGGTCGGGAACTTAATCTTCATGTAGTAAGTGGAGACGACGGCCCTGAAGTCGTTTAGGGCGGGTCGACCAACGATGACGTTGCAGGAGAATGAGCGTCGACTACTAGGTAATTGATCATTAGGGTTTTGCTTCGAGGACCTTGTCCAAATGTTGTGGAAAAGTTGATAGATCCTTTTGGAATGATCTCAGACCCCTCAAATCTGACCAGCGGTGTCCAGACTGGTTCAAACTTTAATTTTCCCAATTTTATCCTATTCAAGGTGGACAAGAATATGATGTTCACGGAGCTGCCATTATCTACCAGAATCTTTCTCACCTCGAAGTTGGCTATTTGGAGTGTTACCACCATGGGGCAGTTTATTTTTCTATTTACTCATTTGTTCTCCATATGGTCGAGATTGGAGTCGGCAAAGGAGATTGGTTCCACGCTGGTAGAGAGCCGAGAGATGGTTTCGACCTTAGATAATTTGGTCGACTCCAGTTACCTCTGGGTTTGCTTTCTGGCGGACCTTGAATCCCCCTGGTGGGACCTTCCTTCATCATGTCAATGACTCATCGAATGGGTGGGTGGGGTTCTTAGGCAGGTCTTTTTCCTTTGTCTTCTCTTCTCGGGCTGGCTGACCTTTCTCTATGGGGAGTCCGGTCAGTTTTGCCCTCTTCGTGCCTGGCCTGCTCGTCGACGTATTTTTTCAGATGGCTTGCCTAATTAGTCTTTCGATCTAATCATGCAAGTTGAAACAATCTTTTGTGTCATGCCCTTTTTGCTTATGGAAGTGGTAGTATTTTTTTAATTTTTTCTTGGCTTCCATCTCGATAAGCTTTCTGGGCCTTTTGAGCATGTTGTCATGCTGGATAGCAAACAACACCTCCTTCCTCAGGAGGTTGAGCGGAGTGTAGTCATGGAAACATTTGATGAGGGATTGACGTCCCTCTCTGACCTGACGGTCGTCTTTCTCCCTACTTTTCTTCTTCTCAACCTCAAGGTTGCCATATTTCAATTTATTCATTTCCTCTTGAGTCATGTACCTTTCTGCAAGGTCAAGGAGCTCTTCCATCGACTTGGGCGATTCGCGTACCAATGCATTAGCACATTCCTTGTGTCTAACGCCCAAAAATAATATGTCGATCAGGAACTCGATCCTCGGGCTGTCAATATTTAACACCTCCATGTTGAATCTGGCAAAAAAGTCTCGGAGGGATTCCCCTTTATTTTGTTTCACAGTGTGCAAATGGGTGTGAGAAAGCTTTGCCTTCCTTCTGCTCGTAAATTAGTGCAAAAACTTGTTGCACAACTGGTCGTACGAGTATATCGACGCTAGTTCTAGTTTCACGAACCAGTCGAGTGCTATTCCCTAAAAAGTAGTCACCAACATCTTGGCACGGATGTACTCATTGTGCCCGTCCAGCTGCATCATGTGCTCGAACTGCATTAGATGTTCATTTGGGTCTGACGAGCCATCATAGGGCAGGTCAATCAAAATCTTGGCATCAACAGCAATGCGCTCATCGATAATATCCTGGACAAAGGGGGAGTCTTTTTCTCTCTGGAACCTCTGCGGTCCCTCTTGATGGTGAAATTTCTCCATGTTTCTCTTCAAGATCTCTTCCAGTCGTCGGTTCAGCTGTTGGGATGCATTTTTGTTTAGGTGGAGTCTCAAGCGCTCAACCCTATTGCCCTACGAGGCTCGAATAGGTCGAACACCGTGGTCAATAGAGTCTGCAATCTCCTCGAGGGGTAGGGGTCGGGCCATTTCCCTTGGAAAATGGCCTGGGCTTACTTCGCGCCTCAAGGGGGGCCTTCTTGATTCTGGTCGCTCCTGGTTTTCTCTTGGTTGTCTCTCCTCTAGGGCTGCGGGTTGTAGTGTTGCACTGGCCGCCGGCTTTGGTTGGACGGTGTGTCAATGCAAAGCCGCAGATAGTTGAGCTGAAATCTACTCGCTAATAAGATGCATCAATTGGGGCATGGTCAGGGTGACCACCTGTTCCGGCTGGGTGTTCGACCCGAGGGTGCCAACTTCTTGCTGAGGTCTGAGGGGGAGAGCTGGATCTCCTATTTTCTTCTCTTCTTGAGGGGACTTGCCTGGTGTTCACCATTTTCAATAGCAGACTCACAGTTTCCAACAGATGGCGCCAAATGATGAAGGTGAAATCCGTTGGTAGTTGGATCAGGTACTAATATTGAGAGAGTTCGATCTGTCTAGTCGATATATGAGTATAATCGAGTTGAGTCCTGCAATCACGAGCAAACGTCAGGCTAGTTGAGATGCCCTCGGCTTAGGCTCTCAAACGCTCAAGTTAGTATGAGGTCAAGTAGATAATTAGTAAAGTGAGGGCTTATTGTATATATAATGGCATACCTTTGAGGGGCTGAAGTGGGGGTATCTATAGCCTTTTCCCAGTAGGGATTTGTCTGAGATGCCCTTGCCATGTTGTAATGGTTTATGTCCTTGCCTGGGGGCCATTAAGTCATCTCTCACCCTCGTACTATTCCAGGTAGCTGCCTCTCCAGGTTTTGGGGACAAAATAGGACAATGTACATGCGCCTCTTCTCTGGTATGGCAGCATGGGCGGTACTGGGGCGGCACGCGCCATTAATGCAGAGGCATGCAGCCTGTCAGGGCATTTAATGCACCAGAGGCGGTTACATGCCTAATCGACCTCCCTAGTCGACCTAACATAGGCTTGGCACGAGGCTTACAGGCTGGATGAGCAGTGCGATCAAGGTATCAATCAGCGACATAGCCTTCGAACGGTGTCGATCTGTATGGTCGACCAAGGTCACCCGACGTTGGTAGCATAATTGGGCCCAGTGTATGGGACGGGCCTACGGCCTTTGGGCCATGCATACTGGGCAATCCCATATCATTATCGTTCCAACAAAACTAGTAAGGAAAATCTTATTAATTGTTCAAAAATAAAATGCCAACCTTATTTTGGTTGGTACAATTATCAACTTCTTACTTAACATCATAACATCGGTGGGAACAGATCATTTTAAAGTCGTTGCTATATTTTAATGATTAGTCTATCTAAAATTAATTTTTATTGTTATGAGTATGAGCATGTTTATTATGACAACAAAACATGATTGTCAATTGATATATTTAAACACTGATGTTTGATGTTTTGTAGTTATTGTTTATATACTTGAGTTTGAAAATCTAAATGGAATAATTGATATCATCTAATTTACGTCTTCAAATCGGCCATTTTTTAAAATAATTTTAATATTATTCTTTAACATTTTATTTCTAATTTTCTTTTTTTGTTGCAGTGGTAAGAAAGATGTATTAATAACCAGCGGAAGAAAAGAATTTCTTCCACAAGAAATGCTGTACCTAATTTTGTAGAAAGGAATAGTAAAAATTTTCGTTCATAACTTGACTATTTCTTTTGTACTTTGTTGGTACACAACCCACGTTAAACACAGGCGATATGATTGAACTTAGCTCCAAAAGGTCAAGTTTAATGTTCTAGAGTGATATATGTTCCCAGCTAGCATGATAATTAAGATATACGACCAACAAGAATCACGAGTTGAGCATCAATGTTTATCACATCAGGACAACTATCATTTAAATTAAGGTGATATTCACTTCATTTGATGTAATGGAGACCAAATGATTATTTAAAAAATAAATAAATTATGTCAGTTAATTAGTTATTACCTAATTAGATTTACTAAAATGGTTTAAGATATAAAAACTAGATACTTTTAGATGTAAGGATACAATTCTTCGAATTAATTAGCAACTAAAATGGATATGACGCTCTTTTTTAGTGACATACATATAATATACATATATATATATATAATTCTTGATTGTTGGATTGCATTTAATTCTTTATACAGCATTTTAGCAATTTTACACCGAACTTCCTCCACACCATAGGCATTCATCACTGTAAGAAAGTATATAATTGGCTCTTCGGGATACTAGCAGCTTAAATCTCATGCTATACATGGTATACTCATTTAATTTAAGAAAATTACAAAAATATAATTAAATGTAATTCTTTGTTGTGCTTTACAAATAATACATTATAATTATTTTCTGTATTGGTAAATAAAATAGTGTCATTTTTTAAAAATATTGTCTCAAATAGCTAAAAGGTAGTGCGATATATATAATATCATTAGAATAAAAATGATGTAGTATAGTACATTAAGAAACATTTTTAATATAAAATATTTTATATTTCACGTAGCTCTAGTCAAATTTTGTGCCAAAGGTACGTAGGGTACAGTTTCTTTTTGTAAAATATAAATAGTAATATTCTTATATTATAATTAAAAAACATAAGTTGAAGTATTGAAATAATTTTTGTAAAATAAATAATTCTCAAAATAATGCAATCTTATTAGAATACATTAGATTAATTGAGGATCAAAATGGATAATGATTCATCTTTTTTTAATATCTAATTGCATCTTTATGAAGCATCTTCTTTTTTTTTCTTTCCTAAGAATTAGAGATGCCTTCTTTTCCAAGACTTAAGAATTAGAGATGCCTATTGAATTCTTAGAAAATTCAAATTTTCATATATACTCAATATATTCATTATATGACTAAATAAGCCCACAAGAGTAAAAGACTAAAATTATTAAAAAAGACCCAACAGACCAAAGAGAATAATTAAATAAAAGGCCAAGAGCCCGAATTAATTAAACTCAAGAAAAAGGGCAACAAGATCTTAATGGACTTGAGCTCATTAAAAAATAAACTATAAATACTCAAATCCAAATAAAAGCTAGACATAAGAAATCATTCGCAAAAATTCACGAAACTTGATGAACCTTCGAAAGTTGAGAACTCTCTACACCGCATTCTAGAAAAAAAGGAACCTCATACTTTGCTTACTATTGAAAAAGTTCCTAGCTCCATTTTTTTGCAGCATCATCGTGGCGCCATTTGTGGAAACTCTGAACAATGAAGAAGGAAAATTGAGAATGCAGACGAGGTTAGAGCTTGGAGTCCAATAACCATGTGGTCTCGTGATTGGAGAACATGGAAAACCACCAACCTGAAGCACAGTCACACCCGATGCTCGAGACTACTCTACAGATACACTAACATCAAAGAAGATGCTTGTGGGGCAGACACTACCTTTCAAAGATACTGTTCTGCAAGTAATCTCAAAGGCGTTAAAGACCTTGTTGGAGAGAGCTACCAGTCAAATTGCGGCCAAAGCAATTGCCCAATACATAGAGGTGTGTCATCTCCAGAAGTAGTAATACTTTTCTCACTAGAGCTAAAGGGCTTTGTCCTCTCTCGAGCAATCTGATAAGAGAAATAATACTGTACAATACATGCTCCCCTTCCTCCACCACCACAAGTAGACGTGCATTCCCCCCTCAAAGCAGATTCCTCCCAACAATTACCCACTCTGACTAGAGTCCAGACTCATTCACTGGTGCTACAACCTTTAGGAGGAGTTGGGAACCAATACTTACCTTAGCCGTTGCTCTTCCTTGATGTAGTCCATTCCGCCCCACTATCTTATTTGAGGTACTCCACCGAGGATGAAGATAACTAACCTATTGGAGTTTGATGGCACAATGGACCTGTAGGAACCTAGATAACTTCCTGACGAAGATGAAACTCTACGACTTGAGTAAAGTGCGTACTCACCAAATACACCTTGATGTAGTTCAACCAGATGTCAGCTAGATCCATCACAGGCTAGGACCTATTGGAATAGTGCTTCCTTTGAAGTTTCTCTATCAAATATAGATACCCAAAGACGACAACGTGTCTGTTTACCATCAAGTAGAAAGATGGAGAGTCCTTGAGGAACTATCTCCACGGCTTTGTCTAGGCAGTACATGAGATTCCCCACGTCAATTAGGAGCTCTGCCCAACATCATCCAGCAGAACCTGTAGCAATTGAAGTTCTTGGAGTCGATTATTAGAGGACCTCCTGCTACTCTAGAAGAACTCCTGATATGCATAGAGAATAACATAAGAATTAAGGAAGCTATAACCTCTCGAGATGTTGGTAAGCATAAAATGCCATGAAGGAAATAAAAACAACAAGTAGAGAGATCGTGGGCATAGTCCACTTTAGACTTCTGCCACCTATACGCCACTTACTGCCCCCAAAATGAAGATTCTAAGTGGTGCTGCAGCGTGGCCTCATCTAGCACCCTCTTTAGAAGATGAGAGAGTACCCAAAGAAGGAGAAATCTAATACATGGTGCCGCTTGTATCGCAATAGCGAACACCCCATCAAGGAAAGGCCTTTTAAAATACAGAGTAATTTCTTCATATTTTGTATTTATGAACGATGATATATGTGAAACACTATGGAAATACACTGATAAAGCATATTCATATAGAAATACTATATAATCCTTATTTTTGAAATTATTTTGAATTTAAATGAGAAAAATAATTTTAAAAAAAAGATATACAAGCGTATCATGCAATATATATATATATATATATATCCTAAAGGCCTTGTTTTATTTTGGGTTAATAGGTTGAATGTACTATTTTATCTAACCTATGTAAGAGATATACTTTGAATCAAGGAAGCCAATTATTATATCATTAACCCAATATGAAACCCTCTCATTCTAGAATGAGACATCCCACCTAGGAGTCTAGGACATGGGATCAATGACTCATAATAAATAAATGTCCAAATTATCTATATCTTGTCGATACAACATAATTGATTTTTAAACTTAACTATAAATATGCTAGATATAAATTAATAATTAAATAAAAATTAAATCAATGGATAATTATCAAAAGAAAAAAGCTATATAGATATGAAATTTTGCTTTACTTAAGTATAACAAAAGCAAAATTAACTTTGTGCACAATGAAATAAAGTTCAATTAATCTATTTAAGTGTGCAACAAATAATATTTTTGTGAATACATTCAATATTTTTATTTTATTCATATTATTAATTTGGTTGACAAAATTTAAAATTTTGACTAATTTTGAAGTTGGTACCTCGTTTTGAAATAATAGTATATTTTTTAATTTTTTGGAATAATCCATTACCATACATATATGATTGCTAGAATTGATTAATATATTATTTAAATAATCCCACGAAGTATATCTAATATTTGTTTGATTATTTAGTTTCATCACTTATTTTATCTCATATTTTATCAGTTATTTTTCACCCCATCTAACAAAGTAAAGTCTAAGAATATTATTTTAATTTTCAATTAAGTAAAATTTTCAATTAGAACTTTCTAATTTCTCGAGAGAAATCTACCAATCAATTTTCATGCCTCTTGTTGCACTACAAAAAATTGCATTTTAGATAACAAAAAAGTTTGTAACAAAAGTTTAATTTGTCACAAGAACATGTTTATTGTAACAAACTACAAATGTCGTTACCAAACATTTACTTTTTTGTGACGATAATGAAATGGTCGTTACAATAAGTAGTATTTTGTTACAAAAGGTAACTTTCTAGTGACAATTAGAAATTATCCTTACAAAAAGTAAAGTTTTGTTACGAAAAAGTTATTTTTACGTGACAAAACAAAATATTCGTTACAAATAATGTTGTATCGTCACGAAATTTTTTTCCTTTAGTGACAAATATAAAACTTGTAACAAAAAAGTTCATCATTGTAAAAAAGCATTACTATTTGATTAAAATTAGTGAAGGATACTTGGATTGGATAATTCGAGCCTAACCCAATGTAATAGATATTAGTTAATTTGGGATGATTATCTAAACTGTTATCAAAAGAAAGGGTTTTGTGTCTAAATTGAAAGTTATTTTTAAATTTTCAACTAAAATAGACAATTCAATCCGAAGAGTGAAATGAAAAATTTAATCCATGAAAATAGTTTGGATACCAATGTTATTAATATTCCAAATTTATCCTTTGAATTCTTTTTGCAAAAATATTTTATTAGTAAGGCTGAAATGATATTTTTTATGAAATCCACTAACCCACCAAACTTATAAGAATTGTATCATTCCCACAAGTACTCTCACAAACACTTAGAAAAGCTATACCTCTATTCCAAACCATATATCCATCCTCATTGAAGTATTAGAAGAATCATACATATCATTCTTAAAACTTAAAAGCCATGACTGATATGTGACGTAATATGTATTTGTTATGAATTAAGTTATAATATAACGAAGGAGAAATATGCATAAAAAATATAATACTCAAAAAAAATTTATACACATGGAATCGTGTGCAACAACTACTAGTTTGAGGTAAAAGGTTAGATTCTCATTAATTTCATTTGCTGAATCAAAATGAAAACTTTCTCTTTATCAAAATAACTAAGTATTTTTAAATGAAAATAGCCAACATTTAATAACAAAAAAATAAAAATAAAAATAAATACTGTATATGTAAGCCCGTCTCCTTAGGTTTAAGTTTGTACTTGTCTAGTTTATAACTTATGCTGCCTTATATTTTAATTATACCAAACTTGATGAAATTGAAAATATAAGATATTTTTTATTTTCATATATTCTCTTGATATTATTTAGATAAAATAACTAAAAGAATTCTTATAATAAATTTTTATATCCAAAAAATCCATGTAAATATTTTTAATTCAAAAATTTAGCAATTAATTTTTTTTTGGCTAAAATAGAAATAATTTCTTAATTAAGAATTTGTTGAATTGATTTTATAATATAAAATCTTTTTATTTAGGTTGTTCAAATTTATTTTTATTAGTCAATAACGATTAGTTTTAGTATATTAAGGGCATGTTTACTTTGTTGGATGAGGTAGGATGAAAGCCCACATCCTGTCTTATTTCATATTTACTTTTTAGGATTTAGATCCTATAATAACCCATCAGCTCGCAATTGTGCTGACTATTTGTTGGATGAGGCATCCCACCTTTGAGGTGTGATAGTTTTATCACGCCTTTGGTACTGCAACTTCAAATAATTTCTTATTGCGGAGCCAATCAAACAATTTAAAAATAATTAAAAATATTAAATATTAAAAATATATTTATGCTTGGAAATATTTAGTTTTTGATTGGAAATATATTAAAAATAATTTCTTTATGTTTGGAAAAAAGAAGAAATAGTTGGATGTTGTATTAAAATGGAGAAAAATTAATTTTTTTTTAAGCTAAATAGAAAATATTTTAACTATGGGTACTTTAGTCTTTTATGATTTATCCAAGTATTATAATTCGTGTTTATGTAAACATTCTCAATGCAATAATTTAATTTTATCATTCATATCATCCCACAAATTAAACATAATATAAAAAATATAAAATTGTATTAATCCTACTCTTCATCCCTCATTTCATCCTATCACTCCACACCCCATATCATAAAGTAAACGGGTCCTAAATATTTTGAAAAACACTATGATATTTATAAATTAAAATAATAGAAATAATTTTAATTTTTAAGTAAAATAACAGAAATAATTTTAATTTTTAAAACAGAAATAATGAAAAGAAAAATTATATTTACAATACATACTTTGCATAAGAAGACATTTATTACAATAAATTTAACTTTGTCACCTAATCACAAAAATTTGCTTTTGGCGGTAAGATGAGCGCTCATTTTTCTCCCTCTTTTTTTCTCTTTCCTTTTTTTTTTTTTCCCTTCTTCTTCCCGGTTTTTAGTTTATTGCCCTAACTTTCTTCATTTGTTCATAAGTCTTCATTCTTTCACTTCTCTTGGTTGCAATCGCAGGTACGTTTCTTCCCCCCCTATGTGTGTATGTGTGTTTGTGTGTTGCTTTCTCTTCTCCTCCTTCCCCCTTTTCTATTTTCAAATGGCATCACTCAATTCCTTTCTTGTTTTTTTTCTGTTTTTTTTGGATTTTTTCTTCAATCGATTTTAGGTTGGCTCAAATTTGGTGTCTCATTTGGTCAGGTAATCTTTCTATTCCCATTTCCCCCTCATTTTCTCCATGCCTTGCACATTTTAGTTTTGTTTTTTTCTTTTCAATCCATTATAGTGTTTATGGGTTTTCCTTTCTTTTTTATTTTCTGTTTTTGCTCTATTTTGAGATTAATAATATATCAAACTAATGGGTAGGGGCTGATTTGAGGAGGGATGGGGGTTATTTCTAGATAAAGGATGTTGGGTAGTTTTTAAAGTGATCAAAGATGTGGATATTTACTAGTTGATTGTCTCTGTTTTTGTTAACTTTCCAAGAATGATCTGTTTGTTTTTGAAATTGTGCACCTCAAAGTTAGGCAAGGAAAGAAAGACATTAATTTAGTGCTTTCAATGTTTGAAAGCTCAAAAAGAGTGTAAAATGATATTTTTGTGTATCACATTCAAATCATAAGAATTATTATACTTTCTGCCTCATTATTTGGTTTCCAATCCAGTTTCTGGACTGATTTGGTTTCCAATCCAGAAACAGGACTGTTTTTTTTCTTTTCTTTTCTTTTTTTTCCAGAAACTGGTTTTGGTTTGCAGTCCAGTTTCTGGACTGTGAACCAGTTTCTGGTTTCTGTCCGGTTTCTGGACTGTGAACCAGTTTCTGGTTTGGTTTTCAGCAAAAAAAAAAAAGAATCTGCTATGCAGAGAACAGCATATTTTTGCTGTTTTTTTCTTCTGAAAATAGCAGAAAATCATGTTGTTTTCAGCAGAAATTTTCTGCTATTTTTCTGCTAAAAATAGCTGAATTTTCAGCAGTTTTCAGCCAAAAAATAGCAGAAATTTTCTGCTGAATTTACATTTGAATTAAACTAAAAACATGTATTCGTATCTCAATTTTTTTTTTTAATTTTCTCTTTACCTTTATGTACGAGCAGGAGATGACAAAGTGGTGCAAGAAAATTGGAGACTTTGTGTTGAGAAACTTGTTTTGCAACTAGGTACTTTATTGCAATTTTATTTTGGACAAGTGTTAACTTTAGCTTTGATGTGATACTCTAAAATTCTTTGTCTCAAAAAAATTTCAACAGCTCTGATATTGTTAATTTTGAAGCCAATCATTCAAGTTCTTAGCATTTTGTTTCTCATCTTTTATTATGAAGTGGATATCTTTGCATAAGTTTTCCATGCTTGTGAATTTTGTGATATGAGTTGTTCAAGTTATCTTGCTTATTTTTACTTATTCTAGGTTCTACCTTTAATAAATTTAAATTTTGGTTATATTTGCAGGTTTTTGAAGTAAATGGTGCAAGAATGGAGAATGCGATATGAATATGAAAACTAGTATATTTTGATCACTCAATGAATACCCTTTTCAAACATGTCACTATATTTTGTCTCATTAAAGCTACAATATTTATAACTTCTTTATATTCTCTTTTGTAACAATTTGGATGATATCTTTAATTTCAACTATGCTTATGTGATCTAAGTTGTTGCTTTTGTTAGCTTAGCATGACACTTCTTTATTTTGAATTTTATTTTCTATATATTCATGTTTTATGTGATATAATGTTTATATGTAAGGACTTCCAGATAGTTGCAATAAAATTTTAGTTCAGGTTTCGAAAATTGGTTTCTAACCCTTTTGATACAAATAAAAACATTGGTCAAACGTTCGTTTTAGTAAGGATTCTATGTTGTCGCATTTAGTATTTGTGACAAAAATTAGTATTCATCATAAAATATAAAATATTAATAATTGTGAGTATTGGTGAGGACCACATGTTGTCATAATTAACTATCTGTAACGAACTTACTGTTACAAATATATATTAAAAAATATTTTAAAATTGATTATTGGTAACAAATGCTTATCTTTTGTAACGAATGTCAATATTTTTGTGACAATATAGTTGTCACTAGAACTAATGATATCGTAACGAAATATCCATTGTTACCAATATATTTGTGACGAAAGGGAATGTTTGTTACCTAAACTTTTAGCGTCGAGCTTTAGAGGACAAATATTGTAACGAAGATTTTTCGTTACAAAAAGTTATTGTGACAAAAAAATAACTTATTGTAACAAATATTTTCCTCACCAAAAGTAAAATTTCTTGTAGTGTTTGTTAGTGATCCACATTAATGAAATAAATAAGTAGTGGTCTCTATATATAGCATTGGACAATCCTCACCTTTTAAGCTAGTTTTTGGGATAAGTTAGGTCCAAGATCCATTCCTCAACATGGTATCATAGTTACGTTCTTATGGTTCCGGTATTGATTGACTAGCTGCGATTAGCTTCAGTCAGTTACTGTCTTCATCCTTCCCTTCTTCGGCGACATTCACCTAAATCACACCCATGAGTGAAGCTATTGGAGACACCAAAATGAGCCAGAACCTGGATTGAGCTCCAAGGATGTTTTTTCTTCTTGTAATTGTCAGACCATCCTAGAATGATGTTGGTCACTATACCCCTATCATGTAGCACTTTTTTGTCCTAGAATCGCTCGATGAAGATCGCCTTGGGAGCCAAGGTGAAATTGGGATTTATTAATGGCAAATGTCCTATGCAAAGTGAGGAATCAGCCGATTATGAACAATGGATCCGAGTGGATTGCATGGTGACATGTTGAATACTCAACTCTATATCCAAAGACATAGTTGAAGCCTTATTGTATACAACTTCCTCCAAACAACTACAGGAAGAGATCAACGAAAGATACGATGAATGCAATGGTCCTCTTCTATATCAATTACAACATGAGATTAGCTCGATCAACCAAGGTACTATGACTATTGTTCAATATTCTCTAAATTGAACAGATTGTGGGATGAGTTGAATGCTTTGATACCAATTCTTGAATACTCTTGTGGTGCGGCAAAAACTGTGGCTGATATGAATTCCTTTAACCGTTTGATGCAATTTCTGATTTTCTAATTGATTCTCAATGCTAAGTACATAGCTTTATATATACATCTTTCCTTATCAGGGTTAGCTCTAACTAACTAAGCAAACAGATTAGTGGTTAATTAATGATAGGACTAGGGCTAACTAAGTAGAGTAACTAACTCAGCTAACTAAATAACTAATAAAATACACAAAATACAAAAAATACACAATATTGAACATTTGATTGGTACAAGGAGCTTAAGGAAAAAGGTCTCAAGGTTAGGGAAGATAGTCTACTAATTGTGTTGAGATTCCTCTAGATCTTTATAATGAAAGGAATACTTCTATGATAGTTGATTGAACCTCTATATTGATGGATATTATTCAGCAGGAAATGGCAAAAATAATGAAAGGAAGGCAAGTAGCTGATGGAATCAAGTTAACTTTGGTCACCTAAATAGCTTAGCCAGTTCGTTAATTCTCCTACTGTCGATCATTGGAAAGCAATGATTTCATGTTCTTCGATACTTCAAGGGATATCCTTCAAGAGCGCTCTACTTTGATACTCAACGCCATCTACAGTTGCAAGCTTATTGTGACAGTGATTGGGCTTCCCGAATTAACAACAAAAGATCAATCACTGGTTATTGCATTTTCTTGGGGAGCTCCTTGATCTCTTGGCGAACCAAGAACAACCAACTGTCTCTAGGTCATCTGCAGAAGTAGAATATTGGAGTATAACTGCAACGGTTTGCGAACTAGAGTGGGTCACTTATTTTCTCAATGATTTGCGGATTCATGTTTCCCTTCCCATTTCTCTACTGTGCAACAACTGGGTAGCCATCCACATTGTAGAAAATCCTACATTTCATGAACACACTAAGCATCTCGATATCGACTGCCATCTTGTACGTGATCAGTTCAAAAAGAGCTTCATCTTTCCCCAACACATTTCTACTTCCATTCAATTGGCCAATATCTTCAGCAAGGCACATCCTACACTTTCGTTCGACAACATCTTGTTCAAGTTAGACTTGCGCGATGTGTACCAAGATCCAACTTCACGGGGGATGTTTAATATTATGTATTTTTTGTATTTTGTGTATTTGATTAGTTAGTTAGTCAGCTGAGTTAGTTAGTCTGCTTAGTTAAAGCTAACCCTGATAAGGAAAGATGTATATATATAGATATATACTCAGCATTAAGAATCAATCAGAAAACCAAAAACATTTTCCCAATTTTTGTCCCATCAATAATGGCGATTTGTCTATTGAACTTTACTCCCTACCCGTTTACTTTATGTAACTTGTGTTCATAGTATCAGAAGATCTATTTCAAAATTAATTTTTGGAGACGAAATTTGTAGTAGGAATTCAAATTGATTTAGGAGGAGAATTCTTATTATTTATCTATTATTCATTCTTAATTTCTTCAATTTCTTTAAGATAGCTTGTGCTTAGTGACATGAGAAGTTCAATCCTCGTCTAGGTTTTTTGAAGACAAATATAAGAAAAATGTCAGGCAGGAATTTGGATTTCATTTTAACAACAATTTTTGATGAAGTTGATTAGGAGAAAAGTATTAGTGTGTGCTAATTGTATTAATGTGAGCTAACTCCATTTGCAGTATGGGGCCGAGACTCATGGTGTTTGTTGTAGCAGACTCTTGTAAATTAGCTTATACTTCTAGTCTTTAGTTATAGATATAGCTATTATATATTTTGAATTAGTCTCCTACTGTTAAGGAGATTTTTATGATTTTTCTATTTTCATCTTGTATATAAATTTTTAGCCTCTATTAGCAATAAAAGTATGCCTCATTTTGTTAGCTCTTAATACTTTAGATGGTATCAAGAGCCATATTACTCTTCAACAAGCATTGATCCTTCTATTTTAATTTTTTTTTTCGGTCCCACCTTCCTTCTACAATAGTCATGGCATCTTCCCCTGCAAATCCCACCATGGTAACTGATTACCCCATTCCTGCATCACATAGCATCCAATTAGTTCAATTCAACTCTGTCTCTCAATTACCGCTAAAACTTATTAGCCCAACAAACTTTACTAATAGTAAAGCACAAATAGAGTCTCTCATGTATCGCTATGACATCTACTCATATCTTGATGGCACTATGGTTGCACCCACCAAAACAACTATTGTCAATAACTAAGAAGCTCCCAACCCTCTCTATAGAATCTAGTTTTGCCAAGACCAGCTTATCCGTAACACCTTAATGGCATATATTGATCCAACTATTACCTCCACCATTGCAGCCACAAACACCTCCAAGAAGCTTGGGATGCTTACACACCTAGTATGCTAACAAATCTCACACAAGATTATTCAAATCTTCGTAACTCTTTGACAACCATTACAAAAGATACGAAAATAATTACTGAATATCTACGTGAAATTCGTGCTATCACATATGAACTTGCAGCTGTTGGTGCTCCTATCACTAATGAAGAATTGGTTGTAAAAAATTCTAAGTGGTCTTGGTCCAAAATATGACTCCATTTCAGGCCCTATTCAAGCTCATGAATCCGCCATTTCCTACGAAGAGTTATTCGACAAGCTCTTGAATCGAGAGCTCTTCCTTAAGCATGTCAATTCGAAAAACACTACACACTCCATCACTGATGTTGTATCACAGAAAACTAATGTTCCATCTAATCCTGTAGCACAAAAAGCCAATGTTCCCTTCATTGGTCTGCGTCAAAACCGTAGAAATCAAAATCAAAACCAACCTTGGCAGTTCCAACCTCACAAAATCAACCTCAATGGCGACTCCCATCACTGGCACCACAATTCTGACAAGTTCAATGCCAATTATGTGACGAATTCAAACATAGAGCACGAGTCTGCCAATCTCGATCTTGTAATCACATGGAAGCAAAGGCCAATTATACCTCTCGCTCAAATAATCCCACAGCTCCTTGGATCCTTAACAGGGGGGCCTCTCATCATTTGACCAATGAGCCTCAAGCCCTACAACATATGCAAGAATATCATGGTGTAGAGAAAGTATCAATGGGGGATGGTAACATGATTCCCATTACGCATACTGGTTCTACACAGTTAAATGCATCAGACTTTACTTTCACACACTCTCTAATACTTTATGTGCTACAGCCATCAATCACAATCTGATTTATGCATCAAAATTTTTCCAAGATAATCTCACTAGTATTGAATTTTTTCCTTTTAAATTTCTTGTAAAGGATCTGAGTATCAGAACTCCAATAGTGATCGGCTGAAATAAAGATAGACTCTATTAATGGCCTAACTTCAACCGCCCCGTGTCCTATTTTGCAGCAACCAAGCATCTCCTTCACCTGTGGCATCAAAGATTAGGTCACCCCAATTCACAAATATTGAATTTTGTTCTAAATAAATTTTCATCTCCTTTTTCCACTAAAGAACAATTTCTATTTTGTGATTCTTGTTCCTCTAATAAAGTGCATAGGTTACCATTTTACCAAAACACTCTATCCAGTAATGCACCTCTTAAATGAATTTTTAGTGATTTGTGGGTGCCATCACCTATTTTATCAATTGATAAAAAGCTATGTTATTGCATCTTTGTTGATCGGTATAGTAAATATATTTGGCTATATATGTTGAAAAATAAAAATCAGATCCAGTGAATATTTTAAAAATTCCACCTATTAGTAGAAAAAGTTTTCAAAACAAAAATTAGATCATTTTACACAAATGGTGGTTGTGAGTTTCAAGGTCTTGATACATATTTGCAAACCCATGGAATAGAACTTCTTCTCTTTCTTCCCTACATGCCACAAAGAGTTGTAATTGCCGAACGCAGACATCAGCACATAATAGAAACTACCAAAACATTACTTCACCAAGCCTCTCTTCCATCTAAGTTTTGGACTTTCTCTTGTCACCATGCCACACACCTCATACGTCGTCTTCCTATATCAACTCTCCAAAACCAAAATCTATATCAAAAATTGTTTGGAAAAAAGCCCAATTATAAAGCTCTTTGCACTTTTGGGTGTCTATGCTATCCATGGATCAAGCCTTATGTAAAAAATAAACTTGAAACAAATTCAAATCACATGTGGAAAAACTGCCATCAATGTTTTGACTCACTTAGTTCAAAATTATTTTTCTCGCGTGATGTTAATTTTGCTGAAAATGTCTTTCCCTTTGAAAATATTATCTCAAAATTTAACAATCACTCTATTTTAAATAAATACTCAAATCAAATCAGTGATAGCAACTCCCACTCCTCAAATATCTCTAGACATACCACCTCAAATCCCCATTTTGTTCGCTCCTCACCCACAAAACAATCATTCTAAAAGTCCATCTCACAAAGCTGCAAACACCAGAGGAAGTCCCATGAGCTCAGGTAATTCAAATTCTCACTCTCCTACTCTTACACCTCATAGCACTCCACCAACTACATCAAATACTAATTCCCACAATACCCTAACCACTAACATCCCAAATGATCCACCACCCACACTACCATCCTTACAATCACATGACCAACTAAAGTACCTGCTGCCCAGATTTCTAACTTACCACAAACTCATTCATTAAAACCTAACCATGTAATAACTCATTCCCAAAGCAATATTGTTTGACCAAAAAAATATTTTGATTACACAGCTCAACTTTCATCAAGCCATATACCTAACACATTTAAGCAGGCTGCGAAATTCCCCTACTGGAGAGCTACGGTGAAAGTCGAATTTGATGAATTACTACGGAATCAAACATGGGAATTGGTACCACAGGATCCCAATCACAATATTGTTGATTATGAATGGTTGTTTCGAATGAAAACAAAGGCAGATGGTACTATTGATAGACACAAAGCTAGGCTAGGGGCAAAGGGCTTCACTCAACAAGCCAGAGCTGATTACCACTCCACCTTTAGTCCAATAGTTAAGCCGACAACGGTATGCCTCATTCTATCTATTGTTGTTCAAAATAATTGGCCTTTACATCAGTTAAATGTTAATAATGCATTCCTCCAAGGAAAATTGGATGAGGAATTTCTTATGCGGCAACCTCTCGCTTTCAAGCATCTAGATTTACCTACACATGTAAGTCGGTTAAAAAAATCCATCTATGGGCTCAAACTGGCCCCAAAACAATAGTACACTGCACTGACAATGGCTTTGATACAAATGGGGTTCACAATGTCGAAATTTGATAACTCTTATTTATCTTTGATCAACTTGGTGTCTCTATTTATATCTTAATCTATGTTGATGACATTGTTGTCACAAGCAGCGACACAAAAGAAATTCAGCAAGTTATCGCTTCTCTATCATAGAGATTTTCCTTGAAAGACCTTAGTATCCTTAACTATTTTTTAGATGTTGAAGTGGCCCATACAACTAATGGGTTAATCTTATCTCAATCAAAATATATTTTGGACACATTGTATAAATTCAACATGCAAGACAGCAAAGGCATTATCACACCAATAAGTTCAAGTTAGATTTTCATAGCTAATGATGGAACTCAAAAGGCGAATGCCACAAAGTATAGGAAAACCATTGGCAAGCTATAACATTTATCCTTTACATGCCCATGTATTACCTATATGGTTAATAAATTATCTCAGTTCAATCATTCGCTATCTAAAAATCACCGAAAAGCACTCAAAAGAGTTTTTCGTTACTTGAAACAAACTACACACTATAGACTCAAAATCACTTGCCACTTAAATCGCAACCTCTATGTGCACTCAGATGCCAACTGGGTAGGTGATCACAATGATAGGGCATCTACAACTGGATACATATTGTATTTCGGACTAAACCCTATCAGTTGGTCTTCTAAGAAACAAGCCACTGTTGCTAGGTCATCTACAGAAGCAGAATATAAGGCAAATGCAAGTGCTGTTAGTGAAACAAACTGGGTCATGAACTTGCTAGGTGAGCTTAAGGTGCCTATTTCTAATCCTCCCCAACATCTTCTATGATAACATTGGTGCCATGTATCACTGCCAAAATCTAGTACTACATAGTAAAATGAAGCATATTAAAGTCGATTTTCACTTCGTTCGAGATCAAGTTGCCAAAAAAAAATAGTTGTCACTCATGTTCATGCTGCAGACCAACTAGCTGATCACTCACAAAATCTTTTCCTAAACCTGCATTTTAGTGGCACTTATCCAAGTTAGGTGTTGTTTCACAACCCCTAACTTGACGGAGGCGTATTAGTGTGAGCTAACTCCATTTATAGTATAGTACCAAGACTCATGGTGTTTGTTGTAGCAGAATCTTGTAAATTGGCTTATACTTCTAGTCTTTAGTTATAGATATAGTTGTTATATATTTTGAATTAGTCTCATACTGTCAAGGAGATTTTTGTGATTTTTCTATTTTCATCTTGTATATAAATCTGTAGCCTCTGTTAGCAATGAAAATATACCTTATTTTGCGAACTCTTAATATTTTACAAAGAGGGTGTATCTGTCTTGAGTCGTTAAATTGTGGTATCATGCAAATTTAAAAAATAAAGTAATGACACACATAAAAATATAGAAAACAAGATTATTAATAACATAACTTTTAGAATACCCTATATATAATGATATAAATATAATTACTTATAACAACAAGAGAAAAATCAAGAAAAATCATTTATTGAACTAAAGAGTTCTAATAATTAAAAAAGCTTGTATATATTGGGGTCAATATAAAAAAGTACAAATATAGATAGATACATATGCCTTATCTTTGGAATTTTCTAAAATTTGGTTGAAAAGAGGTAGTAAATTGACACCAAAAAAATATTGAGAAATAGGAGAAATCACAAG
Source organism: Jacaranda mimosifolia (assembly GCA_018894105.1). Classification (NCBI taxonomy): domain Eukaryota; kingdom Viridiplantae; phylum Streptophyta; class Magnoliopsida; order Lamiales; family Bignoniaceae; genus Jacaranda; species Jacaranda mimosifolia. The sequence continues at coordinate 8,063,965 of CM032123.1, forward strand.
GCACGACTCAAGTGGGTGGCACCACTCATTATTCTAAAAATCCACCTAAGAGTTAACAGTAAGGACAAAAAAAATTCTTCTTAGATACAAGCCAAAGACACAAAATTAGGAGTACAAACAAGTCGAGTTGGCTCGCGAGCTTCATGAGCCGAGCTTGAGCTAGCTCGATTTGAGCTCATCTATTTCTAGTTGAATCAAGCTCAAGCTCTAATTTGAGTTGATCTCGAGCCATATGTATTTAGGCTTGAGGTTCACAAGTCAGTATATAATTAAATATTATTCTTTATTTTATTAATAAATATATATTATATTACTATTTTTTTATTTACAACCCATTTGTCATTTTGAGCCTTATTGAGTCGAGTCAAGCTCGAACTTGAAATTTTTCCTTGGCTCGGCTTGATTGCACCCCCTAATAAAAGTATGAATTATATTCTTTGAAAAATAATTTGCTAGAAATGATTACAAGAGGTGGCTTTACATAGGCAAGCTTGGAGCAACCCTCCAAGCATAAAATATTTTTAAGACATACTTATTATGACTTAGAAAAATGTAAAAACTAATGAGTTCATCTAAAAGTATTAAGGAAAATCATAAAAGACTCATTAACCAAGAAACCAAGTAAATATATATATATATATATATATATTAAAATTGGTCTGTAACCAATTTGTCCCTTGATATTTCTGTAACCAATCACAATGGGGCACCAACTTGGCAGTTCTTAGTAATTTTAACATAACTCTATGTAGAAAAATACCTTTTGAAAATCGTTTGTTGTGTTAGAAACTAAACATTCGTTGCTTTCCGATGATATATGACTCGTCATCTAATTCATTTCCAATGAAAGTGGTTTATTTTGAGAAATTGATTCAGAATATGTCACAATATCCTAAAAATTGATTCCAAGTAAACCAATCGATACAACACTCTTAGGTATAATTTTCTTGGACAAATGCCTACTCTTCTCATTAGGACTTATATTTTTATTCCATAATTCATGCATCTTGAATTATTTTGGTGTCATTAATACAATAATCAATTTATTTAATTATGAAAAGAAATTTTTTTGTAAGTTGTTAATAATTCATCTAATAGTTAATAAATAACTTGTTGTTAATAAAGAAATCGATTATGTTTCATCTAAATTAAATTTTTACTATCTAAATAAGTCCTGAATTGTGGATAAAAAAAAATAAAAATCAACAATTAATGAAAACTTGTTAATTTAGTTAACAACTTTAAAATTCTAAAAAATTAAGAATTTGATCAAAATTGCATAATTATAGTCAACCATCATTGTGCTACATATAATAGTATAGATAGATCAAAATATACTATACAAAAGTTAACATCTCTAAGAGAAAATTATTTTAGCTTACCGTCCCGCACTTTCCTAGTAAGCGGCACAGAGATTGCTCAGGTTTAGAATCCCGTAATCGAGAGGGAAAGGGGTTTAAGATGTCTTCGGATAACCTTCGCTATCTTTCTTTCTTTCGGGCTGGAGATGTCGAGTCGTTGGTCTGTCATCTTTTCAATTTGAATACTGTTATTAGATCCAATCATCTAATCAAGCTGTCCAATTTCTGAAATTTATACTCCAAGATGATGCAGTGCTATTTTAGGTGCCACATTACACATTACACATTTCATTTAAAACAAACACAGATGGGAGTGATCTAATGAAATCTGGGAGACTTTGTCCTCACTTGCTTACCAAAAGATTGAAGCATTAGTCGATAATTTTTTGAATTTGTGCTGTATATATAGTTATACAGCAATTTTAATTTACTTAAGAAAATATTTAATCTTAAAATATGCCATAATTTATTGTACTAAGCTTGTATTTTCCATACCTATACTATCACGTGCAACGGATGGAGAACAAAGTACAAAGCCCCTTATAAGTGGGGGGATGTCCATTTAACATTTAAAATGAAATGCAATTAGTCCTTTTATATAATTTGACGTTAATTTAATCAATAATAAAAAAAAATCCAAAATTTTCAAATAAAAACAGCATATGATATATATCAAAATAATTCATAATCAAAATCCATTGTATCCATTTTGAAATGATAAATCTTTAAACATGAAATGGAATATAAGTTCAAGATATTGTTTGAGATTAAAAAATGCACTGAATTGGTGTTCAAAATCTTTCGGGTACTACGCGATTTCAATTAAAAAGCCATAAATAAAAATATGAGTAAGCAACAGACAGGTAAAAACTAAAATTTATTACTTAAACAGTTAATCATATGATAAAGTTATTTCAATAAAAAAATATAAAGTGTGATGTAATGAAATTAGAAGAATTTAGCCTCTAAGTGAAGATATACTGCACTATTAGTTTCTATAATTTGAAAGATGTTTAAACTTTTATAAATTATATTTTGTCTATACATCCTTTTCCTAAATAAAATTTTAAACTTCTCTATATTTTTCTTCTACCTTAATTATGGAATTTTTGGTACCCTTAAGTTTGTAAACAAATTTCATTTATTTTTTATATCAATCTTTATTTTGATATTATATATATATCATGGTTGTTCTTATGTATCTTCAAAAATTAATTCTATATATATCATTAATTATTTAATTTATTGTTAACACAACTTAGAGATAATTACTTAACAATAATTACTAGTTTGTAAATTATTAGAATTTTCCTTTTTATTTATATCATATTCTAACGAATACTTATAAATAAAAATTTTTAATATATATTTTAAGTTTTAAATAAATATAACAAAAATTTCTTTAAATAGAGTATTATGTATCCATCAAGTATCATACGAAATATGTATAGTATGCCTACTAATTACATGCCATGTCAAAAGTATAAATATGACAAAAACGCAAAATGGGTCTTTTCTATGCACTCCTCCAGCAATTATGACACTCGAAAGTTGGGCCAGTGATTTGGTCATGTACATATGTTCTCCTAAAATTTGATAATTTGAGAAGAAATTAAAAAGGAGTCTAGAACCCAGGACACAATGCAAGTGTTTGGGCTAAGCTTTTTGCCGCGATTTCCAAATGGATCAGTTTACGTACATTAGTGAGGCCATACAGTTGGAACTAGTTTCCAAGATGAAATATAGCTTCTTGAATAAGCAGACTGGTTCTTCAACAACCCATGTGACATTAGTCCTTGCCGAAATTCAGGAACTACAGGTTTCTATGAAGACTTGTGAGATCAAAATGAAGAAAATGCAGGGTGAAACTGAAAACAAGGACTTTAATTCAGATTGAACTTCAATTAGTGGAATTTGGTATTCATAGTTACTTCTCCCAGAACGATCAAGTTCTCTGAATTGCTCAACATATCGCGATAAATCAGTAAAATTATCCTTAAATTGTCAAATTTTAGAAATATAACCTAACTTTGAGTGTCCTAACTTGTCAGTAGGGTGCATATAAAAAAGCTAATTTTACATTTTTATTTATAAATACTATTCATTCAGTTCTTGAGTAGATTTAATTTTAGCCTATATTCCTAGGTTCATAACATGTTCAAGAACCACCTCATCTGTAATGCCTTAGAATTTCTTTCATAGTTAATTAATTATTTATTCTATGTTTACTCTTAATTATTTTTATTTGCTAAATTAGTTAGAAGATGATATATATATATATATATTAGATATTTCAATTTTCAGAAAAACAAGTTAAAATTTTTCTTAAATTAGTATTATATCGTTACTAGGAATTGAATTATTGGGACTTTGGGAATTGATAATAAAGACAATAGAATTATAATAGGTATCCCAATGCCAAGTGGCCTGTGGTCCAGCGGCATAAGTCTCCCACATTATGTGGGAAATTAGGAGTTCGAGCCCAAACAGACTCTTGATGGTATGTGTATAAATTGAAAAAAAAATAAAAAAATAGGTATCCTAGTCCTAGAAGGTAAATAATTAGAGTACTAGTTGAAGTAAAACACTTCTCCCATACAATAGTCCCTACACTCTAAATTGTTGTTCCTTTAATTATACTTGCAGCCATAAATTATGTATGAAATTTTGAGATTTTAGATGCTGACCCGACTTTGTCCTTTTCCTTACCAACCTCCTTAGCCATGTTTACCGTATTGTATCCTTTACACTATGAAGAATTGCTTATAAAATAGAAGTTAGATTGTCAATGTTTTGGTCCCATCGATTTCCTAGTTTTTCTTTTTTTCTTCTTTTCTTTCTTTTCATGGAAATTAATTCTGGCAGAATGATGACAAATGAGATATATGTATGTTCCATCAATATTTCCAATTTTTCATTGGTTGTTAGTCTCTTATATAAAAGAAATTACAAGCAAATTTTTGACACCAATAACCTATAAAGAGTTTCCTGGGCAAATAATTAAGCACATATATCCCAAGTTGCCTTTTGGAATTGTCTTATATAATCTTCTAGAAATTACTCGGTACTTTTGGAGTATAGTAGATGAATTTTTTCACTATATACATGCCATGCACATTTATTATGATGGCATTTGTCTTCCATATTCTCTGGGTATACTGATAGTGAAGACACATGCCTTTCTATTATTTGGTTTTTACCTTTTGGTGCCACAGTGAATCTCTAGAACAAGGATAAAAATTAGTGCATTTACAGCAAATTGGAGGAAATGCTTCTGATGGTTTAGGCTAATGTCTGTCTGGAGCAAGCGTGAATTATAATCTCATTGTTTTGCTTGATAGGGAACATCTTTTAGATAGTCTCCTAAAACCAGCAGAGAAAATTGTGTCCTGGCTAGATGTGCAACGAGAGAGTCGTTGACCTCCTTAAGGGTTATGTAAATGCTAAAATGTTAAGTTCATGTAATGGTCGATGTCTAAGCAATATGTAGCCTCAAATTGCTTCTAAAGGCCGCCAAAACTAGCAGAGTTCCAGTTTTAGATTTGGAAATCATTTAAGGCATGTTAAATCTTGTGTGTATATATATATATATGTATGTATATGGAATTTGGTTGATGGTTTGGTGTATGAGTAATTGTGTAAATATAAATATAGCTATTCCGATTGACTCTGTTTATGTATGGGGTTGAAATTTTAGTTAATTTAGGGGTATGAGATTTTATAAGGAATAGTAATTGAATGTGTGTGTATATATATAGAACAAACCCAATTGATTGAATATATTAAGAATCAAGTTTTTATGCACATTGGACTTAGTTTAGTTATATTGGAACTAATGCTAGTTGGTATATAAAACAAAAGAGAGAGAGAGAAGTTTAATTTTTACAGTCCTATAGTTAGAGTATAATTAAGGTTCTATGATTAGATATTGATTAAGTTGAACATTATTAATATTTACCAGGTGGTCAAGGATTTGATACGACTGATAAGTACAGTGAGTGCCTAAATCGATAAATACTATATAATATTATATTTCAAAACCCAAAAGGATATAGTATAATTTGCTCGTGACTTGTTTTCAGCTTACACTGCACTATAATTATGTTCCACTACGCATAAAAATTATCTTATTTTGTTTCATGATACAAAAAAATATGTTCTTATACGATTTCGTTTTTATTTAATAATGTCTTTAGACTAACAGTTAAATACGATGATCAACACTAATGATTGAATTTAATAAGGTTGATTGGTTACAACAAACACTGTGTAACCATCGCATTTAATTTGTTTGTCTATGACAATCCTTATGTTGATTCTCAAAAAAAGAAAACGAGAAAGAATACAATGCCCTCCAAAAATTCGAGAAAAAGGTCTGAGGTATGAAAATGTTTTACCATAATTTTTTATAAGAAAGGCAAAAGGAGGGTTAAATGCAAGTATTGTGGTAAAGATTATGTTGTTGATCCTACGATAAATGACACTTCTTGATTGAAAAATCATTTAAAAACTTTTAAGAAAAATCCCGAGAAACAGAGTGATAACTATACCATCAATAGTTTCACTCAAAGTGTGGATTTGAAAGATATGTCATTTCACGCCAATGCCCCTTTGAAAGATATGTGATTTCACACCAATGCCCCTAGTAAATTTGACCCAAAAGCAACTAAGGAGGTTCTTGCTAAAATGATCATTGTGGGTAAATTTCCTTTTAAGTTTGTTGAGGGTGAAAGATTTAGACAATTTGTTTCTGTTGCATGTCCCCAATTTGTTGTGCCATCTAGAACTACAATTGCTAGAAATTGCTTTAAACTGTATTTTAATGAGAAAAGCGATATAAAGGAATACTTCAAAAAATTTGGAATAAGAGTGCCTCTCACAACAAATACATGGAGTTCTAATAAAAAAATCAATTATATGTGCTTGACTGCTCACTTGATTGATGAAAGTTGGAAGTTGCATACATTGATTTTGAATTTTGTTCTGTGTCCTACCCACAAAGGGAAAGATGTTGGTCTTTTGATTGAAAAATGCTTGCTTGATGGGGGAATTGATAGTATATTTTCCATTACTGTTGAGAATGCTTCTTCTAATGATATTACAGTCGCATATTTAAGAAAAAGATTTTTAGCATGGAAGAAGTCAATTTGTGATAGTAAATATTTGCATATGAGGTGCATTGCTCATATTGTTAATCTTGTTGTGAAAGATGGAATGACGAATGCTAGTGCGTCAGTTAAGCGTGTTTGCATTGTAGTGAGGCATTTGAGACAATCACCAACTAGGTGGAAAAAACAAAAATTATGTTGTTGAGGAAAAAATAGGAAGTAAGAAATTGTTGAGTCTTGATTGTCCAACCAAATGGAATTCTTCTTACTTTATGCATGAGACTACTTTGCTTTTTTAGGATGTGTTTGATAGGTATCAGATATGTGAAAAAGAATTTCTTGATGATTTTGGTCCTCAAGGAAGAATCAAAATTTGAAAATAAAATAAAATAAAAGTTTATTGGAATTTAACTGCAACTTAAAAAGAACCATTAAAGGAAAGAATAAAATAAATTTTAGAGGTCATATGTCCATAACAACAAATAAAAGAATTTGTCACTCCTGTACGAAAGTTGAACATACAGCCTACAAATGCCCAATAAAAACGGATATTGAAACTAAGTATATATGGGTACTAAAGTCTACACTTAGGACCCAACAATAGATGGGTACCTAAAAATACAAAACATTATGTTGCAAGACCCGATCAAGAAAACAGCTCAAACAGACAAACGGCATCTAGATAGTTGATGTTCTAGACACATGATAGGAAACATATTGTTCTTTTCTAAGCTACTGGAGTATAATGGAGGTAATGTTCTGTTCGCGGACAATATAAAAAGAAGAATCATTGGTAAAGGAATAGTTGGTAAAATGAATGGAACCTGAAAATGTTTGCTTGGTTGAAGGGCTAAAACATAATCTTCTTAGTATAAGCCAACTATGCGACAGTGGGTATCAAGTAAAATTTCAACATTCTTATTGCATGGTAACAAAGCATGAAGAAATCATTTTTATAGCTAAAAGAGAAAGAAACATATATTGCATAAGTATGGAAGATCTAATCAAACAAATGTTGAGTGTCTTGTTGCCATCAAAGACTCTAATTGGACATGGCATAGGCGTCTAGGTCATGCAAACATGAAATTCCTAAATCACTCAGTCAAAAAGAACTTAATCAAAGGCATCGCTAAGGTTAGTTTCATAAAGAATAAAGTTTGTAATGTATGCATGAAAGAAAAACAAATAAAAGAACTCATTTAAGCTAACAAATGACATTGCATCCTCCAAACCACTGGATCTTCTCCATCTTGGTATCTTCGGACCCAGGAAATCTGCATTACTCGGTAGAAGTAAACATGTGTTTCTAACTATAGATGACTTTTCTCGCTTTACTTGAGCATGCCTTCTCTATCATAAAAAAGAAGCTTTAGACGATTTCATCTCTCTTACCAAAAACATTCAAAATGAAAATGGCTACATGATCAAAGCTATTAGAAGCGATCACAAAATGGAATTTGATAATAATAAATTCTCAATATTTTGTAAAAAATTTAATTGTACTCACAACTTTTCTTCTCCAACCCCCCCTCCCCAATGAAATGGGTAGTTAAAAGAAAGAAAAGAGTTCTATAGCAAATTGCTTTGATAATGTTGAATGAATATGATCTTTCCAACTCTTTTTGGAGAGAAGCAGTAAAGACAACTTGATCAACAGAGTCTTCCCAAGACCATTCATCAAACCAATATTGAGTGCTAATACAATACAAAAATAGATAACGGAATAGAGGAATCCCAATATGATTTTTTCCTTATTCTAGACAAACCAGTAGTGGCATTTCACAGTAAGTATGCCAAATAACTTATTTCCTCTGAACTAGCATCCATAAATCTCTAACAGCTAAAAATGCATATTCTCATCACAGAGGCTGATATGATATCCACCTTTTGAACATGGTTGCACATTCCATAGGCTTGTACTCTGGAGCAGTATGGCCTCCCCCCTTCACAGTTGCAAATGTCATGTTGTTGGCATAAGTCCTAGTAAAACTGCATATCCAAATGTCATATTCCATAAGATCTCAAATCCTCAGTAGAGCAAATGAAATAAATGTTGCTTGATTTGGAACTTACCCTACAACTTGTTCTTGAGCAACCCATTGTCTCCACTCATCTATAATTGGATAGTTCAAAGATCTAATCCATGTTTGACTTGCAAGGTAAGGGACTACCATGTCATGATCACCACTATATATACACAAAGAAACAAAAGTGTCAATTAAATTGAAGTAGTGTCATAAAAAATGAGTGTATTTGCCTTACCTATATATAAGGGACCTATAACCTTTAGCGCTGAGATTTACATGATACGGCCGACTATCCCACTTTGTAGCAGTGTAAGGCAAACTCATGTTACACCGAACCCAATTTTGAATACTTCCCTGCATTATATATAATAATTATTTTCATATTGTATTATGCCTCCATAACTATATTGTATAAAAAACACACCTTTTCAACATGGAGGGCTTCTTGGACGCTAGGATCATTAGCCCAAATTTTGACAAGCTTTTTCCTTTCGTCCTAAGAAAACAATCACATATAAGTGTGACAATAGCGATATATATGATCTTTTATCAAATTTGCCCACCAATATTCAAGTTCTTGAGTTGCTTAGGAAAAGAGAACAAAATTTTCAAAATTCACAGAATGGAAGTATAAGTTTACAAAATATCTCATCGTGTTCTTGGAGCCTTACTCGACATTTTGGTGCAGGAAGTTGTTTGCCATTGTAAAGCTCCAGGTGTTCCTCTTTAAGAGATCTTCCTTCTCCAGAATAGGGATCACATGTAGGTTCTAAGATTTGTGCTTGGTCCAAATTATCAACAAGCTAAACGCAATGATAGTCCAATTGCAAAGAGATTTCATGGAATAGTCTATAGAGAAAAAATGAAAAAGAAAAAGTGGACGAAAAAAAAAACAGAATGGTCAATTTCTTACCTGATGGAAAGTCTGAACATCTTGCAAACATAATACATTACTGGGATCTACAATTTTGTACTTTCCTCTACAATTTCTCTTCAATGACTATCGAACAAAAGGGACAATCAAAAGTTGAAACTTCAGTATGAGCAGTTTTTAGGAATGGGATAATTTTTTATATTTAACCTTGTAGAGTTCATCAGGGATAAGTCCCATTCCATGAGCAAATGGTATCTTATAGTTATCCTCCTCAGGAAATGTCATTGCGTTACCAAGCAAGTACCCCTGCAACCAAAAGGTTCAAAATCTCAATAATTAGAACGTTGTAACAAGATTAGGAGGTCAATATCACTTGACAAACAATAATCCTTAGCAAAATCTTATGTAGTGTTCCATTTACTTCTTCAACTATGCCAAATTAAGGACTTGTTTTGCTTATAATACAATACTTAGCTTGAAATGTTTTGCCAAAAAGTGGAAGCAAAACTTTTTCCTCCGAGGAAACTATGTCAAATTCATTTGGAGTATATTTGGATGCTTGGAATTCATGCTATATGAAGAATTATGAGGTCTCCAATTCCATTTTTTGGAGTTCTTTTTGCATATTTTTTATATTTTTTATTATATATGACAATATTTACTTGTAGGAAAAGTCGACATGAAAAAGTCAAAATTATCTAAAGAATGTATCAAGTTTCGCGCTTAAAAATAAAATTTGCCACATTACTAACCTTAAGATTAATATGTGGCTTGATTCCCATCTCATTCCCTGCATTGCATTGAAGACTCAAAATATAGAGATAGTTTTGGAATGATTACAAGAACAATATCACAATAGAATTATTATTAATATGTTTCATTGACCAGTTCAACGAAGAGGTATCCAATAACAAAGTATATACTATTTTAAGCTCTCACCATTTGATATTTTCTGGGCAATAACCGGTATGGTTATGCCTGTATACGAGTCACCACCAATGTAAAATGGGCTCGAGATAAATTTTGGATGATCAGTCAGCCACTGCAAATATATTTTGGAATATAATATTAAGGATGAACTAAAAAGCTAGAACTAGTACAACTGTAAATATCTTGTTTACTTTGTTTCATTTAAATTTATTCCAACAATTCTCAGCAATATAGGCACAAATAAAAAGTCTTATTTCTAGTTATTTGTTACAAGAAATGTAGTACTTGTTGCACATGTATGTATATCATGAAATGCAAAATTAAATACGGAACTTTCAGCCCACATATTAAAGAACCCTTTCTTTGTACTTCCCATTGATAATAAGCACAAGAATGCTAACTTGGATCTTCTCATCTAGTTTTGCATTATATTTTTATTCTGTATAACGCACACACGTCAAGCGTATAAAATATTTTCTTAAATATGGCACTAGTGTTATTTACATACATTTTGCGTGCATTTGTATCATGAAATGCAAGATAAACAAGCTGCATTCCAAGAGTAGATGGATAAAAAGTATAAAGTAAATGGAAGAATTCAACAGGCTATCAATATGATTCTTAGCCATCTCGTCATGAATTATGGGCTATGTAAGTTAGATGACAATATTGGTAAGAAGTTAAATGGAATACCTTTTGAAGAAATTGATAGGTTTGATCACATGATTGAAAACCTGTGGAATGGGAGGCCTTTGGTGTCTTAGGATAGGAAAATCCAGTTCCCACCGGCAAATCCAGAAATAGCATGCTTGCTACCTACCAATTCATTGTCATTCTTTAATTCATTCAATTTGTTTGTAGAGAGAGAAAAAGAAAAATTGAATAATGATATAATAGTTTTGCTTCCAGAAATTATTTTAACATTATCTGTTAGGAAATGAGTTTATTTTGTGTTTCCTAAAATTGATGTTTCAAGCAAAAAAAAAAAGGAAAAAAGAATTCCCCACCCCCACCCCCTCAAAACCTACATCTTATTTCTCAACCTATATTTTTCAAAATCTTTATCTTATTTTTCAAAAATCTTCAACTCATTTTCAAGGAAAGCTCTAAAGACAAATATAATATTTAAAAAAAAACAAATTATCAAATAAATATATCAAACATTGCAACTCACCAATTGAAGTATACATATTTTAAGATAAAATATTTTAAAAAAATACTTCCAACTGAAGGGGAAAAAAATGAAAATGAATCCAAACATAGATAAGTACTCACTTGAGTCCATGAATTGGGATTCAAGGTCACTTTTGGCAAGCCCCCATCATAAGCCCGCGCAAAATTTACTGGTCCTGCAATAGAGATTCACATGTTAGCAATTACTACTATATAGAGAATGAAAAAAAAGTTGTGGCAACTCAAATAAGTGCATATAAATTTATTTGGACACATGCTACAATTTGAAATTAATTTTGTAGAATAATTGTATTGGACATAGGCAGGTATTATCATATTCAGGCTTAAAAAATCATACCTTAGCCCATACTTATTAAAAATAATGCAATAAATTTGGGCAAGGTGTATCCCTAATTTATTGATATATCGTGTGCCCAAAAATTATCCAACGTCGATTATCTTATATTTAAATTTAACCTCTTAATCCAAAAATTATCTCTGCTGAAATTAAATGTATACTAATGATGAATTTTAATTTAAATATATATATAATTAAAAGTATTTATTAATTTTTATATGATAATATATTTTTAACTATTTACATATATTTGCTTGAATATATTATATGAAATAACAATGTTTGAAAAAGGAATGGAAAGAATAAAATTGAAGAGTGAAAAAAGCAATATATTTAAAGAAAAAATTAAATGTACTAGAATTAAATGTAAACAGTATTAATTTTTTTTTATCTTTGTTTATTGACTATATGCAGAATGAAATATAAAGATTCACTAAATTAAATTTAACGACTAAATTAAATTTAGGTAAAGTACTTTTTTGTATGGTATTTTAAATAATTTTTATAATACATATTCAAAAAATTAGTCTATAAAAACTTAAATCCAATGAACTAGACTCTATGGGTTTTGAGTAGGTAAGAGTGGGCAGAGTTAGAATTTTACTGTTTTAAATATTTTTTGAATAGAATAAAATATAAAGTATTATTATTTGAATAATTTAGAGTATAGAATTAAATAGAATACCATTATATCCATTAGCAGATATGCAGATCTAAAACCAATCAGTTAAATATATTAGGGGTGGGTGTAGTTCAATTCGGTTCAAAAAATCGTGCCAAATCGAATCAAACCAAAAATTGGTTCGGTGTGGTTCGGGGGTATAAAGCCAAGCCCATAATCATTTAAGAAGAAAAGAACTGCACCATTTGAAATTGATTATTATAATTCGGTTAACTGATTAACCATTTTTCCTAAATAATTAAAATTTAATCAATAAAAATATAAATTTTGACTTGATTTGGTTCGATTCAATTTGATTGAACCAAATTATTTAAAAAAGTTCAATTTCAGTGTATGAATACCCATCAATTTGATAATTTCTCATCACAAAATCTATGATACAAAAAGCAAATATAACTTCAAAATTAACAATGTAATATATAATATTTTCATCTCATATCAAAATTAACTTCAAAATTAAAATACATCAAGCAAGCAATATTTTTATCTCATATCATATTTGCTAAATCATTTTGAATAATGTAACTTCAAAAATAAGAATACACCAAGAAAATAAGATGAAGATACAAATCAAGCTAAGTCCAAAATTAAAATATTTCCAATCAAATCAACATTCATCCAAATCTCTCTAACACTTAATATAAAAATATAAGTTTTCTCCAGAAAAGATATAAATTCCTTAAATCAAAAGTTGATAATTAACTAAATCTTTTGAGCTTTATTTCTAAATTAAATCGTTCGGTTCGATTAACTTTGGTTAACAGAATTATACATAATAAGTAACTAAGCGATCCACTTTTCTCTAAATGAACTGCATTGTTAAGGAATCAGTTTAGATATTTCAGTTTTTGAAAGTTCGATTCAATTCGATTTTTTTTTTTTTTTTTTTTGCCACCTCCTAAAATATATATGCAACATTCTATGTGATGTATATGTGACCCATTGGCGTCCAGCCAGTGAACCATCAAATTTAACTTGGTCTCGCTTTGGATGGTACAAAACAGATTTTAAGCAACACATGTATGACAGTCTTAGGTTGGGTCCCATTTCAGACCAAAACTCAAGCAACATATTCCATCCTAGGCCTATCAATTTACGCACGTTTCTTTTTAGGATTTGATTTAATTATTTTAAAAAAATTAATTTGAATTTTTAGTTTATAAGTATTTAAGGAATGTTTGGTTATGTTTTTCTAGAACAACATTGTTTTGGGAAAACATAATCAAATATATCCTCATTTTTCCTCCAAAATACATATTTTCTAATATATGCATACATATATTATATATACATTATATATATTTTTTTATTATTCTAATATTCAAAAAATCACTCAATTCTATTTTCATCCCAAAACCCAACAAAAAAATATTTATTTGATTGTTGCAGTAAAAAATGCATCCCCAAAAAGATAAACAAACATACCAAAAAGTAACGTTCGTATTCTCCAATAATTCATTATCCCAAAACACATAATAAAATCACACAAAACATAACCAAACATTCCCTTAATTTTTTTATTTTAATGTTATAAAATTGATATTGGATGAACTTGACCTAGAGCCACTTTTGACCCTAATCAAAACCATCGGTGCTTAGCCTACATAGGGTGGAACCTCGACTGCCCAGATCAAGGAATGTATAAAGTCGATTGAAGAGAAGCCAAGTACCATCAACAGGAAAAAGACCTATGCGGGTGAATGCATTAGACCCACTCAATTATGTAGAGGTCGAGTGATTCGTGCCCCCCGCGTGGTCACATTAAATACATTATTTGTTCACACACAATCAGTCACTTGCACAATAAATGTAGCTGAACCAATACCCTATTCACATTAAATGTACCATCAACCGGCCACCTTCGTATTAATTAAGGAAAATCCGCTCTATGTTTCTAACCACCAAGAGGCATGATGGTTAATCAACTCCTATAAAGATCTCAAAGGCCCCTATATGCCAATGAAAGCTTCATTAGGCTATAGGGAGGGTATCGTCCTTTTGACATTTCTCTTCACACCCAACAAGTGAATACTATAAATATCCCCATTCAATAGAATTTGAGTTACGCTTTCACTCTTGTATTAGTCCTCACTAATTTGCTACTTTTCCCTTCTAACTTAAGTATATGAGGATTTCAGTTGGGGGCCACCTCGACAAGCCTTTTGTGTTCCTCTTGATTGTAGAATTCAACTCGTGCCTTGCAATACCCTAAACCATACAGTCTCCAAGTTGAATATCACAATTCCCAAGCACTTCTTTGGGTTGTGGCAAACTTAATCATCATCCGTGTTACACATGAGGTAGTTATTTTGTGTTATGATTAAGATAATACAAAGAGATAGAGTAAGTATTTCTACCACTAAAATTACCTCATAGTAAAAGAAAGAACACCCCCCATGAATATAGACGAATTTTGTTAAATCATGTAAAAATCTATGTGTTTTATTTTCTATCCATTGATTATTATTTTTATCAATAAATTAAATAACATGATTTGTGAACTTTTTATGAATTAAATCTCATATGCATATCGCTTTCGCTGTGTATCCAACATTTTCAATGAAACAAGAACAGCATTCAAGCTACATATTAAGTTGGCAGATTAATTTCTCATTTTATTTAAAAAAAAAATGTTTGACTTAATTTATTATCAAATATTAAATATAAAACGTAGTGAAAATAAAAATTTGTCTTCTCAAAATGAGATGTTGACACATTTGAAAAACATCTATGTTTGAAAAAAAGGATCGCAGATTTGGTATATGCTTTCAAAGGATTAGTACTCTTTTCCCAAAATAGTAATTTTACAAATGAAATATAAATGCTTTAAAAAATATGTAGGCAGCTTCACATATATAATTGCAGATATATGCTTTGCAAAAAAAAAAAAAAAAAAATGAACTTTTTTTTCCTGAAATTGTTTTCAGAAATAATTTTGGAAAAGGAGACCAAAAAGTTATATTAAAAAAAAAAAAAAGGATACCAGAACAAAACAACAAAATGAAAACACATCTTCAACTGAAAATGCAATAATGTCAAGGATTTGGCTTGCCCATTTCATAGAAGAATCCAGTTAGAATAGAGCATCCAGGGCCTCCCGTCAACCAAAGAATGAGAGGATCTTTCTCAGGATTAGACCCATTTGATTTCACAAAATAATAGAACAGCTGCGCATTTTCTCCTTCGTCCACTCCAATATACCTAATGTCAATATGATCAGAAACTTTAAAGTTCAGTCAATTATCCAACAGACCAATCAGTTGATTAGACGATATAATGTGTGATAAAAGTAACTTAGACACAGTTAATTACCCTGTTTCGAGTTCAAAGGGAAGTGGGCCTTGAAATCCTGGGAGATAGTTGACCAGTGAACCACCATATGAGCCTTGCAAGATAACAAGAAAATGAAGAAGAAGAAGAAGAAGAAGAAGTGGGGTAGTAACAGAAAAGGAGTATTGTTTGTATGCCATGGTTGAAGTCAATGACAACCCACTATGAAAAATTTCTATTAAGATGAGGTAGAGTAAAACAAGAAACAGGACATGATAAGAGGGATATATAGTAACCAAGAAAGACTGTGCTTCACTTTTTTCTATGAAACTTCTTACGGAGGTGGGATTTTTTCCTGATAGAGGGAAGAGCATGGGAGGGGAGACCAACATAGAAGTCTTAATACTAACTAATAATTAGTAATTATATATTAAGAGACAAAATATTTTATCTTGTCATAGTAATAGTTATAGAATCACATTTGTCACTGTATATTAACAATTAGTAACACATTCATAGTGATAATTTTATTGTTAATAAATTGTCACTATACATGTGTTGGTAATTATCAATAGCGGCAATTTAAAAGAATAATTTCTTTAATTATTATGTTTTATTATGATAAAATAAAAATTATTATCATTTAAAAGATATTTTTAAAAATAAAATAAAATTTATTGTCGCTTAATATGTATTATTAGTAATAATTCAAAAAAAAAAATTTATTTTGTCACTATTGTTTTACTTTATTATAGTGTATCAATAAGATAATGGAACAATATTGATTATGGAAAGTGACTATATATACTCTATTATTCCTTAAAGGAAATCTTACTATTTGTTTCGAAATAAAATGTATTTGGTACAATTATCAACTTCATATTTAATATCTTAACATCGTCAATATATCATTTTAAGTTGTTGCTATCTATTAATAATTAGCTAGTAACAATCTCAAATTTCATTTTTGTCGTCATAAAGTGTATTAATACATTTATTATGATAACAAAAAATATCATTTTCGGTTGCTATATTTAAATTTTGACGTTTGATATTTCAATGTTATAGTTTGTACTCAAGCAGTTTGAAAGTCTAAATTGAATAATTGATATTATGTAATTTACGTCTTCAAATGGAAAATTTCTAAATAATTCTAATATCATCATTTAATAATTTATTTCTAATTTCCTTTTTTTCTGTTGTAGCGGTGGGAGAGATGTGTTAAAAACTAGCGAAAACTAGCGGAAGAAAAAAAATTCTTACACAAGAATTGAGCTCGAATCCTTTAAAAACGGGCATAACCCACTTTAAACATGTGTGTTGCGGTAATTATTAGCAAAAGGTCAAGTTAATTTAATGTTCGAGATTGATTTGACATCATATGACTCAGCCAACGTGAACCATGAGTTGGGCAACAATGTTTAATTTATCACATCAGGATAATTATCACTTAAATTAAGATGGTATTCACTTTATTTGATGAAGACCCAAATAATTATCTAAAAGAATAAAAAAGAGAGTGCCAATTAATTAATGCCCATTGGTTTTGTTTTCAAAACTCATTTTCGTTCTCCCCTAAAAATAAAAATAGAAAGTTATCAACTTTTTTTCATATTTTCACAAATACTTTTATTCTCAACACATTTTTTTAAACACATTTTTACACCCTCCTTCTATTTTCACACTTTATTTTCTCCTACTCTCATTTGCTTGATTTTTAATAAAAAATACAACAATATCCAAATACAACTCATTCTTAACTCTATACAATCATTTCATTTTAAGCAAAGCATTCAAAAAATATTTCATTTTCAAACTCACACTTATAACTAACTTTTTATTATTTTTTCATCAAAAAATAAACATATCTCCAGAAAACAAAACCAAATGGCGTCTTAGTTATTAGCCATTTGTATTTACTAAAATGGTTTAAGAAGTAAAACTAATACATTTAGATGCAAGGATATAATTCTTCTAATTAATTAGCAATTAAGGATGTGATGCTCTTTTTAATGAAATGTACATATATATAAAATAAAATAAAAAGTAGGCTCATTTGGTTTTATTTCCACACCCACTTTTTTTATTTTCTACTATTTCAAAAATAGAAACCATCACTTTTTAAAAAATTTCATCCAACATAATTTTTATTTCCATTTTCAAAACACATTCTCCAATAATTTATATATCTTTTTCCAATAACATATATATCTTATCTCTCTATTCCATTATTTCTATCTCTTTCCACCTACAACCTATTAAAATCAACATAATTATTATATTTTCAACATTTCATCCAAATACATTTTTATTTTCACATCACATCACATAATTAATTCTTACTATTTTAGAAATGATGGAAATAAAAATTAAAAATGAAAATAAAACCAAACAGCCACACTCTGGATTGCTTGATTGCACTGTTATACAGAATTTTTAGCAATTTTATGTTGAATTTTCTCCATACTATAGGCATTCATCACCAAGAAAGTGTGTGTGTATATATATATATATATATATATAATTGGCTCTGTTATATTAGTAGCCTGAATTTCTTGCTATGCATGGTGTATTCATTTATATTATATTAGATAATAAGAATTTTGGCAGAAAAAAAAAAAAAGAAAATGCAAAGAAAAGCATTTTTCATTGTTTGACTGTGAGAAAAATATTAAAGAAAAAAATTTATAAAAACTGAGTTTTCTTAACAAAATGATGAGGAAAATTAGAAAATGGCCTCTTTGACCACTCCATGATTCTCCAACATATTCTTCACCTCTTTTCTCCACATTTCTTTTATAATTATTTTTTTAATAATCAAACAAACTTAAAACTTCACAATGATTGCCTATACGTAAAAATTTCATTTCTCACTACTCTAAGAAAAAGAAAACGGGAAACATGCGCTTGGATATGGCATCATTCTCATACCCCAAAGAAAACGGGAAACATGCGCTTGGATATGGCATCTTTCTCATACCCCAAAGAAATATTTAGTCAAATGCACAGCTGGCATCTCATTCTTTTTTCTCTGAAAAGCGAGCTGCCGCCGCCCCCCGGCGCCCCTCATATTCTTTTCTCCTTTCTTAATCTCTTTCTCATTTCTCAGGCTGTTAAAACCATTCTTTCTCATATTCTTGTCAAATTATTTGGTTCGATCCGATTAAAACCATTTTTTTTGTTCGGTTCAATTGAAACTTGAAATACCGAATTTTTCAATTTTTAATATTAATATTAATATATATATATATATTGCTGTTAATTAATATATATATACACACTAATAATACTATTAACAGTATATATAATGTTAATTAATTAATATATATACTATTAACAGTATATGTACTGTTAATTAATATATATTAATGTAATATATCATTAACAATATATATTAATATTAATACATATTAATATATATATTAATTAACAATTCATTAATTCGATTCAGTTCGGTTAGCCGGTACAAAAAATCAAAATCGAACCAATTTTTTTTTATAAAAATAACCGAATATCAAACCGAAATTTTCGGTTCGGTATTTGGTACAAACCGAATTTTCGATTCCGATTAGGTTTGACTAGTTTACCGAATTGTGAATACCCCTGCTCAGGCCTATGAGATTGTTGTTGCACAGAGGCAATAATTTGAATTTTAATTTATATGTAATTTATACAATAAAATTCTTACAATTCAATTTATAAATTTTACAAACTGAAAATAAAAATATGAAAAATAATATATAATTAACAATTATTTGAATGAAATATGTTTAATAAAATTTTCTTTTTTAGTTTGAATATGGCATAAAATTGAATTTCAATTTTTTGTAATTTATTCAACAAAATTCATAAATTTGAATTTAAATTTCCAGAATATGTAAATGATAAAAAATTTACTATGGAATTTTCATAAACAAAAATTAATTATAATATTATTTTAATTAACAACATAGCTTTTTTGTAACGCTTCCATTCGGGATAGCCCTTAGCTGAGGCGCTACTCAATTCAATTTTAAATTGAACCCACAATACAAATCAATAGGCCCATAACAAACTTTTTAAACTTATCAAAAATAGCAGCGGATTCCAACTTAAGCAAACTTTCACAAAACATTAAATTCAAGCCTTAGACAATCCCGTAACATATAGGTATGTACTAAATACATACCATTAGTGATTCCACAACATACCATTTACATACTGCAGATATTTAATTCAACCTAACATATCCCATCATCTCTAGGGTATACAAAATATCCCAAAAGAACCCAAAAGCTTATACAATCGCTTCTTGTTACAAAATGTGTTCACCAATCCAAGCCTGGAGTTCCAATTCATTACTTATTCGTGTCAGAGAAAATCAAAGAAATATTGGGGGTGGGGTAAGTCCAAAGGACTTAGTGAGGGACAATTGTAAAAGCAAACAGTAGGGATCTGTCAAGGAAGAATCAACTCAACAAATCTTAATTTATAGTCAAAACAGAATGTATCATGAAATAAGAAATAACAACTTCGGTAAACAGGTATTATCAAATTCAAATTTTCAAGTAAGTACTAGCTCGGGGGTTGTGATTGTCAGCTCAAAAGGCCCCGTATCATCTCAACTGATTCTACTCAGGAAGAATGGTCCTTCTCAACCAATTCTGCTCAGGAAGAATGGTCCATCTCAACCGATCACAGTTCTGGAGAAATTGCAGACGGCTTGTTAGGCTTGGACAACAGCCTAACCTAAACAAGGAAGCTACACCGTCCTTATTGCTCCTCGAGCAGGATATAAACAATCAGGGTACGATCAAAACAAAACAAGCACAAATATCATATGTCGTCCAACGAATCAGAACATAATAGGCATATTAGATCTCCTTGTACCAGCCAATCAATTAATCAGTCAGTCAGTCGATCGGTCAATCAATCAGATAATTAATCAGTCAGTTAGTCAGTCCATCAGTCAGTCAATCAGTCAATCAGTCAATCAATTAGTCAATTAGTCAAACATACGACACGTCCCGAGCTTAATAGCTGGGATCCATATATCGGCGCATCCCAAGCTCAACAGCTGGGATCCACATAATGAAATGGTGACAGATAACAAAACAATCAAATAAAGAGACAGTAACAATTAACAAATGAAAGTTCTGGGCTCCATAACGAACAAGAACGAACTCATAGCAGAGTATAACAAGAATTAACCCTCATAGGGGTACACATGTCAATTAATGGATAACAAGCGTAAACAAGTACGGTTTCAATAGCAAGAACAAGTATGGTACACAATCGTATTGAACCCTCACATGGGTCATTCCACAAGAACAGATAGATATAAGCAATGCCAGGTTGGCAAACCCTCACAGGGTTATGAACAAATATCAGATAAGGTATACAAAATAAGAACCAAAATAGTAGACCCTCACAGGGCATACAAAAATAAATACCCAGGAGGCTAGACCCTCACAGGGTTACAAACGAATATCAGATAAGGTATACAAAACAAGAACTAAAGCAGTAGACCCTCACAGGGCATACAAAAATAAATACCCAGGTGGTTAGACCCTCACCTCCTAGTCTCATAAATGTAATCCATAATCAGCACTCTACTAGTCCATGGGACCCACTTCTTCGTCACCTAATCAAAGGAAGAAATCCACAATCAAAATCCTTAATTAACCTTAATAACCCCCAATAATTTACAATCGTATTATTAACAACCTAAAATCGGTAGCTATTCGCTTATATGGCCATTTAAGGTTCAATTATTACTATCATTACGGTACAGCTAATAACTCGTTAATACGGGAATATTTACAGGGTTTATATCGGTACTAACATAAAGGCATAATTAGGTCTTTATTTATATAATTAACCTCATATCTAGGGGTGTAAACGGATATTAAACAGATCGGATACACTGTTTCCATATTCGTATCCATTTAACTTTTCGAATATTCGGATACGGATACGGATTTGACGGATATTTAAAAATAATATCCAAATTCGTATCCGTCGGATATCGGTCGGATTCGGATATATCCGTATTCGATTATAATTATTAAGATGTATTCATATTCTATTAAACTTATATGTATTTTAATTATTATTTTATATTCATATTCGATGATAATTATTTAGATATCCATTTACGAATATCCAAATACATGAATCTATTAACTTATAACAAATATATATTTTAATTAATAGAAGAAACTATATAATTTAATTAAAAGAGGGCAATCAAACAAATAGCATAATTTTTAATTAATAATTGACTTTATAATTGATTGTTAGTACTTATTAATAGTAATAATGGCATTTAAGTATATTAATTATAAAATTAACCAGCAATAATTATGTTGATTAACTTTATTCTTCAAGTTTTTCTCTATATTACAATAATTTTTTAAATTTATTCTTTTTTCTTCAATTCTTCAATTATAATTTATATATATACATATATGGATTATGATATTTTTATTAAAAAATATAAATAATATATTATTTAATAAATATATATATTCGGATCGGATATTAAACAGATCGGATACGCATTTACCATATCTGTATCCATTTATAATCAGATATCTACTAATCGAATACGGATAATATCCACTTTAAACGGATGCGGATAAATTTTGTTTAAATAGATACGAATGCGAATGGTAAACGAATTTTCGAATATCCATTTACAGCCCTACTCATATCATCATCCCAAATCAAAATAATGGCCCAATTATCTTGTTTAACCCAATTATTGTTACTTAGGTCTCAAATCCATAAAATCCACAAGTCATGGTTTCAAATTCTTCAATTACTCAATTACCCAAAAATCACCATATTTTAATTCTTATCCGGGTCCACTACTATGTAATAATCCATTCATGCATGTCATATATATATATATCCAAATCCTACATCAACTCTTCATTTCTTAACATAATACAAAATTTGGTAAGGAATAATGGTACAATATATTTAATTCCAACTTCAGTCATTACCTAAGATTTGATTAATCGGGCCTCAAAATCACAAACCAAGGTCACCACTGGAACCACCGCGACGAGACAAAAAAAATATCTCGAAACCGTCGTCGCCGCTGCCCGCCGTTGTTGGAATAGGCCAACTGCATCACCAATCGAAGCCTTTTAGCTTAACTAAGCAAACATCCCAAACAATTTCACCATTTGCCGCTGAATTGAAGTCCAATTAAAGCCCCAAAGTTGCTGGGTCTCAACTTGCTGCCATGCTACGCTGCATCAAATTCTCCTCCGCTGTTGACCTAACTTCGAAATTGAAGGCACCAACGCGTTCCTCCAACTGAACCCATCAAATTACACCCCTTGGTCGCCCCCAGTCCTCACCGGGATAAACTTCCATCACTATCACTGGTTGCTCATTTTCGGTCCTCCATTTCTCCTCTGCTCGCCAGTATTTGTGTGTGCCTGTGGTACCGGCATACTCGCTATGAGGAGAGGAAGAGGTTGATATGGCTAGTTTGGGGTTTTGTCAGTGGCCATGAGGAATCACGGGTGAGAGAGAGGAAGAGGCCGCGGCAAAGAAGGTGATGGAAATGGGGCAGAAAATGAAAATAGTATATTTATATAATTAACTTTTCCTAAATCACATATTGGCCCCAAAAGTTTCCTTCAGTTAGCAATTAAGTCCTCCAAGGTTTGTCAGTTTTTCAATTCAACCTCCAGAATAAGGAGTGCTCTAATTTAGCCCATTTTGACCCAAAAATTTCCATGCAAACCCCCATAATTAAATAATTTGGTCCAATCAAGTCTTGCTTAATTGCACTTTGACCCCAAAACTTTCAAAAATTTTGCAATCAAGTCCTTTTTATTTATTTTCCAGCCCCAAAAATTTTCAAACTTAATATTTTAATTTTCAAAACTTATTTTCTAAAATACAAAATTTTAAGGGTGTTACATTTTTTATCTTTTTATTATTTTAGGTAAATTTAGTTTATAATTATTGACGTAAATTAATTTCTTTTTGACACAGTAAATTAATTTTTTTAATAATAGGTGATGTAAGAAAATGAATCCAATTATTTATAACTAATTATAGTTGGATCTGTTTATTAATGGATTGGGCTTTAGCCCAATGCAATCGACCAGAACATGAGTTGGAGGTGGACTGGTTGGATGAAAGTGGGTTGACTCCTGCAATCAATAGCACACGTCAAGCTAGCCGAGGTGGTACTCAGCTATGGCACTCCGATGCTTAAGTCGATAAAAATCGATCAGAAAATGGAGCGGCAGAGTGAGGGCTAAAGTGATAATAAACATATATTGCTAAAGGGTTGCAATAGGGTACTTATAGTCTCTCTTGGGAGGTTAAAATGTCCATAATTCCCTTGCTCATGCAGTGAGAGCCTTTGTCCTTGTTTAAGGGCCTTTAGGTCCTATTCCTTCTTAAACCTCCTCTAGGTAGTGTCTCATCCTTCTTTCCATGACATGGAGGAGATCTTCGCATTTAATGAGGAGGCAAAGTGGTGGTACAATGGAGGCATACTTCATAAATGCGGAGGCACGCCGTCTGTCAACGCATTTAATGCGGCAAAGTGGTTGTTGGGGTGCATTCAATGCGACAGTGATTGGTGGCGGGAAAGTGCTTCCTACTTCCTTAATCGACCTCCTCGGAACAAGAAGTTTCCTCATTTGTGAGTCACCTAACCATGCTCTAGTCGAGATGATGGGACTTCTTCGACCTGATGGCCCTTTTAGTTGAGGGCCTAGCGACCATACTTGAGTTGATCGACCACATGCTGGTCGACTAGAAAGATGTTGGTAATTGAGTTGACGAAATAGCCCAATGAGATTTTGGATCTAACTGTTCATCTGGCCGACTGTTAGTAGGTTGAGTTTGTTGGGTTTCGCAATATCAATAATTATTTTGCAAATATATTTACAAATTAAAAAATTAATGACATAAATATTTGTTACAATATTTTTTAAACAATTACTATTTCTCCCGAAATTCCAAAATTATATAAAGAAATTTTCATAAAAAAAAATAATTATAACATTATTTTAATTAACAAAATCATTTTCCATTTTTTTATTTGACTTAAATGTATTTTACCCGTAAACATACTAATATTAAGTTAATTTAAATATATTAGTTGATGAAAATTGTTTTTTAATTGTTGCAACAATTGAAGCAAACGTTTTTCTAATACATAGTAAATTATTTTTTTTCTAAAAATAATAGTTGACGTAAATGCAGTTTCCAACTATTTGACAATTATTTTGTTAATATATTTACATTTAAAAAAATTAATAACATAATTATATTTTTGCAATATTTTTGTGCACTCACTATTCATTCCAAAATCCTATGTGACAAACTCATCAACTTTTCTCACTCTCATATCTCATGTTTTAATAAATTTCTCACTCTTATAATCAATCACAACCTCAAATAAATCAAACATTATATTTTATCCCATATCAATCACAACTCTATTTTTCACAATCATTTCTCCAAAAACTAAAATCTTATCTTATTTCTCAAGAAAACAGAAAATTGAGAAACTATCCCACAAGCAATCACTTCCTATATTTGTTGTTTTATTTTTCTCTTCCCTAATATTTTTGTTTCCTTGTCTAAAGCCTTAAGCTAAACATAATATTAATTTAATTAAATTAAAAATAAATTAAATGTACAACTTCTTTGTTTAGATGTACTAATATATTAAGTAAAATGTATTAGTATATAAACATCATTAGAATAGTATGTTAAGTAAAATTTTAATATAAAATATTTTATATTTCATGTAGGTCTAGTTAAACTTTGTGCCAAGGTATGGTACAATTATTTATTATTTGTAAAATACAAATAGTCATCTAATTATACTGTAATTAGAAAACATAAGAAAAGTAAAAGTATTGAAACAATTTTTGTAAAGTATGATTTCTCTATAAGAACACATCAAATTAATTGAGGGTCGAAATGGAGAATGATCCTTTTTTAATATTTAATACATCTTTATCTTTTAAAAAAAATAAAGAATTTGTTTGGTTGCGTTTTAGTTGATTTTCGGGGGGAAAAATTGAAAAAATATATTTTGGGAGTAAAAATTTAGGAATGTACCGATTGTTTGTTTTTGTTTTGATGAAATGTGGGAAATGGTTTGTAAGTGAAATTGTTTGTTTGGAGTGTTTTGTGGTAACCAAATTTTACTATAAATATCAAATTAATTACTGTTTTTATTAGGTTTACAGGGTGAAATTATTTTTTTATATAATATACTTATGTATATTTATAGTTAGATGATTGGTGTATATATATATATTTGTAATGATTGCTATATATTATAGGAAAATGATGTATAAATAATTTAATTGCTAATTTAAACTAAAATGGTTTCTTAGATTAACCTAAGTATATTAAGTAACATTTGGAAGAAATTATAATAGAGATTAATAATTAAATTATCACAACTAAATGGTTCATTAAATAAAAAATTAATTTAAATAATTTACTATTATATCAAATTAAAACATCTTAAATGAAGTCTTAAACAATTAATTTAATATCTAATTAATTAAAATTAATTATGTAGTTTTAAATAGATTAATTATTAAAAATTCATTAATGCTATTTAACGAGTTCTAATAGAACCTTTAGCCAAATTACTTTAAATTTCTAATTTATTTATGAGAAAAATATTATGCTTATTAAATGAAATATTTTTTTCTCAATGTAAGACTATTAATTTGTAAAAATAAAATTTTAAAATAAAAAAATAAAATAACATTTATTATAATATTTCTTAATTGTAAAATAATTTTAATATTATTTAAAAAACATAATTATTTATTAAACATTTTTTTGAGGAATTAATATAATTAAATTATTAATAATTATTAAATTTATTAGATTATTGAATAGATAGCACACTATAATTAATTTTTTTAAATATTAAATATTTGTGATGTATAAATAAAAAGAAATCGAAATTACAGTGAACACTGTAGTTTTTTTAATGATGCATTCGAGTTAGTTAACTACTGTGATAATATATAGGCTAGCGATGTTCATGAGGATGCATTAAACGTCATAAAATACTCATACAAAAAAGTTAGATAATGTGCAAATGGAACAACATACCAGGGAGATGGAAGATTGCACGGTCTAAGGTCGCTAGTATTACTGGAAATCGAAACGCATGGTCTCCTCAACCGTTGAAGGATATCATGCCAAGTGCTTGCCTCACTAGGGATGTAAATGAGTCGAGTCGAGTCGAGTTGAATTCGAATCTAGTAGAATTGAGTTCGACTCGTCTACTAATTCGCGAGCTCGATCGCGATCGAACTTAGTCGAGCCTAAACAGCCAAACTAAAGTTCAGCTCCTTGGAATAAACGAAGACTCGACGAGCCCTATTGAATTTGACTTAATAAGACTCATCATAGGGAAGCAGACAAGCACGATTCATATAAGATTAGATGAGCTCGAACTCGAGCTCATATAGGTTTGGATTAACTCGAGCTTATTTAAACTCAAAACAAAATCTATAATTATAAATTGCTTAAATAATTTTGTTATATATTTTCCTAAAAATAAAAAATTGAATTATTATTATTATCATTATTATTATTTACTTATTTTTATAGATTTATTCTATGGGCCTAGATTATAATTATATATGTATATATAGATATAAAATAAAAAAACTCATTTAGGCTCGCGAGCTTTTCGAGCCGAATATTATTGAGTTTAGCTCAGTGCGTTTGATTGACGAGCTCGAGCTCTAAAGATCAAGCCAAATACAAACTTTCATCGAGCCGAGTCCGAATTGTTCGCTGAGCAACTTACAATGTTAACTTTATAGTAGCATACCTTTATCACATCACGATAAATTTCTACTTCAACATTAAAAAAAATAAAAATAAAAAATAATAATAATAATAAAAAAAAATAAAGAAAAATATTAATTAATTAGTCATTAATAAAATAAGAAAATAGCTTATGATATATGTAACTCAATTAATAATTGAGGAATAAAATTGTCTTCATAATAAAATATAAAAAAGGCCAATAATCTTATTATTGTATTACAACTCTTGAGTTTAATTCTCTATCTAATATTTTCGCAATACAAGTTCTCATCATTGCAAAAAAAATACTTAATTAGCTCAAATATAATAATATATCCAAATATATCGTACAAAAATGATCATTTTCATGAAAAAATTATTTTATTTTTTCAATTAGGCTTTTAATACAATTTAACTTTAGTTTGATCAATAAAATATATAGAAAATTTTAACGAAAAACAACATATGATATCAAAACAATTCAAATAATCAAAATCCAATTGTCTCCACTTTGAAATGATAAAATTGTGAGAGATTAAACGGAATATAAATTCAAGATATTTGTTGAAACTCAGGAGGATCTATTGCAGAAACAATGAAATAACAGTAAAGTAATTTGATGTAAAGTGACAACAAGATTTAATGTGGTTTGACGATGTGCCTAATCCACCCGACAAAGAAAATGAATTTTATTGATCTCAAATCAAAGTGCAAATACAAACTTAAATCCCACAAATCTCACGAAAACACGTAACACCCTCGTTCTAAACTCCGTCTTAAGAGAATTACTCAAAAGCAGTAAAGAAGCCCTTGTGATGTTCGTGATCTTTTCCTGGAAGAAAAAATGCTAAATTTATACCCGAAAACGAAGCCCAAGGCCCGTGGGCCTGCGCTGGGGCGCACAAAACTTGCGCCCCAGCGCACCTTTCTTGCACTAGGGCAGAAACTTTGCGTTGGGGTGCAAAAAACTTGCGCCCCGGCGCAAAGTTATTGTTCACCGCACGCCGCGGCACACGACGCGTCTTTTTGTGCCCTTTTCGCCCATGTACACGCCTTGGCGCACCTTACCTCGCGCCCCGGTGCGCGTCGTCCTTCCAAAACGCATCGGGGTGTGTTCTCGAGCCCATTTCGACCACTTTGCTTCATTTCGCTCAATTTCTTCCACTCCTTGTCAATTTTACCTCAAATTTCAAGGCAAAATCAACAATTCTCCACCTTGACTTGAAATTCCCATTCATCTTCTTTGTCTCTGCCCCCTAATAGGGCCTATTATCTGAGTCTGCAAACATTAACCAAATTCAAGCAATGCTCAAATTTGATTCTTGGAACAGCCTTAGTCAACATGTTTGCCGGATTATCCTTAGTCCCAACTTTGTCAACCAAAATGACACATTGAGACACCACATCCCGGACAAAGTGATACCTCACATCTATGTGCTTTGTACTCTCATGAAATGCTTGATTCTTTGACAAGTGTATGGCATTCTGACTGTGACAAAATACCTTAGTGATCTCAGAAGTCATACCTATATCATCGATCAGCCCCTTTAGCCAAATGCCTTCCTTAACGCCTTCAGCCAAAGCCATGTACTCAGCTTCTGTTGTGGACAATGCAACTAATGACTGCAAAGTCGCCTTCCAACTAACAGTACAACTTGATACACAAAACACATAGCCTGTCATGGACCTTTTGCTGTCCAAATCTCCTGCATAATCGGCATCCACATAGCCAATAATTCTTGTAGTAGAATTCGATTGACTGTACCTCAAACATCTATTTGCAGAGCCTCTCAAATACCTCATGATCTATTTCACAGTCTACCAATGAGTCTTTCCTAGCTTGTGCATATATCTGCTCACAACACTGACTACATGTGAAATGTCTGGCCTAGTGCACACCATGGCGTACATCAAGCTACCTACTGCACTAGCATATGGCACATTTGACATGTGCTCCACCTCCTCCTCAGTATTCGGTGATAGATCTGATGAGAGCCTGAAATGAGATGCAAGTGGCGTACTAACTGGCTTGGACTTATCCATCCCAAATCGCTCAAGTACTTTCTCAATGTAATGCTGTTGAGACAAGTACAACAATCTTGCGTGTCTATCCCGGATAATCTCCATGCCCAAAATCTTCTTTGCACCGCCCAAATCCTTCATTTCAAATTCTTCACTTAATTGAGCTTTTAATTGGTTGATCCCAGATAGGTTTCTAAAGGCAATCAACATATCATCAACGTACAACAGCAAATATACGAGAAGGCTATCACTACAAATTTTGTAATATACACAACAATCAAATTTGCTTCTAGTATATCCTATCTTAGTAATAAAAGCATCAAACCTTTTATACCACTGCCTGGGAGACTGCTTCAGGCCATATAATGACCTATTCAAAAGACTTGCTTGATTTTGTTTCCCGGAAACAACAAATCCCTCTAGTTAGCTCATGTAGATTTGTTCCTCTAACTTACCATGCAGAAATGTTGTTTTCACATCCATCTGCTCCAATTCCATATCAAACAGAGAAACAATGACAAGTAAAATACGAAGGGAAGTATGTTTTACAACTGGGGAGAAACTTCATGAAAGTCAATTCCCTCTCTCTGAGTAAAACCCTTAGCAACCAATCGCGCCTTATATCTAGCATCTTCAACACCGGGAATCCCTTCTTTCTTCTTGTAGATCCATTTGCAACCTACAATCTTCTGCCCTTTGGGTATATCAACCAACTCCTATGTGCTATCCTTGTTTAGAGACTCCATCTCTTCACTCATAGCTAGAACCCATTTATCAGAATCTGGCCTAGAAATTGCCTCTTTGTATGATACTGGATCATCTCCTACAAACTCCTCAGTTGAGCTCAAAGCATAAGCTACCAGATCTGAGTAAGCATACTGCTGTGGTGGTTTGATTTGCCTCCTCTCCCTATCGCGAGCTAAGCGATAATTTTGTAGTGGTTCATTTTCCTGCTGTTGATTAGGTGGTAATGTGCTCTCACCAGCTTCATCTACCACCTTCTGTTTCCTCTTTGAAACTTGTGGAGGATCAATATGAATCTCCACCTTCACCTTAACGCCCTGTTGACCACTTTCCTGCTGCTCCACCTTCTTCATCATTGCAGACTCATCGAATGTTACGTCCCTGTTGATAATCATCTTGGAGCCCTTGTCATCATTACACCACAAATGATAACCTTTGACTCCATCTGCATAGCCTAGAAATATGCACTTCCTAGCCCTTGGCTCAAGCTTCCCATCACGGACATGAGCATAGGCTGGACACCCAAATACTCTCAGATTTGAGTAATCAGCAGGAGACCCGGACCAAACTTCCATTGGTATCTTGCAGTCCAAAGTAGTTGATGGTGACCTATCCACCAAATAACAAGCAGTGTTAATTGCTTCTGCCTAAAAATCCTTGGACAATCTGGCGTTAAAGAGCATACATCTAGCTCTTTCCAAGATAGTCCTGTTCATCCGTTCTGCAACTCCATTCTGCTGTGGTGTATGTACAACTGTGCGATGCCTCACAATTCCTTCCTTCTCGCAGAATTCTTGAAATTCCTTGTTGCAGAACTCCAATCCGTTGTCAGTCCTCAAGCACTTGATCTCCTTTCCTGTCTACTTCTCAATTAAGGTCTTCCATTGCTTGAAGTTGACAAACACCTCATCTTTATGCTTCAGCATGTACACCCATACTCTCCGTGAGAAATCATCTATGAATGTCAGCATGTACCTTGCACCTCCCTTTGAAGGAACCTGAGAAGGCCCCCAAAGATCTGAGTATATGTAATCTAAGGTGCCTTTAGTCCTGTGAACTGCTGTACCGAATTTCACCCTATGTTGCTTGCCCAGCACACACTGCTCGCAGAAATCCAGTTCTCCAGTCTTCTCTCCGCAAAGCAAACATAGTTTGCTCAATTATGACATTCCCCTCTCATTCATATGCCCAAACCGCATATGCCATAGTCTTGTAGTATCATTGATTGATGAAGAAACTCCTGCAGTACCAAAAACCATGTTTCCCTACAATATGTAAAGGCCATTCCGCTTTTCTCCCTTCATGATAAGCAATGCACCTTTGAAAACCTGCAGAACTCCATCTCGAGCTCTGTACTCAGAACCATTCTTGTCCAGAGTACCAAGCGATATCAGATTTTTCTTCAGATTTGGAACATGACGCACATCTGTTAGGGTCCTTACTATCCCATCATGCATCCTGATACAAACTGAGCCAATTCCTACAACCCTGCAAGAAGCATTGTTTCCCATAAGCACTTTACTACCATCATATTTATGGTATGTGGTAAACTAATCTTCTCGTGGGCACATGTAGTAGGAGCAGCTACTATCCAAAATCTATTCAGAGCTTAGTAAAGTTTTAGCAACGTTGAGAACAAGCCCACCATCAGATTCATCCTCAATAATTCCTGCGACTTCATCCCGTTTCTGATCAGAAGTTTCACTTGCATCCTTCACTTTTCCTCGTTCCAACAATTCCATTTCTAATGCCTCTTTCCACCACACCTAAAACACTTGTCACCATTTCTAGGCTTGGTTCGGGACTTCGATCAGCCTCTACTCCTTCCCCTTTCTCTCGGTCTCCCTTTAGCCACCAATCCTTCCCCACTTTCACCATCGTTGCTACCCAGGACATGTTTTCTCAACTCGTTAGAATTCAATGAGGCCTTCATATCCTCCATTGAAATTGTATCTCTCCCGTACAGCAAAGTAGTAACCAAGTGCTCAAAAGATTTTGGCAGAGAACACAAGAGAATTAAGGCTTAATCCTCATCATCAATTTTGACATCTATATTAGCGAGATCTAGAATCACCTTATTGAAAAAATCAATATGTTGAGTGATGGATGTACCTTCCTTCATCCTCAATGTATATAGTCGCTGTTTCAAATACAGCCGATTTGTCAGGGACTTCGTCATATATAGACTCTCCAGCTTTTTCCACAAATCTGCTGGTGTACTTTTTGTGGCGACCTCTCTCAGTACGTTATCTGCCAATGATAACACCAGAGTACCGTAAGCCTTCGCCATGAACTCGTCCTTCTCCTCATCCTTCAGCGTTTCTGGCAAGGAATCTCTGCCCTTTAACGCTCTCTATAAACCTTGTTGACACAGGAGGGCGTGAACCTTCATCTTCCACAACCCAAAGTCGTTCTTCCCATCGAATTTCTCTACCTCGTACTTCATTCCTGACATCTGATTCAACCTGCTCCTATACCAATTTGTTGAAACCCAGGAGGATCTATTGCAGAAACAATGAAATAATAGTAAAGTAATTTGATGTAAAGTGACAACAAGATTTAACGTGGTTCGGCGATGTGCCTAATCCACCCGACAAAGAAAAGGAATTTTATTGATTTCAAATCAAAGTGCAAGTACAAACTTAAATCCCACAAATCTCACGAAAACACCTAACACCCTCGTTCTAAACTTCGTCTGGAGAGAATTACTCAAAAGCAGTAAAGAAGCCCTTGTGTTATGTTCGTGATCCTTTCCTGGAAGAAAAAATGCTAAATTTATACCCGAAACGAAGCCCAAGGCTCGTTGGCCTGCCCCGCGCGCTGGGGCGCACAAAACTTGCGCCCAGGCGCAGAGTTACTGTTCACTGCACGACGCGTCTTTTTGTGCCCTTTTTGCCCATGTACCCGCCTTGGCGTACCTTACTTCGTGCCTCGACGCGCGTCGTCCTTCCAAAACGCGTCAGGGTGTGTTCTCGAGCCCATTTCGACCACTTTGCTCCGTTTCGCTCCATTTCTTCCGTTCCTTGTCAATTTGACCTCAAATTTCAAGGCAAAATCAACAATATTGTTTGAGATTGAAAAATGCACCGAACTATTGTTCAAATTTTTTTAAGCACCACGTGATTTCAATTAAAAAGCCATACTTAAAAGTATGATTAGGCTACAGACAGGTAAAAACTAAAAATTATTACTTAAATATATGATTAAGTTACTTCAATTAGAAGATCAAACGCGATTTCATGAAAAAAAAAGAAGAAGAATTTAGCCTCTAAGTGAAGAAATACTGCACTATTAATTTTTATAATTTGAAATATGTTTAAACTTATACAAATTTTATTTTGTTTATACATTCTTTTTCTATATAAAACTTTAAACTTCTCTGTATTTTTCTTCTATCTCTATTACGGAATTTTCGGTACTCCTAAGTTTGTAAACAAATTTCATTTTTTTTTTTGTTACAATATTTATCATTTTTATGTAATTCATATATGATAATCAATAATAAGAGGTTATAACATGCATAAGCCCAATGTATTTTTCCTTTGGCCATGCTTGACTTTAATTTGAATTGAAATTCGTAACATTCGAGTCAAGCTCCATGTTTAATTTGAAATTATATTGAATTCAATTTGAAAATTATCAAGTCAAACCTTGTGAGATTCGACTCATTTGAGCTCATTGAAGACTAACTCCAAGTGAATTCACACCCCAAAATCAAATCATATGACCTAGTCTCGAAGAGTGAAGCTCAATCCCAAATAAAAGGAGTCATCTAACTCAAAATCATAATTTTAAACAAAAGAAACTCTAGTCGCTCAAAATAAGTTAAACAAATATTGCAACATGAAAATTCAAAATGTCAACACCCTAATCTCAACAAAAAGTTCATAAAAGAAACCAATAAGCTAACATCATAACAAATACTAAAAGTACCGCAGAAGTCCCAAAATAGTACTTCAGTTTTGATTCTCATCGAATGCAAGATCCACCTCCTCATTAGGGCTAGGATTTAAGTCTGCCAAAAGGAAGTTAAAAAAAATAAAGTGTGAGTAAAGGACTTAGTGAGTGTCAAGTGTGTGTGCAAGATAAGTTTACAAGTATTAGATAACTAAAATGATGCTCAGTTATAAAACACTTGAGAAAAATAGTGAGAAACGGTTATAAGCACTTGAATAACAGTGAAAAACAGTAAACATTTGAGAAAACAGTGAAAAGCAGTTATCTATTATAAAATAGTAAAATGAAATATTACAGTAAACATTTTTAATAGGTTAACATTTAAACGCGATGATCGAACTAGTGTTTATTGTAACCAATCAACCTTATGACTCTCATCATAACAGTCTCTTATCGCTCCGGGTAAGTCGCGAGCCTTATAAAACAGTGTCCGAGCCTAGGTCCTCGGGAAATCCTATGACCCACCTCAGCTACAAACGACTTCTATTGTGCATTGAGGGGAATAGGCTATGGGGGCTTGGGGTTCAATAGGCAAGCCCGCTGCCGTCTGATAAAGTCCCTCACACGCCCAAACTAAGTTGGATCCAAGTAATAGTTACAATAAATTCAATCATCAGTTGATCATCGGATTTAACTGCTAGTCTATAAACATTATTAAATAAAAAGAAATCATAAAAGAACATGTTTTCTTTTAACTTGTAACAAAATAATAAAGTTTTATGTGCGAATGGAATATAAATATAGTGTAGCGTAAATTTAAAAAAAAAAAAAGGTTTTCATGGAATGCATTACATTATGTAACCTTTTAGGTTTTGAAATGTATTATTATATATTATATATAGGGATAGGCATTCACAGTACTTATCAATAGGATCAACTCTGGCGTATTAAGTTCCGAAATACCTGCTGACACAAAAATACTATTCAACTAAATTAACATCCAATTTGATCCATGAAAACGATCCCAAATCCATCCAAAAGGCCCAGACAAAGATCTATAAAAATCTAAAACCAATATTAACAAAAAATTCTATAACATTTGTTGAAGCAGGAGGGAACTTAGTAAAGTAATCCTAGCACTATATTTCCACTAATATATATTTCTATCCTACTTAAATATTGTAGGGGTGGTTTGATTTTTAGGAGTCAATATATAACACTAGCCTATTATATAAATAGTCGTTAAACTAATCAAAAGTTTCTCCTTCCGTACATATTTTGATTATACGCTCATAACTTTCGTTTTAGATATCCGATTGGCTATATTCTTGCAGCATTGGAAAGTCAAGAAAGAGTAATAAAACTTTTTTGTCGATGTTGAAGTCTAGTTCAATTAATATAAGAGAGAAAAATTGAGTCCAAGAGGCAGGAATGGTACAAAAATGGAATAGCTTTAGTTTTAGAAAGTTTTTCACATGACACCTTATTGTATTTTGACCATAACTATTTCTACATACCTCGGATGAAGGTTATTCAAAGTCCTATAGAAAACTAAGAGATGGATCTATAATTCGTCTGTTTTGAGAATTTTCTAATTCATTTAGGAAATAAGATAAACATACATTACAATACTCTTTCCATGCATAACACGCGGACAGCTCTTCAAGGGAAATCTTATTACTTGTTTCGAAATAAAATGTGTTTGGTACAATTATCAACTTCCTACTTAGTATCTTAACATCATCAACATATCTTTTTCAAGTCGTTGCAATCTATTAAAAATTACTAGTAACAATCTCAATTTCATTTTTGTTGTCATAAAGAGTATGAATACATTTATTATGATCGCAAAAAAATCATTTTTAGTTGCTATATTTAAATATTGATGTTTGATATTTCAATGTTATAGTTTGTACTCAAGGAGTTTGAAATTCTAAATTGAATAATTGATATTATGTAATTTACATCTTCAAATGGAAAATTTTTAAATAATTCTAATATCATCATTTAATAATTTATTTCTAATTTCCTTTTTTTCTGTTGTATAGGTAGGAGAGGTGTTAAAAACTAGCGAAAACTAGCGGAAGAAAAAAAAATTCTTACACAAGAACTACACGACCATTTATATAATCCAAAGTAAGTTTTTTTTTTTTTTTTTTTTCTTTACACCTGATTTGGTAAAATTGAGCTCGAATCCTTTAAAAACGTGCATAACCCACTTTAAACACGTGTGTTGAATTAATTATTAACAAAAGGCCAAGTTAATTTAATATTCGAGATTGACTTGACACTGATATGACTCAGCCAACGTGAACCATGAGTTGGGCAATAATGTTTAATTTCACATCAGGATAATTATCGCTTAAATTAAGATGGTATTCACTTTATTTGATGAAGACCCAAATAATTATTTAAAAGAATAAAAAAGAGAATGCCAA
The DNA here is from genome assembly GCA_018894105.1 of Jacaranda mimosifolia. Taxonomy (NCBI): domain Eukaryota; kingdom Viridiplantae; phylum Streptophyta; class Magnoliopsida; order Lamiales; family Bignoniaceae; genus Jacaranda; species Jacaranda mimosifolia. The sequence continues at coordinate 8,100,669 of CM032123.1, forward strand.
TTAATTAGTGCCCATTGGTTTTGTTTTCAAAACTCATTTTCGTTCTCCCTGAAAATAAAAATAGAAAGCTATCAATTTTTTTTCCTATTTTTAGAGATATTTTCATACTCAACACATTTTTTCAAACACATTTTTACAATCTCTCTTCATTTTCACACTTTATTTTTTTACTCTCATTTGCACGACTTTTAATAAAAAAATACAACAATATCCAAATACAACTCATTTTTAATCCTACACAATTATTTCATTTTAAACAAAATATTCAAAAAATATTTCATTTTCAAACTCACATTAATAACTAACTTTTTACTATTTTTTCACCAAAAAATAAAAATATCTCCAGAAAACAAAACCAAATGGCGTCTTAGTTATTAGCCATTTGTATTTACTAAAATGGTTTAAGATGTAAAACTAATACATTTAGATGCAAGGATATAATTCTTCTAATTAATTACCAATTTAGGATGTGATGCTCTTTTTAATGAAATGTATATATATATATATATATAATTAGGCTCGTTTGGTTTTATTTCCACACCCACTTTTCTTATTTTCTACTATTCCAGAAATAAAAACCATCACTTTCTAAAAATTTTCAGCCAACATAATTTTTATTTCCATTTTCAAAACATATTCTCCAATAACTTATATATCTTTTTTCAATAATATATATCTTCTCTCTCTCTCTCTCTCTCTCTATATATATATATATATTCCATTATTTCTTTTTCTCTCCACCTACAACTTATTAAAACCAACATAATTGTTATATTTCCAACATTTCATCCAAATATATTTTCATTTCCACATTACATCACATAATTAATTCTTACTATTTTAAAAATGATGAAATGAAAATTGAAAATGAAAATAAAACCAAACAGCCACACTCTGGATTGCTTGATTGGACTGTTATGCAGAATTTTTAGCAATTTTATGTTGAATTTTCTCCGTACTATAGGCATTCATCACCAAGAAAGTATATATATATATATATATATAATTGGCTCCGTTATATTAGTAGCCTGAATTTCTTGCTATGCGTGGTGTATTCATTTATATTATATTAGATTTAAGAATTTTGGCAGGGAAAAAAAAAAAAAGAAAATGCAAAGAAAAGCATTTTTCATTGTTTGGCTATGAGAAAAATATTAAAAAAAAATTCATAAAAAATAAGTTTGCTTAACAAAATGATGAGAAAAATTAGGAAATGACCTCTTTGACCACTCCTTCATTCTCCAACATATTTTTTTTTTATCTCTTTTCTCCATATTTCTTTTACCATTATTTTTTTAATAATCAAACAAATTTGAAATTTCACGACAATGATTGCTTATAGGTAAAATTCTCATTTCTCACCACTTCAAGAAAAAGAAAACGGGAAACATGCGCTTGGAGTTTTAGTCAAACGCACAATTGGCATCTCATTCGTTTTTCTCTGGAAACTGGAAAGCGAACAGCCGCCGCCGCCCCCCGTCTCCTTTCTTAAAGCATGTTTAATTATGTTTTCATTTTTAATTTTTATTTTTAACATTTTTAAAATTTAAAAAGTTAGTTAGAGAAAGTAAATTAAAAATAAATTTATATTTAAATAATATGTTGAAAATATAATTATTACATAAGATTTGATAGGTGGAGAGAGAATTAATAATGAAAAAGATAGAAAAGATATAGAGTGTAACACCCCTAAAATTCAGTATTTTAGAAAATCGGGATATATAAATCAAGAGCTTGGTTAATCAAATTTTAGGGCTCAGAATTAATATTAAAAGGACTTGATTGCAAAGATTTTGAAAGTTTTGGCGTCAATTTGCAATTTTCAGAAACTTGATTGGACTATTTGAGAAGTATTGGGGGTTTGCATGGAAGACCCTAAGTCAACTAGGTTTCAGCCATAATTTAAATAAGTGGCAGGATTCAATTGCATGAGTTTATAAAATTTTGGGGCCAAATTGAAAAGCTGAAAAGTTCCCCTATATATATTCCAATTTCCATTTTCCATTTTCCATTTTCCACCCCATTTCTTCTTCACCGCGACCCATCAACCTCACTGTTTTTCTCTCTTTTCCGGCGTCCTCCACCGACGACGGAAACATATCATATTTGGTACCATTTTCATCCTATCCTCACGAGGAACACAACCGTACCACTTTCATCCAAAACCCACCACTGCATTGGTTGGAATTTGAGCTCCAAGTTTTGGTCTTGGAGGTAGTTGGTGGGCTCTTCGTTCCCAGCGACATTTAACGGCAGGACAAGGGTGGTTCTAGTAGAGCTTAGCTCAAGGAAGAAGTTGGTGACTTCAGTTTTCAGTTCCGGCCACCGGCGATGGAGGAATTTGGAGAAAATCGACGCGGCAGCGAGTGGTTGTTTACTTGATCGGAGCTTCAATTGAGCTTCAATTTGACAGAGTTTGGTAAAATTGACTTGGGGTTTTGATTATTTGAGCTGAAAGGTGTTTTTTGGTGGTGAGTTTGGTATTTCCCGATGGTGGTGCACGACGGCGGATGGCTACACTCCGGCAACTTTCAAATAGTTTCTTCCTCTCGTCGCGAGGATCGTGACTATGGTCTTGGTTCGTAGTTTCAAGATCTGGTTAATCAATTTCGTTGGGTAGTTTATTGTTAGCTTCTTGTGAATGTGTTTGCCATTAAAGAGACATTGTCGATCCGATATTATGACGTATTTTCTTTGTTGACCTTCTTTGTGATCCCAGAACTAGCTTGCCAGCTGGTGTACTGTGTGTATTGTTCTAGTCCTGTACCTTTTTATATACATGTTCATGGCTTTAAAAGTTAAATTCTTATCTGTTGGCACTATATCTTATCCACCCACGGGGACGCCTTTGGGAAGTCACCACCCGGAGGGACACCACGAGAAGTTGGGCCCAGGGCTAGGTCCAGAAAAATAGCTGGGTAGAACGGACCAACGGAGACAGATCTTTCAGCTAATACCTATCTATGATCTTGACTTACTGGTAGTTGGAGGTAGCGGTTTGTGAGTGGCAGGATCCGGCGTGCAACCGACCATGACACATGACAAGTTGTTCTATACTGAGCTGAGCGCTCGAGCAATGGAGCGATAAGGAAATCTTATTTATGCTATACCTGTGTCCGGTATTAGCGATTACATCTTGATCTGGGAGTAATAAGGTCAGAATGGCCAACAGCTTGTTAAATTTGGTATCACACATGCTATGCTTTGGTTTATTTAGATTGCATATGATGCTTGGGCTTGTTTGATTCTATTTGTACTATGTTCATGGAGCAATAAGGAAGGTGAAGTCTCTGGAACTAGATCGGATAGATGACTGGGACGAACAAGCCGACGATGAAGTCTTTCGAATTAGATCAGAAAGATGACCAAGCTAGACAAGCCGATGGTGAAGTCTCCTGAACTAGTACCCACTAGTGGTCTATCCATTTATTAAATTTGACAATGTTTATGATCTAGCATATTCGTATTTTTAATTGTAATATCTTGTCAGTCGACATTCTATTGAATTACTACTTCTTCGACATATCCTTTTGACTGCTTGTTATACTCCCCCTGAGTCCTTCGGAGTTACCCTTTCTGTTATTCTTTATTTCTTCCCAAATAGGATTATGTGAAGAACATGAGCTTATGGCTTGGCCTGGAGGATCTGTTTGTAATAGATTAAGTGATTATATATGCTTATAGATTCATCTAATCATTATGCTTTGACTTAGAGATGTTGTGATATGTTAAGCTTTGAATCTAAGATCTATGGCATCTATATATTATGTTTCATGAGATGATGCTTTGGGCATGTACCTAATCGGGGCATAGAATTGAGATTGGTGAATGCTATTGGGAATACTTGGCATGTAACATGGTACTCTAGTAGTGTTACTTTAAGTTTGAAGTATGTAGTTATCTATGAGTTTGTTGAAATTTTATGGGCCTATCGGTTATGTTGTACATCATGATTTAAGCTTGAATTGATGGCACCCTAGTTTAGGGGTTATCTTGAGTGGGGTGCCACAGAGGTCAAATATAGGGGTGTCACATTCCTTATAACCAAAAAAATGATTTTATCATGATATGCAGTGCTCAATTAGTGCCATAGGATTTCTTTAGCAACCCATATCTTCATAGTTATATTTTTCTATAATATCAATTGAAATAGAGCATTTAAATTATTGCAACATACCCGTATAAGGTCTAGAAAAAAGCTCAATTGATCCACTTAATTAACTTTAACTAAAGCCTAATTCCACAATCACACAACTTACACGGATCCTCTTCTTCCAATCACCTCGATAAAGAAACATGCTAAAATTGATTCCGGATGCATATATAGTTAATAATTTTCTTGGATTTGTTGTGAGTACCGAGAAGAGAGCGTGCGTTTTTAGAGGGCTTAATATAAATATGACAATTATATAGTCCTAAAACTACACATATGTGAAAATTAATTTTCAAATGGGGAAATGCACGTTGCGCCCCTATGAAAATTGAAATTGTCAAAATCCCTTGTTGTAAAAAAAAAGAAAGAAAAAAATGAAGTCTGAGAAGTACCTTGTGTTTTTTGAAATTGAGCTGAATAATTCCTAATGGCAAACATGCACTGAGAATGCAACTAGGAGATGCAAATTTGGGTATAAATTATCTAGAATGCCCTTTTTAAAAGAAAGAGGCCATGCAAACCTTCTAAGTTAACAAAAGAGGCCATGCAACCACCCTAAGTGAAAAGAATTGATATATTGAAACCCCTCAAATTAAGTGCACATTATTGTTTTTAACTTTTATTAATGTATTTAATCCACTAAAAATCCACTACAAATCTAGGTTGGATTTTATGGTATATTATAATAATTAATATATATCTTCTCTTTGAAAATAAAAAAGAGAAAAACAAACATTAGAAGGATAACTTGGATCATTTTATATATAACCTTTTAATTGATATTATGGTGTAGATACAAAAATAAATTGCAAATGCATCAATAAATGCTCCTATACCCAACAATCATTTTCCAACAACCAACTAAAAAGCAAAAGCTATGCTTGTAATATACACCACTACCAACAATCTAAAGTTGAAGCAAAAACCAACTAAATATATGCTCTTCACCATTGCCAATCAATGATAATAACAGTAGGATGGACAAAGAAAAAGGCTACAACCAAAATAAGGGGAAAAAAGAACAATAAACTTTGTTCATTCCAACACAGCATCTTCATTATCCCTATCTTTAAGGTCTTTGCACTCTCTTCCTTGATATAATGCTTGACGATACATCTGCAATTTGCAGTATTCTTATTCTTTTCTTCTTAGTTTCCCCTTCAGTTTGGACAGCTACATTTTCTATGTCAGAATAAAATACCAAAAAGGGTCAAACTATCCCTGTGTGTTTTAAAAAATGTAGTCGACATCAATCAACTATTAAAAACCAAACAGTTGGGATCATGTAATCATTTGAGAATCTTAGATTCCTAAGCATCAAAATTTTAAAAATAGGGTGAATTACATCTAGACCCCTGATGTTTGGCCTAGTTACAAAAAAAATATTGTTGTTTTGAAAATTACATTTACCCCCTAACTATTGTTGTCGTCCAACATTTGATCTTTTCCATTAGTTGCCATTAGGGTTTTGACCTGGCGCCATTAAATAGGTAAAATTCTAAAAATGCCCTTATTATATCTGACCTCAGTTCAAACCAAGTTTGACCTTTTTTCATGGATGAAAATACTATTAGGCGTGGTATTGTAAGATTTCAAATTTTTAGGGGCTTATTTGTAGTTAATATTCTTTTAAGACTAAAACACACTTAATTAATTAGCATTTTAAATTACATATTTAATAATATTAAATAAAAAATATTTCAAATAATTAATTAAATATATTTATTGATTAAAAAATAAATAAATAATTTACATAAAATGATAAGTGAAGAATTTATTAAAATTTATTCTTTAAAATTATTTTTAATTAATATTTTTCAAAACTAAAAATATAATTAGCATTTTATATTACATACTTAGTAATATTAAATAACAAACATTTAAAATAATTAATTAAATATATTTATTGATTAAAAAATAAAAAACAAGAAGATAAGTAAAGAATTTATTAAAATTTATTAGAGAATAAAAAAAAGACCCAATCACCCACCCACCTCACCCCGCCCAGCTACTGCTAGCTTGGCCATGGCTACTGGTCGCCTTGCTAGCCTAGCCAGTGGATGGCTATGGCAGTGGGCGACCAATTGGACAAGTAGGTAGCTAGTTGTTGACCATAGCCAAGCAACGACCGACCCCTAGCCATGGCAGCGAATGGCTGGCCATGGCCACATCTGGCCGCCTAGTTAAACAATCACTGGCCATGGCCAAGCAGCATTCCGGAACAGGGGTGGGGGTGGAGGTAAGAGTGAGGATTGGTGGGTGGTGTATTATATATATAAATATATATATATGTGGTGTATTATATATATAAATATATGCACCTTTATATTATAGTAAGATAATGATTTAAATTTTTAATTTTTATTTTTTATTTTTACTTATTTTATTTATTTATTGCTAAAATTTAATAAAATATTTTATATATGTTTACTATTTTATCATTCTTAAATATGTAACTTAAAATTAATAGAAATATATTATCTAAGCTTATAGATTTAAATTTTTAAAAAATTGAAGGTGATAAAAGTATATCAAATAAACCCTCATAAATTCAAAAATATTACAAATAAGTCCTAGGATATTTTTATCTTTTTCTATCAGTTTTTTTATTTTTTCTTTCTTTTTTTTAATTTTTAATGGAGGGCATTTTGGTCATTTCACACTTTCCATCACCATCAAAGTTTAGTGGGTAAATGTAATTTTTAAAATAACGTGAATTTTTTTTGTAATTAAGTCAAACCTTTGGGAGTCTGTATGTAATTCACCCGTAAAAATATTAAACAACAAAGAATTTTTTTTAAAAAACTATAGATTCTTCATCTTTGATGAGCATTTCACCCAAACAGCAAGAAGACAACCAGAGACCACATATATTTAGTTGACAATAAACCCCATACCATAAATGTATTTATTGTAATAATGTAATACTATATTCTTACATTCTTACAATGATGAGGTTCAAAAAAAAAAAAAGGAAAAAAGAAACCCAACTATAAGAGAGAAATATTCCCACATTTCCCACAACCATGACATGTTCATTTAGTAATCCAGATACCCATTCGAAATCTATAAAAAAAAAATCAAAAATACCCATTCTAAAATCGTACTACAAAAAATTAAGGCATTGGCTATGGCAAATTTGTAGCTGATGCTAAAAAATTGTAACTTTGGTTACAAAATTGTTCTAATCAAGTTCGAGCATGATACTTTTGTAGCTAATTCTCGCTACGATCAATCAACAAATGATCATTATTTTATATGTATATATATAGAAATTTTTATACGGATAATAAATAACTAATCTATTACACTCAAAAAGTAGAATGGCTTGGGTTGATAATTAATAATTTTTGTAAATTGTAATTAAAAAAAATTATATTTGCTAAGAAAATCTATAGCTTTGTTTTATAGCTGTAGCTATGAAATTAAGCAACTTTTCTATAGCATATACTTAAGTTTTTGGTAGTATCGTAGGTGGCATTTTCATACACACACACACACACACACACACATATATATATATACATATATAAGTAAAGAAAGTACTTTATACATGTAGATATATGTTTTTCGTTATCATGGACACTTGGATTAAATGTATATTTGAGATGACATGTCTAATCATAAGTATCAAATAAATTAGTGAGAGTTGTAAGCATAAAATGTTTAAGTAGGAACAATGGAAGTGAGGATGGAAACATATATCGATGAGGAAGAATATTAAGAATAGATAAGAAGTGAGATATAGAATAAACACAAGAAAGGATGAGCCACACAAGGAAATAATAAGTCAAGCATATATTGACTGAAGCATATAAATGTTCAAAATATGCCAAGAATGTGTAAACTATGATGGGTATACTAAGTTCATGTTATTGCTTTTCTGATAGATTTGGCCACACTAGAAAAGGAGACTTACTGTAGCCTTGATATCAACTGGGGGGCGGGTTGAAGTCAAGTGGGTTTTAGTAAAAACCAGCCAATATTTTTGTCCAATTTGTGGTATTTATTGTATTATACTGACATTATCTCCTTTCTTATGCATTCATATATGCTAATTATCCAAAATTATGAGCCTATATACGAATGTAATTACTTGCAAATAAATAAGAATTCTCTTGAGTTAATATGTCAGTGAACTTGAATGGCTTAAATCTGACAAGGTTGGTTGGTCATTTTCACACTAGGTTCGATATGATTTAAATGAGATTGAGCTTTATTATTATTTTTTAATATTTACACACACATATACATTAAAGAATCATTAAGATTTGAATTCAAAATCTTACACATACAAGTGTGAGGATGTTGACACTAGCCATTTATAGGAATAAAGTTCAAATTAAAAATCAAGCATGGGTAGGAGTTGGTTGGGCATGAACTAAGCTTGTGCTTGTTATAAACTCTTAACATTGATTATTATAAATGAATTGTAGAGAACTAATAAATGTTGATATAAAAATAAAGCGACATTGAAAAGTATGGAGATGTAGCACCATAAGGCATGACTCAAGATGTAGTAATACCTACCATTCTAGAATATTACCTAAGAATTTAGTAAGACTAAGAAAATTTCTTTTCTTAAATACAAGCCAAAGGCTCAAAATTTAATTATACTCTTCAAAATAAAGTGTTACCATGATTACAAGTATTGACCTTCTTAGACAAGACTTGGAACAATCCTCCAAATGTAGGATGATTTTTAATGCTATGTATTAATATAGAATATATTTATCATGACTTAGAAATTAAAAAATAAGTCAGCCTAACTAGAAAATATCAAGAAAAATCATATAGGACTCCTAATCATTAACCAAGAATCAAAATAATAACAACCACTAAAATTGATAAAAATCAAGTGGACTTTGGACATTTCCAAAACCAGCCATAGGAAAGCAAATATTTTTGAAAACTATTTTTTTTTCCAAAGTAAATATTCATATCTTTCCGATGATATATGACTGATCATCTAGTTCACTCACAATGCTAGTAATTTATTCCAAAAAGTTGTCCCATAATTTGTGACAACATCTTGAAATAGATTTCAAGTACACCATTTGATACAACTTTTTTAGGTATATCATGTAGTTCATTCGCAATGAAGGCCAAGATATTTAGGCCCATATGTTGTGTTTGCTTGGGATGTAAATGTGATGAGTAAATGTGACATCTAAAGTAGCACTGCATTATTTTGTAGTATAATTTTCAGAATTTGATTAGCTTGATTAGATGATAGGATCTAACGACCAGTATTCAAATTGAAAAACTAAAATAATTTTCTCATGGAAATGATCATTTTTGTTTGATATATTTGGATATAGATATTATTATATTTGAGTTAATTAAGCATTTTTTAGCTGTCATGAGAACATGTATAAAATTACAAAATATTAGATAAAAAATTTAGCTCAAAAGTTGTAGCGCCTCGCCCAGGAGGTCCTGCTTCGAGTCTAAGTGCTACTTAAATCTTATTTACATTAATTCAAAACAAAATACGCACTCCCAAAATATTCAATTTAAATAATTTCATAACAACCTAAAAACATTCATTCTAGCTTACTATTACATTCCAAAACATACCATTCCACAAGGGCTATAAAACCATCATGCAATTACTAGCACCACAAATCCATGTTTACGTAATATTTACATCAACAATAACTGAATTCAGATTTAACATTCTTGAGCCAACAAGATAGTTCATATACTTATGTACAACTACGTACCTACGCATAGCAGTTTTGTACACTAGATATAATTACGAACAACATGACTCCTCAATATCATAAACTTATACCTACCAGTATCAGAATTACAATCTTCATGTGCTAGCTCAGCTTCCACTTACAAATAGTCCCGCACTCACCATATCCAATGTTCACATACAACAGCAAAATGTACATGTACCTTACTTATGACCTCTCACTAATCGATTCTCAATATGGGAAAAGAATAAAGAAGAAATAATACAGAAGGTGTAAATCCTAATGACTTAGTGATATAAGCAATAAACAATTTAGATATAATTATACTGAATGAGAAAAAGATAACTAAGAAACTTTGAAAGAAATCAAAACAAAGCAATGTCCTCATAAAAGCGCTTGCAGTAAACTATGTACTTATTAACAAGAACTGATACTGATAGACTCGAATAACATAAGTTCAGTAGTGAACCAATAATAGAAGATAAGATAAAACATATCATATGGACCTATTGGGGAAGAGTATCCAACCTCATGACTCCCATGGATTAATATGGAAACAAATCTCTTATCCCTCTAAATTCCAAGTGGTTAGCTCAGCACAACAAACACACACATATATGGCATGGTCGGCCGCATGCCAATCCCTCGCCCACAGATAGTTAACTTCCAACTACCTGTGGGATAGGATTACTAGTGGGTACTACCAGCCACCGTCAGTTTGTCTGATCCCAATCCCGGGGCCAACTTCTTGTAGCATCTCTCTGGGTCTAGATTTCACATGGGCATCCCCTAAGGTCTTTTTAACGACTAATTCCAACAGCAATATCAATTTTCAGGTAATGATGTTACGATCAAGAAATAATCGAATACAATGAGTCTAGAAAACAACCAATCTATCAATCAACAAGATCATCTCAAGTAATAATAAACATATCAGTAACCCAAGCATATCGAAACCATATCATGTGACAATGTATGAATTATCAAATGAGTCAAGGAGAGCAAAACGATAATGGAAGATCCAATAGGATTTTAAGTAATGAATTCAAGAAATAATAAATTAATCAGTCGACAAGACCATTCCAATAACAGTGCAAATTGACAAGTCTAGAAATCGGTAAAACAATTGATAGACAAGATCGTTTAATAACATTACAAAATAACAAGTTCAAAGAATGATAAACAATCGGTCGGTAAGATCGTCTCGATTAGCATTTCAGATGAACAATATAACTATCCACGGGATTAGCCAGCAAGACCAAAGAATACAGAAAAACAAGACAATTATCAAAACATAATGAAGAGAGACTCAAATATCATGAAAGGTATAGACAAGTCATGATATGAATGAGCAGGTTAATATTCACAAGAAATATATATATTCTTTTCCTAGCAATAATGCAAATTATAACCCAACCTTAGTCTTGTTGATGATGCTATTGGTCCTCTACTGGCAGAGGAGATTTGAGTTCCCCCCACCTCTTTCATTAAAATGCGAACAAGCATCAATGCGATCACCTAGCATTTCTTTAACAATAATTATGATTACTAATGTGTTTTAATGATATTAACTCCATGAAGCCTTGAGCAATATTTTTACTATTTTAATTCTTAGTCTAGTTCTCTTACGATCATATTTTATTATAGCAACCTAATACCTTTACTAATTTAAATTGTTTCATAAAAATTGCCATACATTTGGTTTGTTAAGCAATTAAGGTTTTATTCTAAAATCAACTCAAAATTCAATTCTTTAAACAGACTACTACAGTTAAATAATATTAGTCGAGAAGTTTATCAGTTTTGGACCAAAATGTCATTTTTACTCATAATATCTAATTTAATGTTCTAAGCTTATGTTTACTAGATTTAGATCATCCTTTTGAATTTTGTATGTTTTCCTAATAATAATTAGTATTTATAAACATTATACAATTTATATTTTTTGAATACACCAACTAATATAATTAACTATAATTGAGCTCTTATTAATGATCCATCACTTGTAACCAACTTTAATATCCAATCGTTCAGTCTATAATCATAATTTTGGTCCAAATAACCTAAGTTTACATCAAAAATTAGCTTAGTACTTTAATCAAACTAAATCAAGAATCAATTGACCGATTAATAAGAGTTTTACCAAATTGACCGAGTTTGAGGTCAATTCATAACTTGAAATCAACTCACATGCATCCGGATCCTTGCCCTGAAGATTTTGCCTCTTGACCATTAGAGCAACCGCCGACCACCACGCGCTGTTGGTTGGAGTCATACATGGCCACCACCACCTGATGCGCTTCGTTGCTCCAGTGAAAACCTCTAAGCTAATTTTAGTTTATGCCAGCTCCTCGCCAATCAATTTGGCCAAAACAACCATAGCTCTATCTTTGGCCGCCGTATGCTTCCATTTCAATTCCACTCGCTCCGGTGGTCAATTCTTCACACAAAAGTTACCAGTATGCTCCACTCACCAAGCCCATTACAACCCACCTCTCTATTTTGAGCTTCAGCCACCGAAGATTGACAACCCATCACTACTGCCATGAACCATTTTTAGTCTCTAATTCTCATTGCACCACTGGGTATTTTAAGGTGTTTTTGGTATCAACGTGCTCCTTATGATGAAAGAAAGGTGTTGGTCAATTTATTTCTGAGTTTCAGTTGCAAATAGGTGAGAGCATGGAGGAAGGAAGGTTAGGTATCTTAGTGAGAATTAGAAATAGTTGTAGGTGTGTTCTTATATAGAACTTAACCTGGTATCTTAGTGAGAATTAGAAAGAGTTGTAGGTGTGTTCTTATATAGAACTTAAGTTTTCAAAATTCCAATCTAACCCAAGACCTTTTCCATCACTTGCAGTCTGGTCCTTCAGTTTTTTGAATGCCTAACATTGGCCCCTAAATTTTCATATAAGGCCTTAAACCCTCGATTTTCATCTTTTCAATCTCCAACATTTAAATTTTCAAGCAGTTAGGTCCTGAACTTATTTAAAATAAAGTCCTTTGAATCTTAATAATTATATTCAAGCCTTAATAAACTTAATTAATTTTAAATTAAGGCTAATCGTTACATTTTGGAACTTGTTAGCCTAGGTTTAATTTTATTAAAGCCTTTACTATTTTGATAATTTCTCATCTAAAAAAATTGGGGTGTTGCAATCCTCTCCCCTTAAAAGAATCTAGTCCTTAGATTCTCACCTAATGTTTGGATAAGTTCAATATCATTCACTATCTTCTTATCCCAAAATATTTTTCTCGATAAATCATTCTTAGACCCATTAGTTCCATATATTTCATTATCTATTCCCAAGCAATTTTCGTTTTGTTGAGACAAAAATCCAAACTCCTCAATGTTTGAGATTACGTTCTTGAGTTTTCAATCTATTTTTCTGTACCTGAGTATTTCACATTTCAACTTTGGTCCGAGGTTAATTACCAAATCCTATAACCTAAGTTCAAATTTTTATCCTTGATCCTCAAAGTACTTAGTTTTGTTTTTCACTTATTTTGCCATCCGTTAAGTATAGTAGCACGATCTTCTGATCCAAAGTACTTGTCAGTCTAAAACTTACCCAAATGAGGTATACTAATGCAACATAATTCTCAAGATTTTTTTTATTTATGTCCTTGGAGGGTGCCTCTGTTTCATTGAAGCAATTACCATTGCAATAAGTCTTATGTCACGAGCAAGATAATTTATTTCTATGACTTAAGATTTCCTAATGTATTTGAGATCATTGTCTCATGAACTAATGTCCTTTTCAAGGCATATGTGTATATGACATTTCTTATGTTTTCCAAGAAACGGTAAGAACTAGTATCCAGATTAATTCTCTTTTTAATCTCGAAATTCTCTTTACATCTCTAGTTACTCAAATTATCAATAATTTTGAATGGTTTCATCCAATGGAGTTACAAACTTGGAAAAATTGAATGTTATTAATTGATAAAATCTAAGAAACTATTGTATTTTTTATACATTTTTTGGCTGTATCAAATTATCTATAGCCTTAGTTTTGATAGAATCAATCCCTAATTGTCCACGAGGTGAACGCAGATGTAATATGATTCACTCTTTGACTTCTTGCATATTAAAGACCCTTAAGAAGAGCACTATAAATTAATCTTAATAAGTTGGATAATTCTCTATGTATCGCATTTGTAATTGGTGTGAGAACTTGGATCGAACCCAATAGCATCATTTAAATTCATAATATTCATATTACAAGTGGAAGGTAGTTCTTGACCCTTCTTTTCCTCAAATTTCCATTTAACAGTATCCTTTCCTCAATTTCAATCTTAAGCAAATCTAAATACATGTTATAAGTTAAATAGCTTATGTGGAAAAAACTTTTCTAATTCCTAAAATCGATGAGTTTCGTTGAGCTTTTACTATTTTTATGCCAATCTATATAAATGAGATGAGGTTCTTCCTAAAATGAAGAGTATACTTAATTCCTTTGTTTATCAAGTTAGCTCGATAGTCAAATTGTCTCGTATTCCTCAATCTGCACCCCTGTATTTTAATTGCTTGATCCTCTCATAAATTTCGTGGGATAAAACTCTAGAAAATTCCTTGAGGTTGTCTTTCACAGGGACTTCTATTATGCTCCAGAAGTTACCAACCTAATTCGTTCTCAATAAAGACATAGGGTTTGTTGTTCCACTGCGACATAGACTATGCCATATGTTTTTCCTGCTTTCAAATCTATTAACAGGGGGTGGAGTGGGGTCTGGTGTTATCTCCCATCATTTCCATAAGATATTTCTAATTAAGGCACCTTTATTGAGATCTTCAGGTGCGCTAATTCTGTTGATTGGTGACCGTATGCTATGACCCGGTCGACATACAATCACATCCACCCTTGAGGATTTTCTAGTGATGTCTTCTCTTGCTGTATTGTGATTTCAACTTTATTAGACAAGTTTGAGTTCGATTAGTTAATAGCATTCATCTTAAATAATAATAATGTTAGAATGGCTATTTTCTTTTAGAAAATATAGAATATATAAATGTAAGCCAAGACTTTTTAAACCTCAAAGTAGCATATATATATGCCTTTACTATTTCTCTACTTGGCATACATCACAATTTGTAATTTCTCTTGTCAAAGTCGGGGTATACATTTCCCATTTCAAAGTATTGGTTCCATTCTCATCCACATCTTTTACATCCTCAAATTAGGGGATTGCATTCTATTAAAACACTGATCTCCATCTTCTATCCATATTTTCTACCTACCATGTTAACAACAACCTTTTTTCTCATCTTTCCAATTTATTCTTCCAACTCGTTGATGATCATCTCTTTTTTCCTGACCTCCTTCATTTTGCAACCACACAAATTAATAACTATATCGTTTTAATCATACCATACAAACTCGTCAAATATTAATCAACCTAAATGACCTTCTAATTACCAAATACAACTTTGTTTGGGGGCAATCCTCAACTTACAAATCTAAGATCTCGCAAAACACATTTATACGTGATACATTTCCCAAAATTTCACCCTTTCGAAATTCAAAGAGTCACGTGCTTAACATCATTGGAATATTAGATCATACACTGGTCGTTCTGGAAATATATCTATTCATCATTAATTAGTTTCTAAGTTTTCATAACCTATGATCTTAAATTCCTATCATCAGGATTGAAGTGCATATTTCCTATTTCCCAAACATTAGTTCTTAAAATTTGTCAATCTATTTGATATCCTCAAATTTTGTTAGGGAATTATGCTTTATAAAAATGCCGACCTTTGTTCTCTGCATATAATTTTCCTTATATTGCATTAGTATCTTCTTTTTATCTCATCCTATCCATTTAATATCCTCAACTCCCTCTTCAATTATCTTTATGTCCTCATTTGATATTCCTCTTTCATCTTTCGTATTTACCACATAAGTCACTGATATCTTCTTTCAACATATGGTTGGCATGACACTATTTTTCTTGAACTTACAATACGATTTCTCACAAATTCATATCTTACAAGTAGTCTTCCCATTTCCCTTATTCATTGCCAAATTAGTGGTCACACTGATCAACTATCGTAATCAACACACCAACTTTCCTCTCAATTTTCAATAATGTTTTAGTGCCTTCATCTCACGCGCAATCTTCAGCTTTTCAATCTATTATCGTTCCATAATAATCCAAATGCATTCATTCTAGCTTACTATTGCATTCCACTATATATCACTCCACAAGTGTTACAAAACCATCATACAATTACAAGCACCACAAATCCATATTTACATAATATTTACATCAACAATAACTCAATTCAGACTTAGCATTCTTGAGCCAACATGACAGGTCATATACTTATGTACAGCTAACTACTTGCTATAGTTTTATACACTAAATACAGTTATGAACATCACGACTCCTCAACACCATAAACTTATACCCCCAAGCATCAAAATTATAATTTTCCTATGCTAGCTCAACTTCCACTTACAATATAGTCCTAAACTTACCACATCCATTGCTCACGCACAGTAGCAGAATGTACATGTACCTTGCTTATGGCCTCTCACTAATCAATTTTCAATATGGGAAAAGAATAAGAAAGAAACAACACAGAAGGTGTAAGTACTATTGATTTAGTAAGGTGAGCAATAAATAGTTTAGATATAATTATATCGAATGAGAAAAAAATAACTAAGAAACTTTGAAAGAAATCAAAACAAACAATGCCCTCATAAAAGACGCTCACAGTAAGCCAAATACTTATTAATAGGAGCTGATACCGATAAACTCAAATAACGTAAGTTTAGCAGTAAACCAACAATAGGAGATAAGATAAAACATATCGTATGGAGTTGTTGGGGAAGGTTCTCCAACCTTATGACTCCCATATATTAATATGGAAACTATTCTCTTATCCCTCCAAATTGCAAGTGATCAGCGCAGTGCAACAAACACACACACACACACACACATGGCATGGTTGACCGTATACCGATCCCTCGCTCATAGATAGTTAACCTCCAACTACTTGTGAGAAAGGATCACTAGTGGGTACTAGTTTGGGAGAGCAACCACCATCGGTCTATTCTACCTCTTGATCGTTAAAGTCGCCGCCGTTTGCTGCTTATTGGAGTCATGCCCGGCCACCACCACCCGATGTGCCTTGCCTCGCCGATGAAAACCCCTTGCCAATTTCAACTTATGCTAGCTCCTTACCCATTAATTTGGCCAAAATAGCCAAAGCTCCACTGCTGGCTACTGCACGCTTCCACTTCAATTTCGCTGGCCCTGGTAGTTCGTTATTCAAATTGAAGCTACCAATGTGCTCTACTCACAAAGCCCGTCATAACTTGCCTCACTATTTTGAGCTTCAGCTATCGGAGATCAACAACCTATCAGCACCGTCGTGTGCCACTTTTGGCCGCCAATTCCCATTGCTCTAATGGATGTGTTAATGTGTTTTTGGTATCAATGTGTTCCTCACAACAAGGGAAAGGTGTTGGTCAATTTATTTCTGAGTTTTGGTCACAAATGGGCGAGAACATGGTGGAAGGAAAGGTTGGGTCTCTTAGTGAGAATTAGAGAGAGTTGTAGGTGTCTTCTTATATAGAACATAAGTTTTCAATATTCCATGCCGACCCCAGATCTTTTCCACTGCTTGCAGTGTAGTCCTTCAGTTTTTTAATTACCTGAAATTGGCCATTTTATTTTCAATTAAGCCCTTAAACTTTCGATTTTCATCTTTTCAACCTCTACCATTTAAATTTTCAAGCAGTTAGGTCCTGACCTATCTTAAATGCTATCCTCTGAGTCTTAATAATTATATTCAGGCCCTAATATGTTTAATTAATTTTAAACTAAGGCCAAGTGTTACATTTTACAACTTGTTAGCGTAGGTTTAATTTTATTGAAGCTTTCACCATTTTGATAATTTCTCATATGAAAAATCAAGGTCTTACAAAAGTTGTATTACAGTAATAAGATATTATTGAGCTTTTTGAAATTTCATTATAAAGACAATCTTATTCCTTAATTATTAATTGAGTTATTAGGATATGTAGTATAAAGTTTATATATCTTAAACTAATTTTTTCATTTGTTAATAAATAATTAATCAATATTATTTTTTTTATTTTTTAGTGGAAAATTATACTAGTGTAATAAAAGTAGGTTACAATAAAATTAGCATCTTAAGTTGCTCAGCTCATGTTTTTTGTTGGTCTATATCTATTATCTTTCACTATCTAAAAATTAAATTTGATCTTGCATACTAAATTGGTCAACATAAACAGTTTTGGGATGTATTATGGATATTTTTAAATATATTTGTCATGATCTAAGATTGGGGAATTGCATAAAAAACTTCAACTTCTAGCAGGGTTTTTAGGGCGTGCATTTTTGGGGGATGTTTTCCAACTCCCAAATTAATATCAAATAAGTTGGTACATTCTCCGATCTTAACTCTCAAATATACTTTTTCTTTTAACCAAAAATCTCCGTACTCAAAACATTCAAGACACTTATAGCCTAAAAGCCCCACTTAATTCCTCTCTTTCTCGCTTTCCCATTCACTTTAGTAATTAATTTCTCACTCTCTCACTCCACTTTACTCATTCACACACACACACACACACACACACACACACACACACACACACATGAAAATCCTAAAATTTCACTAATTAAAAATTCTAAAATTTATGTTTACAAATTTCATAAATTTGCATTTCTTTATAAATTATGAAAAAATTATTTCTTTTTTTGTTCATAAATTATAAAAATTCATATTTCATTTATAAATTATATAAAATTATATTTTCATTTATAAATTACAAAAATAATATTTCCTATTAATGAGTTTATATTTCTACTTATAATTTAAAAAAAACTTGTATTTTTGTCTCTAAATTATATAAAATCATAATTCTGTTTAAATAAAACTTAAAAAATTTAAGAAATTAAAATTCATATTTTCATTTAATTTCATTGAAGAATAAAAAATTTAATATTCTGTTTAAGAAGTACTGCCAAATGTCTTGATCAATTCATCAAATAATTTGTTAAGAAATTATTAATTATTATACCAATTCATCTAATATTTAATAATGTATAAAATAATTAATTTAACTATTATTTTCCATAAGTATTTAAATAATATACAATAATTTGTTGTTGTTGTTTTTTGTTTATAAATATTTTTACTATAGTAGCTCCATTCATTGATAACCCTCATCTTAATGATGGGCCATTAGCAAGCTGGTCAGCTGAGCACTTGGCGCGATCTCCTTGGACGGCTGAGAAGACTGCGGCTATCGGTTTCCACTAACATCAGGAAATTCAATACTGCGCGGTCTAAATCGCATAATCTATCATTGCCTACTATATGTTGTTCCATTTGCATATTGTCTACCTATCTAACTTTTTTCCTATGACTATTTTATATTATTTAATGCATCATTATGAACATCTCTGTGCATTGTCATAACAGTTAACTAAACTCAAATGCATTATTTAAAAAAAAAACTTCTGTGTTCATTGTAATTCCAATTTTTCTTATTTATTTATCACAAATATTTAAGATTTTAAAAAGTACTTAATTATAGTGTGATATTTATTCAATAATTTAATAAATTTAATGAACTATTAATAATTTAATTATATTATTTGTCTAAGAATGTTAAATAAATAATTAGTGGTTTTCAAACAATACTAAAAATATTTTACAACTAAGAAATATTATAATAAATATAATTTAATTTTTCATTTTAAAAAAATTATTTTTATAAATTAATATAGTCTTATATTAGAACAAAAAATTCATCCAATAATTAATACATTTTTCTGATAAATGAATTAGAAATTTAAAAGAATTTAATCAAATTGACTAAAAATTTGATTTGGACTCGTTAAATAAGATTAATTAGCTTTTAAATAATTAACCTATTTAATACTATATAATTAATCTTCATTAAATATTAAATTTTATTGTTTAGGACTTTATTTAAGATGTTTTAATTTTCAAATCAATTTTCTATTTAATGAATAGTTTAGTTTTAGTAATTTAGTTAATGATTTCAATTGTAATAGTATTATTGTAACACCCCTGAAATTCAGTATTTTCGGAAATAAGTATTTAGAAATTAAGAGATTTATTGATCGGATTTTAGGGCTCAAAAAAATAATAAAAATGATTCAATTGCAAGAAATTGGAAAGTTTAGGGGTTGGATTGCAATTTGAGAAGACTTGATTTGGGCCATTTTTATAAGCTTAGGGGCTTACATGGTATTTTTCTAGTCAACTAGGACCTATATGCTATTTTAATTACTTAAGGACTTAATTGATTTAACTTAATTAGACTAAGGACTCAATTGCAATTTTTAAAAGATGGATTTTACAAAACAGATTTTTCCTTCAATTTCCTCATTTTCTTCACTGTTCATCATCTTCTTCATCTCCAATTTTTTTTTTTTTACCTTTCTTTCTCCTCCTTCACCGCAGACATCACCATTCCCGGCGAGACTTCGACCATCACTCCAACAACTTAACCAAACTCAACAATCTCCTCTCCACCTCACCCAGAACCCAAAACCACCCTCAACCACCTTCATTCCAAGCAGAATTATCGGGAAGCAATGAGGCACCACCGGACCGAGCGGAGCTTGGTAGGTTTGTGGTTTTTTGGCGGCCAAACTCAATTCTGAGGCTATGGTTTGGAAGAGCTGAGAGAGAGGATCGCGGTAGTGGGCTTGTATGAGAGATTGGTGCAGCGGCGATGACGAAAATCGAAGAGAAATAGGTGGTAGCATGATATGGCGGCAGTGACTTCATGGTGGATTTTGAGGCAGTTCCTGGCGGCAAAACTTAAATCTGATTGGATATTTGGAATCAGGAGGTTGGAAAGCTTCTTGGGGTGGTGACCGCAAGATTTTTCGGCAGCGGCAGACGACGGCGCTCCGAAGGTGCTCCGGCGACCCTAAAACAGTTTCTTCTCCTCGTTCCAACGATCGCAGTGGTGCTCTTGGTTTCTGATTTCGAGGCCTCGATAAGCAATTTTGGGTAATAGAGGGTTAATAATTAAGCTTTAGTTGGTTGTACCTTGTGTTATATATATATAATGCATATGTTGTACTTTCCTAATTTAGCTTGTATCTATGCTAAGAATAGGATTTGGGATGTATTAATATATATGTGATTGTGATTGAGATCCCTAAGCAAGGAGTACCTATAAGTTGTGGACCCGGATATTTGTTATGTTGGAATTAATTAAGTTAATTAAAGGATTTGAACCTTAACTTGTGAATTTATGGATTTAGAACCAAGTGATAGTAATTGGATCATTGTTGTGAATTTTGGATGATATGACAAGAATGACAATGTAATTAAGAACTAGTGATTGCTTAGTTATTAGACTTGATATGAAATCGAGATAAATTTGGATATAATCGATCTTATTGGTTGTTATTAGATCGATAGAGCCATTTAAGCTTTAAACTATCATGTTAATATGATTATTCGGTGAATTCGAATTAATGATAAGCATGATAGTGATGCTGGGTGTCAAATATGGATTTTGACTATAATTATACTATTTTGGTTAGGTGAAGTGGAAATGGGTCCTGCAGACCGGTAGACGGCAGACTGTGATAGCTTTCCCTGATACTACAAGAGGTGAGGGTCTGCCAATTCGGCACCTTTTTCTCATTATTTGTTATTCGTGATAAGTCCCTGTGTGGGTTTTTCCTTTTCTGTACCGTATTGTGATTGTTTGAAATCTGATTTGTTATCTGTTATCTGATTTGAACACCTTGTGAGGGTCTACCAACCGGTACTTGGCTTGTTTAAGCTTTATCGATATTTGTTGCACTTTGTGAAGATCTCTAATCTGGCACCTTTTGTACCTACTATTTTGTTGATAAACCCCTATGAGGTTTGGAATTGTTTAGTTACTATACTTTATGAGTTATTGCTTTCCCCTATGTGGGATCTACCAATTGGTTCTTGCTTGTATGCATTATTCCATGATATCGTTGAACCCATTAGGTACTGCTGATTTGATATTTGTTCAAATTGTCGTTATCGTTGTTAATGGTCGAACCCTGTTAGGTTCTTCTGATTTGAAACTGCCTGATAGGTTACCTTTCCTTGAAAATGATCCTAATATTTATGAAAATGATATTTGAAATGGTCTGGTAGACTTATTTGTGTCAAAAGTTCTCTTAAATTATTCATGTACCTTGTTTACTAGAATAAGCCTTGTCAGCCATTATTGGAAAATGTTTTGCCTTGTGTATGGCAAGTCATGTAAAGTTCCGAAATGTTCATGTTATTGCTTGGAAAGTTGAATTGATATCTATTAGCATTATATCATGCAACCCACGGGAACGCCCATGGGAAGTTCAACCTGAAGTTGGGCTCAGGGCTAGGTTCGGAAAGACAGTCGAGCGGTACGAGTCGATGGTGACAGGTCTGCCGGCTAGTACCCACATACTATCCTGACTTACAAGTAGCTGGAGGTATTGAACTGTGAGTGGCAGGATCTGGCATGCGGTCAACTATGCCAATAAAGGAAAGTTATTACTTGTCGAGCTGAGTGCTCGAGCAATGGAGCGATAAGAAAATCTTGTTTATACTGTACCGACATCCGGTACTAGCAACTATACATTGATCTGGGAGTAATAAGGATGGAATGACTAACAGTCCAAAATAGTTGATATCATGTGTACTTTGCACAATGTTGATTCACGTTGAAACTTTTATTGCTATCGAACTATCTTTGACTGTTGTCTATCATTTTCCTTCTTGTGGTTATTAATTTGTTCATCGATAGTTGTACCTCATTAACTTTCCTTTTAAATCTTATTATTTTCTTTTCCCTCACTAAATCCTTAGGACTAACCCCCTTGTTGTTAATTGTCTTCAGACATGTCAAACTGAGAAACAGAGGCATGTTTTAGACGAGAGTGATTTTGTAATAGATTAGGTGTTATTGTTGTTCATATAAGTCACCTGATCAAGACAACTACTTGAAGGGTGTTATGAGAATGTTTGTATGAAACTTAAGATACTGGATATGTACGTATTTTATGTTATGAAGTGATCTTTCGGGATAAATGAATTATTTTCCGCTGAGTTGGATTCTGATACTTAGGTTGTATATATTATGCTTTATGGAATGATCTTTTGGATTAGTGTGACTGTTATACCTTTGAGATTATTAAACTACAAGTTTCCTAGTTATCATTTGAATTGTATTTAAGATTGAATTGGTTGCGCTTCAGCTTGGGTGTGTCCCTGAGATGGGGTGCTACAATTATTTCATTTTTATATTTAAAAATAGTTTCTTCCAAATGTTACATAGTATAGTTAGAGTAATTTAAAAAATATATATTTCAATTTAAATTAACAATTAAATTATTTACACATCATTTTCATACAATCCTATATCAATCATTGTATAAATAAATATATATATATACACATACATACACCAATCATCCAATTGCAAATATACATAAATATATTATAAAAAAATAATTTCATCCTAGAAATCGAACAAATTAAGAAGTAACTAATTTGACATTTATAATAAAGTTTGTCACCGAAAAAATGCTCCCACACGAACAATTTGTAACACCCCTAAATTTAGCATTTTAGAAAGTAAGCTTTTAAAAATCAAAATATTAATTTGAAAATTTTTGGGACTGAAAACATAAATAGGAAAGGACTTAATTGTAGGACATTTGAAAATTTTGGGGGTTAAATTGAAAATATTTTCGGTCAAATGGGTCAATATAGTGCACTAATTAGTTTGAGGACTCAATTGAAATTGGGGAGAAGAATTTTGAGGTCAATGTGAGGCACTCAAAGAACTGAAGGATTCAATTGAAAACTAAAGGAAAGTTTTGGGGTTAAATTTGTTTTTTGAAAACTACTTTTTAACTAGCGAAGCACCCCCCAGATTTCTTTAAATTTTCTCCATGCAACCCCAGCCACCCTTTCCAGCAATTCCTCTTTAGCGACGATGAAAACTCAAAACCAAACTAACCATTCCCTTCCTCTCTTCGTGAAGAACACGCCCATACCCAAAACACTTAAAACCGACCACTGAGGCATCAAAAATTTGCAACTCGAGATGGAGCAACAACGAAGGTGACGGGCGTGGTGGTTTCAACGACTTTTGGGTGCAGCCAAGAGGTGGAACCTGATGGGCTTAGCTAGAGGAGTGTATTAATACCTTCAATTGTAGAAATGGACCACTAGCGGAGGATAATCGAATAATGCAGAGCATGGCGACATTGAGGATGCCAACTTTATTTTTTGGCCAATTGGGCGGTGATTCGGCGGCAGAGTTTAAAATTGATAGATGTGTTTCATTCAACGTGAGGAGGCACACAATTTGGTGGTGTTGCAACCCAATTCCGGCGGCGGTGCACGACTGCGCACAGCCGCAATCCGACGACTAACCTCCAGTTTCATCGCGGCGAAAATTTGATTACATGCGGGTTGCTATCGCTCAAAGAATTGGCCTCAAATTTGGTTAATTGGGTAAAATACCGATTAATAAGATAATTTGATTTTTGATTTAATTTGATTGAGATGTTCACCTAAATTATAATGTAAATATAAGTTAATTGGACCAAAAAACATGATTATGGACCGGAATGATTCTATATGATTTTGATATGAAGCAATATGTGGACTCGGATCGATATCTAGAAGCTAATTAAATTAAGTTAATTGACATAATTTAGAAATTGTGGGCTTAGAATATTACATTCGAGATTATAGGTAAAATCATGTTCAAATGATTAAATATCTCCTAATTGAGTTTGGTTAAAAATGTTAAGTTGATGCTGATGTTAGTTTAAGTTAACCGAACCAAATTGTAATTATGGACTATTAGGATAAGATTTATAATTTCAAGCCAAAATGTTTGGATATATAAGTTGCATGCAGTACTAGTGGGCCCAGATTGGTAATTAGAACATAATCATCATTAATTAAGTTAATTAGTGCAATTAGACCTAACTTTGTGTAATGTTGTAAGGATTAATTATTTAATAGAATGTAGTAATTTCTTACAATTTGGCTAAATTGTTATACATAAGCTTGGGCTATTAATTTAAGAAATGATAAGAGACTCGAAACAAATAAATTCCTCGTTAATATTGTAGTGACAATAGCATAAATAGTATGTTAAGTAAGTGTTTTGACATATAATATGTTCTATTGGAATAAGTGACGAGGGGCTAGGGTCTCCAGGACCGTAAGACATGATAGCATCTCTGTGAAAATTTAAGGTGAGGGTTAAGCATATCTTTCTTTTGGGAAGTGAATAACTTTCAATGTTTGAATTCTTTGTGTCTATTTGTTGAATTTGATCGTACTCGTTCTGGTGCCCAGAACTCCTATTATGTTATCCATTTTTCTGTCTCATGTCCCTTATGGCCTTTTCGGCTTTCCCTACATGTATTGATATTTAGGTCTTGCTGATCAATTTCTTTCATACTATTGGTTAATCGTTTTGTATGATGTTTATACGACCTTGCTAGTCAATGTTTTGTGATTTATACCGTTTGGTTCAGTATGAGATTCTTGCTTCTAATTAGCGTTTTGAAATACGTTATTTCTGTTGGCACTATATTTGAGTCTCCTGAGGACACCCTTAGGACGTTGTCGCCCGTAGGGATGCCACCGAGCGGGCTGGGCCTAGGACTAGGTCCGAAAAGAGGATCGGGGGATATGGACCGATGGTAGCTATTCTCCCAGCAAGTACCCACCTAAGATCTTGACTTGCAGATACCTGGAGGTAGCTGTCTAGTAATGTGGAGGGATCTGGCACGTGGACCGGCCATGCCACATACCGAGCTGAGTGCTTGGGTAGCGAAGTAATAAGTGAAGTTTGTTATGATTATTGTACTCCGTGTACCATTTGTTACCATTTATGTTGTATTCTTGGAGCAATAAGGTTGGACTTATCAACAGTCGGTTAAATTTTGTATCAAACGTAGTGTGTTATGTCTATGTTCCATGTTCTATATATTTAGTTCTGTCAGGTCTTGCCTGTTCTACGTCTCGTTTCATTGGATTTCCATCCCACTAATACACTATCTATTTGAGTTCTAACTTATTACTACATCAATTTATAACTTCTGTAGTTTCAATTCTTCTTGTTGTCTCACCTAATTTTTTATCTGTTGAATTAAGACCCTTTTATTGGTTTTCCTTGATCTTATGCCTTTGTAAGTAGTCACCTTCCCTATCTCCCCCCCCCCCCTCACTAAGTCCTTCGGACTTATGCCTCTTTCATGTTTCTAATTCATTTTCCTAGCTAGGCTATGATAAGTAGCAATTGAAACACTATAGGATATTTCAAAATACATGGTTTTGTTATTAACTTTCAGATGTACCACATCCAGACTAGATTTTGCAATGAATTATGTTTATAAGCTGAAGTCTGAGATGCCTCATGTTGGTGATTATGCATGTATGGCTCTGATACAGATGGCAGTTATAGTCTTAGTGCTAGTAACTGTATGATGGTTTTGTATTTCCTCGTGCGATGTTAGATAGTACTTTGTAATAGTAAGTGGGGATAAATTGTTTTTGGTTGCTATAGCTATTTCAATTAAACTAAAATTTTGGAGGTGCGTATTTAGTTTAAATTATTGTGAATAAGACTAGAGTAGTTCCTCGGCCCGAAGCAGGCAGTTCCTGGGCTGAGCGCTACACAATTTCATTCAAAAATTATTTTTCATATTTTCTCAAAATAAAAATAAATAACTAGCACATTCCCCAAGTTTAATTCTCAAAATATATTCTCCTAAATTTTTTGCCATAAATGATCAAAACATAATCAAACAAAGCCTTTAATTTTTTCTAAAATAAAAGTGCATTAATATTTAAAAAATGGATTATTATCCATTTCGAACCTCAATTAATTTGATGTGTTCTTGTTGAGAAATTATATTTCACAAAAATTGATGCAATACTTTAACCTTCCTTATGTTTTTCAATTACACTATAATTATAGTATAATTTATATTTTACAAAGAAAAAATTATACCCTACATTGGCACAAAGTTTAGCTAGAACTAAATGAAATATAAAATATTTTATAGTAAAATTTTACTCAATATACTAGCACATTTTTATTGTATGATGTTATATGCATGGCACTACCATTTAGCTACTTGAGACAATATTTTTCAAGAAATGACAATATTTTATTGATTAATACGAAAAAATAATTATAATGTATTATTTGTAAAGCATAACAAAGAAGTCGTACATTTACATTTTTTTAATTTAATTAAATTAATATTATGTTAAATTTAAATATTTTGACAAGGAAACAAATTTTTTTAGGGAAAATAAACATAACAAAAAGTGTAAAATTCTAAGTTTGTTTGGTTGTTGAAGAAAATAATGATGAAAGGAATGTGGAGAAAAGAAATGAACATGTAGGAGAATGATAGCATGGTCAGAAAGTCTTTTTCCTTATTTTCTTCACCATTTTTAGAGGAAAATTTATTTCCTCAAAATTTCTTCGTTTTTAATATTTTCCTCACTGACCAAGAAATGAGAAATGTTTTTCTTTGCCTTTTTCTATTTTTTTTTAGCAAAGTTCTTAAACCAAACATAATGTAAATGAATACACCATGCATAGCATGAAATTTAGGCTGCTAAATAACAGAGCCAATTATATACTTTCTTGGTGATGAATGCCTATAGTATGGAGAAAGTTCAATATGAAATTACGAAAAATGATGTATAAAGAACTCAGTGTAATCCAACAATCTTGAGTGTTAGTTTTTTTTGGGAAAATTTTCAATTCTCCGTTTTGTGGCAGTTTACCCCATGTGAAAAAAAAAATATTAAAAAAGCTACTCATGTTATTTTTATGAACTGTCCCGGCCTGTTGAGGGCCCAAGTGACTCTCACACACTATGGTACAAGTATTCATGAGTTTTTTGCCACTTTTTTCAATTAAAATTACCTTTTTATCCCTCCATTATTTTTTTCCATCTTATTTTTGATTTTTTTGCCCTACATTTCCCATATGATTTCTCAATTTTCATTGTCTTTTTCATTCCTTTTTCTTTATTTCTTTCTTTGAAGCTATAGAAATATCCTGAATGTCTTCCTGAGTGTGAAAGTGAAGAGTAAGAAGAAAGAAGCACAAAAGCACGCCGTGCTTGACTTGAGATATGGGAAAACTCCAAAATGTAGGTGCAATATAAAAGTTTGAATTCGAACGGTGGAGTCTAAAACGAAACTTTCAAAGGGGAAGTTGTACTATTCCTATTCTGGGGCAGGGGGTGTGTATGATGCTTTGTTTATATAACAGAGGGGGCTAAAACATATAAAAATGCAAAAAGCGGTAAACGGCTTATATTTTTCTAGAAAGTAGCAAAAATAGGTTAGTTACACTAAAATGCAGCAATCTAACCTCTTATCCCTCATCCTCAAATTGCTAAAAAAAAATTTGTAGCACAGGGGGGAATATGATGCTTTTTTTTTTATATATATAATAGAAATCGGTAAAACACTCTTTTGGAAAAATAGAAGTGAGGTAAAGGGCTTATAATTTTCTAGAAAGCAACAAAAATAGGTCAGTTACACCAAGATGAAGCAATCCAACCTGTTATCCATCATCCTCAAATAGCTAAAAGGAACACAAAATCTAATTGGTACCAACCTGAAACCAACAAAAAACCAACTAAAATCAACCTAAAAGCAATCTATAACCAACCAACCAATAACCAATCCAAAACTAACCAAAAACCAATCCAAAAAATGCCAAGAAGCAAAACATCACTATTCTAACTAAAATAAGATTTAGATATCACCAAAAAGAATATTGCCACCATAAATTTGCTATAAGCAACATTCATATAGGAGGAGTTCCTCTAGCTCCAAAACCTTCAAAAAAGGGGTATAGAAATGCGACATTCATAGATGATGAGTTCCTCTAGCCCATAAGTAACATTCATACAGTAGAAATGTAGTCAAAGTAAAGAAATATATGAGGGCATTTTGTCTATACACCATAAAATTCAACTCAAATGTGTGGAAGGAGGCAATGATCCACAATTTAAAAACATAAGGGACCGTTTCAACTCCTTTTTTATCATAGGAGGGTAAACCGTCCATTTCATATTTCACATAGGGTGAAAAGATTTTAGCGCTAGTTATATATATATATATACACACACACACATTTCATTAGAAAGAGAATTACTTCGTTAATCACAAATTAATTAGAAGAATTATATCCTTGCATCTAAATGTATCTAGCCTTACATCTTAAACCATTTTGGTAGATAAAAACGCCTAATTAATAATTCATTGGCATAATCTTTTTTATTCTTTCAAACAATTATGTAGATCCTTGTTGATTGCATCAAATAAAGTGAATACCACCTTAATATAAGCGAGAATTATGCTGATGTGATAAGGTAGACATTGTTGCTCAACTCATGATTCACGCTGGTTGTGCAATATCACTCTCAAATATTATCACGTTGGTACAACATAAGCTCAACGCACATATTTAATCAAAGTGGGTCACATTTTATAAGGATTCGAGGAGCATGCGTCCGAAATTAGGTACAAAAACAGAACTTTACTTTGGATTGTATATAGGGCAATTTCCGACTACTACCCCTAAGAAAAAGTTTAATTACGAAAAAGTTCTTATTTTTTTGAAAATTATAAAATTCCCCCTAAAGTTTGTCATCGTCCAACAATTTAGTCTAGCCATTTACCGCCGTTAGGATTTCTTCAAATTTCCATTATAAATGGCATTTGAAATTTCATAAATACCCTTCCGGTAATTTGGTTGATAAACTGATTGGGTAAAACTACAAAAATGTCCTAAAACCTTAACAAAAATACAAAAATGTCATAAATCTTAATAAAAAATATATAAAACGTTTATATGCATATGCATACATATATAATATAACGTATACATGTATATACATACATATATATATGCATATATGTGTTGCTGCCCATGGCAGCCGCGTTTTAGTACGTCTCTC
The DNA here is from genome assembly GCA_018894105.1 of Jacaranda mimosifolia. Classification (NCBI taxonomy): domain Eukaryota; kingdom Viridiplantae; phylum Streptophyta; class Magnoliopsida; order Lamiales; family Bignoniaceae; genus Jacaranda; species Jacaranda mimosifolia. The sequence goes on from CM032123.1 coordinate 8,130,555, forward strand.
TTGCCACTACAACAAAGAAAAAAAAGAAATTAGAAATAAATTATTAAATGATAGTATTAGAATTATTAAAAAATTGTCGATTTGAAGACATAAAAATTATAAAAATTAATGTTTTAAATTGTCATCACTAATAATTGCTAACACACATATAGTGACAATTTATAAAAAGTAAAAACTATCACTATAAATATATTATTAATTTTTAATATATAGTGAACTAAAATATAATTCTGTCACTATTATTATGACAAGATAAAATATTTTATTTTTAATATATAATTACCAATTATTAATTAGTATCATCACTGAATATAGTATCATTGACTTATTTCTTATTAAGCAATTACTAAGGAAATATCGAGTTAAAATACTAGTTCTTCTGCTTCATTCAACAATGAAAGTTCAACTCCTTAATTTTTGACTAACCAATCATATTTATTTAGAGAAATGGGTCTGAATAAATATAATCAAATTTAGCACGTGCTGCAACAAGAAAGTTATATATATATATATATCATTATAATTAATTGTATAATTATTATCAATTATAAGAATGAGAAAAAACTAGAAGGGCGGTAAATATGACAGTGTTCTTTAAAAAATAATCTCATTTTTAAAAGTGCAAACGAGTCAAACTAGCTTGTGAGCCTCATGAGCTGAGCTCGAGCTGTTTCAATCTCGAGTCCAACTAAATCGAATTCGAGTCAAGTTGAATCAAGTTTGAGCTTTAATTTGAACCAATCTGAAACCGTTTTGTATTTAAACTCAAGGCTCGCAACCAAGTGTATAATTAAATATTATTTTTTATTTTATTAATAAATATATTATATTACTATTTTTTATTTCGAGTTTGAGACTGAGTCCAAACCTGTAGTTATTTACAACTTATTTGTTAATTCGAGCTTTATCCAATTGAGCTGAACCGAGTGGAGCTCGAGTTTAAAATTTTAGGCTCCTCGAGCTCAAATTCAAGCTTGGGTCTAATATATATATATTTCGAGCTCGAACATAAATTTAAAAATCTTAAACTTGACTCGACTCGACACGGTTGCTCCCCTACCCCTCTCCACCACAGAAATTTCAAAAGAAAAAAGTAAAGCACGGGTCTTCCTTGGTTATTGTAGAAGTATCCCTCTTTCTTTCTTTTGTAAGAAAATAATTTAACCCAAAATGCAAATATCCATGAAATCCAAACACCATAAATAGATTGATTTATTCACATACCTGTTTAAGCCATGAGATTGATGATCAATGACTCCTACAATTTCACGATTGATTGCTAAGTATTCCTTTCCTTCTCACACAAATCACTTGAAAACTTTAATGGGATAACAATATCAAAACGTGGAGTGGAGAGGGCACCTACACTACAAGAAAACTGACTTTCACCGATGGAAAATTACCGACGGGCATATTCTGTTGGTAATTACCGACAGATTACCGACAGATTTCAAAATCAAATTTTAAAAAGTTTTGCCAACAAATTTACCAACGGAATCAGTGACGGACAGAATATCCATTGGTAATCGGTTGGTAAATTAGCAAGAGAAATAAAATCCGTTGGTAATCCGTCGGTAATTTTTTCCAACTGAAATAAATTCCGTCGGTAATCCGTCGGTAATATTTCCAACAAATTAATGTTCGTTGGTAATCCGTCGGTAATTTTTCAATATATATAATTCCATTGGTAATCCGTTGGTAACATTTCTGAGAGATGTATTTCTGTTGGTAATCTGTTGGTAAAGTTTTCGAGAGATATAATTCTGTTGGTAATCCGTTGGTAAAATTACTGAAAAAAATAATTTATTAATAATTCGTTAACACATTTTTATTAATAGTTATTTGACTAAATAAAATATTAGAAGTTATATATATTAAATATAATTAAATAATAATTATATAAAATTAAATTTTATAACAAAAATTGACTATTCACAAAAAATTAGCGAATAATTAATTTTTGAATTAAAAATTTTTAAAATAAAAAAAAATAATTAGTATAATTAAATATAAATTATTAAAATAAAAAATAATTACACCCTAATTATATACCATTCACTTACACTTACCATTCCACCCAACAAGGTATGTTCTTCCTTTCCTCCTTCCTCTCTTCCTTTCCTCCTCCCTCCTTCCCTTTGCCAGAAATTTGTCTGTCTTCTTCTTTTTTTTTTTTTTTTCATATTTTCTCATTCTCACTGGCGAAAGCGCCGACGAGATGCTGGTCGTGGAGGCCAGCCTCCGCAATGGAAAAACGGGAGCCAGCAGATCTGCTGGCTCCCGCAGGGGGAGGGCGGCTGATGGCCTCCCTAGTGGCCAGTGAGGCCAGCAGCCCAGAAGCTGCTGGTCGCGAGACCAAGCTGCTACCAGAAAAAAAAAAAAAATTTTTTTAATTTTATTAATATATTTTTTTAATTGTGCAGGTTTAAAATTTTGCATCTTTGGGCATTGTATAAGGTAAGTTATTTAGTATTAAGTTATAATTATATGAGTTTTATTGATGAATTATGTAGTCATGAATTATTTTAGATATTGTGTTGGTTTATTTCAATTTGTGAGTTTTTCTATAGTAGTGGACTTATAGTGATTTGAAATTGAAATTTGGTTACTCCTAGGATATTAGTAAGTGGTGATAGAAATATAGTGACTATGCTTGTGTTACAAAATTGTTAATTGAATAATTAGAAATATTTGTGTTGGCATAATTTTTGAAAAATTAATAGCATATAGCATCTTCTATTTTCAGTCTATGGATTTGAATCTTTAATGAGTCAATCCATATTTTATTTGAACATAGAAAAGAGAACGAGGATCTGAAAATGTGACTCAACTTGATGTGTTTGACTGCACCCACAAGACAAACCATGGACTAGGTGATTTTATTGATAACAAATCTAAGAGAGTTCATGTAAGTAAAATAGTATGCATTTATTGTTTTTTCTAGACTTTGTTTTGATCTTTTTGTTAATTAAATAAAATGTTTCTGATTACATTTAATTTATTTATATAGGAAGAATATCATGAAAATATTTTGAAGAAGCATAGCAATGAGGCTTCTTCTCAGCCTTTATTTGACACAAATTCGTGGATGGAGGCAACTGGTGGCCCATCTAAGGGTTTCATGTACAGATTCGGGCACAATAGGACTGTTGGTGAGTTATTGGGATCCTCATCATCTATATCTGGTCCGTCAGTATCTAACAATTCAGATCGTGTAGAGTCTATCTCTTGGATTGAACAGCTAGAGAAAACAATGAAAGATTATTTTGAGCATTTTGAGAGGAGAGAGGCAAGTCTTTTAGAAGTTATAAGAAAAAGAGATGAAGAAATTAGAAAGAAAGATGAAGATATTGAGAGGCTATTGCAACAACAAGGACCACCTCAAGTGTCAAATTCACTTGAAGAAATTATCAAGAAGTTGATCCAAGATGTTGGAAAGAGCAATTCAACAACAAGAGAAGATCAAGCTGGTAAAGACTCTTAAATATAGAAGAGTTAAAAAAATAGTTGCATGTGTTTTCACTTGGATATTATGGTACTTTTGGCTCGCATTTGATGTGATTTAATCCTTGAATAGTTTGTTGAAGACTTGAAGTTTTAATTTTTTGAAGTTATGGTTTTGTTTTGTGGTTTTATGGAGTTTGTGGTTTTGTGAACTTTGGTAGTTTTGACTTGCATTTTATGTAGATTTAATTATTGAATGATTTGTTGGAGTTTTAGCTTTTGAAATTGCGATTTTGTGTTGTGGTTTTATTGGAGTTTGTAGTTTATTGAAGTTATATTTGTTGAGTTATCGTTGTGTTGAAGTTATATGAAGAATTGATATTTAATGTATTTTTTATTTTTATTGTATTTAGCATTAATTAGTATATTTAATTGTTATAGGTTATTAAAATTTTGTTGAAAAAATTATTGAAAAAATAAAAAAATTTCAATGAAAATTACCAACGGATTTACCGACGGAAAATCCGTTAGTAAATATTACCGACAGATTACAAATGGAAAAAAAACTAAATTTACCGACGGATTACCAATGGATTGTTAATCAAAATTAAAAAAAAAAGACTAAATTTACCAACGGATTACCAAAAAAAAAAAAAAATCAAATTTACCGACGGATTACCAACGGATTTTTGTTGGTAATATAACCAATGTCCACACTAAATTTACCAACAGAAAATCCATCAGAAAATCCCTTGGTAAAATTTACCAGCGGGGTTATTGCCAACGGATAATTTCCGTTGGTAAAATACATTACCGACGGATTTTTCCAATGTACCGACGGATTTTTCCGTCGGTGAAAGCCAGTTTTCTTGTGGTGCTAGCCACAATATATATAAGATAAAACCTTAGAGAGCCCTCCCATCACATGCTTCTAAAATTGGGCCTACACCAGCTGTCATATCAAATCTGTTTAGAAAAAGGCCTTTACAATATTGGGTCAACATATTAGGCCCTATGAGTCTATCTCATTAACCATATTAATTTAGCCCTTTTTTTGTTTTATTAGAAATAAATCCAATTAATAGAAGTCCACATATTGGAATGAAATTCCAACATTCTCCCACTTTGACAAATATTAATTGTAAATTTAAAACAAAATAAAAGGTAAAGTTTGAGAAAATGACTCTCGGACTAAATTATAGAAAAAAAAAAGAAGGAAAATTTGACTATGGCCACAATTTAAAGAAAAGAAATATGACAATGAGACAGGATTGCCAACATAATCCGATCTAGTAAAAATTACTAATATTGGATCATGGTGGTGATTGCATCTTGCATTAACACAAAACCTTCCATGGTCACATATACCAGCAGTTCCACCAACATGGATTCAGATATGGTAGCAAGAAATAGCAACTAAAATATGACCCAAATATGTATGCTATTTCATTGTTGGTCCTCCAATTTTCTTGTAAGACATGGATTTCTAGAACTATGTGAAATTCCAAGAAAATTTGATTTTCTTATAAGATATGGGTCTCTTGTGTAATAGGAAACCCTAAGAAAATCTATGATTTTCTTGTGACATGAATCTCTAAAGACAATATGAAATTTCAAGAAAATCCGACTTCAAAAGAAATCATGTATGCCTCATTTAAAACTATATACAACATGGTGTTATTTATGAGACATACCCAACTCTCAAAATCAACACCTAATATCAAGATACATATTAAGCGAGATATAACCACAAAACATGCACATAATTATAACAAATATATCAACAACTAAAAAAGAATCTCGCATTAATAGAAGCCTAGTAAAACAATTGGTCCAATGTGACAAAATTCAGTAAAGAAAAAAATATCTTACTTAACCCAATATATCAAAATACTCAATTACATCCATGTGTTCTGCATATTTTTTGAAAATAATGGGTCTCAATCCCTTAGTCAAAAAGATCCGCGAGGATAGAGTCAGTATCAACATGCTGTATCATAATGGTACCACTTTTAACCAAGTCCTTAAGAGTGAGAGATTTAAGCTCTACATATTTAGATGCACTAGAGAACTTATATTCCTTCAAAGGAAACACAGCAGCAACATTATCACAATAAATCCTCAATGGGCCTAGAAATTGAATCATCAACTAAAAGCCCTAAAATGAAGTTCTTTAGATTTTTCTTAAATATTTCAAGACTTTCTTAACAACCACTCAACGTTCTTGTCCTGGATTAAAGAGATAGCACCCAAGACACCAACAAAAAAGACTATATTAGGCCTAGAGCAAACTTGTACATAATCAGACTGCCCACAACATTGGAATAAGGAATATTTCTCATTGATTCTTACTTAAGTTTGTTTTTCTTTAGGCGCTGTGCAATGCTAAGTTTATCACCTCATAATAGGCACATCACTAGGTTTACAATTCTATATCTTAAACCTAGCCAAAACTTGATTAGTATAACTTACTTGAGAAAGTCCCAACAAGCCTTAAATTCGATCAAAGTGGATCTTTATTCCAAGAATCAAACGATATTTTATCAAGGTCATTCATAGCTATAACATAATATTGGTTTGGTCTCATTGAGCAAGCCCAAATCACTACTAGCAAGTAAAATATCATCAATAAAGCACTAAATATATGAATTTGCTCCCACTAGTCTTGAGGTAAATAGAATGGTCCACCTTATTTTCCTCAAAGCCTAATGAAATCACTATCTAATCAAATTTCAAGTACCATTGATGAGAAGCATGTTTAAGACCATAAATTGACCTATTTAGTTTACACACTAGGTATTCCTTTATTTCTTGAACAAAAACCTTAGGTTAAGTCATATAAATTTCTTCAACAAGGTCGTAATTAAGGAGAGTTGTCCTAACTCCATTTGGCTGAGTTCCATATCAAAATAAGCTACTAAACTCTTAATATCCTGAAGGAATCTTTGCAGGAAACAGGAAAGGAGGTGACACCATAATCAATTATAGCTCTTTGAGTAAAGTCTTTAGCCACAAGTCAAGCCTTAAATCTCTCAATCTTCTCTTTTGAGCCTTTCATGGTTTTAAACGCCCATTTTCGACCTATAGTCTTTTGACCTTAAGGCAGATCAACTAACTCACACACATTATTTTCTTCCATTTAGTGATTTTCATCCTTCATATCACTAAACCATAAGTCTGATTAAGGAGAAGACATAACATAATAATAGCTTATAGCATCGACTACAGGATTAAAATTGTAATTACTTTCCAAAAGATACACATAGTAGTCATCTGTCTTTCTCTAGTAGAGCGTCTAGGAGCTGTTTGATGGACATGATTTTGAGGTGAATCAATATTCAAATCAGTCTCTATACTAGCATTAGGTGTAGCTACTTGTTCATGAGGGTCCTCAATTTAATATGCAATGGGTAAGGAAGTGTAATAGATTTAATCTAATCATCAGTAACTTTAGGATGGGAATACTCACCTTTATTAGACATGTCATGCTCTAAGGACTTGGCTGTTTGAGACAAAACTACTCGAGATCCAAGTGAAGGACACAAGAATCTATATCCTTTAGAATGATTTGGATACTCAATGAAGTAACTATGAGTAGATTTGGGATTAACCTTTTTCTCAAAAGGGTTATAATAGACTCTAACCTCAGTAGACATCCCCACATACAAAAACTGGTTTAAGCTAGGCTTCTTACCAGCCCACAATTCAAAAGGTATCTAAGGAGCTAAATTGGTAGGGACATGATTAAGAATATACATTGTAGTTCTTATAGCTTCACCTTAGAGAAATTTAAGTAATTCACATCGACTCATCATGCTCTTCATCATTTTAGCTAAGGGGCAATTGCACCTCTCTAGGACACCATTTTGCTCATGACTTTCAAGCATAATATATTAAACAACAATTTCATATTCTTGTTAACATTTGGCCAATGGTCCCATATGTTTCTCGGTCTCATCATGTTTTCCCCTAATACAATCAACACTAAACTCCATATCTCTAAAGTTATGACTAGAAAGAATGCCTTCTTATATCATTTTTTTTTCATCCTATCTTGAAATATGGCTAAGATGCCTATTCCATAACATGGAAGAATCATCATTATTATTTAGGGTCTTTTAGACATGATTTTTCAATATTAAAGGAATAACAAATTTGATTGGTAGATATAAGCTATTGGATAAAAAGTCACAACTAATAATTTTGGAGTTCAACATTAAATTAGCATTCTCTTCGCCAAAAGAGATATCACAAACCAAATTGTCCAAAACAAAAATAGAAATGAAGTTATGAGTGAAAGTCGATGCATAGAAAATGTTTTCTAAAACAGGTAAGGTTGTTTATCCATTCTCCCTCTTAATTTTCTTTTCCTCAAAAGACACATTTGAAAATAAGTCAAGAAATATGATCCGTGACTCATTAAATTCCCAACCTCAAACTTATCATACACTTGATATGTTTATTCTACCGTGTGTAAAAATTCCCTAGTATAATTAGTCTTAGGATGTGCACTAACCAAATGCTCTCAAATTGAAGTTTTCATAGCTAAAAGACTTAGGCGATTGGACCTCTCCCATTGGCTATAAACTCTCTTCGCAGCGTCAGAAGCATTATTAGTAAGTTGGGAGGTTAATCCTTTTAGAAAGCTATATCAATATTAGTTAATCACAGGGAAAACTTAATTTCACGCTTTCATCTCTTATAATTTCCACTATTCAACAGCTCAATAGTAATATTGTCAAAATTTGGTCAAAATCACATTAGCTATTCAAAACAGTAAGAATGCAACAAACCATTATAAATCATAGGCAATTAACAAGAATAAATTTAGAACAATATAGATTAATTCTTCATAGAGTTCTCATGAGTTATGACAAGTGCCCCTTTGGGCAGAGAATGTCACACATACAATGCTTCTCATGCAAGAACAATATAGAGATACACTAATTATTGAAGAGTTGTCTACTTTGAGAAACAAATTTTCTAGATCAATATATCCCTGTCAATATGCTCCGCATCAACAAAATTAATTATCATGCATAACTAACCCCCTTTGGGCAGGTAAGAATGCATAATAGTGCCAACTCGAGATATGCATGCCACAAATTTTATAAGTTTCAATAAATAGAACACTTTGATATAACTATTTACTTCAACCCATAAAATACGCACATGACCGAGTTCAATAATTAATTGCCCAATTTTGCACTCACATGATATATGTGTGCAAGACTTTCATAAAATTTAGTACTAGAACAAAATGTGCTTTAGGGAGTTGTAAAGAAAATTTGCAACATTCAAATTGGGTCAAAATTTAATTAGCATGAATATAAGATATCCCACAAGAAAACTACAAAACCATAAAAAGAAATAGTTTCCCGAGTGATATAACCCCACAAAATACTTGCCCTATCAGCATAGGTAGAAACACAGATAAATTGTTCATATATACAGAGCTAACATGCTTTTCTTCCCATCAAATTCATATATAACAAAAGAAAAGCAATGCATATATAGAAAACATTAGGGTCCACTTCTAATGATTTAATTAATATATATATATATATATGTAAAACAAGCCAATTCTTGTAAAAAAGCAAATATGTTCCCTAATTTATTTTTTTATTTTTTAATTCTAACTAGATATTTTTGTTTTAATTAAAATAGTGTGACTTAGGCTTTCTTAAATTACCTTTTGACTCAAGGTGACAATTCTCGCCAAAGGAGGCCAAGTTGATAGATCATATAAATAACACATATACAAATTAGATTTATAACTCTTCCAATGTGTTTAAACTTTCTACACGTATGACCACGGGCCTACTTAATACACTTGTGGAGATACATGTACTGGACAAAACAGAATGTGCAAACCACAATCAACTCCCTTTCTTGCTGTTTCAATTGCATTTGTATATTGGTCCTCATAAAAGACCAAAAACGAAAAGAAAAGGAAGACTTCACATTCTGTTCTTCATTACATATTCCAAAAAAAGATATTTCTATCCATCTAATTGTGTTAATAATCTACTAATTTAAAATATAAATAACAATTACTAAACATATAAAAATATAAAACAACCATACAATTAAAGACCAACAAATTGAAGCCAGATTCCAATAACACCACCTAAAATATACTCCAAAAGTACTCATATATGTATAAGTTGAATTTTGCAACTAGCCTTTCCCAATATATATTTGGATTCAAGACTTAAACCTAAAAATAGATACAACTCATTCTTGATCATAAAATTATCAACACATACTCAAAATATTCGTAATAACAAAATAGAAAGAAATCTAGGAGAAACAATCAACAAAATTGGATTCTGTCTCATAGATATCTGGCTCCGATACCAACTATAAGAAAATAATTTAACCCAAGATGCAAATATCCATGATATCAAAACACCATAAATAAATTGATTTATTCACATACCTATTTGAGCCATGAGATTGATGATAAATCATTCTTGCAATTTCACGATTGATTGCTAAGTCTTCCTCTCCTTCTCACACAAACCACTTGACAACTCTAATGTGATAGCAATTTCAAAACGTGGAATGGAGAGGTGACCTATCCACAATATATATAAAATAAAACCCTAAAGAGCTCTCCTATCACAAGTTTCTAAGATTGGGCTTACACCAACTGTCATACCAAGTCTGTTTAGAAAAAGGCTTTTACAATATTGGGTCAAAATATTAGGCCCTATGAGTCTATCTCATTAACCATATTAATTTAATCCATTTTTATTTTATTGAAAAACAAATTCAATTAATAGAAGTCCACATATTGAAATAAAATTCCAACATCTTTCTCGTGTACTCTTTCTTGCTTTACTATCCCTCATCTTAATAGAACTTTTTCATAGTGGGTTGTCATTGGCTTCAACAATGACATAGAAAAAGTACTCTTTCTTGGTTACTTTCCCACTTCTTATTTTTCCTCATCTTGCAAGGTTCATATGGTGGTTCGCTCATCAAGTATCTTCCAGGATTTCAAGGCCCACTTCCCTTTGAACTCGAGACCGGCTAATTAGATATATAAGTTATTTTATCACACAGTATATTGTCTTATCAACTGTTCAGTCTAATGGATAATTAATTAAACTGCCTTCTGATATTGGAGTGGACAAAGGAGAAAATGTGCAGCTGTTCTATTATTTTGTGAAATCAAATGGGTCTAATCCTGGGAAAGATCCTCTCATTCTTTGGTTGACGGGAGGCCCTGGATGCTCTGCTCTAACTGGATTCTTTTATGAAAATGGTAAATCAAATCCTTGACAGTGTATTTCATACTTAGTGCATTTTCAGTTGAAGTGATCATGACTGGACACTGAGGGGTTACACATACACCACATAAAACATTTCATATACTTTTACTAATTAGTTTTAAATTGTAGACTTGATAATGGATAGACTATTATTCTATGTAGCTCCACATCCTAAATTATTCAAGTAATAATATTTTATATTTTATTTTAGAAAAAAATACGCAGAGCAGCGAAAACTTAATTTTACGCTATCTTACTTACCTTCCTATCACTATCTTACTTACCTTCCCATGATCTAGGCCTGTAAATGGGTAGGGTATCACCCTACCCATACCCATACCCTAAAATACCTATACAAAAATATCCAATTTTTACCCTACCCTAAAATACCCAAAAGAATGAGACCCTAATCCTACCCTACCCTAACTAACCCAAGACCCATTGGGTCTAGTTTATTAGACTTATGTTTTTAATGTATACACTAATTTTCTTAATATATACTAAAAATATTATTTTGCATATGACAACAAAAAATAATTTTTTTTCTATATTTAATTTAATCATTAAATTTAAATTAATTAATTTTAAACTTTTTGCTAATTAAATTAACTATTTTATTAATATAATAGTTAAACTTTATTAATATTATTAGCAGTTAAACTTTTTGCTAATTAAAAAAAAATACAGTTTAAAAGTAGTTAATTAAAACAGTTCATAAAAACAGTTTATTAAAAAAACAGTTTATTAAAAAAAGTTAATAAAAACAGTTTATTAAAAAAACAGTTAATAAAAATAGTTTATTAAAAAAACATACAGTTTATTAAAAAAATAGTGAATAAAAACATTTTATTAAAAAAATACGGTTTATATACAGTTTATTAAAAAAATAGTTAATAAAAACAGTTTAAGAGCAAAAACTTTTTCTATATTTAATTTTATAAAAACAGTTAATTTCTATATTACTAAACTTTATTCATTAGCAAAATTAATTTTATTAACTGTTTTTATAAAAATATTTATTCCATTATTAATTTTATTAATAAAAAGTGTTCAACTGTTGCTATGCTATTTCAATTTTTTTTTTTAAAATTGCAATCTCAATTTATTAATTTTATTAATTTAGTTTAATTTTTAATAAAAAAATTTATTTAATTGTTACCGCTCATTCACATATTTATAATTTTTATATATAAAAAGTTTATCATTAATATAAATTTGATTTCGGTATAAACAATTTTTAGATTCATAAATTAAATTTAAATATAAAGTAATGGGTAATGTATGGGTATGGGTACATGGGTAATTTATGGGTATAGACCCTACCCATACCCATTACATTTTATTTAATAAGTATGGGTACGGGTATGGGTATGGGTATGACATTTTGGGTCTGGGTAGGGTAATACCCTACCCATTTACAGGCCTACCATGATCTATTGGGTCGAACTTATTAGAATAAGTGTCCATAGACTAATTTTTTGAATACATATTATAAAAAATATTTGAAATGCAATACAAAAAATTTACCTAAATTTAATTTATATATACATTTAATTTAGTCATTAAATTTAGTTGAGTAAATCTTTACATTTCATTTTGGTTGTTGTCAATAAACAAAAGAATTTTTTTTTAATATTTTGCTTACATTTAATTATTAACTCTTTGCATTTCACTTTTTCTTTAAATATATTACTCTTTTTATCTCTTTAATTTTATTTTTTCCATTCTTTTTTCAAAAAATGTTATTTCATATAATATATTCAAGCAAATATATGTGAATAGTTAAAAATATATATTATATATAAAAATTAATAAATACTTTTGATTTTATTGTATTAAAAATTTAGTTACATATAATTTTTTGGTTAATGTGTTATAATATATGGTAATAGGTAATGAGTAATTTTTGGGCACATGGTATGTCACTAATTTAAGGATAGATGCTACCCAAATTCATTGCATTATTTTAATAAGTATGTGCTTAGGTATGAATTATTGAGCTTGGATAGGATAATACCTTATCCATTGACACGTCTAGTTGACCCCCTCTAATCCAATACAATAATTCTATAAAATTAATTTCAAATCATGTGTGCAAATAAATTTATATGCACTTAATTATTTGAGCTTTCAATTTTTTTTTTCATTCTCCATGTAGTAGTAATTGCTAACACGTGATTCTCTATCGCAGGACCAGTAAATTTTGCGCAGGGTTATGATGGGGGCTTGCCAAAAGTGAACTTGAATCCCAATTCATGGACTCAAGTGCGTACTTATCTATATTTGGATTCATTTTCATTTTTGTTTAATCTCCTTCAGTTGGAAGTATTTTTTAAAATATTTCACCTTAAAATATGTGTGCTTCAATTGGTGAGCTGCAATGTTTGATATATTTAGTTGATAGTTTGTTTTTAAAAAAATATTATATTTGTCTTTAGAGCTTTTCTTGAAAATGAGTTGAAGATTTTTGAAAAATAGGATAAATATTTTAAAAATATAGGGTGAGAAATAAGATGTAGGTTTTGAGAAAAAACAAAAAAAGATCCTTTCTTCTATTTTTTCTTAGCTTGAGACATCAATTTTAGGAAATACAAAAAACACTCGTAATTTAGCAAATAATGTGGAAATAATTGTTGTGGATAATTATATGATTTTGTTAGCATCATAAAATATAATTATATAATCATTATAAACATAATTACATAAAATATAATGCATAAAATAGTAGATTAAACTGCATAAAAGATTGAAGAAAATGGAGCTAGATCAATGGAGAGTCACGACACTTATTGTTGTCCTAAAGCCCTACTTGCCTCCCTTCGTTCGGGTACTAACGGTTGATCATGACTTCAAGATAAAACTCATTATCTCACAGCAATGTTTTATCCCATGTGCACGACCACGAGGAGACTAGGAACCAACCCATAGTCAGGTTGCCAAAATACAAATTCTTGTGGGGATAATGTATAAACTCACAAAATTCTCCCCAATCAAATGGCTAATAGATGGCCCCTATATATATAATAAAATAATTTGACTGTTAAAAGAAATAATGGCCAATAATAAAATCTCATAACATTGATTATAAACTCAACAATAATTGGCCATATAATGAGGCAAATTAAGATGGTCAAATTATTGTGAATACATATAAATCATGACATAATGAAAATAATAAAGAGACCATAAAATTCAATAAGTGTTGGAAATTAAAATTAAATAATTAAGAAATTTTAAAGCTTAACTTTCAACAATCCCCCACAAGGTTTAAAATTTTTGAAATCAATATATTAAAGAAATATGGTGGCAACTTATACCATGTAATTGGTGCATGTACCTTCCAGGCTTGAACATACACTTAATGTTAGCAATATCCATTTGAGTGAACCATAATGGACTAAGCCCTGAATTAGGTCCTTTGAACCAAACTTCAATTACCACACACACACGATATTGACTTTAGGACAATGTTGTAGCGGGTTAGTGCATTAATGGCCCTGCGCTCAATCTTAATTCTCGTAAGGTCTCGAGGGTTAGCCCAAACCCATAGCCACGGCCCATGGAAACTCTCACTTTGGTGAGCCCTCCAAAGGTGTGTGTGATCCATACATTGCAGAAATCCCGCTTTGATCTCATTAAGGGTCAAAGCCCAGCCTAATATCACATTTTCATAGCACTTCACCTTAGGGATGGGAATGAGGTATCTCATGTACACTCTCCTTAAAATTAGTGCCTATATACAAGTCATGCAGTATGGGTTGTTCCTACCTATTGAACCTTCATCATGGGGTCTCCAATTACAAAGGTTGGGTTACTCCCAAAGGTGACTGCCTTACGGGCTTAACCCATCCCCCTCGATGATTAAGGATCTAGCCTCTGCTCTAGTCCCCTGAGGCAGTTTTCCATCTCGTGGAATATAGTATCACATGCCTCTTATTTCATTTTCCCCCCCTCCTTGGTTTACTCAATCATGCAAGTACACCTATTTTATAAGATAAAACCCCGCAAATAATATATTATTAGACTAATGAAAATAAATCAAAGTATCACTAGCAAGTTCTTTGGATATTTTAGAGTCCCCAATTTCTTCTAGGACCATTATTGTTTTGGCAATCTCCCATGGATTTAATATATATTTCCTACACACTTATAAACTCAACAAAATAGTAGATTATTATTCAAATGAGATTGAAATCCATTTCAACCCCCACATTTTCCTTATGATTTGGGGAAGGTAAATACAAATAAGTAATAGCAATGACACTATTGTACTTTTATTAATTCAATCAAGTGATAATTAAAGTTTCTATCACTATTAGAATTGAAAGAACCTCATATTATCTTTCAATCTTACACCCCCCCCCCCCGCCATAGTACTTATGGTGAATTAACATGGAAACGAATGCAATATAGCTCTTTACATTTCATTTTGGTTGTTGTCAATAAACAAAAGAATTTTTTTTTAATATTTTGCTTACATTTAATTATTAACTCTTTGCATTTCACTTTTTCTTTAAATATATTACTCTTTTTATCTCTTTAATTTTATTTTTTCCATTCTTTTTCAAAAAGTGTTGTTTCATATAATATATTCAAGCAAATATATGTGAATAGTTAAAAATATATATTGTATATAAAAATTAACAAATATTTTTAATTTTATATGTTTTAAAAATTTATCATTAGTTACATATAATTTTGGTACGTATAATTTTTGGGTTCATGTGTTATATTTGAATATATGGTAATAGGTAATGGTTAATTTTTGGGCACATCATATGTCAATAATTTAGGGATAGACGCTACCCAAATTCATTGCATTATTTTAATAAGTATGGGCTTAGGTATGAATTATTGAGCTTGGATAGGATAATACCCTATCCATTGACACGTTTAGTTGACCCCCTCTAATCCAATACAATAATTCTATAAAATTAATTTCAAATCGTGTGTGCAAATAAATTTATGTGCACTTATTTGAGCTGTCAATTTTTATTTTTTTTTTGGCTCTTCATATAGTAATAATTGCTAACATGTGTGTGACACCCCACTCAGGGTAACCCATAGCTGAGATACCAAAACATTCCAAACAATAATTCTAAACCCAAAATACAAGCAATAGGCCTATACTCAAACATTTCAAGCTCATCAGAAATAGCAGCGGATTCCAACTTAGATAAACCTATAACATACAACACATATACTAAATACATACCACAAATTTTTCCAAATTCAACTTATCAGAAGCAGCGAAAATTGAAACTTAACTAACTCGACAAACCATTAAGTAAATGCCATGATTCACTTTATATCTAACATAACAAAATTTTACATCCCATAAGTCATCCACATCAATATGGCATATCACGATATCTTGAGTCCATACTTAGCAATTAGATGATTCCATATATACATTCAACATTTGATTTATTACAAAATATACTCATCCAGCTTGGAGTCTAAATCCTTCTAGTCCCTATCTAAGAGAATCAAAATAAATGGAGGGTGGGGGTGAGTCCAAAGGACTTAGTGAATGACAACTGTAAGCATAAAAGAAAGAATCTATTGAGGAAAATCAATTCAACAGACAGTAGATTAACAATCAAGCGGAACATAACAAATTACGGTCAGGCAGTTAGTAAACAATCGGACAATCAAAAAAATAATCGAACGATCATATATCAATCAATCAAACAAATTAGATCAATTGATGCAATCTAACAGATCATATCAAAACAATCATACCAGTCCTTTATTTCTGTCATTTTGAACATAACGGCACGTCCCGCTTTGCGGTTGGGAACAACATATCGGCTCGTCCCGAGCTTAACAACTGGAATCAACATAATAGCTCGTTCCGAACTTAATAGCTAGGATCAACATAATAGCTTGTCCCAACCTTAACAGTTGGGATCAACATATCGAATCACACAGATAACAAACAGACGGATATTAGATCGAACAGATCACAATATGGACTGATAACAGATAACAAATGAGAGTTCTAGGCGCCAGAACGGACAAGAACAAAATCGATATCAAAGATAACCCTCATGGGGTGTCCAAATCAGATAACGGATAAAAAATCAAAATTCCAACACATTTCAGATTTCAAACAAATAGAGTGCGGTAAAAAAATAGAAAACCCACATAGGGGCTTATCACAAATAACAGATAGTTAGAAAAGGTGCCAGATTGGCAAACCTTCACAGGGGTCATTCCACAAGAATAGACAAATATAATCGAGACCAGATTGGTAGACCCTCACCTCCATATTCTCAGAAAAGTTTTCGCCACCTACTAATCTGCGAGACCCACTTCGTTGTCACCTAACCAAAAAGAATATTTATAATCAAAATCCATACTTAATCCTATTAATTATACCATTAATAATCCAGAATCACTAATTTATCGATTAATACGGAATTTTAAAGTTTAAGCGGTACTATCAGCCCAAAATGGCTAATAAAGTCATTATGACCAAAATAATCCCGGTTCCTAATTACATAAAAAGTCTCATAACATCATCCCCAATCAATAATAATAGTCCAATTATCTTAAATAACCCATTTCTTGCCACTTAAATCCCAAATTCGTAAAGTTAGGGTTTCTCTTACAATTAACTCGATAATTCCCAATATTTCATACAATTATATAGTCCGAGTTGACTAAACTCATACTAGCACATGCATATATCGAGCTTTAGTCCCATAACATATGAAATTACCCACTTATCGATTCTCAAGTTTCAATTTCATCAAATCATAGAGTAATCACTTAAATAACTCAATTAATCCTTTCTTAACATCCACTAATACATAATCCGGGCCAACTGTGCGATATACTAAACCATGCATGGCTAAAGATATAAAACAACTATATATGATCCTCATAATACAAGATTAGGAATTCTAATACAACATGCATGTATATATATAAGCATCAACCAACTTCTATACCCATGATTAGATCAATCGGACCTTGGATTCACAAACTAAGACCACTGTCACGATCCTCGCGATGAGAGGAAAAAACTGTCATTTGACCATCGCCGCATCACCGTCCTCCGTCCACCGCCATGCACCACCATCGAAAATGACCTAAACCACCACCAAAAGAAGCCTTTCAGCTCAAAGAACCAAACTCCTCAATCAATTTTACCAAATTCCATTGAATTGAAGCTCAATTTGAGCTTCGATCACCCAGACTACCACTCTTCGCTGCGTCGATTTTTTCCAAATTCCATCGCCTCCGGTGGTCTGTTCTGAAATTTGAAGCTACTGGCTTGCTCCTTGAACTGAGAGCTACAAAACCCACCACTCATAACTCAACTTCTGGTGCTAGAATGGGAAACCTATCAACCCCGTTGAGCCTGAATTTTTTATCTCAAATTTCGGCCGCTACGCCAGTGGGTTTTGGATGAAAGTGGTATGGCTGTGTTCTTTGTTCAGAGAGGAACAATTTGGTACCAATTATGATAGGTTTTGGTGGACGAAATTGTTCGCCGAAAAATTAAGAAAGAATTGGTGCATGGGGAAGAAAAATGGAGAAAAATAGGAAAGAAGGAGTTGACCAAGATATGAAAATCCAATCTTTTGGAAATTGCAATTTTTCACCAAAAACATAAGTCAGGTTTTCAATCAGATCCTCCGAAGTTTCCTCAAACCTCAATTCAGCCCCAAGAAATAGTTAGTGCATAACTTTGACCCCTTTCACCAAAAATTATAGCCATGCAACCCCAAAACTTTCAAGATATGATCTAATCAAGTTTTTGAAAATTGCAAATATACCCCAAAACTTTCAAAATTCTTGCAATCAAGTCATTTTCATTTTATTTTCAAGCCCTAAAATCCGACCAATCAAAATCTTGATTTCTAAATTCTTATTTTCTGAAATACCTAATTTCAGGGGTGTTACAGACTCCCCCCGTTAAAAGAATCTGGTCCCCAGATTCTCATTTGAGTACTGTTCCAACTAGCAGAAATAAGTTGATTCGGTTAGTCGATCTACATTTTACCTTTTCATTATATTCTGCCAAAATTCTTCTTTCAAGTCCTGATGTATTTATGCCTCTCGAGTGCATCGTGTCTCTTAACTTGTGCGTCTCACTAGCGAACTTTCTTTCATCTCTTTCAGCACACATATTTCTTACTGAACAGAAGGGCATCTTGATTTTCGGTATTGAACTCAGATCTCCAAAAACTTCTGATCTTTCCTTAGGGCTCATCGCATTTCATCCTAAGATTCAGACTATACTTATCTCTACAATCCTATTTGCTATATTAATTTTTAACACAACACCCATTCTTAGGCTTTCTGATGCTCCTGGTCCTAGTTAGTGATCTATCCCAACTTTTTGGCTCGGGGCATTTGGCCACTACATTCACCTTTTCGGGTGACAAGTGATGGAGAAATCGAAATCTTCTAGGGTTTACAACCATCAGCGCTGTCTCCTATTCAAATTCTCATTCTGGTCAAATGGTTGACTTTTCTGAGTTAATTTAGTCAACGTGTCAACTAATTAGAAAAGTTCTTTACAATCTTCATTAATAGCTGACAAGATACAGAAAACTATGAACTTCTATCATGTTTTTCTGGTCTCTTCCAATTGACTATTGTCTCTATCTTAGAGGGATCAACCTCTACCCTATCTTAGGATATTATGTGCACAAGAAAAGCCACCTTCTCTATCCAGTATTTGCACTTACAAGCTTTCCATACAACTGATACTCCCTCTTGGGGCTCTGAGAATCATGTATAAGTGCTTATGTGGTCTTTTCTGGCTTTCGGCTGGTAGTACCCTTGCTTCTTCCAACATTCAATCTCCTATTTCTCTATATTCTCCATTTATCTATCTAGCATATAACTCCTTGCCTAAGTACTTATTTTAAATGACTTGACTCTGTTTTTCTATCCTTTAAAGCCCCATTCCTATCATGCATGTTTTCCTGAAAACCTTGGCACCATCTTAGAAGATTTTCCTTTTCTTCCTTTAGGACTGTATTCTCATTCTTCAAATCTTCCACGTTGTCCTCAAATACAATATTACCTGCGATGAATCCTTACCTATATCTCCACATAACAAAATTTTATTGCCCAAAATCCACATTCTCAGAATCATATCCCTACATAGCTAAGATATCCCTTAACTCAAGCGCTTACATTCTAAATGATTTTCAAATCAAGCTTAATCTCAAGTAAGTCCATCAACTCTAACTCTTCTAAGCTTCCAAGAATAAAAGGAATAGAAGGATCAGATGGGGCTATACAAAACTCAAGGAGACACAAGACTTAATCATTCTACAGTATACGATAAAATCCTATAAGCATCCTACAATACATAAACTCATCTTCCTAATGTCAACTGATCAAATCCATCTTAAATCCTCGAATTACACAAGATCTCCCAATATGCAAAGTACTTAAAATTCGTACTCAAACTAACCAAAACATAAGGTCAGTCACAAATCCTAATGATACTCAAATGATATTCAACGCCTAAGTCATCAATAACTTAGGCTCTAATATCCTTTAACTCATTCATATCTTAAACATTTCCACAATCTAGCTTAACTCCATTATCCAAGAGTTCCATATTCGAGGATCATATTCTAGCGTAGCTCAGGTTTCCAAACCCAAGCTCTGATACCACCTATGACACCCCATTTAGGGTAACCCAAAGCTAAGATATCAAAATATTCCAAACAATAATTTTGAACCCAAAATACAAACAATAGGCCCATACTCAAACATTTCAAGCTCAACAGAAATAGTAGCGGTTTCCAACTTATATAAACCTGTAACATACAACACATATACTAAATACATACCACAAAATTTTCAAATTCAACTTATTAAAAGCAGTGAAAATTCAAACTTAACTAACTCGACAAACCATTAAGTAAATGTCATGATACACTTTATATCTAACATAAAAAAATTTTACATCTCATAAGTCATCCACATCAACATGGCATATCACGACATCTCGAGTCCATACTTAGCAATCAGATGATTCCATATATACATTCAACATCTGATCTATTACAAAATATATTCATCCAGCCTAGAGTCCAAATCCTTCACTTAGTTCTTGTCTGAGAGAATCAAAATAAATTTGGGGGGGGGGGGTAAGTCCAAAGGACATAGCGAGGGATAACTGTAAGCATAACAGAAAGATTCTGTTGAGGAAAATCAACCTAACAGACAGTAGACTAACAGTCAAGAAGAACATAACAAAATATGGTTAGGCAGTCAGTAAACAATCGAACAATCATATATCAATCAATGAAACAGATCAAATCAATCGATGCAATCTAACAGATCATATCAAAAAAATCATATCAATCCCATATTTCTGCCATTCCGAACATAACGACATGTCCTGCTTTACAGCTGGGAACAACATATCGACTCGTCCTGAGCTTAACAACTGGAATCAACATAACAGCTCGTCCTGAACTTAACAGTTGGGATCAACAAAATAGCTCGTCCCGAGCTTAACAGTTGGAATCAACATATCGGATCATACAGATAACAAATAGACAGATATCAGATCAAACAGATAACAATTAATACAAACAGATAACAGATAACAAACGAGAGTTTTAGGCGCTAGAACGGATAAGAACAAAATTGATATAAAAAAATAACCCTCACAGGGGTGTTCAAATCAGATAATGGATAACAAATCAGAATTCCAACATATTTCAAATTTCAAACAAACAGAGTATGGTGCAGAAATAGAAAACGCACACAGAGGCTTATCACAAATAACAGATAGTTAGAAAAGGTGCCAGATTGGCAGACCCTCACAGGGGTTATTCCATAATAACAAATAAATATAATCGAGGCTAGATTGACAAACCTTTACCTTCGTATTCTCAGAAAAGCTGTCACCGCCCACTAATCTGCGGGACCCACTTCATTGTCACCTAATCAAAAAGAATATTTATAATCAAAATCCATACTTAATCCTATTAATTATACCATTAATAATCTAGAATCACTAATTTATTGATTAATACGGTATTTTAAAGTTTAAAAGGTATTATCAGCCCGAAATGGCAAATAAAGTCGTTATGACCAAAATAATTAACATCATCCCCAATCAATAATAATAGTCCAATTATCTTAAATAACCCATTTCTTGCCACTTAAATCCCAAATCCATAAAGTTAAGGTTTCTCTTCTAATTAACTCGATAATTCCCAATATTTCATAAAATTATATAGTCCGAGTTGACTAAGCTCATACTGGCACACGCATATATCGAGTCTTAGTCCCATAACATCTCAAATTACCCACTTATCAATTCTGAAGTTTCAATTTCATCAAATCATAGATTAATCACTTAAATAACTCAATTAATCCTTTCTTAACATCTACTAATACATAATCCGGGCCAACTGTGCGATATACTAAACCATGCATGGATAAAGATATAAAACAACTATATATGATCCTCATAGTACAAGATTAGGAATTCTAATACAACATGCATATATATGTATATGTACATAAGCATCAACCGACTTCTATATCCACGATCAAATCAATCGGACCTCGGATTCACAAACTAAGACCACTGTCATGATCCTCATGATGAGAGGAAGAAACTGTCCTTCGACTACCACCGTGTCGCCGTCCGCTGTCCGCCGCCATGTACCACCACCGAAAATGACCCAAACCACCACCAAAAGAAGCCTTTCAGCTCAAATAACCAAACCCCTCAATCAATTTTACCAAATTCCATCGAATTGAAGCTTAATTTAAGCTCCAATCACCCAGACCACCACTCATCACCATGTCAGTTTTCTCTAAATTTTATTACCTTCGGTGGTCCGTTCTGAAATCTGAAGCTACTAGCTTGCTCCTTGAGCTGAGAGCTACAGAACCCACAACTCATAACGGGGAACGGGAAACCTATCAACCTTCGTCGAGCCTAAATTTTTTATCTCAAATTTTGGCCACTACGCCGGTGGATTTTGGATAAAAGTGGTATAGCTATGTTCCTTGTTCAGAGAGGAACAATTTAGTACCAAATATGATAGGTTTTGGTGGACGAAGTTGTTCGCAGGAAAAGTAAGAAGGAATCGGTGCATGGGGAAGAAAAATAGAGAAAAATGGGAAAGAAGGAGTTGACCAAGATTTTTAAATCCAATCTTTTGAAAATTGTGATTTTTCCCCAAAAGCTTACGTTAGATTTTCAATCATGTCCTCCAAAGTTTCCTCAAACCTCAATTCACCCCAAGAAATATTTAGTGCATAACTATAACCCCTTTGACCAAAAATTATAGCCATGCAACCCCAAAACTTTCAAGATATGGTCCAATCAAGTTTTTGAAAATTGCAAATATACCCCAAAACTTTCAAAATCCTTGCAATCAAGTCATTTTCATTTTATTTTCGAGCCCTAAAATCCGACAAATCAAAATCTCAATTTCTAAATTCTTATTTTCTGAAATACTGAATTTTAGGGGTGTTACAATGTGAATCTCTATTGCAGGACTAGTAAATTTTGCGCAGGGTTATGATGGGTGCTTGCCAAAATTGACCTTGAATCCCAATTCATGGACTCAAGTAAGTACTTATCTATGTTTGGATTCACTTTCATTTTTCTTTAATTTCCTTCAGTTGGAAGTAACTTTTAAAATATTTCACCTTACAATATGTGTGCTTCAATTGGTGAGCTGCAATGCTTGATACATTTAGTTGATAGTTTGTTTTTAAAAAAAGATTATATTTGTCTTTGGAGCTTTTCTTGAAAATGAGTTGAAGATTTTGAAAAATAAGATAAAAATTTTGAAAATATAGGCTGAGAAATTAATAAGATGTAGGTTTTGAGAGAAAACAAAAAAAGATTCTCTTTTCTTCTTTTTCTTAGCTTGAGACATCAATTTTAGGAAATACAAAACACACTCGTATTTTAACAAATAATGTGGAAATAATTTCTGGAAGCAAAACCAATATAGCATTATTCAATTTTTTTTTCCCTTTCTCTATAAACAAATCGAGTAAATTAAAGAATGACAATAAATTGGTAGATAGCAAGCGTTCTATATCTCGATTTGTCGGTGGGAACTGGAGTTTCCTATCCTAAGACACCGAAGGCCTCCCATTCCATAGGTTTACAATCATGCGAACAAACCTATCAATTTCTTCAAAAGGTATTACACTTCACTTATTATCAAAATTAAAGTCTGTTCTTTTAAATTTATTAGATGCTAATGTGAATCTATGATGGATGGTGCAATTTGAACATTGTCTTCTAACTTACATACCCATAATTCATGATGAGATGGCTAAGAATCATATTAATAGCCTGTAGAATTCTTCCATTTAGTTTATACATTTTGCCCATCTACTCTTGGCATAGAGTTATATGTATCTGATGAAACACAAGTATCAATTTTAAGTTGTTGCCTGCTTCTGTAATGTGCTCTTTTCGTGCGTAGTTTCAATGAAAATAGCGAAATGACTCTAAAATAATATGTTGTTTTATCTTTCATTTCGTGATATACATGCACACAAACTGTATATAAATAGCACCAAGGCCATGTTTAAGAAAGTACTTTATACCCTTGATGTGTATGTGTTATATTGAATGAAAATAGAATGAAAAATTAGAATAAAAGATCAAGCTGGCATTTTAATGCTTACTATCAATGGGAAGTACAAAGAAAGGGCTCTTTAATATGTAGGCCGAAAGTTTGGTGTTAATTTTTGTATTTCATTGTAATACCCCATTCCACATGACTAAATATGAAAAGAGTGACTGCTATAGAAACTTTGGTTAAAGAACTCATGTGCATCCATTGAATATTATTTTAGCAAGTTGAACTTACACTATTTTAGGATGTACTTGATGGGCTTGGAGGAAATTTTTGCTTCTAATTGGCTCACGGGCTTGGGGTGTGATGTTCGCAATATACATGCATGTGCAATTACAATGTTTTATCATAACAAATAACTAGAAATAATATTTTTAAATTTTGCCTATGTTTATGAGAATTGTAGGTATTTAAATAAAAGAAAGCAAACAAGATATATATATACACACACAGTTGTACTAGTTCTAGCTTTTTAGCCCATCCTTAATTTTATATTCCAAAACATATTTGCAGTAGTTGGATTATCATCCAGAATTTATCTCAAGCCATTTTACATTGGTGGTGACTCGTATATAGGCGTGACTATATCGGTTATTGCCCAGATAATATCAAATGGTGAGAGCTTAAAATAGTGTGTACATTGTACGTCATTGGATACCTCTTCGTTGAATTAGTCAATGAAAAATAACAATTATAATTCTGTAGCATTATTATTCTTGTAATCATCCCAAAACTATCTCCATATTTTGACTCTTCAATGCAATTCATAGAATGAGATGGAAGTTAAGCCACAAATTAAATTTACGGTTAGTAATTAACGTGGCAAATTATATTTTTGAGTGCAAAACTAGATACATTCTTTAAGTACTTTTCACTTTTCATGTGGTGTTTTTATGCAAGTAAATATTATCATATATAATAAAAGATATAGGAAAACAATCAAAAAGAACTTCAAAAAATGGAATTAGAGTTAACAATTCAATTATATAGCATGAATTCCAAGCATCCAAATATACTCCAAATGAATTTAACATAGTTTTGTCAGAGGAAAATATTTTACTTCCACTTTTTTCCAAAACATTTCAGATATGGTATTATAAGCAAAATAAGTCCTTACTTTGGCGTGGTTGAAAAAGTAAATGGCACACTTGATAAGAATTTGTTGAGATAAGGATTATCAATTGTCAAGTGATATTGACCTCTTATACTTGTTACAAATTATCTTATTACTCAGATTTTGAATCCATTGGTTCTAGGGCTATATGCTTGGCAATGCATTGGCATTCCCAAATATAGGATAATTATAAGTTACCATTTGCTCATGGAATGACACTTATCCCTAATGAACTCTACAAGGTTAAATATATAATTTTATCCTATTACTGAAAAATGTCTATGTTGAAGTTTCAACTTTTTTTTGTCCCTTTTGTTTTGCAGTCATTGAAGAGAAATTGTAGAGGGAAGTATAAAAGCGTAGATCCTAATAATGTCTTGTGTCTGCAAGATGTTCGTACTTTCCATCAGGTAAGAAATAGACCCTTGTGTTCTTTTTTCTATAGACTATTCCATGAAATCTCTTTGCAACTGGACTATCATTGCAGTTAGTTAGTTGATAATTTGGATGAAGGACAAATTTTAGAACCTACATGTGATCCCCATTCCAAAGATGGAAGATCTCTTGAAGAGAAACACCTAGAGCTCTACAATGGCAAACAACTTCCCACACCAAAGTGCCGAGTAAGGCTCCAATAACATAATTAGATATTACTTCCATTATGTGAACTTTGAAAATTTTGTTCTCCTTTCCTAAGCAACTCAAGAACTTGATTGGTGAGCAAATTTGACAAAAGATCATATATGCCACTGTTGTCACTCTTATACGTGATTGTTTTCTCAGGCCCAAGAGAAAAGGCTTGCTGAAATTTGGGCTGATGATCCTAGTTTTCAAGAAGCCCTCCATATTGAAAAGGTGTGTTTTTAATACAATATAGTTATGGAGGCATAATACAATATGAAAATAATTATTATACATAATGCAGGGAAGTATTAGAAACTAGATTAGGTGCAACTTTAGTTTGCCTTACCAGCTACAAAGTGGGATAGCAGGCCGTATCATACAAATCTCAGCACTAAAGGCTATAGGTCCCTTATAAATAGGCAAGGCACATACACTAAATAACACTACTTTGATTTAATTGACACTTTTGTTTCTTTGTGTGTATATATAGTGGTGATCAAGACATGGTAGTCCCTTATCTTGCAAGTGTAGCATGGATTAAATGGTTGAACTATCCCATTATAGATGAGTGGAAACAATGGGTTGTCCAAGAACAAGTTGCAGGGTTCCAAATCAAGCAACATTTCTTTTTTATTACTTTGGTAAAGATTTGAGATCTTATGGAATTTGACATTTAGATATGCAAGTTTACCAGGACTTATGCCAACAAAATGACATTTGCTACTGTAAAGGGAGGAGGTCATACTGCTCCAGAGTACAAGTGTATTGAATGTGTAGCCATATTCAAAAGATGGATATCATATCAGTCTTTATGATGAGAAGATGCATTTCGAGTTGTGAGAATTGAAAAATAAATTGAGATTTAGAGATTTATGGACGTAGTTAAGTGGAAATGAGCTATTTGGCTTACTCATTGGGAACTACTAATAAAGGTCCGTCTAGAATAAGAAAGAAATTAGATTGGTGTTCACTACATTATTTGTTGATGTTTTATTGGGTTGGCTTTTTCTGTCATAGCCTTAAACGAAAATTTATAAATCCTTACATATACTATAAATTAAATACTTTCCATTCCGTACTTAACTAGCTAGAAGTCTAATAGTTGATGCACATAAAGCACAATTAGAAAGGTTGAATTTGGCTAGTCTAGAATCACACGTTTTGGACATTACAACTGCAAATAAAATGTTGCTCAAACTTGGGCAGTTAGTAAGCCCACAAAACCAGTGCTCCTAAAGCACAACAAGAATATGTGAGAGTTGTAGGCATAAAATGCTTTAGTTGGAACAATGGAAGTGAAGATGGGGGAAAAAATTATATATATATATATATATATATGAGGAAGAATATTAAGAATAGGTAACAGGTGATATATAGAATTAACACAAGAAAGGGTGAGCCACACAAGGAGATAAGGAGTCAAGCATACACTAATTGAAGCATATAAAAGTTCAAAATGTACCAAGCATGTGTAAACTATAGGTATACTTCGTTCATGTTATTGCTTTTCTGATGCAACACTAAAACAGGAGACTTAATGTAGCTTTGATATCAATTAAAGGTTGGGTGGAAATCAAGTGAATTTGATTGAAAATCACTCAATATTTTTGTCTAATTTATGGTATTTATCATATTATACATATGTTATCTCCTTTCTTATACATACATATACGATTTAGATCCTCTATTCCATTTGATATTCCATTTCATAAATATATGACATGTGTATTAAATATTTTCTTATAAAAATAATTGATTAAGAATTAGATACACTTGGCATAAGTACAGTAAATTGGAATAGGAGATGAAATAGAAAATGAAATAGAGAATCTAAAGTGATAAATATATGCTAGTTATCCAAAATTGGGAGCCTATATACGAATATAATTACTTGCAAATAAACTAGAATTCTATTGTAGTTAATATGTCAATAAGCCTGAATGGCTTGAATCTCACAAGGTTGGTTTGATCATTTTCAAACTAAGTTCAATATGATTCCAATTAAATTGAGCTTGATCTTTTTAATATTTACACACGCATAGACATTAAGGAATCATTAAGGTTTTAATCTAAAATTTTATACATACAAATGCGAGGATGATGCCACTAGTGGCATAGCAGCTTGAGTTGAATGTTAGGAATTAAGTCCAAATTGAATTCAAGCATGGGCACAAGTTGGCTAGGATGAACTACGTTTATGCTTGTTATAAATTCTTAACATTAGTTATTATAAATTAATTGTAGAGAACTAATAAATATTGATATAAAAATAAAGGGGCATCGAAAAGTATGGAGACATAGAAAGAACCGTAAGGCATGACTCATAAGTGGTAATACCTACCACTCTAGAAATTTACCTAAGAATTTAGAGTAAGAATAAGAATATTTTTTTTCCTAAACACAAGCCAAAGGCACAAAATTTGATGATACTCTTCAAAATAATGTGTTCCCATGATTAAAATTGTTGTCTTCTTAGACAATACTTGGAACAACTAGGAGATACAAAGTTGGTTTGAAATAAGGTTAGATACAATAAGGGCATTTTTAGAATTTCACCTTTTTTTTTTAATGGCGTTAGGTCAAACCCTAACGGCAACTAATGGAAGGGATTAAATGTTGCACGGCAACAAAAGTTAGGTGGGTAAATGCAATTTTTAAAACAACAAGGTTTCGACTTATCGCCTTTAAAAAAAATGGTGAAATTCTAAAAATGCCCTTATTGTATCTAACCTCATTTCAAACCAAGTTTGACCCTTTCTTGTGGACTAAAATACCATTAGGGGAGGTATTGTAAGATTTCAAAAATTTTAGGGGCTTATTTGTAATTAACATTCTTTTAAGACTAAAACATACTTAGTTAATTAGCATTTTAAATTACATACTTAATAATATTAAATAACAAATATTTCAAATAATTAATTAAATATATTTATTGATTAAAAAATAACTAAATAATTTAAAGAAAAGGATAAGTAAAGAATTTATTAAAATTTATTCTTTAAAATTATTTGTAATTAATATTTTTTTGAACAACAACATATAATTAGCACTTTAAATTACATACTTAGTAATATTAAATAACAAATATTTAAAATAATTAATAAAATATATTTATTTATTAAAAAATAAAAAAATAATAAAAACAAAAAGATAAGTAAAGAATTTATTAAAATTTATTCTTTAAAATTTATTAAAGAATAAAAAAAGACCTAACCACCGACCCACCTCACCCCGCGTAGCCGCTGTTGCCCTGGCCATGGCTACTGGTCGCCCAACTAGCCTGGCTAGTGGATGGCTATAGCAGTGGGCAACCAATTGCTAGCCATGGACAGGTGAGTAGCCGGTTG
This sequence comes from Jacaranda mimosifolia, assembly GCA_018894105.1. Classification (NCBI taxonomy): domain Eukaryota; kingdom Viridiplantae; phylum Streptophyta; class Magnoliopsida; order Lamiales; family Bignoniaceae; genus Jacaranda; species Jacaranda mimosifolia. The sequence continues at coordinate 8,159,977 of CM032123.1, forward strand.
CTGGCCATAGCTAGGCAATGACCAACCCTTAGCCATGGCAGAGAGCGACTAGCCATGGCCAAATCTGGTTGCCTAGTCAAGCGGCCACTGGCCATGGCCAAGCAGCATTCTAGGGTAGGGATAGGGGTGGAGGTAAGAGTGAGGATTGGTGGATGGTGTATTTTATATATAGATATATATATATATGTGTGTGTGTGTGTATGTATTTATTGTATATTTATATATATACATAGATATTTATTGTATATTTATATATATATATATATAGATATAGATATTCATATATATGCACCCTTGTATTATAGTAAGATAATGATTTAAATTTTCATTTCTTATTTTTACTTATTTTATTTATTTATTGCTAAAATTTAATAAACTAATTTATATATGTTTACTATTTTATCATTATTAAATATGTAACTTAAAATTAATAGAAATATATTATCTAAGGTTATAAGATTAAATTTTTAAAAAATTGAAGGTGATAAAATTATATCAAATAAACCCTCTTAAATTCAAAAATATTACAAATAAGTCCAAGGATATTTTTATCTTTTTCTATCAGTTTTTTTATTTTTTCTTTCTTTTCTTTTAATTTTTAATGGAAGGGCATTATGGTCATTTCACACTTTCCGTCAACATTACATTTTAGTTAAAAAGTTTAGTTGGTAAATGTAATTTTTAAAATAATGAGAATTTTTTTGTAATTAGGCCAAATCTCAGAGGATCTGCATTTAATTCACCTTTAAAAATATAAAGCAACAAAGAAATTTTTTTAAGAAATTGTAGATTCTTCAATTTTGATGAACATTTCACCCAAACAACAAGAAGACAACTAGAGACCACATACATTTCATTGACAATAAACCTCATTCAACAAAATCCCAACCTGCCACAACAATAAATGTGTTTATTGTAATAATGTAATACTATATTCTTACATTCTTACAATTATGGAGTTCAAAAAAAAAAAAAAAGGAAAAGAAAAGAGACACACCCAACTATAAACGAGAAATATTCTCACATTTCCCACAACCATGATATGTTCCTTTACTAATCCAGATAACCATTCAAAAAATATAAGAAAAATAAAAAATATCCATTCTAAAATTGTACTATAAAAAATTAGGGCATCAGCTACGGCTAATTTGTAACTGATACTAAAAAATTGTAGCTTTGGTTACAAAATTATCCTAATCAAGTCCGAACATGATACTTTTGTAGCTAATTCTCGCTACCTTCAATCCCTAGTTGATGACCATTCTTTTATATGTATATATATAGTAATTTTTATACGAATAATACATAACTAATCTATTGCACTTAGAAAGTAGAATGTTGTGGGTTGATAATTAATAGTTTTTGTATATTGTAATTAAACAAAATTATATTTGCTACGAAAATCTATAGCTATACCTATGAAATTAAGCAACTTTTTTGTAGTAGATACTTAAGTTTTTGGTAGTATCATAAGTGGCATTTTCATATATATATATATATATAAGTATATAAGTAAAGAAAGTACTATATACATGTAGATATATGTGTTTTTTGTTACGATGGACACTTGGATTAAATGTATATTTGAGATGACTTGTCTAATCATAAGTATCAAATAAATTAGTGAGAGTTGTAGGCATAAAATGTTTAAGTTGGTAAAATGGAAGTGAAGATGGAAAATATATCGATGAGAAAGAACATTAAGAATAGATAAGAAGTGAGATATAGAATAAACACAAGAAAGGGTGAGCCACACAAGAAAATAAGAAGTCAAGCATATACTAATTGAAGCACATAAATGCTCAAAATACGCCAAGCATGTGTAAACTATGAGATTTGGCCACACTAGAAAATGAGACTTATTGGAGCCTTGATATCAACCGAGGGGTGGGTTGAAGTCAAGTGGGTTTTAGTAAAAATCAGCCAATATTTTTTGTCCAATTTATGGTATTTATAATATTATACATACATTATCTCCTTTCTTATGCATTCATATATGCTAGTTATAGAAAATTGGGAGCCTATATACGAATATAATTACTTGCAAATAAATAAGAATCCTCTTAGGTTAATATGTCAATGAACTTTGATGGCTTGAATCTCACAAGATTGGTTGACCATTTTCACACTGAGTTCAATATTATTCAAATTAGATTGAGCTTGATTTTTTTTTTTTCTTTTTTATATTTGCACACACATATGCATTAAAGAATCATTAAGATTTAAATCCAAAATCTTACACATACAAGTGTGAGGATGGTACCACTAACCACTCTTAGGAATTAAGTTCAAATTGAAAATCAAGCATGGGCAGAAGTTTGTTTGGCATGAACTAAGCTTGTGCTTGTTATAAACTCTTAACATTGATTATTATAAATGAATTGTAGAAAACTAACAAATATTGATATAAAAATAAAGTGACATTCAAAAGTATGGAGATGTAAGACCATAAGACATGACTCAAAATGTAGTAATATCTACCATTCTAGAAATTTACCTAAGAATTTAGAGTAAGAATAAGAAAATTTATTTTCTTAAATACAAGCCAAAGGCTCAAAATTTAATTATACTCTTCAAAATAAAGTGGTACCATGATTACAATTATTGGCTTTCTTAGAAAAAACTTGGAACAACCCTCCAAATATAGGATGGTTTTTAATGCCATGTATTAAATATAGAATATATTTATCATGACTGAGAAATTAAAAAGTTAGTAAGCCTAACTAGAAAATATCAAGAAAATCATATAGGACTCCTAGAGTAATCATTAACCAAGAATCAAATTAATAACAACCACTAAAATTGATCAAAAATCAAGTGGACTTAGGACATTTCCAAAACTGGCCATAAGAAAGCACTAAGTTGACAGTCTTCGGTAATTTGAACATAACTCTTCGTAAAAAATAATTTTTGAAAACTAATTTTTTGTTCCAGAGTAAATATTCATATCTTTCCGATGATATATGGCTTACCATATAGTTCCTTCGCAATGCAAGTAATTTATTCCAAAAAGTTGTCCCACAATTTGTGACAACATCTTGAAAATAGATTTCAAGTACACCATTTGATACAACTTGTTTAGGTATATCATGTAGTTCATTCGCAATGAAGGCCAAGATATTCGGGCCCATTTGTTGTGTTTGTTTGGGATGTAAATGTGACATCTAAAGTAGCATTGCATTATTTTGTAGTATAATTTTCAGAATTTGATTAGTTTGATTAGATGATTGGATCTAATGACTAGTAATCAAATTGAAAAACTAAAATAATTTTCTCATGGAAATGATTATTTTTGTTTGATATATTTGGATATAGATATTATTATATTTGAGTTAATTAAGCATTTTTTAGCAACAATGAAAACATGTATAAAATTACAAAATATTAGATAAAAAATTTAACTCAAAAGTTGTAGCGCCCCACCCAAGAGGTATCTGCTTCAAGCCGAAATGCTACTTCAATCGTATTTACATTAATTCAAAATAAAATATGCACCCCCAAAATATTCAATTTAAATAATTCCATATGAACCCAAAAACATTCATTCCATCTTACTATTACATTCCACAATATATCATTCCACAAGGGCTATAAAACCAACATACAATTAATAGCACTAGAAATCTATGTTTACGCAATATTTACATCAACAGTAACTGAATTCATATTTAACATTCTTGAGCCAACATGATAGGTCATGTGTTTATGTACAGCTAACTACCTGCTCATAACAGTTTTATACACTAAATACAATTACGAACGGCACAACTCCTCAATACCATAAAATTATACCCACCAATATCAGAATTATAATCATCCGGCTAGCTCAACTTCCACTTACAATATAGTCCTACACCTACCTTATCTAATGTTCACGCACAGCAACAGAATGTACATATACCTTACTTGTAACCAACTTTAATATCCAATTGTTTAGTTTATAATTATAATTTTCATCCAAATAACTTATTTTTACATAAAAAATTAACTTAGTACTTTAATCAAACTAATCATGAATCAATTAACCGATTAATCAGAGTTTTACCAAATTGGTCGAGTTCGAGGTCAATTCACAACTTGAAATCAACTCGCATGCATCCGGATCCTCACCCCAAAGATTCTGCCTCTTGACTATTGGAGCAGCCGCCGACTGTCGTGCACTGCTAGTTGGAGTCATGTGCGGCCGCCACCACCCGATGCCCTTCATTGCACCAGTGAAAACCCCTCAGTCAATTTTAGCATATGCCAGCTCCTCGCCAATCAATTTAGCCAAAACAGTCGTAGCTCCACCGCCGCCTGCCGCGCACTTCCATTTTGATTCCACTCGTTCCAGTGATCAATTCTTCAAACCGAAGCTACCAGTATGCTCCACTCACCAAGCCCTTACAACCCGCCTCTCTATTTCGAGCATCAATCGGCGAAGACCCACAACCCACCACCACCGCCGTGAGCCACTTTTGGCCGCCAATTCTCATTGCTTTGCTAGGTATTTCAAGGTGCTTTTGGTATCAACATGTTCCTCACGATGAGAGAAAGGTAGTGGTTAGTTTATTTCTAAGATTCAGTAGCAAATAGGTGAGAGCATGGAGGAAGGAAAGTTGGGTCACTTAGTGAGAATTAGAAAGAGCCACAAGTGTGTTCTTATATAGAACTTAATTTTTCAAACTTCCAATCTAACCCTAGACCTTTTCCACCAATTGTAGTCTGGTCCTTCAGTTTTTTGAGTGCCTAATATTGGCCCCTAAATTTTCAATTAAGCCTTTAAACCCTTGATTTTCATCTTTTCAACCTCTAACATTTAAATTTTCAAACAATTAGGTCCTGACCTTATTTAAAATGTAGTCCTCTAATTCTTAATAATTATATTCAGGCCTTAATCAGTTTAATTAATTTTAAATTAAGGTCAATCATTACGTTATGCAACTTGTCAGCCTGGGTTTAATTTTATTGAAGCCATCACTATTTTGATAATTACAATCCTCCCCTTTAAAAGAATATGGTCCTCAAATTCTTAGCTGAAGTTTGGATGAGTTCAATATCACTCACTATCTTCTCATCCCAAAACATTTTTCTCAATAAATCGTTCTTAGACCTATGAGTTCCATATATTTCCTTCTCTATTACTGATTTTAGTCTTGTTGAGACTGAAATCCAAACTCCTCAATGTTTGAGATTACCTTCTTAAGTTTTCAACCTACTTATCCTTACCTGAGTATTTCACATTTCAACTTCTACCAAAGGTTAATTACCAAATCCTATAACTTAAGTTCAAATTTTTATCCTTGATCCTGGAAATACTTAGTTTTGTTTTCACTTATTTTGCCATCCGCCAAGTGTAGTAGCACGTTCTTCTGATCCAAAGTACTTGCTAATCTTAAACTTACCCAAATGAGGTATACTAATGCAACGTTATTCTCAAGAACTTTTTTATTTCCATCCTTGAGGGTGCCTTTGTTTGATTAAAGCAATTACCATCGCAATAAGTCCCATGTCATGGGTAAGATAATTTATTTCTACGACTTAAAATTTCCCAATGTATATGAGATCACTCTCTCATGAACAAATGTCCTTCTCAAGGCATATGTGTATTTGACATTTCTTAAGTTTCCCAAAGTAAGAACCAGCATCCAGATTAATTTTCCCTTTAATCTTGAAATTCCCTTTACATCTCTTGTTAATCAAATTATCAATCCTTTTGAATTGTTTCATCCAATGAATTTACAACCTTGAAAAAATTGATGATATTAATTGATAAAATTTGAGAAACTGTTGTATTTTTTATACATTTTCTGGCTGTATTCAATTATCTATAGCCTTAGTTCTAATAGGATCAATGCCTAATTGTCTACGAGGCTGAGCGTAGATATAGTATGATTCACTTTTCGATTTCTTGCATATTAAAGACCCTTAACAAGACCAAGAAAGATAAATCTTAATAAGTCGGATAGTTCTCTATGTATCGTATTTGTAATTTTTGTGAGAACTTGTATCAAACCTAATAGTATCGTTTCAATTCATAATATCCATATTACAAGTGGAAGATAGTTCTCGCCTCATCTTTTCCTCAAATTTCCATTTAACAATATTATTTCCTCAATTTCAATCTTAAGCCAACATATATATCTGCAATCAGTTAAATAGCTTATATAGAAAAAAATATTCTAATTCCTAAAATCAATGAGTTTCGTTGAGCTTTTACTATTTTTCAGCCAATCTATATCAATGATACGAGGTTCTTCCTAAAATGAACAGTATACTTAATTCCTTTTTTTATCAGGTTAGCTCGATACTCCAATTATCTCGATTTCCTCAATCTGCACCCCTATGTTCTAATTACCTGATCCTCTCATAAATTTCGTGGGATAAAACTCTAGAAAATTCCTTGACTTTATCCTTCACAGGAAGTTCTACTATGCTCTAGAAGTTACCAACCTAACTCGCTCTCAATAAAGACATAGGGTTTGTTGTTCCACTGCGACATAGACTATGCCACATGTTTTTGCTGCCTTCAAATCTATTAATAGGGGATGGAGTGGGGTTTGGTGTTATCTCCAATTCTTTCCACAAGATATTTCTAATTAGGGTGCCTTCATCGGGATCTTCAAATATGCTAATTCAATTGATTGGTGGCCCTCTGCTATGACCCGATTGACATGTGATCACTCCACCCTTAAGGATTTTCTAGTAATGTCTTCTCTCGCCATATCGTGATTCCAGTCTTATTGGACGAGTTCAAGTTCGATTAGCTAATAGTGTTCATCTTAAATAATAATAATAATGTCAAAAGGACTATTTTCGTTTAGAAAATATAGGATATTTAAATGTAAGCCAGGACTTTTTAAACCTCAAAGCAGCATATATATACATGCCATGACTATTTCTCTAATTGGCATACATCACGATTCTTAATTTCTCTTGTCAAAGTCAGGGTGTGCATTCCCATTTCAAAGTATTAGTTCCATTCTCATCCACGTCTTTTACATCCTCAAATTAGGGGATTGTGTTCTATTAAAACACCAATCTCCGTTTTCTATCCATATTTCCTACCCGTCATATTAATAATAGCCTTTTTCTCGTCCTTCCCATTTATTCTTCTAACTCGCCAATGATCATCTCTTCTTTCTTATCCTCCTTCATTTTGCAACCACACAAATTTATAACTATATTATTTTAATCATACCATACAAACTCATCAAATATTAATCAACCTAAATGACCTGCTAATTACCAAATACAACTATGTTTGGGACAATCCTCAACTTACAAATCTAATATCTCGTAAAACACATCTATACAGGATATATTTTCCCAATTTTCACCCTTTCAAAATTCAAAGAGTCACGTGCTTGACATCATTGGAATATTGGATCGTACACTGGTCGTTCTGGAAATATATCTATTCATCATTAATTATTTTCTAAGTTTTCATAACCCATGATCTTAAATTCCTATCACTAGGATTGGGGTACAGATTTCCTATTTCCCGAAACATTAGTTCTTAACCTTTGTCAATCTATTTCATATCCCTAAATTTCTTTGAGGAATTATGCTTCATCAAAATACTGACCTTTGTTCTCCGCACATAATTTCCTTATATTACATTAGTATCCTCTTTTCATCTCATCCTATCCATTTAATATCCTCAACTCCCTCTTCAATTATCTCTATGTCCGCATTTGATATTCTCCTTTCAACCTTTCATGTTTACCACATAAGTCACCAATAACTTATGGCTGGTATGACAATATTTTTCTTGAACTTACAATACAATTTCTTACAACTTCATATCTTACAAGCAGTCTTCCCATTTCCCTTATTCATTCTCAAATCTGTGATCACACTTATCAACTATCATAATCAACACACCAACTTTCCTCTCAATTTTCAATAATGTTTTAGTAAGTTCATCTCACGCGCAATCTTCTGCTTTTCAATCCATTATCATTTCATGCGGATCAATTTTCACCATCATCATACTAACTTTTTTTTGTATAACCATACCACCTAAATCTTGACCATGTGCACAGGTTAATCATCATTCATCCCAAAGTAATCATTCACCTCCCCAAATATATTTCCTCGTAAAGTAATCCTCTCTTTTGTTAGATAAAACTTCCATGAATATTGATAGAACAATATTGATTTCCAAAATAACTCCTCATCCATTGAATACATTTATTTCCAAAATAGTCTTTTTGCTCATTCAATTGAACCTTCATCGATATTTTCACAAAATAGTATATTTCAAATCCTTTCCAATAATTGTAAGATCATATGCCTGACACACCAAAAGTAAGAGGTTATACACTGGTTGACCACCTTAGTCATAACTTTTGGCTTCCTCAATATCTAGCATTGCCCCAGTAGTTCATATCCTATTCAACTCCACAATCAAACTCAATCCCACTAACTAAGAATTTCACATTTCAAGGATCATAACCTAGCATAGCTCAAGTTCTCATTGACCCAAGCTCTTATACCACTGTTGTAGCGCCCCGCCCGGGAGGTGCTTGCTTTGGGCCAATGTGCTACTCCAATCTTACTCACATTAATTCAAATACAAACCCCCAAAATATTCAATTTAAATAATTCCATAATAACCAAAAAGCATTCATTCTAGCTTACTATTGCATTCCAATATATATCATTCCACAAGAGCTACAAAACCATCATACAATTACAAGCACCACAAATCCATATTTACATAATATTTACATCAACAAAAACTCAATTCAGACTTAACATTCTTGAGCCAACATGACAGGTCATATATTTGTGTACAACTAACTACCTGCTCATAACAGTTTTATACACTAGATACAGTTATGAACATCATGACTCCTCAACACCATAAACTTATACCCCCAAGCATCAAAATTATAATTTTCCTATGCTAGCTCAACTTCCACTTACAATATAGTTCTAAACTTACCACATCCAATGTTCACGCACAGCAGCAGAATGTACATGTACCTTGCTTATGACCTCTCGCTAATCAATTCTCAATTTGGGAAAAGGGTAAGAAAGAAACACTACAGAAGGTGTAAGTCCTATTGATTTAGTGAGGTGAGCAATAAACAGTTTAGATATAATTATATTGAATGAGAAAAAGGTAACTAAGAAAGTTTGAAAGAAACCAAAATAAAGCAATATCCTCATAAAAATGCTTACAGTAAGCAAAGTACTTATTAACAGGAACTGATACTAGTAAACTCGAATAACATAAGTTCATCAATAAACTAATAATAGGAGATAAGATAAAACATATCATATGGAGTTGTTGGGGAAGGGTCTTCAAACTTATGACTACCATAGATTAATATAGAAACTGATCTCTTATCCCTCCAAATTGCTAGTGATCAGCTCGGCACAACAAACACACACATTTGGCATGGTTGACTGCATGCCAATCCCTCACTCACAGATAGTTAACCTCCAACTACTTGTGAGACAGGATCATTAGTGGGTACTAGTTTGGGATACCAACCATGATCGGTCCGTTCTGCCCGGCCATTTTTTTTATCTTAGTCCCTAGCCCAACTTCCCGTGGCGTCCCTTAGATCTAAACTTCCCATAGGTATCCGAAGGGTCTTATTAACAACTAATTCCAATAGCAATATCAATTTTCAAGTAATGATGTTACAAACAAGAAATAACCGAATGCAATGAGTCTAAAAAAAAAACCAATCTATCGATCAACAAGACCGTCTCAAATAACAATAAATATATTAATGACTCAAGCATATCAGCACCAGATCATATGACAACATATGAATTATCAAATGTGTCAATGGGAGCAAAACGACAATGGAAGGTCCAATAGGATTTCAAGCAACGAATTCAAAAAATAATAATTTAATCTTTCAACAAGACTGTACCTATAATATTGCAGATTAATGATGAGTTCAAAGAATGATAAACAATTAGTTAGCAAGATCGCCTCGATTAGCATTTTAGAAAAATAATATAACTATGTCAGGGATCAGCCAACAAGGCCAAAGACCACAAAAAAGCAAGATAATTATCAAAACTTAACAGAGAGTGACTTGAATGTCATGAAAGATACAGACAAGTGAAGATACGAATAAGTAGGCCACTATTCACAAGAAACGTATATATTCTTTTCCTAGCAATAATGCAAATTATAACCTCATCTTAATCTCAATGACGATACTATCAGTCCTCTACTGCTTAGGGAGATTTAGGTTCTCGCCATCTAAAACTTATTGATTCTCAATGGTTGAATTTCATGACTCGCCTGTATTCTTGGATGTTATTATATGTTTGAATTCGTTCTGGTGCCCAGAACTTTCTTTACATTGCCATATTTCTGTCCTTTATACCCTAGCCTTGTCGGCTAACCCCATGTTCTTGATATCTGTGAAAGTAATATTTGAAAGGGTCTAGTAGACCTATTTATGCTAGAAGTTCTCTTAAATTATTCATGTACTTTGTTTACTGGAATAGGCCTTGCCAGTTGTTATTGGATAATGTTATGCCTTGTCAATTACAAATCTGGTAAAGTTTCAAAATGTTCATGTTATTGCTTTAAAAGTTGAATTGAAAATCGGGCCCAGGGCTAGGTCCGAAAAGACGATCAGGGCAGTATGGACCAGCGGTGACAGATCTCCTAGCTAGTACCTACCTACGATGCTGACTTACAAGTAGCTAGAGGTAGTGAACTGTGAGTGGCGGGATCGGGCATGCTGTCGACCATGCCATAAAAACAAGTTGTTACGGTCCGAGCTGTGTGCTTGAGCAAACAAAGAGATAAGGAGAAATTTTTCAAGTTCAGGTTAAATGCTAATGTAAAGTTATCTTGTATTCATCAAGGAGCAATAAGGAAGGATACCAATGGGCTAACTAAATGTTTATATGTTTCAAGTTTTTATGAGTCTAAATCTAATTTCCGTCAATCATGAACTAATTATCTGATTGATTATCAATGACCTTGTTTATTGCAGTTAAAATTCAATATTTTTCGTCTATTTCCAGTTATGTGTTTCCCTCATTGAGTCCTTAAGATTCACGCTCTTTCCTATTCTTTATTCTTTTCCTAGATAGGTCCAAGTGAGAAGCTGAAGCTCACATTTTGGTTGGAAGTCATTTTTTAATAGATTAGACGTTCTAATTGTACATATAGTCTATACCTGATCGAGATAACTATACTTGGTTGTACATACTATGCTCTATGGAGTGATATTTCAGGTTAGTGCAGGTTGTTTTTCCTTTGAGTTGGTTAAATTCTTGATTCCGCAATTATTATCTGAATTAGATTTCAAGCTTGAATTAGTAGGGGTCATCTCGAGTGGGGGTGCTATAAAGGTGGTATCAAAGCCTAAGTTTGACGATGACCTAGGTAAATGGGTATTAAGAGGATACATGGTGAGTCTATAGGAAGTAGGGGATTATATCTAGGATAGCCAACTAGTTTGTAGTCTTCACTTCCAGAAACAAACATTGGACTTTAGATTGAGAAGGGAACTTTGATTTTTTTATGTGTGATTGAGAATCTTCCTGTGATTAAGGAAAGATGGTGGATGAGATTAGAGTGATGAAAGTTCTTATGTAGACTTTTAATGATTTGACTTCCATTATAATGAACTTGGTTTAATTTGTCATATATATATATATATATATAAAAGATCACAATTTTGTTGTTAACTTTGGATGTCATTGTGTAATCTTGACATTAGTAAGTTAAGGAAGAACAAGAGACCATTTAGAAAAGGCAATGGCATCCCATGAAGGTTTCTATATACTTGACCCATCTCGAGTAGGTCGGCGTGGGAGAAGGAGACCACTTGATCCATAGGCCACTGCACAGTATATCCCTGGGCAGAGAGCACCAACTGAACCACGAACTCATATCGAAGAAGATGTCTCATAGATCCCTCAGGTTAATCAACCAGCTGCGAGCTAACCAGTGGAGCCCATGTTTTAGATGTGGCCACAATTTATGTAGTTTTGCCAGCAACAATGACAGGGTAATCAAGTAGGGAATATTGAAGAGCCTGCAGAAGATTGAGCTTTAGATCGGTTCCTCAGGTTGCAAACCCTAAAATTCCTAAGGCAACTTGATAAAAGAAAAGTCGAGATGTGGCTTAAGAGCCACTACAACAAATTACACTTTTAGTAAGGAATAATTTTGTAACCATAAAGCTGAAATTCGTTACCCAAAATATTGGTAACGAATTTTTCGTTACTTAAGTTTAGTGCCCTAAAGCCCGTCGCCAAAGGTTTTAGTAACGAAATTTATGGTTTGTTATGAATGATGGACTTATGGCGACGAAATGTATCGTTACCAAAATATGATATTAGAAACAAAAAAGTATAGTAGTTACAATAGATTCTTATAGCGTAACGAAATATTTAGTTACTAAAACATTGGCAATTTTGTTGCATTTTATTTTTTTGTTACCAATGCATAATATAATGATATTATTTATTTAATTAAGTATAGTTACTAATTGTTTATGCAACAAAATATTTGGTTACAAATAGTTAAATAAAATTTTAGTTCAAAAATAAGCATTTTGTCACCAATGGAATAAATAACTAAAACTTTTGCTACTAAATATGTGCGCATAAGCTCCTGTTTGGGCTGGACCAACAAGAGCGCCACAAGCCGGCCTATTCGCAAGTTGGCAGCAGAACCCAGCGCCATTGGCCCACCCGCAAGGCCTAGTGCCCACACTGGCCAACCAGACCCAGCGCCACCAGCCCACCAACAACGCCTAGCACCCACACCGGCCCATCAACGCCCAACAGCAAGAACGGCTGCAGAGCAGCCCATCCACAAGGCCCAACGCCCACACGCAATGCCCAGCACCCACACTGGGCCCACCCGCAAGGCCCATCACCCACACCGGCCTGCATGGCCCAGCGGCACCAGCCCACCTGCAAAGCCCAGCGCCACACCGGCCCACCCACAGACCCAATGCAAATTCCTCCCAAAATTACTAGCAGCAGGTCTCAATCCCACGTCATGCCCACCCTCAAGCAAACACCTAACCATCTTGGCTGCACGTTCAAAAGTTAATATTTGCATTTGCTCAACTACTTATTCGTCTCTTCCATATAGAGCTCTCAAGCAATTTCACATGTTATCAAGCAAATATTATTTTATTTTTAAAAACAAAATAATAATTGTCATTTGAATAAATAAAATAATAGTATCAAATAGTGAATTAAAAGAAATAAACAAAAGTGTGAGATAATTATATAACATAGCTGTATGAAGCAAAGAAATTTTATTACATATATGTATATATAAATTGTTAGGTAAAGGCTTAATATTTTTGTAGAAGAGCTTATAATATAAAAAACTTTATTTTAGAAATTTATAAAAAAAATATATTTATAAAAAATAATTGGCATTGCATAAAGTAACAATATTTTTAATTTCGGCGGTTTAGAAAAATCAGCGCGAAGTTATTCATTCAGAGAATGTTACACTAACCGCCGGCATTTATTATGAATTCAGCGGCGGTTTTTTGAAATCCCGCTAAATGGCTAATTCAGCGGCGGTTTAGATAAATCGTTGATTAACCGCCGTCAAATTAATATTTTGTGACAGTTGAGACAAACCATCACAAAATATATGCCGCGATTAACTTATTTTCTTGTAGTGTGTATATATATATACTATATATGTATATAAGTTTGAATGAAAAATCATATTATATACATAGTTATAAATATTAAATATTATTTAATTCAGAATGAATAAATAGAAAAAATAGATAACAATAAAAGTAATTCAAAATTTATTGATAAATTTATATATATGTATATTATATATATGTGAATAAGTATAAATGAAAAAAATAAGTATACATGTATGAATAATTCGAAAGAAAAAAGATAAAAATAAAAAATATTTAAAATGTTATAGATAAATCTATATATATGTATATATGTATAAAATGAGAATATTTGAAATAATGATAAATTTTGATTTTGATTATTTGAAAGGTTAACAACTTTTTTTGTTATTCACTACTTTTTTGTTATTTGCAAAATAAAATATGAATATCCAATTATATTTATACAAAATTTTGAGAATGAATACAATAATTTGTTTTTTCTATATTTTATTTTACATTATAATTTCATCCCCATATTTTGTCACTAATTCATATTTTAAAATCGATTTTAAGTTTATAATTATTTTATCAATTTACTATAGTTTTAACTTTATATGACTAATGCCAAACTCATTTCTTCACTTAATTATTCGATAACTAAGTTATGAGTCAAATTAAAACGTTTCTATTAACTTATATACTAATATTTATTTTAACTTTATAATTATTTTATATATTTATTTTGATTTATTTTACTTTTTTTTAATCTTCACTATCAAAGTTTTGTCTTAACTTAATTGATTTTTAATCAAAAATTAAAATTAAATAAGATTGTTTTTAAAAAATAATTGGCATTACATATATATATATATATATTAAAAATTTTTGGACAAAACCCTTTAAAGTTAGAAACAAAAAGCAATCTAATAAGTAAAAGAAATAATATTATTAATTGCGGCAGTTTAGAAAAACCGGCGCAAAGTATATGGCGCGATTAACCTATTTTCTTGTAACTTATATGTATACACTATATGTAAATAAGTACGAACAAAAAATTATATTATACATATTTATAAATATTAAATTTATTTAATTCGGAATGAATAAATAGAAAAATAGATAAAAATAAAAGTTATTTAAATTTTATTGATAAATTTATAAATAAGTATATTATATTTATGTGAATAAGTATAAATAGAAAAAATAAGTATACATGTATGAATAATTAGAAAGAAAAAAGATAAAAATAAAAATTATTTAAAATTTTATAGATAAATTTATAAATGTGTGTGTGTGTGTGTATAAAATGAGAATATATGAAATAATGAGAAATGAGAAACAATGAAAAATTTATATATATGTATAAAATAATATATGAAATAATAGAAGAGAGAAATGAGAATAAAAAGAAAAGAAAAGAAAAGAAAAGAAAAGAGTGAAAAAAAAAGAATAAATACATAAAATATGATAATAAAAAGTTATTTAAATTGAATTGTATATATGTGAAATGATTAAGGGTAAATTGATCTTTTTATACTAAAATTACGTTAAATGGGCAATAAATGTGGAGGGGGAGGCAGTGAGCGTAGTTTTATAAAACATAAAAAAATTGTTTTGTATATATTTATTTTTTTCACATAAGGGTTTGATATTTATTTCACAAATCACATTGGGGTAAATTGCAACTAGTCCAATAAAATTATTACAATTTCAATGGGGCCCTTAGTTTTGTTTTTTTGCTAATGTAGTGTTTGGTTATATTGGAAAAATTAAATTTTTGGTCTCATTAGATGGGGGATTTACACTTTTGGTAATTAAGTAGACACTTATAGGACCAAAACTCTAAATTTTTTAATAAATTTGGGATAGCAACTCAACTTCCATTAGTATTCAGGCAAAACTGTAAAATTAAAAAAAATTAATTACCCAACAAATCAAAATTTTGACTTATTTATAAAAATTCCACAAAATTTGAATTGCCCAATCAACCTTCATTAAATTTTTTTAAAAAAATAATAATAAAATTTAAAAATATATAACAAAATCCGCATAAAAAATTATATCTCAATATAAATATCATATAAATATATAAATATATGTATATCAATATAAATATATATAAAATAAATATCATATAAATATATACATAAATATAACACCCACCCCCTCTCCCCCAACCCCTCACCGCCAGCCATGGCCAGTGGCCGCCTGGCCATGGAAAAATGGCTAGCAGCCAGCTGCCAGATCTGGCCGCTGGCCACTGGCCGGCCATGGCCAAGCCTTGGGGGGGGGGGGGGGCTAGTTGGAAGAGGCAAGGGTGGGTGGGGTGTGTGGAAGAAGGAGAAATATATATATGTATATATATATACTTATTTATTTATTGTCAATTAATAAATTTTAATTAAATTAACTTAAATTAAATTTTTTTACTTATGTTATTTATTTAAAATCATTACATTACTTTGTTCAAAATAATTAAAAATATTTATTTATTTAAAATTATTAAAATTTTATTGTTAGGATAAAATTTTAGATTTTATTTTTATTTAAATTATTTATTTTGATTAATAAATAAATTTAATTTTTTTATTTATATACACACACACATCAAGGTCTTACAGGGTTCCAACTCTATATCTCCCACATTTTGACTTATTTAATTTTTATTAATTGATAAATTTAATGAAATTAGTTTAAATTAGGGCTTGTTTGTTTATGAATTGGAGCATTTTGTCAAAATATTTTAGCAATATGGTTTTTTGGAAGTGGGGTTGGAGAATGTGATGGTTGTTTATTTGTATTTTGGGTGGTAGGTGAAAAATGAATTGGGAGAAAATTATTTATTTATTTGTGTTTTAGAAGGGAACAAGATATCATATCAATAATTTTTTTATTGGGTTGATAGGGTGAAATAGACATTTTAAAATTACTAGTGTTAGTATGATATTTTTAGATCTTATTTTTAATTTAAATTATTTATTTTAATTAATAAATGTTTTTTATATTTAATAAATATATTTAACTTAATATAAATAAATTATTTTAGATATGATTATTTTTTAATATTATTGAGATGTAATTTAAAAGTAAAATCATATTTAATTAAGAGATGGATTTTATTTTTATTTTTTTTATAATTAATAAATATGTTTAATTAAATTTTATTAAATTACTTTACATATGTTGATGATTTTAAATTTTTATTTTTTTAATCCAAATTTAATTAAAAGTTTATTTAATATTTAAAAAAATTATTAATAAAATTATTTAAATTTATTCTAAGTAATTTAAATAATATTAAAGTTAAACCCCCATGTTAAAGTTACAAATAAGTCCAATAGTATTTTTGTCTTAAAGATAATCAAAACAACTTTTGAAGGATATTTTTTAATTTTAATATAAATTTTCAACCCATGTCTACAAATTTGTTAAGGATGCTAACAGTTCTTCAAATATTTAATAAAATATATGGGGATAAAAAATAATTTTATTAAACTTATAACTATATCACTAAGTTTATATTATAATGTCGTGCGTATTTCAAAATAATTTCAAAATTTCCAACTATATTAAAGTTTTACAAGTTGATCAATTTTAAAACAATTTGCGTTAATTAAGTATAGAAATTTTTCAATAAATGCATGTTCAAATTGTCCACTTCAATATATTATTAGTACAGAATATTTTAATTTTTAAAATGAAATTAATTACATGTAAAGACTAAAGTTTTTAGAATTTATAAACAATTTTTCTAAAATCTTTTTGTTCAAAAACAATGTCCTAATAAATAATAACAAAAATTGAATTAAATTTTTAACCGCCATAATAATACATCATAATTCATCTTATAATATAAGATAAAATAAATAATTTTTGTACATACTATTTATACACAAAATGGAGGGAGGCGCAAAACTTTGGAGGGAATAAAAAAATAATAAGGGAATTCATTTTTGGAGGGAAACTTATTTTTTGAAGGAAATATAATATGTAGACCAACTAATTCTTAAGAACAACTTGTTCAGGTCTATGAAAGTTAATAATCATTATATTTAATAATATACTTTAAGTTACTACTGTTTTACACTATATTAAACCACGAAATTTATCTTCATTTTAGCAATTTATATAGTAAAACATACGCACAATTAACATATAGATATCTATAAGTTATAAAAATCTTTAATTGGACAATACAACGATTAAAATACGAAATGTAAAATTAACAGGCCTAACTTCAAGGACAGTTTTCTTTTCATTAAGTATTATGGTAAACTAGATTTCTTTCTTTTCTTTTGTTATTCAGGTATGTAACCTTTAACTATTTATTTTAAGGAGTTTTTAAAATTTTTCTAAATAAATATTGTAATAAATTATAATAAAAAATTAAATTGTTAAGCACCAAAATTTATAAGTCTAAATTATATGTTATTTAGCTATTTTAACTATAATAGAAAATCCTTTAATAATTTAAAAAATTATATGTCAATTCATCATATAATCTAAGATAAAAGAAATTAATTTTTCTGTAAATTATTTATACAAAAAAAATGGAGGAGCTAAAATTTAGAGGAATCAAAAAAATGAAGAGAATTCATTATTGTTAGAGGGAATCAATTTTTTGGAAGAAATCAAGTTAAATTATTATGTTAAACTAATAATAAAAACAAATGTTAATATTTTTTATGGGCCAAATTTTGGAGGGAATACAAAGTTGGAGGGAAACAAAATTGCATCGCCATCCAAATTCATTAAATAAATTTATGCATATGTATAAAATAAGAATATATGAAATAATGAGAAATGAGAAATAATGATAAATTTATATATGTATAAAATGAGAAATATATGATGAATCTTCTTTAAATTTTATAAAAATTTATATATATGTGTATATATATGCTATATATGCATATAAGTACGAATAAAAAATTATATTATATGTATGTTTTTATAAATATTAAATATTAGTTAATTTGGAATTAATAAATAAAAAATAGATAAAATAAAAGTAATTTAAATTTTATTGACAAATTTATATATATGTATATTATATATATGTGAATAAATATACATGTATGAATAATTAGAAAGAAAAAAGATAAAAATAAAAATTATTTAAAATTTTATAGATAAATTTATATATATATATGTGTGTATAAAATGAGAATATATGAAATAATGAGAAATGAGAAAGAATGATAAATTTATACATATATTTATAAAATGAGAAATATATGAAATAATGGAAGAAGAGAGAAATGAGAAAAAAAAGAAAAGAAAAGAAAAGAATGAAGAAAAAAGAAAAGAAATGAGAAATATATGAAGTGCTGGAGGGGAAGGGAGGGGATTCTTCATCTTTTTCTTCTTCTTCTTCTTCTTCTTCTTCTTCTTCTTCTTATTATTATTATTATTATTATTATTATTATTATTATTATTATTATTATCACCACCACCACCACCACCATCATTATTATTATTATTATTATATTAATTGAATAATAATTGAATTATTTTAGAATATTTTTTATTTTAATTTTATTATGTAATCTATAATTACATAGTTAGGATGATAGACTCAAAATTTTATTGTTCATATTTTATTTTATTATATCTGAATTAATAAATAAAATATATTTATATTTAATAGAATTATTTTAGATGTATTTATCATTTTAATGTTATTATGTAATTTTGAATTATATAGATAATAGGATAGACTTAAATTTTTATTGCTTAATTTTTATTTCATTTTTAACTTAACAAATAAAGTCAACAAAATTCATTTAAATTATTAGATATTTTACTATTTTAACATTATTAAATATTTTAACTTGATATTATTAAAATTATATGGCGTAAAGTTATAAGTTAGATTTAAAAAAACAATTAGATGATAAATTCGTATGAAATAAAATTTTATAAATTTGAAGGATATTTGATATTTTAAATTCTAATGTTTAGAATACTTTTGATTTTAATATTATTATTTAATTTATAATTATATAGTTAGGATGCAGACTTAAAATTTTATAATTTATAATTATATAGTTAGGATGACAGACTTAAAATTTTATTGTTTAAGTTTTTTTTGTCATATTTGAATTAGTAAATAAAATATATTTATATTTAACTGAATTATTTTAGATGTATTTATCATTTTAATATTCTTATGTAATTTTGAATTTATATAGATAATAGGATAGACTTAAATTTTTATTGTTTAATTTTTATTTCATTTTTAACTTAATAAATAAAGTCAACATAATTTATTTAAATTTTTAGAAATTTTACTATATTAACATTATTAGATATTTTAAGTTAATATTATTAAAATTATATGGTAAATTCGTATGAAATAAAATTTTATAAATTTGAAGGATATTTGATATTTTAAATTCTAATGTGCAAGTTTTAAATTTTTTTTTAGGACTCAATTCATTTAATTTGATAATTTAGCAAGTGGGATACATGTGTATGTGTGTTTATATATGTGAATATATATATAAATATATACAAGTATATAAATATTTTTCAAGATTCATCTTTTTTTTTTTATCTTTTTGCTTTTTTCAACTTTTATGTACCTATTTTTAATTTTTTGTGCAAATATCCTTTCTTTCTTTTTTTGGTCTAGTAAAATACATGGCAAAAAGGGGTTGCCACACCACATGCCACGTAGGAGAGAGGATGTGACATGGTGCCATGTGGATTGGGCCTGCTGCAAATGAATTCGGGCTAGATTTGTCCTCAAATTGCCAAAATTCAAAAGTTAGTGTACCAAAAATATAAAGTCAAAATTTGCTAGTAGGGTATAGTTACGAGACCAATTTTGCATTTTTCCTCTAAATGAAAACTCTCAATTCATTGAATAATTCACAAAAAAGTTATAAAGCCCAATATTTTAAAGAAATTGGCCCAACGAATGGATTATTAACTTCAAATTTCTTCAAGCTCAATCTTTAAAATAAAACCCAATTCAATAATAATTCACTAAAAAATTGGTTAAGCCCAATTAACAAATTCTTTACATTATTGTGAAGTCCATTTCTTGAACAAAAGCCCAACCCACAAGTATTAGTAAAAATTTAATTTAATATTCGTTTATAATTAGTAACGAAAATCATTGTTACCATATGTATACAATTGATATTTGGAGGGAAGTTAATTAAAATTTAGTAACTAAAAACTTTGTTACAATATATTTTATTTGTAATAAATATTTTGTTGTTACAAAGGGTACCAAATTTTGTTACAAATATATCTTCTTATATGACGGAAAATGTTATATGTAACAAAATAACATTTTCCGTAACGAATAATTATTTAGTTACGAACATAAAAAATTTCAAGTAACAAATTTGAGTTAAAGGTAACAAGACTTTTTACTTTGTTACTAAAGAAAATGTAATTTGTAACAAAAAACCAATTTTGTTACAATAAATGTAACATATGTAACGAATTTTTCCTTTGTTACCAAAATTTTTGTTACATGAAGTGTAAATTGTTGTAGTGAGCTTGGAAAAGATATTTGGGACTCTGAGTTATCGAAATGAGCAGAAGATCTGATATGCTATATTTCTTTTAGAGGGTCCTGCACATGATTGGTGGCAAATGATCGATCATAGGTGGAATGCAGAGGGAACTCATCTAACTTGGGAAAACTTCACCCCAGAGTTTATGAAAAAATATGTTTCGGAGGTGACCAAGTATGCTAGGGAAAGAGAATTCATGGAATTAATATAAGGAGCATCATCAGTCAGCCAGTATGAAGCTACATTTAGCCGATTGATTCGATATGCGCATCACATACTTGTAGATGAGGAGCGACAAATTCGCAAGTTTATGGAAGGGTTATGACCAGAACTTAAACGGGGCCTTCTCTCATGTGATCTTCTGAGCTACAGTCATGCGGTGAGTAAAGCACATAGAATCAGAACTGCAGGAGATCAAAAAGATTGAAGATTAAAGGGCAAAAGGGAAGGTTACCACTTGGCGGGCAGAACAACCCCAGGAAAAAATAGCCAAAGTTACAAATTGAGGGCGCCAACCAACGAGATTATCAAACCAGTGGAATCATGAATCCAGCCCCAAAGACGTGCGGATTTTGTGGAAAACCAAGCCATAATGAATTAGAATGTTGGAAAAGGCATGGCAAATGCATAATTTGTGGTAGCGATCAGCACCTTATCAAGGATTGTCCCAATCTAAGGAACCAGTCCCCACAGAGAAAGGGAAACAAGTTGCAGAAACTAGTGGAAAGCCAAAAGTTTGAGCACGTGCATATGCTCTGACTGGAGAAAAAGCGCTTGATCCTTCTGAAGTGGTTGAAGGTATGATTTCTATGCTTGGAATTAGTGGAAATATTTTTTATGATCCTAGTGCTTCGCATTCTTTCATATCTGTCACTATATCTGAAAAATTAAATATACAACCCGAAATCATGACCTACCATATAGAAGTTCGGACACCCTTAAGAATAGGGTTAATGACAGTTATCATGTATCAAAATTTCCTAATTATGATTGGGGATAGAGTATATCTAGCCGATCTTGTACAAATGCCTATACAAGGATATGATTTGATCCTTTGAATGGATTGGCTATATAAACATTAGGCACAGATAAATTGTTACACCAAGTGCTTGGTTCTCGGTGATAAGATATCGGTACCGACACACCATTCCACAAATAACACTTTCCCAATACCAATTATATTTGCGCTAAAAGTTGGGAAGATTTTGAAAGAAGGCGGACAAGGATTCTCGGCGTATCTCATCAAAAAGCCCTGAACACAGTTAAGATTAAAGAGGTGAAAGTGGTAGCAAAGTACCTAGATGTGTTTCCGGAAGAATTGAGCTCATTACCCCCTGACAGAGAGATGGAATTTTAATTCACACTCTTCTAGGGGTAGCGCCTTTCTGCAAGACTCCCTATCGACTGGCTCCTGCAGAGCTCAAGAATAGAAAAACCAACTTCAGGAGCTATTGGAAAAGAAGTTCATAAGACCTAGCACCTCTTCTTAGGGAACATGGGTATTATTTGTTTAGAAAAAGGATAGATCCCTAAGGATGTGCATTGATTATAGGGAATTAAACAAAGTTATGGTCAAGAATAATTACCTACTACCACATGTGGAAGAATTATTTGATCATTTATAAGGAGCTACAGTCTTTTCAAAGTTAGATTTAAGACAAAGGTATTATCAATTGAAAATAAAAGAGGAAGATATTTTGAAGATCGGATTCAACTCCTAATATGGCCACTTTGAGTTTGTAGTGATGCCGTTTGGTCTAACCAATGCTCTAGCGGCACTTATGGACTTGATGCATTGGGTATTTCAACCATATTTAGACCAGTTTGTGGTCATTTTCATAGATGAAATTTTGGTTTGTTCAAAGACCAAAGAAGAGCATGTAGAGTACTTGCACTTAGTTCTCAAAACTTTGAAAGAGCACGAATTGCATGCCAAATTCAGTAAGTGCAAGTTCTGGATAAAAAATGTGGCATTTCTGGGACATGTTATATCTTAAGACGGGATAGAGGTTGATCCTTCTAAGATAGAGACGATAGTCAACTGGAAAAGACCTAAAACTATAACAGAAGTTCGTAGTTTCTTGGGACTTGCCGGCTACTACCAATGATTAGCCCTTCCAGAGGGATTAGAAGGATTCATCATGTTCACCGATGCTTCTAGAGAAGGGCTTGGGTGTGTGTTAATGCAGAAGTGGCGAGTTATCGCTTATGCATCCAGAAAACTAAAACCAGACGAAGAGAACTACTCAACTCATGATTTGGAGTTAGCTGCATTAATTTTTACCTTGACAAAATGGAGGTATTACCTTTATGGGGCTACGTTCGAGATATACACTAATCACAAGAGCCTCAAGTATTTGCATTCCCAAAAGGACTTGAACATGCAACAGCAAAGGTACATGGAATTTTTGGAGAATTATGATTTCTCCATCCTTTACCACCTATGAAAGGCAAATGTATTAGCAGATGCACTAAGCCGAAAGGCCGAAATAGCCCACCTGCTAAAAGGAGAAACACTAGAAAGTTCAGAAGTAGATGGGGTAATCTGAATGAAACAATAAGGTTGGATTGTATGAGTAAATGTACTACCAGAGCTCTACGATGAGATACGACGAGCTCAAGCCAATGATAGCTGGATACTGAAGTAGAATGAAGCAGTTGAGAATCTTGAAAAACCTAAATTTGGTATAGATGGTCAAGGCACTCTTTTATTCCACCAATGAATATGTGTGCCTGAAGAGATGAAAGGAAAACTACTAGATAAGGCACACAAAGCAAGATATTTTGTACATCCGAGAGGAACAAAGATGTATCAAGACTTAAAAAACTAATTTTGATGGAATGGGAAGAAGAAAGATGTAACAGAATATGTGCAAAATTACTTGACCTATCAGTTAGTAAAAGCAGAACACCAGCGGCCATTAAGATTGTTACAGCCGCTTTCTATCCCTGACTAGAAATGGGAGCATGTGTCTATGGACTTTGTGACTAGTCTACTGAAGGTTAGAGGGGGATATGACAGTATTTGGGTAATAGTGGACCATTTAACAAAGTCGGCATATTTTCTACCAGTCAGAACAGATTACATGGTTGAGAAACTAGCAGAATTATACATAAAGGAGATCGTCAGATTACACAAAATTCTGATCAATATTATGTTCGATCGGGATACAAAATTCACTTTGAGGCTTTGGAAAAGCTTGCAGAAATACTTGGGAACAAGGTTATAATTTAGTTCTGCTGCCCACCCTTAGACCGACGGATAGTCAGAAAGAGTTATCCAAATTTTGGAGGATATGCTACTGGCTCGTATCATGGATTTTGGTGGGAGTTGGACTAGACATCTTCCTTTGGTTAAATTTGCTTACAATAATAGTTATCAGTCTATTATCCAAATAGTACCTTTATACTCTGCTAGATCCCAATGCAACGGAGACTGAGACTTTCGACCATACAGTGCCTCATACGGTGCTATTTGGATAATAGACTGATTATGAGGCACTGTACGGTCGAAAGTCTCAGTCTCCGTTGCATTGGGATCTAGCAGAGTATAAAGGTACAAAGGTACCATTGGCAAGTCTCAGGGAACTGTAAAACCTGAATTGATTCAAGAGACTATCGAGAAGGTATAGATTATTAAGCAACAGATGAAGGCTACCCAAGACTGACAGAAAAGTTATGTAGACAAACGGAGAAAGGACTTGGAGTTTGAAGTTGGTGATCAAGTGTTTCTCAAGGTATCACCGAGAAAAGCGGTTAGAAGAATCAATAAAGGCGGAAAGCTGAGTCCAAGATATATTGGACCCTATTGAATATGTGAAAGAGTTGGACCAGTAGCTTATCGTTTTGTATTACTCCAAGACCTGGCAGGAATACATGATGTCTTTCATGTGTCACATCTACAGAAATATTATCCGGATCCTTGCCACATCATCCCTCATGAGCTTATGGAATTAAAAGGCAATCTGACGTATGAGGAGCAACCAGTTTGTATTTTGGATTGGCAATTTCGAGGGCTTAGATATCAAAAGATTCACCAAGTTAAGGTGTTATGGTGCAACCACAATTTGGAAGAAGCAACCTAGGAGTAAAAAGATCTCATGCGCCAATAGTATCCCGACCTTTTCCTGTATTAAGGTAAGAATCTGGAGACCAGATTCTTTTAAGAGGAAGAGGTTGCAATACCCCTAGAAATTTCATAATTAGTGAAATTTACTTGCCATTAATTTTATTTTCATGAATTTCAATTATCTATGCATTTGAAATAGTTCCGGGGCCAAATTAGAAAACCTAAATGAATTATGTTTGAAAGTTTCGGGATCAATTCGTAATTTTTGAAAACTTAATTAAACAAACTTCTACAAGATTTGGGGTTGCATGGCTATTTAAGGGTCAACCAGGTTAAAGCCGTAATTCCATTTAATCAAAAGGACTCAATTGATTGAACTTATAAACTCTTGGGGTCAATTTGAAAATATTAGAAAATGGCCCTTTAAATAACCTATTTTCCATTTTCCTCCCCATTTTTCCTTTCTTCCCCACCACGGTACCCTTTCCTTTCTCTTTGGCGATCTTCTTGACAACCAACCCAAAACGAAAAACTAGTCCGATCATCTTCTTTCCCTTGACCTCTGTTTCACATCCATATCACATACACACACAAACTCTGGCAAATCATCAAAAAATTTGAAGACCGAATTAGGCAACGATGAACTCTTCGAGCGACGATGAAACGGCGACAGAGCTGGGTTTTGGGTAGTGTTTTTGGTAGAGCTCAGCTCAGGGATTGTAAAGGTGGTATTGGACTGAAGATTGGGCTGGCAACAGCGATGCAAACAGGAGAAACTGATGAGGCAGCGTAAATGGTGTTTGAGGTTTCAAGGCAAAATTAAAGGTTGTTGAGGCAGCAAAACTTGAAATTAGCTATGGCATTGGGTTAAGGAGGTTGAGAATAGCATTTTGGAGGTGATTGGGTGTTTTTTGACGATGGCGGACGGCAGACGGAGATGGCGGAGGTGAGGAGGCAGTGTCGTCTCCTTGTCGCGACGATAGTGATGGTGTTCTTGGTTCATGAATTCGATGTTTTGTTGATCAAATCATGGTTAAAAGAGTTGGGAAAGGGTTTTTCTTATTCATATGTGTATATATGTATTGTACCGTTATCTCGTTAAACCTTGTATTATACAATAATGAAAGATTAAAATGTGATTAATATGTATATTTCCCCACACATGGAGTATTGGGTAGTTAATGGACCCGGATATG
This sequence comes from Jacaranda mimosifolia, assembly GCA_018894105.1. NCBI lineage: Eukaryota > Viridiplantae > Streptophyta > Magnoliopsida > Lamiales > Bignoniaceae > Jacaranda > Jacaranda mimosifolia. The sequence goes on from CM032123.1 coordinate 8,186,366, forward strand.
TTTTGTTACATGCCTAAATATGGACTAATTGAGTTTATTAACTAATTAAACCCTAATATATATATATATTTAAGAACTAAGTGACATTCGATGGAACTGGTTATGAAGAATTAAGCTATTATTGTGATTTAGGACAATATTAGGATAATGATTAACTAATTGAGGATTAGTTTATGTTTCACTGTTAAATGATATGAAAAGTGGGATTACTTTGGCAATAATGACTTTATTAGTTATTTTGGGCCAATAGTATCATTTAAGTTCTATAACTATTATATTAATCGGTTAACTAGTGATTTTAGACTATTAATGGTTTAATGAGTTGAATATGGATTTTGATTGTATAAATATTTTTTTGGTTAGGTGATGATGACATGGGTCTCGCAAAGCAATAAGCAGCAACAGTTTTTTTTTGGGATTTCGGAGGTGAGGGTCTGCAACTCTGGCACTTTCTCATACCTATTTGTTATCGTAATGAATCCTTATGGGGGTTTCTATTTAACTTGATTTTGAAACTTGTTGATTCTCGATTGTCGAATTTCATGACTCGCTTACATTCTTGGATGTTATCACATGTTTGAATTCGTTCTGGTGCCCAGAACTTTCTTTACATTGTTAGATTTCTCTCCCTTATACCCTAGCTTTGCCGACTAACCCATGCTCTTGATATCTATGAAAGTAATATTTGAAAGGTCTGGTAGACCAATTTGTGCCAGAAGTTCTCTTAAATTGTTCATGTATCTTGTTTATTGGAATATGCCTTGCCGGTTGTTATTGGATAATGTTATGCCTTATCAATTGGAAATCTGATAAAGTTCCAAAGTGTTCATGTTATTGCTTTAAAAGTTGAATTGATATCTGTTGGCATTATATCATTCAATCCATGGAGACGGCCTTGGGAAGTTCAACCCGGAGGGACGCCACGGGTAGTTGGGCCCAGGGCTAGGTCCGGAAAGATAGCTGGGCAGTACGAACTGACGGTGACAACTCTCCTGGCTAGTACCTACCTACGATCCTGATTTACAAGTAGTTGGAGGTAGTGAACTGTGAGTGGCGGGATCAAGCATGTCGTTGACCATGCCATAAAAATAAGTTGTTACAGACTGAGTTGTGTGCTTGAGATAATGGAGAGATAAGGAAAAAATTTCAAGTCTAAGTTAAATGTTGTTGTAAAGTTATCTTGTATTCATCAAGGAGCAATAAGGAATGATGCCAACAGGCCAGCTAAATGCTTACATGTTTCAAGTTTTTATGAGTCTAAATCTAATTTTCGTCAATCATGAACTGATTATCTGATATATTATCAATGATCTTGTTTCTTGCCGCTAAAATTCAATAATTTTCCTCTATCTCCTGTTATGTGTTTCCCTCATTGAGTCCTTAAGACTCACCCTCTTTGCTATTATTTATTCTTTTCCTAGACAGGTCCAAGTAAGAAGCTGAGGCTCACACTTTAGTTGGAAATCCTTTTGTAATAGATTAGACGTTCTGATTGTACATATATATCTATACCTGATCGAGACAACTATCTAAGAGATGCTATGAAAATGTTTGTATAAACCTAAGATACTTGGTTGTACACACTATGCTCTATGGAGTGATATTTTGGGCTATTGCAAGTTGTTTTTCCTTTGAGTTGGTTAAATTCTTGATTCCCCAGTTATTTTCTGATTTAGATTTCAAGCTTGAATTAGTGACACCTCCGCTTTGGGGTCATCCTAAGTGGGCGTGCTACAAAATTAATTACATCTCACAAATATTGAAGAACCTGAAATTCGATAATCCCCTAGGCTAGAACAAGAGTTTAGCAACTTATTCTTGAGAGAAAAACATAGGAAATTAAAATATGCTGAATGAAAAGATTAAGGATCAAAGATCCTTGGTTCCATATATATAGCCTACTATTCCTAATATAACTGAGAAACTAATTAAGAGTCCTACTAGACCGAGGAGACCTAAATTCTCTTAATTAAAGAAACAAGAATTAAAATATTCCAAAAATATACAATTGCAAAGATGGGTTGAATGCTTCCTAATTGAATTTGCATAGAGTCTTGGGAAGCAAGACACATTCGAGCTCAAATTTTTTCCTTTTTCCATTCCCCGTCTCCTCGAGAAAGAGATTTTTGCTCTAAGCATGTCAAATACTCGATTTTCAGCTGCATTTAGCTTGAATCTTCAATTTGCTTCATGAAATATAAAATGAAAGTTAAAATCCAACAATTAAGCATTTTTACTATTAACCATAAAGGAAAATTATACGAATTAAATGACAAAAATGCAACTTAACAAATTCCCCCACATTTAAACAATGCTTGTCCTCAAGCATACAATAGCCCCAATATATCAACATTTCTCAGAATCCCTTCTTCCTATTTCTCAACTTGTCCCCCGATATAGTTCAAATTATCATATTTTGAAAGGTTGAATCAAGACACAAGGAATATGTACTTCATAGAAAGTACACTTATAAGTCACACAAATAACTTGTCACCCTGGCAATTTCTTTGAACTCAAAATGTAAAAATGACTTAACACTTCTTAATTTAGTTCGTTTTTAGTCAAGACATAGAAGGACAACTATCAAAAACGTGCAATGATATCACATATTCAGGGAGAAATAGCAAGTCGAATGCAAGAAAACACAAAAGATGAAAGGGAAAAACCTTATTCGATTTCCCTTTTTGCACTAAATTTAGCGCGTGAACCAACCTTTTTACATAAATACAAAAATTTGTGATGATGCACTCGGTTACTTAGCTGGCCACAATTTATCTAGAATGTCATTCGACCTTTTTAAGTGAATACAAATATTGGTGATGAATGCTCCCGATTACTCAATCTGTTGGAAACCTAGATGGTTATTATCCTTACTCATAATCACTTTATTTTAGTGATTAGCGGAGTAATCAAGCTAGTGATTTTTCTTTTTTTTTTCTTTCTTTTTTGAAGGGGTTAAATGGTCAAACCTAGTCACCTTCATCGTCTTAGTATATTCAGCTCGACAAGTCAACCCAAATATGCTCATCAAAGCAAGTTCTTGAAAAGTTGACCCGCTATGCATGACAATTGTTAAGGGTGATATGTATTAATCCTCTCATACAACTTTCATCCAAATCAACCAACATGGCATCAAGTCAAAGTGCAATAACAAAGACTCAACGATTAATGTCATTCTTAGAATGTGTCCTAATTCAACCCAATTATTTACATGTTACTTTAGGGACAGGCATCGAAAAGATGCAAAAGGTCTATGAGAAAAATTAACAAATCAAGAACTAAAGCACACTTTGGAAGCGAACAAGAAGAATAGAAAACCATGTCAAGCATATTTGAAGTGAAATTAAATCATGAATCTAAATTTTCTTCCCCCACACTTAAGCCAAATATTAGCCTCAATGTTTCAAAATAAGAATGCAAATGCATAAGAAAGGTGAAAGAGGGACTTCTCTAAGGAGATGAGGCCCGCATGGCTCTAAGGGCTAGGTGGAACCGGGGGTGTGAAACCAATATGAGCGAAATAGGCCACAGGATTGGTCTCTATGCACGAAAAGTGGCGACAAAAAGCATGAAGATCGTCGTCACGTGTTCGTGGTTTAGTTGCGGCAAAGGTGGGTGAGGTTGTCTTATCATCATCATCAAGGATCCTATGCTTCCATGGCACAATAGGTCCAGGAAGACAAAAGTAAAACACACCGTTCCATTTGCCAAGTAGGCCCAGCCCTTTTAAACAGTTCAGACCCAAAAAGTATCATACCACAAGCAATATATAAGGTGTTATCATCAGGAGTGATCAAGTGCTCGTGTATGGCTAGATGTGTGATAAATGACCCCAAGATTAATGCTCATTTATTAGCCAAGACATTTGCAAACTGAGCAGCAAACCAATACCCAGGATTAACTTTAACACTACTAATCATACACCACAAAAAATAAAATTTAGCTTTTGATAGTACACCAGCAAAATCCTTCCTACCTGAAAAAGAAAATGCAAAAAGATGATGAACATATTTCAAAGCAGGATCGACAAGAAAAATGTCTTTGGATTTGCTAGGATCATAAGGGACAACGGTGTTTTGAGTCAAAGATCTATAAAGCATGTGAGGTTCAAACTCAGCATCAAAATCACATCTTATTTTCAAATATTCATCAGAGTGTGCATAACCATGTGCGATAAAACCAAAACTCAAGTTAAATTCAGTAATAGACAAGCTAAAACTTTGACCCATTAAACGAAATGCAACCACATCAGGAGTATGTGAGGAGAGGTCAGTTTGTTTGCGAAACTCGAAAGTAGTATAAAATTCACACACAATTTCAATATATGCTAGATGCCATTGAATACTATCAATTAATCGATTAACATCAACACGAATATTTAAAGTCTCAAGAGTGGGGTAGTGAATATACTTATAGGGGAGGATTAGTATGGAGCAAACCTCAATGTAACTATCTCGTTCATGAGTTGTGGTGAAATATAGAGACCCATGTGCAAGTCAGACTCTGTGGTTGGAAGGACAGTCTTCCCTGTGCCAAGTCAAGCATGACATCGAAAGCTAAATGAAGCAAGTGGGTGGTTGTTAACGGCAGAAGTGGATGGCAGTTGAGATGCTTCTTAAGGAGGTTCAGTTGAATGTAGATGTCCTACTAGAGCGTTCTTAGCCCATGGAAGATGCTGGGCTAGTTATTTCTCTTGCATTTTTTGGCGTAAATAATGGCAGAGTAGGATACGGCGACCCGCGGTAGTGGATATTGGTGGCAAGGAAAGGTAGTGACAGGGGTGATGCTGGTGGTGAAGGGGGGTGGTGGCAGGTAGTGGTTGGAGATAGTGACAAGAAGGTAGTAGCTGTGGTGGTTAACAATGGAAGGTGGTGTTAGTTGGAGATAGCAGCCGGCATTGAGAGATGGTGTTACTGATGACAATAAGAGTGATGGTTGTTGGAGATGGTGGGCAGGGATGTTTGAGATGGTAAGTGTGGTGGTTTTTGGTGATGGTGGCAGCGGGGCATTAGTAATGGTGGCTGCGTGTTAGGGATGGGGTTTGACGTGAAAGATTAAGGTAAGTGAGTCAAAATTGGATTTGGATTTTGACTCTTTTTTTTATATATAATAATAATAATAATAATAATAATAATAATAATAATAATAAAATAAATAAATAAATAAATAAATAAATATAATAGTAAATGTGAGATAAATGGCAGAAGAGGTGGTGAAACAAGGCATGGACACGAGTACATTGGAGAGCTTTTCCATCAATTAATTCAAATAGTGCCAGACGAGGCCCTTGAACAAGGCGTGGGCATGAGTAGATGTAAGGGTATTTCTGTTAAATAACTCAAACAGTGCCACAAAAGATCCTTAAACAAGACGTGGGCACGGGTAGATGGAAGGGTATTTCTGTTAAATAACTCAAACAGTGCCAAAAGAGATCTTTGAGCAAGGCGTGGGCACAGATATATTGAATTGCTTTTCTGTGTGAAGCAATTGTGTCCACAGGCTAATTCAAGATGTCTCCTACATAAAAAAAAAAAAAGGAAAAAGTTAATTAGAGATGCTAAAAATAATAGCCCTTTCTTTTTGAAGAAATATGAACAATAAATTGGAAGTTTGGGTTGCCTCCAAAAAAATGCCTCTCTTTAATGTCTTTGTCTAGATGAAGCTATTCCTCACATTGCAAAATTATCATTATCATTCAAATCAAAGGTTTTTTGAGTCAAAGTATCAATAATATCCACAACAAAAACACAAGATTCATCACTACGATTTTTCATGGCATCATAGACATTGAATTTAATCACATCACCATCAAACTCCATATTGAGTATACCATCATGCGCATCAATTCTCGTCCTACAAGTTCTAAGGAAAGGTCTTCCCAACAGTGTTTGCTATGAATTAGGAAAGTTTTCTTCAGACAATGTTAAGTACCTAAATATCAATGGGAAAAATTAATTTGTTAACCTGTAGAGTAGATAGAAAGAGGTATGGCATTAAATGAAGCACCAAGATCGTACATGGCCTTTTCAATTCCAACAATGCCAATTTTACAAGGGATAGTAAACATACATGGTTCCTTGCATTTAGGGGCAATTTCATTTGTATCACTGTTGAGATATTTCCCCCCATACTTATTCTTTTATTACCCTTTAATTTTCCTTTGCTTGTGCACAATTCCTTGAGAAATTTAGCATACCGAGGTATTTATTTATTGCATCAAGTAATGGGATATTTACCTTGACCTTGTGAAAAGTTTCAAGAATCTCCTTTTCCTCTTCATACCTTTTAGATTCAGCGAACCTTTCAGGAAAGGGTAGGTGTACAATCAATGAGCTTGTCACCTTACTGTTAGGTTTATGCACATGTTCAACTGAATCCTGGGGCATGACAATCTCTCTCTTCACTTTTTCTACAATAGTATTTTCTTGTGTCTTCTTGTTGGGTTCCTTCAGCTCCTTACCATTCCTCAAAGTAATCGCGCTAATGTTCTGCTTAGGATTGACAACTGTTTGAGAGGGCAGCTTTCATTTAGATTCCATCTTGCTCATTGAGATGGCTAGCTGACTTATTTGGTTCTCCAAGTTTTGAATGCTTGCTCGTGTTTCCTATTGAAATTGCTAAGTGTTAGTCACAAGTGATTTAACAATTTCTTCGAAAGACACATCTATGTTTGAAGAGGGTGATTACTGTGGAAGGGCAGTTTTTGTTGGACTGTTGGTAGTTTCATGATCTCCCTCTGTAACTAAAATTCAGATGATTCGTCCATCCTGGGTTGTAGGTGTTTGAGTAAGGATCGCACTTTCTTTGCGGTGATCCATGGAATCTTTCTATTGCATTGGATTATTTGAAGGAATCCTCTTGGAGCGTAGGACATATATCCATAGGATGACCAACATTAGCACAAATCTCACAAGCTATGATCTATTGCATATTTCCTCCAACCAATTGCTGAACAAGAGAAGTTAAAGTGGAAATCTGATGCTCAAGAGATGAATTACTTACCTCATAACCCTTCCAGAAAAGTCCCTAGAGTAGCTAAATTGTTGGGAGTTGGCAAGCACTATAGAAATTAATTCTCTAGCTTCACTTAGAGTTTTGTTCACTGTGACTCCTTGATTTGCTGCGTCCATCATACTCCTTTCAATCGGTAAAAGTCCTTCATAAAAGTACTGAATGAGAAGTCGCTCGGTAATACCTTATTATGGGCAACTTGCGTAAAAGTTGTTTAAACGTTTCCCAATTTTTTGAAGACTCTCCGAGTATCTTTGTCTTATCCCACTAATCTCTTTTCTAATTCTAGTAGCGCATGAAGCAGGAAAAAATTTCTCAAGAAACAATTTTGCCATTTCTATCTATGTAGTGACAGAACCAGAGGCAAATAAAACAATCAATCCTTAGCTTTATCTGCTAAGGAAAATAGAAAACCTCGCAACTTCACTTGCTCTTCAAACACTCCTTGGGTTTTCATAGTCGAGCACACAACATGAAGTGCATTTAAATGCTTATAGGGATCTTTATTCTCTAAACTGTGGAAATTAGGTAGTAGGTGGATTAACACAAATTTTAACTCAAAAGGTGTTTCCAATTTCAGATATTCGATACAAAGTTGTTCTTGAGTCAAATTTGGTTCAGCGAATTCCCTTAAAGTTCTTTCATGAGCCATTATTTCCTCTTGTTCCAAATTGCTAAAACTGACTAAGCTGGATGTATCTAGATCGAGATCCCAAGGTGACAATCTATCTTCTTTTTGCACTTTAGTCTCCTTCCACAATCTATGAGTGATCTTCTAAATCTTAGGATCGTATTGCAGTTCACCTATACGAGAAGTTTGTGGCATTAAAAGAAAAAAAAAATTTGACACCAATCCCCGGCAACGGGGCCAAAATTTGCTGAGTGTTGAATCCAACAAAAATAAATTTCTACTCTTAAAATATGATTTGTAATTAGCAGTAAGGTCGTATTCCACAGGGATTGGTAAATTTTATTTCTTTCAAACTTATTAAATAAAATAGAAAATAAATGGGAGTTTTATGAAATGAAAAACTTAGAATTTCAAAAGTAAAATAAATAAAATAAGAAATCACTAAGGATGAAATCTAGTCTAAGGTAAAATCTCAGTTTGGTTCACAGATTTGATCATGGATGCAAAAGATAAATTCATCATTCCCAAATAAACTGGTTATAGTTACTCGGGATGCCATAATAACCAATCTCTTCTGACTATCTTGATGACTAAGAGAAGCTCATTAGTTATTTCCCTTTTCAATAAACAACCCTAAAGAAACGCTCCTAGTATCTAATTTACCAAAAGCATTATAAACTAGAGATACCCAGCCTTAGCCAACAAACACACACAAGCAGGGTTATTTTAGTCTTGATTATTTATCTCCATTACATAAATTATACATCTTCCTACTCATAACTATATTATTCGCCACAAGCATTAGAAGAATTAAACAATTACAGATTTAAAGTTCTACTTGGTAGAAAAAATATTCTAAGCTATCAAATTTGAGCCATAAATTCAATAAATATGAATATTCGTAATGAAAATAGAAAATACATAAGTACTCAAGAAATAAGAAATACGAATTAAAGTAATTAGATCTTACAAATATCGAAGAACCCAAACTTCGATAATGCCCTAGGCTAGAACAAGAGTTTAGCAACTCATGCTTGAGAGAAAAACATAGGGAATTAAAATATGCTGAATGAAAAGATTAAGGATCAAAGATTCTTGGTTCCATATATGTAGACTACTACTCCTAATGTAATTGGGAAACTAATTAAGAGTCCTACTAGAATAAGGAGACCTAAATTCTCTTAATTAAAGAAACAAAAATTAAAATATTCCAAAAACATATAATTGTCGAGAGGGGTTGAATGCTTCCTAATTGAATTTTCATAGAATCTTAGGAAGCAAGACGTGTCCGCACCCAAATTTTTCCCTTTTTCTATTCCTCATCTCCTCGAGAATGCGATTTTTGCTCCAAGCATGTCAAATACTCGATTTTCAATTGCATTTAGCTCGACTCTTCAATTTTCTTCATAAAATATAAAATAAAAGTTAGAATCCAACAATTAAGCATTTTTACTACTAACCGTAAAGGAAAATTATACGAATTAAATGACAAAAATGCAACTTAATAAATTCCCCCACACTAAGACAATGCTTGTCCTCAAGCATACAATAGTCCCAATTTATCAGTCTTTTTCACAATTCCTTCTCTCTATTTCTCAGCTTGTCCCCAACATAGTTCAAATTATCAAATTTTAGAGGGTTGAATCATGACAGGAGTAGAAATATGCATTTCATAGAAAGAACCCTTATAAGTCACACGAATAACTTGTCACCCTGGCACTATCTTTGAAATCTAAATGCAAAATGGAATAGTGCCCCGCAAGCCAATTAGATTGGCATTGTAAACTATTTCACTTGTGATACAATCTTAATTGAATGATATTCATAATATGGCCATCTTCATCTTATGCTCATTAATACTTCACTGCCATTTGGTTGAAGCACTTAGATCACATAAGACTATGAGACTTGGTTACACACTGGGTGGTGATCATGGACCAAATCTTATACGATCGTGATCTTAAAACTTCTAAGTCATAGGAACTTAAGAGATAGACATCTAAGATCTGGATACACTTGCACTAACGATATATAGATCCAAGGAGTTGGATATTGCTCCGTTCCATGAGCAATCCCATATGAGATATGGATGCATGTTAGTTGATGCTTGTTAGGGAATAAGACACAGAGAATCCACTCGATAACCGAAGTGGCAAGTCGGTAGTAGCAAGTTCTCCAACTTAGCTAGTGCATATAATCAGTCCTTTGATCGGATGATCCATAGTAATCTTATTTTTAGGTCCTCATACTTTGACTCCTTCCTGGTCACTTGGCGGGCCATTTGTGCGGTGATTGGGCATGAGCTACTTAGATATCGAGGTTTGTGAGATCCAAGATAATATCCGACTCGCCGTCTTTGTGAAGGGGGAGTGTATCTCCTATGTATTCTATAATGATCGATTCCAAAGAGTCCTTGATGTCATAAATCGATTCCAAGGAGTTTTCCAAAGATGAGGTCATAAATCAAAATCGATCATTGGGAATAGAAATATAAAATCGAGGCTATTAAGGCACTGACAAATATCTTGCTCTCGGATTTTTTCAAGAGATAGGAGACAGAAGGACTGTATTTGCATGGTATGCGTAGAGCTATAATGGTTCTCCAAAAACATTCATTTCGGCCAATTAGTTGGGCTCCATGGGCTTGAAGTTGGACATTGACCATGGAGATTGGGTACTCTTCAATTAATGGAGATTAATTAAATAGAGTCAATTAGTTTAAAGGAGTTTAAACTAAAATGAATATATGATATTAAACTAAAATGAATATACGATATTCAAAGGTCACATGGAGTTGTGAGCCCATGTCCAATGAATGGGAGAACCTATCGGGTGACACACAAAATCCAATTGCATTTCCTAAATCATGGAGGAATTTTCTAAGTGTCATAAACCTACTCCAAGTGATCGATTTTGAGTTGACCGAAAATTGAGGTCAATTTTGGTTTGATTAATTTAATTGTTAAATTGATCAAATAACTTAAGGAGTTAAATTATATCAATAATTAAGGAGTTAATTATTAGGTTCCACATGACCATCAATAGGTCAAGTTAACCTAAAGAGTTAGCAATTCTTAGCTTAAAGAGTTAAGTCAATGATTAAATTAATTAAATTAAAGTGTTTAATTTCATTAATGAGAAGAATCATTTTTGGAGGGAAATTTTAAAATGAAAGGTTCATTTTGGTGTGGCATTTAATTAATTTGACATTAGATTGCAAATGTAATTGAAATGCACATAAAATTCAAATTTGATTTGAATTTGCCAACTTGCAAGACAAGTGGGCGGTCCCCCCACCTTGAGGAATGTATGATGCCACCTTGGCATTACACCATCCTCCATCTATATATAGATATAGAGCTGAGAGTGAGTGGCCAACACAATTCCATGTGAAGAATTCGATTCTCACATTTTCCCTCCTCCAAATTGTTGCCTCATAAGTTGAAGCTCCACTTCTCGCTTCTTCTCCAACCCCAAAATTGGCGTTCAAGCTCCCATTTTCTCCTTTCTATCTCTAGCTAATATTAAGGAGAAATTGGAAAAAGCATTGGTGTTTGGATCGTATTGATAGAGGCAAGACAATAGGACTATTGTGCCTTGGAGATCCACCAATTAGGGCAGGGACTTAGCGAATTCTTTTTACGAGATCCGAAAGGAGTTTTGATTTAAAATTTTCACAGTAGTTTTATCAAAGAGTTGAGTATCTACTGTAAGTTTTTCAGAATTTTTGGAGGCCTTTGGATCATGCAAAAGTTGAACCCTTCTAGCTGCGACACTGTTTGACAAATTCTGCATTGAAGAAAAGTTCTTCATCCTTCCTTTGGATTTAGCTAATCAAGGTAACTCTCCATCCAAATCTAAATCCTAAGCATGTTTAGATCCTCGTTTTCTTGTAAAGCACTAGTTTATTTGAGATTTTGAAGTTTTAATATTGGATCCTAGTGCCTTACTTGCTTTCAAATGGTATCGGAGCCTAATTCATGCTTTGATTTGGATTTTTTGATTGATTGATTCATGTGATGGATTGATCAAAATCACCAAATTCTTGATTTTTATGATGGATTGGAGTGTTTGGATGATGTTTTGTGTGGCTCCTTGATTGATGAATTGAAAGCATGCTAATGTGTTTTAAGTGTTCATTCATATAATTAGTATGTTTTAATTCATAGCTATTAATGTTGAATGTTGATTTGGAATTAATTGATGTTATATGTTGGTATAGCATGTGTTAATTGACCTTAAGTTGTTTTGGTCATTTTTGGATCCAATTTGATTGGAGTTTTATTGGAGATTTTTGAAGACTATGATTCTTACTTGAACTTGAAGTTTGAAGCATGTTTGAGCACTTGAAATTTCATTTTTTAAAGGTGTTTTAAATCTAAAATTTCATCTAAAATATGTGGTTTGATGTTTAGGATGTGTCCTAAAATTTTTGGTGCACAAAAGTTGAACCAAAATTGACTTGACTCTATCCCAACCTCAAAACAGGGCAAGCTGCCACGCTTGGCCAAGCACCGGCAGGGCAGTAAGCGCGCTTGGAGCGCACCTACTGCATAGCTATGCGGCAGGGCTGGGTAGCAATGCATAGTTTTGGTTTTAATGAGTTTTGAGTGTTATTTTGTGTTCCTTAAGTGTCTAAAATTGATTCAAATCATGCTAGATAGGTGCACAAGTGTTGTGCAAGTTCTCAAAATTATATTTGACATTTTTTTATTGCTTTTAGAAACTTGGTCAAGTTAATCTCCAATTTTGTGTAAAAATGAGACGCATAAATGTTATGCTTGTGTAAAGCTACTTAAAATCAACTAGGTGGTGCACCTATGGCTCTAAGTGCACAACTTGGTTAGGCTCATGGTTATCCCATCCTAGAAGCATGCTAGGCGCATTTACTTATTTATGATTTTCGTATCTTATTGATGTATGAGATGCATGGTTAGGATATATAAAACCTAAATAAGAAGATAAAATGATGAGATCTTTACAAGCAAAAACCCTCCACATTCAATGTCTAAGTGTTTTCGATGTTAAGTCAAAATGGATACAAATTAAAAGGAGTTTTCATTAATCCATGCCTTCTACCAATAGTATACACCATGAAGATGCTATCAAATTTGTGTGATGGCACTCAAAGTAGGGGTCACACTTAGGAGGAAAGTTGTGAGCGTATACTTAGTATATGATGCACCTTTGATTTGAGAACCTCCATGCATTGGCACACGGAACCTAGGATGTTGTGGGGCCATCTCGAATCAAAGTTTGATTGGTAGGTTCGACTTAAGACTAAGTAATGTAGATGCACTTGAAGCAGGGTGTCTTCATGAAAAGTGAGGCAAAATATATCAACAATTACATGAGAAGCAATTAGTAAGTGTTGCTTACCTTTAGATTTTTTGTGGATGGTACTCGAAGCAGGGGTCCATTTACAAGTCCTTAGGATCTGATTCTCACTGGGAAATGAGATTTCTCGACTTCTTCTAGAGGGTGAAGGATTTGATAAAATACTGGGAGAAGAATATGCTTGAAAGACCATGAACATGTTTTCAATATCAAAATTCAATCACATGCTTATATTCTCTTTTTCGCCTTTAAGGATTTGTGAAATCTCAAGAAAATGGCTAAAAATCCATTCCACATAGTCCTATCCCATAGTCTCATGATAGCATCTACAAACTTCAAAAGTCTCAAGACACACGAGTTATACCTCGGTTAAATTATACAAGAGTTGTAAAGCAAACAAGGTATGAGAAATTCATGTTGTCAAAGGAGATTTTTCAAGCTAGGATAGATGCGAGGTCATCTGTCATCGACTATGGTCTAAAGATGATTAGGCTTGGAGAAGCTCTTCAACTTAGACGTAGTGATGGACAATGATCTCCATAAGGATTTGATCCTCACATCCTTGCCAAGGTTTATTGATCAAAGTGTTGATCTAGAAGGAGACTACCATGACAAGGGCAAACCTTTGATACTTGTTTCCTCCTCCAAGTTTATGGGCCCTAGAGGTGCTAGAAAGGGAGGTAAAATGAAGAAAACTTCTTTCTCTAAGGGGAAAACAACCATTAAAGGCATCTAGTGGAATTAAGAAGATTATAGAAAAAATAGTCGATGTTACTTGTTTCTACTTTTGGTGAGATAGGCCATTAGAAGTGGCATTGCAAGGAACGCCTTACAACCTTTGAGAATGGCATGTACTTTATTGAAGTGCATTTAGGATAAATTCTTTCTCATGAATATATGATATCGCATGTGGTTCTTTTCTTTATAAGTTGTTACAAAGAATAGAAAGAAGAATATTACTAAGTGAGGGGGATATGATCCACCGCCTTAGCTAAAGAGCAAGAGTTGCGGCTAAAGCCGAAAGCATACAATAAGTTAGACTTAGGAAACTCCATAATTGTATTGAACCCTTGTTAAAATATACCATATATTGTTGAGAATACTATTTCAATTTTCATTTTAGATAGCGAAGGAATTGATCCTTCTATATCAAACGGGAGATTAAAGACATTAAAGAATGGGTTCTTTAGATGCTTACAATACACTTAACAAAGGATTATACATTTTTGGATTCTCAACCATCACTAATGCACATTCAACAAAGTAAGAAAATTAAATATCCAAGAAGATGCCATGTTATGACATACAAGACTTGGACATATTTCTAAAAATAGGATGAACAAGTTAGCAGTTCTCAAAGTACTAAATGTTAGTGGCATTGAGGACCTTCCTACTTGTGAATCTTGTTTGAAGGGAAAAATGATCGGGGCTCTTTTTGTAGGACAAACGGAGCGCACCACAGGTCCTTTGGATTTGACCCATACAAATGTTTGTGGCCCACTAAGATTTAGTGCGAAAAGAGGCTATTCCTACTTCATCACCTTCACCGATGATTATAGTCGGTTCGGACATGTGTATCTTATGAAGTACAAGCTCGAAGCCTTTGAAAAAGTTCAAAAAGTATAAGAATGAAGTGGAAAAGTAAAAAGGGACTTAGTATTAAAGATTTTTGATCAGATCGACGGGGAGAATACTTAAGTACCAAATTCTTATGTTATCTAAAGAAAAATGGAATTATCTCACAATGGACTCCACCCGGCATACCCCAACATAATGGAGTAGCCAAAAGAAGAAACCGTACTTTGTTAGACATGGTACGTTCCATAATGAGTTTTTTTTATGTGTCTATATCCTTTTGGGGATATGCTTTAAAGACGGCAGTGAAGTTACTAAGTGTAGTACCTTCAAAGTCGGTGCCAGAGACACTGTATGAGATACGGTATGACATAGCATCATCTTAACATTATCTAAAGGTTTTGGGGTCTCCTGCTTACTTGAAATGGTTAGTGGGAGACAAGTTGGATAGTAGATCCACCTTATGCAAGTTTGTGGGATACCTAAGAGAATCTTTAAGTTATTATTTTTATGATCCCTCATAACAAAGAGTGTTTGTTTTGAGGAATGCCACCTACTTGGAAAAGAAATTTCTATTAGATAGAAAAGACGTTGTTATTGAACTTAGTAAAGTTCAAAATGATCATTAAAATTCCACAAGCGGTAGAAACAAATAAATATCAATAAGAGCCTCACACACAACCTCTAAGAAGGTCAGACTAGATCAAGAAGCAACCCAAAAGGTTCGGATTCCTTCATGGGATGGGATAATTGGATAGTGATCCGAAGACCTATAAGGAAGTTATGTTGGACATAAACTTGGGACATTGGCTTGACGCCACGAAATCCGAAATAGACTCCATGAACTCCAACAAAGTATGGACATTGGTAGATCCACTAAAGGAAAGAGTTTCCATTGGTTGCAAGTGGATCTATAAGCTAAGGCTAAGAGTCAATGGAGAGGTAATGACCTTTAAGGCGTGACTAGTGGCAAAAGATTACACTCTAAGACTTAATTTTAAGCCCAAGGAAACCTTTACATCGGTCGCAATGCCTAAGTCTATTCAAATTTTACTTGTCATAGTTGCATATTATGACTATGAGATATGAAAAATAGATGTGAAAATCACTTTCCTCGATGGAAACATTGAAGAAGAAATCTATATGGAGCAACAGCAAGATTTTACATCCAATAAGAGTGAGTAAAAGGTTTGTAAACTCCAGAGATCTATTTATGGACTCAATTAGGCGTCACGAAATTGGAACATACATTTTGATTAGAAAGTCAAATCGTTTGGCTTTGTCAAAAATGTATATGAACCTTGTGTGTTCTAAAAGGCTACTAAGAGTAGTATAAAGTTTATTGTGCGATGACATTCTTCTCATGGAGAATGAGAGAGAAATGTTAGTGTACTAAAGCATCGTTATTTACATAATTCTCCATGAAGGATTTGGAAAAAGCATCCGATGTATTGGGAATATGTATCTATAGAGATAGATCGGGAAGGATGTTGGGGCTTTCCCAAACACAGTACATTGACTAGATACTAAACAGTTTTAGTATGGAAGAATCCAAGAGTAGTTTCTTTCCATGGGATATGGCATTCATCTCTCCAAGTCTATGGCCCCTAAGATTGACAACGAGAGACATAGAATGTCCTACATACTTAATACGGAGCATATGTATGATGTTCAATGTACAAGGTCGAATGTAGCACACGCTCTAAATGTTACAAGTCGTTTTCAAGAACAATCCTTAAGTACTTGAGAAGTACTAAGGACTTGTTTTTGGTATACAAAAATAGAGAATTGAAACTCGAGGAATTTTTGGATTCTAGTTTCCAATCTGATGTAAATGACTTAAAATCAACTTTTCGATTTATATTTTATCTTAATGGCAGCGTGGTGAGTTGGAAGAGTTCCAAAAAAGACACCACAGCCGACATTACCACTGAGATGAAATAATTTTTTATTTTGGAAATTGCAAAGGAAAGTTTTTGGATAAAAATTTCATCTAAGAGTTATATGTAGTGCTTAGCATGCATGAGCCTATGGTTGTCTTTGGAAGACAACTTAGGACTTGAGTCGGGATCTCATAAGTTATCTAAACATAGTAAATGCATTATCATTTGATATATGATATCATTTTATAGAGGCAGCATCTGAGTGGAAAAAGTTGCCTCATAAGATAATATAGCAAAACCACTGTCTAAACTCCTAAATGCAAATGGTCGTTGAAGAATATCTTGAGAAGATGGGCCTTAAGGCTATGGGAAATTAGCTTTAAGACAAGTGAGTGATTGTTGGAATAGTGCCTCGCAAGCTAATTAGATGGGCGCTTTAAACTATTTCATTTTTAATACAATCTTGATTGAATGATATTCATAATATGGTCATCTTCATCTTATGCTCATTAATACTTCACTGCCATTTGGTTGAAGCCCTTAGATCACATAAGACTATGGGACTTGGTTACGCACTGGGTGGTGATCATGGAATAAGTCCTACACGATCATGATCTTAAAACTTCCAAGTCATAGGATCTTAAGAGACAAAGCATCTAAGATCTGGATAGACTTGCACTAATGATACATAGATCCAAGGAGTTAGATATTGCTCCGTTCCATGAGCAATCCTATATGAGATATGGATGCATGTTAGTGGGTGCTTGTTAGGGAACAAAGCATTGAAGGCCCATCCGAAGAATCTACTAGATAGCCGAAGTCGCAACTTCTCCAGCTTACGCCAGTGCATATAATTAGCCCTTTGACTTGAGGATCCATGATAACCTTGTGCTTAGGTCCTTATGCTTTGACTCTTTCCTAGTCACTTAGTGGGCTGTTCAAGTAGTGATTGGGCATGAGCTACTTAGACATAAAGGTTTGTGAGATCTAAGATGGAATCCAACTCCTCGTCTTTGTGAAGGTTGAGTGCATCTCCTGTGTATTCCATAATGATCAATTCCAATGAGTCCTTGCGCAAGGCAGTCTGACAATTTGGAAAAGTAGTTTTCCAAAGATAAGGTCATAAATTAGAATCGAACATTGAGAAAAGAAACATAGAATCAAGGCTATTAGGGAGCCGGCAAGTATCTTGCCTTAGGTCTCTTTCGGGAGATAGGAGACGAAAGGACCATATTTGTATGGGACACATAGAGCTATAATGGTTCTCCAAGAGTATTCATTTTGGCTAATTAGTTGGATTCCATGGGCTTGAGGTTGGACATCGACCATGGAGATTGGATACTCTTCAATTAATGGAGATTAATTGAATGGAGTCGATTAGTTTAAAGGAGTTTAAACTAAAATGAATATACGATATTCAAAAGTTACAAGGAGTTGTGAGCCCATATCCAATGAATGGTAGAACCTATCGAGTGACACACAAAAGCCAATTGAATTTCCTAAACCATGGAGGAATTTTCTAAGTGTTAGAAACTTACTCCAAGTGATCGATTTTAGGGTGACCAAAAATTGAGGTCAATTTTGGCTTGATTAATTTAATTGGTAAGTTGATAAAATAATTTAAGGAGTTAAATTAGACCAATAATTAAGGAGTTAAATTAGACCAATAATTAAGGAGTTAATTATTTGATGCTACATGACCATCAATTGGTCAATTAATTTAAATGGTTAAGTTAACAATTCTTAGCTTAAAGAGTTAAGCTAATTGACTTAAGAGTTAAGTCACGGATTAAATTAATTAAATTAAAGTGTTTAATTTAATTACTGAGAAGAATCATTTTTGGAGGGAAAATTAAAATGAAAGGTTCATTTTGTTGTGACATTTAATTAATTTGAAATTAGATTTCAAATATAATTGAAATGCACACAAAATTCAAATTTGATTTGAATTTGCCAACTTGCAAGACAAATGGGCAATCCCCGCACCTTGAGGAAGGTGTGATGCCGCCTTGGCATCACTAAATCACTTATAGCAACTCCCACTCCTCAAATATCTCGACATACCACATCCAATCCCCATTATTTTGCTCATCACCCACAAAATAATCATTCTGAAAGTCCATCTCACAATACCGCAAAACTAAAAGGAGTCCCATGCACTCAGGTAATTAAATTCTCACTCTCCTACTCTTACACCTCATAGCACTCCACCAACTACATCAAATACTAACTCCCACAACACCTTACCTACCAACATCCCAAATGATCCACCACCCACACTACCATCCTCACAATCACATGACCAACTAACAGTACCTGCTGCCCAAATTTCTAATTTACCACAAACTCATTCATTAAAGCCTAACCGTGTAATAACTAATTCCCATAACAATATATGTCGACCAAAAATTTTTTTTGATTACACGGCTCAAATTTCATCAAACCATATACATAACACCTTTAAACAGCAGCAAAATTCCCCCAATTGGACAGCTGTTATGAAAGTCAAATTTGATGTATTACTACATAATCAAATATGGGAATTGGTACCACGTGATCCTAATCACAATGTTGTTGATTGTGAATGGTTGTTTCAAATCAAAACAAAGGCAGATTGTACTATTGATAGACACAAAGCCAATCTAGTGGAAAAGGGCTTCATTCAATGAGCCAGAATTGATTACCACTTCACCTTTAGTCCAGTAGTTAAGCCCACAACGATACGCCTCATTCTATCTATTGTTGCTCAAAATAATTGGCCTTTGCATCAATTAGATGTTAATAATGCATTCATCCAAGGAAAATTGGATGAAGAAGTTTTTATGCGGCATCCTCCGAGTTTCGAGCATCCAGATTTACCTACACATGTATGTTGGTAAAAAATCCATCTATGGGCTCAAATAGGCCCCAAAACAAGGGGACACTGCATTGACAACGACTTTGATACAAATGGAGTTCATAATGTCGAAATCTGATAACTCTCTATTTATCTTTGATCAGCTTGATGTCTCTATTTATATCTTAATCTTTGTTGGTGACATTGTTCTCACAAGCAGCAAAAGAAATTTAGCAGGTTATCTCTTCTCTGTCACAGAGATTTTCCCTTAAAGACCTTGGCATCCTTAACTATTTTTTAGGTGTTGAAGTGGTCCATACAACTGATGGGTTAATCTTGTCTCAATCAAAATATATTATGGACACCTGCAATAATTCAACATGCAAGACAGTAAAGGTGTTCTCACACCAATAAGTTCAAGTCATTTTTCCACAACTAATGATGGAACTCAAAAAGCAAATGCCACAAAGTATAGGAAAGCCATTGGCAAGCTACCGTACTTATCCTTTACATGCCTATATGTTACCTATACTGTTAATAAGTTATCTCAGTTCAATCATTCGCTATCTGAAAATCACTGGAAAGCAGTCAAAAGTGTTTTTTGTTACTTGAAACAAACTACACACTATGGACTCAAAATCACTCGCTAATTAGATCGCAACCTCTATGTGTACTCGAATGCCGACTGGGCAGGTGATCACAATGATAGGGCATCTACCACTGGATACATATTGTATTTTGGACTGAACCCCATCAGCTGGTCTTCTAAGAAACAAGCCACTGTTGCTAGGTCGTCTACAAAAGCAGAATATAGGGTATTTGCTAGTGTTGTTAGTGAAACAAACCGGGTCATGAACTTGCTAGGTGAGCCTAAGGTGCCCATTTCCAATCTTCCCAACATCTTCTGTGATAACATTGGTGCCATGTATCATTGCCAAAATCCAATACTACACAGCAAAATGAAGCATATCGAAGTTGATTTTCACTTTATTCAGGACCAAGTTGCCTAAAAGCAAATAGTTGCCACTCATGTTCATGCTGTAGATCAATTAGCTGATGCACTCACAAAAGCTCTTCCTAAACCTATATTTCAACGGCACTTATCCAAGTTAGGTGTTGTTTCACAACCCCTATCTTGATGGGGGGCGTATTAATGTGTGCCAACTGTATTAGTGTGAGCCAACTCCATTTGTAGTATAAGACCGAGACTCTTGGTGTTCGTTGTAGCAGACTCTTGTCAATTAACTTATAATTCTAGTCTTTAGTGTTATATATATAGATATTGTATATTTTGAATTAATCTCCTATTATCAAAGAGATTTTTATGATTTTTCATAGCCTCTGTTAGCAATGAAAGTATGGCTCATTTTGTTAACTCTTAATTTTTACAAAGAGGATGTATCTGCCTTGAGTTGTTAAATTGTGGTATCGTGCTAATTTAAAAAATAAAGTAATAACACACATAAAAATATAGAAAACAAGATTATTAATAAAATAACTTTTAGAATACCCTATATATAATTATATAAATATAATTACTTATAAGAATAAGAGAAAAATCAAGAAAAATCATTTATTGAACTAAAGATTTCTAATAATTAAAAAAGCTTTTATATATTGGGGTCAATATAAAAAAGTATAGACATAGATAGATACATATGCCTTATCTTTGGAATTTTCTAAAATTTGGTTGAAAAAAGGTAGTAAATTGACACCAGAAAAATATTGAGAAATAGGAAGAATTACAAGGCACTACTCAAGTGTGTGACATCACTCATTATTCCAGAAATCCACCTAAGAATTAAGAGTAAGGACAAAAAAATTTCTTCTTAGACACAAGCCAAAGGCTCAAAATTCGAAGTACAAACGAGTCAAGTCAGCTCGCGAGCTTCATGAGCTGAGCTCGAGCTAGCTCAATTCGAGCTCAATCTATTTCTAGTTGAATCAAGCTCGAGATCTAATTCGAGTTGATCTCGAGCCATCTGTATCTAAACTCGAGACTCGCGAGCCAGTATATAATTAAATATTATTTTTTATTTTATTAATAAATATATATTATATTACTAATTTTTTATTTACAACACATTTGTCAATTTGAGCCTTATTGAGTCAAGTCGAGCCAAACTCAAATTTTTGGCGAGTCGAGCTCAAGCTTGAAAATTTTCCTTAGCTCGATTGCACCCCTATTGAAAATATGAATTATATTCTTTAAAAAATAGTCTACTAGAAATGATTACAAGAGATGGCTTTACATAGGCAAGGTTTGGAGCAATCCTCCAAGCATAAAATATTATTATGACTTAGAAAAATGTAAAACCTAATGAGTTCAACTAAAAGTATTAAGAAAAATCATAAAAGACTCATTAATCAAGAAACCAAGTAAAAAAAAATATTAAAATCGGTCAATAACCAATTTGTCCCTTGATATTTACGTAACCAATCACAATGGAGCACCAACTTGGCAGTCCTTAGTAATTTTAACATAACTCTATGTAGGAAAACACTTTCTGAAAATCGTTTGTTGTATTAGAAACTAAACATCCGTTGCTTTCCAATGATATATGACTCGTCATCTAGTTCATTTCCAATAAAAGTGGTTTATTTTGAGAAATTGATCCAAAATCTATCACAATATCCTAAACATTGATTCCAAGTAAACCAATCAATACAACAATCTTAGGTATAATTTTCTTGGGCAAAGGCCTACTCTTCTCATTAGGACTTATATTTTTATTCCATAATTCATGCATCTTGAATTATTTTGTTGTCATTAGTACAATAATAACTTTATTTAATTATTAAAAGAAATTTTTTTATAACTTGTTAATAATTTATCTAATAGTTAATAAATACCTTGTTATTAATAAAGAAATCAATTATATTTTATTTAAATTAAAATTTTACTTATCTAAATAAGTCTTGAATTGTGGATAAAAAAAGAATAATAAGCAATTAATCAAAATTTGCTAATTTAATTAAAAACTTTAAAATTCTAAATATTAAGAATTTGATCAAAATTATATAATTATAGTCAACCATCATTGTGCTACATATAATAGTATAGATAGATCAAAATATATCATACGAAAGTTAACATCTCCGGGAGAAAATTATTTTAGCTTCTCAATTTGAATACTGTTATTATTTTAGGTGCCACATTTACACATTACATTTACATCCCAAACAAACACAGATGGGAGTGATCTAATGAAATCTGGGAGACTTTGCCCTCATTTGCTTACCAAAAGATTGAAGCATTAGTGGATAAATTTTTGAATTTGTAATGCATATATAGTTATACAGCAATTTTAATTTACTTAGGAAAATATTTAATCTTAAAATATGCCACAATTTATGGTACTAAGCTTGTATTTTCCATACCTATACTATCACGTGCAACGGATGGAGAACTAAGTACAAAGCCCCTCATAGGTGGGTGGATGTCCATTTAACATTTAAAATGAAATACAATTAGTCATTTAGTGATTTAATACAATTTGACTTTAATTTAATTAATAATAAAATACATCCAAAATTTTCAATAAAAACAACATATGATATATGTATATATATATCAAAATAATTCATAATCAAAATCCATTGTATCTATTTTGAAATGATAAATCGTTAAAGATTAAATGGAATATAAGTTCAAGATATTGTTTGGGATTAAAAAATGCATTGAATTAGTGTTCAAAAATATGATTAAGCAACAGACAGGTAAAAACTAAAAATTATTACTTAAACATATGATAAAGTTATTTCAATAAAAAAAATATAAAGTGTGATGTAATGAAATTAGAAGAATTTAGCCTCTAAGTGAAGATATACTGCCCTATTAGTTTCTATAATTTGAAAGATGTTTAGACTTTTATAAATTATATTTTGTCTATACATTCTTTTTCTAAATAAAATTTTAAACTTCTCTATATTTTTCTTCTACCTTAATTATGGAATTTTTGGTACCCTTAAGTTTGTAAACAAATTTCATTTATTTTTTATATCAATCTTTATTTTGATATTATATATATATATATCATGCTTGTACTTATGTATCTTCAAAAATTAATTTTATATATATCATTAATTATTTAATTTATAGTTAACACAACTTAGAGATAATTACTTAACAATAATTACTAGTTTGTAAATTATTAGAATTTTCCTTTTTATTTATATCATATTCTAATGAATACTTATAAATAAAAATGTTTAATATATATATTTGAGGTTTTAAATAAATATAACAAAAATTTCTTTAAATAGAGTATTATGCATCCATCAAGTATCATACGAAATATGTATAGTATGCCTACTAATTACATGCCATGTCAAGAGTATAAATATGACAAAAACGCAAAATGGGTCTTTTCTATGCACTCCTCCGGCAATTATGACACTCCAAAGTCGGGCCAGTGATTTGGTCATGTACGTATGATCTCCTAAAGTTTGACAATCTGAGAAGAAATTAAAAAGGAGTCTAGAACCCAGGATACAATGGAAGTGTTTGTGCTAAGCTTTTTGCCACGATTTCCATATGGATCAGTTTACGTGCATTAGTGAGGCCATAGAGTTGGAACTAGTTTCCAAGATGAAATATAGCTTCTTGAATAAGCAGATTGATTCTTCAACAACCCTTGGGACATTAGTTCTTCATTACAAGAAAAAATTACATTTAGTGGCATTAAAAAGTGCAACTTAAAAGTATTATAGTGATAATTTTATATTTAATCACATTTTTTAAAAGTGTCACTTGTAGTGGCGTAGCTAAATATATAAATGTCATTCATTTACCTCTATTGTGACATTAATAAAATGCAAGAAAAAAAGTATTAGATGGCATATTAAAATGTCACAAAAAATGCATTACATAACATGCCAAAATACCATAAAAGAAAATTTTAAATGGCATGCCAATATGCCACTAAAAATGTATGTAGTGAAATATTAAAACGCCACCAAAATTCCTTTAAATGACAAGATAATACGCCACAAAAATTATAATAAATGACATGTTAAAATGTCAAAAAAATAATTTTAAATAACATGCTAACATGCCATAAAAAATGCATATAGTGATGTTAAAATGCCACAAAAAATTTCTTTAGATGACATAATAACATGCCATAAAAATTAATTAAATAACATGCTAAATTAAATGACAAAAAAGATTCCTTTGAATGACATCTTAATCTACCACCAATAGCCATATTATGAGACTCAACATGCTCCAATTGCTTTGTATAAGACTCGAACCTACAATATTTTATTTGGAAATATATGAGTTTACCGTTAAACTATCCACCAAATATTCATTACAAATATTCAAAAATATTATTATATTCTTATACTTTAAGAGCATATTTTCTTAATTATTTAAATATATGCTCGAAATTATTATATTAAATAATACATCTAAAATGTTTGAGACATTAAATTTAGAGATAGAAAATATTCCAAAATATAATTTATAGGTGAGGAGAAAAAATGGGCAAAAACTTAGTTTTTTATACTTCTTGAAAAATATGATTAATTTGGTCGATACATTAAAATTATATTTAAGTAGTTAATTTAATCAATGCATTATGATAAGATATAAAATTATATATTTTACAATTATTAATAACTATATGTAATTTATCTATTTTTGTATGATATTTTTTCATCTTACACCATAACTAAATTATGAGTTATGTTTTTCTCCTTTTTTTTTCAGGAAAAAAAAGGTAGTATTGCTAGTTAAATGCTTTTAATATATAGTTATGTTAGTAATTTCAATAAAATTACATTTATAATGTTTATCAATCAATTACAACTAAGTAACACTATATTGTAGAACGGTGTTGAATTAGTGCTACTAAATAATTTACAGTACTTTTTACAAATGACACCATAAATAAATATGAGTAGCATTTTTTTTTTAAAAACATTAGTAGCACTACTTAAATGCCTTGCAAATATATTTATGCTGGCATTTTCAATCAAATGTCACTATTCTTTTTTAATTATTAATCAAATGCCACTAAATACTATATTACAGTGACATTTTTCAGTAATTATCACTATATTACTCTTATATGTCATTACACTATCGAATGTCACTAAGTTAGTACCACTATATATTTTGTGGCTTTTGTTTTAGGTGCCACCATAAATAAATATGAGTGACATGTTTTTAAGAAAAATTAGTGACACTAGTTAAATGCCTTCAAATTATATTTTTGTTGGTATTTTTATCAAATGCCGCTATTTTATATGTCATTTAATAATTAAATGCCATTAAATATTTTATTATAGTGACAATTTTTTATGACTATCACTATTTTATTTTTGCGTGTCATACACTATAAATGCTACTAACTAATTAGTGCCACTAAATACTTTATGACATTTTTCTTCAAATGACAATATAACTACATATTAGTGGCATTTTTCTAAAAACAATTATTGACACTAGCTAAATGCCTTAGAAATACATTTATCTTGATATTTTTAATCAAATGTCACTATTTTATTTGTCATTTAATAATTAAATACCACAAAATATTAAATTATAGTGGCATTCTTTGTAACTATCACCATAATACCTTTTCATGTCATTATATTATAAAATGTCACTAAGTTAATGCCACTAAATGTGAATTTTCTTGTAGTACTTGCACAAACTCAGGAACAACAGTTTTTTAAAGATTGTGAGATCAAAATGAAGAAAATGCAGGGTGAAATTGAAAACGAGGGCTTTAATTCAAATTGAACTTCAATTAGTGGAATTTGGTATTCATAGTTTCTTTTCCCAGAATGATCGAGTTCTCTTAATTGCTCAACATATTGCAACAAATCAGTAAATTTATCCTTAAATTGTTAAATTTTAGAAATACAGCTTAACTTTTCAATAGCGTGCATATAAAAAAACTAATTTTTTACATTTTTATTTATAAATACTATTCATTAAGTTCATGAGTAGATTTAATTTTATTCCTAGGTTCATAACATGTTCAAGAACCACCTCATCTGTAATGCCTTAGAATTTTTTTTCATATTTAACTAATTATTTATCCTATGTTTACTCTTAATTTTTTTTTATTTTATTTATTTGCTAAATCAGTTAAAAGATGATATATATATATATATATATTTTTTTATATTTCAATTTTTAGAAAAACAAGTTATAATTTTTCTTAAATTAGTATTATATCATTTCTAGGAATTGAATTATTGAGACTTTGGAAATTGATAAAAAAGACAATAGAATTATAATAGGTATCCTAGTCTTAGAAGGTAAATAATTAGAGTATTAGTTGAAGTAAAACACTTCTCCCATATAATAGTCGCTACACTCTAAATTTCTGTTCCTTATATTATACTTGCAGCCATAAATTAGGTATGAAAATTTGAGATTTTAGATGCTGACCCGACTTTGTCCTTTTCCTTGTCAATCGCCATAGCCATGTTTACTGTATTGTACCTTTACACTATGAAGATTTGATTGCTTATAAAATAGAAGTTCGATTTGTCAATGTTTTGGTCCCATCGATTTCCAGGTTTTTCTTTTTTTTCTTTTCTTTCTTTTCATGGAAATTAATTCTGGCAGAATGATGACAAATGAGATATATGTATGTTCCATCAATATTTCCAATTTTTCATTGGTTGTTAGTCTCTTATATAAAAGAAATTACCAGCAAATTTTTGACATCAATAACCTATAAAGAGTTTCCTGGGCAAATAATTAAGCACATATATCCCAAGTTGCCTTTTGGAATTGTCTTAGATAATCTTCTAGAAATTACTCGTTACTTTTGGAGTACAGTAGATGAATTTTTTTCACTATATATATGCCATGCACATTTATTATGATGGCATTTGTCTTCCATATTCTCTGGGTATACTGATTAGTGAAGACACATGCCTCTCTATTATTTGGTTTTTACCTTTCGGTGCCACAGTAAATCTCTAGAAGTTAAAAATTAGTGTATTTACAGCAAATTGGAGAACATACTTCTGGTGGTTTCGGTTAATGTCTGTTTGGAGTAAACATGAATTATAATCTCATTGTTTTGCTTGATAGGGAACATCTTTTAGATAGTCTCCTAAAACCAGTAGAGAAAATTGCGTCCTCGCTTAATGTGCAACGAGAGAGTCATTGACCTCCTTAAGGGTTGTGTAAAAGTTAAAATGTTAAGTTCATGTAATGGTCGATGTCTGAGCAATAGGTAGCCTCAAAATGCTTCTAAAGGCCGCCAAAACTAGCAGAGTTCCAGTTTTAGATTTGGAAATCATTTAAGGCATGCTTAATCTTGTACATATATATATATATATATATATGTATAAGGAATTTGGTAGATGGTTTGGTGTATGAGTAATTGTGTAAAAATAAATATAGCTATTTCGATTGACTCTGTTTATGTATGAGGTTGAAATTTTAGTTGATTTAGGGGTATGAGATTTTATAAGGAATGATACTTGAATGCATATATATATAGAGAGAACGAACCCAATTGATTGAATATATTAAGAATCAAGTTTTTATGCACACTGGACTTAGTTTAATTATTTTGGAACTAATGCTAGTTGGTATATAAAACAAAAAAAGAGAGAAGTTTAATTTTTACAGTCCTATAGTTAGGGTAAGTTTGGTTGGTGGGATTACATGGGATTAAAGAAAATAATCCTTTTCAATCCAATATTTGGTTTGTGGGATTGTATACACACAGGCCCGTGATTTATTATTGGGCCCGTATATATAAATTTAATATGTGGTATTATTAATCTCACCCCTCACCCATGGGATAAATTATCCCACCTTCTCATGAGGTAACTTATCATGAGATAACTAATCATGAGATAAATTTAAAATCAACCAAACTTGCCCTTAGAGTATAATTGAGGTTCTATGATTAGATATTGATTAAGTTGAACATTATTAATATTTCAACAGGTGGTCAAGGATTTGATACGACATAAGCTATTTTTGATACGACTAAAAAGTACAGTGAATGCCCAAACCTATAAATATCATATTATATTATGTTTCAAAATCCAACAGGATATATGCTATAGTATAATTTGCTCGTGACTTGTTGTTAGCTTACATTACACTATAATTATGTTCCACTCTACACAAAAATTATTCGATTTTGTTTCATGATATAAAAAAATATGTTCTTATACGATTTTGTTTTTATTTAATAATGTCTTTACACTAACAGTTAAATACAATAATCAACACTGATGATTGGATTTACTGTTACTACTACTGTTACTGTTAGTTGGATCCAATTTGGTTTCGGTGTGCAAAGGACTTCATTGGGCAGCAGCGGGCTTGCCGATTGAACCCCAAGCCCCCGATAGCCTAATCCCCCCAGGGCACAACAAAAGCCCTTTGTGGCTGAGGTGGATCATAGGATTTCCCGAGGTCCTAGGCTCAGGCACTGTTTTGGTAAGGTCACACCTTGCCCGAAGCGATAAGGAACTATTACGATGGGAGTCATAAGGTTGACTGGCTACAGCAAACACTATGTGATCATCGCATTTAATTTGTTAGTCTATGAAAATGTTTACTAAATTATTGTTTCATTGTTACTTGACCGTTTATTGCTTTCCATTGATATTCTTCTCGAATATTTTTACTGAATTAATCATGTCAAATTCATAAACTCACCTAGCACACACTTGGCATTCACTGAGTTTTTTACTCACCTATGCCTTTCTTTAATTTTCTTCTGGCAAACCTAGATCCTAGCCCTAGTGAGGAGGTGAAACCTACTTATGATGAGAATCAAGACTGAAGACTTAGTTTGGAACTTTCAGTAGATTAGTTTATTTCTTAGTAGTTCTATTATTTTACGGATTTCATTTTGTTTTAGTTGAGGTTACGTATTGGTACTTTAAGTCTTTGTGTTATAAGATTAACTTGGATTAGTTTGAGTTTTTTGTCTAACTTTATGATTTTGGACTGTTAATATCATTTATTTTGGATTGAGTTTCACGCTTTAATACTATAGTACATGGTTTAATTTTGGGGCGTGACATCATCATCATGCAATTCTACAATAAAGTCATGTAAATGTGCCTAAATAATAAACTTAGTGAGAGTATTTGGATCCTCACAAAATATAATAAATTTAAAATTCTTGGCTGCCATTTTGAATTATATTTTCAACTAATATGGTGGATTTTGAAAGTCTACCTAATCTTAAAATCATTTCAAATTTTAGTTCTAAATCTCTTTCTCCAATCCAAAATCCACCCATAAACATACGAGCTTAATTTTTTTTTCTTTTTTTTTTCTTTTTACTTCTAGTATTCCAAAGACAAACACAAGTTGCAATTATAAGAGGGTTACCAAGTTGATTTTTTCCTTATTCTAGAAAGTGCCAAAGGTAACATTAAAAAGAGGCATGCCAAATAACTAGATTTCGCCAAGTAGCCTGTGGCCCAACAATATAAGTCTTTCACATAATATGGGAGGTCAGGAGTTCGAGTCTAAACGGACTCCTAATGTATGTGCATGTGTGTAACTAAAAAATAAAAAAATAATAATAATAACTGGAATTCCTCTAAACTCATGAGAGTTGAAATCCATAAACCTCCAAATTTTAACTTGTATTTTAGTTCTCACAATTCAAAAAACATAAAAGATTATGTATCTTCTTATCATAGAGGTTGATATGATATCCATCTTCTGAACATGACTACACATTCCATAGGTTTGTATTCTAGAGCAGTATAACCTCCTCCCTAAAAGTTAAATGCACTGTGTGAATCGAATTTACTTTCTCAAAATTATGTTTACTCAACTTCCACAAAAATATAAGTTTCAACAAGTAAAACAATGGGATATTTTAAGTTTGTCCCGCCAGCCCGCTCTCCCTCCCCTAAATTGCCTTTGCAAACTATAAAATTTGTCATATAAAAAAATTCAAGTATATTCTAACCTTCACAGTTGCAAATGACATGTTATTGGCATATGTCCTAGTATAACTGCAAATCCAACAAATATATATAGATTAACTTTGTCAAATCTTTATCGAAATAACAAAAAATGAAATGTTCCTTGATTTGGAACCTACCCTAAGTGGATAACCATGATTGCCAGGCAGCTATGACAACTAACTCAAGTGAAAAATCACTTCAGAAAAGATACCAAATTAAATTTCAGAAGAGGTAATTGAGAATTTTAAAGAGCTAAGCAGATCATATGCCACAAATGTTATGAAGCTGGACATAAAAAACTAGTCTATCCAAAACTAAAGAGGAGTCCAAACTTGAAAGAAATTCCAAGTTAAAAGCACTGACCATCACTTGGGATGACTTTGACTATATCTAGTTTGACAATGAAGATAACTACATAATGGTAGACAAACAAGTAACATCACTCTCCAAATTAATTTCCAGCAACTTTAAGTTTGATTATGAAAATACAAGTGTTCTTGATATACACATGAAACATCATAATCAATTAACTGAACTTCAGTAATAAAGAGCTCTTCTTAAAGAACAATTAGAGGCCACCCTAAATAAATTTTTTAAAAAATGGAAGAAGAAGAAGACCTAGTTCACCATTAAAACAAAGTCATAAAGATAAGTTTGAAAGAAAGAATAGGGTGGTGCAAAAAAAAAAAAAAAAAAAAAAAAAACACTGATCGAATCGATTGAAAATCAAAAAAACCAATAACACCCCTGAAATTTAATATTTTTGGAAAATAGGATTTAGAATTCAAGATATTGATTGGTCGGATATTAGGGCTCGAAAAAAATAATGAAAGGACTTAACTGCAAGAAAATGGGAAGTTTTGGGGTTAAATCGCAATTTGAGAAAACTTGTTGGACCATATTTTGAGAATTTTGTTGGTTTGCATGGAATTTCTTTTGGTCAAAGGGGTCTAAGTGAGGCACTAATAAAGTTTGAGGTTAAAAGGAAAGACTTTGAAATGTTAGAGGACCAAATTGCAAGCTGGGCTAAAGTTTTAAGGGCAAAATTGCAATTTCCAAAAGTTGGGGCTTTATATAGCAAATCAGCCCTTTCTTCCTCATTTTTCTCTCGCATGCATCACCTCTTCCCAACTTTGGCGACTCTCTCTGGTAGGCAATGGAACCTTACAAATTACCTACCGTTGTGTTCCTTTCCTCACAAGGAACACTTCTATACCAAGTTTGCACCCAACCCACCGGTGAAACGATCGGAATTTAAGCTTGAAGTCAATGTCGCAATGGAGCTTGGTGGTGAAACTTCACCGGTGGCGCAAGCTGACTTCTGGGTAGTGGTTTGCGATGGGTTCAACCCAAGGAAGAAGATGGTAGCTTCGGATTGGATCTCTGAGCAAGTCGATGGTGGAATTAAAGTGAATCCTCACGGCGGCGAGCGGTGGAGTGGCGACTTTAGAGCTCTAATCGAAGGCCTTCCCAGCTGAGAAACTTAAAATTGATCAAGGATTTGGACTGTTGGAGCTGAAATGTAGCTTTTGGTTGTGTTGGTGACTGTCTTCGGCGGCGGGTCACGGCAGCGGTGCTAGGATAGTATCTTCAGCCCGTCGCGATGATCATGGTGGTGTTGACGGTTTGTGGTTTTGAGGTTTCGAGAAGGAAATCTTGGGTAAAGAGTTAGGTTGTGAATTATATATACATAAATGTTGTACTGATTATTTCATAAACCATGTATTATGCAAGAATGGAAAACTAAAATGCGACTAATATGTATATTTCCTATGCATGGATTATGGTATAGCTTAGCAAGCCCGAATTGCTATTATTATATGACAAGTTTGGAATAATTGAGTTAGTTAAGTAATTAAACTTTGGTTTTATGAACTTGGAACCTAAGTGATGATGATTAGGTTATTTAAGGTAATATGGAACTAAGGTTTCGTAACATGCATGAGCCATATTAAGTTTAGTGAACTAGGATTATGTAATATGAGACTAAGTGGCATTTGATTAGGGTTAATTATGCAGGAATTGAGGACTAGTTTATGTTATGTTATTGGAATTGATATGAAAATTGGGATTATTTTAGCAATAATTGACCTTATTAGCCATTTTAGGCCGATAGTTACAATTAAGTCCTAAAACTATCATGTTAATCGAGATATTAGTATTTTTGGATTAATGATAAGCATGATAGTAATTATTACGGGTTATTAAGGTTGTATGGGGATTCTGATTCTTAACCTATTCTTTTGGATTAGGTAACGTGTAATTCGAACCCACTAACTCATAGGCTGCAGATTGTGATTTGCATTTTGAGACTACGAGGTGAGGGTCTGCCAATCTGGTACCTTTCTTAACTATCTGTTAATTGTGATATGCCCCTGTGTGGGTTTTCAATTTTGTATCGTACTCTGTTTGTTTGAAATCTGAATTTTGTTTGAAATTCGATTTGCTATTCGTTATCAGATTTAAATACCCCTATGAGGGTTACTATTTTTGAGCTGGCTATACTGTTATTGAAATCCATGATCTATTAAGATCTCTTTTATATTCTGTTATCTGATCCGGACACCCTTGTGAGGGTTATCTTTGATACCGATTCTGTTTTCTTATTGTTCTAGTGCCCAGAACTTTCTTTACATTGTCAGAATTCTGTCCCTTGTACCCTGCAGCCTTGCCAGCTGTCCCCATATAACTTGCTAGCTTCTTACAAGTCTGTTATTTGTTAAAGGGATCGTGTCGATCTATTGTTCTGTTATGTTATATAGTTGCCTTATGTTATGAATCCTAAACGACCTTGCCGACTAGTGTACATTATTGGTTCAACTACGTATCTATCATAATCATACTGAATGTTTAAAGGTGAAACTTATATCTGTTGGCATTACATTATACTAACCCATGGGATGCCATGGGTCAAATATCACCCAGAGGGATACCGTATGGGGGATTTAGGCCCGGGGCTAGGTTCGGAAAGATGACCGGACGGTACTAGGTCTACCAGCTAGTACCCACATACGATCCTAACTTACAAGTAGCTAAAGGTAGCGAACTGTGAGTGGTGGGATCTAGCATGCGGTCAACCATGCCAATAAAAGAAAGTTATTACCTACTGAGCTGAGTGCTCGAGTAATAGAGCGATAAGAAAATCTTGTTTATACTGTACCAACGTTCAATACTAGCAACTACACATTGATCTGGGAGTAATAAGGATGGAATGACCAACAGTCTAATATAATTGATATCATGTGTACTTTGCACAATATTGATTCACGTTGAAACTTTTACTGTTACAGAACTGTCTTTGTTTGTTGCCTATCATTTTCTTTTGAATCCTGTCATTTTCTTTTCCCTCACTAAGTCCTTAGAACTTACCCCCTTGTTGTTATTTGTCTTCAGACAGGTCAAACTGAGAAACAGAGGCATGTTTTAGACGATAGTGATTTTGTAATAGATTAGGTGTTGTTGTTGTTCATATAAGTCACCTGATCAAGACAACTACTTGAAGAATGTTATGAGGATGTTTGTATGAAACTTAGGATACCAGATATATACGTATTTTATGTTGTGAAGTGATCTTTTGGAATAAATGAATTATTTTCCACTGAGTTGGATTTTGAGACTTGGGTTGTATATATTATGCTTTATGGAATGATCTTTTGGATTAGTGTGACTGTTTTACCTTTGAGATGGTTAAATTATAAGTTTTCTAGTTATTATTTGAACTGCATTTAAGATTGAATTAATGGCATCTCAACTTGGGTGCTGTCCCGAGAAAGGGTGCTACAAAACCGAATTGATGTAGATTTGGTACGATTTTCAATTTTTTATTTAAAAAAAATCAATTTTCAATTTGGTTCAATTTTTTTCACTCAATTAACCAAAATCGAACTAAAAACCAAAAAATTGATTTTTGATTCAATTCAGTTAAACCGAACCGAAAGCCAGTTCGATACTTTTATTATTATTTTTTAGATATTGTTGTTCAAGTGTCTACAATTAAGCGTGGAATATCTTTTATTATGATTTATGCGCTAGTAATTTTAGTAAATTTTATATTTTTATTAAATATTTTAAATCTATTATCTAAGATAAATAAATATAATTTTTGAAATAATATAAATGTTAATGTATGTTTAAGTTTTTGGGATAAATAAAAAGCGAAGTTTTTGATAAGGTGAAATAATTGAGGGAAAAAAAAAATTGGAGAAGGGAGATGAGAAAGTAAAACTATATTATAATTATTTTTTAAAATAAAATTAATTTTATCATCTTATTGCAAAATATATCAAAACATTTATTAAAACTTAAGAGTCCTATGATTTATAAATAGTATAGATATTAATATATGGTATATAAAAAATAAATAATTATGATAGAAAGAGAAAAAAAATTATGGTTTTTCTAAAATCAAACTATATAAGTGTATAATTTATTTATTAAATGCATTAATAGATGTCACATATAAAAATAGACGATTATGATTTAAAGAGAAAAAAAATGTGATATAAAAAGAAAATTAAAATTTCTCTTTCAATTAATTAATTAAATTTATATATGTATGGTGCATTGATGAGTAAAATAGAAATTTCAATTTAAATTACAAACCAAGGGGTTAAATCATATATTCCTATTCTTATGCTAGTAATACATTGCATCTGTTGGCTAATAAAGATTTATCTATACTATTATAATAAGAAAGACTATTTTGTGTCTAAAATACAAATTATTTTTGTTATTTCAAATAATTTGTCCTTCTAATATACAAATATATTCTAAATTCTAATCTTAATTTAGTAATTTATGTTCAAGTTCAAATCTACTTGATAATTTTGAATTTGTACATAAATTATAATTTATAATTGGTAGTTATAAAAATTACATTCTAATTTCTAACTATATTAATATAATTTAAATTCTAAATGTCGAGACATAACCTAAATCCCAAATCCTAATACTATAACCAAGTTCTAATTTTTAAATGATAATTTGCAATTTATAGATAAATTATAATTTATAATTGATATTTGTATAATTTATATTCTAATTTCTAACTATATCAATGTACTCTAAATTCTAAGTCTTAATTTGATATTCAAATTCTAATTTCTAGTTAATAATTTTTAATTTATAGATAAATTGTAATTTATAAATTATAATTGGTAATATAGATATCATATATATATATTCTCTAATTTTTAATTATATCAATATATTATAAATTCTAATTTTATAAATATAATTTGAAATTTAAAACATAATTTATAATTTCAATTGCCCCAGTTGACCAAGTTTAAGTCCCAACCGGCAACCCTAATTTTCATTTTCGAAATCCAATTTTCGCTTTTTCCTCCAGATCCAATTTCCCCAATTCCATTTCCTTCCCAGTTCCCACACCCCGCCCACAGTGCACGGAACACCTGACATCACTGACCACACCCCCGCCGACCCACACAATAGCCTCACCCTCACACAACCTGCATCACTATCCCTCACGGCTTACACGCCCATACCAGCAAGGCGACAGCCTTCGTCACGCAGTCATGCCAAGTCGCCAACACCTGCACCACTACACTGCACGACTTGGATGGTTGCCCAGGCACAACACATAAGACTATACTTAAGTTTCAGGTGCACAGGAGAGACGGGTTTCACAGTTTCAGTTTTAGGTTTTTTTTTATGATTTTTTATTTCTGATTTTGCTCTAAATTTATGATTAAGTTTGAGTATGAGTTAACTAAGTTCAATTGTTTGTAAATTTAGCTTCTGTAAGTTTAGGGGGGAGTAAAAAGTTTGACTTGATTTCTGTTCTGGTTGGAATGAATTTTTTCTGTTTCTCAAGTTGTAAATTTAGCGATTGAACGGCTACTTGGCTAGAAACTAGTTGTGACTTCTGACTTTGAAAGAGCTATTATATTTGTAAGCACTATTATTCAAATTTCAGAAACAGTATTATAACTTATAAGTTGTTATATTTAGTCAGCTATTAATTGATAATATTTGATTTTAAAAAGTAACGACTAAAAATCTTTCAATGTTTAGATAATTTCCACGTTCAATTGATTTATACTATCTTCTTACTTTTGCTTATTTTGTGAAGTTTTGGTTAGACAATCTGTTTGATTTATTAATTCAATTGTTGATTCTTTTTGTTCTACAAACTACACTACTATAGCATTATCATGGACACCATTCTAGAAAATGAGAAGATGAAGTTCCTAATGAATGCGGATGTCAACAAGGAGCAACGTGAGAATAGTGATTCATCCGGGGTTGGAGATGACAGTCCTCCTGTTGATTCTCAAAAAAAGAAAAAGAGAAAGAATACAGTGCAGGAGCCCTCCGAAGATTCAATAAAAAGGTTTGAGGTATGAAAATATTTTACCATAATTTTTTATAAGAAAGGTAAAAGGAGGGGTAGATGAAGTATTGTGGTAAAGATTATGCTGCTAATCCTACAATAAATGACACTTCTGGATTGAAAAATCATTTAAAAACTTTTAAGAAAAATCCCGAGAAACAAAGTGATAACTACACCATTAATAGTTTCACTCAAAGTGTGGATTTGAAAGATGTCATTTCACACCAATGCCCCTAGTAAATTTGACAAAGAATCAACTAGGGAGGCTTGCTAAAATGATCATTGTGAGTGAATTTCCTTTTAGGTTTGTTGAGGGTGAAGGATTTAGACAATTTGTTTATGTTGCATGTCCCCAATTTGTTGTGCTATATAGAACTATAGTTGCAAGAAATTGCTGGAAGCTATATTTTAATGAGAAAAGAAATATAAAGGAATACTTCAAAAAATCTGGAACAAGGGTGTCTCTCACAACAAATACATGGACTTCTAATAAAAAAAATCAATTATATGTACTTGACTGCTCACTTCATTGATGGAAGTTGGAAGTTGCATACATTGATTTTGAATTTTGTTCTGTGTCCTAGCCACAAAGGGAAATATGTTAGTCTTTTGATTGAAAAATGCTTGCTTGATGGGGGAATTGATAGTATATTTTCCATTATTATTGATAATGCGTCTTCTAATGATAGTACAGTAGGATACTTGATAAAAAGATTTTTAGCATGGAAGAAGTCAATTTGTGATGGTAAATATTTGCATATGAGGTGCATTGCTCATATTGTTAATCTTGTTATGAAAGATGGACTAACAAATGCTAGTGCGTCAGTTAAGTGTGTTCGCATTGTGGTGAGGTATTTGAGACAATCACCAACTAGGTGGAAAAAATTCAAAGATTATGCTGTTGAGGAAAAAGTAGGAAGTAAAAAATTGTTGAGTCTTGATTGTCCAACCAAGTGGAATTCTTCTTACTTTATGCTTGAGACTGCTTTGCTTTTTTAGGATGTGTTTGATAGGTATGAGATATGTGAAAAAGAACTTCGTAATGATTTTCATCCTCAAGGAAGAATCAAAATTTGAAAAAAAAAAAAAAAGTTTATTGGAATTTAACCGCAACTTAAAAAGAACCATTAAAGGAAACAAAATAAATTTTAGAGGTCATATGTCCAGAACAACAAACAAAAGAATTTGTCACTCCTGTACGAAAGTTGAACATAAAGCCTACAAAATGCCCAATAAAAAGGGATATTGAAACTAAGTATATAGGGGTACCAAAGTCTACACTCAGGACCCAATAATAGATGGGTACCTAAAAATACAAAACATTGTGTTGCAAGACCTGATCAAGAAAACAACTCAAACAGACAAATGGCTTCTAGATAGTTGATTTTCCAGACACATGATAGCAAACAAATCGTTCTTTTGTAAGCTACTGGAGTATAATGGAGGTAATGTTTTGTTCGCGGACAATACAAAAGGAAGAATCATTGGTAAAGGAACAATTGGTAAAATGAATGGAGCCTTCATTGAAAATGTTTGTTTGGTTGAAGGGCTAAAACATAATCTTCTTAGCATAAGTCAACTATGCGACAGTGGGTATCAGGTAAAATTTCAACATTCTTATTACATGGTAACAAAGCATGAAGAAATTGTTTTTATAGCTAAAAGAGAAAGAAACATATATTGCATAAATATGGAAGATCTAATCAAACAAATGCTGAGTGTCTTGTTGCCATCGAAGACTCTAATTGGACATGGCATAGGCGTCTAGGTCATGCAAACATGAAATTCCTAAATCACTTAGTCAAAAAGAACTTAGTCAAAGGCATCAATAAGGTTAGTTCATAAAGAATAAAGTTTGTGATGTATGCATCAAAGGAAACCAAATAAAAGAACTCATTTAAGCCAACAAATGACATTGCATCCTCCAAACCGTTGGATCTTCTCCATCTTGGTATCTTTGGACCCATGAAAACTACATTACTCGATGGAAGTAAACATGTGTTTCTAATTATAGATGACTTTTCTCGCTTTACTTGAGCATGCTTTCTCTATCATAAAAAAGAAGCTTTAGACCATTTCATCTCTCTTACCAAAAACATTCAAAATGAGAATGGCTACATGATCAAAGCTATTAGAAGCGATCACGAAATGGAATTGGATAATAATAAATTCACAACATTTTGTAAAGAATTTAGTTATACTCACAACTTTTCTGCTCCAAAAAAATCCCAACAAAATGGGTAGTTAAAAGAAAGAACGGAGTTCTATAGCAAATTGCTTTGACAATACTGAATGAATATGATATTTCCAAATCTTTTTGGTGAGAAGCCGTAAACACAACATGGTCAATAGAGCCTTCCCAAGACCATTCATCAAACCAATATGGAGTGCTAATACAATAAAAAAATAGATAACATCATAGAAGAACCCCAATATGATTTTTTCCTTGTTCTAGACAAACCAATAGTGGCATTTCGCAGTGGGTATGCCAAATAACTCATTTTCTCTTAACTACATCCATAAAAATCTCTAACAACTAGAAATGCATATTCTTATCATAGAGGCTGATATGAGATCCACCTTTTGAACATGGTTGCACATTCCATAGGCATGTACTCTAGAGCAATATGGCCTTCCCCCTTCACAGTAGCAAATGCCATGTTGTTGGCATAAGTCCTAGTAAAACTGCATATCCAAATGTCACATTCCATAAGAAATGTCACTAGAGTAAATGAAAAAAATGTTGCTTGATTTGGAGCTTACCTTGCAACTTGTTCTTGAACAACCCATTGTCTTCACCTATCTATAATCGGATAGTTCAAAGATTTAATCCATGCTTGACTTGCAAGGTAAGGGACTACCATGTCATGATCACCACTATATATACACACGAAGAAACAAATGTGTCAATTAAATCGAAGTAGTGTTATTTAAAATGAGTGTATGTGCCTTACCTATATATAAGGGACCTATAGCCTTTAGTGCTGAGATTTGCATGATAAGGCCGGCTATCCCACTTTGTAGCAGTGTAAGGCAAACTCATGTTACACCTAACCCATTTTCTAATACTTTCCTGCATTATATATATTAATTATTTTCAACTTGTATTTTGCCTCCATGGCCATATTGTATTAAAAACACACATTTTTGATATGGAGGGCTTCTTGGACACTGGGATCATTGGCCCAAAATTTAACAAGCTTTTTCCCTTCGTCCTAAGAAAACAATCACATATTAGTGTGACAATAGTGATATGCATATGATCTTTTGTCAAATTTGCCCACCAATATTCAAGTTCTTGAGTTGCTTAGGAAAAGAGAACAAAATTTTCAAAATTCACAGAATGGAAGTATAAGTTTACAGAATATCTCATTGTGTTCTTGGAGCCTTACTCAACATTTTGGTGCAGTAAGTTGTTTGCCGTTGTAGGGCTTTAGGTGTTCCTCTTCAAGAGATCTTCCTTCTCCAGAATAGGGATCACATCTAGGTTCAAAATTTGCGCTTGGTCCAAATTATCAACAAACTAAACGCAATGATAGTCCAATTGCAAAGAGATTTCATGGAATAGTCTATAGAGAAAAAGAAAAAGAAAAAGAGAAAAAAAAAAAAAAAAGAAAGGTCAATTCCTTACTTGATGGAAAGTCTGAACATCCTGCAAACATAATACATTACTGGGATCTACATTTTTGTACTTTCCTCTGCAATTTCTCTTCAATGACTGTCGAACAAAAGGGACAATCAAAAGTTGAAACTTCAGCATGAGCAGTTTTTAGTAATGGGATAATTTTTTATATTTAACCTTGTAGAGTTCATCAGGGATAAGTCCAATTCCATGAGCAAATGGTATCTTATAGTTATCCTCCTCAGGAAATGCCATTGCATTGCCAAGCAAGTACCCCTGCAACCAAAAGGTTCAAAATCTCAATAATCAAAACATTGTAACAAGATTAGGAGGTCAATATTACTTGACAAACAATAATCCATAGCAAAATCTTATGTAGTGTTCCATTTACTTCTTCAACCACGCCAAATTAAGGACTTGTTTTGCTTATAATATGATACTTAGCTTGAAATGTCTTGCCAAAAAGTGGAAGCAAAAATTTTTCCTTCGAGGAAACTATGTGAAATTCATTTGGAGTATATTTGGATGCTTGGAATTCATGCTATATGAAGAATTGTGTGGTCTCCAATTCCATCTTTTGGAGTTCTTTTTGCATATTTTTTATATTTTTGATTATATATGATAATATTTACTTGTAGGAAAAATCAACATGAAAAAGTCAAAATTACCTAAAGAATGTATCAAGTTTCGCGCTTAAAAATATAATTTGCCACATTACTAACCTTAAGATTAATACGTGGCTTGATTCCCATCTCATTCCCTGCATTGCATTGAAGGCTCAAAATATAGAGATAGTTTTGGGATGATTACAAGAACAATGTCGTAACATAATTATTATTATTGTACTTCATTGACCAGTTCAACAAAGAGGTATCTAATAACAAGGTATATACTATTTTAAGATCTCACCATTTGATATTTTCTGGGCAATAACTGGTATGGTTAAGCCTGTATACGAGTCACCACCAATGTAAAATGGGCTTGAGATAAATTTTGGATGATTAGCTAGCCACTGCAAATATATTTTGAAATATAATATTAAGGATGAACTAAAAAGATAGAACTAGCTAGTACAACTGTAAATATCTAGTTTGCTTTCTTTCATTTACATTTATTCCAACAATTCTTAGCAATATAGGCACAAATAAAAAGTCTTGTTTCTAGTTATTTGTTACAAGAAAATGTTGTACTTGCAGATGTATATATGTGATGATGCAGGGATCCGTCGCCACACGGCGGCCTACCCGTGAGGTATTGTCCCGCCTACGCCCGTTGAAGGGCGGGGGGTTTTGTCCTTGAAAAGACGCCTCACGGGGAAGGAGAGGACTCGCCGCTTATATGCTAGTCAAGACCTTCTACTCCAACCGATGTGGGATAGAATCTAGGCATATCATCAGCCCCTCAGTAGAGGGGCTTGCCAGTCATTCGCTACGGGGCGTCCGACCAGCTTTGCCGACCGTTCACTACGGAGCGTCGGACCTGCATGGGCCACCAAATGATGATGACGGGATCTGTCGCCACATGGTGGCCTCCCTGCGAGGTATTGTCCCGCCTACACCTGGCAAGACAAGTGGTGGGTTTTGTCCTTGAAAAGGGCCCTCGCAGGGTAGGGGAGGACTCGCCGCTTATATACTGGTCAAGACCCTCTACTCCATCCGATGTGGGATAGATGCCAGCCCCATCATCAGCCCC
Organism: Jacaranda mimosifolia; assembly: GCA_018894105.1. Taxonomy (NCBI): domain Eukaryota; kingdom Viridiplantae; phylum Streptophyta; class Magnoliopsida; order Lamiales; family Bignoniaceae; genus Jacaranda; species Jacaranda mimosifolia. Next base: position 8,228,240 of record CM032123.1, read on the forward strand.
CCCAATAGAGATATGCCTGGATTCTATCCCACATCGGTTGGAGTAGAGGGTCTAGACCAATATATAAGCGGCGAGTCCTCTCCTTCCCCTTGAGGCGCCTTTTCAAGGACAAAACCCCCCGCCCTTCATTGGGCATAGGCGGGACAATACCTCACGGGTAGGCCGCCGTGTGGCGACGGATCCCTGCATCATCAATATGTATATCATGAAATACAAAATTAAATATGGAACTTTCAGCCCACATATTAAAGAGCCCTTTCTTTGTACTTCCCATTGATAACAGGCATAAGAATGGTAACTTAGATCTTCTAATCTAGTTTTTCATTATATTTTTATTCTATACAAAGCATACTCGTCAACCGTATAAAATACTTTCTTAAATATGGCATTGGTGTTATTTACATACACTTTGCGTGCATGTATATCATGAAATGCAAGATAAAACAAGCTGCATTCCAAGAGGAGATGGACAAAAAGTATAAAGTAAATAGAAGAATTCAATAGGCTATTAATATGATTCTTAGCCATCTCGTCATGAATTATGGGCTATGTAAATTAGATGACAATATTGATAATAAGTGAATTGGAATACCTTTTGAAGAAATTAATAAGCTTGTTCACATGATTGTAAACCTGTGGAATAGGAGGCCTTTGGTGTCTTAGGATAGGAAAATCCAGTTCCCACCGGCAAATCTAGAAATAGCATGCTTGCTACCTACCAATTCATTGTCATTCTTTAATTTACTCAATTTGTTTGTAGAGAAAGGAAAAAAATTGAATAATGCCATATTGGCTTTGCTTCCAGAAATTATTTGTCAAAATACAAGTGTATTTTGTATTTCATAAAATTGATGTCTCAAGCTAAAAAAAAAAAAAATGAAGAAGAAGAAGAAAGAATCTTTTTTCTTGGTTTTTCTCAAAACCTTCATCTTATTTCTCAACCTATATTTTCAAAATCTTTATCTTATTTTTCAAAAATCTTCAACTCATTTTCAAGAAAAGCTCTAAAGACAAATTAATATTTTTTAAAAAATAAACTATCAAATAAATATATCAAACATTGCAGCTCGCCAATTTGAGCACACATATTTTAAGTTGAAATATTTTGAAAAATACTTCCAACTGAAGGGTAAAAATGAAAATGAATCCAAACATAGATACGTACTCACTTGAGTCCAGGAATTGGGATTCAAGGTCACTTTTGGCAAGCCCCCATCATAACCCTATGCAAAATTTACTGGTCCTGCGATAGAGATTCACATGTTAGCAATTACTACTATATAGAGAACAAAAAAAAAAAAGTTGAAATTAATTTTATAGAATAATTGTATTGAACATTGGTAGGTATTATCCTATTCAGGCTTAAAAAATCATACCTAAGCTATACTTATTAAAAATAAACAAATAAATTTGGGTAGGGTCTATCTCTAATTTATTGATATACCATGTGCCCAAAAATTATCCACCATCGATTATCTTATATTTAAATTTAACCTCTTCACCCAAAAATTCTCGCTACCGAAATTAAATGTATACTAATGATGAATTTTAAATATATATAAAATTAAAAGTATTTATTAATTATTATATAATAATATAGTTTTAACTATTTACATATATATGCTTGAATATATTATATGAAGTAACACTGATTGACAAAAGAATGGAAAGAATAAAATTAAAGGGTGAAAAAAGCAATATATTTAAAGAAAAAACGAAATGTAAAGATTTACTGGAATTAAATGTAAACAGTATTAATTTTTTTATCTTTGTTTATTGACTATATGCAAAATGAAATAAAAAGAGTCACTAAATTAAATCTAACGATTAAATTATTAAATTCAGGAAAGTACTTTTTGTATTGTATTTTAAATCATTTTTATAATACATATTCAAAATATTAGTCTATAAAAACTTAAATCCAATGAACTCGCCACTGTAGGTTTTGGATAGGTAAGAGAGGGTAGTGCTAGAATTTTATTGTTTTAAATATTTTTTGAATAGAATAAAATATAAAGTATTATTATTTGAATAATTTAGAGTATAGAATTAAATAGAACAATATTATATCCACTAACAAATATGCAGATCTAAAATTAATCAGTTAAATATATTAGGGGTGGGCGTGGTTCAATTTGATTTGAAAAATCATGCCAAACCAAATCGAACCAAAAATTTGGTTCGGTGTGGTTTGGGGCTATAAAGTCAAACCGTAACCATTTAAGAAGAAAAGAACCGCACCATTTGAAACCGATTATTACAATTGGGTTAACTGATTGACCGTTTTTCCTAAATAATTAAAATTTAATCAATAAAAATATTAATATTGACTTGATCTAGTTCGATTCAATTTGATTGAACCAAATCATTTTAAAAAGTTCAATTTCAGTGTACAAATACCCATCAATTTGATAATTTTTCATCACAAAATCTACAATACAAAAAGCAAATGTAACTTCAAAGTTAACAATATAATATATAATATTTTCATCTCACATCAAAATTAACTTCAAAATTAAAAATACATCAAGCAAGCAATATCTCCATCTCGTAACATATTTACTAAATGATTATGAATAACATACTTCAAAATTAAGAATACACCAAGCAATTAAGATGAAAATACAAATCAAGCTAAGTCCATAATTAAAATACTTCCAATCAAATCAACATTCATGCAAATTTCACTAACAATTAATATAAAAATATAAGTTTTCTCCAAAAAAAGATATAAATTCCTTAAATCAAAAGTTGGACAATCAACTAAATTTTTTGAACTTTATTTTTAAAATTATTAATTTTTATTTTTAAATTAAACCATTTGATTTGATTAACTTTGGCTAACCGAATTACACATAATAAATAACTAACCGAACCACTTTTCACTAAAAGAATTGCATTGTTAAGAAATTGATTTAGATAATTCATTTTTTTAAGGTTCAATTCAATTTGGTTTTTTTATTTTTTTCTGGGTACACATCCAGCACCCAATACACCTTAAATTTGATGGTTCACTGACTGGACGCCAATGGGTCACATATACATCACATAGAATGTTGCATATACATCACATAGAATATTTTTTTAAGGTTCAATTCGATTTGGTTTTTTTATATGCAACATTCTATGTGATGTATATGTGACCCATTGGCGTCCAGTCAGCGAACCATCAAATTTAAGGTGTATTGGGTGCTGGATGCATACCCAGTGCGTACCCACTGGGTACGCATCCAGCATCAACCAAACCCCTATCAATCTATGCACGTTCCTTTTTAGGAGTTGATTTAATTATTTAAAATAAATTTAATTTGAATTTTTAGTTTATAAGTATTTAGGAAATGTTTGGTTATCTTTCCTAGAACAATATTGTTTTGGGGAAACATAATTAAATACATCCTTATTTTTTCTCCAAAATACATATTTTTCAATAGATGCATACATATATTATATATACATCATATATATTTTGTTATTATTCTAACATTAAAAAAATCACTCAATTTCATTTTCATCCCAAAAACCCAACAAAAAAGTATTGATTTAACCACTATAGTAATAAATATCTCCCTCAAAACATATACAAATATACCAAAAAACAACTTTCACATTCTCCAATAATTCATTCTCTCAAAACACATAATAAAATTACACAAAAAACATAACCAAACATTCCCTTAATTTTTTTATTTTTATGTCATAAAATTGATATTGGATGAACTTGACCTAGTGCCACTTTTGACCCTAATCAAAACCATCGGTGCTCTAGCCTACATAGAGTGGAACCTCAACTGCCCAAATCAAGGAATGTATGAAGTCGATTTGAAGAGAAGCCAAGTATCATCAACAGGAAAAAGACCTATGCGGGTGAATGCATTGGACCCACTCAACTATGCAGAGGTTGAGTGATTCGTGCCTTCAGGCGCGATCGCGTTAAATGCATTACCTGTTCACACGCAAATAGTCACCTCCGCATTAAATGTAGTTGAACCAATACCCTGTTCACATTAAATGTACCATCAACGGGTCACCTTCGTACTAATTAAGAAAAATCCACTCTATATTTGTAACCAACAAGAGGCATGATGGTTAATCAACTCCTATAAAGATCTCAAAGGCCCCTACATGCCGGTGAAAGCTTCATTAGGCTGTAGGGAGGGTATCATCCTTTCGACCTTTCTCTTCACACCCAACCAATGAATACTATAAATATCCCCATTCAATAGAATTTGAGGTACGTTTTCACTCTTGTATTAGCCCTCACTTTGCTACTTTTCCCTCTAGCTGAGCTTATTCTAACTTAAGCATCAAAGGATTTCAGCAGGGGGCCACCTCAACAAGCCTTATGTGTTCCTCTTGGTTGTAGATAGGGGTGTAAACGAGCTGAGCCAAGCCCGAATCTAGTCAGCTCAAGTTTGGCTCGTCTATTAATTCGCGAGCTCGAGTTTGATCAAACCTAAACAGTCAAACTCAAGCTCGGCTCGTTGGAATAGACGAAGGCTCGACGAGCCTTATCGAACTTGACTTGATAAGATTCGTCATAAAGAAGCATAAAAGCTCGATTCATATACGTTCGGATGAGCTCGAGCTCGAATTCGTATAGGTTTGGATTAACCCACGCTCATTTAAACTCAAAACAAAATCTAGAATTATAAATTTTTTAAATAATTTTGTTATATATTTTCCTAAAAATAAAATATCAAATTATTATTATTTATTTATTTATTTAACTTTATAGATTTTATTATATGGACCTATATTATAATTATATATGTGTGTAATTAAAAAGCTCATTTAGGCTCGCGAGCTTTTCAAGTCGAATATTATTAAGCTCAATTCGGCTCATTTGACTTACGAGCTTGAACTCGGCTATGCTCAAGTTCAAAAAGATCGAGCCGAATACGAGCTTAATTTCATCGAGCTAGCTCGAACGGTTCACGAATCATCCCATCTCATTTACACTTCTAGTTGTAGAATTCAACTCATGCCCTTACAACACCCTGAACCATACACTCTCCAAGTTGAATATCACAATTCCCAAGCACTTCTTTGGGTTGCGGCAAACTTAATCATCATCGTTGTTACACATGAGGTATTTATTTTGTATTATGATTAAGATAATACAAAGAGATAGAGTAAGTATTTCTACCACTAAAATTACCACATAGTAAAAGAAAGAACACCCCCCATGAATATAGACAAATTTTGTTAAATCATGTAAAAATCTATGTGTTTTATTTTCTATCCATTGATTATTATTTTTATCAATAAATTAAATAACATGATATGTGAACTTTTTATGAATTAAATCTCATATGCAACTCGCTTTCGCTGTGTATCCAACATTTTCAATGAAACAAGAACAGCATTAAAACTACATATTAAGTTGACAGATTAATTTCTCATTTTATTAAAAAAAAAATGTTCGACTTAATTTATTATCAAATATTAAATATAAAACGTAGTGAACATAAAAATTTGTCTTTTCAAAATGAGATGTTGACATTTGAAAAACATCTATGTTTGATAAAAAGGATCGCAGATTTGGTATATGTTTTCAAAGGATTAGTACACTTTTCCCAAAATAGTAATTTTACAAATGAAATATATATGCTTTAAAAAATATGTAGGCAGCTTCAGATATATAATTGCAGATATATGCTTTGCAAAATAAAAAATAAAAAATAAAATAATAATAATAATAATAATGAACTTTTTTTTCCCGAAATTGTTTTCAGAAATAATTTTGGAAAAGGAGACCAAAAAGTTATATTATTAAAAAAAAAACAAAAGGATACCAAAACAAAACAACAAAATGAAAACACATCTTCAACTGAAAATGCAATAAAGTCAAGGATTTGGCTTGCCCATTTCATAGAAGAATCCAGTTAGAATACAGCATCCAGGGCCTCCCGTCAACCAAAGAATGAGAGGATCTTTCTCAGGATTAGACCCATTTGATTTCACAAAATAATAGAACAGCTGCGCATTTTCTCCTTCGTCCACTCCAATATACCTAATGTCAATATGATCAGAAACTTTAAAGTTCAGTTAATTATCCAACAGACCAATCAGTTGATTAGACGATATAATGTGTGATAAAAGTAACTTAGACACAGTTAATTACCCTTGTTCGAGTTCAAAGGGAAGTGGGCCTCGAAATCCTGGGAGATACTTGACCAGTGAACCACCATATGAGCCTTGCAAGATAACAAGAAAATGAAGAAGAAGAAGAAGAAGTGGGGTAGTAACAGAAAAAGAGTATTGTTTGTATGCCATTGTTGAAGTGAATGACAACCCACTATGAAAAAGTTCTATTAAGATGAGGTAGATTAAAACAAGAAACAGGTCATGATAAGAGGGATATATAGTAACCAAGAAAGACTTTGCTTCACTTTTTTCTATGAAATTTCTTATGGAGATGGGATTTTTTCCTGATAGAGGAAAGAGCATGGGAGGGAGGACCAACATAAAAGTCTTCTCAGCATAATTATTGAAGTCTTCTCCTGTTGTAGAATGTTCAGTTTGAACTATAATTACAGTCCAACAGGCAAACCCATCACCACAGCCCTATTGAAATGTTAGTCAGCTGAAACCCTCCACCACAAGGTGGACTAGTTTGAAACTACTACAAAAAGCAAGTTCAAACACATGACCTTATTGTGGGAAGTTAACAGTTCTGTCCAACTAAACTACTACCTCAATCGTATGATGGAGATGGAATTATTTTTCAAAAAAGGGATGAATGACATATTAATTGTCCTTCCAAACTTTTCTCATTCTAATAATAATAATAATAATAATAATAATCTTGTTGCATCTCATGCTTAATTTGATTAAACTAAAAAACATGATCAATTAGTCAAAAATTAAAGAGTTTAACTTTTGTTGTTGAACCAAGCAAAAGAATTAGTAATTAAACTCGATATTTCCATAATAATTGCCTAGATAAGAAAAACAAATAGAAAACAGTATTAAGTGATAATATTAACTAATAATCAGTAATTATATATTAAGAGACAAAATATTTTATCTTGTCATAGTAATAGTTATAGAATCATATTTGTCACTGTATATTAACAATTAGTGACACATTCATAGTGATAATTTTATTGTTAATAAATTGTCACTATACATGTGTTAGTAATTATCAATAGCAACAATTTAAAAGACTAATTTCTTTTATTCTTATGTTTCATTATGATAAAATAAAAATTATTATCATTTAAAAAATATTTTTAAGAATAAAATAAAATTATTCTCACTTAATATGTATTATTCGTAATAATTTAGAAAAGAAACTTTATTTTGTCACTGTTATTTTACTTTATTATAGTGTATAAATAAGATAATGGAACAATACTGATTATAGAAAGTGACTATATATACTCTATTATTCCTTAAGGGAAATCTTATTATTTGTTTCGAAAAAAAAATGTTTTTGGAACAATTATCAACTTCATACTTAATATCTTAACATCGTCAACATATTATTTTCAAGTTGTTGCAATCTAGTAATAATTAGCTAGTAACAATCTCAAATTTTATTTTTGTCTTCATAAAGAGTATGAATACATTTATTATGATAACAAAAAAAAAAAAAAAATCATTTTCAGTTGCTATATTTAAATATTGATGTTTGATATTTCAATGTTGTAGTTTGTACTCAAGGAGTTTGAAGTCTAAATTGAATAATTGATATTATATAATTTACGTCTTCAAATGGAAATTTTTTAAATAATTATAATATCATCATTTAATAATTTATTTCTAATTTCTTTTTTTGTTTTTCTGTGGTAGTGGTAAGAGAGATGTATTAAAAACTAACGGAAGAAAAAAATTTCTTACACAAGAATTACACGACCATATATAATCCAAAGTAAGGGGATTTTTTTTTATTTATTATTTTTTACACACCTGATTTGGTAAACATTGAGCTCGAATCCTTTAAAAACGTGCATAACCCACTTTAAACATGTGTGTTGAACTAATTATTACCAAAAAACAATGTTTTTAAAATCAGATCGGACAAAGAACAAGCAATGTTATTGGTTATTGGTTCAATATGTTCGACCGGTTGGACCACTAGTTCGACCAGTATGACATTATATGACGTAATAATTATATTTAATTTTATAAATATATATAATATTTTAATATTAACAAAAAATAAAACTTCCAATGATATAGAAAGAATATTATTTGAAAAAAATTTCAACTTACTTATTTTTAAATATATTTTTTAGAAAGAAAAAAATACTATTTCACAATTAGTCAATTATAAATAAATAAAAAATAATGTTTCACATTAATTTAAGTAATAATTCATTTCATACTTCAACTCCAAGTAAAAATAAATTATTTTACGCTAAATATTCAACATAGTCTAAAAGAGATTAGACAAAAAAAAACAACAAATTAAACATAAGTATTCATATATAACTACCACTTCATTAAATTTCAAGAAAATAAATTCATGTTTCAAAAAATTACATGTCCAGAATCTTTAATCATCATCTTTCAACTCATAATTTATTTTTTTTACATTTTTCATTTTTTTTAAAAAATAATTTTAAAATTTAAGAAAAAAAGAAAAATAAGTGAAGCGATCAAAAACCAGTCGAACTAGTACCAAATTAATCCATTTTTGACTTATTTTGACCTGTCTGATCGGTCATTGGTTTTATGCTTGAACCGGATCGAATTGGTCTCCGATCACCGATCCTATCCGATTCTGAAATCACTGCCAAAAGGTGAAGTTTAATTTAATATTCGAAACTAATTTGAGACTGATATGACACTGCCAACGAGAAATATGAGTTGAGCAACAATGTTTAATTTATCGCATCAGGGTAATTATCGCTTAAATTAAGATGGTATTCACTCACTTTATTTGAGGAAGACCCAAATAATTATTTAAAAGAATAAAAAAGAGAATGCCAATTAATTAGTGCCCGATTGGTTTTGTTTTCAAAACTCATTTTCGTTCTCTCCTGGAAATAAAAATAGAAAGCTATCAACTTTTTTCCTATTTTTACAGATATTTTCATTCTCAACACATTTTTCCAAACATACTTTTACAATCTCTCTCTATTTTCACACTTTATTTTCTCCTACTCTCATTTACATGACTTTTAAAAAATACAACAATATCCAAATACATCTCATTTTTAACCATACATAATCATTTCATTTTAAATAAAACATTAAAAAAATATTTCATTTTCAAACTCACACTTATAACTAACTTTTTACTATTTCTTTTTATCAGAAAATGAAAATATTTCCAGAAAACAAAACCAAACAGCGTCTTAGTTAGTAGCCATTTGTATTTACTAAAATGGTTTAAGATGTAAAACTAATACATTTAGATGCAAGGATATAATTCTTCTAATTAATTAGCAATTAAGGATGTGATGCTCTTTTTAATGAAATATATATAAAATAAAAAAACTAACACTCTGGATTGCTTGATTGCACTGTTATACAGAATTTTTAGCAATTTTATGTTGGACTTTCTCCATACTATTGGCATTCATCACCAAGAAAGTATATATATAATTGGCTCTGTTATATTAGTAGCCTGAATTTCTTGCTATGCATGGTGTATTCATTTATATTATATTAGATTTAAGAATTTTGGTAGAAAATTAAAAAAAAAAATGTAAAGAAGAGCATTTTTCATTGTTTGACTGGTGAGAAAAATATTTTAAAAAAAATTCATAAAAATGAGTTTTCTTAACAAAATAATGAGTAAAATTAGAAAATGGCCTCTTTGACCACTCCATCACTTTCCAACATATTTTTCACATCTTTTCTCCACATTTCTTTTATTATTATATTTTTAATAATCAAACAAACTTGAAATTTCAAGAGAATGATTGCTTATATGTAAAAATCTCATTTCTCACTACTCTAAGAAAAAGAAAACGGGAAACATGCGCTTGGATATGGTATCTTTCTCATATCCCAAAGAAATACTTAGTGAAATGCACACTTGGCATCTCATTTTTTTTATTTTTTTTCTCTGAAAAGGGAACAGCCGCCCCCGCCCCCCTTTTCTCCTCTCTTAATCTCTTTCTCATTTCTCTGGCCTATGAGACTGTTGTTGCACAGAGGCAATAATTTGAATTTTAATTTATATGTAATTATACAGTAAAATTCTTACAATTCAATTTATAAATTTTACAAACAGAAAATAAAAATATGAAAAATAATATATAATTAACAATTATTTGAATGAAATATGTTTAATAAAATTTTCTTTTTTAGTTTGAATATGGCATAAAATTGAATTTCAATTTTTTTGTAATTTATACAACAAAATTCATAAATTTTAATTTAAATATCCACAATATGTAAATGATAAAAAATTTACTACGGAATTTTCATAAAAAAAAAATTAATTATAATATTATTTTAATTAACAATATAGATTTTTAATCTTTTTATTATTTCAGGTAAATTTAGTTTAAAATTATTGACGTAAATTAATTTCTTTTTAACAAAATAAATAAATTTTTTTAATAATAGGTGATGTCAGAAAATGCATTGAATTATTTATAACTGATGATGGTTGGATCTGTTTATTAATGGATTAGGCTCTGGCCTAATGCAGTCAACCAGAATATGAGTTGAAGGTGGAATGGTTGGATGAAAGCATGTTGAGACTTGCAAACAATAGTACACGTCAGGGTAGCCGAGGAGGCCCTTGGCTATGACACTCCGATGCTCAAGTCAGTATAAATCAACCAAAAAATGGAGCGGCAGAGTGAGGACTAAAGTGATAATGAGCATATCTTGGTGAAGGGCTGCAATAGGGTACTTATAATCTCTCTTGAGAGTTTAAAATGTTCATGATACCCTTGCTCATGCAATGAGAGCCTTTGTCCTTGTTTAAGGGCCTTTAGGTCCTCTTCCTTCTTAAACCTCCTTTAGGTGGCGTCGCCTCCTTTCCATGACATAGAGTAGATATTCGCATTTAATGCAAAGCCAGAGTGGTGGTACAATAGAGGCATACTTCATAATGCAAAGCTAATAGGCACTATCGATGAACAACTTGATAACAAAAAGAAAGTCAGTATGAATCAACAATGTACATAATACACATGTAATCAGATTTAACAGACTGTTGGTCATTCCATCCTTATTACTCCCATATCAATGTATAATTGCTAGTACCAGACGTCGATACAGTATAAACAAGATTGCCTTATCGCTCCATTGCTCGAACACTCAGCTCGGCAGGTAACAACTTGTTGTAAGGCATGGTCGACCGCATGCCAGATCCCGCCACTGACAATTCGCTACCTCCAGCTACCTATAAGTCAAGATCATATGTGGGTACTAGTCGGCAGACCTGTCACCGTCAGTCTGTACAGCCTGGCTGTCTTTTCGAACCTAGCCCCGAGCCCAAATCCCCCCCTTTAGCGTCCCTCCGGGTGATATCCCATGGCGTCCCATGGGTTAATATAATGTAATGCCAACAGATATAAGTTGCACTTCTAAACATTCAGTATGATTATGGCAAATACGTGGTTGAACCAAGAATGTACTCTGGCTAGCAAGGCCGTTTAGGGTTCATAACATAAGGCAACCATGTGTCATAACAGAATAATAGATCGACATGATCCCTTTAACAAATAACAGACTTGTAAGAAGCTAGCAAGTTATGTGGGGGCAGCCGGCAAGGCTACAAGGTACAAGGGACAGAATTCTGATAATGTAAAGAAAGTTCTGGGCACTAGAACAATCAGAAAATAGAATTGGTATCAAAGATAACCCTCACAGGGTGTTTAAATCAGATAACAAATAACAAATCGAATTTCAAACACAATTCAGATTTCAAACAACCAAAGTACAATACAAAATAGAAAACCCACACAGGGGCTTATCACAAATAACAGATAATTAGGAAAGGTGCCACATTGGCAGACCCTCACCTCCGTAACCTCAAAAAACTGCAACCACAACTAGCAATCTACTGATTTGTAGGATCTACTCCTTCATCACCTATCCAAAGGAATATATTCGCAATCAAATCTTTATTCAACCTCAGTAACCTTCAATAACTACAATCTTACTATTAACTATTCTAAAATTGAGAGCTATTATCCAATATTAACACGATACTAACAGAAGGCATAATTCGGTCCTTATTTATATAATTAACCTCATATCATATCCTAAATCAACAATAACAGGCTAATTAGCTTAATAACCTAATTATTGCTATTTAGGTCCCAAAGTCGTAAAATTAGAGTTTTCTCTTCCAATTAACTTGATAATTCCCAAAATTTCATGAAATAATAAAATCCAAGTTTAACAAATTTATACTGGCACATGTATATACCAAGTCCTAGTCCCATATCATTTCAAATTACCTAATTATCAATCCTTGAGTTCCCATCTCATCAAATCATAATTTAATCACTTGATTAACTCGATTAATCCAAACTTATCATTTAATAATACATAATCCAGGTCCACTATGCCATGTCATAATCCATGCATGATAATGTATATATACCAAATCATATCTCCTCATTTTTGGCATATTACAGAGTCTAATGGAAAAAATGGTACATTGCATGTAGATATACATATATATATATATAAACATATATAATCTAATTCCATTTAACCACGAAGTTGCTTAACCAGACCTCGAAACCATGAACGAAGACCACCGTCACAATCCTCGTGACGAGCTAAAGATTCTACTCGAAAGTCATCGGAGCGCCGCCGCTGTGCACAATCGCTGGAAATATGCAAAATCACTACCAAAATACTCCACTCGGCTCCAGGAATACACTGCTCTGATCAATTTTGCTAAAAGCCACCGGGAAGACATCCAATTTTTACCTCAAAGTTGCTGGTTTGCTCAACTCCGCCGCATACCACCATGTTCGATACGGCTTCACCAGTCACCGATTCACACAACTGAGCCCACCAACTCGTTCACCAAGCTGAGCCCATCAAGAAACACCTTTGGTCCGCCTCCAAACATCGCTGGAAAGCCTCAGCCCGCCACCTCCGCCGCGGTCAACGTTCAAGCTTCTTTTTCTGGTGACCCGCCGGTGGTTTGTGTGTGCATGTGGTATCAATGTGAAACTAGAAGGGAGAAGAAGAAGCTTATCGGAGCAGATATGGGATAAGGGCTGTTGCCGGAGAAATCGTCGGAGGGGGAAGGGGGGTTCTCGATGGTGAAGATGAAGAAAAATAAAGGTGGAATTGCAAAATTCAATATTTATAATTGAACTTTCTAACTTTTTCAATTTAGGCCAAGAAAGTTCCAGCATCCTTCAATTAAGTCCACCGATTTGTTCTTCCTTCAATCAGGCCCCCAGAAAATCTTAGTGCCTAACATTTGACCCTTTGACCCAAAATAAATGCCATGCAACCCCCAAAATTTGAAAATGTCATCCAATTGAATTTTTGAAAATTGCAAATTGACCCCAAAGATTTCAAAATTCTTGCAATTAAGTCCTTTTTATTATTTTCAATCCCTAAAATCCGATCAATAAATCTCTTAATTTCTAAATTCTTATTTCTGAAAATACTGAATTTCAGGGGTATTACACAAATTTTCATAAAAAAATAATTATAACATTATTTTAATTAACAAAATCATTTTCCATTTTTTTATTTGACTTAAATGTAATTTAGCCTTAAACATACTAATATTACATTAATTTAAATATATTAGTTGATGAAAATTATTTTTTAATTGTTGCAACAATTGACGCAGACTATTTTTAAATACATAGTAAATTATTTTTTTCTAAAAATAATAGTTGACGTAAATACAGTTTCTAGCTATTTGACAATTATTTTGTTAATATATTTACAATTAAAAAAATTAATAGCATAATTATATTTTTACAATACTTTTGTGCACCACTATTCATTCCAACATCCTGCGTAACAAACTCATCACCTTTTCTCACTCTCAATAAATTTCTCACTCTTATATCTTATAATCAATCACAACCTCAAATAAATCAAACATTACATTAATCTTAATCATTACATTTTATCCCATATCAATCACAACTCTACTTTTCACAACCATTTCTCCAAAAACTAAAATCTTATCTTATTTCTCAAGAAAATAGAAAATCGAGAAACTATCCCACAAGCAATCACTTCTTATTTTGTTGTTTTATTTTGCTCTTCCCTAATATTTTTGTTTCCTTGTCAAAAGCCTTAAGCCAAACATAATATTAATTTAATTAAATTAAAAATAAATTAAATGTACAAGTTCTTTGTTTAGATGTACTAATATATTAAGTAAAATGCATTGGAAAATAACAGAGACAAAAGCCATGAAGAGGTCCAAAAAACACTGCCATTTTCATCTGCAAAAGGCCCATGATATGGAGGACTATTTCAACCTCTACAATGAGATCGAGAGGCTAATTCGATAGGGCCATCTAAAAAAATTTGTCAATGAGCAAATGAAACAAGAAGTAGGCATAACCGACCAGACTCCCCATAGAGAAAGATCGGTTAGCCCGAGGTAGGAAGATAAAGGAAAGAGACCTGCCCACGATCCCCGCCCACCCATTAGGGGAGTAATCGACACCACTGCAAGAGGCCCAACTAGGGGGGACTCGAAGTCAGCTACAAGGCAGCACCAATGGAGATTGGACCCTACCAAATCCTCCTTGGTTGAAATAGTCTTCTAGTTGTCCACCAGCGCAGAGCCAATTTCCTTCTCTAATGCCGATGTCTCCCACATCAAAACTCAAGGGGCCGACAACAAGCTGGATTACCCTCTGGTGGTATTTGTTGAAATTGCAAACTTTGAGGTCAGGAAAGTGCTGGTCGACAATAGAAGCTAAGCAAACATCATTTTTCTGTCCACCTTGAGGAGAATGAACATGGACAAGCTAAAATTTGAGCCCGTTCGCACCCCATTAGTTGAATTTAGGGGGTCAGAGATCATCCTCGAAGAATCTATAGATCTGTCCACATCCTTTGGGAAGGCTCCTCGGTGCAGAACTCTAATGGTTAACTACCTAGTTGTCAATACACCATTTACCTACAATGCTATCATTAGGTGACCAGCATTGAATGACTTTCGTGCTATTGTCTCGACCTACCATATAAAGGTCAAATTTCCAACAACAGCTGGGACTGATGAACTCCTTTGCAATATGAAAGAGGCCTGGCGGTGCTACATAATTTTAGTTAAGGCAAACGAGCAGAAACTCTGACCTAAACTAAAACCCTTAGGAGATGCCCAAGGAGCAGAACCTGATGAGGGACAATCGAGCAAGAAAAGAAAGCTAGAGGAAACCATGGTCAAGCCTATCAGCGAGTTCAAGATAATCGAGCTGAAGCCAGAAAAACCCGATAAGACCACCAGAATTGGAATGGATATGGGTAGCAGCATAGAATGCCTCATGGTTGATTTTCTCATAAAGAATATTGATGTTTTTGCTTGGAACGCTTCCGACCTCCAAGGAATCAACCCCAGTGTCATCGTCCACCGCCTGAGTGTGGACCCCTCATTCAAACAAGTGAAGTAGAAGACAAGAACCTTCAATGCTAAATGATGCCAGATCATTGAGGATGAGGTCAACAAACTTTTAGAGGTAGGATGCATTGTAGAAATTCAATACGCAAGTTGGCTTTGTAATGTAGTCCTTGTCCTTAAAAATAAGGAAAAATGGTGCATGTGTAATGATTTTGTTGATTTGAATAAAGGTTGCCGTAAAGATCCTTACCCGTACCTCATATAGATTTGCTAGCCAATTCTACTGCTGGTTGTGACTTGTTGAGCATGATAGATCCATTCCAAGACTACTACCAAATTTTCATGGCACTTGAGGAAAGGGATAAGACATGTTTCGTCATCCCAATAAGATAATACTATTTTTTGGTCATGCCCTTCGTGCTTAAAAATACAGGTGCAACTTATCAAATACTAGTAAACTTTATGTTCAACAATGAGATCGGGAAATCCATGGAGGTCTATGTCAACAACATGATCGTCAAAATAGAAAAAGCAAAAAATCACTTGATCGACCTCAATTATACATCCTCAATACTAAGAGCATTTTGAATGAAACCGACCCTATCAATTACACGTTCGGAGGGAGAGGGCGCATGTTCTTGGGTTACATGGTCAACTAGAGAGGTATCGAAGCAAACCCACAAAAAATCCATGTCATTTTAGACACTATGCCTTCTCGAACAATTAGGGACATTCAGCTTCTGGTCGGTAAGATCACCGCGTTGGGAAGGTTCATTGCCCGATTAGCCGATAAGAGCTTTCCATTCTTCAAGATCCTAAGGAATACAAGGAAATTAGATTTCTAGTGGACCGAGCAGTGCAACCAAGCCCTGGTCGAATTAAAATACTACATCTCGTTAGCACCAATGTTGGCCAAACCCGAGGTTTGAGAAGTTTTACACATCTATTTAGCAGTCACATTGGCATCTATTAGTTCAGTTTTGGTTTTGACCAGAAAGGGCACCCATCGACCTGTCTACTACTGTAGCAAAGCATTATAAGGTCCCGAACATAACTATTTGGAGATCAAGAAATTCGTTCTCACCCTGGTTACTGTAGCCAAGAAATTATGGCCTTATTTCCAATCTCACTCTCTCGTGGTCTTGACAAATCAACCATTGAAATAAGTACTTCCAGATATATAAGAAAGATTAACCAAGTGGGCAATCGAGCTGGGTGATTCGACATCACGTTTCAACCCTAAACTACTATAAAGGCCCAAATCTTAGCCGACTTTATTGCTAAGAGACTCGACTTGCCCGACCAGCTCGACCCCGACTCCCTTATATGGACTTTGCACGTTGACGGTTCAGCAACTTCCTCAAGTGGAGGAATTGGTGTTTCTCTACGGTTACCACAAGGCGAAGAATACGACTTCGCAATTAAACTCAACTACCCTATCACGAACAACGAGGTGGAATATAAAGCCCTCCTGGCTGGTATGAGGATGGCAATAAATAGGGGAGTCGAACCGTTGATACCCATCACTAATTCCCAGTTGGTCGCAAAGCACGTCAACAGGAACTTTGAAGCCAAAGAGTCTATGATGATGAGGTACTTGGCCAAGGTGAAGAGGTTGCAGCAGCAATTCAAAAAATTCACCCTTAGCCAAGTCCCTCGACCAGAGAACGAGCGGGCCGATGCACTTTCCAAGTTCACCAGTTTGACGAAAAGGACCAGAGACAGGACGATCACATTTCTGGTCGATAGCAAACCTACTATAAGTGACCCCGACCAAAATTTGGTAAGGCAGATCGGAGAAGCACCTCCCTCCTAGCAGGACGCAATAAAAGCCTATTTAAGAAAAGGCATGATCCCAAGCACAAAAGCGAAACATAGGCTCAGAGGCCAAGCAGCTAAGTTCACTATCGACGAGCATGACCAACTTTACAGGAGGTCAATTTTCAGACCATCACTCAGGTGTTTGACTCCAGAGCAAGCCCGCGAAGTCCTACACAAAGTCCATTTGGGTACTTGCGGCAATCATTCGATAGGACGATCACCAGCGCACAAGATCATTAGATATGGGTATTTCTAGCCGACTTTACTCCGGGACGCAATCGACTTTGCCAAAAAATGCCCTTCTTGCCGGATCCACTCAAACATACCTCATCAACCCGCAATATTGATGGTGAACGTACAGATCACATGGCCTTTCAACTAATGGGGAATTGATATAGTTAGTTCTTTTTCAAAAATAATAGGCCAAAGGAAATTTATGATTATTACTGTCGAATATTTTACAAAGTAGGTCCAAGCAAAGGCAGTCCCCAAGATAACCAATGCGACTATCAAAAGTTTCATATGGAAGAACGTCATCGACCGTTTCGGTCTGCCTAAAGTATTAATATTAGAAAATGTTACACAATTCCAGAGCAGACGTACGAGGAGCTGGTGTGAGAGTCTCAGGCAGCATTTCACATTAGTTGGAAATCCCCAAGCTAATAGCCAAATAGAGGTAACGAACAGGACTATCCTAGGATAAATGACCTCCTAGGAGTACTTCAGGCATATAGAATAACTCCTCGAACAGCCACTGGCCACAACCCTTACAGTTTAGTCTACGGATCTGAAGCGGTCATTCCGATAGAACTCATACAACATACTGCTCGAGTGATCCATTATAACCCGATCAGGAATAGCTCCGAAAGAAAATTAGACCTAGAGACAATCGACAAGTTGCATCAACAAGCATACACAACCATGCAAAGGTACAAGTCTAAAATGGCATAAAATTATAACAAAGCAATCCGGCCATGAAGCTTCAAAGTAGGCGACTTTGTCCTCTAAAAGGTCGAAGTGTCAAAGAATGTGGAAAAACTCAACCCTAAATGGGAAGGACCATACTCAGTGGTCAAGGTAGTGAAGCACAATACATATCGACTCTCTGACATCAACGACAATGAGCTCCCACGAGCATGGAACGCCATAATCTACCCAACTGTATCACATCATAGTTTAATTCAATGAAAATTACATATATTCGTGAAGCTATTCATCCACACCAACAAATGAAGGCTTCTCGCCTAAGCTCATGAATGAATTGATCATTCAGAGTCGACCCCGTAGTTGACCACAGTTTCAAATTGCAAAACAAAGGGTTCTTGCCCAAGCTCATGAATGAGTTGATCGTTCAGAGTCGACCCCGTACTCAACATCAGTTTCAAACCACAAAATAAATGCTTCTAGCCCAAATTATCGAACGCACTGATCGTTCAGAGGCTACCCCATAGTCGACATTGGGATAACTTCAAACTGCATGACAATGCACCCAAGCTAGAATCGAAAATGAGCTAGGTAAGAAGGCACCCAAACCACGATAAACCAAGGCTTTAAGCTCAAACTAATAAGCAAACTGGTTATTCAGAGTCGACCCTATAATCGACCCCAAGCAAGGAGCAAAAAATCAACCCTATAGTCAAAAATAATTATGCATCACAACGAAAGTGTTAAAACTTGAGTCTACCAACCAATCAATGACGAAGATGCAAATAATATCTTGAAAGTGTTAAAACTTTAGTTGACAAAGTAGTCGACGACGAAGATACAAATAATATCGTGGATTCATTCCATTACTTTTGTGCCAATCATTCTCCAAATCGACCATCCTATTGTAAATTTGATTCCTTCATTATGGGATTATCTTAAATGATTCAAAGAGATCAAACTACTTATGTTCTCATTTATTAGCATCTAGTACTCGACAAGAATGAAGGCGTTAAAAAGAGAAAGAAACAAAACAAAATACACGTGCATAAATGGAAACTAAAATTTCATTAAAAATGGAAACATTCATTCGAGTACATTCATTCAAAAGCTAAAAATGCACGCCTCACATGACGGCCAAAAATACAACAAGCTAAACGCATAACTCGACCCTGTGCCTTTAGCTCATGTAGCCCACGCACCCTCATCAAGAGCTTGATTGAGCTTGTCGCTCGAGGGGATGGGGATAATAGCTGGACTCTCGACTTCTTGCTTGAGATCACGGTGGGATCTAGCTGAGTTGTCGGGGTAGGTCAGGAAGGCCTCGCTTCATCGATAAAGAAGTTATGCTTTGGGAAAGGAATGAGGTTGGCTATATTGACTTTGCCATCCTGAAGATCGAATGCAAAGTCCTATGCAAATGAGAATTCCTTCGCCACCTCAGCAAGCCTCTTTTGTTGATCATCCACCGGCTCTACGGCATGCACATCCTTGGGAGCATCCTCATTAGGGTCAGCGTAGGTTTTGAGCTGCTCGTTCAACATCGGATTAAGGCGTTCTCTATCCTCTGGTCAAATCTGGTAGCTCCGAAATTCTAGATGCTTTGATCTTTCTCGAAGGCCACTTTTGCATTGTCGAGGGAGAACACAATGCTGGCATCTTAGAATGCCGATCACAACATAAATTACTGAACAGCCTCTCATCGCATCAGCGGCAGCTTATTAAAAACTCCTCTCGAGCATATTGCATCGCCGCATTATACCCCTAACTCTGACTAGAATCATAGCCATGTTGTGCATCTAGCCTGGCCTTCAATAGCAATTCATCCATTCTGCTCTTTTTTGACACAGCGAGCATAAGCTATGAGTCCTTCAGTTGGAGATGCTCATCCTTCTTCTTGACTTGCGAGCTCTGTTCCTCGATCCTAGACTGTGCAGACTCGAGCCAAGCCTTCAACATCTTAGCATCTCCTTGACCCTCCTGGAGTTGGTCGCGATCCCCGAGGGCCAACTCTGACCTCCTATAGAAATGGTAGCCTAACTGGCTAACCTACAAAGGAAACGACCTTAGTCAATTAAAGGGAAAGGAAATAAAATATTCGACAAGCGAATAATATTCGACAAGACAACTAACCATGTTGGAGTGATATGCTAGTGCCCTCAGCGCCCTATCCTAGCTTATATCTATGAATTTCTTCTGGTCGGACGCGAATAGACCAGCCATCATCACCTTGAGAAGCGCAGCCCTAGTGGACCCCGCCGTCAGCATTGACAGGGAATTATGAACAACCATAGTGCCATTAGTACTTAAATGGGGTGATGGGAGCTTTAGCAGCTGGAACAACTGATCCTCCTCGCGTTACCCGCCAGACGGTTGTTTGGGGACTCCAACCTTGCCTTTTCCCTTATCGATAATGGATTTCTTCTGCACAGGGCCACTTTACTTGACCACCAACCTTTTTTATTGAGAAGAGCAGCTAACCGTCACCCCAGATGCTGGTCGAATCATGGAAGTCGCTACTCGAGCTGGGGGAGCTGGTAAGACGGGTACCTCTGCTTGGGGTGGCAAGGCAACTTGAGCCTTCTGATGAGCCGCCGCACCCTCACGATGCTCCCGATTACGCTGCCATAACCTAAAGCTTGGGCTTGTGTTAGATTCATAATCTCTTCTCAGTCTGTACAAACAACAGAAGATAAGACATATCGATCGAAAAGTTGAAACATATAATAAATGTGAAACAAGAAAAAACCAACTACGTAGTCGAGCGTCACCGGGAAGGTTTAGCTGGGCAAGTGATAAACCTGCCAGCACCAAGTTTCTTTTCTCGGCGTAACCCGAGGCCTCTATTTGCCCAAATTCGACTAAATCTTTTATAAATATGTTGGGCCAGGTTGGGGTTTCATTTCTTGGCATATCGATATGACCCCTTATCTGACCATTGGGAATATTAAACCTGACCCCACTCAGGGATCGAACAAAGAAATAACGCAACTTCTAGATTTGACCAAAAGAAAAGGATGGGGTCACTAAGAATTTTCGACGAGGGCGGGCCGTGAGATAGTAAAAGCACGACTACTCCGTACTCCTCAACTTGTGAGACATAGGGAGGTGGAATAGGTTGCTAATGTTAGAAGGTCAGAGGTTGATCATGCACATGCATGAGGACTACAAAAATGTACAACGTTAAAAAATAATTTGGTAATAATTGGGTGATGCTAACTTGGAGACCTCTAATGAGGTCGACTATTGGTTGGGCAATCGAAAACCTAAGCCCGAATCTCAGGGCATCCTCGAAGATAATAATATAGCCGTCAGGAGGCCGATGCATCCTGTCGTTGGGCCCAAGGACGACCAACTCAAAGTCTTGAGGAACATGGAATAATCGCCTAATATGCACAAGATCTCCCTCAGCCATCTTTGATACTATCTCACCATAGTAGTCGGGGGTAAATAACCGACCACAAGAAACAAACGATTAACTCGGCCCAACCCCATCCCCAACAGTAGCTTGATCATCACTATAACCACTCGAGGTCGAACTATCACTCGAGGAACTATCGGACTCGCTAGCCGAGCCATTACCCTTCTTGGTCGAACTCATCTCCTCACTGTCACTCTATATTGAGTAAAGTTGTATGGTCGATATGCAGCAAAGAAATAACTTACTCAAAATTTTTTTGGAAAACTTACATGATTTCAAAGTCTAAACCAGGATGCAGTCAAATATAAACACAGAATGATGGCTGATTCGACCTTATGGATTGCAGTAAAAGTGCAAATGAAGTTTTTTACCGTGCTTATTTATAGGCATCAACGCACAATAACTCAAGCGACATCAATTATTACGCAGCCGCTGGTTGATGCTTCATGTGACCCGATGTAACAATGCATTAAATGTGTCGAACCCTGGTCGATGGAGCAAACCCCTGATCGACACTTGAAAACCCTTGTTAATTATGCACATTTTTTATAGATTATCTACTCCCTACTCATTCTCGTTGACAAACTCGATCAGGACTTGCGAATGGGGGGGACTCATGATATGGGATCGCCCAACAGGCCCCAGCCCAACAGTAACACTCGACTAGGCTAGAGGCGGCCCAACTACCCAATGAGCCCAACCTATTTTGGGCAAACCACATCATCAATTGGATGTCGAGCACATTAGCTATTTCTAGCTCGTCGACTGAGCTGTGGTCAACCATCGCTGAAGATACTGCCTTTAGTGGTCAGCCGAAAAGACTCAGACCCGACAAATTTACACTATGTCGACCAAAGTCTTAGTTATTTATCTCGACCTTAGAGATCGATATTAGGTGACAATCTCTCAGCCGCATTGAATGCTCTGCCAAACAGCATGCCTCGTCATAGAGAAGTAGAAAATCTCGATTCGTATAAGTTCAAATGAGCTTGAACTCAAGATCATATAGGTTTGGACTAACTCGAGCTTATTTAGACTCAAAACAAAATGTATAATTATAAATTGCTTAAATAATTTTGTTATATATTTTCCTAAAAAAAAAATTGAAATATTATTATTATTATTATTATTAGATTTTATTATATGGGCCTATATTATAATTATATATGTATATATAGATATAAAATAAAAAAGCTTGTTTAGGCTCACGAGCTTTTTGAGCTGAATATTATTGAGCTTGACTCAGTTCCTTTGACTAACGAGCTCGAGCTTGGCTCGGCTCGGGCTTGAAAAGATAGAGCCAAATACTAGCTTTCATCGAGTCGAGCCCAAATTGTTCTCGAATTGTCTTATCTTGTTTACACCCCTACGCCTCACCAATTACTCATGTCCTATTACTGTGATGAGAGTCGTCAACGGATGGAGTTACTACAATACGAATATTTAAAAGAGCAAATTGTAAAAATAAGACCGTAAAAAAAGCCATTTTGCAAAAGATGATCAGAATTAAGGTCATACCAAAATTAGGATCATAACTATAAAAAAATCAAAAAAAAGGACAAGGCTCGCTGGAAAGTATAATTAGTCCATCGAAAAGCACAGTCAGTGCCGGAATATGCTTATGTGGCGCTTAGCTAGCACAACTTCATATCTTGTCATGTGTCACATGTATTTTGATGAAGAAAAATTACAAAAATAGGACAATAAATAAGGCCAATTTTCAAAAGAGAGTCAGAATTAAGGAGTAACGAAAAAAATAACCAACGTTATGGAAGAAGCAATATCGTCATTTTTTACCGATGCAAATTTGTCAATTTACCCAAATTTGCATCATTAATTATTTTTGGATTAACCGATCAAATTTTCTAGCATTCCACTCTTGTAATTTTTATTAGATTTTGTATCAATAGTCATTTTGGATTAATCGAGCAAATTTCGTAGCATTTCAATGTCATCAATTTTTGCCCAACTTTTTGCTACTCAATATTTCAGTGTTATGTGGTTATCTTTTTTGCTACTCATTAATGTTTTGCTTCTTAAGATTAGTTATCTTTTTTTCCGTTGCTTTATTCCGATCCTATTTTGCAAAATGGCCTTACTAATGTATGATCCTATTTTGCAATTTTTTCTTTATCAAAGTATATGCGGCACATGACAAGGCACAAAGTTGTGCTAGCCAAACATGCAAGCATATTGCGACACTGACTGTGTTTTCCAGGGAGACTTCTGCCTTTTTTTCTAATTTTTTATAGTTATAGTCTTAATTTTGCCATGGCATTAATTCTAATCCTCTTTTGCAAAATGGCATTATTTATAGTTCTATTTTACAATTTTTTCTATTTAAAGATAAAAAAAAGTCAATGAATTAATAAATATTATTTAAATATTTATGAAAAATAATAGTTAAATTAATTATTTTACGCTATATCAACTATTACATGAAGTAATATAATAATTAATAATCTCTTAACAAATTATTTGACATTATTTCTAAAATGGAATATTAATTATTTTTATTCTTCATTGAAATTAAACAGAAATATAGACTTTAATTTTAATTTTATAGTTTTTAAATTTTAGTTACTTAAATGGATATATAATTTATAAACAAAAATACAAATTTAATAACTTATAAATAGAAATGCAAATTTATTAAATAGAAATATAGTTTTTACAATTTATAAATAAAAATATAATTTTTTATTAATTTTTCAAAATTTAATTACTTAAATGAAAATATAATTTTTTTATAATTTATAAACGGAAATGCAAATTTATTAAATTTGTAGATGTAAATATTAAATTTTTTTAATTAGAAAATTTTAATATTTTCATATTTGTATATATGTATGTATGTATATATAGATATGAATGAGTAAAGTGAAATGAAGTGAGAGAGTGAGAAATAAATGAGAGAAGTGAAAGATAGAGTGAGAACAAGAGGGAATAAGTGTGGTAATTTTCAGAGTATGTAGTATATTGAGCAAGGAGTTCTTTGATAGATAAAGGATCTTCGGGAAGCTAAAATCTAGGAACGAACCATGGGAAACATTCTCCCAAAAATGTAACATACAGCCTTAAGTATTATGTACCCAATCCATCCAAAAATTTCACATTACATTTTGCCCTAAAAACCATCTCAGAAGTAGAAGTCTTTTCTGCAATGATCCAATCTTAGAGCTTGACAAAATATATTTAAACATATCCACAATACAACCCAAAAGTGTTTGTGTTGAACAATTTAGTACAAACGATCAAGTTTAATTTTTAGATATTGATAGATAATATATAGATACAGAACCAAAGCATGAGCTGAGCAACTTGCGATGTTAACTTTATAGTAACATACCTTTATCACATCACGATGAATTTATGCTTCAACATTATTATTAATAATAAAGAAAAATATTAATTAATTAGTCATTAATAAAATAAGAAAATAGTTTATGATATATGTAACTCAATTAATAATTGAGGAATAAAATTGTCTTTATAATAAAATATAAAAAAAGGCCAATAATCTTATTATTGTATTACAACTCTTGAGTTGAATTCTCTATCTAATATTTTCGCAATACGAGTTCTCATCATTGTAAAAAATACTTAATTAGCTCAAGTATAATAATATATCCAAATATATCATACAAAAATGATCATTTTCACGAAAAAATTATTTTAGTTTTTCTATTAGTCTTTTAATACAATTTAACTTTAATTTGATCGATAAAATAAATACACACCTGATTTGGTAAACATTGAGCTCGAATCCTTTAAAAACGTGCATAACCCACTTTAAACATGTGTGTTGAACTAATTATTACCAAAAGGTTAAGTTTAATTTAATATTCGACACTGATTTGACACTGATATGACACAGGCAACGAGAATCATGAGTTGGGCAACAATGTTTAATTTATCACATCTGGATAATTATCGCTTAAAGTAAGATGGTATTCACTTTATTTGATGAAGACCCAAATAATTATTTACAAGAATAAATAAGAGAATGCCAATTAGTGCCCGATTGGTTTTGTTTTCAAAATTCATTTTCATTCTCTCCGGAAAATAAAAATAAAAAGCTATCAATTTTTCTTTTATTTTTACAGATATTTTCATTCTCAACATATTTTTTCAAACACATTTTCACTTTCTCTTCATTTTCACACTTTGTTTTCTCCTACTCTCATTTGCATGATTTTTAATAAAAAAAAAAATATACAACTCATTTTCAACCCTACACAATCATTTCATTTTAAACAAAACATTCAAAAAACATTTCATTTTCAAACTCATACTTATTATTTATTTTTTATTTTTTATTTTTACTAGAAAATGAAAATGTCTTCAGAAAACAAAATCAAACGGCGTCTTAATTATTAGCCATTTGTATTTACTAAAATGGTTTAAGATGCAAAACTAATACATTTAGAAGCAAGGATATAATTCTTCTCATTAATTAGCAATTAAGGCTGTGATGCTCTTTTTAATGAAATATAATATAAAAGGAAAAAAACTAACACTCTGGATTGCTTATTGCACTGTTATACAGAATTTTTAGCAATTTTATGTTGAACTTTCTCCATGCTATAGGCATTCATCACCAAGAAAGTATATATATAATTGGGCTTTTTTATATTAGTAGTCTGAATTTCTTGCTATGCATGATGCATTCATTTATATTATATTAGATTTAAGAATTTTAGCAGGGAAAAAAAACAAAGAAAATGCAAAGAAAAGCATTTTTTATTTTTTGGCTGGTGAGAAAAATATTAAAGAAAAAAAATTCATAAAAAATGAGTTTTCTTAACAAAATGATGAGAAAAATTAGAAAATGGCCTTTTTGACCACTCCATCATTCTCCAACATATTTCTCACCTCTTTTCTCCACATTTCTTTTATTATTATTTTTTTAATAATCAAACAAATTCGAAATTTCACGACAATGATTGCTTATAGGTAAAAATCTCATTTCTCACTACTTCAAGAAAAAGAAAACGGGAAACAAGCGCTTGGATATTGGTATCTTCTCATATCCCAAAGAAATTTTTAGTCAAATGCACAATTGGCATCTCATTCTTTTTTCTCTAGAAACTGGAAAGCGAACAGCCGCCTAAAGCACGTTTAATTATTTTTCATTTTTAATTTTTATTTTTAATATTTTTAAAATTTAAAAAATTAGTTAGAGAAAATAAATTGAAAATATATTTATATTTAGATAATACGTTGAAAATGTAATTATTATATAGGATTTAATATGTTTTAGGTGTAGAGAGATGCAATAATGAAGAAAATAGAAAAGATATAGAGGTTATTGGTAGAAGATATATTAGTTATTAGAAAATGTATTTTGAAATAAAAATAAGTTGAAATATAGGTGAAAATAATGATAAGTTGTTTATAATTCATTTCCAAATATATAGTAAAAATGAGTTGTAAAGAATTTGAGAACATAAACAAACCAACCCTTACTCTTTCCCATTTCTCTGGCCGTGTGAGACTGTTGTTGCACAGAGGTAGTATTTGAATTTCAATTATATATAATTTATATAATAAAATTTGTACAATTTAATTTATAAATTTTAAAAATTGAAAATAAAAATATGAAAATAATAATATATATATATAATTAACAATTATTCAAATGAAAAATGTATAATAAAAGTTTCTTTTTTTGTTTGAATATGGCATGAAATTGAATTTCAACTTTTGTAATTTATGCAATAAAATTCATAAATTTTAATTTAAATGTCCACAATATGTAAATGATAAAAATTTTACTGTAGATTTTTTTAAAACAAAAATTAATGATAATACTGTTTTAATTAACAACATTGCTTTTTAATCTTCTTATTATTTCACATAAAATTAGTTTATGATTATTGATGTAAATTCATTTTTTTATTGACGTAAATTAATTTCTTTTTAACACAGTAAATTATTTTTTTAATAATAGTTGATGTTAAAAATGCATTCAATTATTTATAATTATTTTGCAAATACATTTACAAATTAAGGAATTAATAACATAAATCTTTGTTACAATATTTTTTACACCATTAATATTTCTCACAAAATTCCAAAATAATATCAATAAATTTTCATAAAAAATATTAATTATAACACATATTATTTTAGTTAACAAAATCATTTTCTATTTTTCTATTTGACTTAAATGTATTTTAGCAATACACGTACTAATATTAAGTTAATTTAAATATATTAGTTGATGAAAATTATTCTTTTAATTACCGTCAATAATCGATGCAAACTTTTCTAGTACTTAGTAAATTAAAATTTTTTAAGTAATAGTTGACATAAAAATGGTATTGAACTATTTGACAATCATTTTGTTAATATATTTACAATTAAAATAATTATATTTTTACAATATTGTTTACACTCACTGTTCATTCCAAAATCTCACATAACAAAGCCTATGTTTGTTAGTTTTTGTGAAAACATTTTCCAACTCCACAATATAATAACAAACCACTATACATTCCCCAATTTTAATTCCCAAAATACCTTCCCAAAAAAAAAAAAAAAAAAAAAAAAACCATATCTATCCCTCCTTTTCTCATTATACTTCGCTCATCTATATATATATATATATTACATATATGAAAGTATTAAAACTTTACTAATTAAAAAATATTTTGGTTTTCTTTTTGCATTTAGTTATAAATTTAAACAAAAAAACTAAATATAGTGTGATAATTATTTAAATAATAAAAAATATTCAATAAAATATTAATCAAATAAATTAACATAATCATCCAAAAATATTTAAAAAATCAACTGTAATTTGAAAATATTATTTTATTTATTTTTTATATATTTAATTATTTCTTTACTAGTTTTTATACTAATTATTACATATTTACATTATATTTTTAATGTAATAGTATTTATATTAATTATTACATATTTATATTTAATTATTTATTTAAACAATAAATATACTAATAATTACAGATTTATTAAAATATAAATAATATTTTTGTTAACTCGTATATTCACTAGTAAATATATTATTAACTAAAGTCTTAGTAGAATATTATTTAAATTAGTAAATATATTAATGATTACACCCTAATTAAAATATTATCAAAATTATTTCAAATTTACTTAATTAATTACTATTAATATTATTAATTACAGAAATTTTTAAAAAATATTTAATTACCAGTGCATAATAATATGTTTGTCCATTGTTTGCTTAATTATCATTAAATAAATTTTTATATTTAAATTTTTTTTTTTACGTTTCATAGTTTTTATTCATTTCATCAAATTATTATGCCTTAATAATTTCCATAATTATAATTTTTTTAAGTTTAAAATTAAATTAATTAGACATCACTTCACCACAGTCATATATCATCATTACAAATATATACACACATACACCAATTAACCATACATATATATATATATCCACATATATTTATTAAATTTAAAAATACAATTTTACTCTACAAACCCAACAAAAAAGTTACTGATTTGACATTTACAGTAAAAATTTATCTCATGCAAAACAATTCCAAACAAACAGTTTCATTTTCCATGTTTTCCCATAACAAAACCAAACAATAGGACCATTCCCAATTTTAACTCCCAAAATACCTTTATGCAAAATATTTTCCAGAATTCACTCGAAACGCAACCAAATAGAGAGTCACCAACTTTTCTCACTCTAATATTTCATAATCAATCATAACCTCAAATCACATCAAACATCCCATCAATCGTAGTCCTTACATTTTATCTGATTCCCAATTACGGTAACACGCCTAAAATTTGAATATGGAAAAACTTTTTGAGAATGAAAATTTTATAATATGATTAAAATTCATATTTTAAGAAGACAACAACAATAAAAATTGATAGAGGATTAAAAGTATTGCATTTAAAAAATATATCATAGGGTTTGTCTGCAATATCATGAAGTTGAGGGACTAGAAAGTTAAGCAAATTAAACTTAATAACAAAGATTAAAGAAATTAGTGGGACAAATATGTGAGTAAGAAAGATAAGGGAGTCAATTGAGAGTATGGGGGTTAATGTTAGGCACTCAAGAAGTTGGAGGATGAAATTGGAGCTAAGGAAAAATTTTGGGGGGCCGAGTGCAACTTTGAGGAATAGAAACTATATAAACCTTCCCTGCAATTGCTCAAATTTTCACATGCAAGCACAGTCACCACCCTCTCAACCCAACACCTTCACCATTGCTAGAAAAGTAAAACCAAGCCGACCATTATTTTTCTCTCATACCAACAATCACACTAGTACCAAGTTGCCTATGAAATGACCAGCGAGCAAGAATTCCAAAAGAAGCCCGTAGTTGAGGTGGCAATCACGGTGGTTCTGGTAGTCGTTGGTTACGGTCAAGAGACAGGTTCTGATGAGCGCGATTCGAGGAGCTAAAGGTAACCTCAATTGTGGATTTGGACCATTGGAGGAAGAGCAATCGGAGAAGCGGTGGAATTGGCGGCATAGTGGCGATTTTAGGCTCAATTGATCGATGAGACCACATCATAACCCAAAATTGACTTAGAGCTTTTATTGGGCGTAAGAAGATGCATCAATTGGTGGGGCCAACTTTCAGTTTTGGGGGCATTGCACTCCAGCGATAAAGGGCGGCGGTCTAATAACTTCAAGGCAGATTTTTTGGGGTGACAATCCAAGTGCATGCGGATGGATTTTATACCATGAATTGACTTCGAACTAGGTTAATTTAGGTAAAACTCCGATTAATTGATCAATTGATTTCTGATTTAATTTGATTGAATTGTTAAGCTAATTTTTGATGTAAATATGAGTTAATTGGATCAAAATATACAATTATAGACTAAATGATTGGGCATTAAAGTTGATTCCAATTGATGTGTGGATCTAAACCATTAATAAAAGCTTAATTATCGTTAACTATGTTAGTTGGTGTGTTTGAAATATCTAAATTATATAAAGCCTAATTATCAGTACGAAAATATGTAAAATTTGTATGGATGATCTATATTTAGTAATTATGGACTTAGAATATTAAAATAGATATTGTGAGTAAAGATGACATTTTGGTCCAAAAATGATGAACCGCTCAACTGATATTATTTAACTGCATTAACCTATTTAGGAAATTGAATTCTAAGTTGATTTTAGAATAAAACCATAATTACTGAACCGAACCAAGTGTATGATGAATTTAACGAAATAATTTAAGTTAGTTAAAAGTATGAGGCTATTATAGCAAAATACAGCCATATGAGATCTAAACCAAGAATTAAAACAGTAAAAATATTGCACAAGGCTTAAGGGAATTAATATTATTAAAATACATCAGTAATCATAATTATTGTCAAAGAAATGTTAGATAATCATATTGATGCTTGTTCGTATTTTATTGAAATAGGTGGCGATGACCCAAATCTCCCTAAGTAGTAGAGAACGGTAGCACCCTCGTTGAGACTAAGGTGAGGTTACAATCTGTATTCTTGATGGGAAAAGAATATATCCATTTTTGTGAATGTCGACTTGTTTACATTCTTTGACTTATCAGTATTTTTCATGATGGTTGAGTCTATTTGTTGAATTCTAATGAATGCCTTGCTTTTCTGCACTCTTCAGCCTTGCTAGCTGATTTCATGAATAGTTATATTTTTTTCCTAAAATGTCATTGGAGCAGTCTTGCTGACCGATTGTTTTATCATTTTATGAACTCGTTATTTTGCATTGTTATTCGAATGGGGTTATTGACCGATTGATTTGTTGTTTCTTGAATTCGGTTATGTTCGTTGTCATGCATCTTTTAGTCTTATTGATCGAATTCTGAAACTAATTTTGTTATTGTTCTAAGATGTTGATACGTTCGTGCCAACCGGCATGTTATGCGATTTGAATCATGTTGCCTTATGTTCATATTTGTTCATGGCCAGTTGTTTTGAAATATGATTCTGCTATTGGATTTCGTTGTTAATAAGATCCTTGGGGACACCTATGAGAAATTTAGACCTGAAGGGACACCATGGGAAGTTGGGTACGGGATAAGGATAAAAAAGATGGTTAGGCAGAATGGACCGATGGTGGGGTCTCTCGAACTAGTACCCACTAGTGATCTTATCTCACATGTAGTTGGAGCTTAACTGTCTGTGAGTGAGGAATCGACATGAGGTTGACCATGCTATATGTGCGTGTGTGTGTGTTTTGTTCGAACCGAGCGCTTGAAATTTGGAGGGATAAGAGATTTGTTTCCATATTGATCTACGAGAGTGATAAGGTTGGAGACCCTTCCTTAATAGCTCCATATGATATGTTTTGTCTTATCTTCTATTATTGATTTATTTCTCAAGTTATGTTATTTAGGTCTATCAGTATCAGTTTCTGTTAAAAAGTACTTGGCTTATTGCGAGCATTTTTATGAGTACATTGCTTTGTTCTAATCTCTTTTGAAGTATCTTAGTTACCTTCTTCTTATTCGATATATTTGTAACTAAAATGTTTATTGTCTATCTTACTAAGTCATTAAGACTTATGCCTCCTGCATGATCTTGGTTCTTTTCCTTAAATAAGCGTTAATGGACAATAGAAGTTCCGCTTGCACATCTATATATTATATATAGTTTTGCGGGCAGATCGCCAATTGTATACGATTGTTGGACTTGTTATGTAAATTATAGCATGCTAAGTTTGAATTTTGTTTTATTTTGATGACTTGTGAAACTAGTTGTACAAGACTTTTGTATCTATCATGTAAAATAGAGTTTGCTGGGTTATTATTTGTGTTGCTTGATTGTAAATGTTGTGTATCGGGGGTAATGTATTACTAGAAGCTCATTTTCTTGAACTGGTTTCGCTTCTTTGTGGAATTAAGTCGTAATATGAGAGTGATAGTTTGATATGGGTAGCACCGTGACCCGAAGCATGTACCATTTAGGCTAGATGCTATAGAGGTGGTACCAGAGCCTAGGTTTTCGAGGACCTAGTAACTCTGGGTATGATTCCTATAGTTGGAACTAATGGGTCTAGTAGGAGATTAGGTTTGATTTGGGAACCATTTAGGAAGTGAACATTTCGAAAAATGTTCGATGTTAAGAGACAGGAGATTGTATCTAGGCGGCCGATCAGTATATGATTTTATTTTCTAAGGATCAAGCAGACTCTATAACCTGAAAAGGTGGATATTTAGGGAATTATATGCACACAAATGAATTTATAGAGATGTGTGATGTAATTAAATTTTTGGATAGCTAACATAGAAGTTGATATGATATTAAAAAACAAGACTGTATAATTTCAGGATGGCGGATGATCAATATGAAGGTAAGGAACAGATGGAGAATAGGGAACCTAATGAGTTAGATGACGACTTTTCAAAGCGAATGATGTACTATTGGGCCATGAGAAGGAATGAAATCGTTATAGCAGCGATGAAGAATGATCAAGATGAGAGAAATGATGATATAGCCTGGTTGCGAAGAAATATGGAACAACTTGTGGAGAGAAAGTATGAGCTCAGAAAAAATAAAAGAGTCAAAATAGAATGGATCAAGGACTATTTTGTAGAAGCTCAAAATCATATTAATGTGGGACAGCAGTGTCCAAGTGGACTGAATATAGCTCTCCTTGTACAGATGCAGGATATTTTGGGGACTTTAGGGGGAATAGTAAACATATTAGATGAGGTAAGTGGCCTCACCAGTACGGATAGAGTAGGGCCTTTCGGTATTCATCAATAACGAGTTAAGGAGAAGGAAGAGAGACAGGAACAAGAGAAGAGAAATGAAGAAGTAAGAGATGGGGGAAGAAATAAGAGTGAAGAACAAGAGGCTGAAAAGGAAGGTGGGGAGATAAACATAGATTCTAAGGATTATAATGCTTAATCTGGCATTATTGATGATGAGAACTAGGGAGCTATGTATATGTTATACACGTATGTGTTTAATAGCTTTGCTATGAGAGAATCTTGTATAAATATTAAACTTAGTATATGTTCAACTATTGGTTATTCTAAGCCTAGTTATTTTGTTCCTCTAACTATGTAGATAGTTAGCATAATAGATTTTGAATATGTAAATACTGATGTAAATGAACTGCTAATGCTAACTTAAATATGTAATGAAAATCTTATTACGTAACCTGTCAAGAGCATAGCACCTAGTGTATATTGAAAATTTTGTACTTTAGCTTATTGTGTATATATGTGTACAAAAAAGGGGGGAAAAGAGGAGTAGAAAATGATTTACTAATGTTGGGTAGCATATTTTGACCTTTGCTAACTTTGTAGGTCAAGAAGTATTACAATAATCCATGCAAGAATTGAGATAGGGATGGACTCGCATGAAGGTTCCCAAGCACATTCCCAAGCCTGAGCTAGTCGTCAAGCAAAACCAACCGGCAGACGAGCAAATGCCTAGAACTTCCAGAAAGATAAATCTTAAATCCCTAAGAAGGAAGTGTCGTTAAACCCACTAGTTGCGGGGCAACTAGTAGAGCCGATGTACACCACGTAGAAACAACTTATGCAGTATTACCAACAACAGGGGTAGGCAAAGCAAGCTAGGGCCAACAAAGAGTTCATCAAGGATCAGGCACTGGAGCGATTCCTCCGTCTCCGGCCTTCAAAGTTCATGGGGGAGTCCAATGACTGCAAAGCAAATGTATGGGTAAGGGTCTTGAGAAAATATTTAGTACATTGCACTATCCTGATGAGCAGAAGATTAGGTATGCCTCATTTCTCTTAGAATAACCTACATACAATTAGTAGAAGATAGTGAATTGAATATGGGGGCTGGAAGAAACTTTGCAGACCTAAGCTAACTTTACACATGAATTCATGGATAAATTCGTACCTCAAGTTGTTAAGAATGCCTTCAAACAGGGATTTATGGATTTGATTAAAGGGACTACATCGGTGGGCCAGTATGAAGCTACTTTTCGTAGATTGATTCAATATGCACTCCACATACTGGGAGACAAGGAACACCAGATGCGCAAGTTCATTGAGGGAATCCAGTCGGAGATCAAGCAAACCCTTATTACATGCGACCTACTGAATTACAACCGGGTTGTGAGAAAGGTATTTCAAGTGGAGTCAGAACTCAGAGAAATTCTGAAGATAGAGGAGAAAGGAAAATGAGGAAGGGCTCTCGAACCCAAAATACTACTGGTAGGGAACATGAGTCAGGAAAGAAGTAGTCCAAGATTCGACTTGGAATGCCAAGAAAAAAATTATAGATTTTGTGGTGGCTTAAATGAGGAGTTTAAATGCTGGAAAAGGTTAGGAAAGTGTATTGCATGTGGTAACGATCATCATCTCATCAAGAATTGCCCCAAACTCAAACCTTCCGCATCAAAGGCGTCTATAAGTAAGGGGAAATAGAAAATGAAAACCAATGAGTCACCGAAAATACAAGCTTGTTATGGTCTGACTGGAGAAAGCATTCCAAACCTAGATGACATGGCAAAATGTATGACTTTATATCCATAATACTACCAGTAAAGCTTATTATAACATAGTGCTGCCATTTATATCTATTTCCTTTACACCAAAATTGAATTTACACTTTAGGAATATGTCATAACAATTGAAGAAATCACGATATGGTCAAGGCAATGTGGGAACAAGAGCGTTATATGTGCTAGTATTATCGAAAGATCTTCTAGTCGCAGGTGTGAACCTGGGGACTATATTCTTTTAAGTGGGGAGGATTGTAACATCCCTTAGATTTTGAATATGGAAAAACTTTCTGAAAATGCAAATTTTATAAAATAATTAAATTCAAATTTTAAGAGGTTTATAGCAACAAAAATAGATAGAGGATTAAAAGTACTGTATTTAAAAAAAAATTCATAGGTCTCTCTACAATATCAAGAAGTTGAGGGACTAGAAAGTTAACCAAATAGGACTTAATTGCAAAGATTAAAGAAATCAATGGGGCCTATATATGAGTAAGAAAAGATGAGGGAGTCAATTGAGAGTATGGGGGTCAATGTTAGGTACTCAGGAAGTTGGAGGTTGAAATTGAAAGTTGAGGAAAAGTTTTGGGCAGCCGAGTGCAATTTTGAGGAAATAGAAAATATATAAAACCAAGTCCTTGCAATTGCTCAAATTTTCACATGCAAGCACAATCACCACCCTCTCAACCCAACACCTTCTCCATTGTGGAAAATTGAAACCAAGCCAACCATTACCTTTCACTCATCCCAATGATCACACCGATACCAAGTTAGCTACGAAACAACGGGTGAGTTGCCAAAAATTTGAGCACCAAAAGAAGCCCGCGGTGGAGGTAGCAGTCATGGTGGTTTTGGTAGCCATTTGTCATGATCAAGAGATGGGTTTTGATGGGCTTGGCTAGAGAAGAACAAAGGTACCCTCAATTGCAAATTTGGATAACCGGAGGAAGAGCAATCGGAGAAAAATAGGGTGGCAACATTGGTGGCACAATGGTGATTTTTGGTCCAATTGATAGGCGAGATAGCAGCATAACCAAAAATCGACTGAGGGCTTTTACTAAGATGCTTCAGCTGGTGGGGCCACTTTCAGTTCGACAATGGTATATGGCGGTGATCCAGCAACTTCAAGGCAAATTTTTTGCGGCGACAACCGACTGCATTCATATGGATTTTGCACCATGAATTGACTCCGAACTTGGTCAATTTGGGTAAAACTCCGATTAATCGATTTCCTAATTTAATTTGATTGAATTGTTAAGCTACTTTCTAATGTAAATATGAGTTAATTGGACGAAAATATGCAATTATAGACTGAACGATTGGACATTAATGCTGATTTCAAGTGATGTGCGGACCCAAAACATTAAAAAAAGCTTAATTATTGTTAACTATGTTAGTTGGTGTACTCAAAATATCTAAATTGTATAATGTTTATAAAGACTGATTATTATTAGGAAAATATGTAAAATTCGTACGGATGATCTTAATTTAGTAATTATGGGCTTTGAATATTAAATTAGATATTATGGGTAAAAATGACATTTTGGTTTGAAAATGATGAACCACTCGACTGATATTATTTAACTGCAGCAACCTATTTAGGAAATCAAATTCTTAGTTGATTTTAGAATTAAATTTTAATTTCTAAACCAAACCAAATGTATGATGAATTTGGAATAATTTAAATTAGTTAAAGGTATGGGGTTGTTATAGCAAAATACGGTCATATGAGATTTAGACCAAGAATTAAAATATTAAAAATATTGTGCAAGGTTTAAAGGAACTAATATCATTAAAACACACCAATAATCATAATTACTATTAAAGAAATGCTAGATAATTGTATTAATGCTTATTTGTGTTTTATTGAAAGAGGTGGCGAGGACCCGAATCTCCCTAAGCAATAGAGGACTATAGTCTTTGGGACTAAGGTAAGATTATGATCTGTGTTCTTGCTAGAAAAAGAATATATCTGTTTTTGTGAACATCGACTTGTTTGTACATTCTTCGACTTATCATTACTTTTCATGACGTTGAGTCTCTTTGTTAAATCCTAATATATATTTTGTTTTTCTGTATTCCTCAGCCTTGCTAGCTAATTTCATGGATAGTTATATTGTCTTTCTAAAATGTCATTAGAATGATCTTGTTGACTGATTATTTTATCAGTTTCTGAACTCATTATTCTGCACTGTTATTAGAATAGTTTTGTCGACAAATTGATTTGTTATTTTTTTGAATTCGTTATATTGGTTGTCATGCGTTCTTTAGTCTTACTGGTAAAATTTTGAAATTGGTTTTGTTACTATTATGAGATGTTGATATTGTCATGCCAACTGATATGTTATGCGATTTGAGTCATGTTGCCTTGTGTTCAGATTTGTTTGTGGCTGATTGTTTTAAAATATGATTTGCTATTGGATTTAGTTGTTAATAAGATCCTTGGGAATGCCCATGAGAAGTTTAGACCCGAAGGGACGCTACACGAAGTAGGGCATGAGATAAGGATTAGAAAGATGGCCGAGCGGAATGGATCGATGGTGGGGTCTCCCAAACTAGTACCCACTAGAGATCTTGTCTCATAAGTAGTTGGGGATTAACTGTCTGTGAGCAAAGGATCAGCATGCAGTCAACCATGTTATATATATATGTGTGTGTGTGTGTGTGTGTGTGTTTTGTTCGAGTCGAGCACTCAAAATTTGGAAGGATAAGGACTTTGTTTCCATATTGATCTATGGGAGTCATAAGGTTGGAGACCCTTCCCCAACAACTACATATGATATGTTTTGTCTTATCTCCTTTATTGATTCATTTCTCAACTTATGTTATCTGGGTCTATTAGTATCAATTCCTGTTAAAAAGTACTTAGTTTACTACGAGCGCTTTTATGAGTAAATTGCTTTGCTTTGATCTCTTTCAAAGGATCTTAGTTACTTTCTTCTTATTCGATATATTTATAACTAAACTATTTACTGTCCACCTCACTAAGTCATTAGGACTTATACCTCTCCCATGATCTTGGTTCTTTCCTTAGATAGGTGTTAATAGACAACGGACGTTCCACTTGCACATTTGTATATAGTGAACATAGTTTTGCTGGCAGGTTGCCAGTTGTATAAGATTATTGGACTTGTTATGTAAATTATAGCTTGCTAAGTTTGAATTTTGTTTAATTTTGATGACTTGTGAAACTAGTTGTACAAGGCTTTTGTATCTAATATGTAAACCATAGTTTGCTAGGTTGTTATTTGTGTTGCTTGATCGTAAGTGTTGTGTATCGGAGGTAATCTACTGCTAGTAGCTCATTTTCTTAAAGTGTTTTTGCTCCTTTGCGGTATTAAATCATAATATGAGAGTGATGATTTGATATGGGTAGCACATGGACCCAAAGCAGGCACCACTTGAGACGAGCGCTACAATTATAATTCCATTTTCATTTTTTACTCTTATTTCTCCAAAAACTAAATCTCATCTTTTTTTTTTTTTTTTTGGAAAACGAAAAATTGAGAACTATCCCACAAGCATTCACTCTATACTTTGTCATTTTATTTTTCTCTTCCCTAATATTTTCATTTTCTCGTTAAAAGCTTTAAGCCAAACATAATATTAATTAAATGTACAACTTCTTTGTTTAAATGTACTAGTATATTAAGTAAAATGTATTAGTATATAAACATCATTAGAAAAAAAATGTACTAGTATATTACGTATGACTTTTAATATAAAATATTATATATTTCATGAAGCTCTAGTTAAACTTTGTGCCAAGGACGGTACAATTTTTTGTTTTTTCTTCCCCTTTTTGTAAAATATAAATAGTAATATAATTATACTGTAATTAAAAAACATAAGAAAAGTTAAAGTATTGAAACAATTTTTGTAAAATATAATTTCTTAATAAGAACACATCAAATTAATTGAGGTTTAATTTTAGGCAAACCCGAATAAGAACATCTAACCGAATACTAAATTTTTTAAAAAAAATTAACCGAATTCGATTCGGTATTCAATTCACACCATATTTTCAGTTTCAGTTCGATTTGGTTGATTTACCAAACTATGAACAACCCTACAGTGAGTGAAAATGAAGTTTTGTTTAATTTTATTTTGACGAAAATATAAATTTTATGCTAAATAGCTTTTAAGTTTTTTATTTGATTAGTAATGTCATGTTAGATTTTTATGTCATTCTTTATCTGATAAGTTATTTTTATGTTATTCTTTATTTAATAATTAAAAAAATGTTTATAATTGAAATAATTAGTTAAAGTTAAAAATATAAAGACTTTTAATTGGTCGTTTGATAATATGAAATGATCATAATTTTTTAATAATATTTTGGGAGGAGAAAAATAGATTTTGGATAGAATATTTTATTTTTTTTGATAAGTTATTTGATTTTGTTTTGGAAAAATGAAAACAAAGGGTTGAGATAAGCATAAATGCAAACATAGCCAAAGAGTTTAACTTAATGAATTATAAGAAGAAAAACAAGTATAGTTTAAAAAGAAAAAAGAAAAAAAGAAAAAGTAGAAGACAAGTATTTTAATTCAATTTCTTAACTTGATATTTTTACAATAATTGCAAACAAGATAATTGAATGATATATCGGTCATAGGAAAATACAACTATATTCTATCAGTAATTAAGGAAAATCTTCTGAATTGTTTAAGAATAAAATTGCAGTGAGGTGGGAATATTATTTTGTAGAGTCCAACCATCAACCCTACTCAATTTAACACTTGGAACATATTATGTGAACTTGTCATTGTTGTAATTACTTGCTACATAAAATTAATTTTGTCATTATATTAAGAGTATTGAAACAGTAGCCATGGCTATATAAAATTATCATAAGTTAGTATATTTAATTACCAATATTTGATATTTTGATATTATTGTTTGTGCTTAGTGAGTTTGAAAGTCTGAATATAGTAATTAATATGTAATTACCCGTCTTCAAATCAACAATTTTTATCAATAAATTTAAATTATTATTTCATCTATAATTTCTTTTTCTTTTTCTTTTTTTTTTTCCTTTGTAGAGTAAGTGAAATGTCCCCCGCCCCCCATCACCCCCCTTATGTACGTGCGTAAACAGATCTGGGCCATTCAATTTTTTTCTAGTTCAGTGCTTTTATAGTTTTATTCCAATTATTTCTTTATGGGTTAATGCAGAAGTCCCATCCATCAAGTTAAGGAGATTTTCAGGTTAAATATTAGGTTTTTCAATAATGGATTAAGAATAATGACAGATCCATTTAACTCGAACTACAAATCTGACTAATTTTTATTATTCTTTGACCAATCATTGAAAAAAAATTATATATTCCTAATCCATTGAAATATTTCACATTATGATGTGACATTTTGACATTGATAGATGACCCTAACAAAAATATTAAGGGAGTGTTTGGTCATGTTTTCCTAAAGCAATATTATTTTAAGAAAATATAACCGAATATATCTATATTTTTCATTCAAAACGCACATTCTTCACAATATATATATATTATTATTATTCTAGTGTTTAAAAAATCACTCAATTCTATTTTTGCTCCAAAAATCTAAAAAAAAAATATTAATTTGACTACTACAGTAAAAAATATCCCCCCAAAACATAAATAAGCATATTGAAAAACAACTTTCAAATTTTTCAATGATTCATTCCCTCAAAATATATAATAAATACATAATAAAATAAAATAAAAAACATAATCAAACATTTCCTAAGATACACATTCAACAAGACACAAGTGCTGGAGGACCGCAATGTTTATCATATCAGGACAACTTTCACTTAAGTTATACTTAATGATTTGTTTCATGCGCTGAAGACCCAAATAATTATTTGAAATACAAACAAACAAAAAAAATCATATTAATTAATTAATTATTAGATAATTATATTTAGTAAATAATATAATATATAAATTTTAAGATACAATTAAAAAAAAGTGTTGGCAGTTTAATTAGCAATTGAGAAATAAGATATCTTTTCAATGAAATATAAAAGAGGGAATAGTATTAATTATTGTGTTGCAAATTTTTTGTATTCTTTATCCATCATTTTTATTTATAATTTCATATCAAACCTTCTCCACGTCGTGGACATTTGTCACTGCAAAAATAATTAATTGCCTAAATATAATAATAGGACAAATTGCATTTTACCCCCATGAAAATGAAAGAGCAAAAAATCTCTTTATTAAAAAAAAAAAAAAAGGGCAACGAACCTCCTTATGATTTTAAAAAATACGCATACTGCTTCCCCTTCATGACTTGCCGCAGTTTAGCCATAATTTCAATGTATAAAGACTATACTACCCCTAATTCCTTCATATATTTTTAATTTTATTTATTTATTCTTTTTAAATATATTTTTATATATCTTTTTTTATCTTCTTTATATCAATTTTTTATTTTTAAATTTAAAAATAATTTTTTTTATTTATTCATCTGTCTATTTATTCTTTGTTATTTATATATATCATATATACAAATATAATATAAAAAACATAATATAATAAACATAAACATATAAATACATAAATATATAATCTAATAAACATAATAAAATATATAATATAATACATTATAAATACATAAATATATTTATGTATATATTTATACATAATATATATTAATAAATAAACATTTTATATTATATTTTATATAATAAATCCCACCCCATCTTAAAATTTTATCTATAAAATTTAAATAACTTTTGTTTATATCTTTTTTCTTTCTAATTATTTATTTCAAATTAAATATTATATATATTTATGAAAATATATAATATATTTATATACATATATATTTTATAAGATATTTATGTTTATATATTTATTTCATATATATATTATCATATATATAATATATACATTATAACACATAATAATATATAATACATATATGACAATAATATATATATATATATAATTATTTAATAACATACCCATTATATTATAAATACATAAATTTATTT
Organism: Jacaranda mimosifolia; assembly: GCA_018894105.1. NCBI lineage: Eukaryota > Viridiplantae > Streptophyta > Magnoliopsida > Lamiales > Bignoniaceae > Jacaranda > Jacaranda mimosifolia. Next base: position 8,270,327 of record CM032123.1, read on the forward strand.
ATGTATATATTTATACATAATATATATTAATAAATAAATATTTTATATTATATTTTATATAATAAACCCCACCCCATCTTAAAATTTTATCTATAAAATTTAAATAACTTTTGTTTATATCTTTTTTCTTTCTAATTATTTATTTCAAATTAAATATTATATATATTTATGAAAATATATAATATATTTATATACATATATATTTTATAAGATATTTATGTTTATATATTTATTATCATATATATATATATATATATGATAATATATATAATAATATATACATTATAACACATAATAATATATAATACATATGTGATAATAATATATATATATATAATTATTTAATAACATACCCCCCAACCCCAACCCCCACCTCGTCTCCCCAAACCTTACAGGCTGCCATGGCAGCATTGTGGCCAGATTAGGCCAGATCGGGCCACTGACTGCCATGGCAGTATAGCCATGGTGGCCGTGTTTGGCCGCCATCTTTTTTTTTTTTTTTTTTAATATTCTCCATGGCTACCTTTGTAGGTAGCCATGGCAGTGTTCGTCGATAGCCATGGCCACCGCTCGCGTGGTGGGGGAGGATTGGGTGGGTTGATGGTGGTGGGGGCTAGGTTTCTATATATATATGTGTGTGTGTGTGTGTATAAATATGTATATATAAATATATATATATAACTATATATTGTGTATATATAAATATATTTTATATCTTATATTTTTTTATAAATAGAAATAATATGAACCTTTAATTTTTTTTCAATAGATCCCACGGTTGACATTGATGAGATAAATTGACATTTCAACAATAAAAACCTAGAATCAACTGCACTCCTTCGCGCGTGATTTGCATTGTGGGATGAATAAGAGTGTAAACAGATATTAAACGGATCGGATACATTGTTTTCATATTCGTATTCATTTAACTTTTCGAATATTCGGATACGAATACGAATACGAATTTGATGGATATTTAAAATTAATATCCAAATTCGTATCTGTCGGATATCGATCGGATTCAGATATATCGAATAGATTCAGATATATCCGTATTCGATTACAATTATTTAGATACATTCATATTTTATTAAACTTATCCGTAGTGAAATTATTATTTTATATTCATATTCGATTATAATTATTTAGATATCCATTTACGAATATCTAAATACGTGAATCTATGAACCTATAACAAATACGTATTTTAATTAATAGAAGGAACCATATAATTTCATTAAAATGAAAGCAATCAAACAAATAGCATAATTTCTAATTAATAATTGACTTCATAATTGATTATTAGTACTTATTAATAATAATGGCATTTAAATATATTAATTATAAAATTAACCAACAATAATTATGTTGATTAACTTTATTTTTCAATTTTTTCTCTATATTACAATAATTTTTTAAATTTGTTCTTTTTTTTTCCTAATTCTTCAATTACAATTTATATATATACACATATGAATTATGAGATTTCTATTGAAAAATATAAATAATATATTATTTAATAAATATATATACATATATATTTGAATCAGATATTAAACAGATCGAATAAGCATTTACCATATCCGTATTCATTTATAATAGGATATCTACAAATCGAATACGAATAATATCCACTTTAAACGGATACGAATAAATTTTGTATAAACAAATACGAATGCAAACGGTATACGAATTTTCGAATATTCATTTACAGCCGCAGGGATGGAGTGGGTAATTTGCTACTATTTGAAAAACATAAAGGGAGAACACTGCCTATTTTTCTTCATAAGGGAATTTTTTTGCTCTTTTCCATTTTCACATGAGTAAAACCTAATTTGCCCTATATCTAACAAAAAATATACATAACTTTTGAGAGACTTTAGGGTTCACCTGTCCACCAAAACATTGAAGCACTAACACAAATTTTTTGTTGTAATGTATGTAAAGTTATACCAACAATAATCATTTTTACAAAAATATTTGTGTTTAGATACACCAGTAGAGCTTGCTATACTAATGGCTTTTAATAGCACTACTAGATCAGATATCCTGTTAAGTTGACATCTCAGAAAACTTTATAAGACCAAAAACGGTTTGATGAGAATCAACTGTCAGTTGCAGCATCAGAAAGAACTGGATTTACAGCTACATTGTCGATTTCCATGGCCGCAACAGTCTCATCCCTCTTACTATCCTCTTCTGTTTTCAACCTCTGCCCAATCACAAACATAAGGCTTCATGTAAACATAATATTACAAAATGTATTCCTCATTGTTGCACATATTCAAACAGAAGATTATAAAGATCAGAAAAGCAAATATGTTAAGTAACCATTATCCTTAAGCACTTAAGGGAAAAAAAAAATTAAAAAAAAAAAAAAAGAACAAGGAGAAATAGGAATAATTACAGCGGTCCCTTCTGAGGTTTGGTGTAATTACAAAATAGACCCTCTCATGTTTAAAAAATTACATTCACCTCCCCTGTCATCAACAGGCATCGGAAACCTTTACAAAAAATGTAGAATGACTAAATTACTCTTAATGATCTGAACAAAAAGCCCCAACTATGTAAAAGACAAAAATATCCCTCAACATACCAATATAAAAAATATATATTTATATATACATATACACATGTACGTTAGTTTGCCTAACGACTAGATCTATTTGCTAGAGGACAACAAACATTAGGGGCGGTAATTGTAATTTCCAAAACCACATGGGATGTACCATTTTACCTGTAATTACCCTAAACCTCAGGATTAGGAGTCGTCGCTGTAATTATCCCAAAAAAATAAAATCCGAAGAATTGGGTTCAATTGATAAGTTCTAAAACATACATTCTGCAAATGATATAGATGGGGTGAAGTCCACCTTTCTAATAAGGACTTATGTTCAATTGCTTGTGTTGCACTAAAAAACTTTTTTCAAGAAATGGCAAATTACCTTTGCGGCAATAGAAGTATCTGTTGTCCTTCGTGAAAACATTGCTCTGCAGAGCTTTGCATCCCTTTTATTGTTATCTGCTTGCAGTTGTTTCAATTTTTTCAGCATTAACTTTACCTCCCTGGGAATGAGCCATAAATGTAGAATAGTGAAGGGCCTTACTCCATAAGAGGCCTATAATGTCAAAATCTTATACTGGTGGTACCTATTGTTAGGATCTGCTTCTGACGCCTTCTTAATGTCCACTTCAGCCAGAATCAATTCTGTGATCTCTATATAAGCCTGAGCTCTCCTGTACAGAGCTTTCACATTGCAAGACTCTACATCCAGGACCTGTGCCAAAAAAAAAAGAGCTATACGAAAGCCACAAAATATATAAAGAAAATAAAATCATTCCTCCAACATTTATGGTATTTCTCCACTTTTGAGCATTCAAACGAATATCATCAGTACAGGGCATTTGATACGTGATCAGTGTGAGATGAGTAGAAATTAATATTACCTTTGTACATAGATTGATTGCTTCCCTAAAATTGTTTAGTTGTAGACAACAAGCTGCAGCATTCAACCAGCATGACACCCTCAAAGATTTAGCTACTTTCTCATCATCATCCGTGAAAGAGCCACCATCTTGGCTGACATAATCAACAGCCTGAAGAAAAAAGTAGTAGCAGAGAGACTTGAGATTCAACCACATATTTCATGTTTCCTGTCAAAACAGTCAGCTGAGGTACCTTACCATATTTCTTTGCAGCTCGCTGGTACTTCCCATTTCTAAAGAGTTGATTGCCTTCTTCTTTCTTCCTGCCAGCTGCCTCAATCCTCTCTGGGGTACTCATTTCCCATGGTGCCTTTTCCTTTTCCATAAACATGCAACAAATAGCAATTAGAAATTGAGTAGCAAAACTTGGATATTAACAAAGGCATTGGGATGGTTGACTCCACCAACTCAGAATACATCTCACAGAAACAAGAGTTCAGCTTCAACACTGTTTTGTTTTAGAGGAAAACAGCATTCTTGCTGTTACTAGATCTAATTCGGATACTAATGTGCTATCAACTTCCCCTCTACCAATAAAAAGCATTGCAACACACTCAGACGCACATGTGCGCACACACATAAAGAGGAGTATACCAATGTGAACTCATATCCAGTAACCAGTAAACGAAAGAAAGTAGCAATGATATAATAAGAAATTCCAAAGGTTCCCTGTAAAGGTTTCAATCACTCCACATATTTAAAATCTTTTGAAGTGAATCCATGGAGACAAATGACAACCGGTGTCACCAGAAACTTATCAAGGAGTGAAATTTTATATGTAAAAGGAATCTGAATTAAAAGCTAAACCAGACAATCATTTGCAGTAAAATATCATACTGTCATCTGGATTTCAGATGAGGCTATAATGTCCTGTACAGACATGTTCTGCATAGGATTTCACAATAAAAAAGACAAAAAGATTACCCTAATGAAATCCAGCATTTCAACTTCATACAGAACAGTTGATGATGGTTGAACCACAGAGATATCCTGCTTTACTTCAGTGCTTCCAAACCCATATTCGGGGGAAATTGTTATTATTGCATATTCATTTTTCTTCATTGTACTTACTGCTCGATCAAGTGCAGCAATCACTTGCTCTACAAACAATGAAAAGCTAGTAAGATTAACAGCCAGTCCCTTTATGGGTGAAACGTGATCATCTTTCTTTAGAACATAAAGGATATGGATTGCCACTATGGCCCACACCAATAGGAGTTTAAGCATAAGATTATGCACTTCGAATATTATATCATCTAACATGGAGTTTCAAGGGTCCTTCTATATCTAAGAGAGCAATAGGAACCACATATGCATCAATGTCAGATATTTATGTATTATATTCTATTCTAAGCAAACCTGTCGAGAAACAGGATATTATTAGCCCAGGTCCATGTGCCATGTCCTCATATTTGTGGAAAACGGAAAACTTAACCAGCTCAAAGAATATGCTTGAATTACTCATAAGATACTGACCTTCATCTGTGATGAACTGCAATGGCTGCTCGCCATCAAAACCCTTCCTCTCAAATACAGTGCCGTCCACCAACATAGCGGTATACCTAACTGCAGTGGGATGTAAAATATTATATTTCGAGATCTAGAAATTCAAAAAGCTGAGAAATGTTATTACTGAACTCCACATGCCAGTAGAACGAATTTCTTCACGTTAAAGGTGACTGGTGATGTAAAAAATGCAAGTAGGAACTAATTAAGAACTTTACATAAGGAATTGTCATCCTTCCTGGGATCAGTGCACCTCCTCTTTTTGAAATATAAAAACAAATGAACATTCCTCATTTGAGTTCCTTCACTTAGTTTCAATAAATCCTAACACAAAGCTACATGATACACTAGAGCGATATTCTTCATCTTAGAGTGCTATGTTATCCCGTGAAGCATGATTTTCATGGTTTAAATTATTCTAAAATTTTGCTTCAGATAATAAAAGATTATTATATTTCGCAAAAAGTGCAAAATCCTACAGTTCTTTAACATTGTTCGAGGCGTTTACTTGCCCCCTTATTACCCCGAAAAGCATGTATAAAATGAGTGCAAAATCCATGATCCCATCAACACTTTATTTCTCAAAGGAGACCTACTTCTCTTTGACTTCTTGGACTGCACTTGTCTTATTAAAGTAAAATGCATTTCTTCATCAAATAAACTTCCTGGTATGCAAGCATGATTATGTTCTTTTCATGTTCAAACCAAAGTTTTCTTCATACAAATACCATAATGTATGAAAACTGCTGATATTTTATAATTGATATAGCTTTTAAGTCACGTTTATGTTCAAAGGGTATTAGTTTACTGGCAAACGTACAAAATTGATTCCCTCCTCGCCTGCAGATGAGATAAACGACATAATTGACAGTGTAATTCACATCAGCTCCCCTGAGGAATGGTCAAATTCCAAAATACCCTCCACTGTTTGAAAAATTCATCGACAGCCCATGACAATTTTGCTATGCTAAGAAACTCAAACGGAATCAACAAAATTACAAATTTACCCTTATGGAATCTGTGACTAAAAAACAATTCAGAAATCACAAAAATATTAAATAAGTAATTGGACCCTATTAGCCCCAACCATACAAAGGTTGTTTATGAAATATATTAATATAACAAGGGGCATTAGGATAATATATCAGGAACATATTTTTCTATCATTATTACCCTAGTTTGAAAAGTGATGTTTAAGGCAGTTTGACATTTTTTTACACCCAACTCTATATGGGATATATGCATAGTTGTTAAATGTGATACAGGGCCTCTAGTGCAGTGGCGAGAGGTGCCCACCTTTCTGAGGCAAGGCACTAAAATGAGAATTTATAACGTATGATATATATATATGTGTGTGTATGTGTGTGTGCGTCTGCGTAATAAGTTTCAGTCTATTTAGAGATCCTACAAGATATGCAACAAATATGTCATGATAAATAAAACTCAAGTTACTTAACCTACTATATCACTAGCTCAGACATTTGATTTCATTTATTATGGTATACACTTATGTTTCAACCCATAACATTATTACAAGAAGTGCCCCGCAATGAAGTCATATAAATGCTACAAGCAAATGTTCCAAAAGACGGGCTTAAATAGCCAATTTTGCAACAGCTATGAATCAACATTCATTAAAAATGCAGGAAAATCATACATTAACACCCCTCATAGATCGTATTTGTCCCTGTGCTATTGTTGCACTCTCACATGTTAGCCCAAAGGACACTATCATTGGAAAAATTGGTCAACAGATACAGAAGGGAGTTTTTGGAAAACCATGTTGCTTTTTTGTCGACATCAACAAGATTTGCTAATGCTGAGGCCCATCAGAGTATAAAAGTTGGATGCATCTAGGATAAACGAGGGTATTTGTGATTAGGCCAAACTACAGGGGTGCAGCTGTAATTTATGCTAAATGACAGGATAAATTGACCCCAGTTGAAAATTTTCCCAAGCATCAGCATTCCATTTCATCCTCCCAATTGGTTACACCAAATATGACAGACAATTTTCCAGCCCGAAACAGTTTGTACCATTAGCAATTAAAAGAACATTCATGAATTCCAGGATGAGATTTCATAAACATGAGCCACAAAGTATACACCATTCTCATAGAAATATGAAAAAAGCCAATGACAGTATTTCAGATACTTACTAGTAACAGCAGCACCTTCATTCGCAGTGACAGTACCTTCGCCCTCCTTTAAGACCTTTTTTTTAACTTTCAGATCACCAGTAATATCAATGACTCGCTTAAATGAAAGTAGCTCCGCAGAAATGCTCAAAACTGAATCAGGCGGGATCAAAGGACATACATCGTTTGACTTCTTACCCATCTCCCCAAAAGCATCTGAAGTAATTAGGTGAATAGGATGACAGCAATCTAAAAACCAACCCTAAATATAACAGAGCTGATAGAGAAGTATTTAAAAGACAAATTCAGTAATAAATCATATATCACAATGCTGAGCTCAGAGCACGATAAATACAAGTGTAAGAATAATTAAGTGACTTTGGGAATTTCGTTTGTCTTCCATAGCAGAATACAGAGGTGAGATACTCAGAACACATGCAGTCAAGCACTACTATAACCTTCGTATAAATAATCATGACAAGAGACCATCTTAGATGCCCAGTCTTCTAATTTAGGAGTTGATGAATTCAGTGTATTTCAGTTATTTTTCTTCCTTTAGCTGATGAACTTAATAGTATCAAATAAATGCACAGAAAAGTATGAGTTAAATATAATTGCTCTATCTGAAAGAGTCAAGCTCCCAAATATTTGCACAATATGATCAAACATAAATAACTGGAATCATTTTCATGCATCACAGTAAAACATGAGCCAAAAATTAAAATTTCAGAAATCCTGTGAAACTTGTTGCATGAATAAAGAGACCGCATTACTCTTGATTAAGAAATTCATATTTATCTGAGCTTTCAGATACTTAGAAGTGGAAATGTTGATCAGGATTCAGGAAGCTGTGACAATAAGACTTACACATTGAAAACCTCAGAAAATTGGATTTTGTACTCAGGAATAGGAAAAAAAAGGGGTCTGGAAAACCTACACTGTGGCTGAACAACCAAATTGACTTTCTCTCCCCTCTTCATGGTCTTAATTGCTTTGGTTAATGCCAGACAAAAGTGACCTAAAAGAAGAAAACTTTGTTAAATTCAAATGGAAATTCTTGAGTGGCACTTCTGCAAGGACCAAAGAGCAAATCAACGAACCACAACTTACCATCTTTAACATAAAACTCCACACCCTCTTCAGGCGTTTCTGCAACAATTGTGCCATCAACTAGCATTGTCTTGTAATTAACTAGAACATAGTAAACGACAGTTAATGTCATTACCAGACAATGCCAACTTTATCCAAAAATATTATAGTTTTACAATGTCTAACTAGAAACTCAAGTTAGATCAATTAAAGTACCACAAACTTCATCTAGATCGCCAGGCGGCCCAATCTGTTCTCCATTCTCCAGGATTTTCTTGATAATTCCACCATCCTTGCAGACATCTACCACAGTAATCCACGATAAGAGTTCTACTTCAAACTGAACAATGGAATTTGGAGGCACGCCAGTCGTTCCTAATGCTCCATGTGCTAGTTCCGGGGGCACCGTGAATATTGCTATTTCCTCTTTCCTCATTGTAACAATTCCATGATCCAACCCACTAACCATGACCCCTAAACCACCCAACAAAAAAACATAATTTCGGAACAACTAAAAGTCAGAAACCTAGAGTATTATAAACTGGAAAAAAAATAGTAAAAGGAGATTTCTCATTTAACTCAATTATAGTTAATTCAAAAGAAAATTAGTGGTTGAATTGTGCATAAAATGGCAAATATTTGGAAAGAACCAGTGTTATCAGATTTGACCTAAAAAGTAAAATTGTATTCCTAATCCAGATGGAAATGGAATCAAAAGAGAAAAGCATGGGACCTCTATATAAAAAGGAAAGTTTCAAGTAACAGAAAAGCAAAATAACTAGAGATTGCCTATTACTTTTTTATGCACCAGAAACATAGTTTTCCACAGATTGCAAGTCATCTAAGATCTGTCCCAGACTTTTGTGTCTATAATGGCATTCAAACTGACTAAATGGCCAGGAGACATTTTCCACTGACTGTAACTTAAGTGATTATGTATATTAGAATACAAAGCTAATAGAGCCCAGATGCAATCAAACTAAAGATGGAATTGCAAAACAAGAAGTCAAATAGAATATTAAAATCCATGAACTCACCATGTCCAAGCTTGAAAGTAAACGGCTCATTGCTATCCCTTGTTGACACGAACTTGCTCCCGTCCAACAAACTTCCCACGTAATGAACTAATTTCAGCATACACCAAATATTCATCAACTCCATAATACACGGAATAACTGATGCAGAAAAAGTGTACTACTACTTTTTTCCTGAATGAAGTATGTGATTTGATTTGTGCACTCAACTGGAAAGCCTTAAGTCAGATTGACTGCTAATCTGATATTGTAGTAAACATTCCAACAATAACAAGATTTTCTGAACATAATACTTTTCAAAGCTAATATCCTACTTTACACTCTCCCCACAACTAAATACTCTTGCTTCACAATGATTTCTATACGTTTTCTATTAAGTTTAGCGTGACTTTTTAAGTAAAAGAAGTAGGGAATTCCTAAGAATTTAAATGACCAGAAAGTCTCAAACCTGACACTCACAAAGTTACAAAACTGACACTCGCATTGAAACTCTACAACAATAGATTCTAATAAAAGTGATGAAAGACTTAATTTTGAAGAATAACCAAAACTCGCAATCCATAAATACTCCAAGTCACAAGTTCCCCCGGAAAAGTCAAACTACAAACGATCATTACAATTCCGGAGTAGTAATTAAAACATATAACGGCACCAGCTGCATATGGCGTACGCAGTCAGTTTCAATTGTTGATGTTAATGCACAAGGGGAACCAAATCATTGTTTACGGAAGTCTAGAACATCGTAGGCATGCTGCATTTAAAATTTTATGCAGCAAATGTATAGTTGTCCTATTTTGAGACGATGAAGAAATGGAACTGATGCTTAATACTTCTAGGACAACAAAAATCATAGTGATATAAAATTGTACGCGCCGTAGATTGCATACCGGTAACTTCATCACCGAATTGAGGAGTCTCCCAATTAAGGCCCCGTTTTGATGAGCTTTTTCTTGAGCCCATTTGAGTTTATTTCTCTCTCTTCGCCCACTTTCAGTGGAGGCGCTGATTCCACTTCTTCGCCCTCTTCTTCTTGTTCGTCGTCTTCTTCAATGTCTTTAAGATTCACTTTCGAAAACTCCACCATTTTGATTCTGTTTCGAAAGTTGAAAGCTGAATTGGTTCTTCAGATTTTTTCCTTTCTCTCTTTGTTTTTTCTTTTTGAGTACACCGGCGATCAGAGGCAGTGAACCGGCGTGTGCTGTTTCCAGAATATACTTAATGAGTAAGACCCGTTTGGTTTTATTTTAATTTTCATTTTTCAGTTTTATTATTTTTAAAATGTAATAAAGTAATTAATAAAAATAAATTGAAAACAAATTTAAATTCATTTGGTTTTGTTTTCATCATTTTTATTATTTTTCATAAAATAAAAATAAAATGCTATCAACTTCTAAATATTTTTTCAAACATACCCTATTATCATATTATTGCATTAATTAAATTTAAATTTGATTTGATATAAAATATTTACTATCATTTTAAAATTAAAAATATATATTTTAAAAAATAAATATTTTTAAACATAAAAAATATAAATCAATTAATTTTTCAATCTTATACGTAATCTCGTAATTATTTTTTAACAAAATATTCAAATATAATTTTATTTTCAATTTTAAACCCATAAACTACCTTTCAATTCTTGCAAATAGTAGAAAATAAAAAATGGGTTTGGAAACATATCCAAATGGAGTGTTTTTCTAAAATATTATTTGAATAAAGAATAATTTTTAAAGTATTGGCCTTTCATAATTAGTTCTCATATTATTATCTTTATTGCCACATGCATTCCCCTATAAGTAAAAACTTATTAATTAAAATTTATTATTTTTTCTTATTTAAAGGCCCACCAGAATTTTGCTTGTTGGAACTTTCTTTCTTTTATTCTATTTTTTTATGGAATTTCACCATCTTCTAAACTTAAAAAGAAACAAATAAGTTTAGTTATCTTTTTCATCCTTAGTCTACATATTTTAACACTAACAAAGAAAGAGCCAATCATTAATTTTTTCTTTCTGCCTTTTAGAATATCAAAAAATTATAGCAGGAGATAGTAAAATAAAATTTCATTGATGCTGCAAATTAATTTTTTAGGATTTTTAGTCTTGCTACATTTGTTGGATTTATGTAGTTAATAAAATAATTTGTAGAGATATTAACTTTTACTATTCAATATTTTTTATGAACACAAATAATGTGAATTTTTTTTACGACGTAATTTATTTTTTAATACTTATTTTTTTAGTTGATTTTTGACTCTTGTTTCATGTATTTATTTCCAGATTCTATTGGTAGAATTTTTGCCCAAATATATGGTCTCATTGATTTAAGTGTGTCTGTGACTCTACAAGCTCTTTTTTTTTCTTGTTTGTTGTTGAGCTATTTGGGTATTCTAATTAATGTGATTAACATCTTGTTAACAAAGGGGGAACAAATGAGGTGGAAACCCAAGTGCCTCACTCATGTTTCTTATTCTCTCTCCCTCTCTTTAGGGAAAAAGAATTGAATCACTACTTCAATAAATTTTAGTTAATAAAAAGAAATATGAATTGAAACTAATCAATTTTGCTTACAAGGAAATAAATGTAGCAATAAAAAATAATCATATAGGAAATAATTTTGAAAGAGTGAGAGTTTGTGAATTATTCTTTATTAGAATAATATTTTAGAAGAATAATCTATTCAAATGGTTGCTTTGTATTTAGTCAGATTGTTGGAAAAATAATGATTATGCTGTATTTAACATATTGTAGATGGAGAGTGATAGTAATCGTAATAATAGAGAGAGAAGATAATGAAAGAAAACATATAAGTTACTGGAGAATGTAATTTAAGAATGAAATGAAAACATGTATGAAATAATGTGTTTTAATATTCAAATAGTAAAAAAAGGCGCAAATGAAATTTGAAAATATAGCAAAACCAGGGCCTAAAATTTCACTTTCATCCGTTATAACTTATAAGTTTAAATGGCACGTGCTATTTAATAGATTTGAATAATACAATATGAGGTAAGTTTTAAAAAGTTAATTAGCCAACGTTTTGGTTTTATAAGCTAGAGATAAAAGTTGAAAAAGAAATTAACTGTTTTTTGGGTAATTTTTGCGCTTCTCAAAATAATTAATCCACTTGGGTTTTGATAAATTAATCTAGACCAATCAAATAAATAAAAAATAAGAAAATAATTCTTGTATATTGAAATCTTTTTGTTATACTTTTAAGTTGGTTTATTATTTTTCAAGTATATTTAATATATTACTTCAAAACTTTTTACTTTTTAATTTTTAGTCTTTCACCACTTTGAGGCAGTTTGTGATTTGTAATCCTGATAGGGAATACCTTATCTGATTGGGATTTAAATTATCGCAGTGAATTTTTTTTTAAACTATGATATAAATTATCAACTCATTTTACTCAATTTTGGATTGCATCTGTATATACACTATTATAAAAAAAGAAGTTGTTTTGTATCTAAAATGAAAGTTATTTGTGGTTTTTTTACATAATTTACTCTTCAATTATTCCAGCAATAAAATAGGTGGTTTGAAGGATTTAATGGAGAATTCAGTACAAAGAAGTAGTTGGGATACGAAAGTTACTAATGTTGTAAATTTTTCCTTTAGAAGTAATGGTTCAATAAGATCACAATTGTACTTTTCACAAAATCCACAAATCCACGTTGTCAAAATTCCATCTTCTATTATTTTCTTTATCATGTCAAACATGCAAGACAACCTAAATTTTACTCCACAATTTAAATTATTTCATGCATTAATTTTAAGTGATTCAAAAAATATTTTTATGCACACAAAAATTACATGCAACATCTGCTAGTATATTAATTAAAGGAATTTGATTATTGAAGTATCAAGATATTAGGATTTGGAAAGAATAGAAGGATATTAACTTTTGCTTTACCAGTTTCTATGTCTTTATGAAAGTTTCACATGCTTATAATTTGAGTTAGCAAGGATACTGACTTTAGAGGTATCCAATTTCCATTTTTTTTTTTTCAAAGTTCTTTCCTCATAAGAATTTATAACTGAAACAGAATAATGTAAAATAGGGTTATTAATGAGTTGAATTTGGATCAAATTATTTGCAATCAATGGATATTTGAAATCCAACAAAAAAATTCGATCTAATTTATTTTTTTGACAACTTTTTATCATATATAGACCCAAAAGTTAGATATCGTGATAATAAATACTTATTTCACATTATATATTGGTTCATAGGTAAATCATTATGAATTATACATTTCACATTCTTTTTCTTTTTTCTTTATTTTTTTGGTATCCTCCTTATTTTTGAATTAAGGTCCAATATCAATAGCATAATATATAGGCCAACATAGATATAGATTTTTTTTTAAATTTTATTTATATTTGAAGCTACACGAAATAGAGTTGAGGTCCTTTTTGAAAATCATTAAGTCAAGTTGGACTTTTGCTTTTGGAACATGATTGCATAAAATCAGAGTACGAGTTTGCAAATAATAGTGTATATGCTTTTTAGTTTTGAGAATTTGTATTTATATTAATTAGGTTATTGGTGGGCTTTGGCCCACTTGCGTCTGAGGTGCCCATCTCAAATGGTTTAATTTATTAGGCTTGCTAGCTTTTTCTTATTTATTTACTCAACCTTTTTATTTGTTTTTATTTTTTAATCTTTAGAGCCTTAGTTTTTTATTTCAATATTATATATAAAAGAGTATTAATTTAACAAAAAATATTATATTTTGAATTGATATCTTTAGTAGATCATATTGCTTAATTTTATATCTGATTTACTTATTTTGAATTATAAATATTAATAATCACTACTAATTTATTACATATTTTTAATTAATTAAAATTCTAAAATTTAGATCAAATTTGAATTAAAATCTAATTCATTTACAACCCCAATAACACAAATAAGTTTTCCATTAAAAATCTTTGAATAGCGGTGCATCTCGGTCGCCACAGTTTAGGCCCAACTCATTTTGTTGCATTTTATGATTGTATGGGTGGCCCAGGTCAAGAAAAAACTGGGGTTAGAAAATGAATTTTCTAAAGACGGGACCAAAGCTGGAAGTTGGGGTTCTTTCTCTTTTACTATGGGAAAACAGTCTCCAATTAATTTGATTTATTAACCACCAAGTTTTAAATGTACGATCTTATATATTGGATATTTTTTAAAAAATAAATCATCCACTGTAGAGTTTCAAAGAAAATTAATCATCATATATAGGCATGGTAATGGGTTCGGATTTTGTAGACATAGATTATAAACAACAGTTTATAAAGAATTTATAATATAGTTTATAATCACAGGGCAGTGTTTGTAAAACAAATATTATGAATATTTTCAGAAAATAGCATTCAACAGTACATGTATTCCAATTATGCAATTGCAGTCTCGTTTAAAATAGTATAAACCAACAGCAACAACCAGTTTATAATATCAACAAAAATACAGTGATCAGTATTTAAAAACGTGAACTTATCTCAAAGTTCTGTACAGTAATATAACTTAAACTGAATCATCATAATATGATTTGTCTTGAAGAAATTATTACTCCTACCAGTGCAAAGAGTTCAACGAAATTTCCTCCAGGATAATATAGTCTTAGAAGCCTTTTGGTGCACCCTAGAAAGCTTTACCTCGAACACCACTCAGTTGCCAGAAAAGAGACAAGCAACAATATGTGAGAAACATAGATATTAGAGGGAGATAATAGATTTTTCTTAATTGTGTCTTATTCTGCCTGTAGCAGCAACTATATATAGACGATAGGGAGAAGCCAGAAGGATGTCCAGTTTTATTCTGGTCCAAATTCATTCTAGAACAGCTGTAAAGGGCATGTCCAGATTCATCTGGACTAGATACAACGAACTAGTAACTCCAAAAATGTTTCTGGCAGTTTCTGTAACGGCCTTTTGACTTTTCTATTAAAATTCAAATTTTAAACAAAATTCCAGACAAAATTGAAATTTTTAGTAAAAAGATTAACTCGAGACCCGAGACAAATGCCTATCGCCCATGCCAACGCCGGAGCCAAGCCAAGTCGGGATGGGCGCAGGGGGCGGCTTGCGTGTGGGCACATCCTCATGAGTCTCTTAATTGATACTTTACCAAGCATCAATACTTTATATATAAGGTGTATTCCCATTGGGTAAACTTTCAATGTGGGATAAGTGATCTTGTATCAGACAAAGAGCCTTTTATATTCTCACTTATTCCCCCATACTTTGTCTCACAAGCAATGTGGGATTTCCCCCACATACATAATCTTTTGTCTTTTTGTCTCTCCCTTCATATTTATATAACACTTATAGATTCCAACCAAATTGGCATTCATCCATAAGTTTAATCACTTCTTAAACATGTAATCAAACACAAATCCCAATAGATTTGATGTCAATTACAACAATCCCCCACAAATCCATATTGTTGGATTATCAGAATTATCGTAACTTGCTTTCAGTAATGGTACCTTCCGGTTTGAACCACCACCTAAATTATCCAACTTATGCCACCATAGGGACAAATGGATCAAAGCCTTGAATTTAGCCCTTGAATGTGCGGCGTCCGTTGGTAACAACAAGCAACATGGCTATGTAGTGATCTTTAGGTTTAACATGTTACGGCCATGTGTTCCGATCCTATATCATGAATATTATTGAGGAATAACCCTTTTCCTCTAGTTATGGCCAAACGACTTCATTCACTTAGTTGGGCATCTCCAAGGATGCATTGCTTGCATCTCGTCAATATGACTTAACCCTATTTAGAGTTAGAACTCTTACTTTACTAGCAGTTAACAGCACCTTCCAGGTATGCCAGGGAACAGACTCAGATACTAAAGTATCAATCAAGTTTTAGGTGCACTCTGACACACTCAACAACTTATTTATACCATATTGAACCTTCTTTGTGGGATCTCCACTTGGTAGGTTGGGTTGCCATTGTAGTTGCATTACTGATGGGTTTTCAATCCCATCCCCAGCCTGGATTTTTGGACTAAGGACAACTCAAGTTCTTTGGTCAAATGATCAGCCATGTTATCTTTGGATCTAACAAAATCAATGGCCACAACCCTATCAGACATGAGCTCCTTTATAGACTTTAGTCTAACTTGAATTTGTCTCTTGGTCTTCTGATTATACTTTGAACTTTCGATCTTTGCAATTGTGGTTTGACTATCGCAATGCACAACGATTGCAGAAAGAGCCTTACAAACCATGGGTAACTAGACCATCAACCCATGTAGCCACTCAACTTTCGTTCGAGTTGTGTCCAAAGCACATAACTCTACCTCAAATGTAGACCGAGTTACCAAAGTCTATTTAGTATACTTCTAGGAGACAATGCCTCGACCTAAGGTAAATACATACCCTGCACACCCATTACTACCAGAGTTTTTGGCTATCCAGCTAGCATCACTACATCCCTCAAGTATTGCAGGGAATCTACTATAATGTGAAGCAAGTGACGTCGTGCCCTTAAGATACTGAAGTACCCTATCCAAAACTTCCCAATAGGTTTTATTGGGACAACTTGTACACCTCGCTAGCTTTGAGATTGTGAATGAGATATATGGTCTCGAGCTATTTGCAAGATATTGCAAGCTCCCAATAATTTGAGAATACCTCAATTGAGACATATAAATACTACCTTCATTCTTGAAAAGAGCCATAGAAGGATCATATGGTGTCTTAGCGATTCTACAATCCTTATAGCCAAATTTCTCAATAATCTTCTCAACATAGTGAGATTGAGAAATGGCTATGCCTTTAGTTGACCGAATTTAAGTCCAAGAATCACATTAGCTTCACCCATATCCTTTATTTCAAACTTACTTTTCAAGTATGATTTTGTCTCATTGATAATCTTAATGGTAGAACCAATCAATAAAATGTCATCCACATATAAGCATAGTATAATAAAATCATCAACTTTAACCTTACAGTAAATGCACTTATCATTATTATTTATGCTGAAACCAAATGATAAAATAGTTTTATCAAATTTTTCATGCCACTGCTTGGGTGCTTGTTTCAATCCATAGAGGGATTTAACAAGCTTACAGACCTTTTGCTCATTACTAGGAGCTACAAATCCCTCAAGCCGATCTATATAAATCTGTTCCTTGAGATTACTATACAAAAATGCAGTTTTCACATCCATCTGGTGAATCGAGAAGCCATATACGGAAGCCAATGCTATAAGCACCCGGATTGTAGTCAACCGAGCAACCGGGGAATAGGTATCAAATAAGTCTATTCCCTCTTTTTGTCTAAAGCCTTTGGCAACTAATTTGGCCTTAAACTTATCAATGGTTCCTTCTGATTTAAGTTTTTTTAAAGATCCATTTGCATCCAATCGTAGTACACCCTAGAGGCAATTCGACTAATTCCCATGTCCCATTAGAGATAATAGTATCCATCTCACTTTTGATAGCTACCTTCCAATGCTTAGCTTCAGATGAGGCCATAGCATCCTTAAAGGTCACAAGATTATCATCGATATTGTAAGTGATGAAATCACTTCCAAAATCCTTTACAATCCTAGCTCTCTTACTTCGTCTAAGTCCATCTGGTTCTTCAGCTCCAATGGATGCTGAACTAGAACTACTTGGATTAATCCCTACATTTGACATCTTTTCCATATGTTCAAGAATAGAAGTCGATGTAAGAGCTGAATTTAAAGAAACATCCTGAGTTATTCTAGTTTTCATTGGAAATACATCCTCAAAGAATGTGGCATCACAAAATTCCACTATTGCGTTAACCTCTATGCCTGGGATTTCAGACTTAGTTACCAAAAATCTCAATGCACAACTTGTTTCCACATAGCCCAAGAAGACCGCATCAACAGTTTTAGGACCAAGCTTTTTCCTCTTGTGTTCTAGGACTAGAACTTTTGAAAGACAACCCCACACTCAGAAGTACTTTAAGCTAGGTTTTCTACCTTGCCAGAATTCAAATGGAGTGCTCTCTTTATGTTTGAGAGGGACTCTATTCAGAATATGGCAAGACGTGTTCAAAGCCTCTCCCCACATATATTTAGGCAGTCCATAATTCAAAAGTAGACTTTTGATCGTGTCTTTAAAGGTTCTATTCTTTCGTCCTGCTACCCCATTAGACGAGGGAGAGTAAGGAGGTATCTCTTCGTGACTAATACCAAAGTTTCGAAAATATTCATTGAAATGATTCGACTCATACTCTCCACCTCTATCTGATCTTAACCGCTTAAGTTTCTCACTAGTTTGATTTTCAGCTTCATTTTTTAAAATGATAAACTTTTTAAGCGCTTTATCTTTATGTTTTAACAGATAAACATAACAGTATCTACTACAATCATCTATAAAGGAAATGAAGTATCTTTTTTGATCTTTTGTTAAGATCCCATTGAACTCACAAATATCTATGTGCACAAGCTCAAGTATTTCAAAACTCCTTTCAACCGATTAGTAAGGTTTTCTTGCTTGTTTAGCCTTAGCACATGCTTGACATTTGTGACTACGTTCAATATCATGTTTAGGTATCAAATTTAAGTTCATAATGCGTTTAACAGAACCAAAATTCAAATGTCCTAAATGACTGTGCCATACATCATAACTTTCAATACTATTCACTAAAGATTCAGAATACGAAATTTTATTAATTGAATCAGAATTTACATACTCGACTCTTAATTTAAATAAACCATCAGACAAATAGCCTTCACCAATAAACAAACCAAAATGTTGAATTACAACTTTATTAAACTTAAAAGTAAGCTAATAGCCTTCCTTAACTATTACAGAACCACTGATAATGTTTCTCTGTATAGTTGGGACGTGATGCACTCTTAGTAGAGACAGTATGCACCCAGAAGGAAACTTCAGGTCCACGCGTCATATCCTAAGCACCTTGGCAGCACTGGAGTTCCCTATTGTTATGGATTTTCCATTAGTTGACTGATAAAACATAAATAGCAATTTATCAGCACAAATGAGCACATTTGCCTAATGGCCTACCTGCCCACAATTCCAGCATGGTTTGTTTGCTTTTGGTTTCATAGCTTTAGGTTTGCCTTTACTTATGGTCTTAGAGTTTGAGTTTATTTGGTTCATTTTATTGAACCTTTTCTTGCCTTCAAAAACCGCATTTACCTTAGGTTGGTGCTCAACCGAAGCTCCATGAGTTTGATTCTGGTGTTCTTCCTTAATACTAATCACAATAATGAGATCATCCAAAGACAGCTTTTTTTTTTTTTTATGCTTGAGTGTCATTCCAAAATTCTCCCAAGACTTGAGAAATTTATCCACTATGGACATAACTAGAGACTTCTCAGGAAGTTTCATCTTAGCATCAGCAATAGCATGCTCAAGGTTGATCAATTCATGCATCTGTTCAGTTACAAACTTTCCCTCAACCATCTGATACTTCATGAACTTAGAAATAGAATACCTATCGAGCCCTTGCTCTTTAGTATTATATTTTCAATCCAAATCATCCCATAGCGCCGGTGTACAAGTTCGAGTATTAAACATCGAAGAGAACATTTGATAGTGACGACAAAATGATCCAGACCTAACTGATCTTTCTCAGTCCACTCAGCTATTTCAACTATTTTGGGGTTAGTATCAGTTGGCTCAGGTCTAGTAACTGAAATCATTAAAAGAAGACCTTTTAGTTGGCTCAGGTTTAGTACCTGAAATCACTGAAAGAAAACCTTTCATTGTGAACCAGATTTTCATTTGTTGTTGCCAACGTTTGAAAAATTGGCCCCCAAACTTTTCTGGCAAGCTAGAAAAGTCAACTTTAGGGACAACAATGAACCGGCACCAAAACCACTTATAGATGAAGAAGCCATTTTCACAATTTAACAAACACTTAAACAGATAATTTCTTCAAGATTGTTGTAGACAAGGATTATAAACAACAATTTATAAAGAATTTATAAAACAGTTTATAATCACATGACAGTGTTTGTAAAACAAATATTATGAATATTTTTAGAAAACAGCAATCAACAATACATGTATTCTAATTATGCAATTGCAGTGCAGTTTAAAATAGCATAAACCAATAGCAAACAACCAGTTTAGAATATCAACAAAAATACAAAGATCAGTATTTAAAAACATGAACTTATCTCAAAGTTCTGTATAGTAACATAACTTAGACTGAAACATCAAAATATGGTTTGCCTTGAAGAAATTATCGCCCCTACCAATGCGAAGAGTTCAACAAAACTTCTTCCAGGATAAGACAGTCTCAGAAGCCTTTTGGTGCACTCCAGAAAGCTTCACCTCGAACACCACTTAGTTGGCAGAAAGAGACTGTTAATTTGCATTTTTGTCTTTTTATTCGTATAATTTTCCATTGTGATTAATAGTAAAAATGTTTAATTGTTGGGTCTTCACTTTCTTTTTATGTTTTGTGAAGCAAGTTGAAGATTCAAACTAAATGCAGTTGGAAATCGATTTTTTGACGTGCTTGGAGCGAAGATCGCATTCTCGAGGAGGCGGGAAATGGAGGAAGGAAATAATTCGAGTGCGGACATGTTTTGGTAGTTGTATATTCCTGGAATATTTTAATTTTTATTTCTTTAATTATGATAATTTTGGTTTTCCTATTCTGGTAGGACTCTTATTAGTTTTCCAATTGCATTAGGAGTAGTAGGTTATTTATAGGAAACTAGATTTCTTTCATAGGATGTTGTTTTTCATTCTTTTGTTTAACATACACTACTAAAAAATACTATTTTGCGATAGAACAAATCCATCACAAAATACTCCATTGCAGTAATTTGCAACAGAAATTTTCATCACAAATCTATGATGAAAATTTCCGTCTAACTTTTGCGACGAAAAAATCCGTCGCAAATTGGGCATTTTTTCAGCAAAAAATTATGTTGCAAATTGGTAATTTTGCGATGGATTTTTGTCGACCGCAAGTGTTCAGTTTTTTGGTGATTTTTTGCAATGAACTTTTCCGTCGCAAAACGCAGTTTTTGAAGAATTTTCCGTCGCAAAATATTTTTAATTTTTTTTTGAAGTATTTTTTCAATATTAAAAACCTGTAATCAATAATAGTATATTCATAAATCCAACACCACCATACTTAACGATATTTATGACCAACAAATGATAAAACAATAAATCTTTCATAAAATCCAAATATAACATTAAAGAAACAAAATATTTATAAATTCAACAATATAAAAATATTAAATGTAATTATCAAAGTATAATCAACTTAATACAGTATATGCCTAAATATTCATACATAAGTCAATCAATTATCATCCTCATCATCTATGTTTCTTCGTGGCTATTCATTAAGAGATCTAGATAAGGATGGTGCATGAGATACCTCTGGCCGAGGTATATGTGAGCTCGGTGCCATGAAGGACAAATTTGTAGGCGGACAAAACGGTGATGTATGAGGATGAACGGATGGTGATGGGATATGAATATTTTGTTGTTGTTGCGGCTGCTGTATGAACATCTATCGTATTATCACCTCCATATCCGTGAATTTTTGTCTAAACATCATATTTTTGTCTCTATACATTGTTAATTGTTCTTTCACCACCATTATTTCTTCTTTTAATCTCTTCACTTCTTCACTTTCATAGGGCGAATTATTTGGAAGTTTTCTAGATGAGTGACCCGAGACAAAGGAAGCCTTACGTCCAAGTCCATAAATCTGCCTCTTCTTCGATCCACCTACTGTATCTTTCCACACCTGTATAAATAATGTTACCATAAATTAATAAAAGTAAAATAATTCAATTTGAAAATAAGATCAAATATAAATTAATAACTTAAAACTTTCACCTGAAGTTGAGATGACATGGGCACTGAAGAACTGTTAACACCATAACTTAAACTTTGACTAGAGAACTCTTCGAGTCGATTGTTGAACGTATTCTATACATAAAGTACATAGAATGATCAATATATATATAAATTTAAACTTTCTACATTAAAAATTAACATATATATAACATTTAAACTTTCTAACATAAAATTTATAACATTTAAACTTTCTTTGTAAAAAATATAACATACTACTTACATAAGTATTCTATGCACGTTCATTGACCCATATGCGTTCACCTTTATCTTTTAATGTAGAAAGTGTATGCATAAACCATTCTGCAAGTCTAGGTGGGTGTCCAAGTTCTTTTTCCTACATCCAAACACATTTATTAGAAATCAATTATAATTAAAATTAAATATTGATACTTCTATAAAAATTACCAATTTATCTTTGTGTGATAGGTGTGAGATACAACCACCTTGATCAAGTGGAAATCCAACACCACCTCAGTTTGTTGCCTGATTCGCTTTATTTTGAGCACTTATTTTTTGGAATCCATCATTGCCCCATTCTTGAAGCAATCCATCCCAAACTTTATCTCCTATCTAAATAGGTTTTTTGTTGGATTGACGTGCTTGGTGTAACTTATTTTTCAATATCTTCGAGCCACGATGCTCAAATATTTTGTGGATCAATATACTCTCATGTTCATACCAAGTAAATTTTTTCTAAGGCACATAAAAGAATTTAAAACATTTAGAGAACTCTTTCCATTTTGAAATCTAATTAAGAAAAAAATATATGATATTTAAAATCATTCTTACCTCAAACTCCCCAAACCACATCGTTCTAACTCCATCTGGAATTTTTTTTCATGATCTCCAAGCTTGTCGTGAGTGCCTTTTAATAATAGTACTTATCTCTTAGGCACATAACAACTCCTTGGAAAACCTATTTCACAAAGATATTTTTACAACATATATTATAAAGATAAAATATAATTTAGTAGTACACATAACATTATAAATTACTATAATTAAAAAGACTAAAAAGTATTACTCTCTCCCTCGAGGCCGAATAAATGTCCTCTAAGTAACATATGTACTCCCAATATCTGTAGATGCTGGTGTAGATGGGGTAGATGAGAAAATAGGTGATGCATCTAGTGGAGAGCTATTCGGCACAACATCTGGATAAGTGTATGAAGGGATATATAGCTCCGATCCAGTGTTAGATGGAACAACCTTATTTTTTTTCCCTTTCTATTGCTTGACATCTATAACAAATACTAATTATGTAAATTATAATAGATAAATGATATTAAATAAATCACCATCATAAATGTAGAAATAATCATAAAGATTGCAATCAATAAAGTACATCAACAATGAGTTTTTACATAAATTCACATTACATAACAATAAATTAAAATAACTAATCATCATCATCATCATATGCACTATCGTCGTCATCCTCATCCTCTAACTCTTCGTCATCACCTATCACTTGATTGTTTTTTAGATTTATTTCTTCACAAGGTCCCTCAATATCAAGTAAGTCACCAATTGGATTGGTATCAACAACTGCATTGACTGTGGTAGGTGGTTCTTATAAAGCTACCTCCATAGTATGACGTTTATTCCCTACTTCTTGGTCTTATTTTGATCACAAACCGCCAATGGACTTTATCTCTTTGAGCACCATGATAAGAAATATAATACACTTGAGATGCATGTTGAGCAATGATAAACAGATCAAACTTTCCATATTTTTCATTTTCTTTGATTTCAATGATATCATACTCTTTGTTTATCTTGATTCCACGGTTAGACAGTGAATCAAACCAATGACGGTTAAAGAGGAAAACTTTCTTTTTAGGTACACTTGGATACTCTAGTAGGATTATTTCTTTCAGTTTTTCATAAAGTTCTAATGATCCTTCACCTTTGAGACACACTCTAAAATTGCACGTCTTTTTATACTTTGCCAACGAATCTGTATGAAATACCTATCCGTTAAAAAAAAATGACGACATGTCTTGACTTGTCTCATAGGACCCCATGCTATATCCTTCAAATATTGACTTTGTACCGTATTTTTTGGAGTGTGCACCTATAAATAATAATAAGGAATTAAATAATTAATATAGTTTTTATTGGTTAACAAAGAGAATTATTTATTTTAAATTTTTTTATACTTACATATTTTTGGAACCATTTTACAAAATGATCCTCAACATATTGCTCCACTTGAAGGTCGCTGAGGAAGGGAAAATGAAGTCGAAGGGCCGCTTTAGACATCCCAAAATATATTGAGTTTGAACATTAGTTTTCTTCTTTTCAATTGAAACTTATTAATTAAAAATGAATTTATATTGAATTGGAAAGCTTACTTGAGAAAAGGCACGACTTCATTACAGTTTAAAAGAACTTGCAATGAAGCAGCTTTCAACTCAGCATTATTCAACCATCTAGTAGTACACTTGCCAGCAGTTTGATTAAAAACTGACAGAGTACGTGGTTGTTGATTATTATACCCCTCGTTTTCATTTCGTTTACTTCTCATACTCCTTGATTGAATGTGAGACTCGAAGTAATACGATGAAAAATATGTCGATTCTTGGGCTAAATATGCCTCATATATAGATCCCCCCAACTCTAGCTCTATTTTTTACCATGCCTTTTAAATCATGTAAGAATCTGAAAAATGAAAACATATATTTATAATTATTTAATATGTATGGAATATTTATCGTATTTACACATTAGATTGATTATTTACCTCTCAAAAGGATACATCCATCTATACTGTGTAGTCCCACAAACAAGTGCCTCATACAATAGGTGTACCGTCAAGTGCTCCATTGAATAAAAAAATGATGGGAATATGTGTTCCAACTTACAAAAGATAACCGGGATGTTTTTTTTCAATTGCAATAACTATCTTCACATAATTCTGTTGCGCACAATTCCCAAAAAATCAGCTTAATTCAGTTAAGGGCCTCCACACATTTTGTGGTAGCAAACTAAATGCACTTGGTAGCAACCGTTGCATAAACATATGGCAATCATGACTCTTCAACCCATGTAATTTCAATTTTGTTTTATCAACACATCTTGCCAAATTTGAAGCATACCCATCCGGCATTTTAAGATCCTCTAGCCAATTACACAACTCCCGCCTTTGATCAACAGTCAAAGAGAAACAGGCTTTTGGTTAGACATATTTCCCATTCGGTAAAACTCTCAAATGTAACCCCGGTCTCCTACAATATTCCTCCAAGTCAAGTCTTGCCTTCTCATTGTCCTTAGTCTTACCTTTGACATCCACCAAGGTGTTAAGCACACTTTCAAAGATATTATTCTCGATATGCATAACATCCAAATTATGGAAAACAAAGTTACCTTTCCAATAAGGCAACTCCCAAAATATACTTTGTTTCGTCCAATTATGTGATACATCATATCTAGGTAATTTACCAGAAGTTACTGACAAGTCAATGATTTTGGGAACATTACAAATCCTCTCCCATATTTATTGACCTGTCAATCTAGGAGGTGCCTCCGATTGTTCAATCCTTTCCTTATAAAATACATCTCCATTCCTCCTAAACATATGATCTGTAGGCAAAAACTGACAATGACTATCAAACCAAGACACTTTTCCACCATTCTTCAATCTAAATGCCTTAGTTCGCTCCATACAAATTGGACATGCTAATTTTCTTGCAGTCATCCAACCTGATAGCATTCCATAAGCAGGAAAATCATTAATCGTCCACATGAGAGCTGCTTTCAATTAAGTTTTGTTTTTTAGAAATGTCATAAGTTTCTACGCCATCTTCCCATAACAACTTCAACTTCTCAGTTAAAGGTTGTAAATAGACATCAATTCTACTCTTAGGATCATGTGGACCAGGTATTATACAAGTCAAGAATATGTAAGGAGTTGTCATGCACAATTTGGGAGGCAAATTTTATGGAGTTACAATAACCGGCCAACATGAATATGTTGTAGCAGATTGACTAAAGGGGTTAAATCCATTTGCACACAAAGGAGTCATATGCTTGGCTGATTTCAAAGATGCGTATAATCTTTTGAGCTAAGGAATTAGAGGTAAGTAATGCATCCTTTTGTAAGGAATTCACTTTCCCGTTTGATGACCTCTTGCAGTTGATTTAAAACGGGGATGATTACAAAACTTACATTCATTCAAACTGGCATCAATTATGTAAAACAACATACAACCATTGATACGACAATCAATCTTCATAGAACTTAACCCCAAATTTGAAACCAATTTCTTTGCTTTGTAAAAGTTATTCGGGACATAGTTTTTTTTGAAGGATTTGAGGATTTAATAAGTTCTAACATTCGATCAAAACATCCTTGAGACATATTGTAGTTAGATTTTAAGCACATCATTTGTAGAGTCATAGAAACTCATAATGTGTTTCACAACCTGACCACAACGGTCGTTGGGCAACAGTCGACAGTCATAAAAGGCTTGAGCATCTACGTTTGGGGGTTCCTCTCTGTTCGGATTAATGCCTTCCTCATAATTAATTTCAGTAGAAAAACTAGTTCCCATAGCATCATAAACCATGTTTTCGTACCTATTGTTCACGGCATCACCACAAAAATGAGCATTACTAGGAGCTCCTCTATATACATTGAAATCCAGAGGTTCGGTCTCTCCATGTGCAGTCCAATACCAATAATTAGGCTGAAACCCATATTTTAATAAATGTACATGTGCTTCATCAGGTATCAAAATTTTCAAATTCTTATATTTTGAACAAAGACACCTTATTCCTCCATCTTTCAAACATTGAGGTTGGACGGATGCATAATCAATAAAAATTTTCACCCCAACAACAAACTCTCTTGTATAATCTTTTCAATTTTGGCAAGAGCCTATTATACATCCAATTACATTCAACATGAATATCCATATTCTGTAAAAGAGTAAATTCATTAAAAGTGATCTCAATTTGAACGATGCAAAAGTAATTTTATTATAAATATTTCGATTTTGATAAAATTATTTGATTATTTAATTTATTAATGTATGTTTGTTGGAAAGTAATTGCTTATAGTATAGTATAGTATATTATTATTAAAGGATGACCTAACAAATGAAGTGGGTAAACAAATTATTTTGGGTATGTTTGATTTGGGATATTAACATTTACTATGGCTTTTAGTATAGGACAATCTCTTGTTTGATATGGAAGATGATATTTGTGGGCCGGCCCATAATTTATCCAAAGCCTGTACTATAGATGACATTAATAGCCATTGAGGTAGTGGGTTTGGGGGTGAGATTATGTAATCTCAACCCTCTTTGAAATTTGATTTGGATATAAATATCAAAATTATTCCTCAAATTCATGTATTATTCCATTTATGCATTTCATGATTCCTCTAGCAATAATTTTTCACCAAGGACTACTTTGTCATCACAAAGATAATAATGTGTATCAAACACCTCCCTAAAATAAGATATCCAAATTGCCCAAAAATTAAGACTAAACA
The DNA here is from genome assembly GCA_018894105.1 of Jacaranda mimosifolia. NCBI lineage: Eukaryota > Viridiplantae > Streptophyta > Magnoliopsida > Lamiales > Bignoniaceae > Jacaranda > Jacaranda mimosifolia. The sequence continues at coordinate 8,297,923 of CM032123.1, forward strand.
TAATGAGTAGCATTATTTTAATTGAAAACAATTAATAATATTAGTAAACTCATAATGACACATAAACACCCCCTTTATATCCATCATCATCATGCAAGCAATTAAAAACCAATCAGCAACAAATGAGAAGGCTCCACCCCTTCTCCCAACATCCCATCCTCCCTAATTCCACCAATTCTAAACATTTCTAATGTACTATACTATAAAAATATATACAATTAAAACAAGATATCCAAACTTACCTCTAAATGCTCCACTAAAATCAACACTCACAAAAGATTTCCACCACAATCGAGATAGCCTACATCATTAAGCATATGTTACAAGCGCGCATATTTATTCATAAATCATAATTCCATAAACTAACTGAGAGCTTAAAAATTTAATACAATTCAATATATAGTACTAGAAAATTTAACTCAATCAAAATTCTAATAAAATTTTTAATTCAAATAAAAACACAACTCTAACAAATATAACAACATTTAAAACAAATATAAAATGTAACTCAAATTTCAACAAATACATAAATCATTATTTTTGTTAAATCAAATTATTATACCAAAAATAATAAATTATTTAATTATTTGAGTTTAACTAACACATAAATCAAATTTTAACTACAATATAATCAAATTTTAACTAATGGAGACAATTAACTAAAACATAATGGAGATAACTAAAACATAAATCAAATTTTAACTAAAACATAATCAAATTTTAACTAATGGGGACAATTCCCTAAAATATAATGGAGATAACTAAAACATAAATCAAATTTTAACTAAAATATAATCAAATTTTAACTAATGGAGATAATTAATTAAAACATAATGAAGATAACTAAAACATAATTAAACTTTAACATAATTAAGAAAATTACCTCAATTAATGGAAATAATTCAAAAGCATACACTCTTCGTACCTGAAACAATAACCCAAACAACAATTAGCATTTATTCTAAAATTAAAACTAATTTTTCAAAAAAAAAAAAAAAAAATTCAGATAGACCGCTCGCCAACGGCCAGCGATTGGTGCTGGTGCGTCCAGTACAGCAACCTGGTGCGGCCACCAGGCCTTTGGCCGCACTAGCACTGGCCGACCGGCCATTTCAAAAGAGAAGAAAAAAAAAGGAAGAATAAGAAGAAGAAAAAGGGTAGAAGAAAACCTTAAGAGAGAAATGGGAGTTTTCTGGGTGGGGAAAGAGGAAATTAGGGCACTTTATTTACCCCAGACAATTTGCGACGGACTATTTTATTTTATTTTTTAATTTTTTGAATTTGCAATGGATTTTTTTGTTGCAAAAGGGGCAGTTTGCGATGGATTCAAATATGTTGCAAACTGCCCTTTTTGCAATGCAAAAATCCATTGCAAAACAGTAGTTCACAAATTTTTTGAAATTTTTAAAAAATTTGCGAGAAAAAATCCATCGCAAAAGTCATTTGCGATGGATTTTTTCATCGCAAAAGAAGTAGTTTTGCGACAGATCAAAATCCATCGCAAAACTTGTCATTTGAGATGAATTTTTCTGTTGCAAAATGTCATTTTTTTAGTACTGATATTTTTAGTTTCATGCGTTTTCTTCTTCCTATGAGTTGCTAAACTCTTCTTCTACCCTAAGGATTTATCGAAGTTTTGGTTCTTTAGTATTTGTGAGATCTAAATGATTTAATTTATTTTTCTTATTCTTTGAGTATTTATTTATCTTCTGTTTTCATTAGGATTATTCAGGTTCATTGAATTTAGGGCATAAATTTGATAGCTTAGAATAATTGTCCTGTCAATTAGAACATTAAATCTGTAATTGTTTAATTGTTCTAATATTTGTGGCAAATAACATAGTTATGTGCGGTGACCACATACTATGTTAGGTGACCACATGCATGATTTATGTTATGTGGATAAATAATCTAATCTAAATGAACCCTGCTTGTGTGTGTTTGTTGGCTAGGGCTGGGTCTCTAGTTTTTAATGTTGTTGATAAATTAAATCCTAGAAGTGCCTCTTTAGGGTTGTTTATTGGCAATGGCAATAACTAACGAGCTACTCTTAGTTATCGAGATAGTAAGGAGAGATTGGTTATTAGGGAGTCCGAATAATTATAACTAGTCTATTCAAGAAAAGAGGAATTAATCTTTGCATCAATGATCAAATCTGAGAACCAAAATGAGATTTTTACCTTAGGCTAGATTTCATTCTTATTGATTCTTTATTTTTATTTGTGATTTATTTACTTTTAAGATTTTAGTCTTTCGTTTCATAAAAATCCCCCATTTTCTATTTTATTTTATTTAGTAAAATTGAAGGAAACAAAATTTACCAGTCTCTGTGGAATACGACCCTACTCACCACTGATTACAAATCATATCTTTAGAGTAGGAAATTATTTTTGTTGGATTCGACACCCATCAGAGACAAGCAACACTATGTGAGAAAGATAGATATCAGAGGGAGGGGAGATTTTTCTTAGTTGTGTCTTATTCTACCTGCAGCAGCGACTATATATAAGCGATAGGGAGAAGCTAGAAGGATGTCTAGGTTCATTCTAGTCCGGATTCATTCTGGAACAGCTGTAAAGGACATGTCTAGATTCATTCTGGACTAGACACAACGAACCAGTAACTCCAAAAATGTTCTGCCAGTTTTCTGTAACTACAGAAATGGTGGCTGGCAATTTCTGCAATAGCCTTTTGACTTTTGTTTTGAATTTTAAAATTCAAATTTTAAACAAAATTCCAGACAAAATTGGAATTTTTAGTAAAAAGAATAACCCGAGACCCAAGACAAACGCCTATTGCCCATACCGGAGTCGGGCTGGGTCGAGGTAGGGCAGGTGGGCGGCGGCGACGCGTGTGTGGACACACCCTAATGAGTTCCTTAATTGACACTTTACCAAGGATCGATACGTTATATAAGGTGTATTCCCATTGGGTAAACTTCCAATGTGGGATGAGTAATCTTGTATCAGACAAAGAGCCTTTTATATTCTCACTTATTCCTCCATACTTTATCTCACAAGCAATGTGGGATTTCCCCCACATACATAATCTTTTGTCTTTTTGTCTCCCCCTTCATATATACACAACACTTATGGATTCCAACCAAATTGGCATTCCATCCATAAGTTTAATCACTTCTTAAACATGTAATTAAACACAAATCCCAATTGATTTGATACCAATTACAACATCGGGTAGATCAGGTACTCCACTCCGGACCTCCCCTTGATGGGGCGGGTTAGAGGTTCTAATTTCATGGAGCTGGCCAGGTCGGAACGGGTTATGGGTTTAAGTAAATCCCCCTCGAACCCGTCGCAACATAATAAATATATATAATGTATTAAAAATATTAAAAAATTAGGATATATAATAGCATATATATATTTCATCAAATAAGTAATACTTTTATACTCATTCAATCATCATAAAAATGATGGAGAATATACTAAAATCAATTAATGTGGATATTTTATTTTAAATCTAAAAAAATAGTATTAGAAACTCATTGTGTAATGAATACTAATTTTCTATACGTATATACACTATGTTTATCTTAATTAATTTTGAAAACATATGAGTTGTAAATAAGTAAATTATATATATTAATGAAAAAAGAAAAAAGAAAAATGGGTTTGGCGGGTTGAACCCGATAAAGTCAAGCGGGGTGAGTTTAAAAGAGAGAGCGGGGCGGGACGGGACAGGATGGGTTATGAGTCCAAACAGAAGTAGGAGGGTCGGGTTTTGGGTCCGAGACCCGAAACCCGTCCTGTTGCCATCCCTAACCATATACTATTTTCTATATAAAATAAACTTTAAAATAAAAAAGAAGCCTCCAAACTCGCACTAGCAAGAGGGAAGAAAGTGAAGAAGATATTGAGTATCGATTTTGCTTCAGCTATTAGTATGGGTCTTGGTAGAATTACAATTAAGGACTGGTGTTTTGTATTCTAAAGGCAGTGTAGTTTTAATTTTGTATGCTCATGGATTGGGTTACTGTATTTCATACATTATACCGTTATAAATATATGAAATTCTAAAGAAAACGATTTGATTTGTGCTTTATCATACCTATTTTCACAATTGTCTTCTTATCTTACTATTGAATTTCCTTCATCATATATGATGAAGAATTAAATAGGTCGCTCATGTGGGCAGAATGGATCCATCTACCAACTCATTTAATTTTTATTTTTTTTCAATTTACTACTTTTGGCTTATTGATTTCAAATGTTTGAACTGGAAAGTAATTTTTATCGTTGAACAAAAAATATATATATTTGGATCATTCAGAATTGAGGCATATTTAGAAGAGTGTGTCTACCTTTAGCTAAGAAAGACGATCACCCCTTCAAAATTTAGAGACCTCCTCTATATATTTTCTCTTTTATATATTTTAGGCCTCAAAAAAAGAAAAATATAAGACATACTTTTTCTTTTACATTTATATATATATATTTAAAGCTTTTAATTTAGAAACCTCATATATATGTTTTAATTTTAGGCCTAAAAAGAAGTATAAGGCCTTATTATTTAAAGTTGCAGTAATTAATTAGTTTATTATAATTAATCAAAAATATAAATATAAATTTTATTATTTTTAATTCTCCTATATCTTCTCTATCTTTTCAAATTCCTACTTTTTTCCTTATCAAAACCCTAATTACTTCTTTCTTTTTCAATGCTAATGTATCAATATTAATCATTAATAAATTAATAACATAATTTCAATTCTCTTTCACTATATATAAATCAATATTTCATTTATTAAATTTCTTTATTTTATTTATTGTTTGTTATCAATTCCCTATTCTAATTCTTTTTCTAACAAAAAAAAGAACCTTTAATTTGTTATGAACAACATCAAAGTTGTGTTCTAAGATAGTAAGATTGTTGCTTTTAGTCGATACTCAAGTAGATGTGGTGTTCTTTTTCTGATATGTTGAATTGTTCTTTAAATCAAATATAGCAAACAAAGAAGATGAATTAAATGGTAGTATTGTTATATGTGTAATTTGCATATTTGATGTCCATACCACAAAGTGGAGGTCCTGATCATCAATTTTCTTTGACTTTGGAATTATTGATTGTCTATCCATTCAGCCTTTATTATTCTAACCTTTTCTATTACTTCAAGGTCAACAATGTCTTAAAAATTAAAAGATTGAATGGACGATGCGGTCAATTAAAAAAAAAATGTTAGAAGAAATTGATTATGAGACACAAGTACTAAAACTTAAACTTTTTTTAGTAATATTTAATTTTTATGAAATATATTAAATGTCTTTTTTTCATGTTTCACCTTAAATCTTCAATTTTATTGAGATAGTCTATCATATTTATTCATAATATCTTAAATAAGTGTTTTTACCTGAAAATGAATTAATGGCAAGATATATACACACATATATGTCAGGATCCATATATGTAGAAATTCAAGAAAAATCTAAAGTAAGAAAGTTTTACAAACAAAAATTAAAATTTTAATCAACTAATTTTAATAACGAAGGCATTCCTCATTTAAAGATAGGCCTATCAATGATATCCTACCCACGCTCATACTCTAAATTACTCAAATAATGATACTCAATATTTTATCATATTCTAAAATATCCAAAATAATGATACCCTAACTCTATCCTACCCTATCTACCCAAGACCCATTGCGTCTAAGTACTAGTTGGATTTAAGATTTTAATGTATAAGTTAATTTTTAAGTATTCATTAAAAAAATTATTTGGAATATGATACAAAAAAGTGCTACTTAAATTTGATTTAATGTACACATTTAATTTAGTTATTAAATTAAATTTAATAAATTTTTACAAAAAAATACTACTAAGAATTAATAAATATTAACTGATAATATTTGTTATATGCTTCCATATTTACCTTATGTTCTCTAGATTACTCAGTTAAATTAATTGTTAACCTTCCATAATATTAACCATTCACTTAGAGCTTAGATAAGAGGTTTTTTCAAATAATATATAGCTTTACCCTTCAAACAAACTTAAATTAGAAACTTTATTTAATTGGTGTATTCATTACTAACTATTTAAATACTTTCATAAATATTTTTTTGACTTAATCTTTATAAAAATTAATAAATATTTACTACAAGATAATACCCCTTTACTAACGAAAAGTTTGTGACAAAGAGGGTTAGAGTAGTCTATGGTGCAATTTTCATTGTACATACCTCATGTGAGGGTTGTACAAATATACTTAATCTAAACCATTTGATTTAAAATATAAAATCATAGCCTTTCATTTTAATGATTATTTGGTAACGTAATAAATACAATTAACCTGTTACCTATACGATTGGTTAATGATTGATTCTAAATAGAAATTGTTATCTATTTATGAAAAAAGAATCCTAAAATTTGATCTATTTATAAAAAGCTTATAGAATATGAAATATCCATTTAACCTTTATTAAAAATTTAATTAAAAAAAAACTAAAAATTTAACACCACAAAAGCCATCCACAAAAATATTTTGAAATAATATATATTTACCACACACTGATTTGCATATATAATAAATACATACATATATATAAATACACATAAACACACACATATATATACACACACATATAAACTCCATCCCCAATTTCAACCCCCACCCAAATTCGATTGTCATGGCCGGAGACAGATCGACAGGCAGCCAAATTTGGCCATGGCCGGACGAGCTGGCCGAGAAAGGCGGAGAAGGGGGGTGAGGTGGAGGGGGAGTTCGTGGTTGGAGGAGAATAAGATGATTTTTTTTTCTTTTTTCTTTTTTAATTATTTTGTTTTTAATTGATTTACTAATTCAATCAAATTATTTTAAAACACATTTATATATTTGTATATTATTAGGTACTAATTCAAAATAATTATTTTTTACTTATTTCATGTAAATTGTATTGTTAGGATAATAGTTTTAGATTTGATATTTATTCTTAAATTTTTTATTTTAGTTAATAAATAAAGGTGATCATATTTAATTATATTATTTTTGATATATTTATTATGTAAATATTATGAAATATATAATTTAAAGTTATGAAATTATGTTATCTAATATAATAATTTTTTTTTGAAAAATATCTTTTAACGATTTTTAAAAAAATTACCAAGTACTTAATGCACTAAATTTTAAAATGCCAATCAACAACTCGTTGTAAAATTAACGATAACATATTGTAAAGAGACATATGTCATTTAATTCAATTATATATCATATGAGGTAAATAGTAACATACCTCACCGTAAACATGCCCAATTTTAAAATGTAAATCTGCAATTCATTGTATAGTTAACAATAACCTATTGTAAAATAACACATATCATTAATTTAGTGGTACCTCATATGAGGTAAATACGGACATGCCTCACCGTAGATGCCCCCAAGAGGGTTCCGTCACAGTTCGAAGACAATTGTGATGGATTTTTGATGAATTACCAACGAATAAAAAAATAAGCAAAAATATATTAGTAACAAAGCATATACTAATGGATTTATAAAGTAAGTCCATCACAAATGTAATAAAATCTATCATTCTGTGATGATTTATTTCACAAATCCATTAGTATATGATTTGTTGCTGATTAATTTTGTGATGAAATAAAGTGCATCACAAAACTAATTTTGTGATAGAATTTTCATCATGGATCGGAGAATCATATTTAGAGTTATGAAATTTGTGATGAACTTTTCATATTAATATATATTCTTTATATTCGTCACAAGTGTCATAACTAATATATAATTTTGCTTTTTTCTTTTTAGATTCGTTAGTAATCCATAAAAAATCCATCGTAATTGTCTTTGAACTGTGATGAGACCCTGTTTATCACAAACTTTCAGTTAGTGAAGGGGTGTTTTCTTGTACTGATTTTTAGTTTTATATATGTTAAAAATTTATCATTGTTATACATTTGATTTCAGTATAGATAATTTTTAAATTAATATGTTAAATTTGAGTATAGGTGAATGAATAATTTTAGGGTATAGGGTATATGGGTAATTCAGGATATGGATCTTAACCAAATCCATTGCATTAAATATGGGTATGAGTATCATCACCATTGGGCCTGGATAGGATGGTGTTTTATCCATCGACAGATCTATTTAAAGACAAAGGAACCCAGCTCCGACAACCCATATTATCTTTCTGTGTTATAGATAACTTTTTTGTAGAAAAATTCTATAAAGAATTATATCAGGGTAGGAACAATTAGACATAGGGAGAGAGAAATAAAATAAAATAAGAGTAGTTGTGTTGAAAAGCATGCACAAAGCATACTTAAAATTTTATATTTAAGTTTCGTCTCACAAGCATGTTCAGACTAAAAAGAGGAAAGAAAGTACTTCAAAAAGATAAGTGAAAAGTCCTAAAGATCCAAACTCAAAATTAGTTTCCTTAGCTTGATTAATTATACAAATTTATTGTAACACCCCTAAAATTCGGTATTTTGCGAAATAAGCATTTAAAAAATGAAGATATTGGTTGATCAAATTTTAGGGCTCGAAAAATAAATAAAAAGGACTTAATTGCATGGAGGTTGAAAGTTTTGGGGTCAATTTGCAGTTTAAGGAAACTCAATTTACCAATATTAGAAAGCTTTGAGGGTCAAATTGAGAATATTTTATGGTCAAAGGGGCGATTGTGAGGCACTAAAATAGTTGGGGGTTAATTGGAAGTTGGCCAAATTTCAGAAGGACCAAATTGACAAGCTGAAAACAGTTTTGGGGGTGGAAATCATAATTTCAGAAAGTTCCCTATAAATAGCAAACCACCCCCCATACATCTTCAAATTTTTACATGCAAACCCTCATCTCCTCTCTAGCGAGCCTCTCCCCGATGATGCTGAAACTTGGCAAATTATATATCAAAATCTTCCTCTCAGCACAAGGAACTTAAAAATACCATTTTTTCCCAAAACTGACCAACGAGGCCACTGGAATTAGAGCTCAAAGTCGCGACCATGGTGGTGGTGATGGGTTTCTCATCTCTAGCCATTGAACCTTGGTTATGAGTAATGGGTTTTGTAGCCCTCGGCTCAAGGATCACAACAGTAGCTTGAGCGTCCAAAACGGACCACCAATGGCGAAGAAATTGAAAGAAAACCGAGCGGCTGCGTTGGTGGCGGGATTTCAATTTTCCGGCCAAATGACGTCGGAATCAAATATTGTTTGAGGGGTTTGATTTGTGGAGTTGAGGAGCACCTTTTGGTGGTGAAGGTGACCAACTCCGGCGGCGGACATAACAGTTTGCTCGTTTCATTGCGGTGATTACATGCATGCAAGCTGATCGTGCATTCGGAGCTTCAATAAAAAGGTAAATGGCCGAAAATGGATTTAAATTGTATGCATGTGTATGTATATAGTTTCCAAACCTTACAATGTATTGGATAAATGAAGAATATGCACGATTTATTCTAGAAAACTAGGTCATGCATATAGTTATATAAGTTAGTAGACCGGGATCTTGTTATATATATGATGACTTTGGAATAATTGAGTTAATCAAGCGATTAAACCCTAATTTGGTGAAATTGAGACCTAAGTAATAATTGGGTTATTAAGGATAATTGGATATGAGAATTAGACATAAGCCAAGCATGTATGATTTTAATTATTTAGTGGACCCGGATTTAGTATACTACACAATAATCTTAGTTAAATAAGTGGATTAGTTGTTAAAAATCCTAATTCTATGGATTTGGAACATAAGTGGCAATAATTGGGTTAATTGAGATCAGACAGAACCAAGATTTAGATTATGCATGTACCATTCTAAGTTTAGTGAGCTCAGATTTGTATTATCATGTGCTAAATTTGATATAAAATTGGGATTTTTTAAGGGATATTGGACTATCGTTATTGATTTAGTATGTTGTGGCAAGATCAACTAAACGATTAGGATCCGATTATATATTCCTTTAACGAGATCGACGCTATTAGCATGTCTTTATCGAGGCTATCGATTTAGCCGATTAAGTATCAATTTCAGGTTGTTAATTTGTATAAATGTGATTATATGATCGTATGAGGATCTTGACTTTGGACCTATTCTTTTGAATTAGGTGACGAAGAAGTAGGTCCCGTGGACTAATAGTCGGTGACTACATTTATAAGATTACGGAGGTGAGGATCCGCCAATCTAGCACTCTTATACCTATCGAATTTCCTTGATAAACCCCTCTGAGGGTTGGTATTGATTTGATTATCGTATTTTGTTAATTATTGTTACTCCTGTAAGGGATCTGCCAATTGGTTCTTGCTTGTATAAGCTTATTACATATCTATCATTGAACCCGTTAGGTTTTGCTGATTTAATATCTGTCTTGATAACGTTGCTTGATTATTGAACCCTGTGTGGTTCTCTTGATTTGAAAATGATTGGTATTTTATCCATTTTTTCTTGAAAATAACTGTTTTCGATCGAACTCTGCGAAGTTCTTTGAATTTGTAAATTCTATCTGAAACTGAATTGTACGCCCGAGTGGCTTGTGGTTTTAAAACTATTCTAATCACAAACTGATTTACCGTTCTGGCACCATGAACTTTCACAATTTCATCATATTGTTCTCGTTGAATTGAAATTGTTATGTCAAATACCGTATTGACTTTCTTGATTGTTCAGTGTATCATAGACCGCCTTGTTGGCATAATTGTTCAGTTGATCTGCCCTATTGGCAATTGATCGTTCAAAATCTTGACTAAAAATGATACAGGAAAATTGTTAGGCCAAGAGCCTTGCCAAGCTGTCATGCTTGTGCCATTGTTTTGCCAAGCTGTCGTGCTTGTGTCATTGTTATTGCCAAGTCGTAGTGCTTGTGCCATTGTTTTCGTCAAGTTGTCATGCTTGTGCCATTGTTATTGCCGAGTTGTCTTGCTCGTGCCATTGAATTGTTATTGTTGATCGATTGTACTTCATGGAGGCATAAGGGTATTTTGATATGCATATTTTGCTCTTTTATTGAAATGCATATTCTATTGGGTTTGTACTCTTAATTGTATTGTGCTCGTGGAGCAATAAGGCTGGAGTGAGTTCCCAGTCTGGATCGGGCTGACATCCTAGGCCAACTGAGCCGTCTGTATTTCCTCCCGAACTGTGATCAATTGAGACGCTCTAAACCTCTGGAACAACATCGGTCGAGATGATCTCGGGCCTTTTGAGTTGACGGTTACAGCATCCCAACCTAACATTTGCTAATTGTTTGGAAATTGTCATTTTACTTCATTCTGGCATATAATTGTGCTTCCATAGTTCCAAACTGTTAAACTCCATTGTTATTGTTGACTCTTGACAGCCGTCTATTGTCTTGCTTTATTCCTCACTAAGTCCTTATGACTCACCCTCGTACCATTTATTTCCTTTCAGATAGGTATGAAACCGGAGGCTTGGATTGAGGGTTTTGACTTTATGTTTTGTATTAGTGTTTGGTGAATGGATGTTTATATATGAATTCACCATTTATTATATTTTGGTATTAGAAATGTGTAATATATGGGGACGAATGTAAGACTTTTAGTATGTATGAACTATGTTGCTTATGTTGATATCTTGGTTCTTATTATTGATGGGTTATTAGCATGAATTAAGCACTCTGATATTATAGTATTAAGTTTATAGCATGCTGTGAGTTGTGATCGTTGTAGTTTATTGGAGAATTTTAGAAGAAAAAAAAATTATAGGGCCTATCGAATATGATATTGCATGCTATAGGATTAATTGAGTAGCATTCTGGCTTTTGGGTTATATCTCGAGTGGGGTGCCGCATTTATGTTTTTGAATATTTTAATCATTCTTCAATATTATTTAAAAATATAATGAGTTTATTATCTCTGGCTCTCACATCGTTCAATCCAAACATAGGTTAATTACCTTGAATTTTTTAATTAGTTGAAATCGAGTGCAACCTAACAGAAGTTTTGATCAATTTTGTAAAAGGAATTTAGTTTGTTCCACTTCCACGGTTGATTTATTCCAAGTGATCACGTATACTGCTGGATTTTATATTCAAGCAACATAATTATAACCAATTTGTAGGGAAAGTTTTGTCCTCTAAAAAATAATTCAGATTATTCAAAACTAACAATTAATATAAACTTAACCTAAGTGAGGCTTGTTGAACAAATTTATGGAAGAGCACTCTTTCTTCTATTACTAAGGGAAAGACATTTTACATATTTATAACCATTTCTCCTACACTTTTATTGTTTACGACTGAACTTGTTGAAAAGATCTCATATATAATATTTTTGCAACGTATAAAATATTTTTAAAATTTATCAGACGTTAGATTTTATTCTAAAAATAAGTTCTTTAAATGTTATGATAAAATAGGATTTTAAAATGCATAAGATGTTATAATGACAATTTTGTAATTGATATTGTTAAAAAATTAAAGAACTTTTTTGCAATTTTAAAAATAAGTAAGGGACTCTATATACTTTTTCAGAAAGAATTTATAAGATCATAACATAGTATTTAAGAAAGCTTCTAATCTTTTCTTCTTTTTGTTTAAAAAAAAAGGTTTACCAAGTATTTGTTATACCTATGAGCTCTCTTTAATGAACTTTAGTGCAAGTTACCTCAATACCGCTGGAGTCTGGACATGTAAGACTATTGACTAATGCATAAAGAATCTATTTAATAATGCTAGTTATGACAAATGGTACGATTAGAGGATGGCCTAGCGAAGGAGACTACCATGAATCATTATTAATTGGTTCTATTATAAGATTTTTTTTATAATATATTAACAATTTATTAGAAAGTTAAAACTATAATTATAGAAACACACTAATTTATTTTCTTACACACCTAGCCATTCCACGAAATATATCCACGTAGCAATAATTGCCATCCATGACTTGCTAGCACTTGAAGACTCAGAGGTGTTTGGCTAAGTTTATTTTAAAAAAATTATAAATTTTTATATTTTATAAGATATTTTTGGTGATTATACGATATTATAATTTTTTTCAAAATAAAATTTTAAAGTAATTGAATAAAATAAGATCTTAGTGCTTATAAGACATTAGTAATGACAATTTCATAATTAAAATAATTAAAATTAAAGAGGCTTGTTAAGATCTTAAAAATAAATAAGAAACTCTTTATTTTTTCAAAAAAGATGTTATAAGCTCCTAATATTTTATGTTAGGAGCTCATAAAAGATGTTAAGAGTTTAATAAGCTCTTTTTTAAAAAAATTTACCAAACAATTTTTGACATTTTATAAATTTTCAAGCATCTTATAAAATATTTTGAAGAGTATTTTCTCAGTGAATAACCTTATTTTAACTAGTGTGAAGCTTCATTTACTTTTTTATTTAATACTATAATTTTTTTAATAATTTTAATATACTTGATTGAATTTTTAGAATGAATCAAAAGAAAAAGTTAAGAAAGAGTAGATAATTGAAGAAAAAAATAAATAATTGGAGAGGAAAAAAGTTATAAAGAAAAAGGAGGAAAAAAAAATTATTTTGTCATTACTTTTTAAAGTGAAGTTATTTTAGTCAATTTATTTTAAAAAAATACTATTGATACCTTGATACTTTGTATATAATATAGATACTAGTTAATAGGATCAAGCATCTTGGTATTATATTAAAAGTTATGGCTATTAGCATGATAAATTTTATTTTTTTATAAGTTTAGTAGCGCAAATTTTCATAGTATTCAACTAATAGGTTAGATACTTAGATTTTATTAGCACTAATAGTACTTGTAATTTTTTTAACAAGTAAAAATAATAACAATAACAGAGGATATCGAACTCTTAAAGATTTTTCGTATTCATTTCATTGCCTCCACTTTTTTATTTTTTATTTTTTATTTTTGTATATAAACACATTATACTTCAATTTTAAGGAATAAGAGCGTAGTTTCACTTTCTTTGTTATAAGGTGAGAAAGGAAGAAAAAAAAGATCTTTAAGAAAAATAATTTTGATTGTTTGATTGGTAAAAAAACTGTCAATTTTAAAGAAAAAAAAATTGAAGGAAAATAAATATAATTAAAAAATTCATTTTTCTCTCAAATTAGTGAAAAAAATGAAAGAAAAATTATATTTCGTCTCCTCTCATTTTTCAATATATTAATTACCTCCACTATAGTCATTTTCTTCTCATTGTTTTACTTAAGCAACCAAATAAACTTAAAATTTTATACATTTTTTATTTTATTTTTCCTTCTCACAATATTTTTCTTTTCTCACCAAAATCTTGAACTGAAACAAAGTGTAAATGTTTAGAATTGAATTGAGCCACAACCAGAAAGAAATATACCTTAAAGTGGAATAGAAATACATAGATTATTCATAGAAAAGAAAGAGGAATTACATGCATTAATGACATTTTTCGTGTTCATATTTTAATATTTAAAAATTAAAATATTCAAGTAATGAGCCATCATAAAAAAATTGTATTTAATGAGCTTTATTCTACAATACCCTACGATTCGTCATTTATTATTATTTTTAATTATACACATACATTAGGAATCTCTGACCTCCCATATCAATATTATGTAAGAGACTTATATCATTGGAATCATATGCCACTTGATGTTTTGTACTTTTATTAAATTTAAAATGAGCCAAAAGGGTAAGACAATCTTGTAAAAATTATTTTAGCTCATGTTATCGTGAAATAGTAATAACAAATTATATTTAAAATTGAGAATTTTGACTCCTAAATTTTAGGAGGATTACTACTCTTTGGAGATTTAGATTATTTTTTTTTTTTTTAATTGAAAATTTTGTCAAATATGAATATTTAATCTGTGATAATAAGATATAATTTGTCCATTTAAAATGCCATTATCTGGCAAAACGGGCGTCTTGAAAAATTCATCATTACTCATTAGAGAGCTGACTTTAACTTGTAATATTTAATTTTGTGAATTTGACTTTTAGTACACTAATCAATTTAATTTATTCATAAAATAAATATTCATTCAGATAATCTATTTGACTAGCCTGGCTGTTTTTGTACGCCATTTTGTTGGTCTAATCTTTTTTTTTTTTTTTTTTTTTAAATGCTTCATACGATTTTTCTTTCACGTCCTTGTCAACTCTGACTGAATTTCCTGATACTTTTTATTTTTATTTTTATCTTTTTGGGAGTGAAAAGACCAAAGTCTTCCAGAATTTTACGCGTGTCATATGTCATCTTCTGGCAATGACATTTCCATGGAATGATATTTCCATTCCCTCGCGCACTGCAAAATAAAATATAATTCCACCAAATCCTTCTCTCATATTAATATATAATTCAATTATTGTTTTTGTAAAATAATACATAGTGTAGAGTTTAATATGACATCGTGAACCAGACAATACATATGCAAATGTTTAAAAATTATTCATCCAAATTTATTTTTCTAAAATTACATTACATCAATTATTTCTAACAATTCATCCTAGAACTTTTTTATTTCCTGCATATTTCTCTGTATAAGATTCTAAAATATATTTCTCCCAAATTACTGGGAGCGATGCCAAAAATATATAATGTTAAGGGCATGCTTTTCTATATTTTGGGGAAAAAAATTTCAACCTCCCAAAAAATTTCAAAAAATGCAGGCATGTTTCCCAAATTTTCTCTTAAAACAATATAATTTTTTACCTAAAAAATCCCTCACAATTCACAAAAAAAAAAAAAAAAAAAACTCTACACCCTAAAAAACACACATATCTTATTTTCTTACTCCATTTTTCACATCACTCATTTAATTTTCACTCACTCACTTCACTCACACACACACACACACATATATATATACATACATATATGAAAATAGTAAAATTTTACTACTTAAAAAATTCTAAAATTTATGTTTACCAATTTAATTAAACTAATCATCGAGAAAATTAATTAAATTTAATGAATAATTTATTTACTAAATAATGTATTAAATTAATTAAATTATTTATTAATTAAATAATGCATTTTTTATATTTAATATGTTGGTATTAATTAAATATTATATTTATTCATTTAATAAATAATTTAAGATATTTTAATTTGATATAATAAATAAATTAATCTTATTTAAAAAAATTAATCTTCATTAAATATTAATATTTACATTTATTTAAAATTATTATAAAAAACTAATTATAGTGTGAAATTTATCTAATAATCTATTAAGTTTAATAACTTAATATTAATATAATTAAAATAATTATTGAGAAAATTAATTAAAATTAAGTAATTTTTTATTGTTACTAAGTAATTTATTTATTAAATAATGTATTAATTAAATAATGAATTAAAGTAAATAAATAACTTATTAAATCAATTAAATTTATTTATTTAATTATTTAAATAACTTGTTATGTATATATTAATTATGTTTTATATTTCATGTATAATTAAATATTATGCTTGTTTATTTAATAAATAATTTAAGATGATTTAATTCATATAATATAAAATTATTAATTTGATGAATCGTTCTTAAGTCTCATATATATATATATATATATATTAATTTATTTAAATAAATAACTAAGTTTTATATATACATAAATTGTAAATAATAAATAGTTAAATATTATATTTTAAGAATAAACAATAATTAGTTTATAATTAATGTACAATTTTAACACCCCGAGAAATTATATGATTGGTGAAAATTTCCACAACATTATTTAATTATTTTTTTGGAAGTTTTGGGGTCAAATTGCAATTTGAGGAAAACTTGATTGAACAACATTTAAGAGTTTTGAGGGTTAAAATGAGAATACTTTTGGTCAACTGGGCAAAGTCCAAGGGTTGAATTGAGGTTTGATCACACTTTGAAGGACTTAATTGAAGACTAGAACAAAATGTGGGGGGCCAAATTCTAATTTATGAAAAAAGCCTTTTATATAGCAAATTTCCTACTCAATTCTTCCAAATTTCAACATACAGCACTGTTCCTCCCCTTTGACGAATTCCCTCTGGCATCGGTGAAAACCCAAAAATAACCACATCAATCTCTTCATCCCAACTCAAGGAATGCACTAGTGGCAAGAACCACCACAAATAGCCGGTTGAGTGCCGAAAAATCAAAGCTCGAAGTGAGCTCACGGTGGAGGGTGGCGGGTTTGATTGTTCTAGCAGCATTTCGTGGCGACCAAGGGTGGGTTTTGTTGGGCTTAGCTCAAGGATCACACAAGTGCCCTCAATTTTGGAAACGGGCCATCGGAGCAAGCAGAATTGAGCGGGAAGGGGCAACGACGTGCAACAGCGCTGTGGTGTTTTGCAAATTGAATGGCGAGTTGACAACGAAACTAGAAATTGAATAGGGCATTAGGTTTGTGGTACTGAGACGAACCTAATGGTGGTAGTGGTGAGCTTCTCCGGCGGAGCTGCCCGGCGGCAGTGCTGAGGCAAATTCTTCGCCTTGTCGCAGTGGTTCCAGTGGTGGAGTTGGTTTATAGTGTTGAGACTCCGATAGTAGGATTTGGGTAATACTGGTTAATCAAATAATTTGATTCCTGATTTAATTTGATTAAGTTGTTAGCATAAGTTTTAGTACAAAAGGAAGTTGATTGGACCAAATTATGATTATGGGCCGAACATGGGAAATGCATGTATGATTATATACATTTAGTGGACCCGAATTTATTATATTATGTGATAATCTTGGTTAATAAGTTATTTAAATGATAAAACCTTAATTTTATGGATTTAAGACCTAAGTGACAATAATTGGGTTATTTAAGATAAATGGACTGCTATTATTGACTTAGCATAATATTGCGAGGTTAACTCTTTACTAGAACCAATATGACCCCGTAAATATTTTCTTAATAACGGCGTAATTAGCACGTTCTGTAATGACAATGCCAAGACGAACCTTAAACTGCCATATTAATCGAGTAATTATCGATTTTAGGATGTTATTCATATAATTGTGATTATAGGGTCAAATAAGGATTTTGACAATGAATCCGTTCTTTTGATTAGGTGACGAGGAGTTGGGTCCTGCAGACCAGTAGGTGGTGCTAGCATTTTTGAGGCTATTGAGGTGAGTGCCTGTTAAACTTATTTTTTTGGGAAGTAATATTCCTTAAACGTTGAAATTCATGATCGTTTAAGTTCCTTATGTTTATCAGTCATTTGCTTCGTAAATCTCTATGAGGGATAAGCTAGTTCTTGTTCTGTAACTGAATCTTGTTTCCTAGACTCTATCAATTGTTTGAATTCTTGTTATTATCTGTTATTTGCTTCGAATACCGCTGTGAAGGTTGTTTCCTTGACTTGGATTCTATTGAAAATCGAGTACTCCTGTTCTGGCACCAAGAACTTTTGTTATCTTATCTGGTATCAATCAGTTTGAATTTGTTCTGCTTATCGCTTGTTTGGCCTTGTTGGCTTATCTAAATCTATTTGGTATATGATTGATTTGCCTTTTCAGCATATTTGAATCGTTCTGTATTTCGTCTGTATGGCCTTGCTGGCATTTGTTATTACTTGTTTTGTTATATGGGATAAATTTCAAACTGTTGTTCCAGTTGTTGAGCTCGAGACGTGTCGTTTTGTATTTCGTTTGTATGGCCTTGCTGACATTTGTTATTACTTGTTTTGTTATATGGGATAAATTTTGAATTGTTGTTCCCAGCTGTTGAGCTCGGGACGTGCCGTTAAGTTGTTCCCAGCTGTTATGCTCGGGACGTTCTGTTATGTCGGGAATGACGGAATAAGGAGAATATGATATGTATGATATGTTTTGGTTTATCTGGATTGCATATAATGCTTGGGTTTGTTTTGTTGTGATTGTACTCCAATTATTTGTACTCTATTCATGGAGTAATAAGGAAGGAAAGGTTTTCCTTTGTTGAATTTGATAAGTGTTTATGTTGTGGCATATTCTTGTTTTCCTTGCATTATCATGCCAATTAATATTTTGTTGAATTATTATTTTTTCGACAGATCCATGTGTTTGTTTTATACTATCACTCACTGAGTTCTTATGACTTACCTTTCTATGTTATTCTTGATTTCCCAGACAGGGCTAAGTGATAGACATGGACTTCAGGCTTGAACTGGAGAATATATATAATTTGTAATAGAGTAGATGTTTATATGTGATTATGGCTTTATTTGGATATTATGTTATGCTTAGAGATGTTGTGATATGTTAAGCTGAATTCAAGATTTGCGGAATGTATATCTTATGTTGAATGTTATGGGATGACTTTCGGTATGTATATAGTACTTCTGTTGTAGTCTGATTAAGTTGAAGCCTATTGCTGTCCTTGGTGAATTTTGAAAATTTTCTTATAGGCCTATCCGATGTCTAGTACGTTATGATTTAAGTTTGAATCAGAGTGGTATCTCAGCTTGGGGATTATCCCGAGAGGGTGCTACAACAATAACTAAATTTTTTATGTAAGCTGATATCAACAATTATGACATAATTATGATATCAATCGATTTTTTATAATTAAGATATATTTATAATTTCATAAATAATTAATATTTATTAGTAAATATTTTCAAATATTACATCATTTGCTAATGTTAAATACATAAAAATATAAATTTTAAAATAAAGCCCCAATTGAATTAACTACAAATTATTTTATTACAACAATATATCAATTATTACACACACATAATCCAATTATAAATATACATACATATATAATATATTACGTAAAAAAAATTATTTTCACCCTACAAACCTAACAAAAAAGCAATTGATTTAACATTAACAATAAAGTTGGTCTCCTCCTAAAACATAAAGAAACAAACAATTCATTCTTAAATTATTTTTCATATTTCTCCAAAACAAAAAGAAACACTTGGTAAATTCTCCAAATTTTCTCCCAAAAACCCATTTCCCCAAAAAAATTTCTACAATATGCCCAAAACATAGGAGAACAAAGCCTAAGGGCCAGACTTGACACATTCTCCAAATTTAATGACACAACTCAATAGGGTTTTAATCATGAAATACAAAAAAATTACTAAAAAAATTATCAAAAATTATTTTTACATCACCACATTTACAACCATATTTCTAATACTTATGAAAAAAAAAAAATACTTATGATAATTCTTTTGGGTAATATTTTAGATACTTACAAGCAATATTTTCATACTTATCATTTGACTAAATATGAAAAATGATTATTAGAAAAAAAAATAATTGTTGGGAATTTATTTGCATGTAGATTTAGTAATCTATTTTTTTATGTTAACTAATTGATATTATTTTAACAGATCAGTAATACTTGGATAGCACAGTTTACAAATCTTTTATTGAATTATCTGATCATCATTATTCTTTTTTTTTTTTCGAATCAATTTACAATTTTATAATTTAAAAATAAACTACAATTTGAATATGTTTTTTAAAAAATATATTATATAAAAATTATATGCGCGAAAAATGCGTTCATATTGAACTAAATGAATAGGACCTTCATTGCTTGATATGTACATAATATATACTAGAATTTTTAGGATCGATAGCTGATCTGATCTTCTAACTTTCAACAAATTAAAAGGGGAAGAAAAAAAAAAAGAAAAAAGAACTAACCTTGTGATTCATATGTTAAAAAAAACAATCAAATAAGACCCTTGGGAATTACATTAATTAAAAAAGTAATTAAAAAGTAATTATGTCCAAATAATTCAAACAATGACCTTACTTCTTTTATTAGCACGAATCATGCATTCATTATTGTGTAATCTATATTAATTTCCTGAAAAACAAAATGAAGAAAGAAAAATTAGGACTAAAAAGAAAAAAAAGGGCTCATCAACCATGCATTGGGGGCAACTCCCAACCCAAACCCCCCTCCCCCGCCTGGGCCCGAGCCCAACATCAAAAGGCAGTTCTTGCCACAGCATGACTTTTGCTTCTAGGGTACATCAATTCATTCTTCATATTATTGCCATTAATATCTTCAGCAAAATAGCAACAAGGCCTGTCTTCATCAATCCTGCCCATGCCAACACTGATGCTTCTTGGCGGCAAGGCCCGCTGGCCGCCCACGGAGACCGCCCTTATGCTCGTCTCCTGCTTGATGTACCTTTCCAAATCAATCCTGCTTCCAATGCTCCGGGCTGATGAGGCCCGAACAAGCTCCCTGAAGTCCTCGCTATCATCAGAATGGGCCGAGCTCACGCTAAAGCTCCTCGGCAAGCTGGGAGCCTGAGACGTTCCCTGCAGCCCTATGGCGTTCCTGTTGGCGCAGTCTAACATGCTTTTCACGTAAAAATCACGGGCCTTGCAGAGGGCCCGAAAAGGAGTCATAATTATCCGAAGGAAAGTGTTGCGTGGTCTTGCTTTTGCTTTCATCTTTGCCTATCTTCCAAAACATGAAACAAGGAGAAAAAAACAAGGAAAAAAAAAAGAGAACTCTACTTTTTCTGCTTCTCTAATTTCTAGAAAGAAATGATTGAGTTTATGTACTTGAAGAAGAAGAAGAAGAAGAAAGAAGCTAAATGAATTATAAATGGTTCTATTGGGTAGAAAGTTTTAGAAGAATATGAAGCTTATCTTTTCGGGAGATGTTGGAAAATGAAATAAAATGATGTATATATATATATTATATATAAAATAATATTAGTAAAACACATAAATACACTGTGGATTTTCTTTGAAGTGGACTTGAAAATTATATGATAAGATCAGAAGAATGAACAAAAGGGAAAGTTCCACAGCCCACCAGCTAAGAATTGACATAAATTGAGGTCACCCCATGCTATGGATTAATTAATTCTGTGTGCCAAACTTGATGTTCAATTAATTTGGCTGTCAATTCTTGACTTATAATAATCTCATATAGATCATGGATACACTTCAGCATTTATCTTATATTAGAGCTTTTGAGGGTTGAGAACGGCATTTGAGTAGAATTAGGTAGCTGGTTTGAAAATTAAGGGAATGTTTGGTTATGTTTCTCCATAACAAAATTATTTTGAAAAAATATAATCAAATATATTCTCATTTTTTACAAAAAAAAGTTTTTTTAAAATACCATATACTATCCTTTATTATTCCCAAAATTTTTCCATTTTTCAATATATACATATATATATATATTATATATATTTTATTATTATTATAACAATAAAAAAATCACCCAATTTTATTTTTACCCCAAAAACCTAACAAAGAAATATTGATTTGACTGCTACCGTAAAAAAAATATCTCCCTCAAAACATAAACAAACATACCAAAAATTTTCAAAATTAATTTTTAATTATTCTCCAACACAATTTTCACATTTTTCAATAATTCACTATCCCAAAATACATAATAAAATCACACAAAAAACATAACCAAACATTCCCTACGGCTATATGATGTGAAATAATTAATTGCTTAATTGCCACAAACGCGCGTGGATTAATCTTTAGGTTTCTTGTTTGGTCCTAAGGCTGATATGATGATTTGATTGTTGAGAAAATTAAGTTTAGGAGAGTGGGAAAATTTTGGAACACTGCTACAATACTAATATATATATATATATATATCTACGTTTATTTTTTTAGAATTGATGTTTCAATACTAATTTTTGGAAATTCTAAAGAAGAGTAAAAAATACGTCATGCTTATTTATGTAGAATGGATCAATACTTAATATACGTTACTGGAACATCAATTTTAAAGACGAAAATGTTGAACATGCGATTTGGACCACTTGTGCCGATATATAAATTTACATTTCAATACGCATCAGACTGGATTTGTTTCTTACCTCAATTATTTCATTTTCCTCAACGTTGATAGGATGGTCCATTAGAAAGTGTACGTAATGGAGTTATCTATATATTTTTTTCTAATCAAATTATATATTGATTTTTAAAATTTATCTTTTTATTATGTAAAATGATTTCTTAACAATTTAACATTATTGTAAATTAACATTCTTACTTTTCTAAATCATTAGAATATCTCAACTAATTAATTATTTCTAAATTTTAAGAAGTCAAAATTTGATAAAAATTATATAATTAATTATGATAAAAAATTGCATTTAACATTACTTAAATTTAATATACAATAATGCATACATAATTGTTTATAATTATTTTCTTAATAATTTAACATCAATTTTTATATTTTTGGTTTTTTTAGGTCACTAGAATGTATATGCCAACCAGTTATTTCTAAATTCTAAGAATTCAAGATCTTATCCAAATTGCATAGTTCGGATAAAAGAAGTTCCCTTTCTATATAATACATACATAAATTTAATATATAATATTACATAATTACTTAGAGTAATTTTGTTAATAATTTAATACTATATGTAGAATTTCTTGGTTTCTATTATTAGATTATGTATCCTATCTAACTCTTTAAAAATTCTAAATTTTCAAAATTTAATCAAAATTGCATAACTCTAATATAAAAATTCCCTTTCCACATATAATACATACATATATATATATATAAATTCAATATTCAATAATAGACACATAAATGATAGAACAATTTCTTAATAATTTTAATTAATTGCATCTAAATTTTCAGGATTTTCTAAATTATTAGAATATATATGCCAACTAACCATGACCAAAATAATTCTAAGAAATTAGCATGTGATCAGAATTGTATAATTCTATAAAATATTCTCTTTCTATATATAATACATGCATTAATTTAAAAATATATAAATAATTGTGTAGAATTATTTCCTTAATAATTTAAAATTAATTGTTAAATGTTCGGTTTTCTAAACCATTATAATATGTACACTTAATGATTTCTAAATTATAATTTTTTGTAGTATTTGATCAAAATTATGTAATTTTTCTGAAAAATCCTTATATGTATGTATATTGCGTTAATTCTTTGGAATAATTTCTTTAAAATTTAACATAAATTGTAAATTTTTTTCGTTTTCTCAATCATTGGAATATATGTGCCAACTATGTATATATAATTATATATATTACATATATATACACACTAAGAATTTAATATTGATTAAAATTGCATTATTCTAATAATAATATTTCCATTTCTATATATAATACATATATAACTAAATACATAATTAATGTTTAGAATAATTTCTTTAAAAATTCACATTAGCTATAAAATTCTAATTGCTTTTCTAAATGATTAGAATTAAATTCACACACACACACACACACACATATATATATATATATGCCAACTGACTATTTATAATTTTAAGAATTTAAAAGTTGATCAAAAGTGCACAATTTTAATGAAAATTTTCTTTTTTCCATAGTTCTGATGAAGAATTTCTATTTTCTTTAGAGTATTTCAGCAGTTGCTTAACATTAATTAATTATGAATGTTTTTTTATTTTCTTTATCATCAAAATATGCAACTAATTAAGTTACAAAGCTTATTGTGAGTTATTATATGCCTAAGAAAGGCGGGGGCGGGGGGGGGGGGGGGGTTGCATTAGTTTATAGGGATTTTAATGCAGCGGAAGTTTGTCACTCAAAATCCTTTTTAGTCTTTCAAAAATTGTTTGAGTCTTTTGCAGAAACACAATTTTAGTTATTGATTGAAATTTGTAAGTACTAGTTAAGATACCAGTCAGACTAGTGATAAATAAAGCAGTAAAACAGAAGTAAAATGACACTAGTATTTATAGAGGTTCGGCAAGCCTACATCTTCTACTTAAACTTTTACTTAGGATTTTAAACCTGTCAAATTAATAAAGGTATAAGAATATTTTATAGATGATAACAGTAATTTGACAATAATAAATAGTAAATGATCAAAAACACCCTAGTAGGGCGAAAAACCAACTCTTCGCAAAGAGCTAGATCGGAATCTCAGAGGGGATGAGGCATATTTCAGAGTGTTATGAAACCAGCTACTTGTGAACAGGCCCGGGGGAACTTTTGCTAGATTCACTTGCACAACCTATGGACTGATGCACGAGTTGCTGCCACTTCGTACGGCAAGCTCTAATCTCTTCTTCCAAACCGGAACCAAGAGCATCGCATAAGATTCCAAACAGTACCGCCCTACTGGTTTCTTCACCTAAAGGTCTTTATAGCAATTAAGCGCTGATTTGTTCTCTTCACGGAGTCCCTCGAGAGCAGGTACAACTCCTGTCCTTCGAGACACAAACCGCCTTGTTCTTGTCTCCCCAAGGTCCGTCAAAGACAAGTTCCACTTGACCTTCTTCACCACAAGGTCCCTTGAAAACATACATAGAATAAGGATTTAGCAACACTTAAGCACAAGAACGTGTAAGAGAGTATCACGCAACTTCTCAAGGTACTTAATAAAGTTCTATCCCGACTAAGTCAGTCATCTTATTAATGCTACATATTTTTACTTTTATATGCTTATGTCCAACGGCTATAATGGAATCAAATAAGGAAATAGGATATTCAATTATTCATACATTAATTCCATGAATAACGGACATTGCAGCGTATCATGATTTCTTTCCTAGGTTATAAAGATATGAATCAAACTAGAATTTTCAAGATATCTTATAATTAAGGAAAGTAAATTACGGTGCATGAAAAGATGCTTCATGATTTGATTTCTCATTTCTAGCACAAATTATAGGCGTGCAATTTTGTCATAATCAAAATAGTATAAATCATCAAAGGATTAACAATCTCCCCCTTTTTGATGATGATAAAATTTAAATAGAAAGTAAGGATGTCACCTGAACTCCCCCTATCTATGCGCCTGGTTCTGTCAGTTTGTGCGCCACTTGTTTAGGAGCGATTTTGTGCTCCCCTTATTTTATGTACTTAAGAAACCAGAGAAATAGCAAATACTAGTAGATACTAGATAATTTTCATCATTCATACCATTTATTTAATAGGCCTAGTCATCAAAAGTTAATCATCCAGAATAAAATTTTATGAGCGAGAAACAGATAAAAATAAGAATAAGTTCCAACAAACAAAATAAGAGTTCCAACAGCAAATAAAAAAGGTTTCAAAGTTCCAGATTCCAATTTTTTTCACCACCATTCTCCTCCTTCATCATCAAAAAGGACCTAAGAGGCATTTAGATAAACTCTAACTTTCTCCTTCAGTTGGATGACACTAGCATGAGTGCGATTGGATTTGCGAAGAAGACGTTTAAGCTTGTAATCCACAGAATCAACAAAAGTTTCTAGGCGAGACCATCTATCTTAGATTTAAGACCATCATATACTTTACCAGTCTTTCCTTGAACCCATCTTGGTGTTTTAATAGGAGTGGAGCGAACAGGACTGGATTGTTCAGATTCTGAGCTAATGGATACTGGAATTCTGGTCTTTCGGGGTTGAAGCTTGATACTGCTAGGGGTTCTACCAACACCCCTAAACCATCCATTTTCCTTACTATATTGGATTTTCATCTTTCTAAGGCTGGCCACATCTAGGATTTTATGATCATGCTCCCCCTTAATCCAGGCATCCGGTAAAAGAACACCTTTATATTTAAAAGTATGAGTTAGGATCATGGAGTAGGGAAGATTTTTAGCTTGATAGGAGAAAGAGTAGACCATGTATTTCAAAATAATGAAGCAAATATTGATCGGTTCTTGCCTAACAGCTTTAGCCATCACATAAAGATTCGTGGAATTTAGATCAGTGGCATGCCTACCACTAGATACTGGGGAGGAGAAACAATACAACTGAGCATTTTATGAAGCAAAATATGTTCAATATTCAATTTGTTTAAAGCAGCCCCACCAGATAAAGCAAATTGCTTACTACCCCAAAATATTTTGGTGATTTCATCATAGGATGTGTCAGCTTCAGACAAGTTTCCAAAGTTCAAAAAACTTAGTACCATCATCAGGAAGATCAAGTATATAATTCAGTTTTGATGAAGACAGCACAATCCTTCTCGCAAACACATAAAATTCACTGGAAACGTCATTTCCAGATTCAATGAAGGTAAAGTTTGAGTAAAACAATTTCACCAGATATGGATAAGATCTTTCATCTATCTTTATAAAACCATCCTATTCCAGATTGCATCCAAGATCAATGGCAGGAGATTTTAGCAATGAATCAAAGTTAACCACTCTCCCCCTATTCAAATTTCGACCAAAAATCTTTTGATGAAAGTAACTTTCAGCTTCACCAAAACGGAATTTGAGATAAGAAATGAACTTACTGAAATTCAAGTCAGTAATTTCTTCAAGATTGATTGGAACATAAGATTTAGGGCTTGACAATCCCTCATTTGAACCGCTTGGTTTTTCATGAGAACCCATGAGGGTGTCCTTAATACCAAGTTCCTCAAACCCCAAGAACTCATGTTTATGAGAGGAAGATGATTTTTCATCATTAGAGCTTGAGTCATTGTACCATTTTAGCAGAAGAGGGGCTTCGGATGCTTTGAGATGAGCGAGTTTAGAGGAGGAAGAGGGAAGTTTGTTTTTGTTCAAAGATAAAGGTCCAGCTGACTGGGTGTTTTCTCTCTTTGGCATTTTGAAAATAGAAAGATGAAAGACAAGATGAAGATTTTTCTGCTGCAAAGGTATGGAAGAAGGAAGGGAACATAGGAAAGGAGTTTTGACACGTGAAGGAAGATGATGAATTAGTTTAGAAATAAAGAGAGCTTTGAAAAATGTAATTTTGGAAATCGAACTAGTTATTAGACTTAATGGCCGAGAATTTTGCAAATAAATATGGTAATGGGAGAAAAGTTTTGGCACATTATCATGCGGTTTTTCACAAAGAAAAAACTACCAAATTTAAATATGTTAACAAATCCCACTAAAATCAGATTTTGATTTAATTCTTATTTTTTCTCTAATTCACACAAATTTCTTTTCTTCCAAAGCTTTTGTAAAAATATCTGCAAGCTGATTTTCAGTAGAAACAAAATCAATTGATATATCACCATTATTAAAAAAATTATGTCCATTTGATAGAGCATAAACGTTTTATGAGATGCAAAGGCAAGAAGCATTCTAATAGATTCTAACCTTGCAATCGGAGCAAAGGTTTCGTCTTAGTCAATGCCCTCTTGCTGACTATAACCTTTTGCTACCAGTCTGGCTTTATTCCTAGTAACTCTACCAATTTCATCTAGCTTATTTCTGAACACTCACTTGGTACTAACGATTGGATGACCTAATGGTTGTTCTACCAGCTTCTAGACTTCATTCTTTTCAAACTGAGCAAGTTCTTCCTTCATTGCTTCAATCTAGAATGGATCTTTTAGTGCCTCTTTGACATCTTTAGGTTCAATCATTGAAATGAGGGCACAATTGAATTTATGGTGGAGCTTGTCTAGCTTTGGATCTAGTAATTATTCCAGCTTGAAGATTTCCAATGATTTTATCAATAGGAAGATTGGAAACATGTTTGAACTTTCTAGCTCTTTGTTCATCCCTTTCTACAGATTCAGTAGAATCAAGTTCATTAGTAGGATTTACTTCCTCAAGTAATTTCGTTGATATTGATTTGATGTTGATGGCTCATGGTCCAAAATCTTTACTAGTTCTTCAAATCCTGCAACTTCTTTGCTCAAGGTTTCCTCGGCATAAGATGGGTTGGTTTATCAAATGTAACATGCGTGGATTCTTGAGCTATTCTTTTCCTCTTATTAAAAACACGATAGGCTTTATTATGCATTGAGTAACCAACAAAAATAGCCTCATCAACTTTGAAATCAAACTTTGTCAAATAATCTTTATTATTGAGAATGTAACATTTGCAACCAAAGACACGAAAATAGGAAATATTTGGAACTTTACTGTGTCTAATTCATATGAGGTTTTTCTCAAAAGTGGTCTTAAGAAAACACATTTGGACACATAACAAGTCGTATTCACAGCTTCACCCCAAAGAATTTTGGAAGATCATATTCATTAAGTATGGTTCCAGCAGCTTCTTGTAGAATTTGATTTTTCTTTTCAACTACCCCATCTTGTTGGGGAGTCTTAAAAGCAAAAAAATCATGAATGTAATCGTGTTCTTCACAAAACAAAGTAAAATTTATCTCATCAAACTCAGTTCCATGGTCACTTCAAATTTTCTTAATGAAATAACCCTTTTCATTTTGAAGCCTTTTAGTGAGTGGAATGAAAGCATTTAAGGTATCATTTTTATGAGCAAGGAATAGAACCCACATAAAACATGTATAATCATCTACTATCACAAACACGTATCTTTTACCTCCAAGAGAAGCGATTTTCATAGGCCCGGATAGGTTAATGTGTAGAAGTTCTAGTGGCCTGGAAGTTGTGACCTCATTCTTTGGTTTAAAGGATGTTTAGATTTGCTTCCCCTTTTGGCATGCATCACATATCCTCTCATTGGAAAAGTTTAACTTGGGTACCCCTTTGACAAGATCTTTCTTTGTGACATAATATATACTTTCTATGTTTACATGGCCCATTCTCCTATGCCATTTCTAGTATTCTTCATCTGAAACAGCTAAACACTCATCATTTTGACAAGTTAAATCATCAAGGGTTATACAATAAATATTTCTATCCTTAGCAGCAGTAAAAAACTAGTTTCTCATTTTGCTTAATAATGCAGTGAAAAGGATGGAATTTAATCTCATAACCATGATCGCATAGTTGACTGATACTAAGCAAGTTATGCTTAAGGCCTTCAACAAGCCATACATTATCAATAGAAGTACTAGTTTGCTTACCAATGGTACCTTTACCTATTATGTGTCCTTTTATGTTGTCTGCATACAGGACATTTCATGTGGAACAATTGTTAAACTTAAGGAACATTGACGCATCCCCCATCATATGTCTGGAATGTTTCCAGGAATGTTCCTTGGCATGAACATGTAAGAAATCAGTTTGTTTTATGTCCCCAAGCTATGTTGGGTCCTTTATGGTTAGTAGCAGATAATTTTCTTACCCAAACAAACTTTTTTTTTTTCACCCAAACAAACTTGGTACTAATGAGTTTCTCAATTGAACATCTATAATTAACATCACTAGATCTACCACAAGCAAAGCAGGTTCTTTGAACTGGTTTGAAATACATTTTGAAAGTTGTTGAAATGGGTTTGATATTTTTCTGATTCATGTGGTTTCTAAATTTTCGACCCTTTTTAGCATTATGTCTAGGTGGAACATAGATATGTGTATGTTTAACACTTGTGGAACATTCACCCAGATCATCCTCAACATGCAAGCATTCTTTAACAATCATTTTTTCTTTGATTTCACGGCTTATGTTCTCAATTTGTTTCTTCAAAGAATTATTCTTTTTAGTAAGCCAATCATTCATTTTCCTTTTGCATTCATCATGAAGGGTCTCTATGTTTTTGGCCATTTGAATTTCAAACTTGTCTTTATGAGCCATATCCAATTCCTTTTGCAAATAATTCACTTTTCTTGCAAAGCTTTATTTTTATCAACAGGCATTTTAACACGAATTTCATATAGTTTAAGCAATTTTTGCACATCCTCATCAATGTCAATTTCATTGCTAGAATCATAATCAGAACATGAAGAGATACTTACTTGATTTATCATTAAGCAATTCTCCTCGTTGTCAACTTGTTCACCATCAGATTCGTCCCATGTGGTTGCTATCGCCTAAGCTTTAGCTTGTTTTGCATATTTCCTCAATTGGGGACAATGTGATTTTCTATGTCCGATTTCATTACATTCACAGCAATGAGGTGGCTCGGTATTTGGAGTTTCCGAATTGGTTCTTTTTGGTTCTGATCTGTTGTTCCAAAATTTTCTTTTGAGGTTTGTCAATTAATTTAATCTTTGAGAAATCAGAACGATTTCATCCTCAACCTGATTCTCATCAAGTTCTTCTTGAAGTTTTGAGTCAGAATCATGATCTGTATTAAAAGCAACATTATTTTTTACTTTTGTTTTCAAACTTTCACTTAGCAATGTCATCTCATAGGATGTGAGAGATCCAATCAGTTCACCCATGGTTATTCTGCTAAGATCACGAGCTTTCTAAATAGCAATAACTTTTGGCGTTCATTCCTTGGGAAGCGATCTAAGAATCTTTCGGACCTGCTCATCCTCATTTATAGTTCTACCACGTGCGAACATAGGATTTATAATTTCCATGAAACGCACGTACATTTGACTTATGGTTTCGTCAGGTTTCATCTGGAACATTTCATACTTGTGAATGAAAAGACCAATCATCTCTTGTCGAACCTAACCAGTACCTTCGTAGGTTACTTGCAACATTTCCCACATCTGTTTTGCTGTAGCACATGTACTGACTCGGTTGTACTCCTCTTTGGTGAGAGCACATAAAAGAATATTTTCAGCCTTCGCATTCATTGAGATGGCCTTTTTATTATAATTGGTAAATTCATGTCGCTCCTTTGGATTCATCTGTTTGTCAACTAATTGTGTTGGAACCATCGGCCCTTTATTGACTACATCCGATAAATCAAAATCCAGGGCAATTATATATTATTGCATCCGTTTTTTCCATGTAGTGTAGTTGGAACCATGAAATAGTAGAGGCCGGTTGTGCGATTGCCTTCTACAAAGACATCAAGAGTTTTAGTGGCCATAGGATCTTTTACTCTAGTAGTTACACCATAATATAGAGAACCAATGCTCCGATGCCAATTGAGAGTGGTTATATGCCTAAGAGGGGGTGAATTAGGCTATAGGGATTTTAATGCAGCGGAAGTTTGTCACTCAAAATCCTTTTTAGTCTTTCAAAAACTGTTTGAGTCTTTTGCAAAAAAAACAGTTTTAGTTACTAACTGAAATTTGTAAGTACCAGTTAAGATATCAGTCTGACTAGTGATAAATAAAGCAGTAAAATAGAAGTAAAATGATACTGGTATTTATAGAGGTTCGGCAAGCCTGCATCATCTACCTAAACTTTTACTTAGGATTTTAAACCTGTCAAATTAATAAAGGTACAAGAATATTTTACAGATGAAAGTAGTAATTTGACAGTAATAAACAGTAAAAGATCAGAAACACCCTAGTAGGGTGAAAACAAGCTCTTCGCAAAGAGCTAAACTGGAATCTCAGATGAGATTAGTAGGGGTGGGCATCGGGCCGGGAGGACTGGGTTCGGGACGATCGGGTCGGGTACCCAGTCGTCCGGGATCTATATTTTAATACCCAACCTAGCTCGATTAGGGCCCGGGTGTCCAATCCCGGGCCCGAGTATCGGGTACTGTTATTATATATATATATTTTTAAAAAAAATAAGAAAAAGAAGAAGAAGAAAAAAGATAAAAAGAAAACCTAGGCCAAATTTTGCTCAATTTTGATTCAATATGTCTAGATTTTGAAATCTCAAGATTTGGTCAAGATTTATTTTACCATAACCATGAGAGGTTGTGCTAGCACTACCAAGTGGGTGATGGCAGATGGTGAGGAGAGCGACACTCGATCGTCAGCAGGGGGAAGAAAAAATAGAAGGGGGGGCAAGGGATACAGAGAAAACTAACTCAGTAGCTGGGGGGGAGGCGTGTTTCTTGAGTTCTATTGCTCCTAGCTTGCCTGTTTAGTTTTAAATTTTTTATTTTTCATTTTTTTCTAAATTTATTATTAAATTAACTGGGTACCCAGTACCCGACCGGGCCTGGATTCAATACCCGAATCCTGACACGGATGTAAAGTACCAGGTACCCGGTAAAACCTGGAAATACACTTCCCATTTGTGTATTTCCCGATCGGATCGGGTCGGGTACCCGATGCCTGGACCCGAGTGCCCACCTTTAAGGATGAGGCACATGTCAGAGTATTGTGAAATCAATTGCTTGTGAATAGGCCCTGGGGAACTTTTGCTAGATTCACTTGCACAACCTTTGTGGACTGACACACGAGTTGCTACCACTCCGTATGGCAAGCTCTAGTCTCTTTTTCTAGAACAGAACTAAGAACACTGCAGAAGATTCCAGACAGTACCTCTTTACTAGTTTCTTCACCTAGAGGTCCTCAGAGCAACTAAGCGTCGATTTGTTCTCTTCACAAGGTCCCTCGAGAGCAGGTATAACTCCTGTCCTTTTTGTCCACTAGGTCCTTTGAGACACAAACCGCCTTATCCTTGTCTCCCCAAGGTTCGCCAAAGGCAAGTTCTACTTGACCTTCTTCACCAAAAAGGTCCCTCGAAAACGCACGTAGAGCAAGGAATTAGCAATACTTAAGCACAAGAATGTGTAAGAGAGTATCACACAACTTCTCAAGATACTTAACAAAGTTCTCTCCTGACTAAGTGAGTCACCTTATTAATGTTGCATATTTTTACTTTTATATGCTTATGTCCAACGGTTATAAATGCTTGTTTAGGTAAGTGTCCGTTGGAATCAAATAAGGAATCTGGATATTCAATTATTCATGCATTAATTCCATGAATAACAGACATTGCAACATATCATGATTTCTTTCCTAGATTATAAAGATATGAATCAAACTAGAATCTTCAAGATATCTTATAATTAAGGAAAGTAAATTCCGATGCATGAAAGGTTCCAGTTGATAATATGGAAAGATGCTTCACAATTCGATTTCTCATTTTCAGCACAAATTATGGGCATGCAATTTATTCATAATCTCAATCATCAAGGGGTTAACACTTATCTTAATATATTGTTGCATCCCTTATTTTCAATGTTCTCTTTAATTAATGATTCGTATTATGTAGTAAACAAGTTTGCTAATTTTCTATTTAAAATTGTTTACTTATATACTTGGTTCCCCTTGGTTCTATTGTTTGACTTTGTGATTCATCAATTATGATTTTGTTTTTTTAACTATTCTTTATCTTATAATTTTTTGTCGGGATTAGTTGAATTTTTCATTGTTTTATTTATTATTTTTCAATAATTACCTGCTTATTTAAAGTTTTTATAATTCTATTAACTTTATATGTATCATACATGCCTAATAAGTACATTGAAAATTTAAAAAAAAAAAAAATTGAGATGATAATAATACTAATATATAAAAAATTTTCTTTGTATACTTTGAATATATATATTATTATTATTATTATCATTAACATACTTTGGATTACTTATTTTAGTTTTTATACAGTTTATAATAATCAAATTTAATATAAAAAATTTTAAATTTTTAAAAATATAAATATTTATTAAAGAATATGAGATTCAACACAAAATTTTTACTCTAGTTAGTAAATACATATTTAGATGAGGACATATTACTTTATCAATATCTAAACTTAACCTCACCCATAATCATTTAGAAACCTATAGAAGGATTCTCCACTGTAAAGTAGTTATTACAGCCTCTCGTTATTAGTGTGGAGGAATCCTTTTCACGAATCACTATATGCTTTTACTAATCTTGAAGACTGATTTTTGAGGAACATGGAAAAAATTATTAAAAGCTTCAACTCATCATAAATTTTTTTATTCAAAGAATTTTATAAAAGTATCTTTTAGCATATGAAATCATTTTTGTCATTTTTTATAGTAATCTGTTGGAAAAAAATAATCGTGAGTGCTTGTATTAAAACATAAATTATAGTAACTTAATTAAACACTATATTGCACAAATTAAAAAACATAAAATTCAATACGTCATAGGCATGCTTATACATACGTTAAAATGGTAAAAATGAGAACAAAAAGCCTACTAGGAATGTTGAAAATGAGAATGCAAGGGTAGATCAAGGCCTGTGTACCACAGTGTCCTTAAGACTTTATTCGTCCTGTCAACGGTGATTCAAAGTCACTGACAAATAGTCTCCCAAAATACAACGATCCTTCCAAACAAAGTAAGCACTTCAATTGTTTGGACTCCCGAATTTATCAACATAGAAACTCTTTTAAAGCAAATGTAAAGTGCACAGTGAGTGCAAATGTAGTGATCACACAAGTGCTTTTAATGTTCTTTTTCTCTCTTTTATTTTTGGTGGGTTCTAGGCACTCCTATTTATAGTTGTGTAATGCAACTTACTGACAAGACATAACTATTTCTTAGGGATCATGATCCTTTCTTTTAAGGACACAATTAAATAATAAAATTATGTAAATCACTCTTTTAATTATTAAGAGACACATCTCTACTAAAGAGTGGGAAGCTCGGATCATAGCTCTATCTCATGAGCTAACTTTTCTATATGGGTGTGTCTATAAACTTTATTTATTTTATTTTCATGCCCGCACTCTTTTCTAATGTGGCATAGCTCAATCTATCCACTATGATGTCCTTAATTATTTCTCACTTTAATTTCAATTTTTTTTATTCATTTTTTAATTTTAGCATATAAATAAATATGCCAAAATTCTCACAATCCCCCCACATGAATTAGAAAATTGTCTCGCCAGACATGCATATGAATGTAAACACTCACGAAAGAGCTTCTGCTTAAACGATACTGCATCAGGAGAGGTAGCTTTTGGCTTTGAACCTTCCCTAGAGAGAACTATCAGATATACTTGCCAACCAGTGAACGTGATGTCTTGAACTGTTTGGGGTTTATGTATACCAAGACAATAGAACTACACATAGTATCACTTAATAGTCAATATGTGATTCTAATGTTGTGTTCATTTCAGCCCTGAACAGTTCTTAGTATTTCATGAGTACTCTCTAAGAATTCAGCCATAAAATTCTCATAGGACTGACCCAGTCCATACCCACATAGTGGCTTCTCATTAAACGATTCTTACTACACCCCCACTCGATGTATCGAGATATAAGAGCCACTAAAAGCAAAGCTTAACCTAAACGTTTGCAGGTTGCATTGTCTGCTCATTATAGGAATGGGAATGAGAGATTTTGCCCCCACAATACTTGTATGTCGAGTCACAATTTCATAACTTGTTTTTCCCTTTGAACCTATTTCTTGGGATCTCTAGTCATATATGTAGGGTTCCCGCTGTGGTGACTCAGTTATTCTATTGGCTTAAGTCCTATTATCCTTTATGATTTATCAACTTGATCTCTAGTTAAACCTTTAGTTAGCAGATCTGTAATGTGATCTTTGGACTTCATATAGTCCATTGAAACAACCCCATTAGAGAGCAATTGTCTAACGGTATTAAATCTATCACATATATGTGAAGATTTACCATTATATATTTTAATTTGTGCCTTCCAATTGCATATTGCAAATTACTAGCCCAATTTATATTACTTTGAATGCCATCTAAGGATTAGTGTAGCCATTCTACAACCTCACTTGCCTTATAAACACACGTGCACTTATGGAATTAGTTTCACTAGAGTTTGATATCTAATAGTCGTATTCCTCAACTATAGCTTGCTGGATCAACTTACCAACAACACATGCTAGATCTAACCTTTTGTAATTCATAATATATATATATATATACAT
Source organism: Jacaranda mimosifolia (assembly GCA_018894105.1). Classification (NCBI taxonomy): domain Eukaryota; kingdom Viridiplantae; phylum Streptophyta; class Magnoliopsida; order Lamiales; family Bignoniaceae; genus Jacaranda; species Jacaranda mimosifolia. Next base: position 8,334,140 of record CM032123.1, read on the forward strand.
ATGAGGTTCCCAATTTTGCTCGCATATTCTAATTGAGCCTTTGCTTCACCCTTGTTCTTGGTAAGTCATGGATTTACGTCCATAGGAGTTTTCACATGGCTATTCTAATGTTCATATAGAAGTTGTTGTTTAGCAACTTCTTCGTCTCGTTGATTGCGTCATTGTTACTTCAAAAATTAGCATAACGTCTTTGTATAGACATACGATGACAGTATTTGGATGAACTCATTTGTCATAATGCCATTGTTTAGGTGCTTGTTTTAAACCATACAATGATTTGATTGGCTTACAAACCTTTTTCTCTTGGCTAGGAACCACAAACCCTTCGGGTTGTTCCATATAAATTTCCTCCTTGAGGTCCCCATTTAAAATGTTGTTTTTACGTCCATTTATGAATTTCAAGATTATTAATGGCTACAAAAGCTATTAATAACCTTATAAACGTTATTCTTGTTACAGGAGAATATGTGTCAAAGTAATCAAGACCTTCCATTGTCTATATCCCCTGACCACCAATCTCGCCTTATATTTATCAATTGATCCATAAGCTTTCATCTTCCTGTTGAAAATCCATTTGCAACCTAGAGATTTATTCCCAAGAGGAAGATCCATCAATTCCCAAGTATGATTTTGCATGATGGACTCGATTTCGCTATTTATGGCTTCTTTCCATAATGGAGCTTCTGGCGTTGTCATAGCCTTAGTGAAAGTTCGTGGTTCACTTTCTAGCACATAAGTCAAGAAATCGATCCCAAATGACTTAGGTATTCTAGACCTCTTGCTACATCTAAGTTCATTTTCCTCTTTCTCCGATTCTTGAACTTGTCGTGGTCTTTTAGTTGAGATTTGTCCTTCTTCCCTTTTCCAAGGAAACACATCCTCAAGGAAACTTGCGTTCCTTGACTCAATAATAGTGTTAACATGAATATCATCTATATCAAATTTATATATAAGGAATCTATACGCTGCACTGTGTTGTGCATACCCAATAAAGATTTCGTCTGTACGCTACACTATGTTGTGCATACCCAATAGAGACTTCGTTAACTGTTTTAGGTCCTATCTTGACCATTTTAGGAGGTGAAACTCCTATCTTAGCTAGATAGCCCCACACTCAAAGATATTGGTAGGAAGGTGGATGACCTTTCCAAGCTTCATAAGGTGTCTTTTCTAGTTTCATATGAGGTAACTTATTATGTATGTGGTTGGCAGTTAACACTGCCTCTCCCTACATGTTTTGAGGTGCTCCTACATTTATTAACAAAGCTTCTATCATTTCATTCAATGTTATATTTTTACGCTCTGCAATGCCATTCAATTGAGGTGCATATGGAGCTGTTACTTCATGGATTATTTCATGTTTCACACAAAACTCTTCAAATAAGTAAACATATTCTCCTCCACCTATCACTTCAAAGAGTTTTTATTTTCCTCCCAAGTTGATTCTCAACCTCATTTTTGTATTGTTTAAATACTTCCAAAGCCTCACCTTTGCTTCAAAATAAGTAAACATAGCAATACGTAGTGCAATCATCAATAAAAGTAATAAAATATTTCTTTCCACCTCTAGATTGCACCATTTTTAAATCACATATATCAGTATGAATTAAATCTAATGGTTCAGTGCTTCTCTCAATTGATTTGAAAGGAATTTTGGTCATCTTTGCCTCAATGCACATTTCACATCTTGATTTTAAGTCAAGATTTAATTTTGGTAATAGGCTAATGTTTACAAGTTTAGAGATTGACTTGTAATTAACATGTCATAATCTATGATGCCATAAATTAGACAACTCAAGCAAGTAGGAATAGTTTATTTTATTATTATAATCAACACTTGGTCCATTTTTTGGTATGATGGTCATTACATTGATCTTGAAAAGACAATCGCACAAATAACATTTACCTACAAGTATATCATTTTTAGTAAGTACAAACTTGTTGGTCTCAAAGACCATTTTAAATCCATTCCTACTTAACATTGATCCTAACACTAAATTCTTGCTAATCTCCGGCACGTGAAGTATATTGTTGAGAGCCAACTCTTTTCCGGAGGTCATTTTCAATATTACTTTGCCAACTCCATGCATCTTGGAACTTGAGGAATTTCCCATGGACAAATTTTCATCCTCAACCTCCTTATAGGTTGTAAACATCTTTTGATTAGAGTAGACATGTCGAGTGGTCCCAGTATCCACCCACCATTCGTTAGGATTTTCTATTAAGTTAACTTCTGATACCACAACTGACAAGTTCAGCATTTCATCAGAGACTTGATCAACTTCAATCACATGTGTTTGGACAACCTTATTCTTCTTCTTTGACCCACTTCGATGCCTCTAGCATCGATAACAGCCACAATTTGCACATCTAGGTTCTCACCAGGTGTTGATGGATCATCACGTAAACACCTATCTACATTTAGTGTTATGAGATAGAAAAGCATCTTTTGCTACCATCTCTTGAAATCCTTCTCATTGAATTTACATGAATTTTCTCGATTTCCAAGTGGAATAGTAGCCACTCTGAAAGCACTACCAATGCATCTAGCATTGGACTCGATAAGAATAGGTGCCACAAGTGTAATTACCATAGATACCACAATGGGTGTCATATATGGAGCCACATTGGATGTAAGTGGGTTGAGAGTCACACCCTCATTCAAACCACTAATAACATAATTACTGTTTGAAGTCAAGATAAGAATCACAAATATAACAATATCTAGTTAATTGCCTAGAACCTTGCTAACCAGTAATTGCCACACAAACTCGAACTGAATTAGTTTGTAATTATAAGTAAGATTCAGTTTAGGACAAAGAAATTTCTCTATTTTGTTCAAGTGGAGCAAGAAACAAAATGTCTTTTAATCACAAACCAAGCCAGCAAGCACATTCAATATGAAATAAACAGAGACGTCTATTTTCTCAAACCAAGAGGTACCATTTTGTTTCTACAATTGAAAACAACAGTAGCTATTAAATAAGATACTAGCACATGTTTTTCTTAAGAGTCAATGGCAGAATATGTTTTCTTTTCAAAGGAAGAGACAACCACATGCTAATTACACAACTAAGCATAGATTAGAGCAAGTAATAGAATTTGGCTTTCTGCAGGAAAAAGGCAATAGATTAGTCTAACGTTCTCTTCTTCCCTTCTTTCCTTTTTTTTTTTTTCATTTTTATCTTTATTTTTATTTATAAACAGAATCAGTTTTCCATTCCTATAAAACTTTTGATAACAGATTAAGTAAGCAAGAACTCAAGTTATCTTCTCAGGAACGAGAAACAGATGCAATTTCCATAGGACCAAGTAGGACAAAATTTTTATGATCAAATATGTTCCTCTTCAAGTAGAGAATACCATACCTTTGTTATCTAATCAAGAGTTCTAGAATCAATTTCCTAGACAAGTATGCAGAATATGCCGTCGCTTTAACTGAACAGACAGAGGCGTGCATGGGCAAGCAAATTAAGAGAGCAAGTGATCTTGTTAACACCCAAAAGGCCTGTCTTATGAGAAATTACTTAACAGAATTGTGTTTTCCAAGTGAAAGCACATTAACTATGGTAACCAACCAAAACACGATTTTGTCGGCCAGAATGAATTAAGCATGCAAGTCCAACAATAGAAAGCAAATTTCTGTAACTCTGAAGCATATATATTCAGACCATAAATTCAAATGAAAATGTAATCTTGTAAAACCAGAATTTAACACAAGCATGTGAAATCGAAATAAAGTCTTAAGTTTGTTGGAAAAAAATAACCGTGAGTGCTTGTATTAAAACATAAATTATAGTAACTTAATTAAACACTATATTGAGCAAATTAAAAAACATAAAATTCAATACATCATAGGCATGCTTATGCATATGTTAAAATAGTAAAAATAAGTATAGAAAGCCTACTTGGAATGCTGAAAATGATAGTGCAAGAGTAGATCGAGGTCTGTGTACCACAGTGTTCTTAAGACTTTAGTTGTCCGTCCCATGGTGCTTCAAAGTTACTGACGAACAGTCTCCCCAGATACAACGATCCTTCCAAACAAAGTAAGCACTTCAATTGTTTGGACTCCCGAATCTATTGACATAGAAACTCTTTTAATGCAAGTTTAAAGTGCACAGTGAGTGCAAATGTAGTGATCACACAAGTGCTTTTAATGTTCTTTTTCTCTCTTCTATTTTTGGTGGGTTCTAGACACTCCTATTTATAGTTGTGTAATGCAACTTACTGACGAGACATAACTATTTCTTAGAGATCATGATCCTTTCTTTTAAGGACACAATTAAATAATAAAATCACATAAATCACTCTTTTAATTATTAAGAGACACATCTCCACTAAAGAGTGGGAAGCTCAGATCATATGGGTGTGTCTATAAACTTTATTTATTTTATTTTCACACCCACTCTTTTCCAATGTGAGATAGCTCAATCTATCCACTATGATATCCTTAATTATTTCTTATTTTAATTTCAATTTTCTTATTCATTTTTTAATTTTGGCACATAAATAAATATGCCAAAATTCTCACAATACCATTAATGTTTCAATTTTGCCTTAGTTTTTGTATCAAATTAATTTTGCTTGCAATAAGCCCAGAAATGTTAACAGTAGTCTCTTGCAATATTAGTTTAATCTGATTATATGGCACAACAATGGCAAGAAGGCCCAAATCACATACCATTTGTGCCCTAGCTGGCCCTTTTGTTGTTGTTTTTGCATTGGTCTAAAGGTGTGGTTGAAAACTTTAGTGTCTATATACTTTGTGAACTCCGACCCAAAATCTATTAGCTAATTTAATGACAAGAAGGGTGCTAAATAATTCATTTTCTACCTAAAACAAACTGTTATTGTTTTAATAATGCCATTGAAACTAAATGGATGCAACTTTGTATGAAAAATGTCCACAGAAATTGTTTTCGATCCATTTCCATCTCACTTGAGAATTATTTTTGACCTATACAATCAGAATTATTTTTTAATATAGTACGACTTTGACTGTTCCAAATAAATCCAACAATAAAATTAAGGGAAGTTATATGGTAAGGTTCTGACAAATAATGGTGTGCATTGGAGACATCATGTTTTATTTTATACTAAAACCAATTATAAGGTGTAGGCTAAAAGAGGTGAAGTCAAAAAAGATTTACATATCTGAATGCTATATGTTCAAAAAAATGGTTAAAAGAACTGCATTTGTTAGAGAATATGGAGTTCCGCATGAGTACTTAATAGGAGATTCATTGCAAATATTATTAGCTTTGCTTTGTCGAGATAAATGCCTACTTTTTTATATTCATCATGCATGCAATGCATTTATAAGAAATCAATTATATAAATACTAATATGATTAGATTTTCTCTTTCTAGACAAATTTGGGATATGCTATACCAGGTAACATCGATTCATATAATGTCCAACCACCATCCTAGCAATAAATACATTACATAATTTATGAATTGACAATTTATTTATTTTTTGATACAAAATTTTCCTAAATTAATATTAATTTGTCCATTTTGTGACACAAAACTTTACCAAATAAAAGGGCTAATAGCAATTTACCCCCTGTGTTATCCATAATAGACAAAATACCCCCTGTAAAAAAAGAATATACAAAATAGCTCCCTGAGAATTGATAAATCATGCTCACCACCTCCTGCGGTCTATTTAGAAGGATTTTTAGCGAATTTAAAATTGAAAGGACAAAAATGACCTTGCACAAGTTTAAACACCTTTCACCTCTCATTCTTCAGATCATTTTGAAATCAAATACTGAAAAAACAAGAGCGAAAATCATAAAATTAAAAATCCCAAAACCTTGGCTTGAATGTTGATGTCCCCCCTATCACATTGAACAATTTTTTGCAATCCAAAGTGGATTTAGAGAAGATTGCAGGCGAAGACTGGTGTAGAGACATGATTGACTTCGAAGGGAGTACATTTGGTGATTTAACTCCTGCGCATGGTACGCATTTGCTCTCTCCTTCATATATGTTGCTTAGGGTACTTGTTTGGGCTTTTATGTGTGAAGTTTGTTTATATATGTATTTTTTTGTTTTTAGATGTATTATTTGTCTGTTATGTTTGAAGTGGCGTAATATGCTTTGCACCCCAGCATGAGTTTTATCTTTTGTTTTTTCGTTATGTGGATGTTATTTAGGTGTTATGTGATGATGTGGTTGTTTCAATTTGTTCGTACTTGTGCTTGTAGGGTTTCAATGTTAGTGGTCCCAATGGAAATCTTATGTCAGTGGTCCCAATAGTACTCAGACCTGAAAAAAGACTTACAAACACTTACATTGGCCATCCATAAAATAAAATATTTTATTTTATTTTATTTTATGGAATGTTTGACATAGTGCTACAATGCATAATGTTCCTGTTTGAAGTCTTATTCTTCCGGTTTGACTGTACACAGTTGTTCCTATTTAAATATAATATATATAATATTCATTTAATTATAAGCACCGTGTCATGGTAATTGACATTGGATTGTCTCAATGTTAACTGTCACTACTTAGGCTAATTGGTATGCATTATGGCAGTAGCTAATTGAAATTTTTTTTTGTTCATGAATGCAGATGACTGAATACCATTAATTGCAAATGCGGAGTGGATGAGAATTTGTGCGTACTCCAAAACTAATATACAGAGGAGGAAAATTAATGCACATTCTAAAATTTGATTTGGACTACTTGAACTTGGATATTCTGTGGGACTTGTATGTGCAGCATGGAGGCAAGAAAGGCATAATCAATTTCTACTATAGATTGCTTAGATCTTTACTTGAACATGGGTTGAGGAAAATAACAAATGATTGCCCTGATTATAATATAAGTAACTTGCAAAGATAATACAGAGGTATAGATTTACCAGTTTTGCTCTATGTGGAGGAGGTAGCAGATCCAATCCAGGGGATGGATGAACATAGGAATCTGATTAGCTTGGAAGAGCTTCAAAAGATGCAAAATAAGGAAGAAGAAACTGATAAGGATGGCAGGATCAGGTTATTGACACAAGGGGTGGATTTTGAAGATGATTTTGGTAGTACACAACTAGAAGAGATGGAGTTTGGGGGTTTCAGTACACAACCTCCTCAGCGAGAAGAGGAAGAAGAGCGTGCTGCTGCAGTGCATCATGAAGAAGAAGCAGTTGCAACTGAACATAAAATAATAGAAGAAACAAAAAATTCAGAAGCACCTTCAGCATCTGTATCTCAACAATCAATTGAAGAAACTGTATAGAGAGAAGCACCTACGGCTGAACAATATCCTGAAGCACCTGTACAACAAATTGAAAATGAAGAGGCACCTATAGTCTAACATGAAGAAGAAGCACTTGCAGTAAATGATAAAGTTGTCCTTGAAGTCTATCATAATTCAGAAGCTGCAAAATTTGGACAGAATGAGGAAGAACCTACAGTCCAGCATAATGAAGCTGTGCCTGTATTTCAAAATGATTTAGAGGGATCTCATTTTGATCATCATGAGAAAGATCATGTAATCTACAATTAGGAGGAACCTACAGTCCAACATGAGGAAGAAACACCTGCAGCAAATGATGAAGTTGTCCTTGAAGTCCATCATGATTCAGAAACAACAAAATCTGGACAGAATGAGGAAGAACCTGCAGTACAACATGATAAAGGTGTACATGCAGTTCAAAATGATTCAGAGGGATCTCATTTTGATCATCATGAGGAAGATCCTACAATCCACAATAAGGAGGAACCTGCAATCCAGCATGAGGAAGAACAACCTATAGAAGGAGCTCATTTTGATCAACATGCAGAAGGAGCTTATTTTGATAAGGAATTTCAAGATGAAGCAGAACATTATGCATATCAATTTCTACAGGAGATGGAGATTGATAAGGAACAGATACGCAGAATTGAAGAGACTTCATTATCTCATCATGAAGAGGAAGAAGTTGTAGACCATGATTGGCAAGGTGAAGTCTTACCAGATACAGATACACAAGATGATTCAGGTAGTGAACAACCTGAAGAATCAGAGAATGCAGAAAGTGAAGAACCTTTAGATTATGATGCACAAGCTAGAGTTCCTACAGATTTAGAAGATGAGGATTATGAGCCAAATGATTCAGAGAGTGATATTGACCTTGATTCATATACACCAAGCCTTGTGCTAGAAGATTTAGTGGGGTCCAGTGATGATGATATCTTCATAGAAAAGAATATTAGTAGAGGCAATCAACTTAGAAAGTTGAGAAAAATAATAAAATCAAAGAATTCCAAGAGGAAGAAGCCACAAAGAGCTAAACATATAGAGGATGAGGAGTAGTATAGTGACCCAGGGGTAGATGATGAACTCATAAGCCTGAATGGTTCAGATGAAGAATATCCAAAGCATCCATATTTTAGAGAAAGGCAAGAGATGAAAGACTTTAACATAGTGGTGGGGATGAAATTTGCTAATGCAAAGGTATTTAGAGAGGCTTTGAGAGATTAGGCTGTGAGACAAGGCTTTGAGCTTGAATGGATTAGAAATGAGAATGCCAGAATAATAGCTAAATGAAAGAACAACTCATGCAATTGGAGGATACATGTCTCCCTAGTGATGCAAAATGCAACTTGTCAAGTGAAGACAATCACAAGAACACATACATGTCCTAGAGCAGATCATAACAACCTTGCCAAAGCAAGATATTTGGCAAGCAAGGTACATAATATTATCAGGGACAATCCCAATATTTCAATTAAGAAGTTGAAGAACACTATTCAAAGGAAAGTCAATTTGAATATGAGTACATGGAAAGTGATCAAAGCCAAAAGACATGCATTGTAGGAAATCAGAGGGGTGGATGGTCAGCAATTTGAGAGGTTGTGGGATTATTGTGCCACAGTTATAGAGAAGAATCCTGGCAGCAAGATTTTTTTAAGGAAAGTTGAAGACAGTGATCCACCTATCTTTGAGAGGATGTATTTCTTGCTGAATGCCATGATGAAGTCTTTCCGAGGGTGTAGACCAATAATTGGTTCAGATGGCTGTTTTTTGAAGACTGCATATGGTGGGTAGCTTTTGATTGCTATAGGAAGGGATGGCAATGATAACATGGTTCATATCGCCATGTCAGTGGTTTTAGTGGAGAACAGAGAGACATGGACTTGGTTTTTGAAGGAGATGCTTGAGGATATTGGGGATAGGAGATAGACTTTCATCTCTAATAGACAAAAAGCACTTATTGAGACATTGAGAGATGTGGCTCCAGATAGTGAACACAGATATTGCTTGAGACACATGTATGACAATTTTAAGAAAAAGTCTAGTAGACCCAAGCTCAAGGACTTATTCTGGAAGGCAGCATTTGCTGGTAGGAAAACAACATTTGAGCATTACATGAGGTTGTTGGAAGCAGAAGATCCTAAAGTGAATGACAATATTGAGACAACAGTTGAGTGGCTTAGGAAAGTTCCAGCTGAACATTGGGCCAAGTTATATTTTTTTGCTTATTGCAAAAGTGATATTTTAGTTAACAATCTTTCTGAATATTTTAACAGTTATATCATTGATGCAAGGGACAAACCTATCATTAGCATGTTTGAAAGTATTAGAAGCAAGCTAATGACTAGGATTCAAACTAAGAGGGCAGGGATGGAGAAATATGCTGGAAGCATATGCCCAATCATACTCAAAAAGATCAATAAGCAGCAAATTATGACTAGGCATTGCATTGCTAGATGGTGTGGGGGCAAAGAGTTTGAAGTTGATAGTCCAGATGATAGATACCTTGTGGACTTGGATAAAAAAGCTTGCACATGTGGGATGTTTTAGTTGAATGCTTATCCTTGTTGCCATGCTTCTGCTACAATTTCAGAAAGAAGGTTGAAATTAGAAGATTATATAGATGATTACTACAAAACTGAGAGTTACATGAAGGTATATGAGCACATGATCTATGGGGTTCCTGGGCCTAAGGAGTATATTAAAACTAACTTTGTACCTTTAAAGCCACCTAAAATCAAAACTAAAGCTGGGATACCAACTAAGGTGAGAAGAAGAGGTCTTGATGAATTGCATAGGACTACTTCAACAAAGGAAGAGGCTTACACATACATTCAAAAATTGTCTACAAAGAGGTCACAACAAAGTTTCTTGTAAGAACCCCGTTCATCCCAAAGTCAAACTCTTTAAGGTTAAGATATTAGACTTAAATTGACAAATTGTATATATTTCTATTGATTATTTGGATTGATCAAGTTATATGCATTTTATAGGCTACTGCTAATGCACAAGCTCCCTCAGAGGTGATAAACCAACATTCTCAAGTCCCTCCTCTAAGATAGAATAATGCAGGGGAAGGTTCCACTGTTGAACCCCTAATACAGCCTTCCAGATCAGTAAGTTATTTTTTATTCAGCTTTTGACATCTTTATATTACTAGAAAACTTTGATATATTGCTGTGCTTGTTGCAAATCTAAGGTTTCAAATCATCATTTAGGTTGTTGCTTTAATATTGCTAAAATTTTATGCTTATTGATTTGGCTGGTCAATATTTTTCATTGGTTGGTTCTTGTTTATTTAAGTTTGGGTCTTTTGTTTATGGTTGGGCTACTTGATTTCAGTTGCAGCTAGTCCTATGTGAATTCTTTGTAAATTGGCATATTACCCCCCTATGATTTATAAAATCCTTACTAAATATGCAAAAAAAAAACCCTTATGACAAAATATCTCATTCATTTATAGTTTATTTTTCATATGCTTGATTTTTTTTTTAGGGTTGCAGAAACAAACAACTTATCGAGGAAAAGGAAGAACTTACCAAGGCCCTAGAAATGCAGCTTTACTAGGGAAAACAATTTGTGGAAGAAAAGGTGCACCAAGAAAATAAATGGCTTCTGTCTCAACTCAGAAAGGATCTGGTGCTTCAACTGGGTATGCTGCAGCACCAAATACTGAGGCACCTCCACTAGTTGATGCATCAACCAGGGGGCCACCTGGAGCAGCTTCAATTCCACCTACTGGTGTGGCTGCAAGTGATCCCAAACTATGCAAGAGAAAGAAAAAACAAACTATCAATGAGGTGCTGCAGAATATGAAAAAAAAAAAGGGCAGTTGAGAGGAGAGCACAACAACTATAGATGTGGTGTGAGAGATCATTAATGAGATTTATTTTGTCAAACAATTGTTTATTTTGTATGTATGTAACTATGGGCATGAGATTCTAGGGAAAAGATGTCTTTTTAACCTTTTGTTGCGTTTGGAATATTTATACAAATTTGACAGGTTTAATTATTTTGATGAGTGGTTGGAATGTATTAAACAATGTCAATTGCACTTTATTGAATAGAGTCACTTGTCTTCTTTTGACCAATTTGGAGATTATTAAACTTTGTACTACTTTGAACCTTTTTTGTGTATGGTTTTGTTGGTTTCCTGTTGATTTGGTCTTGTTGGTTTTTGATTGGATAAGTCGTTATACTCCCTCAACTCTTGCAATTTTTTTCTTCCAGAAATACGCAACTTAACCCCCTATGATTTCATTCATAAGCTATATAATAGCAATTTACCCCCTGATTAATTGTCGGGAATATAGAACCAAGAAAAGAAATTGAGCCAGATGAATTGCCTTAACATTGCAGAAACAACATAACCAAAACTAACACTTTTCATCTCTTTACTTCAATACTACTACAACAACAACTAAAACTGTAACTAAAACAACTATTAAAAGCCAATAAACAAGAACAACATTTGAAGAATTCTCTTCCTTCCTACACCGGCTACCCGTGACACCCCAGAAACCACTTCTTCAACATCTACCAAATCATTTTCCTCACCACCATAGCTTGCATCAATGCCAAAATCCTGGGGACAAATAATTGGAAGACCACTTGGAGACCAAGTTGCTTGAAGGGGCACACACCATTCGAAGAAATTGCAGCGTTGGGTAGCACAACAGTAGTAAAGCCTACCAACGAGCTTTTCCTATCATTTAAACCACTCTAAGAGCAGCGTCTGCCAAGCATCTACATATTGGAGGTCTCCCATACCTTAGGTCAAGTGAAGGCTCGCTGGGTCTGAATCTGTTCCTTGCACTGTTGGAAGAAGAAGTCGCCATTCTTCAAAATAATCTTGCTTGAACCAGAAAAAATTAAATTTGGGGGTGGACTTACTACCTTTCGATGTTCAGGTGAACAAGGAGGAAATGGGTTTTCATTTATTTGGGGAAGATCTAAAAGGATAACTAGGCGTATCCAAACGCGCGTGGCACACACCAACGCTCAAAAAGATCGTGCTGCATGATTTATGAAAACTCAGGGAGGTGATTTGTATATTCTTTTTTCACATGAGGTTTTTTTGCCCATTCCGCTTATCCTAGGGGGTGCTGGCAATTTACCCCCAAATAAAATATTATCGCATCCAATCAATTCAATAATAAAGAAACACACAGTGACATTTATTCGACTTTGTCTTTCAACTTTTAGCACCTATCCCAAATTAAAGAGAATCGAGTGCTTCTATGATTCTTATTTCTAGAGGTACATGAATTCCAACCCTTGAATTATTTGATGCACATAATAAGCTTACATATGTATTGCAACTAACTCCTATTTCTATATATATATATATATATATAAAACGTATACTTTCCTATATATTAGGATCCTTGACTTTGAGTAGTGTAGCTCGAGGTCAGTGATTATAGGTGGATTGGATAGCATGAGTAAAGCTATTTTCAAACAATATGGATGGAGCTATCTTGTCTTCTCCATGCAATACCATGCGCTTTGGTCAGCCCTTGACATGGTAGGTATACTATGGTTGATTTTTGTCGTCCTGGCCAGCCAATTATGCCTTCTTATATCAGCATCAGACGATTGCCTCAGTTTCCGGAGAAAAGACAAGAAATATCAGCATCTTTCATTCTTAACCGACAAATTAATTTAATTCCAGTATCTCTCTTTTACAGTGATTTAGCCTCTCCTTTGTTCCTGTATTTTCTGTCGCGGCTAGATAAGACCCATGCATTTGTATGGGCCAATTTTTGCTAAAAGATAAATTAAAGTACATTTGATAAAATGTGAGGAAATTTATATTAATGCCAACTTGTCATTGAAAAGATATTCATAGAGGATTTAATTAATAAAATTCATTAAGAGGTGAATGAGAAAATTGATGTAAATTTTGATGGATTAATGAAAATGATAAAATATAAATGTAGCCATCCGCCACATGAAGTTAGAAGGTAACTTTTTTTTTTTTTTCAAGACACATGAGGTTCAAATAAGGGATTGGACCCATGAAAGTACCAAAATGTGTTGAAAGGAGATAACTTACATACTTATGGGTTCGATCCAAAATCCACATGTACCCTGCCCGCCGTCCGCTGGCTTGGTCCACAGATTACTTCATTTTCTCTCATTCTATATATATTTAAGAATTATGCATTCCAGTCCATGTATAACTAAAGTAAATAGTACGTGAGAAATGGGAAAATATATTTTCAAGTTGCAATTTTTAATCCGACCCGCATATCCTTTGTTATTGGAAAATGCTTTAATTTTTTGACTTTTTTGAGTGCAAGAATCCCTGTACGTATCTAAATCGATGTGGGTTTGGGGTTGGCTTTGTGTTAAGTTGTTAGTTTGATTCCTTTGAGTGAGACGGAAAGTAGACTGGTGAAAAAGGGCTTGGATTTTAAGTTGGAAAGAAAAATGAATAACTTCACTTATTAAATTAATTGGCCATTCCACATTCCTTGAATTTTATTGCATCAATAAAAATAATTGGCAAAATTACAAAATTGGTCTCATACTTATAGCCTTCTGGTAATTTAGGATTTTATTTTTTTGGGTTGTAAGATTGGTACAACAACTCCTGAAATTTGACAATTTGAGGACAAATTGAGCCCGAATTACAATTGGCAGCGACCCGAGTTGATGTGGCATATGATTTGGCGCCACGTGGCTCTCCCTCAGTCAGAACATTTTTATCTTTCCTACGTGGATATGGTGTGGCAAGTCCTCTTGCCACGTCAACACAACTATTACTTCATTTCAAAAAGAATGAAAAAGATATTAAAAAAACAAAAAACAAATTATATAAAAACCAAAATCAAATACATAAAAAGCAAAAAATAAAAAAAGCAAAAAAATAAAAAAAGAGAGATAAATCTTGAAAAATATTTATATGCTTATATATACACACACATATATATACACATTCACACACGTATAAATCTATTATTTTATTAACGAATCAAAAATAAAATTAATTGATAAATTAATTTAGTTGAATTTATTATTTAACTAAAAAATAAAAATCTAAAATCTATGTCCTTAACTAAATACTAAAATTATAATATAAATTTATTTATTAATTTAATAATTTTTTAAGAAAAAAAACATAAACATTTAACACTCCTCCCCGGCACCCCCTCCCCTCCCCTCAAAACCACCCAACCCCAACACCCCACCCCTCAAAAAAAAAAATAATTAATAATATGATTTATTACTTTAAATTTATTTAATACAAATTTATTACCTTAAATATTTCTAAAAATTTAATTTATCACTCTAAATTATTTTATCTTAATAATTTTGGATTGCATATTTAATAATTCTACAATGATAAACATATCTAAAATAATGTTATTAAAATTAGTTGAATATATTTATTAACTAAAAATAAATTAAATTAATAAATAAAAATCTAAAAACCTATGCTCTTAATTATATAATTTAAATATACATAATATTACTATAAATATAATATAAATATAAATTTAAATTTATTTATTAATTTAAATAATAATATGTTTTTTAAAAATATATATTTAATACCCCACCTATCTCCTCCCGCTGAACCACCCCTCCCCCCCACCCCCGGACACCCTCAAAATGGCCGCTGGTTGGCCAGCGACTGCATGCCCAGGCGGCGGCATGGCCAGCGGCCCCTAGGCGGTCGCATGGCTCACGGTTGCCTATGTTGGAAGTTGCGGCCAAATCTTCTGGCCACGGTACCTGGGCCTGGCGGCCGCGGTACGGCAGCCTAAGGGGTGGGGCAGCCGGCCGGGGGGTTGGGGGAGGGGGAAGAGGTATATGTATACATATATATATATATATTATGTATTTAAAATATACATATACACATATATATATACATGTATTTAAAGTGTATATATATTATGCATTTAAAATATACATATATATTATGTATTTAAAATATAAGAGGTGGATGAATATTATGTTTTTATGTGTAATTTTATTTTATTTTATTTTTTTCAAATTTTATGCATTTTTATTTGTGTTAGTATTTGTTTATTGCTTTATATATATAAATTTAATTTTCCTTCTTTTGCCATTTTAAATTTTATTTTAATTTTATTGCTTTATATATAATTTTATTTTCCACTTTTTTTCATTTTTAATTTTATTTTTTTGTTGATATGACAAGTTATGTTGCCACATCATATGCTATGTAGGAAAGAGAGTATAAGTTTGATGACGAAGCATCACGTGGTGCCAAATCAACTGTCACGTTAGCTTAGGCTACTGCCAATTGTAATTCGGGCTCAATTTGTCATCAAATTGTCAAATTTTAGGAGTTATTGTACACTTACAATGTTATATATTTGTAATTGAAATACAAAAAGAGATGCATAACATTGTAATTGAAATTTTGTAAAAGAAAATTCCTTTGAACTAAACCTGTCAATGGATAGGATACCACTCTACCTAAATCCAAAAAATCATATTCAAACTCAGACCCATACTTCATGCGATGGGTCAGGATGGGGTCTATACCCTAAAATACCCATATACCGTATTGATATGGGATGGTCCAAATACCTTGGCCCAAACCAAGCCGGCCCAGAGACGCAGCACCAGGCCCAATGTTACATCTGAAGCCCATAGGCGCAATCAACCTCAATCGACCTAGATCGACGTCTCTTTGGACTATGCCCCCGTGACAGAACAGTATCTGGTCGACCTTGTCGACCAGACAAGTCAACACAGTATTGTACCCTGCCACCGCATTAAATGCACTGATGGGCGGCATGCCTCCGCATTAATGGCGCATGCCACTCCCCTTCACCGCCTGACATAGCAGGCGCCTCAACAGTGTACTGTCATGTCCTTGAAACCTGGAAGGGCAGTTATTTGGAAAGATGCAGGGAGAGGTAATTACTAATCACCCCCTGCACAAGGGTAAAGGCCCCTGAGGGCATTCGGGAGTATCTCAGACAATTCCCCAAAAAGGAAGAAGGCTATAAATACTCTCATTTTCAACCTTTCGAAGGTACACACTCATACATACACACAAAGCCCTTACTCCGCTGCTCGATATCTCGTCGATCTATACTGACTTGAGTGTCGGAGGGCCTAAGTCGAGGGCTCCTCGGCTAGCCTAACGTATAATGTGATTGCAGGATTTACCCCACCTAAACAAGAAACCTGACCAGTCAGGTCGAGTCTCATTCAAATCAGTAGTTGGACCAATATCCAGCAAACCGAACTCGCATCACGTATACTCTAAAATTACCCATTACTCTATACTCAAATTTAACATATCTATCTAAAAAATAATCTATATGAAATTAAATGTATACTAATGATAAATTTTTATATATAAAACTAAAATTAGTTATTAATTTTTGCATAAAGATTAAGTTAAAAAAATATTTCTAAGAGCACTTAAATAATTAGTATAACCAAATAAATCTCTTATTTAAGAATTAAGAAATACACCAATAAATTTAAGAACTTTTGATATATTTTTCCTATATTAAAAAGTTATTTGAAACCCTATAAAAAAAAGTATTACCTAAATTTGCGTGCTTATTGTTAAGTTTGTTTGTATTATAAAGCTATATACTATTTCATATTATCCAATCCATGCCCATACTCTAAATTATCCAAATATATAACAATATTCAATATTATATCCTACTCTAAAATACTTAAAAATAATAAGACTCTAACTCTACCCTAACTTATCTATCCAAAACCCATTGAGTCTAACTGTTGTATTTAAGATTTTAATGTATAGATTAATTTTTTAAATATATATTAGAAAAATAATTTAAAATATGATACCAAAAAGTATTTTAAATTTAATTTAATGTATCCATTTATTTTAATTATTAAATTTAATTTAATAAACTTTTACAAAAAATATTTTTAAGAATTAATAAATATTGACCGACAATAATTGTTATGCTACTTCCAGATCCACCTTCTGTTCTCTGGAGTGTTCAGTTAAAGCTTAGGTAGGAGATTGCATTTGGTGGTGGTCTTATTTTATATAGCTTTATATATAATTCTGGAGATAAACTACATGCAGTAGAAATAATCTGTCAATGCAACAGAAATAGACTAATATTCTACCCATTGACAAACCTACTTTAAATATCATGAAATCAATTAGTTATTTTGGTAAAATTGAAAAATTGGTTCCATACCTATAGTCTTCTGGCAATTGAGAACTTTATTTTTTCGGGTTGCAAGATCAGTACAAGGGCTATCAATGGATCGGATTTTAATCCGAATTCGATATGAATCCAATCCGAATTTTAGAATTTTTATCCGATAAAAATATCCGATGGATTAGATCCGATTATAAATATTCAAAATCTGAAATAAATGGATCGGATATTGAATTAAGCAATCCGATCTGTTAACGATCTGAATTCGAACTTTAATATTTTTTATTAAATTAATATTTTTATTTATAATATTAATAAAGATATTAAAATAAAATCTATAATTTATATTGACCTAATATCTATATTACCGCCTATATTGTATTATTAATATTGAGTTTTTAACCTAAAAAATAAGAGGGATATTAATAAAATGTCAAATATAATAATATATAATAATTCATCTATGCATTAATATAATGTGAAATAGGAATTTAGTATTTAAATATTTAACATTTGGACTAATATATAATAAAAAGTTGTTAATAATTCAAATATGACATATATTTACTTTGTAAATACAATATTTTTATAAAATTCAAAAAGGAAAAAAAGAAAAAAGAAAAAAATAAATCGGGTTGGATTTTTTAATCGGATTTCGAATATCCATTGAATTCGGATATGGTATTGACTAACAAAGATTCTATAAGATTTCGGATCGAATTCGGATATAAATTTTGATAATTAGATTTGGATTCGGATATGGCAGATCCGATCCAAATCCGACCCTTTGACAGCCCTAATTGTAACTGAAATTGTAAAATTAATTCAAATTACAAAACCTAAAAACCCACAAATCATGGCCAAATTTTTGTGCAAATTTAATTTGAATAAATATCGTTGATTAATCAATTTAATGTAAGGTACTAGTTATTAACCCATGCATTGCACCGGAAAAAAATTAATCATACAAATATTACAAATATTAAATAAAAACACTAACATAAAAAAACTAATAGAAGTTTTATTGCAAACAATATAACAGCCGAAACAATATTTCATTTGAATGAGATTTATAATCATCAAATAAAATGTTCTTGGAGTTACCGTTCCCTACAAAGCTTCATATTTCACCTACACAAAAAATATATATTAAAAGAAGACAACATTTAGAATAATGAAATAAAATCTTTAATATCTATAATTAAATATATATTATGTAAATACTAAAACAAAAAACTTACCTTGTATGTCTTTTATCCATATAACAACTCTCAAAGCTCATGTGTTATTGCATTTCTATAAAAAAATAAAAAAGAAATTAATTGCTAAGTGTAAATTATTTTATAAAGTTAATGAATTACTTATAAAAATATAGGAACCTCAATATCTCTTTCATACTCATAAATCTTTTTTCAAACAATATATTTGTAGAACTACAATAAATATATAGAATCTTAAACATATAGATAATTTAAGTATATATTGATTACTTCTCTAATAGAAATATGTTAAGTGAAGTAAATTGAATATACCTTGCCTATTTTTACTTTACGACATTTATCAGCCTTTTTCCTAAAAAATTACAATTGAATATTTGATCATAATAACTATACAATATAAAATAAATATTCAATTATCTAACAACAATTATCATACATGTAACACCCCTAAAATTTAGTATTTCAGAAAATTGGAAGTTTGGGGGTTAGAATTTCAATTTTTAAGGATTCAATTAACACATTTTTCTTGACTTAAGGGGTTTGCATAGAAGAACCATAGTCAACGAGGGCTTGGGAGCAATTCTCAGAATTTCTAGGAATCAATTGATGAGTGCTCATAATTTTAGGGACTAAATTGAAAAATAGAAAAATTGGATTTAAAACCAAATAGGCAGCTTTTCCTTCTCCATTTTCCTTTCTTTCTTCTTTCTTCCTTCTCCTTTTTCTTTCATTTCTTCACCGCGACAGAAACTTCCCGTCAACCCTCTCACCGGCGTTGACGGGCATTCTCCACCAGTGGCGAGAAGGCGGAAGGAAACCCACCTCGCGGGTTTCATGGTAGCTGGCGG
The DNA here is from genome assembly GCA_018894105.1 of Jacaranda mimosifolia. Taxonomy (NCBI): domain Eukaryota; kingdom Viridiplantae; phylum Streptophyta; class Magnoliopsida; order Lamiales; family Bignoniaceae; genus Jacaranda; species Jacaranda mimosifolia. The sequence continues at coordinate 8,353,606 of CM032123.1, forward strand.
TAGGGAGGTTTAACCGGAGTTCTAGGTGGACGGTTGGAGAGCTCTCAGCACGAAGATCACGTTGGTGGCCTTGCATGGGAGTTTTGCACAGCAGTGGTGACGGCTGAGAGTGATCGGAGCGCGGCGGAGGAAGCCATTTTCGAAGGCTATGAAGCTCGGTTTTGGTAGCTACAGGCCGTGAAATTGAGAACCGAGGGCGGCGTTGGATAGCTCTCGTCGAAAGGTGAAGAACGGTAGTTGTTTCACAACTTTTCGGCGGCGGCGGTAGGTGGCCGGCAGCGGTGGGAGGACAATCTCTTCCTCTCGACGTGACAAATGCAGTGGCATGGTTGGTTCGTGAATTCGAGGTCCCGTTGCGTAGTTGTGGTAAAGAATTGAAGAAAGTTGTTGTGTATATATATGTACATGCATATGTATATTTTTCTTATTGAATTTGTACCCATGCCAAGAATAGAATTTGTACCCATGCCATATGCTATATATATGTGTTGGTCTCCCATGCTATGGAATATGGATTAAGTGGACCCGGACTTATGCATAATGCCAAAACTTGGATTTAAATAGTATTAAGGATTATATTATAAGATTAAATGGCATTGATTAGGAATTGACTATGTAAGGATTAACCACATTGTGTGATTTAGGATTATGACCTTGAAATAAGAATGAGATACCGTATTAATCGATAAATTAGTGATTCTGGATTATTAATGGTATAATTGTGATTAATAGAATTAAGTATGGATTTTGATTATAAATATTACTTTTTGGATAGGTAACGACGAAGTGGGTTCCCCGGACCAATAGGTTGTTGACCGTGATAGCACTTCTGAGATTACGGCGGTGAGGGTCTGCCAATCTAGAACCTTTCTTAATTATCTATTATTGTGATAAGCCCATGTGTGGGTTTTCTGTTTCTGTACGGTACTCCGATATGTTATTGGAATCTGAAATGTGTTTGTTATTTGTTATCTGATTTGAACACCCCGGTGAGGGTTATCTTTGATATCGATTTGTTTCTGTCTGTTCCAGCACCCAGAACTCCTATTCGGTATCTGTACCGTTTTGTTATCTATTACGTTTGTTCTATTATCTGTGGCCTTGTCGGCATTTCTGTACTGTTCTGAACTGTCTGTACGTGTATACCCCTGTGAGGGTTATCCTTCGATTGACATATGTTATCCGTTCATACTGTTATCTGTTGATCTGATATCCGACTGTTTGTTATCTGTTTTCGATCTGATACGTTATTCCCAGCTGTTAAGCTCGGGATGAGCCGATATATTGTTCCCAGCTGTTAAGCTCGGGACGAGCCGATATGTTGTTCCCAGCTGTAAAGCGGGACGAACTGATATGTTGTTCCCAGCTGTAAAGCGGGACGAGCTGTTAAGGGACTGATATGATTGTTATGATATATCTGTTAGATTGATTTGATTGATCTGATCTGTTTATTAATTGATTTTGATTGTTTCCAGACTGATTGACTGACTGCATGCCTGACTGACTGACTGAATGCGACTGACTGACTGCCTGCCTGATCAACTGTTTGACCGTATTCTGATCTGTTCTGCCTGACTGTTGATTTGCAGTCTGTTGAGTTGATTCTTCCTCAACAGATTCCTTCTGTTATGCTTATAGTTATCTCTCACTAAGTCCTTTGGACTTACCCCCCCCCCATTTATTTCGATTCTCTCAGATAGGGACTAAGTGAGGAATTTGGACTCCAGGCTGGACAGGAGTATGTTTTGTAATAGATCAGATGTCGAATGTATATATGGAAATCGTCTGATTGCTAAGTATGGATTTGAGGCATATGATACGTTATGATGATATGGATGATTTAAGGATTGTAAATATTTTGTTATGTAAGAACGTGAATCTTGGCCTTTACTTTATAGTTTATTGAGCTTGTTAAGTTTGAAATTCCGCTGCTTCTGATAAGTTGAATTGGAGATCTTGTGGCATGTATTTAGTTGTGTGTTGTATATTACAGGTTTGTTTTAGTTTGAATCCGCTGCTATTTCTGATGAGCATAAAATGTTTGATTATGGGCCTATTGAATTGTATTTTAGGTTCAGAATTATTGAATGGAACGTTTTGATATCTCAGCTTTGGGTTACCCGGAGTGGGGTGTCACAATACATACCTCACGCGATGAATTGATTTTAATAACTTCTTCATAATCTCAATATTCACCAGTTAAAAAGTTATTTATATGCTTCCTGAAAGAAGAACACATCATACCATAAGAATTACAACCTGTGCATATATAACAATGAAATTGTCCATGCTACCTTTCATCCTATTTGTTTATCCACTCCTTTAACATTAATTTTTTTCAAAGTCATTGAATCCATGCAGATTGAAATGGGCCATCCTTCAACCATCACACACAAATGCCGATTGCGCTAGTAGCTAATGATATATTTAATTAAATATTAGTACGAGGCAAAATAAAATTAGAATCAAACTTTTCAAAAGTAAAACTTCCAAAAAGAAAGGATATAATTTTAGTCTAAGTTCTAGATAGAAGGAACTAAACATAATAAATGAGTCTCATATAAAAAATTTGGTGACAGGGATTGTTAACTACTATAGTTAGTCACTTGTATATTTATTTTCATAATAAAAGTAATATCATGAAATAACTCAACCAATTTAAAATAGCAAGATGGTGGGAAAAAGGGTAAAACTTGAGAAAAGGAAAGAAAAAAAAAATCAAAGTTGGATAGAAACTAAAATTTAGCATTATACTATTGCTCCATTAACAAATTCTATGTAGAAGAAAATTTTCAGAAATATTAATAATCAAGAGATGAATATGTTAAATGGCTTAAATTTCTTTGAAATTTCATATAAATCCAATAATTATGTGGGGTACTTTCTTTCATAGATTAAGAAATAGCCTAGGATATTGAGTAGTCCAAAATTAAGGTCAATGTCATGGGTAATTTCCATAGCTATAACCAAAAATATATATACACACACACATATATATAGATTAAAAAAGTAAGATTCAATATAAATAGCAACATCCAATTATGAATCATCATAATTTTATTTGATTCTATAAAGTCCTTATCTAACTTCAATATAGTTTATATATTCTAAGAAAAATATTACACATGATTGCACATCTAAATTGTTTGTACAAAGTCCTTATCCAAATTTGAAATCAAGTTCTCCTCCATATTAGAATTTTGATCGTGAACTAATTCACTGTTGTCATCTTCTCTGTAATGACGTAATGGATTGGAAAAAGATTAGTGAAGACAACTTTTAACAAAATAATTTATTTATTCTAAACTATTAAATTTTGATTTATTGCCCATTTCGTTACTATTAATTTTGAGTTGATGCCCTCCCCAACAACCCCCCCCCCCCCCCCACACACCCCAACAAAAAAAAAGCACGTTTTATTGGCATACTCAAAATTGAAGAGATTATTTCTTAAAATTCTTTCAAAGGAAAATAACTTAATTTATAAGAAATATGATAAAGTGTCTTTAGCAAAAAAGACAGAAGCCCATTATTTAGTTGATGCATACTCAGCTACTTTGCACAATTTTTTAGTAACTTATAGTTTAACAAAAAACCCACTTAAAAAAAGAATTTGCTAATGGAAGTTACATATCCAACTATGAGAAATAAATTTAAGACATCGTAGTCATATTATTTCAAATAATAGATCTTCTAAAATATCTAATGATTTTAACCTAAATTTTTTATTTTTAATTTTTTTAATATTATTAACAAAAATTAACTGTCTTTAAATAACTTATACCAACTACTACTAAAAATAAACTATTAAAATATATGTTTTAGTAAAATAGAATATTGTTCCAATTATTCCTCAAAACTCCGACTTAAATTGTTACCATGTAAGTTGATAATAGTTTCATAATTTTAATTTTGATAATATTTAATCTAATCATAAAAAGATAAGCTATAGGTTTCCACCAAAACGTCGAACCAGCAAAATAAAAAAAACACACGAACCATGGATTAAAGTAAATTCACAACACAAAAAGTGGAAAAATGAAAATTTGAAATTATAAGTTTTTTTAAAAAAAAAAGAGTATTTGATAAGAAATTTTAAGTAAAACAATGAAAAATTATAATTATTATTTTATTCACATTAGTTTTTATTATTAATAATACTGCATATATATATATATTTATATATATGTACCTCTTTTTATTAATACTAACAATCAATACACAATTTATATTTATAAAATGCGAAAAAAGAATAAAATTAACTGAACTTATATATTGAAGGAAAAAAAAGATGAGCCCTTTTTTTGTTTAGTCACATTGTTTCAAATAATAGTTCTTCTAAGATATCTAATGATTTTAACCTAAATTTTTTATTTTTTTTATTTTTTTAATATTATTAATAAAAATAAATTCTATCTTTAAATCACTTGTTCTAACTATTACTAAAAATAAACTATTAAAAGATATTTTTTAGTAAAATAGAATATTGTTCCAATTATCTCTCAAAACTCCAACTTAAGTTGTTACCATGTAAGTTGATAATAGTTTCATAATGTTAATTTTTATAATATCTAATCTAATCATAAAAAGATAATTTGTAGGTTTTCGCCAAAACATCAAACCAACAAAATAATAAAAATACACAACCATGGCTTAAAATATATTCATAACGCAAAGAGCTAAAAAAATCAACCAATGAGAAAAATTTATGTAGTCAGTAGAAATAAAATAACTTACCACACAATCAAGACTCCAAATTTCCTTTATAAATTAACATGTGTCATAAATATAAAAATTTATAAAATTAGAAAACTACATGTAAATTAAAAAATACATGCATTATTTAAAAAAATAAGAGTCTAACTCACCAAACTTATGATCCTATAAAGGTGAAGAAAAAAGAAAGACAATAATTTGTATCGTTAAATATATTTGAATTGCATATTTTGGTTATTTTTAATATAAATTACTTGTAGGACAATTTCCCACATTTTTACTTTAGTAATCAAAAATAAATAAATTCTTTTTAAAATAATAGAATCAAACAAAATGAATATCAGAAAAAATAACTTTTATGGGTCCTCTAAATAATTATTTCATAATTATTATTAAGTTGCACAAAAATTTACTTTCCAAATTTAATAATTACGTAAATTAATGAAATATTTTTAGAACATCGAACTAAGAAACTAACAAAAAAATAAAGAAATCATGGGTTAAAGGAAAATCATAATATGAAAAAAGTAAAAAAAATCGAACAAAAGCAAAAAAATAAATATAAAATTTTAATTTACCACAAAATCGAGACTTCAAATTCCTTTCATAAATTAACCTGGCCCATAAACATAAAAATTTATTAATATTAGTAAATCATATAAAAAATTACAAAAAAAAATATTTTTGTACCTTTAAATATTAGTGTATTGCATGTTTGGCTATTTTTAGTATGTATTACTTGTAGGGAATATGAGCTTAGATTAAGGAAGTAAACTTAATTAAAATATCGATTTATGGTATAAAATATAATTTACACAATATTAAATTAAGGTAAAAAAATTTTAAACTAAATATAGAGAGGCAATAACAGGCCTTTTCTTGTGAACTACTAAATATAGAGAGGTAATAATAGTTGATTGAAAAATATAATTTTTTTAACTAATTTATGGTATATCGATTTTTCTTAGATATTAAAGGCAATAGCAGTAGATTAAAGGCATGATTTTAAAATTTAAAGCACAGATTATAGGCAAGATTTTAAAGGCATGGACTAAAGGCAAGATTTTAAAATTTCTTAACATATATAATTTTGAAATTATAATTGGAGGAATAAAAGTGTAAATACTAAACATATAAAAAGGTATATTAATAAATTTTGAAAAGATCAATTGAAAACAAATTTTATTAAATAAAAATTGTTATTTGGTATAAATATACCAGTATACATTATATACTCAAATTGAATATTAATAGATTAACTTAACATTTATTATTATTATTATTATTATTATTATTATTATTATTATTATTATTATTATTATTATTATTAGAGTGTGTGTGTGTGTGTGAGAGAGAGAGAGATAACTATAAAATTAAATTGCATGCAGGAATCAGTACATTGCATAAAAACATTAGAATTAATTATTAAACAATATAATGAAAAAGTTACAAAAATTATATATAAATATTAGGAGTTACAAAAATTAATATAGAAAGTTATGTATACTATATATGGAAATATGTTGACATGAAGAGAAGAGAAATACGGAAATATGTGAATACATGTAATAAGGACTTACATATATTATATATGGAAATATTTGACGTGGCAAAAATGAACAAAACTAAATTATCCACACCATTGTCACATAACAAAGAAACCTTAAAATAGGCTTGAACATCATTTTACTTTATATATACTAGTTTTCATCCCATGCATTGCACTGTGTAATAATTTTAAATTTTAAATTTTAATAGATCCAATATGTATTAATTATAATTTATATTTTTATATTTTTTAAAATATTATAAACATTGAACAAAAATAATAATTTACAAAAATTAACAAAATTTTTATTACAAATATTTTTCGAACATCGAACTAACAAAATAGTAAAATAAATAAATAAATCACGGGTTAAAGGAAAATCATAATATGAAAAAGGTGAAAAGAATCGATCAAAATCGAAAAATATATCTAAAATTTTAATTTACCACAAAATCGAGACTTCAAATTCCTTCTGTAAATTAAGCTGGCTCACAAACATACAAAAATTATTAATATTAGTAAATCATATAAAAATTACAAAATACATGCATAATAAAACAAATAGAATTTAATTCACCAAGCAAATGATTCTATATAGGTGAAGCAAAAAAAATATTTCCGTACCTCTAAATATTAGTATTTTGTATGTTCGGTTATTTTTAGTATATATTATTTGTAGGGATTATGAGTTTAGATTAAGGAACTTAACTTAATTAAAATATCAAATTATGGAATAAAATATATTTTAGGGAATATCAAATCAAGACAAATTTTTTCAAACTAGACATAGAAAGAGTTATAGAAAATCTTACCATTTTAAAATATGAAAAATGTCAAAACTACTATCCAGACCTAATGCCTAAATTTATGAATAAAAAATTAAATTTAAGCATAAATATGTAATAGCTAAATTTACATACTCACATTAGACATTTATATAATAACTTAACATTTGTTATACACACACACACACACACACACACACACACACACATATATATATATGGAGAGAGAGAGGGAGGGAGGGAGTTTTTAGTCACTCACAAAAGTCAACAAAACATACATAATTGTTGTTTTTAATGATTAAAGTTAACAATGTGTGACGCCCCACTCAAGTACCACCAATTCAAGATTAAATCATAACGTATAACATAACCAATAGGCCCATAAGATTTCATCAAAACTCATAGAAAACAACATATTCCAAACTTAAAGCAGCACTACTAGGGGATCATATTACATGCCAAGTTCCAACAGTATCCAAAAATCTCAATTCTAAGCCACAATTAATTACAAGCCCAATGTGTCATCCCATAACATACAATATGCACATGCCATAGATCTTAAGTTCATACTTGACATATCACAACATCTCTAAGTCGAAGCTTGGCCAGTAGGTGGACCTATGTGTACATATATTCATCAACACTATTACAAACAGTCCCAATAGGCCAAATCATAAGCCCTCATTTCATATTCAAACCTGTCTGAGAAGGAAATAAAAGAATAATAATAGAGCAAGTCCTAAGGACTTAGTGAGGGAAAAGAAAATGACAGGATTGAAAGGAAAACTATTGAGATACAACAATCAATAAACAAATCGGTAACAAGCAAGAGTTTTTAATTTGAATCAACAGTATACATGACACACATGATGTCAAATTTAACAGGATGTTGGTCATACCATCCTTATTACTCCTAGACCAAGTTATAATTGCTAGTACTGGACATCGGTACAGTATACAAAAGATTTCCTTATTGTTCCATTGCTCGAGCACTCAGCTCGCTGTGAACAACTTGCTTTTATGGCATGGTCGACTGCATGCCAGATCTCGCCACTTATAGTTTGCCACCTCCAATTCCTTGTTGAGTTAGGATCGAAGGTGGGTACTAGCCGGGAGATCTGTCATCATCAGTCCGTTTCGCCCGGCCATCTTTCTGGACCAGCCTCGGGCCCAACTTCCCATGGCACCCTTCCGGGTAGAACTTCCCAAAGGCGTCCCCATGGATTAAATTGATATAATACCAACATATAAGAATTTAACTTTTAAGATACGAGTTTTTGGAACAACAATATACACAGTATATTGGCCAGTAAGGCCATTCTGGAATAATAATCCAAGCATTTCGCTGGGATTGGCACTAGGTCGATACAATTAATAATCAAATATGCCATCAAGGCCAATTAACCGATATACAAGATAGATTCAAGAATACCAACAAGGCCAATCAGCTGAAATACAGAATGAATTCAAGTATGCCGACAAGGCCACAAATTGTACTAAACAATAACAGAAGCAAGAAACAAACCCTCACAGGGGTATGCAAAACAAGTAACTAATACCATAAGGAATTCAACAATCTAAGTTCATATATTTTCCAGAAGAAAGCATGTTGAGCCCTCATAGGGGTTTATAAAGCAAAAACCAGATTGGTAGATCCTCACAGGGCATAAGAAACAAATACCCAAGAGGTTAAACCCTCATAGTGTTTTCGAAATGGATAACAGATAGGTTCAATCAATACAAGTACCAAAGCGATAGGTCCTTACCTTAAAACTCTGCAGAGATGTTATCCACACTCTACGGTCTAGAAGACCCTGGATCCTTGTCACCTAACCAAATAACATATTCACTATCAAAATCCTTGTTTGACCCTATAATCACAATTATACGAATAGCAGTCTAAAATTGATAGCTACTCGCTTAATATGGTAGTTTTAGGGTTCGATCTGTACTATCGGTATAGAAGTGCTAATTAAGCTGTCATTACAGGAATATTCACGGGGTTCATATCAGTTCCAATAAAGAGGTACAATCAAGTCCTTAATTGCATAATTAACCTCACCAAATTATACCAAGTCAATAATAACAGTTCAATCATCTTAATTAACCCAGCTATCGCCTCTTAAGTCTCAAATTCATGAAATCTCAATTTAGGTTTAAATCCTTTAATGCTCTCATTTAATCCAAGTTAGCATATAATACAACATATCCAGGCCCACTAGACTATATGATAATCCTTGCATGGAAATATATATGCATATATATATATCAATCATACATTAATTCCTCATTCTTGGCATATTACAAGATTTACAAATGAAATGGTACAATATACATATATATATATTCATAGTCACATACCTAACTTTTAACCTTATTACGTCATACAATATCGATTTATAATAGCCCAATTATTGTTAATAATTCAAGTTTGTCACTTAGGTCGCGGTTACATAAAATTAGAGTTTAATAATTAACCTAATTAACCAAGATTATTAGGCGATATAGCAAAATTTTGGTCCACTAATTTATATAATTAAATGCATTTTTCAATTTTTCTGAGCATATCGCATATTCTTTCTAATTATATAGGGTATTATAACGATCGGCACGTATATACATATAAATGCAATATAATCAACCAAACTTCGGTCATTTACCCAAATCTCGTTATTGGAGTAGAATTTCCACAATCAGCTTTCACACATGTGATCCTCGCGACGAGATAAAGATTCTATCTCTACACCACTGCCGCGCCACCACTGTCCGCTGCTGCCGGAGACAGTCACCCCCACCACTAAATGATGCATCTCAGCTCAATCAACAAGACGCCAAGCTCAATTTTAAGGTTCGCCGCCGGGGAAAGCCTACAATTTCTCCTCCTATCATTTAGTGCCACCACTCACCGTCGTGGAGAATTTCTTCAATTCCGCCGTCTCCAGTGGCCCATTTCCAAAATTGAAGACACCTACACCATCCTTGAGCTAAGCCCAACAAAACTAATAGCTTAAACACCAGCTTTAGTCGCCGGAATAGAGAAACCCATCACCACCGCCATGGCTGAGATTTCCAATTCCATTTTCGGCCACTGCACCAATTGGTTCTACAATATTTTAGTATCTTTGAGTTCCTAGAGTTGAGAGGAGTAAAATGATATATAATATGTTAGGTTTTTGCTGCTCGTCGAAGGAGGACGCCGAAGAGAGAGAGAGAGAGAGAGGTGTAAATGGTGAGGAAGAAAGGAAAATGGGGAAGGAAAATAGAAATTTGATATTTAAAGGTAATTTTTCAGAAATTGTGAATTGACCCCCATAATTTTATTGCTGCTTTCAATTAGGTCCTTTAGAATTTTAACTATCTTTCAATTAGACCCCAACTTAGTTGGTGCTTTATTTTCACCCATTTGAGCTAAAATAATCTCACTTTGACCCCCAAAACTTAAAGATGTTGCTCAATTAATTCTTTTCTATTTATGTTTTAATCCCCAAAACTTTTTAAAGTTAAATAAAATTTAATAAAAACTTATAGAAATAATATTAATAAAATTCCATCCATTAATACGATTTCTACGGGTGTTACACAATGGTTGTACTATACTTGGTAAAGTTTTAAAATTCCTTAACATATGCAATCTTGAAATTATTATTTTTTTACATAAATTAACCATCATTTTACTTTATTTGAAATAAATATGTTACTTTAATAACGTGGTTTATAATTTAATTCAAACCAATAATATAAACATAGCTGGGTAATATATAAATTATAATTGGATCCATAAAAGTGTAAATATTAAACATATGAAAAGTAATAAAACTGCTTTTGAAAAAATTAATTGAAAATAGTTTTTAAAAAGAAAGTTCTAAGTCTTAGTGAATAAAATATTAAATTATGATACAAAATATATTTTATTATATATATATATATAAAGATACGTGTATATATATATATAGAGAGAGAGAGAGAGAGAGATCGCTAAAAAAATTAATGCTCCATGCATCAAGCCGGCAGTACATATATAAACTAATATATATATTAATTTCATATATAAACTTATATATATATATAAATAGGGAGAGAGAGAACTTGAATAAATATATTATACAATAAAAATTAAAATAATTTATATTACATTGGTTAGGCACCATCTAAACCTTTTAAAATAAAATTCACATACAAATTAAAGAAAAAATATTTTGATACATGTCTGAATTAATCATTGAATCAAGATTACTAAATTATTAAATTTGAAAAGAAAAATATTTATTAATATAGTTTATTTTTATATAAAAAAAATAGTTTTGAATCTATACATTTTATGGACAACAAATTTAAATTTCAAAGTTATTTTATTTCATTTTAATTATAATTTAAATATTGACAATATTTAATTTAATGATAAAAAAATAAATTATAAGCCACCACCAAAACATCGAACCAAAAAAAATAATAAAAATGAAAAAAAAACATAGGTTAAATGAAATCAATAACACAAAAAAAGTTTTAAAAAAAATTGATAAAAGCCACAAAAAAAAACACAGGTTAAATGAAATCCATAACACGAAAAAAGTGAAAACAAAATCAATAAAAGCAAAAAATTATTGTAGTTGGTAGAATATAAAATTGTTAACTTATAACCACAAAATCAGGGCCCCAAATTTCTTTTACAAATTGACTTGTTCATAAACATAAAAATTTATTAATATTAGAAAACCGAATGTAAATTACAAAATACATGCATATTCAAAAAAATTAGAGTTTAACTCACCAAGCTTATAATGTGAAGAAAACAGATAGACTATGGTTTTGTATCTTTAAACATTAGTCAACTGCATATTTCGGTTATTTTTAGTATAAATTACTTGTAGAAAATTATGTGCTTAAATTAAGGAATTTAACTTAATTAAACTATCAAATTACGGAATAAAACATAATTTTAGGAAATGCTAAATTAAGGTAAGATTTATATATATATATATATATATTATACATATAATAAAAATAATATCTTATTAAGGTAGCTTCACCTCTTTTTGGGATTATTATTAATAATATTATATATATATATATATATAGAGAGAGAGAGAGAGAGAGAGAGATAAAGAACTATAAAATTAAATTTCATACATTAATTAGTACTTTGCATACATAAACTAATATACATATATATACATATATGTTATTTTCCATATAGATATATTGAGTACTTACCAATATTAGATATAGAGTTACTAAAACATCATTTAAGATAGTATTTTATATTAATTACACAATAACTCATTTTTATAGCAAATTATATATGGAAAATGTTGACTATCCACATCATTGGCACATAATAAACATTCTTAAAATAGTGTGGAGCATCATTTTACTTTTAGTATAAATATTAGTACAAATGTGAAGAAAAAAGAAAGACAATGATTTTGTATCTTTAAATATTAGTCAATTGCATATTTCGATTATTTTTAGTATAAATTACTTGTAGGAAATTATGTGCATAGATTAAGGAATTTAACTTAATTAAAATATCAAATTACAGAATAAAACATAATTTTAGGAAATAGTAAATTAAGGTAAGATTTATATATATATATATATATATGAAAAGTTTTTTATTATACATATAATAAAAATAATAATAATAATAATAATAATTATTATTATTATTATTATTATTATTATTATTATTATTATTAGAGAGAGAGAGAGAGAGAGAGCTATAAAATTAAATTCCATACAATAATTAGTACTTTGCATACATAAACTAACATATATATATATATATATATATTATTTTCCATATAGACATATTAAGTACTTAACAATATTAGATATGGAGTTACTAAAAAAATCATTTAAGAAAGTATTTTATATTAATCATACAATAACTCATTTTTATAGCAAATTATATATGAAAAATATTGAGATAGCAAAATGGAATAAAAATAATTTATCCACATCATTGCCACATAATAAACATTCTTAAAATAGTTTTCAACAATATTTTACTTTATATGTATTAGATTAGATTACCTTGCCTCCATCTAAATGAATCATAGAATTTGGAAGTTTGCACCCATTATCCAAAATGTTCAGTAAAAACTTCCCAATATATTGACAAACATTTGATAAAATCACACCCCCGAAAAAATACTTTTCATTCCTTTTTTTTTTTTTTATTTATTTACGGGAAGCCTAAATCATATTTATGTTCGAACAGAAAGACAGCCTCAAGGGTGCTTGTGCTTTGGGTGTGTCTGTGTGTAGATATAATCAATATGGGCAGACAGTATCCTGCGCGCCAAACACTCTTCCTTCTCCACTCCTTCGCAGCTTTCTTCTTCAAACCCCACGCCTTCTATCTCTGCGTCCTATTCATCAAGAAAAAATGAATAAAAATAAATAAGAATAAGTAAAGAATTATAATCAGATCTCTTCATATATTCTTTTTTTTTTTTTTTATTTTCCTTTTGACAATCAATTATATCTTTATTAATGACGTAAAATTCTTAATTAATTGAATCAGGTGCAACACATTCAGTCCGATCATAGCCATTGGATTTGCAGGGGTGGTTGATGAGAACCACTCACCCCTACAAATCCAACGATCACAATTCATTATGTTGTTTATGTGATTTAGGTCATTTTGCATTGGTCGTATTAATTAAGCATAAATGCATCAATAATTTTTATGACGTAAGCCATTAAATTTTTGTAAAGGATAAAAAACCAATATTTTAGATAGCAGAGATGATAATTTTTTCAATAAAAATATTATATGTAGTATGTGGAAATAGAAAATTCTAAAAACTTACATTGAGGGAGGTTTTTATCGTAGATGGATGGGGGCGAGAGGCATGCGCTACAGAGAATAGGAGAGTGAGAATCACAAAGAGGTTGATAAACTTATGCTTCATTTTGTTGGCACAAGAAAATTCTTCCTGCGATATGAGAAAAAAAAAAAAAAAGGATGTACCCTAATACAATGTGCATAGGACTAATTTATAGGGGGAAATGCCAAGGACAAAAATGTGTGGGGGGCATTTATTGTAAAATATATTCCTGCAAAAATTATGCAGTATTTGGTGAAAGTAATAATTAATGCAAAATCCCGGAAATATTATACAGAATTCGAAATGCATTAATGCCAGGATTGATGTTGCAAAGTTACCTTCCATATAATATCGATATCACAATTAATTATTACCAGCTATGATGAGCAAATCTGATTAACGTAATAATGTTTGGTGCATGTTTTGAATTTTTTTTTATCCAGAAAAGGTTTAATTAATTAGTTGGACTATTACAAATGCATATCGATTGCTTTTGTTCTTCAAATTTTCTTAATTATGCAAGAAACATCATTAGTTGGCTATATACTAAATCGTTTTATGTATATTTTTTGTACTTAAATTTATTTAATTAGGTAAATAAGAATATATTTAATTGAAATATAGTATAAGAAATTAGTGTCATAAAATTACGTACATAAGCTGATTAAGAATAATTTTGAAAAATAGCCATCACTTGTATGGGTTAAAATTGATACAAATTAATGTTTCTGAAATACTCAGCTGGGTTTGATATGAAGTAGGTATAAATTAGAGAAGTATTTATAATTTCTGTGGAAATAATTCGTATCCTAGTTACTCAATTTGGTTAGGTATATCCTGTAGTATTTGATACATTACAAAATTTATCGAGAAAGAATCAGGAGCTTTCCAACCATATTTAATATGGTAAGACCATTTTTGTAATCTTGAATCTCCTACAAAAATAAATGTTAAGAGGATATTGGGGGTTGGTCAGATGAAATTATCCAATATTTAAATTAAATTTATCAAAAATAAAGGCAAATGAAAATATGAATAATGATGATTTGATTTTCCCACTTGCAACTCCTATGGGCCGTTTTTATGTAAGAGAGGCTAAGTCCTGTTGGGAGTCAACGTCCTTCATTCATTTGCTTCCCAGTGACGCTGGGTCCCAATCGTCCAATTCAATTAGGACACGGACTCGGACTCGGACTCCGCCATTTCATCTCACTGGGCCTCATCAACGCCCTTTGTTTCACAGATCGAGGGGTTCTCTTGGGCTATGAATATTTCTTACTATCATACTCTCATGAATACAGATAGGCCGACGTCCATCTTTGACTACAAATTTACATAAAGCCATTCAACCCCCTACGAATAAATCCAATTAAGTAAAATGGATGTTTTCCCCTGTTACTGATATCTGTACTATTACTAGTTGTAGGAGCACCGCACCAAGTAAATGTATTATGTTTAGGGATGGCAATTTAATCCGTTATTTGCGAGTATCCGTTTGCTCTGATCTAATGGATTTGGAGATTTTAGTTGGTGATTGGATATATAGGTGGGTGCGGGAAATAATTGCTTTGATCATGAGGAGCTGGCGAGAGCTCCACCCAGACCCGCCCCAATAGATACCCAATCGAAGATTGGAGATTGAGTATGGGGAACTTCCGCCTCCGCGTCCATATATTTTTTCAATTTAATTAATTTTACAATTTATACAAAAGAACTATTTAATTCTTAATGTTGTATTTTATTTCTTTTATTAAATGATGTGTGAATTATTTACTTTAAATCAAAATCATGTAATAAGCATAATATTAAGTTTCAGTTTTAATTGTAATGAATAATAATACAAACCATATATATTTTTGTAATAAAATTTTACTTGTAATTTTTTATTTTTTATTTTTTTGTAGGATTTTGATACTTATTATGCATGATTCTAAATAATTTATCTAGATATATAAAATTTAAAATCATATATACTAACTAAAATAACATAAGTTTAAATTAGAATTAAAGAGAATTTTTAAAAATCAAATCGATTCGATAAAGGGTCATTACTTGCCAAGCTAAAAAAGGAAAAAGCCAACAAATCTTTTACACGCCACAGCAGCCACCCGTTTGCAAAAATGGTGGTTGATTCAGACTTGTGCGATTTAATTTAATGATGTGAAGAATTTAAGATCAAAGAGAATAACAAAATAACTTATGGAATTCTTTATTATTTGAATTATATTTAATTGGGTTAATCCTATTTTACTTTTGGTGACCTTAGATTGCATTTCATTTAAGTGAATTTATAATTGTAAAATTTTAAATTAATTATAATTTCTATTTAATATATTATAAAAAACAGAATGAATGGGGAATGAGGAATATCCGTGAAAATCCCCTCATCCAATGGGTACAAATTTCTCATCCCCGTTGGATATGGAGATGGGGTATGGAGATTAATTTGGAAAATGGGGATGGGGATGGGGATGGGGACCAATAATCCCTTACCCGACCCTCACCATTGACATCCCTAATTATGTTCACTTGTTTAGTAATAAAATTTCATTGAAAATTAGAAAATTATTATAATAATAAAAATAGAAAATAATCAATATTCTAATATAATAAATTTTATTTTATTTACTTTAACAATGTTTCACGACTTACTTAGATTGAATTCAAATGGATGATTATTATATACTTTGTGTAGATTTATTTTTTTATTTCTCTCAAAAAATAGTTAGGAAAGAAGGAAAAAGGACCAGATTTAGTTTTTTCTTAATTTTGCTTTTCTTTTTGGATGTTTCGTGAGAAATTCAATTTGCTTTGGTTATTCCTTAGTTTATACAATTGTTAGGAAAGAGAAAAATAATTAAATAATACAACTTTATAATTGAATTGCAGCACAGTTATCATAACTCATCTATATAGTAGCATGCATGTCCATAATCAAAATCCACCAAATGCAAGATGCAATGATATTCAAGTTCCAATTTTCAGCACATGCCTATGGCAGCTTTTTGCCACCAACCCATTTCATAACTAAACAAAAATGAATTTCAATTTCAAGCAACGATAAAGAAATCAAATTGATCAAATTTTCCTCCAATAAAATTTATCAAAAATAAATTCCGCCTCATTAAAATAGTTCAGTGCAATTTTTCTTTCTTGTAATATGACTTTCCCAAACCGAATCCTCTTTAGACTAAAAAGTAGTCCTCTTCCGTTTGTACAAAAATGTGATTTTCCAAGTACAAATGCCATATGCTCTTGCCAGCACCACGCAACTTGAGACAATGGATGCCTATAGTTGTAACTCCTACTCTAAGATAACCACAAAATATATAGGGAAACAACATTCAGAAATTCCATAGGATAAAGTCATATTTGCTACTCAAAATGATGAGAACTTAGTGCAACCTCATGCACATAAAATTAATACATATGTATTCAACACTGATGAATAATGAAATTATTTGAAACAAACCTACAGACTAAAAAATTAGAATGAATTTAGAGTTAATAGAAAGACTCTAGAACTTTAGTAGAAGGAAACATGGAACAAGCGCAATTAGTTTATATGTAGACCAAGAAAACGCCAATGTTGTGCGTCAAAAAAGGATTATATTATACAAAATAAACTTTACCAGTTTCACTATACATATCTACATTCGCTTTTGGCCTGTTTAGCTGTTTAAATCTACATGGCTTGGAGATGATAGTTTGGCTCTCTTTATTTCGTAATTCTTTGATCACTTTTCCCATCTGTGTTGACAAAAATCTTGATCTATTATGATGTTGAATTTGATATTTTGATTTGAAAATAAGATGACGAAAAATTTTACCTCTTCTGGATGACTTTTTGGGGGGCAAAAGCTTTTTCGCTAACGGATTCTTCAAGTCGTGCTTCTGTAGAAGAGCTTTCTTATGATGCTATCATTAATGAGCATGTTTCACTTGTTGGTATGTTTGAGCCTTTTTCTTCAGTAAGGTTAAGAACAATATATTGGACTTGTTCTTTGTCGTACCGCTGCCTCACTAATTTTCTTACTTTCACAAGACATGTTGTGTGCTTCAAAATAGAGTTTATTTCATCTAATTGTTTCACCTTACATAAAAGATATTGCTATTAGCTTACTTTTGAAAAGCATTTGAAAAATAATTCATGCTTTTAATGGTTTACCTTGCCTTGTATTTCTATGCACATCATTACATCATTTTGATGTAACTTGGTAGCATCATCACCAAAAATTGTTACGTTCATATAAGTCAACAAGTAGTATTGCTCTACAAACATAGCTGGTATTTTAGGCCGCGTTTGATAGTATGTATTAGGCACAACTACTAGAAATAATAGTGTGTAATCACACGTTTGATGTCAGCCACTGCAAACCGGGCCGGCCCATAAAAAATCAAAGGCCCGTCACCGTTTACGATATTAGATGCGATTCTAGTAGCAGGTCCGAGGGTGCGATTAATTAATCGCACCCTCACTTTTCTTCCCTGTTGCAATTGCTTAGACGGTGTTGTCCCTCAACATATGATGGCAAATTCCAGTAAACTCCTTCCTATTGAACAAATGCTTTTGCTGCATTTGAACCCCCAATGACAGTCCCCTCCTTCAGTCAACCACTTCATTTGTTTACTACCCACACCGAACAAACCTTAGCTAACAAAATAAAAGAGGATCTGGGAGGAACTCATCAATCAACCGTTAATTGTTGCTGCCCATCTGTCCAGAAGGCCTTTTATGTTTGGCATCAAGCTTCCGTAGCCTTTCATCACATTTTATTTTGTTTTATTATAATTTTTTATTGCGATAGATCGTTAGTAGCCTTCCCGGTGTTGTTCTATTTTAGGCATAATCCTTTTTTATTATACAGGATTGAGTGCTAAAGAGAGCCCTTCCGGTAGAAAAAGTATTAGGCATTAACGTAGCTGGGCCGAGACTTCCATTGTTTCATTAAGCCGATAAAACACCCCACTCCCAGGTGTGCTCTTAAAAATTTGAAAGTTATTTTCAATAGCATGTGTTATGATATTACTTGCGTTGGTCTTACATTCCTTACAATTTTAGATTACTCTGGCCGAGTGGTTATGCTACATACTAGCATAAATGGTAGTGTTTATAATTATTTGGAGCTTTCTTCATGCCTGTTTGTTTGTTTTCTTTTTGCATGCTAAAATGAAAAATACTGCTTCTGCCTTCCCTTTTTCCTATTCTGTGAGCAGAACGGCGGCATTTGCATCCGATGGTTTAACACATATTTATGGAAGATATTCTCGTAGTAGATGTGGTACATTTTACTGATGGTTAATTTTCTTTTTCTTTTTTTTTTTTTTGAGCAACTGTAAACTTAACAGCCACCATAGTTCAATGGCATCACCCACTAAAATACAGAATTGGTCTTCAATCTGCAATTTGATTTGTATGAAACCCATACTCGCGCCTTTTTGTGGATCTTAGTGTTGACACTGATTTGTTGCTTTATAGAACTTTCATATGTAAGCATTCATGTCCTACTATGATTCCCTTCGTTTAGGAGGTTTTGGAGTGTTAATTTATTTTGAGTGACTTAGAACTGGCCACTTGAATGTGCTTAGCTTGTAAGTCATTAAGCCAAAGGTTTCGCAAGTAGCCATCACAATTCTAACAATATTTTATCATACTCGTATGACTTTTCCCTTTATTACTTTGGCTCGAATCTTACTACTCCGTGACCCTTTAGGCTTCTTGTTGGATGATCGCATGGATGTGAACAGAAAAATTTGACTTTTTGCTTGGATTCATGTATTTTTGGTTCGACGAATTATTTGCGTCTGCCTGCTTTATTATACTTACTGTATGCAATGTGAGCGGCGGGGAGGTAGACGAAATCAGATCTGTAGGAGGTGGAGTGTAATTTCAAAGATACCGGATCAATTAAAGCACTTGAGGGAGATTGTAGAGGTCAACGATGAAGCATGTTTGAATAATCTACGTATGGATATAAGTGCATTTGGGAGGCTTTGTTATTTGATGGAACACGTAGGAGGGTTGCACAAGGAAAAATTTGTAAGCATTGCTGAGAAAGTGGCATGTTTTTTGTCGATTCTAGCACATCACAAGAAGAATAGGATTGTCAAACATAATTTCAAATGATCAGATCACACGATTAGCAAGTATTTCAAGGAATGTCTTAAAGCAGTTATAAGGATTAGTCCACTTCTCCTAGTTGAACCTCACCCCGTCGACGATGATTGTACTAATGAAGCATGGAGATGCTTCAAGGTATTTCTGAAATATACCTATTGAATTAAAGTTAAATGTATTCATTTATTGCAACATATGTGTATTTGTGTGAAATGGGTATTGTGTTGTTGTTCTAGGGTTGTCTTGGGGCCCTCGATGGTACATACATATTAGTTTGTGTTCCTACAAGCGATAAACCGAGGTACAGATCGAGGAAATGGGAGACTGCTGTAAACGTTCTTGGTGTGTGCAATCGTGAGATGAATTTTATTTACGTCCTGGTGGGATGGGAGGGTCTTACGTGCAGCGGTTAACAAACTGAATGGACTCAAAGTACCTGTTGGTATGTCTTACATAAAGTTAACTTAGTTACAATCAACTTCAATTTATATAAAGTAATTACATTATTTGAGTTGTTTAATATGTTTTCTGCATTGCCAGGAAACTACTACCTATGTGATGCCGGCTATACCAATTGTGAAAGGTTTTTGACCCCTTATCGGGGCACCAGATATCACCTTGACGATTGGACTGATGGGGCACTGGCACCACAGAACCTTCGTGAATACTTTAACATGAAGCATGTTAGGGCGTGCAATGTGATTGAACGAGCTTTTGGACTACTAAAGGGGCGATGGGTTGTCCTACGAAGCACAACATACTACCCAATAAAGACCCAGAACATGATCATCCTAGCTTGTGCACTTCTACACAATTATATTCGATCATAGATGCAAATCGACCCTTTTGATGATGTTGTCCAGATGGAAGGGCATGATACCGGTACAAATATGGATGTCGACCATATTGATACGATATAGAGCTCATCTGAGTGGAGCAGGTGGCGTGATAATATGGCCGCAAATATGTACCACTCATGGAGAGGATCTAGAACTACAACTTAGGACATAGACTCCATATCATTAGTATATTTCGCTAGGTTATAGTGTTGTATGGATTAAATTGGATGTTCCTTGGGACCCACGTACTAGCTACGTTGTGTTTAGTTCGCCTCAAAGTTGTTTTGAGGACCAAACGTTATGTGCTTATTTCATCTGCCGATTAATGCATTTAAATGATATCATGTTGGGCCCTTACACAATGAAATTTTATTGTCAATTTGTAATACTTTTTACAAATGTCAACTAACGTTCATCTGACTTTAGGTAATGGCACAATCTGGGTGCTCCTCTCAAAGTGCAGATAGGTCAAGCAAACCACCAGTTACTCCATGTCGTTTTTTGGACCCATCAAGAGGAGATTGCTCTAATAAATGCTTTAAAGTCTTTGAAGGCAAGTGGTTGGCGTTGCGACGGAACCTTCAAAGGGGGTTATATGGTTAGGCTTGAGACAATGATGCGAGAGAAATTTCCAGTTAGTGGCATCATGGTTAAACATATCAAATCAAAGTTACAAATGTAGAAGAAGACGTATTCTATACTGAAAGGCATTCTCAACTGTAGTGGTGGTGGTGGCGCGACGATGGATCTGACAACGCATATGATTATCGTGGAATCAGAATCTGTTTGGGCAGAATATGTGAAGGTCCATACTATATTTTTATTTTTATTTTTATTTTATTTTTTTGCTTTTTGCTTACAAAATTTACTTATTTTTCCTTTTACGTTTCGTTGCTTATGTCATCTTTTGGGTTCACAGGTGCAACCTGAAGAGGCCAAGCTATGAGGTAAACCCTACCCGTAGTACGATAGCTGAGTGGAGATATTTGGAAATGATAGGGCCACCAGGGAGCACTCATTTGATGTGGCAGATATTGTTCAAGAATTGCTACAGGGTTCTAAAGCACCCTCAAAAGCGAAGGAAGATAGATGTCAAGGCAGTGTTTGGTGGATTCACTGATACAAATGCAGTTGACACTGATGCATTTTCTGCCTCCCCACCATCTAGTTCGACATCCAAGAAGAAGTCATCCTCAAGTGGCAAGAGAAAGAGAGTCGAACCATGCACCATTGACTTTGATAAAGTGGTGGGGACATTAATTGAAGACATAAAAACTACTCTTGGACAGCTCGCTGAGAAGCTGAATGAACCGGCTCCCCGCCACCTAATATGGACGCCACTAGGAGAACGTCGTTGTTTGAAGTATTGGCAGAACTCCCGGAGCTATCTATAGATGACCAGATACGGGCTACCTATCATCTAGCACATAACAAGTTGGACATGGATGCATTTTGGGGGATTCCCAAAGAGGCCAGGTCTAAGTTTGTGCGCTTCTTCTGTCGGGTACAACTTGATCACTGTCATAGTCTGCCTATGTTTTAAGGTTGATAACATTATGTGGCGTTATGCGAATGTGTATCATCTTGTTTCTAATCTTGGAATATGTATGACGTATGCGGCTGCATTACCTTGCTTGATTTATAGGCTTTTTGGATACATATTTTTGCTATCTTAAAATTATACACTCAGCCTAGCATGGAATGGAGCTTGTATTTGTGGTTACTTCAGCTCGTATTGTATTATATTAGTGCTATATTTATCGAAGATTCTTTGTATCAACGGTATGGTTGGACATGTTAGAGGCTAAATTATTTATTCTGATTAGTCTGAGTGCATCAACTTTTTATGTGGGCAGTCAATTAATGTTCTGGATTCAAACAAGTGATAAAATTAATATGCTATGTGTGCTGGTGATTAGTTCGATACCTCATGTTCTTATGCTATTATTAGTTCTTGCTGGTAAGGTTTTTCTGTATTTCAGTACCCATTTTTTATGTCTGAATATAGTTCTGCTGCTGCTGTCATTATGTACCCTTCTACGGAACCAGTAGTAGCAGTCAACTTTTTCATTCACAATTTTCGGAAGCATAAAACACTATATGCCTATTCAAACAGATTTTTGTATTATCCGCACAGTTATGTCAACAGATGAGGCAATTTATTGCAGGCGGAATTGATAAGCCTGGATCTAATGTCTCATCAGGAATGTGTTTTAGGCCATGCCTGTTTGTAGTGAATGTTTTTGTTCTTTTTCCCTCTTATCCTTATTGATGTAGGTATCGCCGACAATGATGTTGTTGGCTTTAGAAGACAAATATGTATGTACTGCTTCTGTATTGTCCAACCATTGAGTGGTTTACAAATGTATGAATCGGGATCTTGTTCTGGTTCTTACTTGGGTTGCCAACTGCAAATCATAGATATGGGATGCATATAGATGCGAGTGTAGTTCTGTACTTTTGTTCATGGGCTTTCTTTATTGATACTTCTGTTGATGCATCTGCTGGTGAATGTGCTTAGCGTGCTTATCTTTTCCCATATTACACAAATGCTTTATATGAGACACTTTGTTTTCATGTGTTACTTCCTTTTAAACCTGAATCATGTATCCTTCTACCCTGAGTCTGCTGTATAAAGGAAAATATTGTGTTATATGATAACATACAAATGCTTCCTTGTTTGATTTTGTAATTGGATTCTGCCTTGTAAGTGTTGGGCGTGGGAAAATAGCAATTTAGTTTTGAGAACATGTTCAAAGCTGAATCAGAGAAGCATAAGAAAATGCAACAGTTTCTGCTCCATTTACCACTAATCAAATTTAATACTATATATATAGTAAAGTTATATTTCTGTATATATTTTCTTCCCCAATTTTTTCACTATCGCGGAATTTAATTTTGCCATCTTCAAGCGATGCACTACAGCTCTAGGCGTAAGGCAGCGCGAAGTTTGCTCAGGAAAATAATAAACAAAAAAAGTCGTCCCGAAATGAGGTATATGGGATGCCAAGAAACACATGATTGCAGAAAGTAAACAAAGAAGTAAAAAATAGTGATGTTTGCTACTAAGTATTTCGCAACACCTTTTCTCCATATGTAGTAGTTAATGCACATTCAAGTGGTGCTATTATTTCCATTTGACTAGGTTATGCTTTACGTACTATTTAAAAAATAAAAATAAAAATAAACCTCAAATGTTTCTACAATATGAGATTCAAATAGTTAGAGAAACCTGGTTGGAAAAATGTATCAATATATCACGATTTCCATACTACTTTCCCATCTGAATATTATTTACAATGTTGTATATAAAATTATATCTAACTATGATTCACACATAACTATTTATTTAGGATTTCGAGGTAATGTAGAAGTAAGCTTCCATGATAGTTAATTAATAAATTGCTCATTAGATTTAGAAGATATAGTACTGGCTTTAAGAGAATGAAGGAGAATTAGTTAACTTTTATGGCTTTCTTGAAAATTATAATAACAATTAAATAGCCATAGACAATACAAGACAATTAACAAGTAAATTACCCTTTCATCTGCTACTAGGATAAGTAACTTGTTTAGCAATAAATGAACAATACTAATTTATACTAACAAATAAACTATTACAATATGCTTTAAATAGCCAACGACAATACTAGACAATGATCCAGTACATTTCCCCTTCATTTGCTACCTCATAATTAACCTGCTTAACAATAAATGAACAATACTAAACCATAATCTCCAAATAAACTATTATAGTATGCTTTAAATAGCCATTGACAATACTAGACAGTTATTACAAATAAAGCACAAACACATCACGGTCAGCACTAGGCTATGGAGCACAATGCTATAGACAGTTATTCGAACACACAAGCAACGGGGTACATGAACAGAAAATACTCATATCATAAACGCATATTTTTATATAAGGAAGCACAAGGGATAAAACCCCATCATTTCTTGCACTGAGGGTTCGGAGTGTTGGATATAGATGCATGGGAGCTAGCAGGCCCTCCTCTTGGAGAACGGTTTAGAAGACCAAACATTTCCTTATCATCTTCTTCTGTCCACAAGCCATCGGACACGTTGGAGAATGGATTGTTCCATTGATTTGGATCTGGATTATGATTTGTGAACTTAACGGATTCTTCACTTGTTTCGTTATGACCGGCTATACTGTCGAGCTAATTCCAAAAATTGGATGACAAAGGTTGGTACTCCACAACTCCGAAGGGTCTGTTTGGAATTATGTTGGGGGGTTGTAAACAGCACATTTGGGTCCGTCCAACTTTCATAAGAGATTTGTATAATCTCCGTTTCACCAAAAAAATTTGAAGGCTTTGGCTACCTAAATATCTCACATAACTCGACCCACATTGCCTCTCCTTTCATCATGTATGCCTCCGAAGTTGGTTATTTCTACAATAGCAAATGAAAATATTAGTTCAAATTTAAATTAATAAAAATATATGCTTCATATTCAAAATCATAATGCAAATATTACCATGGTAATGTAGTCCCATATGTAGGAATCGACCGTGACGATATTATGCTCCGTATCGTAAGTAACAGGGGGTAGAGAAATTAAGAAACCCAAAATGATGTCTCTGATGCAGATTCTTGAACCGCATGCTAGCATCCTTGTTAGTGAAAGTCATCCCGAACTTAAAATTCACAGTGCGAATGCATGAACAAATGAGAAAAACATCAGACCGAGAGAGATATCTTCCATCTAGACGAGCATAGTACACAAGACGCTGGATATTCTCTTTGTAAATTTCCTCGGACCATGGTGCCACGAACAAAATCTGTTCTTGACTTCGGGGATTTCTTGGAGCCATGTAGATAAATTTGGACAAATATATGGAAAGCATACAAGGAATGAAGATGCAAAACAACTAATAGATGGAGTGTAAACCAAAAGCCCCCCACGTCAATTTATATAATTACAACAAGCTGGTAATATTTAAAATTAGTAAAGTGTGACAAGAGCCACGGCCTTACTTTGAATGTTCTAATCAATTGCATCGAGTCAGTTGTTCCAATGTGCTTTCTCAATTGGAAAGCTGAACATGGAAGTACCCAAGCAGGCATAAGGTTGGTCAAAGTTTGCTTGTTTGGTCACGGGTTGACATACACTTTTGAAAAAAATGAGATTCTCAATCATCTGCCATATTCTGCAATAGTGCAATAGGATGCTAATATGTACTCCTTTCCAATTTCAATTTTCGGTGAGTGCTACATTGTACTTATCCCCACTAGACCACTATTTCCAATCACGTTACTTGCTTACCAAAAATAATGCTTCACTTAATTTTGTCCTATTCTATACGTTGCCTGCCACTCATATATGCATGTAAACTAGGATTAGTTTATTTCATACAATGTAAACACATGGAAAATATTTATATTGCAATAACAAATGGCAATTAACGTAAATATAAAAATGTGCAAATATATGTAATTAAACAGGAAAGATATTCTATCGCTAAACATTATAATTGTATATAAAAGGGGGGTGGTGAAAGTTCAACGACAACCCCCAAAGATACTGGTATACAAATGATTAAATGATACACTTACCAAGAATTAAAGCATTTGGATATACTAATCTTTCATACCACAAATTAAACTATCATCCGTTAAGAACAATTTATTTACAGCAGATGATATTAAAATATTGGCAACTACATTACAAACTTGTCAATCAGTAACCCCAACAAGAGATAAAAAAAGGCAAATACGATGACACAACCGCACCCAAGACATCCACCAAATACCATAGCATATTTGAGGTCAGAGGTTGGATAAGCATACAAATGCGATCGTTCATCAAAAGAGTTGTGGACCGAGGGGCTTGTACGTGAACTATCACTATGCTCTCCATGATCGTGGCATCCACTTTCATGAGACATTGATCCATTAAATGTTGAAGGAGTCTTAATGTAGGATCCCGGATTGGATGGCTGCGAATATGCTTTATATAAATGACTATGAGTTAGAGAAGTAGTCCAAGGAAGGCCATGGTACACATCCCACCAGATGAAATGGCCATCGTGGTTATTCCCAGTTGGGCATTTGTAAAACCACTTTCCAGAATTCTTTGATCTGTGCGACTGACGGAGCACCATTTCACCGCCACCGCAACGACAAAGTGGTGGTAGCTTGAGGATCATCTATCATTAGCTTAAAAAATTAGGAACATATGTTAACTAAAACAGTTTATATATTTTTGGCTGATACAATATTGGACTAACTTATGGTAAGCTTTAATTACCGGTGAATGATTTGAGTTGGGGATAACTTATTGTGTGGCCCAGCTCAAATAGACAAAGTACAGGATTCAGTAAATATATACATATGCTGAGTGTGTAGTTAGTGGAGTTGAATCAGGGCAGGATATATGTTTTTTTATGCCCGAGTGATTGCTACCATTTGAAGATAAGCATTGCTGGGAAACACACCAGCTGAACAAATTATGTTATTCTTGTAACTGGATGAACAAAGGGATACCTACAAAATAGTATCATTTGGGAAATAATGCATTGGTCCATTAGGTTGGTCGAATTAAAAATGATATCACATTAAGATAAGACTAATTAATTGTTCTATGTGCTTAGTAAATAATTTGTTTGTTTATTAGAATTCAATTTAGGGAGAAATATAGTCGAAAGCCAAAGGGAAGATCAGTGAGAAAAAGATATATTCTATTATGATCTTTCAGCCCTCATTGCTTACTTGTATAATATTAATGTTGAACATATGACAGGTATTAAACTAGGCGGGCAAGAAATATGTAACTCTATGTATACTAATTGGGTCATAAATTTTTCCTCATGTGGAAAATTACAGATTTGAAGTGTTTGCCTTATAATAATGCATTTAATAAGATGCTTAAAGTACAAATAGATGATCTGTATGAAAACATTTGCCATTAATTCAACATGAAAATGATGCAACATATATATCCACAACAATTTCACAGAGTTCACCAGAACTCCCATAGACATGAAACCAAAATCAGCAATTGCACCAGATATCACTCTCGTTCATGGAAACAGTAACCCAATTTCACTCATGTGCAGATATGTCAAAATTTAATGCAAATGGACAATGGGTCGTGATAAAAATTTACACCTAAATTCTCGATACTAATAAATTTTACTTATTAAAAACAAAAACCTAAAACAACAAACATCAGAAAAATCGGGAGATTGTGCAAGCCGCGAGAGTCTTACCCGTAGGAGTGGATTCAAGCGGACAGAGATTTGAAAAGTGTTTACGAAGTGCACTGCACTTCGGATAGAGGGGCAAATTTAATTGGAAGTGTTCATTTTCTTGTCGGTTCAAAACTGGGAAGAAGTGTGGAAAAGGATGAGAATGAAAACAGGGGTAAGGATGCTTGAAGAAGAAATCACTTTGGTGGACCATATTTTTCCTTGCCACATTTGACCAGGTGTGGTGTGAATGGGGCCAAACAAGTCAAAG
This sequence comes from Jacaranda mimosifolia, assembly GCA_018894105.1. Taxonomy (NCBI): domain Eukaryota; kingdom Viridiplantae; phylum Streptophyta; class Magnoliopsida; order Lamiales; family Bignoniaceae; genus Jacaranda; species Jacaranda mimosifolia. The sequence continues at coordinate 8,381,934 of CM032123.1, forward strand.
TGAAACTTGTGGCTTCTATCAAACTCACGTACATGGATAAGTGGAGATTGGTGTCTCTAATAGTATTGGGTCTAATCCATGGTATCAAACAAGTCATTGAAGCTATTAGAATCTCAAACAACGTCAAGCTAATGTAATGTCAACTAATGCTCATAGTGGCTATCAAACATGGCCTTAGAAGATAAGATAATCAACTTTATTGAATTTAGTAAATTGCATTGTTTTAGAGTTACCTTGGCCAAGCAATTGTCGTTTGTTTGCAATGCTTACAGTCAATAGGCCGATTAAACTCAGCTACATATGATGTACTGCGCTTGTTGCATCCTATATAGTAGAAATACTACGTTGTATTGGTGATTTTTGCTTTTACACGCACAAAGAATCTATCAATCTGAAATAGTTCGTTATATAACTGGTGTTAGTTTTTTTAACAAACTATAAGTTTACATATCCATTGCCTAAATTGACTATCAGAATGTCCATTATTTACAAAATATAGTAGCATCTACAATAGTGTGCACTTTCATAGCTGATTCTTCAATTGATAGTTTATTTTTCATATTAAAATCATGTTATTGCAAACTTTGTGTTATTACTATCTGATTGTTTGTTTGCCTAATTGCGCACATTCTATAAGTTATTCTGCAAGTGGATGATAGTGTAATAGTTATATGAATTATTGAAGTACTTAAATTAAATCTAACCATGCTTTAAATAGTTGCGCTTTTGGTAACGATGGGTCAATAGCTATATTTGTTGTTGGTGTTGATCCTTGATATTCAGACAAATGAAAAATGTAGAATTATTTAAATTCAAGATACAAAATAACATTTAATATAATGTCTCATCGAGTATGGTGATACAATAAGTTTTGTTGTTGATATAATGGACATCGCATCAATCGATGAAGTAATTCTACTACCTTTAGGGGATGCCATGTTGTTCCAAAGTGATGAAACAAGTGGTTTTGCTCTATAATGACATGTAATAAAATTAAATGTAAAACTAATAGTATCGCTTTTGTACAGAAAATATTTGACTTAGAGAAAGAGATATGCAATTTATTCTTACTCTTGGTTCATAATACCAAATTCTTGAACAATATATGTTTTGCTAGAAAACTAAACAATGCATTGTTCAATTTTTTGATGACAATTGCGAGTATATCTTCAAAAGAAGTCAACAAATGGATGATTTTTTGTGTTAGTAAATAAATGTGTAACAAATATTCCTATAGAGATATTTCGTGTAGTATCATACCGATAGTCCTTCTTTAAGGAGATATGGCTAACTCGAAAATTGAAGAAAATCTTGAGATAATGATGCTTTGTGAGATAGGATTTCTCATTTCTCTATTTACGACAATTCTTGAGTAGATAATCAATATTGCAATTGTCGTAATATGGATTGGATGCAACTATTCTTGCATTTGATATTAAATAAGTCTTCATCAAGTTTAGGGTATTCTCAAACTGTTTGATGTCAAGGTAGAAGATTACTCCAATAATTCGTGTCCCCTATAAATACAATTTTATATTAGGCGTGTTTTTGTACTTAAGATGTCTATACATATACAAGCCAAAAATATCAATTCATAAAGGTATGTGATAGATCAAATAATTTAAAAATATGAATATCAAATTTACAAATGTACATAGCAATGTAGAGCTCTGAGAAAGTTGGGAGAGAGGAACAAAGAATGAATTTAAGTGAATCTTATTTGTTACCTATTCACCCACGAGCACAAGTCTTTGATATCTTTTTGATTCTACCTGAACTTTTGCTATCAAGCTTCACAATATTGGACTAATATCTTTGATATGATATAACTGTTGACTCATATTAGTTATCTACAACAATACTATATTCAAATCATAATAGCTATCTATAATAGCAAAGTATTTGAAAAAAATAATAATAATAAGTTTGTCTTAAAAGTAAACTAAATAAAAATATTCACTAAGTTTCAAGCTCCATCCATTCATAAATTTCTGTCTGCACTATGTTCTTAGTGTACTGTTCTGGAGCTTTTGCTTCAGGTGTTGGTTTTATAAGAACTTTTATAGAATTTGCATTTTTCACACAAGATAAAGCATCGTATAGTTGTCCATAAGAGAAAATAGGTTTTGGAAGATAAACACCAATGAAGTCAAGTGTTTGTCCTTGAGGTTTGTTTATTGTCATTGCAAAACATGGTCTTACAGGATATTGGATTCTTCGAAAATCAATTGGGCATTTTTATTTTTCTATACATTTTAAAGGAATGCGTGGCAATAAACATGCTTTCCTTTAAAGTCGCCTGAAGCAATTTCAGTTTCTATAAAATTCTCTCCTAATATTTTACAAATTAATCTTGTGCCATTACAGAGTCCTTCAACAGGATTTAAATTTAGGAGCAACATGATAGGACAATTTTCCTTCAAAATTAATTCATGTGGTGGCAATCTATTAATTGTTATACTATTAAAGTAATCTTCATATCGACCCTAATCTTGTTCATTTCATGCTTTATTATAACTCATGTGCTTAGCTTTAGATGCTATTTTTTGGATAAGAATATTATTTATTTCAATCACAGTCATTTTTGGGTGTCAAAATAGCTCTATTAACTGAAAAATATAGATTATCTAAAGATTGAATAGAAGGAAAAACAATATCATGACGTCACCTGTAGAGTGTTCACTGTAACTAAAGGGAAGGAAATTACTATTAAGAATTTGTATATTATTTTCAAAAACATATGGTTCTTTACCATCACCAACTCTAAGTTAAAATGAAGCAAAAGACGAATCTTCATGTGCTCTAATATTCACATCTAATTTAAAAAATTTTAGCTTTGTCCAAATAGGAGATGCAACAAAACTTGTTTTTATCATATCCATTGGCTTGTTCCATATGGCATTATAGATAGTGTTTGTCGAAAATCACCTCCAAAAACAATAACTTTTCCATCAAAGAGTATATTTGGGCATTCCATAACATCACGAAGCAATCTATCAAATGCTTCCATTGATTTTCTATTTACCATAGAAGCTTCATCCCAAATAATAAGCTTAGCAAGTATTATCTCTTTATCAAACTTGATTGTTTGCTAATTTTTGCATTTTCAGTTTCTTCAATTTTCAATGGCAACTTGAACCTAGAATGTGCAGTTCGACCACCAAGCAATAGAGATGCTGCTACTCGAGATGATGCTACTGCTAAAGCTATATCTCCTTTTGATCTTACATACGCAAGCAGAGCTTGATATAAAAATATTTTTCCTATTCCTGCAGGCCCATCAATGAAAAAAAGCTCCTGATTTATTTTTGTTGACTTTTTTAATCATAACTCTACAAGCCGGGTTCTGTTTCTCATTTAATTTAGATATTGCAAATAAATTCATATTTGATATACAGATATTCTTCTCATAAGCGAGTTCTCTATTAAACTTTCCATCTTCAGTTAATTTGTGAGAATGAGGTAACATGAAAAGTCATTAATTGATCTTCCCATACTAAGAAGAAAATCATCAATAGAGCTCAAAGTCTTTTTACAAATCTCTATATCTATATATTTCCCTTGCCTAACAAAATCTTCAGATAGTGTGTTGTAAAATTTATTCTATAATGCCTTGGGGTCTGGAAGCGCACAATTTATCAATAGGATTGCAAATAGCCTTCTCAAACTTAATGGCATTTGATAATATGTTGCTTCACTAAGACATTGTTCAGCACATGTATCGAAAAAAATGAATCCTTTATGTAGCGCAACCCAACAAAATGTAATAAATAATTAATTATCAACTGAAAGAAGATATTCATATGAGTGTGATGCTCTCACATTCATAAGCAAGACCTTTAAAAAGTAGTGCTCTCCTTTTGTTGGAGGCTAACCGTCCAATAACAGTTTTTTTTTCTTAGCTTCCATCTCCGATCTTTTGACTCCCAAACAAAGTATACAGGAAATTCTTTATATAAAAGATTCAATCTTTGGGCATCTAGATTGTTTGCATTCATCCAAAAAAATTATGTTATCATCGTTTGGCCTAAAAAAAGATTTGACACGATTTGATCTAAAGTTCTTTTTCTACCAAATGTTACATACTATTTATTTGGCAAATGCACTGGTAGAATTATCACGGAAAGATATAACTCAGTCAATTCAAAAATCAAAATTTTCTAATATGCCTCGACTGTAGAAATCCACCTTCCTTTTTGAAATTCTCTAATTTCATCTATTGTTGTAATAAATTCAAGGCCCACTATATTATATGAAATTCTATCAATGCCTTTTATAGATATATTTGTACATGTACTTCACTAATTTAATGTCAGAACATACTTCAACAGTAATGTGGCAATCAAATTTCACGAGTATATACGAACAGTAAGGAGCAATATATCTGTTATCCAAGGAAACGCCTCTTACAGTAGCCTTTCTTCCATTATTTCTTCTTCTATAAGAAAGATATGAATTTTGCCTATGAGTAGTAACTTCACATAAGGCTTTTGGAAATTTATTCTTTCATTTTCCTTCTCTCATACATACATTCTTTGGATTAGAATCTCCACAGGGCTCGTGCATCATATGAGATATCACCAATGAATATAAGAATAGATATGAGTCATCAAGAATTTCAGCACTTATGATTTCATCATATATGTTTGGAGTCGTTAGTTTGTGGTAATCTTTCAGCATTATTAACAAATGAGTGTGGGGTAGCCCTCTCTTCTGATATTCAACAACATAGACATATGAACAATTTTCCAAAAAGCTTTTCTCTTACATTTTCATCCTTTAATTCTTCAAGTTTTGCTTTCAAAACACGAGCTACTAATTCAAGTCTATAATGTGCTTCCTCAGTGGGCAATAGCTTATCTTAGATTTCAAGATGGATTGCATGCCATTGCAAGAAATAAATCAGGCTTCCCAAATTTTTGTATCAGAGTCATAGCATTAACATATCTCTTCATCATATCTCGAGGTCCTCCACTAAAAGATAATGGCAGTACAATTCTCTGACCAATTTTTGTTAAATCATCTTGTCCATCAATACTTAAACTGTCAACTATATCTTGAAAACCTTCCATTTGTGCATCAAATAGTTGTTGTTCCATCCTATAAAAATCCAATCATTGTGTCTCTAATTTAATATAAGAATCAATCCCATATTGTTGACCTAACCTACCAAAGTCTATTGTCGAATTGAATTCATCATCTCTCATGTGGGCTCTATAACACGTAAACTCTCGACATGATACATTTTGTCTTTTCTTTCTGTTTTGTTGATATACTATATATTAACAAAATGAATAGTTAGCACATTTCATATGAACAAATGTAACTTAATTATAGTATTTTTTTTGTTTTGATAATATTCACTAAAAACATATAAAAAAGCAACAAGAGCACAACCTTGTTCTTCCATTTGTAATATGTCATCTGCAGACTGATCTAAGACTAACTTCACAAGATCTGTACCTTTACATATAGGCCTTCTATTTCGTGAATGACCTATATGTTCTATACCGGTATGCCATCTAAACTCTCCATATGAAAATAACAAAGGATAATGTAGTTGATTATAGCATCCATAATGATATTCGATTGAACGACTTCACCTCATTCAGTGTATGCTTTAATATCTTTTTTCCATATCCTGACAGTCATCTGTAGTTTTATCTCAAACAGTAGCCGCGTATTCTTCTGTTGGTAAATTATATGTCCTTATATCTAACCTCGAATGACAACGTAGGACAATAGAATAGTTTTGCAAATTATCCCAAGATCTAAGATGCTTGAATACCTTAACATAAGGATTGTTAGCTAAAGCTTTAATCAAAATATCAAGAATATTAGGTTCCATGTCATACTTTTTTAAAACTTTAACGCTAATATCATCAGTTGTATCAAGAAAAAATAATTGTAGCCACTTTGGTAATTCTATTGAAGAATCGAATAGGTGTAATTTATGATACACCTCTCCATTAACTTTGACAATGTACTTGATGATTCCAACAGTATTAAGGATCAATTTCCATACCAATGGAAGTCAAGGCAAAGTTATTATCGTAAGTTCTTACTCTCCTTCAAAAGCGGATACCAACACTGGATGTATCTATAGCAAACAAATTATACAGTGTCAGATTAACTACCATAGGAAGTAATGACACCTGACCACTACAGCAACAAAACCCTGGGCTTTCTCTATGAAATCGATAAGCACCACAATATAAGCAATTTGGTGCCCTAGTTAATTCCTAATGTATGAGTCATAGATTTGATAATCTTGAAAATTGATTACAATGTCTGTTGCCTGAGAAATGCTAGACCGATAGCATATTCAATGTGTTATCTCCTTCACCTGACATTGGATACTAAGACAAAAGGGACACTGGCAAATGTTCCTTCCTCTAAACATTGTTGTTTCAATCAGGAAGTACAATTTTTATAATATTGTTTACGTCGTTTCAAGAAAAAAATTCTCAGCACTCATAGACCTATACACTACTCTAGCCTTGCAATTATGTACATCTTTGATGTCTTGACTACAATCCATTATTTATAAAAATGCGATTACAAATTGAAAGTTAATTGCATGCGCACCTACATTAAAGTGACAAAGAGGGCCTTCTATCAACTCAACAATTTAAGTACACATAAAAAAAACCACAATAGTTAATAGTATCAAGGTAACGATAGAAACAAAATTAGAAAATAGATTCCTATCATGCCTGATATTCTGTCAATCAATTGAATTTCCAAATTACTAAGTAAGTTTCAAATATAGTACACAATAAACAATATTTTCCAACAAGACCTATTTTTTTCTTTGCAGAAAATATTTCTCATGTATTAATTTTCAAGTAATTGAATTTATTTTATTTCTACAGCATAGCTACTTATCATTGGGAACATATGGCAATGTTGAAAACTAGTTTTAGAAAATATTTTAGAAGAATGAATTTTGCTTGGGTATTTCTTAATCAAAGTTTAATCTACATCTGTATATTTTCCTAGCGCATTTCCTTACATAGAATGTTCGTTCATAAGGGAATCTCTTTTATCTTTGAAGAAGAAGAAAGCTGCCGCTCGTAAATTTGAAAAGTAACGTCGTACTAATCCCTTGCTTATCATATTTTGCAAGAAACCCAACTGCCAATTCAAAGAGATTTGTTTCTATTAATTTTATAAAATAAAAATACAAAGGAAAAAAAAGTAGGAAAAGGAAAGAATGAGAGAATCACAAAATTGGGGATGGACGACTCTATTATTGGACTATGTTTTTATGAAAAAAGTGAATATTAAACAAGAGTTGAAAGAAACAAAAATAATTAACCCCAAATTGAGGTATGGATTTTGGGAAGGTTATGAATCATGGGCTTTTTTATTTAGAAAAATAGAAATTCATTATAGAGTTAGTGAAATGAAAGGCCTGTAGAGGTATGCAATTACATCAATACATTATAACTTATTTTGATTGCGATACAATAATTACAAATATAATTTTGTACTAATTATATAATTTCGATTGAAGTAAAAATTTAAAATAATTTTAGAACTTTTGATGATCTTTTAGTACAAAAAGTTACATTTTTGGTGAAATGTTCTATTTGTTGTGTTTCACTTGGAATTGAGAATTTGTTTTCGTACAATTTAATTGAATTCTTTACATCAATATCTTATAATGTATTTTGATTGCGATACAATGATTACAAATATATTTTTGTAATAAATTATATAATTTTAATTGATGTAAAAATTTAAAATAATTTTAGAACTTTTAATAATCTTTTGGTACAAAAAGTTACATTTTGGGCGAATGTTTTGTTTGTTGTCTTTCACTTGGAATTGGGAATTTGTTTTCGTACAATTTGTTTTAATTCCTAAGGTCTTATTGTTTGTGGCCAATTATATTCAATTTGCTTTAATTCCTAAGATTTTATTATTTGTGGCCAAATATATTCGTGTATCTATATATGCTAAAATTTTGATTAGTGCAATTCTTAAATCTTGTTATTGAGTTATTTTTGTATTGGTTAAATTTGTTAATATTGAATTTAATTGAATCCGATGGAATTCTTTTCTTGTTTTTGATTGTGAATACAAATTTTCATGTTGCTAACAAATTTCAAGATAAGGTCAATGAGGATAAAAATTTCCAAGTAGATTAAATAGGTATAACTATAGAATGATACCTAAAATCATCACTTTGTTATTAATTACTAAATGTTGACACCCAATGTGTCTTTAGCTTCACTTTCTATGTTCAATGATAAGAAGATTCCATTGCTTTCATAGGTAAAATTTGATGGTTCAAACTAATTTTGTTGTCACCTATGTTGTTTTATATCAATCTTTTTTGCAACCATATTCTGTCATTGTATAAAAAAAATGATGCCAAAATATGCTCAATGAAAACCAAAAACAAGCTTAGAAAGTAAAAGCCAGTTAAAGAATAATGCCCAAAGTAATTCTCATAGAAAACATAAAAAGTAAATTTAAACATAAGTTAGATTATGGACTACTATGGAGGCAAAGTATACTCCATTTAAATTAGTGTAACAATTACAATGAGATGCACGCAACCAACGAAACAGTAACATATAAAAACAAATTACAAATAATATATTACTAATAATATATAACAAAAAATCGCGCCATTGGCTAAAAAGGCCAAGCGAATAACAAAGAAGGTGAAATCAAATTTTCACTTAAAAGAACTACAGAAGCTATTCAATATGTCTATTAATACCACCCCTTATTTAATGTTTTCTAATATTAAATAGTTCTCAATTATAATTCTTCAAGAATTTTTAAATCAATATAATTAGGCGAACAAATAAATAAATTAGGTTCAACCTCACCTACTTGAAGGAAATATATATTTCTAATGACCAATCATCTATGTTAATAGGATATCCTTATCTAATATTATTTATATTAAATATCTCTCACATTAGAATTCTTCAAAAGAATTTTAGATGAAAAATTATAACTGCTATTCTCCATATAACTGGAAGTTGCTGGCTAGTGGGATATAAGTGCAACACATATAGCTACTATATATACAATGTGTGTGTATGTGTTTTTCATTTTTCAATTAAAAGATAGATAATTAGTTTTTTCTTTCCCCCAATTTTCAGTAAATTTGTTTGAGCCATCTAGGTGTTGTTGAGTATTTAGACCTGTTAAAGTGAATGCTTCTGTTGTAGCTAGTGATATTTGCTAAACAATTTTAGATGTGGAAATAACAAAATTTTATAAACCTAATTACCATGTCAAATGTCAATAATAATTATTTCTATGAATTATTTCCTTTTCTACCAAGAACTAAAACTGAAAGAAAGAGGATGAAGCAGTTTGTAACCATTTCTATTGTCATAATTATATGGATTTGAATTTCAAAGCAGCTATTATAGAAATATCATCAAGAGTTTCCTCAAACTTTTGTTTTTTAAAACTTAACCTTCCTAGAAACTGTAATCAAATTTTAACAAGAGAGAGAGAGAGTCACTCAACTTTAGTTACTACTATTTCACATGGAATTCATCAAATCTACTGGATTCATGAAAATCAGACCTTGGGTACCAAAAACCTCCCAAATCCAAAACATACTCATAAACAACAAAAAATTAAAGAAATTAACACTTTTCAGCGAAAATAAAATGCAAAGAATAAAAGTACCTTATTGAAGCATGATTTCAACTGAAAATCTTTTTTCCTTGAATGAAATGAAATAAAGCCCAAAACAAAAAAGAAGAAGACTGGTTTACCATTAACAGTGCCTCGTTAGCGCAAATTGGATGAAGTGAAAAGACACGTGGAAGGAAAAGAGGAAAAACAAGTGACAAGAGGAAACAAAGAGAAGTGAAAACACAAAAGGAAAAAGAACTATTGTGGGGTTTGTGGGTTCAAAATAAACTGTAGCAAAATGCATTCCCAGTTATATATAAAGTAGTAATATATATATATATATGGTAATGTTATACATAAATAGATCGAGTTGGGATTCCTTTTGAAATTAGTGTAATATTGGGCTTTTGCTCTTGAAATGCGCTCCTTGAGTCAGAACTCGAGTGTTGCTAATAATTGCTTATATGCATTTTTGGCTTTGAGAGTTGGTACTTATATTAATTAAGTTCCTGGTGGGATTCGACCCACTTGGGTTGGGGAGCCCACCTTGGTAGACCTAAATTGGTGGGTTGCTCCTTTTTTATTTACTTACTTAATTAATTTAGTCTCTTATTTGTTTTTTAATTTTTTGACTTCAAAGTATTATTTTCTAATATTATCCAGCCCCTCTACTTTCAATCAAAAATTCATCTTTTCATATTGAAAATATATATTGAGGGTTCATTTTATTTTACCTTACAATAATAATTAATTTAATTATTTTGTATCAACTTACTTTTAATTTAATTTTTAAAATAATTTTAGTAAATTAAGAGTCAAGTGATTAGGAAATTCATAAGTCTCTTTGGTTTGTTACCTTTAGGAGGTAGATTCTTTGCTAGTGAATTGCATCCTCCAAAGGGACTTAGCAATTTGATAACTCTCAAGACTTGTGAAATTGCCATTGTAGACAAGATGGGTTCGAAAGATAAATTTTTATCTTTTTTCTTTACTCCTTTCCATTACTCAAATTTACTCACATTTTGAGTCAATTACTTTTGAAGAGTTCCAACTTCATATATATATATATATATATAGATAGAGAGAGAGAGAGAGATGTCTAAATTTAATAACAAGATGTGGGGTACTGGGATCAAATCAAAGCCGAAGTCAAAGGCGTAGTTGGAGTCATCAGCGGCCAGCAGTAAGAGGCTAGCCGTATCCATAGATAAGGTGGCAAGGGTTTTACCCCAATGAGTAGTCGACTGCTCCATTGGCAATTGGTTGTGAGGCTGTCGCCAACCAATCAATCGCTCAACAAGCATTCACCCTATAGGTAAGTGCCCTTGGTGCGAGCAACTCTACAGTCGGAGTGCTTGCTGTTTTGGGCAGCCTTTGTGGTGCTAAATTGATTCGTAGTCACATGGATCATCCCCCTTACAGCTATGCTATGTTTTTTGAGTTTGCAAGCTTTTCTCTAGGCGTCTTCCAGTCCAGTTTTGGGTCATGTAGTTATGCATCAAGAGCATGTTCATCAATCTATAGTTATTGAGTCATTTTTTCATTTAAGTTAATGACTTTTCTGAGGAAGAGTCCAAGGACACTCTTGTTGTCAATGAGAGCCTAACTAGTATAGTGGTTTGTCTCGTTCGCTTACTCTAGGGGACTAGAATTACTGAGATGTAGAGTTTTTTCATATTGATGATTTTGAAATTGTTCTTCCTTCTGCAAAGGATCGTATTATGTCACCTTCTTCGCAATGATTAATCATGTCAAAGAAAATTGTTTTATTTTATCCAACATTAATAGTATCAACAATAAGGTGGGGAAGGTGCTTCTGGAAGATGTGTCGGAACTCTTCTACTTTGCAGATGATATACTTGATGAGATCTTACTGGATGTCATGTGCTAAGGTACAAAGCCAACCTCCATGTTGTTGGTGTCAACAATAGAGAAAACTAGGTAAAGCACATACTTCTTTCAACCTTCCAATTTACTGTGCCGCATGCAATAAGTAGGATTAGGCAGAAAGTGGAAGAGGTTGCTCAAGAAACAAGTACCTTCTTCACAGCTAAGTTAGCAAAATTAGGCAAGCATTAGATTTTGAAGCCTAAGTCAGTTTATAGTTCTCATTCTTTTGCTAGTAGTTCTTTAGTGGATGGAGGTTATGTGGTTGCAAGAAAGAGACAGGGAAATGATATTGTTGAGATGTTGTTGGCTGATGATATGAGTAGAAGCACAGTTACTATCATTCACATCATGGGCATGGGTGTGATTAGCAAGACTAATCTTGACCAGATTGTATACAAGGATCATAGATTGGTTGATAAATTTGATTTAATGATCTGGGCTTCTATTTCTATAGACTTTGACACTATTAAAATTACCAAGTCAATTATAGAGTCCATGATATGGAAAAGGTGCAAACTATGGGCCCTTGAACCACTTCACCTCAATCTAAAAGAATTGATAGTTGGAAAAAGGTTCCTACTTATCTTAGATGGCCATTGGAATGAAAAGTATAAGGATTGGGATACATTGTCTTCACCCCTCAAGCTTGGATCTATAGGAAGCAAAATTATCTTGAACACTCGTAGCAAGGTCATTTCATAAATTTTTGGCACAACTCTTCTTATTTTTTGGAAGGCTTCACTAATGAAGATTGTTGGGAATTGATAAAGCAACGAGCATTCGCAAACAAAATTTGAAGTTCAACCCACAATTAGAAGAGATTAGAAGGATGATTGCAAAGAAATGTAAAAGGTTGCCTCTTGCAACCAAGACACTATGAGGTATACGTCAATTTAAGGATGACTTGATAGAGTAGAACTTGGTTCTAGAGAGTGAAATATGGGACTTGTCCCATGAAAAAAAAATATATCTTCCCAGCTTTAACCCTAAGCTACATTCACCTGCCTATTTATTTAAAAAAGTATTTTGGTTACTATTCTGTATTCCCGAAGAACTATAAGTTTGAGATGAACGAGTTGATTTTGCAATTGAGGGCAGAAGGATTCATTCATCCTTATGGGCGATTTTTGGAAGACCTTGGCAGCGATTACTTCAAGGATTTATTGTGTAGGTCTTTCTTTCAATCTTCACATGTAAATGATCATGGCCAGAACATCTACAAGATTCATGTTTTGATTCACCGCATGACCGAACTTGTATTTCCTCATACATGCCATAACTGTGAAGATGACCCCCCAAATGAAAACTACACATTCTTGAAAAGAACTCGCCATTTCTCTTCCCACTGTAGCAACGTGTAACAAATGGATTTTGAAATTTCTATTTGGTATAAGAACTTAAGGACATTCATGCTAAGTTGTAAACATGTTTGCCAAATGCAAGTTTCAAATAAATAGTTTTTGATGTTGAAATTTGTGAGAGTCCTGAAGTTGAGTAATATAGGTCTTCATGAGGTGCCTGATTATTTTGATCATTCGAAACATCTTCGTTATCTTGATCTTTCTGATCACCCCTTGAAAATCTATAAGTATCACTTGTGATGCTTATTGGTTTGGAGATACTAAAGCTTGAGTATTGAAATATACTTAAGCATCACTGGAAGAGATGGAGAACATGGTTAGTCTGCACCATCTTCTTTTTGATACAATCCCCATGCTTGCTATGCCACTAGAATTTGGTAAGTTAATTAATCTTCAAACTCTATCTGCATTTATTATTGGAATAGGTGAAGGACATTGCGTTGAGGAGCTTAAAAAATGAGGAACTTTAGAGGATCTATTTGCATTAGGAATGTTGAAAATATGTCCAATGTCAATGAGACCAGAGAAGCTAAGTTAGAAATAAAGTTGTTCATTAATAAGCTTCAATTGGAATAGAGTGATACCAATTCCAAATCCAATGACCAAGAAATTTTTGTTGGTCTTCATCCCTATGAAAATTTGGAAGAGTTATGGTTGAGAAATTATACTGGCATCCTGATACCAAGTTAGTTTAGCCGTTTGCTGTGGAAGGTTTCAAGATTTCACTTGGAGAGATGTAAAAGTTACCACATTGTTGCCCTCTTGGTAAACTTTGATATCTATCACTTGTGATTGAAAGCCTGTCTGATTGCTTCCATATTGATCAAGATTTTTCTGGATTTCCATCATTGAAGTCTCTCGAAATAGTAAAGATGTCAAATTTGATTTAGTGGATTGGATTCCCTGGCAATAGCTTCCTTGCCTTTGTATTCTTGAAATTACATATTGCCCAAAGCTAACTAATCTGCCATCAGTTCACAAGACCAGTCTTCTTGAACAGTTAAGGATTCATCAATTTCATGAAATTCACTTGTTGCCAAGTGATGACTTACCTAATTATCTTCAAGCATTGATAATTTCACATAGTGATATTATGAAAGATAGATGCATAATAGAGGAAGACAAAGACTGGTGCAAGATTACATCAATTCCAAAGATAGAGATTTATGGTGCGAAGATTGTTCAGAAAATGAGAAAATCTTAAAAATATGTATGATATTTCTTTCTGTTGTGATTGTTTTGTTCAAGAATTCAAACTAAAAGGACCAACCACCTACAGTATTTGAGCAATTTTCAGTAGCTCTTTAAATTCTACATAGTTTTGAGTATGTCTTCATAGTTTCATCTTTGATATCTTTGTTGTGCTTATTAATTGTTCGACGTGGAGATTATTCGAAAAATGAAAAATTCTTAAAAATAGCTATGTTATTTGTTTATGTTATGGATGTTTTGTTCAAGAATTCAAACTAAATGGGTCAATCATCTATAGTGTTTCAACAATCTTCAGTAGCTCTTTAAATTCTACACAGTTTTGAGTGTGTTTGTAGCTTCTTCTGTGTCTCTTAATTCTTTGATATCTCTCTTGTGCTTATTAATTGATCTACTCGAATGCAACTTGGATTTGTTTACTATATATGTGATTGGACATAAATTAGAACTAAATTGAAGAAAAAAATATGTTCCAAATTTGCACCCTTATAGATTTTAAAATTTATTTTCATACAGAGCTAAGAAAGATTTCTTTACTTGATCACAAGCAACAACCCTTAGGATACTATCTGTTGTTTCTCATAAAAGCTTGAATGATTCCAAGAAGCTTCATTTGGTCATCATACTTTGAGCGACAATCCACTCAGGACTGTTGCACGGAGACAATGCAAAGTGTCACTGAAGCATCCTGCATAATTATCATCAGTTAAGTCATGTTTGTGGATATCATTCTTCTTTAAAATGAAATATATCGCTCTCTTTTGTACATAAGCAAGCCAGTTTCACCATACTTGTCCCTCACTTCTAACTTGTGATTCCTCAAGAGGAAATTCCTAATCGTTGCCTACTTTTCTTGGGCTTCTTCCTTCTGCATGCTAAAATGCTAATGTATATTTATAAATTACAATTCAAAGGTGTGCAAGATATACTCCAATGGAGCTTCACGCTCATCAATTCCTTCATCAACATTAAAATCAATCATTTCATCCTCCTCACTGATGTCTGCATCTTCTTCTTGCAGTTGTTCATCATCCTCAGCAATATCCTCAAACGGTTGCTTTAGATCAATTAAGGAAACCCAATACTTGCAACAAGTTGAAAATGATTATTCCAAAAGCTGATGGAAGAAGATAGTTCCAAAAATTAGGATTTACCATCGTCATCACCAAATAAGCTGAGTTCAATCTTCTCTTCGACTATACGCCCACCCTTTCCACTTCCATCAATCTCCTCTTCTTTCAAAAGCCCAAAGGGCTCTTCTTCTGTATCCCTCTTAGCCTTTTTCAGTCGCTGAAACTTCTTACTTACCTAATAATCCAAAACAAGGCCAAGAAACATCAAATAACATACTCAATAAAAGACACCATAAAGAAAGGCAAAAATAGAAACTTATAAGTTCTGGATGAGGAACAATAATGTTGCTTTCGTGGAGGAGCTCATAATTATACTTATCAACCACATATTTCCTCTCTGACTCCCTATAGTTCATCAAATCATTTATTAAAAGGAAAAATGTTGCACATTTATCCATTGACTAAAGGTTTATTCACACGAATTTTTTTGGAAAACAAATACAAACAATAGTATACCGAAAAACATTTTCTTCTTTTTATTCTTTTCCTGTCTCTCTTCATCACTATCAACTCGATCTTTTCCCTCCTCTTCCTTCTCTTCTACAGCATCACCCATTTTGCCATGTCATTCCTTACTTTTAAGGTTTAATTCGGTAAAGAAAGAATTAAAAGCTATATTGGTTTCGGATGCATGTAGAAGTAGCAAGTGGGCACAAGAGTAAAGAGGTATACAAGCATCCAAGATTGTCCTATATATTGCATTTTGGCAAGGAGCAATCGAAGCACTTAAGATTGCTAGTCCTTTAGTGAAGGTTCTTCTGTTAGTTGACGGTGAGAAAACCTCCTATGGGATATATGTAGGAGGCTAGGACAGAGAAAAAGAGGCTATTGCAAAGAGTTTTGATAATGATGAGGAGAAATATAGTCGATATTTTGATATCATCGACAAGAGGTGGGAAGATCAATTTCACCAACTTTTGCATGCAACTAACTACTATTTGAACACATAGTACTTTTACTCAAATCCCAAAATTGATAGTGATAAGGAAATTGTATCTAGGTTCTACAAATGTCTTGAGATTGGTTCTAGATGAACGTACTCAAGATATAATCACTGAAGTATTAATGCTTTATACAAGTGAATAAGACCTCTTTGGGTATGTTATAACAAAGAGAGAAAAGACTACAAGATTACAAGATAATACTATAAATTAGAATTTTCAATGTCTTAAAAATTAGAATGTCAATGTTACTTTATTAATGTGAAATTTATTCAATTTTTACAGTTGATTAGTTGAGGCCTTGTGGCAATGAAACTATAGATTTGCAAAACTTAGCCATTAAAATTCTTAGCTTAACTTATGGCGCATCCGAATGTAAGAGAAATTAGAGCTTCTTTTAGCATGTAAGTTTAGTCATGTATTAATCTATTTAGTTTAAATATGAAGTATCTTTTTGCATATACTTATTCATTAATGGTATATAAAAGTGATAGGTCCATAGCAAGAAGAGAAATAGATTGGCTCAAGCTAAAGTGAACGATTTAGTGTTTGTGAAATGTAATAGAGCATTAAGTCAACGACATGAACTCCATGATGATATTGGTCCCATATTTTTGGATGATATTGATGATAATAATGAGTGGTTGGTGGCTGAAGATGATGGAATAGGTGAAATAAGTGATGATAGCCTAATATGGGGAGATATTGTTAGAGTTTCTGGAGCTAAGGAGGATATGTATTTTGCTAGAGAGAAGAAATCATTCACTTCAAATGCTCTAAGTTGTAATGCTAGGAAAGAAAGAGCAAAGGCGAGGATAGGTATTAGGCACTTCAAATACGTCTAGCACACATACTTTGCGCTTTATCAATGATGATGAAAATGATGAAGAAGAGTGTGAACCCATTCATGGTGGCCATGAAGATGAAAATCTTGCGTTATTGAGCGTAGATGATGATCACATATAATTATCTACTGTTGATTGACTATGTACTCGAATTTTTATCAGTTATAAATGAATTTTGGAAGCGTGAACTTAGATTTGTAAAACATAATTTATATTTTCATATGCTTTTCATCATTTATAACATATTTTTTTTTTTTTTGGAATTTTTGCACTTTATATTTATTTTTATACATATATTTCTTAAATTATCGCTTTTGTTTGCCTTTTCGTCGCCCGCCTCTTACCTTAAAAATAGGACTCTTGCACACCTGTCTATTCTCGCATTTCATAACTATGAGTACAACTCTATTTTACAAGTATTTGTGCAGTGTAAGTGTGGGGTTGTGGACCCACCCAAACCCAAGTAGTTTTGCATTAGATTAGGACTTAAGATGTTGCAAACAGGGTGCAAATAAATTGGATTGAGGTGAATTTTGTTACATTGTAAGCTCAAAATGAGTCCAACAGAAACTAAACTAAAGTATATTTATTTATATTTTCAAATAACTCAATCTTATATTTTTTTTTCTTCTATTTTTCATATAATTCTAACATGCAACATACACCTTTGTCTCTAATATATACAAGTATAAATAAGTTGATTGAATTTAAGTGCTAAAATTTGTCCAAATGGTGCAGAATGGATAATCCATAGACATCTAACTATATAATGAATTATCATATAAATAATCAACTAATTATGTTAAAAAATTCTACTTTTAGAGGTTGGCTTAAATTTTGAGATTTGAAGAAGAGTATGACGTCTGCAAGAAGGCAAACTAGAGGGAATGACCCAAACTTACACTACAAAAGAGTACTATATTAATGATTTTAAAATGTGAAATTTGTTGGACATATAATAGGTAATAATAATTCTTATTTGGTCTTGAGTGATTTAATTGATGATGTTTTTTTTTTTTTTGTCACAATATAGTTTAGTAGTAATAAAAACTAGTGTTTTGAAGATGTGACAACACAAATTAGGGATAATTATTCTTTGTCGGTAGGTTATAACTATTCACATGTCGCTTTTTTCGTATTTTTATTTTTTTTCTATTTACATACATACAAACATGAAAGGTCATTAGGGTTCAAATTCTACATCTTACACTTATTATGTGTAGGTGATGCTAGTAGGTAGTAGTGGCAAATGGGTGGGTTGGGTTGGGTTGGATTTGGTTTGGGTTCAAAATGGGTTGAGTTGTGGGTTTGGTTGAATTTGAAATTGTTCCAATAGAAAATAAAAAAATTGATTTAATTTACTTATTTCAAAAAATTACTTCAAAAGATCATAGTAATATTATTATGTCTTTTACACTCCATTTAATATACAATTTTACAACATAATAAGATGATTTATTAAATTAATAAAAAAAATTGAATTGACCCATTTTGAACCCAATTAAAACCTATTTTGAACCTAAATTTGATACAATTCATCTAAAATTCAACCCGTTCAAACCCATTTATGAAATGTTGAGCCCAACCCAACCCAAAACCATGTGTGTTGGGTTGAGCCCATGAATTCTAACTCAAATTGACACCCATACTAGTAGACCAAGTGGCAACTTGACAACTATACATATGTCACTAAATGTAAATAGTGGTACTCAATGAAAAATTAAGATACTAACTACGGCCAATTCATAACTGATGCTAAAAATCTGTAGGTCTGCCTATGAAATTGTCCTAGCCAAGATTAATGTTGGTGCTCTTTGTTACACTCGAACTTAACAAACTAAAACAATCTCTATACCTAAATCAATGAATAAAAACTATAACTAGAAAGTTGCTCTTTGTCTCTTGACCTTACTAGTTCTCCTCTGCATCAAAAAATGTCAATGAAAGAGTGAGTTTGGAAGCCCAACAAGTAATTTAAATATGTTTAAGATATAAAATATTCAGTAACTCAAAATAACTTGTAATGACTTGTAACCAACATTATCATGTGACTATTGTCCCAAAATTTGTGGACAATCCAAAAGCCACAACTACAAAGCTTACAAAATATTCAAAACTAATTTTGAGATGACATATAACAAAGATTCCATATCATATAATAAAATTGTTATAGTCAACATGGTTATGCAAAAATATATTTTTACATACTAATAATTATAATGTAATCCTCTCATACTAACGAATATTTTTTATTTTAAACATAAATAAAACAATCACCTTGCACTACTATTATAAAGTCAAATAGAAAGCATAATTTCTAGATTCTTTCTTTTCTCTTCCTTCAGTAATATTCTCTTGACCCACAAAGCATGTGTGCCCTCATATATTTTCCAGCATATATGTAGCCTAATTTTGTAACTCATAATTTAATTTCTACTACTACATGATTAAAACACCACTATTCCTCATTCTTAAGTAAAATGCACCAGTATATTTTCTTGAAATTGCAATGCTATCACTTTATGTTCCTAAGTAAATATGCACTCATATATATTGTTGAATTAAAATGTTATCATTCCATATTCTTAAATAGATATGTACCTCTTCACATTCTTAAATTAAAATGACACCATTCCATATTCGTCCTTCTAATTTATAAAATAATGATCATAATTAATAATTAAATTTTGCTAATTCCTACGCTTAACACTCTATTAGGTTAATAAATATTATTGTTGTTGTTGTTGTTACACTCTCGTACTAGGGTTTAGGGTTGCTACAACTAATATGTAGTTGATGATCATTCTTTTTTATATATATTAATTTTCCTATGAATATTGCATAAGTATCTTTACGTGTCAAACTTATAATGCAACAAATTGATAATTAATATTTTTTGTTGATTATAATAAAAAAAAATTATATTTGATACGAAAAGTGGTAGCAATAATTTGTAGCTACAGCTAAGGAAATTGATTTTGAAGCAATTTTTCCACAACAGATATTTTGTCTTTTGGTAATTATAAATTAAATACAAATTTTGTCAATATTAAATTTTTAAAATTTATTACTATGATAAGATAAATTTTTTATTAGTGACAACTTTTCATATAGTCATTTATTATTTTAGCACTAATTTTTCTGTCATTTTTGTAGTGTCTTATGTAAATTAACATATATGTAATGGACCTAAATTCGCATTTGAATGTTTTACTGGAATTATGGTTAAATTTATCTTAAAATGTTTAGGATATTCTATTATTTATTAGGACAAACCATATAGGTCTAACTGTAAAAAGAATTTCATAGAATGTAATAATAATATGACAAACCTTAGAGTGGGCCAGATATAATTTGGACATACGGCGAAGGTTTGTAAAATTTTTAACAAGTTGTTGAAAGTTTATTTCCCAAAAAATTAAAAAAATTCAGGTATTCTAAAAAATCGTTAATATCAAGGAGAAGTGGATATAATTTTAAAAATGGGAAAAGAAGCTGTTTTTTATTTAGATTAAATATAAAAATCTATATAATTTTTCGTAATTGCATATGGAGATAATTTTGAAAATGGGAAGCAATCATGAAATCTAAAAGCTGTTCTTCGACATTCCCTAACTTTCCTGTTGAATGACATCCCATATGTTTGATATCTCTACATTCTACTATTTATTATTGTTCTTTTACTCTATATTTCAACCTTAAATTTTTATATAAAAAATATTAAAGAAAAATTTTTACATGCTTTAATTGCTATAATTCAGTTTCTTAATATTTGAACTTTTACATTTTATTTCTCTTTTTCTTCACTATTTTCCTTGACTCAAGCATAGTATTAATGTGTTTTTAAGTGATTTATTTTAAATGCGCCTTCTTAAAAATAAATTATTTATTTATTTTATAGTATAAATTTTATCACAAATGTGTTAAAATTATTAGTTATGATAATATTTTTAGATGATCTCTTGATTCTTACTATTTATAACTCTCAATAAACATATGGCGCGCGCACAAATGCAAATCCAAATTAGACCCTGCAGCTCTAGGGTCATTTGGAGTCATCAAAAGAATATTTTTAATTTCTTTTCTTTTCTTACATATACCTAACCACTTATCTCAAACTTTGATTATTATAATTTTTTATTTATATTAAACTCAGAATTTTGACACAAAATTATTAAGTGATGAGTTAAGATATGATGCAACGGTAAAATAATTTGAGGTATGAAATTTCCATACAGTATTATTTTTAACGTTCGAGATGCTAGGTTATATTTTTAATTTAACACGTGAATTAAATTTCATATTATTTTAAATTACTAAATAAAAAAATTGTTCGGGATTCAATACTTGATATTATAATGAGTAAATGAACCATAGTTAAATTTAACCTTACCACATCATCTGGTCTCAAGCTGTTACGCGAAATAATTACTCATTAATTAAAGTTAATTGGAGCAATTTTAAATGGAAAAAGAAATCGCATGAACTATGGATGCTATGATTACCTAAGCGACAAAATCATTTTTAGTATATTAAAGTGGCCCATGAAAAACCAAAAGTAACTTTAGTACCTTTGATTCATTAACATTTTTTCAAAATTTGGGGCAGCCTAGATAAGCATGCTTTGTCAATAATGAGCTTGTTGCCTTTTGGGTTGTCCAAAATAATTTAATGTCTACTGTAATATATATATATATATATATATTGCAGTATGCTTTTTCTTGGAAATTAATAGATTAGTAGTATAGTATTCTCAAGAGAAATATAAGAAAGTAGGGCCTGTTTGTTTATGTTTTCAAAAATCATTCTCATTTTTTATGCTGTTTGCAAATTTTAAAATCATCACTTAGTCTTCTGTGTGTGTGGTTGTGTGTGTATATATATATTACTGAAAATACTCATTTTTATTTTTAATTTTTTTAAATTTATTTTATCACCTTATTATCACATCAATCAAATTTAAATTTAATTTTGATATTAAGTGCCACTACTATTTAAAAATAATTAATCTATACATTGATAAAACACGTCTTTAATTATAGGCACAAAAAAATATACACTATCTAAATTTCCAATCCTATACATATCCTAATAGTAAATACTAAGAAAATGGAAAATGATCAAGTGCCAAATTACAAATGTAATTAATTTGAAATACTAGAGAAGAAAACATTTTCTTTAAGAGGAATTTTGCTACCTTTTAACTATCTCTAATCAAATTATAAATTCGGACAGATTGTTAATTTACTTATTCGGATTATGAGAACATAAGATAAAACTAAATCAAACTATATTAGAAATCCATAAAATACAAGAAAAAAATTTATTTATTGGCTTGTGAGATAATAATAAGAATGCACAATTTCTAATTGCATATAATTGGCTTCTTTTCCTATATTGACAAGAGCTTTATGAAAAACAATATCCATTATATTCAATCAACCCTTGGAAAACTCAACGTGCCATTAACATGTAAGTTATGCACCCACAAAAATTAACAAAAAGAAAAATGATTCAATTAATTTCACAAAGAAAATACAAAGCAACCCAAGAGTAATTAAAGATAATTAAAAATATATTTCCACCATATAACAAGTGGGAATTTCTTTTACTGCTTTTAATAATAATCCTCAGCAAAGGCACTTGCTTTTTTACCTTTGGCTACCCTTCTATGCCTAAGGTTTCCGCGGCGATCGCCTCGAAGATTTCCGTCGTTTAAAATCAAAGGCAAGTCATTGGCTTCCTCTCCAAATTCATCTTCATGAGTGGGAATGCGAATGCAAGAGCATCGTTCCAGCGAGGCGAAAAACGCGCCAGTTAAGCCGTTTATGAGCCACATAGCCATGCCGTCGAGCTTGGCGCAGGTCGATGGCGGCCGGGCGGCGGAGCTGGCGGTGAAGGTGGTGGCTGCCATGGTGTTTGAGGTGGTGGAATGGAATGGGAGGTCTGGGGGTAAAATTATAGGGAATGGCAAGTGACGAGACTAGGGAGTGGAGGTTTAATTATTGTGTCTCTTTATTTTTTAACTAATAATTTTCTTTTATATATACTACCAATCGTTTGCATGCATAAAATATTTTTGAGTAAAAATATTCTCACATTGGCTATATTAAAAATTGATATGCATCACAAAAATATATTTATAATTTGTATAATTATAAAGATAGTACTTATTTAAAGTAAACTTTTTATAATTCATTACCAAATTAAAGAAAAAATCTAAAACTAATTAAAATAGGTACATAGTGGAAGTTTTTGAATAAATGGTGGTTATTTGTACATATAATTTTTTATTGAATATTATTGAATAAGTAAAAGGACAAATTTAGTATATTGAAATTTGATATCATAACTTCCATTCTAAATACAAAAATGCCTTCCTTATATATATATATATATATATATATATTAGTGGAATCAAAAGCTTGATGACTGATATGTAGTTAAGGACCAAGCGTGGATTCTTGGTGTCGAAATTACCAATGTACCCCGGCAAAAATTGATTAATGCATAAATGTATTTAACCTCCTCCTGAACCTCTTAGTTGTAGATGAAATGATTTTCTTGACAACTAAATATGAAAACATTAAAAATTCTCTTTTTCCTTTTTTTCTTTTTACTTATGTCATTAAGTAAACGCTTCATTCCATAAGTTTGTTTACGGCTTTTAATATCTTCAAACTAATCAAAAAAAATTAAATCAAAATAGTCATCAATAAGTAAAAAAACAAACAAATAAAATACACGTTAAAGTTATTCATATTACCAGAATATTTATGCAACGCCTTACTAAATATAAGTCAAATGTTGATATGGTATTTTCATATATATATATATATATATATATCCCTTTACATTACAGATTGGAAAGTCAAAGCCTTGGATCCGTGCATTGCCCAGCACTTGGCTGTTTAATAACCTGATTGGAGACTGGAGAGCCATGGGATTGATCGAGTTAGACAGACTGAGGGAATGTTTAGTTATGTTTTAATTTGTATATTTTGAGAAAATAAATTTTGGTAGTGGGAATGAGAAATGTGATAGTGGGGTTGGACAATAATTTGAAACATTTTTGCTTATATTTTGAAGAAAAATTAGAAAATATTTTGGGGAGTATTTGTATTTTTGATCGTATTTTGGAGGGACATTTTTTACTGGTGATGTCAAACCAATTATGTTTTCAACAAATGGACAGAAATTTGAATCAAATATTATTTGTTGTATGTAGGTATAATGTGAAAATATATATTAAGGCCGCGTTTGATTTGTTAGATTGGTAATCTCACACAATTTTGGCCAGTAAAAATTAAGCATATATTGATTAAATTAATATTTTTGTTTGATTTGAGATATATTGGTTGAAATTGTTGTCACCATAATTTCACATTCTTGTTTGATGCAACGGATTAGTCAACATTGTTATTCTTCTTTCCTTAAATTTTCAAATCTTCTCATTTACACGAGTTAATATCACAAATCAAACGTGTCCATGAGTTGAATGATAGTACTTATAATTTTTATGTAATATCTTAAGTACTATTACCAATTGGTAGACCCAAAAATTTAATTGGTGGGTAGTTTGATGAATAGCTCAAGTTGAGAGCGAGTTTGAAGATAATTGTGGCTCGACCAAATATTCTAATATCTAATATCAAACATGCTACTATAAAAGATTAAGGAATCTGTTTTTGCCTACTATATCTTATCAAAGAAGGCCTAAATAAATGCATGTGTAAAGGGAAATCAGGGGGTAGGGAGGGTTTTGAGTTAAGAATAACTAAATAAGAGGTATTTTGGGGAAATGTTTTCAAAACAAGTGATATGTTATAGGGTTAATCACCTAGACTCCCATGAAGTTTAGTCTAATTGTAATAAAGTCCACAGGTTTCATGAAATTATAAATACCTCCCTAACACTAACACTAACGGTGCGTTGTTAAATTGGACGATTTTTGTGTAATATCTAATTTACACTTGATTGAATATATTTAAAAAAAGAAAAAAGAAAAAAGAAAATGCGCAAAGACTTAAATGATCTTAGTATTACAAAATAACTAAAATGTCCTTAAAGTTTTATGAAAAATGACAAAAATAACATATTATTTTAGATGTGTTTTTATTTTAATATTGTAGAATATATCATTTTAAATTATTAAATTATGGTTATAAAAGATAATAGGTTTTTAATTATATTTTTTAATATTTCACTTATTTTATTTTTTAATTAATAAGTAATTTCAACTTAATCTAATTAAATTATTTTAATTATAACTATTATTTTAATATTATTGATCATTATGTAATCTAAAATTATAAAAACCATTTTAGTTAAGAGATGAATTTAATATTTATTTTTAAATTTTTACTTGTTTTTAAAATTAATAAATAATTTAATTAAACTTAATTAGATTATTTAGCTTGAATTTAAAGCTTATTCCATATTTATGAAATTTTATTAATAATAAAATATATTTAAATTTGTTATCAGTAATTTAAGTAATATTAAAATTACATCCCTGTGGTATGAAAAATATTACAAATAGGTCCAAGGGTATTTTTGTCTGAAAAACAATCATAACAGTAACGAGGGGGCATTTCTGGATTTTCATACAAAATTTTGATAACGTCAGTATTTTTTGGAGAGAAACTAACGGACTTTCCAAAATATAATACGGAGCAAAACATTAGGGAGATATTTGTAATTTCGTCAAATCTTTATATTTTTAGATAAATAGACCAAACCTCTGGGGGTCTGAGTAATTAACCCTATGTTATATGTATTTTGGTCCCCAAATATTTGCAGGCATGCCTTGAATCATGCCATGTTACGTTGTATCCAAGGAGAGGTGTCAAAACGGGTCGGGTGGACCGGCCCGCCTCACAAAAAAAACCGGCCCAACTCGGCTCGTTTAATTTTTTAATATGGGTTGGGCTGGACCGGCTCGCTTGAAAATCCGTTTCGAGCTAAAATTTTACAACCCGGGATCTGCTCGACCCGCGGACCGTGAAGGACCGTGGGCTAGCCCAGCTCGCGGGCTAAACGAGCCGGCTCGCGAGCTACGCGGGCTAGCCCGCAATATTTTTCTAATTTAAATTATAAATTATAATTTTTAAAAATTTAAGAATTTATAATTTTTAAATTACAAATTACAAATTATTAATTTTAAAAGATTATAAATTTATAATTTATAATTAAGAATGTATAATTTAATTTATTACTTTATAAATGTATAAATCAATAATTAAGAAATTTTAATTTTTAAATTATAAATTATAAAAAAAAATTGAGAAAGATGAAGACCATATTGCCTCAATTTGAAGAAGACGATGAAGAATGGCTTGAAACTGCATCCACCATCGCATCTCAATCCGAGAGCGATTTAGATCACTTGAGTGAACGATCGGTTTATCATTTGACATGTTTAGATGTTTAGATATTACAAAGTTTTTTTTTTTTTTTATTATTATGTACTTTCATTTAGAGGTTTGCTCAAATCCACCTCTATGTAATTATTTTTTCTAAATTAATGACGGATAGAGGGATCCATGCCAAACCCCTCATCACCTTATTTGGTGGTGTTTTTGAAAAAATATAATTGATAAAAAAAAATTAATATAAGTATAAATTTCTAAGTTTTTATAAAAATTTAAGTGTTGTAAAATATTAAAAATCACATAAGTATAAATTATTAAGTCTTTTAAAAAAGTATAAGTGTTGAAAAAAACATTAATAATCACATAAATATAAAAACTTCAAAATTTTAAATTCATTTTCAAAAGAAAAAAAAAAAAAAGAAACTCGCGGGCCAACCTGCGAGCCGGCTCGCTAGTCGGACTGTCTAGCTCGGCTCATATATAAACCGGCTCACCTATATAGTGGGTTGGTTTTGAGCCGAGCTGGACTTTTCAATTTTTAGCCCTCCACGGTCCGGACCGTGAACGGCTCGCAAGCCGGCCCAGCTCGGCTTGGGACTGCCATTAACCGTCTGTTAAACGAGCCGGGCTGGCTCGGCCCGGCTCATTTGACACCTCTATATCCAAGTCCCCTAGTATAAATATATACAACCACAGCGATCCAATCTATTTAGGGGTGTTCGCGGTTCAGTTTGGATCAATTTTGGGACAAAAAGTTAATCAATCCAAACTATATAATGTATATTGAATCGGTTTGGATCGATTAGATTTTTATTTTAAATTCAGTCCAATCCAATCCATTTTAAATTGGTTTGGATTGGATCGATTAATTCAAATTTTTAATTTAAATTTTTAACTAAAATATTTGACAAGTTACTATTGATAATTAAACTAATTTAATCAATTGATTTGTAAATTTTATTTAGCTATCATATCACATTAATCTTGTGGAATTAAATTAAATTATGTAAGAACACGCAACTATAAAGTTATAAGTCCACAATAATTATTTCTATATATTTAATTTTTGAAAGTGAAAAAATCCTAAGTTTAGTTTATTTTAATTTATTTGTGTATTTTACAATTAAGATATGTATTTTTATATTATTAGTATATAAATTTCAGTTCGGTTTGGATTGGATCGATTTTTGATATTAAAATCAAAAACTGATACAATCCGAACTGAATTGAAATAATCCGATCGATTTTTAGAAAACAAATTCAATTCAATTCAAAAAAATTTGATTTTGATCAGTTTTCAATTTTTTGGATCAGTACATGGACATTAAATGGTATGATAATTGTGTCTGTTGGAGTGTGATTCCGTCCCCCCTCCCCCCCAATTACATTTTGACTAACTGAAAGTATCATACTTATTGTTGCTATCAATAGTCGGATTGAAGTGTCGAGCTGTTATAAGGGGCAATTATGACATTTTGAAGGCTAATATTACATACCAAATATTCAGTATGGAATAAGGAACGTTGCCGTGACAAGCAATTCACAATCCAATCTTCATATAAAATAAAATAATAAATTTGTTAATCTCAATATAATCTCTTCATATTTAAATCTTCGCTACTATTTATATTTTGAATCAAATGTGGCCTTCATCTTATTCTTGCATATTGATTCTCTAACTTATACATATCTATAACTCTTCATTTATTTGGGCATTGAAGTCTTTGGACAAATCCTAATAGAAGAGAGGAATACAAACTAGCAATGAATTTTTATTTTCTAATTAATGTGAACAAAAAAAATAATTTAATCAAGTAAATTAAGATCACAATAGCAGCAATAATATGCAAGAAAATTAATTGAAAGGAAGTTAACAATTTACATGGAAAAACTTCCTCAATGTAAGAGTGTAAAAGACCACGAAATCGAAGTCAAGATAAATTCCAGTATTACCAAACTATGGTACAAATAGCTTTCTCTAGTTATAATCATAAGATATTATACTTAACTTTTCAACAATATCGGCAGGAATTTCCAGTTAAAATTTCAACCCCAATCAAAGAGGTTTTGATCATGCAATCTAGTTTGATAAAAATTGGACAGAGCTGAAAATGCCCATAAATTTCATTATAAACCTCTTTCCTCATCATCCTATGGCCACAATAGTTTATATATTTATACTGGGGCTAAGTAATCCTAGTAGTAAGTGGGTTTAAACCTCCACAAAGAGTAACTCAATCCAACAATAATTATCCTAACTTGTCTTTACTTTTAGATCTTGGTTTAGTTTAAAGGTCAGAACCAAAAATTCGCTCCTAACTAAATAAAAATCCCAACTCACATCAAAATGATAAATGTCGTAATACCTCAAGGTTGGGAGACAATACAAGAAATAAAATAAAATAATAGAGTTCAAGTACTATAATACGATATACATAATACAAAGGTGTAATATTTTATTTTGTAAACTTATAAGATCTTTTATTAAAAAATTTACCAAAAATTTTATTTAATCTTATACACTTTCAAACATTTTATTAAATATTTTTAACACATAATTATAGACTCATCCAAACACTCTCTAAATCTCTCGTTGGATTTAATATTTGTATCAATTATGAGAGGCGTAGAAATTATTTGAAGTAAACTGAATCCATCTTTAGAAGCACTAAGAACGCTTCTAAAGACTTGTAATGAGATAAACTAGGGCTGTCAACTGGTCAGATTTGAATCGGATCAGTTATATTTGAATTCGAATCGATTATTAAAATTCATATTCGAATCCGATCTAATATCATATAGGATATTTGTTAGTTGGTACAATATCCGAATCCAATAGATATCCAAAATTCGGAAAAAAAAAATTCGTGTCAAATATGATTTTCCTGAGGTTGTAGATCCATTGATTGGGATAATTGAAAAGGGGCTCATCTTTGAACAAATGGAGATGTGTAGAAAGCTAGAGAATTGAAGAGACGGATTAATCTTGGTATTAGTTTTATCCTTCTTTGGAAACTTTAAGAATATATCAAAGAAGCCTATGCCTGAGATGAATATGGGATCATAAGAAAACAATATCACATACATTAGAAAGACTTGAGACATAGAAATAGATGAACTGGCTAGACACAAACATTGAAAACAACTCTAAGCACCTAATGAAAGGTGAAATATTCAAGTAAGTGTGACTAGATGAAGAAACTCACAACAGTAATCCCAGTAAGGAGGATTTTTCACTTTTCTAAGACAAGTAAGAGTTACTCGAGATTGAAGAAAAGAAAATGTATAACCAATTGGATTAAATGAGATAAGAATCTGTAACGAAATCATCCTTGGAGTAGTAAGATAGTAAGTGCTGACACTACATGATCCTTCATATGTCATATCCCCAAATTTTGAAACCTCGAAATATAAAAAAATGTGAAATCGATAAGTTTAGCTAGATCAATTTTGGGTTTGATTTAGTTACAACTTAGAATTAAATATTTATAACCAAGGGTTTGCATTGCAAATAAGAGAAGGACTTTATTGCAAAAAAATTATAAAGTTTAGGGGATTAATGTAAGCAGAATAAAAGTTCAAGGGCTTCAAAATAATTAAATTTGAACTTGATTGCCCAGAAACAGAAAGGTTAGGAGTCAAAGTGTAAGAAATAGAAATTAGAGGGCTAAATTGAAGTCTGGGGACCAAAGTGAAGGCGATTTAACTGTTTAGGGTGAAGTCGGCCAAACGTTTTGGGGTCTGATTGAAAGGGCTGCAAAATACTTTTCTATATATAGGATTAAGGACAAAAAATATTCAAATTCTCAAAATATACCCCAAACCCCACCCGGCGTATTATGAAAGTAAACTAATAGAAATACTCCCCCCAGGTCAAGGATCAATTACATACCAAACTTTACCCAAAACAACCGGTGAAGTGGCCGAAAAAGAAAGGAGATAGCGAGCTCACAGCGAGGGTGGCAATTCCGTCACTTTCGGTGGTGGAAATAGACAGGGCTTAGGCAAGGAGGTGGTGGTGTCAATTTGGGACTTCAGTCAGCAGCAGTGGCAGAATTAAAGGTGGTGGTGGACAGCGGCGGATTAGGGCTGCCACGGCTTTAAATGGAGAATTGGCTGGCTTCCCGACATCAAACTGAAAATTGATTTGGGGGTTCTCACGGGCTCAACTAGATGCACCTAATGGTAGTGGCAATCTCCATCTCCAGCTGCGGCGCATGACGGCGATTTTGGACCTACTTGTACAGAATAACATCCCAAACTTGTTTGGGCCATCCCCGGCTTGAGATTGGATCTCGATTCGATCCGATTTTGATAAATTTCATATCAAATATTAATTCGATTGCTTTTTACAATTTCGATCAAATGATCATTAAATTGGGAGTATCGAATTGTAATTGAACTCAAGTTAATAATGTAATGTTTTAAATTAAGAATTAATTATATGATCTAAGCTTAGTAGGTTAAGAAATATTGGTTTAGATCTATGTCCCTGGACTTGATAATATGATCTATTATTTTATGAAGAGGGATTGAGTTTAAATTAAAAGATTAAGTTATGTAAATGTTAGAACAAGAATGAATTATCCAACTTGGGCCAGATTAACTCATAAAACCCAACTGGTTTAGGAGCCCGAACCCTCATAACGTATTGTAAAATAAGTAAAGTGACAGATGGAGTTTACTGGGGGTAGTTTGAGGATTGAGTTAGTCCAAGCATGTAAAGCTGTTAAGACAGTTAAAACAATAAGATGATAAAGTGGGAATGATTGGGCTCAAGTAAGTAAAGTCTTGTAATGCTAAAGTATCATGCAGTCAAAAGATTAAGACCATTTGAGATAAGATGAAATTGAACTCGAGTGTCAGAATAACCTAAAGTTTGATAAAGATATTAACTATAATTATATTTAAAAATCATAGGATTGATAGAATGGCAACTCGGGTTATTTTATGATAGTTCTCGATTCGACTAGGAAGTCAGAATCTGAGCAACCATACGACTAGGAATTCCTCTGCATTTTCCAAGTGAGTTTATACTCAGTAGTATGAGATTTCTTTGCTAGGGAAAGAACATATATTTGCTATATATCCTGGATGTTTGATTCCTTTTAATCTATGTATTGAAAATAGTACTCCACATCGCCTTTTTATACTTAGTGCTTCTATTGATATTGATTGATATCACTTTACTTGATATTTGGTGATTGTGTTGAGGAAGTTGAAAAGTAATTTCGAAATATATATTTTACTCGCCATGTCTAGCTTAAAACCAGCTTGGGCTGAATCAGTGATTACATGCTTAAGATGGCAAAGTGACATATTAAGTGAAATGTTGTTGGACATATTTAGTGATATCAGTGATTATACATAATACTCTTAGGGTAGGCCCTGGGATTGATTACGAAAGATGGCCGAGCGGGACGGACCGATGGTGATACATCTTTCGACTAATACCCGTATGTAATACACATATAATTCTTACTCAGTAGGCTAGCTGGAGGAAGCCACCTATGAGTGGGATCAGGCATGCAGCTAACCATGCCTAGTGAGTGATTAAGTGTCCGAGTCGATCACTCAATACTTTGGAGGAATAAGAATTTTCGTGTTTTCGAAAGTGGAATGATAAGGTAGGAGAACCACCAATAGCAAAAGTGTGAAAGTGGTTATTAATTTTATTTTTATGTTTTGAAACTTGATTATTTGACACAAACCTGGTGATTGTTCAAGTAACATATCAACCCCTTGTGGTCATAATTGTGATTTAAACCTCTGTGAGAGACAGTGAATTTGTGAAGTCTCATCACTGGTATGAAATAGTGGTGAGATGTATCACTCTAAATTTTGACTAAAATCTTCTCTCACGGCTCTTGGAAAGTTTGATGCTTCTACTTGTTGCTTCTATAATATTTGGGAAACTTCCACTCTGTTAATAGTGCTAAACTATCTCACTAAGTCATTTGGACTTACGTTATTTTATTATTATTTTCATTCTTTACCCCAGATAAGGATGAGTGATGAAGATACATTAGCCAGGCGACGCCTAAGGTAATGAGGGTGATAGAAGTGCTAAGTGTGATTCATGATATTTCGATTCATAGTTGAACATATGATTGATGTTGTTGTAGAAGTTAAATACTTTGAATTTTGAAATGAAAATTTTATGTTATTCAGAGGAGACTCGTGGTATAGAGTGGGTAGCATCCCATACAGGAGCAAGCACCTCACGGCTGGGGCATTACATAGTTGTATAAAAATATTATATTTAATAAAGCAAATTTACGTCATATTTGAATTTTTAATAATTTTTTTGTAACACCCCAAAATTTTCATGATTTATAAAATTTAATTTTAATATTTAAATTTCATGAATGTTATGTTATAATTGCTAAATTATTATTTTATTAAATTTTGGGGGTCTTGTTAAGAAGAAAACTTCAATTTTTAGAAATTTTAAAAGTTTGGGGTCAATCCAAAATTTATCAAAACCTGATTGAGCGCTTTTTGAAAATATTGGGGTTTGCATAGAAGAAGTTTGGTTAATAGGGTCCAAGCCCTATTTTCTAATAATTTCAGGGACCTAATTGATGTTCTTAAAAAGATTTTGGGGTCAAATCTGAAAATTAAAAAAATTAATTTTATAAAAGTTGGCATTTACATTTTGAACGCCCCATTCTTCCTGTTTCTCCTTCCCGTGGCACCACCACCTCCTCCAGCGATCTTCACCGGCAGCTGGAATCTGCCCAAACCAAACTATTTAAACCTTTCCCCACACTCCCAGCTACAGTTGCACACCACATACACGGCGGTACAGACAGCGAGTCACCGAAAATAGGGAGCTAAAACTCAATAGCGGCGGTCTTGACGGGCGACGGCGGAGCTGTGGCCAAAGCTCATTTCTGGATAGAGATATTGGAAACTCTCGGCGTGAGGAAGCTGAAAACACCTTGCATACTGGTTTGATGCATCGGCGGTGGCGACGAAAAAACAGCGATCGGATGGTGGTGGCGAGAGAGACCCATTTGAAGTTTGAGCTTGATTGAAGGAGATTTTAGCTGTGAAACTTGAAACTGACAGTGGCTTTAGACTCAGGAGGTTGAGATGAGCATTCCGGCAGCGGCGGAGAGGCAGTTTCACATCCTTGAAACAACGAACGCACCTGTGTATTTGGTTTGTGGTTTCGGAACTCAGGTGGCCAATCTTGAAATTTAGTTGGTTGTACCTATATATATATATATGTGTGTATATATTGTACTGCCAAGAATGAAGATTTGGGTATGATTGGTATATATATGTGTGTAAGATTCCCATGCAAGAAGAATATTCAATTAAGTAGACCAGAACATGTTGTGCTAAATGCCAAATTTTGGATTTAATATTGGTACTAAGTGATTAATCTAAATTAAGGATTATGTAATGAAAAGATTAAGTGGCATTTGATTAGGATTAATTATGTAGAGATTGGACTATTTTGTGTGGATTGACTAGGATGATGATATGATAACGACTTTGTAGTCAAGAACGAAATATCATGTTATTTTTGGAACCGATATAGAACATCATGGTTAATTCTAGAATAATCAGTCTATGGGAGTACTTTGTGTAGGTAGTGACTATTAAACTTATATCATCATGTTAATCAATAAGTTAGTAATGTTAGAATACTTATGATGCAATTCTAGAAGGCTATTAGAGATGAATTGGAGTTTTGACTATGGAAATACTCTTTTGATTAGGTGACGAAGACATAGGTCCTGCCGATCAGTAGATTGTGGGGTGTGGTCGTTTGTTGAAACTACAAGATGTGAGGATCTGTTAATCTGGCACTTCTCATACTATCTATTATTGTGATGAACCCCTTTGTGGATTTTCTATTTCTGTTTCTGTTTCTGCTATCTGTATCTGTATCGTACTCTGATTTGTTTGAAATTTGGAAGTTGTTTGAATTTTAATTATTAAATGTTATTCGATATGAACACCCCTGTGAGGGTTATCGTTTGTTATTAATTTCGAATTCTGTCTATTCTAGCACCCAGAACCTTACCTATTATCTGTATCTTGTTGTCTGTCTGTCTCATATCTATACTGATCTGTATCGTTCTCTGATGCCTCGCCAGTATATTTGTTTATCTGTTCAGCTTTATTTGGCTATGTTGGCTTATCTGAATCTATTTACTACTATCATGTTACCTTGACAGCATTTCTGTTATGTTCTATACTATTTTGTTTCTGTCATGTTTTGTTCTGCACTGTTTTGTCTTGGAACCAGCGGTGCGCTAGGGACTTTCCCCTAGGCATCTGTACAAATGGTTATTGATTTTGTTTTTTATGTGTACGGAGAAAATGTGGGCTAAGGGTCGATCTGGGCGAAATGTTTGGTTATGTGGGGCACGCTAGGGACTTTCCCCTAGGTATCAGCGGTGTGCTAGGGGTTTCCCCTATGCATCTGCAATGCGCTATACAATTCGTATAGGCATCCGCCATGTACCAAACTGTTACACTTAGGTAAACAGATTGTCTGACTGGAATAAGCTGATTCTGCAATGCATGTCTATAGTCTTTTCTTGGGATGCATATGCTTTTGGTTTATTTTGCCTATCTAAATTCTATCTGTCTGGATTTGTCTTAGAGTAATAAGGCAGGAGAGTTTCCTATTTTGCTATGTTTACTGTCTGATTCTGAATCTGTCATGTTTTGTATGCTTAATTGATGATCTGTTGAGTTGAACCTTCCTCGATAAATCTCTTCTGTTATTCTTAAGTTTTTGGACTTACCCCCCCCATGTCTCTTGACCTTCTCAGACAGGTTTTGGTGATGATCTCGTACTTCAGGCTTGGAAGGATGTAAATATGTTTTGTAATATAATAGGTGCTTAAACCCTTGTATGAATCACTATTATGTTTAGTGGAAACTTGGGGATGTTGTGAGATATCAGACTTGAACTTATGGTTTGTAGTAGATGTGAATCGATGAACAATGAGATTTGTCATGGCATGTAACTCATACTTTTGTTAAGATTTGCTTAGGTTGAAGCTTGTTGCTATCTTTGATGATTTTGAAAAAATAAAATAAAATTCTAATGGGCCTATTGTTTGAATTATGTATGAGATTTAAGTCTGGACTGAGTGGCGCTTCAGCTTAGATGCTATCCCGAGTGGGGGTGCTATATTTTTCTTATATTTTAGTGGCGCTTCAGTTTATTACATTTTCATATTATATTAATGCATAGGTGAAGTATTGTATATTATTATATTTGACATTTTATCAGTATCCCTCTTATTTTTTTAGACTAAATACTTAATATTAATAGCATAATATACATGTTAATATAGATATTAGGTCAATATAATATATAGATTTTATTTTAAAATATTTATTAATAATATATATATATGAGTATTAATTTAATAAAAAATTATTTAAGTTTGAATTCGAATCTTTAACGGATCGATTTACTTAATTTCGTATCCAATTCACTTATTTTAAATTACAAATATTTATAATTGAATTTGATTCATCGAATATTTTAATCAAATAAAAATTTTAAAATTTGAATCGAATTAAAATTTGATTCATTGATAGCTAGCCCTAAGAAAAATATTATAATATTCGGATCATAAAACCATTTAAGAAAAGGTCCAAATGTAGTAGAAAGACCACTAACATTAGGTCCATGGACTTCTGTAATGTGTTCACAGCCCAACCCAATCCAGTATCATAAAGGGAGCATGAAATGCTATCTTTCAATTGTTCAATTATTGAAGCGTCGATTTCACTAGTGTTTATCTTAATGTAGAATCAGACTACTTTCAATTAATGAGCCAGGTGATGCCATTCTCACATTTAAGTATGAGGCCTGGAGTTCTAATTCTAATACGTCTCAATGTGTATTGTGTGTGGAAAATAAATAAATAAATGACTGAGTTTAATCAAATGACCTAATTTATTTAGTTTTTTTTTTTTATTATTTATATACATCCATGCTAAGAGTATGCTAAATTCAAATTTTCGATATCATATTTTATATGTAAGAGTAACGCCACTAAATCGAAGGCCATTGACACTTAATTTATTTAGTCGGAACAAGATTTTGCGTAAATCTAACTGTTGATGAATTATAAGCTCAACCAAAAGTGCATGGTGATATGAAAAAAAGACATATTCTCATTTCTTTAGCATCATTTTATTGCAAACTTCGAATATTAATTTAAAATATCTGTAAAATTGAAGTTTCAATTTGCAATTAACTACAGAATTCAGGCACTGAAATAACTTTTTACTCCGTCATAAGTTGTTTTGTCATTTAAAAACACAATATTAATAAGTTCTACTGGAATCTTCAAAAGAAAATCTTGTGATTATGGTTTATGTATTTCTTAATTATAATATTGAAATACATATATTAATATTCCTCATAAGCACCGGAAAATTGTATGGAGAGAGATTTTTATTTATTATGCAAAAAGTAATATTGTAGTGTTACTAATTACTATGTCCATTAATGTTGATTCATTTATAAAAGTAGATAAATACGCAAATATAGTAATTTAGCTATGGTTTTTGCTTTTTGATATTATAGTAAATATTATTTCCAATTTATTGTGACTTTAGAAATATTTTCTTAACAACCAAATGTACATTAATTTCACCTCCTTTACTATTTTTTTAATTCACTTAGTCACACTCTTCGTGAGAAATGCATTCAAATTATAAATTCTTTTTTTTCCCCAAAAACTAACCCTCATGCATGTATCTTTTTATAATGTCTCAAATTAACATATGATTTTCTTAATTAAAATGACTTTTCTTAAAAAAAATAAAAAGATACTTTCTGATTAAAAACAATATATATATATATATATATAATAATGCCTAAGAAATTAATACGCCTCCATTCTTATCCCTTGCGGACAACGTCTAATTAAAAATTTTATATATAATTTAATTATTCATCATAATTTATTTTAAATGCCATCTAAGTTAGTGGTATATATCTAAGGAGCCTGAATCACATAATCATGCAAACATAGCATAAAATTAAATACTTCTTCAATGAGGAAAGCAAAGAAAACAAGGATCCTTTTGTCTTTGCTACAAAGCTCCAAACAGCAGTAACTTTTTTGGTCTTTATTGCCCTAGTTAAGTGCAAGCACATGGAGCCTACTTCTGCTGCAAAATAAACAAACCAAAGGCAGAAGAAGAGAATATTGGCATGCTACATAAAGTTCAAAACTAGTTTTTTACTAATCAAAATCCTATATGTTTATATATATACTTATATAATGACCAAATTTATAGTTAAATATATAAATTCAGCCATATTAATGCATTATTCAATCGATCAGCATGTAGTGATAGGAGCTTTTATCGTTATGAAAAAGTGTCTTGAATAGTAAGGGAAAATAATCAATTTATAAGCTGTTTCAAAATTTTCACATTTTTCAATGTGGAATAAAATTATATATTTACCATCAATATATATATATATGTATGTATATACATATATATTAGCAGAAAGATGAAGAGTGCATGTTACCCTCCACTTTGCCTTATAAAAACTAACATGAATAAACAGGAACTAACTGCCAATCAATTAAGGTTAACTACCACTTTTATGTAATAAAATAACTAGAAAACCTGATAGGGAATATTCTCCGGTAAGCTTTTATGGTGCCAAAAATGAAAACTACAGGTTTTTCCTATTATTATAAGATAATAAAACAAAAACTAGGGATCTATGCAAGTCAGCACAAAAACATATAAATATTTGCTAAACTAAGGAATCTTGTCGGCTAGTTGAGCGTCCACAAATCAATTATGAAAATTGGATATATGGACTGAAACTTTTTTAATGATTTGCGGCAGTATTCCTAAATCATTTAAAATTATTGGATTATAAGAAGTGTGTAGTGAAAAAATATCAGATTTATTTTTTTTAGGACATTTTCAAATTTTCAAAACTTAAACAAATAAAACAACACATTTTTCAATTTTACTTTTCAAAACACACAAAATTATCCCCAAAATATTCCTTACTATTCACCCTAAAAAATCATTTCATCAATGCGCACGCGCGCGCGCGCGCGCACACACACACACATATATATATCAATCATTTCATCTATATATACATATTTATAATTGATATCAAATATTCATTTTACTCCACCAATCCAACAAAGAATTTGTCCCCTTCCAAAATACT
Source organism: Jacaranda mimosifolia (assembly GCA_018894105.1). Classification (NCBI taxonomy): domain Eukaryota; kingdom Viridiplantae; phylum Streptophyta; class Magnoliopsida; order Lamiales; family Bignoniaceae; genus Jacaranda; species Jacaranda mimosifolia. The sequence continues at coordinate 8,420,507 of CM032123.1, forward strand.
ACCAAACAAACAATTTTCTCCTAAAATATTCTCCATCTATCCCACAAAACAAAAATAGACAATAACCACATTCCCTCAATCCACTTCCCAAAATACCTTTTTCCCAAAATATTTTCTATAATTTACCCAAAATAAAAACAAACAAAGCCATCATATCTTTAAACACATAGGTGGATCCGTGCAAGCAGTTGTATAATCATTTAACGAATATCAATTCATGGTCTATGTTTTGGGATTCAAATTTTAATAAATATGACTGAATCTAATTAAAAAAATATTATTTAATCCAAACAACATTAGAAAAGGAAAAAGAAAAAGAAAAATTCCCCCAAGTAAAAAGGACAAGACCAGCTAACAATTTTTAATTTTCTAGGTATATGGCAGATTGAAGCACTAGCGAGTAACAAAAATTGGAACAAGGACTAGTGTACACGTGAAATTCAAACGTAGTAACTCGAACTTTTGTTTTGTTATCAGGTGTTGGCATGCACATATATGCCATTGACAGGGAAAAAATTGGTTTTTATATTCTGGTTGATTTTTTTTTTTTTTATTGCTTAAAAGAACAGGTTTATTTAAATGAAGATTTAATTATAATTTCTTCATTTTTGAAGAAAAGAGCCCGTCATCACCATATAATCTCATAATTAAGATGACCTGTGCTTTTTTGTAGTGATTGGCAACTTTTAGTCTGAATTTAATAGGAATTTATCCATTCCAGTTTGTCCGATCTTAATTGGGTAATTGAGATCTGAAAACACATACTGATTTTGTTGGGTCTCATTCATACCTAAATTTGGATAGAAATTTTTAGGCGAACGATATGTGCGTCAATTAATTATTTAGGCAATCGTTGTCTTCATTTCGAAGGAATGCTTTTATTTTTTGAAACTTTATAAAATATAAATAGATATTTTTCTAAAAATCTAATTTTTTTCCTTCAAAAATATTATTGAAGAAATCTAATCATTTCAAATAATTGTACCAGTGAATATATTTCTATCTTTCAATTATTATTTTAAGTATTTAAATATATATATATATTTATAATTTTTTAATTATTATATTATTACTATAAAAATAATATATAATAATATAAAATTTTGATGTGAGCCACTTAGCAGAAAGAAAGAATTGGTGGCTAGTATGCTACAACAAATCAAGAGAAAGAGGTATTTGGATGGAAGACAGTCTGCCCCACGGGCCACAGCAAAGGAGGGCGACCATACTTACGAGTAGATGCTAGTTATGGTTATACTGCTGAATCGACTCCAATCAACAATTATGTTGATTCAGGGGCTTATTGATCTAATTGAATGGACATCATTAATCCAACAAAAATTTATATTAAAAGACATTTACAATATAATTTATTTTTTTGATATAACAATCAATTGTACATCATGATAGTATTGATCAATTAAAAATATATCATCAATTTTTATAATTTATAAATATCAAATATCAACAATAATTTGCTATATAACAATCTTCATGCACTAAACTAATAATGTGACACCAAAAAATTTCAACTATAAGAAAATATACGAAAAAAATCATATCTTTATAAGTTTAATTTAAAATTCTAGTTACATCCATAAAAATGGGGGGACAATCAAAGTATGCAACTTTTCTTAGCCACGAGAGGACAAAAGCAATGGCATAACTACTGTTAATCCACATGGCTCCTTTTAACTTAGCCGAATTTCGGTTTCCACATAGTCGTAACGCACATGACTTCGGCGGGATGATTGCCTTTACAGAATTTTTGTTAATCTCATTTGCCCTTTGATTCTTCGTCATTAAGCTAAATAGCTAGTTTTCAGATACACAGAGCCCCCACCTGAATAAAGCAGACTCTGACCCCCCAACAACCCCCACCATTGTTATATATAGATGCAACCCTCAACTAACACACACAAAAAGAGTATTCCATGGTATACTTATAGTATTAGTATGCGTATGCAAGCTCGTGCCATATTTTTCAATTAATTATGTATTCGAATATCAAATCATACGCCGTAATATTATTGAAAGTCAAAGGTCTTGATATAATTTATAAATTATTCTCTCTCTCACTCTTTGAAATATCTTTCTAAAACAAAATTCCTATCAAAACTAACAAAACATTACATGATTGAATTTCTATATTTAACAATAAATTTGATCATTATATTTTCATTTAACAATCATAATTCACTTAAATACATTATATTTAGGTCAACCAGATAAAATATCTTGTATACCTGTCAAATTTTGTGAAAATTTTCCAAGGCAATGCACTAGCAAAATTTTGCTCGCATGAGATTGTAAAATTTATTAAGACTATGTTCCCATTTGGATAGAGGAAAATTTCATTATTATTTTTTAAAAAATATAATTAATTAATTGAAAATGCTAGTTAAATTTATATCAAGACATAAGTATAGAAATGAAATTATACTATTTGTATTAGAATTAAGGACAGAGTTGGGACTTTTTATCTTAGGGGGAAAATTGAATTGTCAAAAATAGAAATATTTTTTTATTTATTTTGTAGGGTAAAATATGTATTTTCAATTAAATGAAAAGCAAATATATATATATAGTATTTGAAGAATGAGAAAATTATAAATTTTATAAAATTTGCTATTATATTTATATTTTCAAAAATTTTAGTAGACAAGTGATTTTAGAATAAGAGATAAAATAGAGAATGAAATAAAAAATTTAAGGTGCAAATTATTAGCTTGTAAGCTTTAGAATTATAATTATGACGAACTTCGTCTCATGGAGACATTTTTTCCTTCACTAAATATTGCAAGGTTAATTGCATTAAGTACCCTACTTTTACAAGCTCTTGAATGTCTTGGTCTTTGTCCTAATCCATTTTTACAAAAGAGTGGTACTTTAATTATTCTCCTTTCTAATTAAAAATAATCTACTTTGAAAGTTCAAAAATTGAGTGGGTCCCAAATGTCACCCTCCATTCTCCATAAATACCCCTCCCCTGCTCCTCAATTCTTCCCTTTTCCCCTTCTCTCCTCTCTCCGGTTCTCTGAAAAAAATTTGTCACGAGCCATGATTTCTGCCGAAAACCCGGTTCATTACCAACTCCCGGTTCTTGAACATACTCTCACTCCTGCTGAAATTCATGAGCTCTTTTCCCTACTCCAATCAGAACCATCAATCCACTCAACGTCTAGCTCGGAGACGAACCGGTCGGTTTACTCCTTGGAAGAGCGGAAGCGTAGGCGAATGATTTCAAACCGGGAATCCGCCCGGCGGTCCCGTTATCGAAAGAAGAGGCACTTCGAGAACCTCACAAACGAAGTGAACCAGCTTAAACTCGAGAATCGAGAACTGAAAAATCGGTTGTGCATGCTCACTCACGATTGCCACTTGGTTCAAAGAGACTCAAACAGGCTATTATCCGAATCCATTTACCTCCGACAAAAACTCACCGGTTTACACCAAATCTTACCACCAATCATGCGCCTACAGTAATTATCATCAAGATTAACGTTAAACAACAATAATTATGGCCCAACTAATCCCTAAACTGCCCAACTTTTTTCTTTTTCCTTGTTCAATTCTATCTATTTCTCGTGCATGCATTACATGGGTGGTTTTGAGTATTTTAAGGAACCACCTTTGGCTGCATGACCATGTAAAGAGTAAATTGAGGGTTTGCTTTTATTAGGGTTTTTTTCAGATTTTTCTTTTCTTTTTTTCCTTTGGTTCTTCCTTAGGGTCTCATATTCTAGTAGTTAGGCAGTTAATGATTAGTTTGAGGCCAGGATTTGAGATTCTTAAGTAGTTGGCTGTAGCTTTTTTATGTTGTTCTAAGGCGCATTAGCTTTTGTAATTTGAAAGTAATCAAGGAGATGCCATGTATCATTATCACCATCCATATAATATATATATATATATATATATACATATGTAATTATAACTACTGTCATAATTGAGTCCCATTCCAAATCTTCTTTTTCAAAAGTTCCTTTCTTGCTAAAGATTTTGATGGTAGACTTGTGTTGGAATTAGTTGGACATATATATACACATATACATACATATTAGGTTGTCCTAGTATTTTATATAGAAAATTCATGGGAGTATCTAAGTTGTGTAGTATTTTAAAACTGCTAGATCACGTGAGTTCCACGTGAATCTACTTCTGCCCTGGAGCTTATGTCCAGTCAAGAATTTCTATATTTTTGTGTTTTAATTAATTTCATATGCGTGGACAAATTCATCTCACTCATGAGCAATTGAGTTTCTGGAGTGTGTACGCTATTTTTTTCATTTTTATATATAGAAATTTTATTCCATATTGTTCAATTCAAAATTTATAATATTCGACCCGATAATACAAATAAACTGAATTTTTGCAAAGTAATACAAACAATTAGGATTTGTTTGCTTCAATTGATTATGCTTGATAGATACATAATCACTCCTAATTTATTGTTTGTTTGCTTTGATATAGGGCCCATGATAAGTCATTGACCCTATATTAAGTTGAAATATGGATCAAGAGATGAGAGACTTGATACATTTTTTTTGGGTTGAATAAGATTCAAAAAGAATAAATTACCCTTGATTAGTATAAAAAAAGATATATTAAAATAAATAATAAAATATTATAATCGTAAAATCATATATTTTGTTTTAATTTACTTTTCAATTAATCTTACCAACCAAACGTGAAATTATATTGTTTTATCTTGATAGACTTAAAATATATTCATTTATTTGTATATCATTTATAATCACATTATTCCAAGCAAACTAGCCCTTAGAGTACAGGTATGCAATTTTTTTTTTTTTATTTATCAATACGCACATCAGGAGTTCAATAGAATTCAAACCTTGACACCACACTTTATATGTAAAATTTATGTAATTAGACCACAACTTACTTGCTAGACGCATACAATATAAAATTGAAGCACCAATTCACATGTTAATAGAATTCAAAAAATATTTGCAAATTTAGATACTATAAAATTAAAGACTACTTTTTGGGGTATATTTTTAAATCCTCTTTTTATTGCCACAGCAACATTAGCTGGATCAAAATTCCTTCAATCCATCAACCAAAACCATCCACAAATCAGTTTTTTGTAAATTAATTAAGCCAAATTGCAAATAAGATGAGTCTCTATGCAATGGACAATAACTTTTTTCAAGATCAACAAACCCTTATTCAAGAGACTAAACTTTCAGTTGAAAGATCGAAAGAAATATATAACTATAGATTCACCAATAACTATTGAATGTGAGAATTTATTGTAAAAGGAAGAAGAACAAAGGAGAATAGAACTAGGGTTGTAGTAATGATATTTGGTGGGAAAAAAGTGAGGTGAGTGATAATAGAGCAAAGATGAAATGCTAGACAAAGGAATACAAACTCAATACGTACTTAAGAGATAAAGAAGTGCACACAATAATAAGAAATCGAAAATTACAAAAATAAGACTATAAATAAAGTCATATTTTGCAAAAGATGACCCGAATTAATGCCATGGCAAAACTAGGATCATTATTATAAAAAAATCAAAAAAAGGGGGCAAGGCTTGTTGGAAAGCACAATCAACATTAGAATATGCATACGTGGTGCTTCGCTGGCACAATTTCATGCCTTGTCACGTGCCACATGTATTTTGATAAAGAAAAAATTGTAAAAATAGGACCACAAATAAACCATTTTGTAAAAGAGGGCCGAAATTAAGGAGCAATAAAGAAGATAACTAAACTTAAGAAACAGCAATAAAAATAACACATAAAACTGAAATAAGGAGCCAAATGATGTCAATTTGCAAACTAGTTAATTTTCATTCAAATTTGTATCAGTAATCATTTCAAATGAATGGGGTGAATTTCTTAGTATTTCGATGTCATCAATTTTTGCCCTATTTTTTGCTGCTCAATATTTTAGTTCTATGCGGCTATCTCTTTTGTTGCTCCATCATGTTCTGCTTCTTAAGATTGATTATCTTTTTTGCTATTTCTTAATCCCGGCCCACTTTCACAGAATGACTTTACTATAGTCCTATTTTGTAATTTTTTATTTATCAAAATATACGTGGCACATGACGAGGTACAGAGCTGTGCCATCCAAACGTCACGCAAGCATATTTTGGCATTGAATGTACTTTCCAAAAGCTAACTATGCTTTCTGTCAAGCTTTATCTTCTTTTTTTTTTTTTTTTTTTTACAGTAATAGTTCTCGTTTTGCCACTTCTTTAATTCCAATTTATTTATTTTTGCAAAATGACTTTATTTACAATCATATTTTTATAATTTTCTCGATTAATATAGATGGCTACTTGAATAGATGATTTATATATATTATTACTTGCTTCATATATATAAGTTTACAGAAATACCCCACACACCATCACTCCACTAACAACTAACAAGTAATTAACGTCTATTAAGTTATCCACCAACAATAATTTCATTTAACTTTACCCACTAACAATAACTTTTATTAGTTTACCCATTAACGTCATGCTAACAATTGGGTCAACGATCAGGGCTAGTGTTGTCATTTTAAACACTCTCCCTCAACCCCAGTACGTTTTTGCAACCGTTCTTAATTGAAGACGAAAGTCGTCAAACGTGTTGGCCCTCAAATCTCTCCCTTTCTGGGAACACATTATGGCATTTGGCTCCATTGGAATCGAAATTGGCTTATTCTCAAATCATTACAGACATCATCAATAAATCTTTGGAATATTTTTGTTGATGGAGAAATATTCTTTTTGAGAGTACGAACAACTCTAGATTAAGAAAGTGTTTTGAGTTGCTTCATTGAAAAAGAATTGATAAATTTTTATTCTTTTGGTGGATTTCTTTTTCACAATCACATATTATGATTAGATCATCCAGGTGCACTAGCTAGCATAACAGTTAGCTTTCCTAACAAAGGAGAATATTTCGTATGTGTCAAGGAATAACCAAGCTATCATTCAAGCCTTTAATGCTTGCTTTAATCAATTAAGCGTCTTTTGAAGCTCACACATGCATACTTCGAATGCTTCTGAAAATCCATTGGTTGAGTCATGTAGATCTGCTAATCAAACTCTCCATACATAAATGCATCATTCACATCCATTTGCCTCAAGTCCCAATAAGACTCCCACGATTGTAAGCTTCACTACTGGACTAAATGTTTCATCATAGTCTGGTCCATAGTGCTTAGTAAACCAATGAGCTACTGGGCAAGCTCTGATTTCATTCTAATGCATCAATTTCTTTTTTCATAACTTTATTCCACTCTGGATTTTGAAATATTTCCTCGGATGTCTTTGCTTCTTTGACATTTCCACTATATCAGCATAGACATATTTGGAATGTTTTAGCTTTCTTATTCATGTTGATCTTCTGACATGAGTTTGTACTTGTACTTATACTTAATTGATCACTAGCTAGAATCACCTTTTTCGCTTGGTTGTTGATACATGTACACCAATTTGCTAAGCATTTTGAGCTACGCCTTCTTCGACATTACCGCCATCATCTCTTCAGCTTCACCCAAACTCCAACTAGATTTGAGCAGATTTGAACTCATTTCTTTGAAAACATCCAAGTCTACCAATATCATCATGAAGAGACTTCATCAAACACCACATTTTGGGACCTTTTAGTTATAGGATCACTATATGTCCACCCTTTTCTTTGACTGTCATACGTACCCACAAAGATACACCAACAGCTTTCTTTAAAATCTTGCTATCTAATAATCACAAAAACATCGCATACACATTTCAAAACTCAAAATAACTACAGCTATAGATTTTACGTTCCACAACTTTTCAAAAGACGAAAAAGAACATAACCTTTGTTGAAGAAGCTTATTGACCACAAAGGCTATTGTCTTCATTGTTTCTGCCTGAAATCATCTTATAACATTCTTCAGATGAAGCATGCTTCGACATACTTCTGCCAAGTACCTTTTCTTTCATTCTGCTACACTATTTTGCTGCAGAGCATTAGCACATATAAATTATGACCTGTTCGACAAAAAAATTTGTAGCAAATATAATTTTTTCTTAAATTACAAACAACAAAAATTATTAACTATCAATGCATAGCCTTATAAGTTTGAATTACGATACATGGCTATGCATTATTTGGAGAAAAATAAATATATATATATATATATATAATAAGAATAATCATCAACTACGAATTGATCATAATAAGATTTTATACGAGATCATCTACTTTGAATTTGGCTTGGTCAATTTCATAGCTAAAGCTATGAATTTTTAGCATCAATTAGGGATTGGTCGTAGTTGATGTCCCAAAATTTTTGTAGTTGTTGGATATAATTTTTTGTTCAATAAATAGATTTACTTTAAATAAAAATTCATGTAATAGAATATACTATTCATTTGATATCTTCTCCTAAAAGTGGTTTATTCATGATGTATAATCTTAGACAAATAATTCTAGAATTATTCAAATAAACCAACTAGATAATGTATTATTTATCATTTATTTAAGTTTTTAATGTTATCGTGAATATCATAAAAACGTACGCAAAAAGATCAATAACTCCTTTTATATAGCTTTATAGAATACACAAATTTTTATATTTTTCAAATATCAAGCACGCCGTAGAATAAGAAAAAAAAATACTACAAAAAATAAAAAAATAAATTAATGACAAAATAATGAGTGACAATACAAAAGTTATCACTAATTATATATATTAGGTGATAAAAGATTTTATTGTGTTATTTTAATAATTTTTACAAACTAAATAATAATAGTAATAGTGTTTAAGTTGTTACCATTGACAATTAATAAGACTCCTATGGTGACAACCCAATGACAATAAAAATTGCCACTATTACTTGTAACAAGATTTTCATTGTCACTGGGTTGTCACCATAGGGTGACTAATTATTAACGGTGACAAATTAAAACATTAGTATTTGTCACTAATGAACCATATTGTAACAAAACAAAAATTATTATTACCTAAAAAATATTTTTAATGACAAAATAAAAGCTATTGTCACTTAATACATATCATTAGTAACAAATTTTATATTGTCACCCATTTTTTTATCACTAATATAATATTTTTTGTAGTGAATCAAGTTCATAATAGCTACAATTTAAATTTGGACATCAAGTGTGTTTTTTATGAAATTTCATGACTTGCAATTATAAGGAAACTCATGCAATAAAAATTTCAATTATTATTGAGTTGAAGAGAAACTTACTTGTCAATTAATATCGTATATATATATATATATATAAGTTTGTCAGAAATTGAAAATGGCACGCTATATATTAAAAAAAATAATAATAACACAGAAAAAATTTAGAACTTTATGGATAAAAATGACATTGATATTTATCAATTCAAAACTTTATGGATGAATTTCTTTGAAAAATCTTGATGGAAAATAAAAGTTTTCTTCAATAATTCATGAACTTCAAAGATGCCTAAATTAAATTTGATCTCTCACGTTTTCAATAGCTACATATGTGTCACTTCAAAGACTAATAAATTCTTCGAACCGAATTATCCCCCATCGAACTGGAATCAAAATAGTGGCTGAAAATCGTGCGTGCGTCTTTATCAGCTTTTCTCTTTGGCGTTTTCTTGAGAAACAATGAATAATTTTCAAGCTATGGAAAAAGAAAAATACAAATATCACGATAAGGGTTCAAAAAAATTGTTCTTACGTGTTGGTCGAATTAACCTTTAATTATATTCCAATTTAATTTTACGCAAGGAATATTCGATGTATGGTATACATATGACACTAAAAAGGTTAAGGTGGAGAATCTTGGGCAGCAAAATAGTGACACAATTGTAAAGGGACATGTTCTTAATTTTCTTGACGGAGAAAATATATAATTATAGCACCATATATTTGGAAAACATTAGGCACGTATAAGTTGAGCTATTAGGTATATATATAATACATTGTTGAATTATGAATTATTATGAATTACTAGTTTATATATGCACATACGATAATATTAATATTTTATTTTATGACATGATCATATACTTATAATTGTAGATAATAAATTATTTATATTATCATATAAAATCTAACAATTGATAACTAAAATATAATTTAGATATGATTACATGGCCCAAAAGTTGGGAAGCATCCAGGATGTAGTCACAACTACAAAAAATTTCGAAAAATGAACTCTATGGCTTAATTAAAAGGTGAAAAATATCGAAAAATATATAGATATACTCAACTATCAATTTTATTTATTCATATTGTAAATTAAAATCTACGAAATTTTGATTCCAAAAACTTTATAACTAATTAATTTAATTTTATTACAGTACATATTTTATTGATCAATATATCAAACCGCGTCATCCACAATTTTTTGTCTAATTAATCAAATAATATCTTAAACCCTAAGTTCTATAAAATTTGGATGATTGAATCATTGTACTATATTTCTCCTTTTTCTTTGCTTCTCTATGCGGTCAATGTTTAGTTAATTAAATTAGATTAAATGTTTAGCTACTTGAATTAGCAAGTTGATACTTTCATGAAAGACACAAGTGACTAACAATAGTACGCGATAATTAACATTAAATTACACAAAATTAGAGCAACATGGTCGAGATTAGCTTGTCGTTTAGTTACTTTGACAAAAGATTTCTTTTCTCCTTTAGAAGTATGATTGATGGAAAAAAGAAAATCAAAATATATACTAAACCACAAGGCACAAAGTGAGTGGATGATCAGTACAAATTCATATCAACTGTTTCTACTTTCTGGGATATTGGATTGCTTTATTGAAAGATTTAAAGTTTGTAATATCGTCATACAAACGCAACTTTAACACTTTTGAAGTTAATGATATGTTGTGTTGTCTCCGTGTGCGAAAATCATTGCATGTAACCAAGGAAATGAATTGTGCTAAGCAAAATTACAAGTAAAAAAAAAGGTTGTCTGGCATCAATGGGTAATGGATATGCAGTCCCATCAAATCAACAAAAGTTTCAAGTTGGGGCCAAACGTGGTCTAAAAGAAAGAAAAGATGTTTGTCAAGGACAAAGAGTTGGTAGACTCATACTTTTCTTAAGATTATCTTTTTTCTCCTTTTGCAAATTTCTGGGAATTTTTTATTATCATTCCAATATTATCTTATTTAGGTTCATTTGAATGTGCACGTAATTAATGGTGTTGTAAAGAAAGGTGGTTTGTTGGTTTGGTTAATATGATGAAAGTTTGAAAAGATTATTTAGAATGAAGAAAGAAGAAAAAAAAAAAAAAGTGTTTTAAATTTTTTATTTCAATTAATGTTTCATCTTCTATTTTACTTTATAGGTATATGCTAAGTTTATGGAATATATAATCACATAATTTTTTTTAAAGAAATAATATTTAATAAACTTGGCATGTATCATTGAATTGGAATATAATATGGAACATGCAACATGCAACATGTTCATGTTGCATGTGAGAATCTGAACCGTAAAACGATTGTGTTGATTAGTTAGTTATTGGTTAATTATTTAGTAAGATGGTTTAAAAAATACAAACCTTATGACATATTAAAAAATAAGGAGATTTTTGGGAATTCAATTAGTAATTGAGGGATAGGATGATCCTTTCAACAAAATATAAAAGAGGTCTTATTATATTACAACTTTTAGATTGAATTCTTTATCCAGTATTTTAACAATTATATATCTTGTCATATCTAAAACACGAGTTTTTATCTCTGCAAAACGAACATTTGATTAGTTAAAATATAATAATATACATTCAAATATATCGTACAAAGTGAATGAGCCATTCCTTGAACATAGACGAGAAAACTATCAATGTTAGCATCTCACTTTTGAACCGGTAAGAATTTTATATATTCCTTTGCATAGAAAATTCATTGCTAATAGTAATTAAGAAATGGCATATGGACTCCGGTATTAGTAATAAACTTCATTAACAAATATTATTCTTCTTCATCTCCAATCTTCTGGCATGGTTCAGAAAGAAAGTTCTTAGAAGTAGAGTGGAATCTTTTGACTAAGGATCGAAAATATGAATGAAAAGTCAGTTCAGCAACCAATAAAGATGGCTGAAAATCAATTAAGATTTGTGCTTTCTATCCCAGTTGATTTTGCAATCTACACCCTGCCTTTGGGGTGCTTGCCTTTTTCTTGGCAATGCTAATGCCTTTTTCCCCTCCGCCCCCCCCCCCCCCCCAACCCCACCCAAACAAAAGAATAGGTTTTTGATATTTGCTTTAAAGTTGATGTACATCGAGTCTTATCGAGGTTGCTGGAATAAAGTTAATTTAATATTTATTTTCAAATACCTTCATTACTTTTTCTTCAGTACAAAAAATTTACGATCTATGAGCTTCCTACCTCCGCTCAACATTGCTCCATTTGACTTTCAGTTATTATGAAAAATTCCCCATTGGTGCCTCCTGTAAGAATCTAGGGCTATACTTCATAATTATCAAAATTGCTTATTGTTTTTCTTTTGTTTCTTTCCTTCTTTGGCTCTAGTTTATGTTGCAACATATATTTGTTGAATGTGTAAATATGTTGTGTTTATGAAAAATGGATATATTGAATGGACAATTAACTTATACGAGGGTTTCTTTGAAAATGAAGTCTTATTTTCTTTATAACATTTAAAATAAGTGCTTGGTTATAAAGCATTTTCCGGAAGAAAAAAAAAAGAATAAAAATAAGGAAATAATGAATTTGACATTTTTAAGAGGTTCAAAATAGAAAACATCCCTACTCCCTAGAGAGTAAGTCGATTTCCTAATGTGATTTCTAATTGTTGGGCTTATGAACTCAGGACTATGGCCCAATACCTTCAGTTGGCCCAAATCTTTTTACTCAGCGGCCTATGGTATGAAGTATGAATAAATTTCAAATTTGTACTTCCAAAGCTTGCTGGGCATCGGTTGAGGAGAAATACACCGTTCAAGTTTAAGGTTCTTGTCCCTGTTGGCTATAAACAACTGTATATCACTATATTGTCTCAGAGCAACCAATCCTTCACCTCTCCTTCAGCTGTTCCAATTTCCTGCCTTACCATAAATAATTGGATAGGATGTTGTCAAATTAGTCCTACAAAACCAGAGAGTAATGATATGGGAAAATAAGAATCAAAATGGTAAAAAAGAAAAAAGGAATGGTAAAAAATAAACTAAAAAACCCAATTAAATAAAGTATAATTAAGTAAATACGTCAAGAGCCCAAGAAATTAAGCCCATCATGATGGGTATTTTGACCAAAGTGGTTGAAGTCCATTTAGCACTTAGTCATTATAAATATTAGCTTCCAAAGTTAAAATAAAAATTATTTATCAAAAATCTCAAGTTCTAACTCTATGCAGACACATTCTAGAGTAGAAATCCTATCAAATAGCTGATTTTCGAAAAGGACACTCTCCATTTTCATCTAGCATCATCAACTATATATATTGCAAGTTGTTTCTTTGTGACTAAACATACTAATGATGGATATGTTTGCCGAAACCTCGATAATTGATGGGAAATTATAGGACTCAACATGGTGGGTATACGGCTCAGGGTGTTGCAAGGGCACTGATCGAGTCTTGCAACCAAAGAAAGCATGTAAGGCTTGCCAAGGTGGCTCCCAGCTAAAACCCTCCGATACTTAAATCAGAATAAGCTCGACATGAGAAAAGTAGCAAAGTAGAGGCTAATGTAAAATGAAAGCGTACCTCAAATTCTGCTGAATGGGGGTATTTATAGTGCTCACTAGTTGGGTGAAAAGAGAGGTTGAAAAGACGACCCACTCCCTTTAGCCTAATGAAGCTTTTACTCGCATATAGGGTCATTTGAGGTTTTTTTTAGTGTTGTTAATCACCATGCTTCTTGCCAGCTGAAAATATGGAGCGAATTTTTTACAATTAATGCAGAAGTGACTGGTTGATAGCACATTTAATGACAAAATGTTGGTTTGACTACATTTAATATGTTTCGAGGTAACTAATTGCACGTGAGTAGGGAGCACATTTAATGTGACCGTGCCTAGGGGCATGCATCATTCAATCTCTAAACATTGAGTGGGTCGAATGCATTCCTTCACAAGAATATATTTCCCATCGAATCGAATTTACCCATTTCTCGACCTACGCAATCGAGGTCACACAATCAACGGACTCTCAACAGGTCCGGTGCTATTGGGTCCAATTATGGTGGAAGGTGATGGCGAGGATATGGGCCCATTTTACCCATATCACATACCAACACAACTTAAGCAGAGTGAAGTAAAGCAAAATGTTATTAAAAAAAAAAGGACATACTGAAAGATACCAGTTTTTCATGTCTAAATTTACCCCACCACAACCACAACCCTCTACATAGTATACTACAGGTCTGTACGTGTGTTCTATGATTGTGGTGTGACTTTCATGGGTTGTTTTTATATCATTTCTGAGAAATGTTGCTCCTCCTGCACATACATCTGTTTTGTATCGCAATTTATGTTAACTAGTTTTGCTGTGATCCTTATGTTGGAAGTTGCTTTAAGGACCACATATGTCTGGCATGGCTGTGGTTGTCATCTTATTATATCATGACAAAAACAAGCTCCTATGCCCATAGCATTGCCTGTTTGTCTGTACATTCATCAACATGCATAACAGCATGAAGCCTCATTTATGAAATTTTTGGCATCCTCAAAAATTGTCTCTATCTATTCCATACTTCCACCATCCATTCCGGCATATATTGACATCATATACACTTGACATATATTCATCAAGTTGGAATAAGAAATGAAATATAAAATGGATCAAAATACATTTTGACAGTTTGGATCCTCTATATATTCAATCCATATATATTTCATCTCCTAGTTTATTTTATAAATATACGACATGAGTATCAAATATTTCCTTGTAAAAATAATTAATTCAAGATTTTGACATGAAATTTTATATGAGAGTTGAAAATGTAAAAGCAAATGTGTGCACATGATTGAAAAAAAATCATTTTAAAGCATGAAGTCTTATTTGAGAACGTCTCGACAACTCCAAACAAGTATCAATACAGTTGTGTGATAGCTGCTGCTTCTGAGATGTGAAGGTGTTAGAAATGCTATAAGCTGCTTGAATTTAGTAGGTCCTTTCATCTTTTCTGGCAGTGAAAATTTGAGACCTCGTACTTCATATAAATTGTAGATGAAAAATAACTACTTTCTTTTTTCTTTTTTTTGAAGCTATTATTAAATATAGCTTGGTGGATAAAGTCTTACTAATGATTTACGGACAAACAGCTTCGGTCCTATCAATTATTAAGCAAATATGCCTTGTTAATGTTGTTAGCATTTCCAAGTCAAATGTTTTTGATAGCCACCATTGCTGTTGTTTCAGGTCTCTTCACCCCCAACTCTTAGTTTGTTTCACAATTATCTTAATTAAACTTTATTGGGAACAAATTAAGGTAGAAAGCTTATCCTACAACAAGAAATAACAATAAAATATCACTGACCTTGCTCCACTCTAATTAAGATTATTTTGATTTATTTCGTTATTTTCTTTGTTGCCCATATATATAGTAACACTGTATTTGTATTTTAGGTTTTACTCAGAAAAAATTACTTGAGATGCTAAAATCTTCTAAATACTTTCTTTTTTCTTCTCTCTCTCTCGACACCCAAACATAACCCAAGGAAGTGCGATGATAGAGAATTAAAAAGCGGGAGAAGAAAACGAGGTTTGAGGTGCATGTATGCACTTAATCGGAATTTATTGCTTAATTATACTTAAGTGGCAAATTAATGACAAAACCTCTAATAATAGTTCCATACTCCATAGTGGTTTTCAGAAGGTGTTCTCCCAAGATAGAAACGAATCACCTACCGATTGCCACAGCTTATTTTGGATTGTTCAATTTTGGCTGTGTTTTAATCACTGCATGCGTTGTTATGTTTGATATGGTTACCTTTAGAAAATGACAAAAAATTGGTGGACCACTGCGTTTACAAGTTACAACTAAAAGATTATGTGTGTTTGAAACTATATATGCGTCCAAAAATTTAACCAAGAGAGACAAACTCATTTTGCACACAATTTTTATTTACTTTTTAATAAGAAAAATTATTTTAATACTCCAGAATGATGTAACTTTGTTAATTATATTTTCTTAATCTAAATATAACATAAAGTTGAGCTTCATAACAAGATTCATCTCATGATTTGTTAGGTCAAGAAGCTACGAAAATATGCTGTCTCGACTCTCGAGAGTTACAATTGTTGGAGTGATGAATTGTGCTCATGTGGCAACAAGCACTCCTCTTGTTGTCCTTTAGAAGATCGAATTTTGTGACTCCAACCCTTATATAAATCATCAAATAGAGCAATATAATGTGAGCATATATCAATTATTGCTATAGTTTTAAGTGTCATGATTCGACTCTAATTTAGTCAATCCGTCGAACCTACACGGCTGTACCACGAACAAGCTACCAAGCCAAGAGAACAAATAAGCACGAGTATATAAAGATTGCATTTTCAGATCTATTCTTTCAAGACAACAATTTTTAGGGGGTTCTTTTATAGTAATTTGTGCAAATAAAGATAAATCTTAGTGCCCATTTAGTTTTGTTTTCATATATTCTTTTCACTTTTTTCAAAAATTGAAAATAGAAAACTATCAACTTCTCCTCCCTTTTCCCACATATTTTCACTCTCAACGCATTTTCTCACACACACTCTTAGCTTCACTCTTTCTCCATTTTCACACATGATTTTCCCATATTCTCATTTACACGACTTTTAATGCAAAAACAAAACATTCAAATACATCTCATTGTCAACCCTAAACAATCATTTCATTTTAAACAAAACATCCAAACAATATTTCGTTTTCAAACCTAAACTCATAACCAACTTTTCATTTTTTAAATTTGGCAAAAAACAGAAAATGGCTTTGAAAATGTATCCAAACAAACTCTTAAGAGATGATTTTACAAATTTGGACAAGTCTCAAGAAGCGTGGTAATTGCTAATATATAGATGACGGGAAGTATTTTTCACATAACAATGATGCCAAAATTGTAATAGACACGTGAGATCTATGTAAAATAATCAATAAATTTTATACGAGGTGGATGCAATAATTTTAAAAATTCTACGGCCCACTTATGTTTGAACTAAAGGTCTTTCTAATTATGCAAAAGTAATTTGTCTCTGGGCTTTATAGTCTCCAATCTTCTGCTATTGAGCGCAGTCCCAAACTGAACAGAGATGCATTGTCTTTCCTCATTATAATACCTGCAGAGAACAACTCCTTATCTCTCTTGTCCGATTCTTGAAATAACTCCTTTATTCCCTTCACCCAAAATTCTTCAAACTACCTAAGTCTAAACTTCTTTCAGAAACATGCCCAAATCGCTTGGACAATTTCTCCAACAGAAACAAGAGCCATTTGCCTTGGATTTTTACCTTCTTGAAAGAGGCTATCCCAGAGGTACAACTCTTAATGCACCAGCCAAGATTTCAGCAGGCTGCAGCCTAAAGAAGAGACGATATGTCGTCCCAAACTGTTCAAAGTTTCTTAAAGCTGCATTCAGCCAGTTTGTGATGGCTAAGGATAATCAGAAATCCAAATACTCCGGAAATGGAGGTCGAAAAAATGCACTTGTTGAAAACCAGAAGAACAGACATGAAAATGCAGCTGAAGATAATAGAAAGGGCATAGAAGATAATCTTTTCTTAGAGAAAGAGGTACAATGGACTTTTACTGATCAACGGAATAGTTTTATATTTGCATGCTGAAGTTTTGTGCAATTTGTTTTTTTGATTCACATTTGGTTTTTCATGAAGCTAACAGGTTGATGCAGATAGAAAGTTGAAATGGAGAGCTGTGGAAGGTAGCAAACAACTCAGCCCTGTCTCAGTCCTAGAAGAAACTTCATCAGATGAAGGCTCACCAGTTCATTACAGTGAGTCTATTAATTTTTCAAAACTCTTACCTTCAGAAGAAACTAAAACTTACATCCATTTTTCATTACACAAACTTTCAACAAAACAATATGATTCCATGACAGCACAAGGGGAATCCTCAACCTCAATATCTGGATGCAAATTAAAGCAGCCAAGACAATTTAGTTTTCAAGAAGTCGTGGGCTCGTATTCGTATGCTCAGTGCATGATAAACCAGAGGGCATTGCAGCAAACAAAGCAGCTCCTGAGAGATTGTGTGAGAGAAGCCATAGAGAGCCACAGGAGAAGAGACAAAAGTAGAGAACAAATCTTGGGAGCTGAGGAGGTTTGGAAACTTGTTTGCAGAAATGCATGGCAGTGGAGCCAAGAGTCAATGGATGAAACTAACATAATACATCTTCTGCATTATGATTTCTTGGCTTCTGCTGAAGAATGGAGGAGTGCTATTTCCGAGCAGAAGAAAATGGAAATCTCCATGGAGATTGGGGATGATATTTTGGAGGATGTTATCAGTGAGATTATGACATGGCCATATTTTGTATCATAACAACTTTTGGGTTAAGTTAGAAAATTGATCAATAAAGGATTCAACTTTCAAGTATTCAACCATTTGACCTCCCCCTGTTTTCTAGTCTATAGATCCAAACTCATCTACTAGCACTTCTTTGTTGCTTGGTTGGGACACATTCATTGATTTCTTTTAGTTCTTTCTAGGCTGGCAAGTGACTTGCTGCTTTCGACCATTCTTGCCATCTTTAGTTGAATTCGTGCCTACCCTAAGGCTAAGGAGAGAACTGCATGTCCTTCTAGTTGGATAGAAGTCTACAGTCTACTTACCTACCTGACTACACTGTTCATATCGAGACGGACAGGAGGCAGACTTTTTAAAGTTAATAGAAGCAATTTCTTTTATAAACTTTAAAAAAACAGTTGTAATTGTAAATCTATTCAAATAAATAAGGGAATTACGAATCAGCAGATCTTAATTTTCCTATATAATAGATCAATAATGGTCCCTCTTCTCCACATGAAACAACCTAAATAGTGCCTTCATATGTATCAATATACACCTTGATGAAGATTAAATTGATGATATACATGACATTGATGTTTCAACTGCCCCAAAAGACTTAGCAAATTTGAGATTGATACGTGTACCCCGCTGCACGTGGGTAAGGACCGCAGTTTGGAACTAATACTATTTACTTGTGCATGTTATAACCATAGTTATAGTAAGATACAAAAGGAGAAAAAGTATGGCAGTTGATATAAAGTAGAAAATTTAGGAATATATGTAAATATATATATATATATATATTTGGATATTTAAAATGTATATCATACAGGATATATGAAAAACCCCAGAAGAAATATACAAATTTTTTATGTTACTGATTATTTATTTGTCAGCTAAAAGGAATTACCATGCCATACAAGATTTAAAAAAATGTTCACATGCATCCTGAAGGAAATTCATGGGTTTGTTCTCAAAAAATTCTTGGTAAGTCATAAACATTTTGTTACATTCATTTTTCATTTTTGTCAGTTTATAAATATAAAAAAAAAAAAAAATTGTTTAACCGCTTATTTAACAAATATGTGGCTTAGTTTTACTTTCATACCTACAGTCACAAATTGCAAGCAGGCCCATCCTATCCAGGTCCGTACCCTAAAATACTCAAATAAAAATACAATATATCTATCTAGGGTTGTCAACGGGTCATATTTGAATCGAATCTATCATATTCGAATCCAATTAACAAAATTTATATCCGAATCCAACCCGAAATCCTATTGGATCTTTGTTAATCAGTGTCATATCCAAATCCGATGGATATCCGAATCTAATTAAAAAATCCAACCCAATTTCTTTTTTCTTTTTCTTTTTTTTTTTCTTTTTTTCCTTTTAAATTTTATAAAAATATTGTATTTATAAAGTAAATATATGTCACATTTGAATTTTTAGCAATTTTTTATTATATATTAATCAAAAAGTTAAATATTTGAATACTAAACTCCTTTTTCACATTATATTAATGTATAGATGAACTATTATATGTTATTATATTTGATATTTTATCAATATCCCTCTTATTTTTTAGGTTAAAAACTCAATATTAATAGTATAATATAGACGTTAATATAAATATTAAGTCAATATAATACATAGATTTTATTTTTAAAATATTTATTAATATTATATATAAGAGTACTAATTTAATAAAAAATATTAAGGTTCGGATTCGAATCTTTAACGGATCGAATTGCTTAATTCCATATTCGATCCACTTATTTCGAATTTTGAATATTTATAATCAGATCTGATTCATCGAATATTTTAATCAAATAAAAATCCTTAAATTCGATCTGAATTCAGATCAAATTCAGACCAAAATCCAATCCATTGACAACCCTATATCTATCCTATCCTAAAATACCCAAAAAATAAAGACCCTAATCCTACCCTACCCTATCTAATCCAAAATCCATTGGGTCTAGTTTATTATACATATGTTTTTAATGTATAAACTAATTTTTTCAATATATACTAGGGCCTTGTTTGTTTGGCTTAATTACGTGTGGTACATACCTAATCATGCATTTTTTAATGTTTGTTTCGATTGATAAAAACCCTTAATAAATCCTATGCCAACATTATTTATTGTTGCTTTTGGAAAATGAATCAAGGGGAGAAATGCTTGATTTGGTCTAATTAGAATTACAAAAATCAAATAAAACCTACTTTTTTTTGTCTTATTTTCAATTAAACCCTGTTCCTAAGAATAGGAAAAAACGAGAAAATTATAAAAAACTTATTAAAATGTATAAATGATATAATAGTAAATTTATATATTATATTTTAATTTATTTATATATTAATCTTACCAATTAAACATAAAATTAACATATTCTATCCTAACAAACATAAAATGTATCCATTTATTTATATATCACTTCTAATCACATTTTTCAAAGCAAATGAGCCCTAATAATATTATTTGGCTCGATTCCAAAACAAAACCTTCTTTTTCAATATATAATTTAATTTAGTTTATCTTTATTTTTAATTTTTTATCATTAATAAGAATTTTATAACACAATTTATTGATAAATGAAATTAATTTTATTAACAAATTTTATTAACAATGTTTATACCATTGTTAATTTTATGAAAGAAACGTGTATAGTTATCATTGCTATTCACTTGTCAAAAAAACAAATATATATATATATATATATTCCACTATATTAACTTTGTTAGTTTATTAATTTAGTTTAATTTTTTAATGAAAAAATTATTTAATTGATATTGTTCATTTACATATTTGTAATTTTTATTTATAAAAATTTTATCATTAGTATAAATTTAATTTCGGTATAAATAATTTTTGAGTTAATAGATTAAATTTAAGTATGAAATAATTAATAATTTGTTGGCATAGATACATAAGTAATTTATAGGTATAGACCCTAACCATAACCATTATATTATCTTTAATAAGAATGGATACGGGAATGGATATGACTTTTTGGGCCTACCTTAACAGGCCTAATTGCATGCCTAAGATACCTATTTTGTCATAATATTCATATACCAATGTTTGACATACAATATTAGCAGCTTAAAAAATAATTAAAATATACCAATAATAAAAGAATAATGCCCATATCCATCCTCACAGAGCATTTAGGATCCAGGATAGATTAAATTTAGTCTCATCCCAGCACCATTTAATTAATTAACCATAAAAAAGACAAGGCCTGAAATAATTAAATAGTAATTAAATTTCGCTGTAGATATGACAGCACAAGCTCTACTCTAGAAACAGGAAAAAGAAAATTCTAGATTATCATCTTCTTTAAAATAGTGATTTGACACCACACACAACATAAGCAATTTATGCTGCATGCATGTGATAGATATGGTTCTGCTCATACTAAATCTATATGTGATGTCCAATCCTACATTAAAACAAATTTTGAAGGCTGATTAATAGGAAGACTACCTACCTGGTAAGGAACATGATAGGAACAGTAATGGTGGCAGCATGCTCCTCTCAGATATCCCTCAAACTGGGTCCTCCATTTAAGCATAAGTTCAATACTGAGATACACAGCTAAAATGCATTTTTAATCTCCAATAGAAATTACAGTAAGAGGTTAGAAGTAGAAAACAACTCCAAATGCAGCCTACACGACCCAAAACATTTCTACTCATCTAGCGAAAAAAGTCAATATTGCTGTAAAATACCATAATTTTACTGATGCGAAGCTTATAGTCGAGAGGACAACAAGATGAATGGATGTCACTATTGGATCTCTCCATCCTCACCAAGTTCACCATCTTCAAGCTCCTCATGTCCACCACTTCGTCGGGATCCATCTCGGTGGTCTCTTTTGTGTCTTTTATGCCTACTTTCGCTATCAGATTCAGGTGAATATGCATGCTGCAGGAAACATCATAAGAGTATTAGATTACTGCAGTTGACCATTTTTTAAAAGAGAATGAGAAGTCAACAATGATCTAAAGTACCTTTTTTGACTTTTTACGGTCGCTGCCATGTCTACGGGACTTCTTTGTCTCCTCTTTGTCATCTTTATCAGAACTCACATCATCAGTTGTGCTCTGATGGCGCTTCCTATGTTTCCTCTCTTTGTCCTTTTCCCTTTTTTTGTCATCTTTGTGTCCATGGCTTTCCAAATCATCTACACTCTCAATCTCTTCATCATCTCTTGAATTCTCTCTCCCCTTCTCCTTCTCTCTCTCGTGTTCCCTATCTTTGTGTCTCTCCTTCTCCCTCTCTTTCTCCCTTCGCTCTTTATCTTTTCTCCTCTCTTTCTCCTCCCGCTCTCTCTCTTTTTTGGCCTGTGAAGGAGCAAACAATAGGAAAAAATCATTGGAAAAAATCATTGGATAATACACCATAAAGTTATTTACTGAAGATTCAATATCCCAAGTCATAAACCATAAGGAAATATTAAGATTAGCCATCAAAGAAACAAGTGTTATATTTCCACCTACGACCACAAGCTTAGACTCCTAGCCCTATCAACATAGCGGTACCAACCAGCTAGCCTAAAATGCTTCAGGCCATAGCCACAACCAAAGTGGCATCAGCCATTTACACTTTCCTTCCACCACTGATGTAGGAATAGGTTCTAGAAGTACCAATGAGCTAGAATGCCCAACAATGCAAAGCAAGAAGATAAACCAGTTCACAGTACTACAGTTTTTTCCCAGAATAATCAGATGAAAAGATAATTCTCTATCAGACATTTCAAAGCAACTCAGTAGTCCTATACATAATAAATGGCCTCTTTTACACAAAGCACACACGACAGACGTGGCATGTCAAGGGACAATTGCTCAAACAGGACACAAGAACATGATGATTATCCAAATGTCTGAAAGAAAATAAAAAATATTGCTTCACAGCTGGGCAGGACAAAACATGTGTAGTCTATTCACAGATGTAATACATCCAAGAAGAAATTGATAAGATGCCAGAGGTAAATTGCTACATAACGCCCAGAATAAATTGCAATTATTTTAAAATTCTCAGTTCAAGAGTGCTAAAAGAAATAATCCCTGATGATACTGGGAAGAGGAGTCATCTTGTACAGTACAAAGTGCTTGTAGCAATATTTTTCAGCCAATCAACTCAACATGAGAAATAAAAACAGCCAATTTATGCATCCAAATGTTCTTTACCTTATCTTCTTCTCGCTTGCGCTCCTTTTCCTTTGCTTTCTCTTGCAAACGAGATATATATTCATTAAATATCTCCCTGCAGGAGCTTTCTTCTCCAATCGACCTAGAAAACATGCGACACAGTATGAAAAAGGAGAACTTTCAGCACACTGGATAGTCACAATTCTCTCCAAACAATTCATTGCACGCCTTCTCTAATTGACAAAAACTTTACCTGTACTCTGAACTGTCCTCAACAAGTGGTTTGCATTCCTCCCAAGAAGACAGCAAATTTATTTCCTGAGAGAAGTAAACAAAATAACAATTTAGGCAACATTGGAGAAACAATTACTTGGACAACCATACGGCACATATTACCCTTCTTCAATCTCAAGCAAATCTTACATACCTTGATAGTGATCAACTTATCAGTGAAA
The DNA here is from genome assembly GCA_018894105.1 of Jacaranda mimosifolia. Taxonomy (NCBI): domain Eukaryota; kingdom Viridiplantae; phylum Streptophyta; class Magnoliopsida; order Lamiales; family Bignoniaceae; genus Jacaranda; species Jacaranda mimosifolia. The sequence continues at coordinate 8,444,571 of CM032123.1, forward strand.
TCTTTGGCCAAACGTTTGCGCTTCTTAGCCTCTTTCTCTTCTTTCTCTTTAGCTCTATCAATTAGATCCTCATATACAAGCTGCAATTCGCATCAACACAGAATTTAAAGATTACCAAAGAACTGCCAAAATTTACTGCATAGCTAAAATACCAGATCAAATTCCAGATTTAAGTCCAGTATAACCTTGGATGCATAACACATAGAGATTAAAAGAAAAATGCAACTTAAAAATGCAGAAAACTAAAATAATTTCCAAGGGTATTTCGCTGGCAAAAATCCTCATTTATAGATATATGAATCATTCAGCAACTTTTTTCTAGGGAGTTATCTGAGCTCCCACATCTTGGGTGCAGAAACAGAATGACTCCATTATCTCGCTAAAAGAAAAAGACAGTAAAATTGTTTTGTTGTTGTTGTTGTGTGTGTGTGTGTTGGGGGTGGGGGGGGGGATAAAGTCAAGGGTGTAGCCGATATATTAGTGGTGGCCATGGTATGAATGAGTATAGGATTCTAAAAACTCAAATGTTTCAGCAGTTATTATGGCTCATAAGGAATGCAGTAATTCCTTGGGGAAACAGGTAATGCAGCACTTCTCCCTTCTATTGTTCCCCTCTTTGCTTCTTTGGAGATTTTGACTGGCATTCATTGCTAGACATGGGATGGTATAGGAGACTAGGAAAGCAGGCACTAGTGATGGAAAAAATTCCAATGTTTTGGAGTGTCTACCTCAAAGAACAAGCATCATAGACAATAGAAAGGCCTCTACAAGACATTTCTCAGTCTCGCGTTCAAACACATAATTCTATGACCGTCTCAATCTTCTTTTTACCGTGTTTTGATTTTAATACCATGCACTCTTCAGGAAAAAAGATTTTTCAGAAGCATATAATCACAGAAAAATATCGAAACATTGCGCTTTAAAAGATAGCAAGTAAACTTTGATCTTTTTACACCACTGACATGTCTCAAAAGTTACATCTTGCTGACCAGTATTATTTACATGTGAACTGAGAATAATGCAAAGCAAATGTTAATAACAAAAGAATGTTGCCACATCCTGAGTATGTCATAGGAATTCCACCTGCAAGCCAATTCACTGGTGCATGCAATCAGGAAAACAATTGAAGCCAATAAGAAAAAAATTTCGCCTTGAAAAATTTAGCAATCCAGTTTCTTCAACTAGGCAAAGCAAATCTCATGCACCATTTTTTAGGAATAGCAATTGGTACCTGTAAATTAATGTCAGATATTGAAAGCGAACCAATGCTCTCATTAATAGAGAACTTGAAGTCTTCAAATGTCCATGTTGATGCAATTGTTATCTAAGAACAGAAATAAGAAACATTTTTAGGTTAAAAATGTATACACCAAATAGATTATTGGATGAAGGAAATAAGTCACAACATCCTACCTTTTCCTGCTTCAAAACATCCTTTATATAGGCTTTGTCTTCATCATACTGCCGACCAAACAAAGTGAGAAAGTCAGCAACATACGTAAAGCCATTAGCCTTTTAAGTTTCAACTCAAGACTACAGAACAGGAAAAAAAAAGTAGATATTTGATGACTATGTAATAAAAAGTGTGTACTCAAGCATTAATACATGCCAAATGATGTCCGCATATAAACACTTACCACACAAGTACAGATAGCAAATTCTGACTTAAAAAATCATTTTGATAGCACATCTATATAAAAAAAATGCATCACATAATGGTCTTCAGGAGTATAACGTAGTAAGATGTAATTTGATTAATTATGGGCTCTGATTGGGGGTGGCAAATGGGTCGGTTGGGTTGGGTATGGTTTGGGTTCAATTGGGTTGGGTTCAATATGGGTTGGCTCAATATGGGTTTTAAGTAGGTGGGTTGAAAATGGTTTGGGTTGGGTTGAACATGGGTTGGGTTGGGTTGAAAATGAGTCCAAATGAAAAGAAAAAAAAATATTTTATTTAATCAAAAAAAGTAATTTAAAAATATTAGTAATATTAATATATCTTTCATATCTTATATTCAATATGAAATTTTATAGTATAATGGAAGATTTATTAAATTATATATTTATTTGATCATTTTGAAGAAAATGACACTATTATCACACATAGGGGTGGGCGTTTCGATCAAATGATTCAGGTACCCGACAATATCCGATCGAGTCGAATTTTTCTTATTTTAAAAAAATTGCGGGTCGGGTACCCAGTACTCGAATAAAATTTCGAGTTGGATATCGGGTAGGAAGTCCTACCCGATTGGGTAGTTTGGGTACCCGACTTTAATTTGTATATAAATAGATATATATTATGTATAATATAAATAATAATGATCCTTTATAGTTATGTTTATATATTATATATTTACCATATATATATGTTTATATATTATACTTTAATTTAAAATACTTATTATATATATACCATATATATAAATATATATATATATATATGAAAGAGCCAAAGTTTGGCCGCTGTTAACAGTGGCCAAACTTTGAGTTTGGCCTCTGTTAGTCAGTGGACTAACAGAGGCCAATGTTCAATTTCCCCCCCCTCCCTTTTTTTTTTTTTTTTTTAATTTTAAAATTTTTAAATAGTATATAGTGTCGGATATCCTAAATGTCGGGTACTCGACAATTTTAGGTTGGTGTGGGGTAGTTAAAATTACTATCCAAAAAATCGGGTACTCAATCCGAACTACCTAATCTGAATGTCCACTCCTAAATTCATACCAATAAATATATATTAAATTTTCAATAAAGAATTTGTATAATTTTCATTTTTCAAGAATTAATATATATAAGTTGTATGCCAATCTTACTATTGACATGCAATATTAGTTAAGCAACAAATTAAATTTAGAATTTATTTTTAATTAGTAGATACAATATTTATTCCTATGATCATTTTCATATATTATTCATATATTAAAATTTATATTTTGAGAAAAATTCAAGACAACTAACCTAAGTCCAAGATGATTATTTCAATTTAAATATTATTAATGATCCAATATTACTAGACTTTGACAAAAATGAGAAAATAAAAATAATATAAATTTGTTATTATTAATTTGAAGTTATTTTTTAATTTGTTAAATTAATTGCTTGAACTCATTTTTAACCCACTTAAACCCATATTGAACCCAAACCAAATACAACCCAACCCACCTCAACCCATTTTCAAAATTTTGGAACCCAACCCAGCCCAAAACCATGTGGATTGGGTTGGACCCATGGTTCATAACCCATTTTGCCACCCCTAGCTCTGATTAATTATCTAGGCCAAAAAAATGATAGTCCAGTGGCAGTCCTGCAGAATCTTAAAGTTGACAATTCTAGTACTTGCGGGATCTTTGTCCATTTAAAAAACAAAAACAAAAACAAAAGATTGTTGCCAAATAAGAGACAAATAGAGCTAGTCTTTCATAACAAACTTGGTCACAGACTGCACACAGATACCCAGGTTTGTCAAACATTATGGATATTTGGCTTCAGTTTTTAGAAAACGTTTGTGGGAAATCAAAAATGTTCCAAGAAAATCTGAGATAGTATTTCCCTGCTTTCTGTGTGACAATTAAAATTGTTCAGATTAATTAGCTGGCATGTTGATTTGATATTTCACTTTAAGAAACCATGTTTGATTTACTTGTTTTAAAACCTGTAATAAAGAGCTTTCTAGTAATGGAGCCTTACTTTTTAAAGTGGACGTGTAGGCATTTGAAAATAACTGGCGTTGAATTTAGCAAAATGTCTTCATAAAACAAGCTTAGAAAATAAGCAAAAGAAGCATGTTTCGGCATTTTGAGGGTTGCAAAGAAAAACAAAAACAAAAATACTCAAAATGAACCCAAGCATAGCCTCTGTCGTACAGTGAGCCTTCAATAGAAGCAAACGACTAAGACTTCAACTTGGAAATTTTGAATTGCATTAAAAATATGGCACTTTCACCGGTGCATCGGATAGACACTAACATAAAAATGGTATTGAATGATGGAATCAGTACTGATGCGATACATTAGCACAGCCAAATATATTCATCCAATATGTAAGAGAATCATTAGCATTGTATTGGTAATCCCTAGAACAGTTCAAGAAAAAGTTGGATGCATATGGGAAAAGAATTATATAAATTGTTGAATATCCAAATTCTCTGGGCAAATTCATATTTCAGACCTCTAGGCCCAGAGGCCTCAGCCTCAAACAGATATCAAATTGAAGCTTAGAAACATAAGTACCTTTTTCTCCAATTCTTCTACAACATCCTCAAACAAGTCCTTGGGGGTGGAACCAGAAGTGTTTGAGGCAACCGCCTCATAAGCCTCAGAATCCTTGACCTATAATATTAATACAACAATAAGAAACACAAAAACACCTAAACATACACTAAAGTAAAAATCAATAATAGAGAAAACAAAAATTTGATGAATAACAAAAGGATAAAACTTTTCTTGATAAGAAACACTGATATGGTTTAGGAATAGAACAAATGAGAGATACTTTCTGACAATAATCTCTCCAGTGAGTTTTAGCAGTAAGAGTGCCATCAGCAATATGCTCTTCCATCATCTTTCGAAATGCATCACGGTTTTTACGCTCAACTCGCCTCAATTGTTCCTTGACATGCAAAAAATTAAGTCAATATCAAAAGCAAATAAGATTAGAAAGAAAACTAACAAAGAAGTTGCTCCCAGAGCACCTTTTGTCTCTTCTTCTGCTCATCCTCCTCCTTCTCCAAGTCACGAATATAATCCTGCCCCAACAACATATATCAATGTAAACACCTGTAATACACCTATTCTCAACATGATTCCAGGTTCAAAAGCGGGAAGCATTGAACCATTATCACTTTATCTGAGGCAAAATGATGTGGAAGAAAAGGCAACCAGAAGGCAGAGATAATCTAAGGGTAGCTTGGGACTCTAGATGTAGAACAAAATTGATGATTTGATCATCAATGATATCTGACCTGAAAAATGTCCAGCCGGTCTATTTTATCAAGGCGTGTGCATCTTTCATCATCTTCCAGAAGATCTTGGACCTTCCGCCACTGGCTATCCACCTAAACATTATAATCAAAACAATTACAGATAATCAGGAATTTAGAATACAAATAATCAGGACAAGAAAGGAGAAAGGCTTAAGAACTTAAAAAATGTATACCTTGACAAAGTCACAGGATTCCAGAAATTGCCTAAATTCCAGCCTATTACGCCGGTACTCCTCTTGAGCCTTTGCCTTCTCCTGAACCACACGCAAGACACACAGCCCTCAGTCTCAAGAACATTGCAGGTCAAATTTGCATTTGAGGTTTGCTTAACACATAAATATAAGAAGACTACCTATAAGGTAACACAGCTGACATGGAAATAAATTTGAGGATAAAATAAATGCAACTACTGCTGCAAAAGGAGACCAGACGCTGAACACGGTGAAGACAGCAAATCAAGTATTAACTTTATTTATAGGTGCTCAAAATAGACAAAAATTAGGCAAAATTTTCCACTGAGGATTTCAAAAATACTAAATTCAACTCAAGCAAGCCTTAAAACATTCCCATTCTGTAAGTGTCTTGCAGCAGATCCACAATGAAAACTGATCTCAATTACAATAGTTAGATACGATTTCTATTAATTTTTTGCCTCAATTCAGTGCATAGAACACTATGGTCATATAGTGTTCTAGAATGTTTTCTCAACCTTGTAGGTATTTATAAATCGCGTAAAAATGAAAAAGAACTCAACTTAGACCTGACAACCTTAGTCTTTTAGCTGACCATCTCTGATATTTTACCCATGAATCACGGAGACTGAGTACCGAAAAATGCTAAGGTTTAGGTACTTTAAGACCTCCAATATCGACCACCCAGCAAATGTGTCTAAATTGATATGCACTCAGTCTTGCTCTGGTTGATTTTGAATTTTGTTTCACCGGCATCAAAATTTACTATGACGTAAATCAATTAGAAGGCATCTGAAAAACCAAAAAGAAAAATAAAAACTGTTATCTACCTTTTTCTGAAGGTCCACCAAGTAGCTTCTGAAGAGATCCTCGCGATCTGCTTCTAGCTCAACAGCCTTGAACCGTTTATCATCTTCAAACATTGTCACTGCTTTGCTGGTCAATGTACAAGAAGTTAAATAAGAGAATTCTGCCTGATATCAAGTAAAAAGAGAGAGGGTGAACAACCTCCACCGTGTTGATGATGTGAGTTCTTCGGATTCCTAACAGCAAATTGAAGCAATTAATTAGTTCTCATATGAAACATACCACAAAAAGAAAAACAAACCATAACTTATAAAGTTTTTATTGCCAGCTGCACAATATCAAAAAGCAACAAAAAAGCAGCAGTAATAAAACAAAAATGTTCTCCATGACCAATTTGTGAGGCATCAGAGCATGGCAACAACGCAATCAGCAGTAAACCATGCGATATTTTGCAAACATGGGAAAAGAGGTTGCTTCACCCTGACATGCTTAAAAATAGCAGAAGTATAATGAACTATGTCATACTGAAGAGACAAAATACTGAAAGAAGCTCAATTCTTACTTCCAGCATCTTCATGAACTCCTCCTTTGCTTTTCTCTGCCTGAGACGTCTCTCCTCAGCCTCCACTTTTTTCCTTTGCATCAAGTACTATAAAACAAAGTAAAAATGACTGTCAAAATGTTCTCATACATTGTAAATGAACTCTGGAATGTGCAAAAAGCTCACGAGTATTATCAATATATTCAAGCAGACAATTACCTCATTGAATGCTTGCTTCCGTTCACCAAGGGTTTTCAGAGCACCATATCTTTTATCATTAATTATCACCCGCATAGCCTGATGCAGCATCGCAAAGTTGACGTGGCAACTTCAAGGACATTTACCGAAGAACATAACAGTAAATTTAGTTTACCTGGTCCCAAGTCCAATCAGCCTCAACATTTGCAGACTCTAATAGTGCTTTAAATGCATTTTTGGCCTCCTGTACAGAGAGGATATTAAATCCATAAATCCCTATTCAGATATAAAAATGATGGATAAAGAACTTTAAAAATGATTACCTGCTTGGTAGCATATATTATGGGTTCATCCTCCATTGTTTTCTCTTCCACCTGTGTAACATTAATTTTTCCAGCAACAGCCATTCCTTTCTTTGCCTCCTAAAAGATCATCATAATTCTGTTACTACCAAGTATATCTTTCTGTACTTAAACGTCAAGTCCATAAACAATAGGTGTCTCGTGTTTTCTTCAATAAAGGAACCAGATTCAGAAGCTTTTTAGAGGTATGCATAAAATCACAGGAATGTGCCAAATGGAAGGACAACAAAGCACTGTGGTAAGGGGAGTAGCGGGGAGAGGTAGAGCCAGAGAAGGAAGAGTAGCAGAAGAAGTGCTTAGCTAAATGAAAAAATAACTGCAAAAACTATATAGCCAGTACGGTATGAGCATCTGGATTGCAAAAGCAAGACTCAACATACTAATCATACCTCAATATCCTGGATAGAAGCTCCACCTAAAGGACTACTCCCAACATGGGATGATTGATTTTCCATGCCGGTCCTGAAATATTTTGAAGAAGAAATCACTAAAAGTCACCAGAAAGTGAAACCCAATTAAGTTAAAAACTCCATACACTGGCGTTGAGTTGGCATTAGAGTTGGACAATATAACTGGAACACTAGAACTTCCAGCAACTTCAGAAGGGGAAGAAGCCACTGTTTCTCCTACTGAGGACACCCCAAATGTGCTTGTGGTGGCAGCCTGTACTGCAGGAACAGCTGGTGGTTCAGAAACCATCACAGTAGGAGCATTAGTATCAGAACCAACAGGTGCAGCTGGGACAGGACTCGAAGTGACTCCAGCTATTGTTGGTGTGGTGGAGCTGGTCAAGTTGACTGTAGCAGATGTTTGTTCCATAGAAGGGCCACTAGCAGTGGTTGGTACAGTAGAGCTAGCATTCATTTCTGAATGTGCACCCTCAGCAGCAGCTTTTTCAGCCTGTTCACGAGCCAACTGGAATTACACGGCAAGAATTAGTCAAATGTAAGAGAAAAATTAATCATCATAGAACACTATTTGCAACAAACCTTCAATTCATCAGGTATTGTCCATTTAGATTGCTTCGTATCCTTGTTGAAATAATACCTGCGGAAGTCCCATTAAGATTATTTTATACACATTATGCCAATTCAAGAAAGATCGTAGAGACATTTCAAATGACTATCTAATTAAGCATAAAAATTTCAAAGGGTCTAAATAAGTGTACAGGATTCTAGTCATACTCACTTTCTACCCTCAGGAGTTGTGAATTCTTTCCAAACAGTTGACGCATCAGCTCTCTGTCAGTAGCACAAGTTTTCAATTAGATTAAGTTCTCAAAGCGAAGGTCAGATGCAAGTCAAAAATATATCATTAAAAGTGGATTAAGTTAAGGCCTGTTCTGGCCAGTCAAAAAGTAATAGGTGAAGTTAAAAAATGAAAGTTAGAATATAAAACATTGGGACTAACCATGAATAAAGGAGATTAAAGATGCTTTACATATCAAATTTGCTTTTCTTAGTTGTGATAATATACCCAAAGGGCAAGTTTGGTTGGTGGGATTACACGGGATTAGAGAAAATAATCCTTTTCAATCCAATGTTTGGTTTGTGGGATTATACACACACAGGCCCATGATTTATCATTGGGCCCATATATATAAACTTAAAATGTGGTATTATTAATCCCACCCCCACGCATGGGATAAATTATCCCACCTTCTCATGAGATAACTTATCATGAGATAAATTTAAAATCCAACCAAACTTACCCGAAGTTTATTTCATTTATGATTGCTATGAATTAATTTTCTACGTTCATTGGGATAAGATCATAAGAATACTCAAGCTCTAAGAATTTATAAAAATTTCAGTCTTAGTTCTGCATTCATATGCTGATGGACTGAATCAAAAACTTTTCTCGGTTCCAGCCCTGAGAAGGCTCTGCTCAGTGTTTTCTTCATCAGGTTCTTTATTATGACCCATTCCTTCTCATTAGCATCAAGTACTAACCAGATTCACATCCTATATGTCCTGCATAGAATTTTCCTGTTCTTAATGAATCACCTTTTTATTCATACATCTTTACCATAAGATTTTGGCCTACCAATCACAAAACCAACATGCATAAGCCCAAGCTATTCTACATCAAAGAGTTTCCCACCATAACTAGGGCGCCTACATGTCATAGTTGAGCATGTCAATATATTTTGGAGCCAAGAGTATTAACATAATTGCTAACGAAAGCTTCAGTTCAGGCAGATGAAGAAGAACTCATGGCAGTTCATAGCAATCAAACACGTAAACAATCTAAAAACAATTCAGAGGCAAATGACAGAGACAAAATACTGAAATTTTGCAAAAACTTGAAAGAGGGTCATGGAACCAAAGCATATTTAAAAACTCAAAATTAAAAAGACATAAGGCAGCAACAAAGTCATTTACTACAAAATTTCTATGGCAGTTTGAGCAAGCATAGTTCAATATCATATTTTCATCTAGCAAAATGTAACAATTCATATTTTGAACTATGAGTTCAAGAATCTGTTCCTGTGTAGACCTCTTTGAGTAGCACAAAGGATTGCATGGCATAGCATATCATCACAAAGATTGAACTGACAACATTTGTAAACACATACAATATGTAAATCTAAATACAGTTATAGCAACACCCATGGAGATCACTCATACTAACATCCAATAAAAAAATGTGAACATATTGCTACAGAAACAATCTCAAATGCAATAGCCGGTACGTAGTGACAGAAATCATACGAAATTGATATAGGTACAGCAGGATGGAACCAAATGCATTAAAGAACTAGCACTAGGTAAAACACTCATAGTAGAAAATTATCACACAAGAAAACAGGTAAAATAGATCAGTGTCTTAATAATAAAAATAAAGTGGTGAAAAATGCATATTTACTCCCCAACCTAGATAACTGATAAGAGCACGTATTGTTCTATTTATTCTAGGCAATAATAAATCAGCAAAACATGCATATGTGCTCCGCAACTCAAAAAAATAACAGAGCACATACTGTTCTATTAAAGCTAGGCAACAACAGCACCCAGAGATTACTATCACAAAAAATTAAATCCCAACATTACATTTGAAATGTAAATAGCAAATTGTTGCCTGCCTCGAGAAAGTGAAACCGCCTTCAAAGTGAGGACAAAGAGCAGTCCTTATATTCCCGTGACTTGCCATGACATCTACGAAACAATGGAAGGACATGCAAATAAACGAGAGCACACATAAAAAAGATATTGAACAATTTAAGCAGTCTACAATTTTCAACATCCACAGATAGGACAGAATTGCACAAGCCCAGAGCAGAATAAAATAGTGATTCACAGAAGATATAGATGTTACTCAGGATCCTTTGAAAAGCAACAAATCAAGAAACTCACTCACCTCCAGGGGAGTCATCAACTCAGGAGGCTTCTCCCAACTAGACTGTTTTGTGATCTTGTTGTAATAATATCTGAGCAGATACATAACTAAATAATCAATTCCAGAACTATTTGGTAATAGAAGTGTTAAATTGCCCAATAACATAAGAAAACACAGCCTCAATTACAAAAGAACAATGTTCAACTCTCATAAGGTAAGACCTCATGAGTTCAGTTGTTCAATCCTTATTTCAATGTCAAATGGTGGTGGGTCAAGCCCCCGCAGAGGTCCCATTTTCGAATCCCAGTTGACAATGTGAAATAAACTGACAGAAAAACTAGAAAAGTCTCGATAATCAAATCAAAGAATAACTTTACCTTCTTCCATCAGCAGCTTCATATTCTTGCCAATCAGAAGCAGTCTGTTGAGAAGCACCAGAACCATTAATGGCCTGAAACATTACAGAAGAAGTTGGGAGAAAAACAGTGATAAGTTTTGTAGCAAAGTGAGAAATAGTAGCATAAAGAAAATGAAAAGGGAAATAAAGCTTATGCCAGCATAGATAGAAGTAGTTTCCAAATTTAAATTGGCATCACAATGAATACTCCACTCCATTATGAAAGAATTTGATTAAAAATTCTTGACAATGCATTAATGGCAATTCAGCCTCAGCATTTGCTAACAGAATAAACTTCAACTGGTCATTTAGCGTGCAGAAATGCACTACTTGTCGCTTTTCATTTGCCTCAAAATTTCCATGAAAAGGAAAAAGAAGTAACGCCAAGTCAATAAGAAGACACTCCAGGAGAATATCTAATATCAAGATTTCTCTTTCTATGATTGTGCAGAAAATATTTGAGAAGAATAAGAGAATTCTCTTACTTCAAAAGCATAATTCATATAGCCCTATTTGTAGTATGAGGAATACATTACAGCTTTTCGCAAAAGGAAAAAATATAAGTGTAAAAGGAAACAATGTAGTTGCTAAATCTGGTCTGGAGATAGGAAGTGAATCTGGCAATTAATGGCTGGCATTCCTTAAAATCAGATATTGATTCTAAAAGATATCCTCATTCGTGCTCATTATTCTAGTTCAATTCGTGGAATCTAGTCCCCCCATCCCACCCCAACCAAGGGGGGGAAAAGAAATAAAAAAAAAAAAAAAAGGTTCATCATGTTTTCACAAGCAACCCCATCAGTTTGTTATTTTTTTCCTTTTTTTTGTCAACTGCACAATAGACAAATTACCAAAAAGAAGTTCTGAATAAAAAAAATAACTAATTGATGTAACATCCTCCTAAACGAAGTAAACAACACAGGGGATGAACATAGAAGGAACAAGGAACTTTGGCAGTATATCAACTTCTAATTGAGATGCATGAACATTAAACTAATATTTCCGGATGCCTAGATCTTATTATTAGCAAAAGAAATCAGTTGCATTTAAACTTTAAAGGAGTTTAATTTGAATGATCAACAGGACAAGGATGCTTACAGGAGTTGCAACAGTTGGGAAGGCTTGTTGAGTGGCTTGCTGCAATGGTGCAACAACTGGCGTATTTTGGCTGGAGTGAAACCATGGCTGTGCTGCAGTAGGACCAACAGGTGTAGACATTTGGGATGAAGGTTGGAATTGGGAAGACACGCTCAGGCTGCTCTGTGGTAAGCCAAAAGAAGATGGCGCGTACTGAAAAGGGAATAAAGTACATCAGAGCCATAAATAATCTCTGGTAGAGAATCAAGAAAGCATTTGCCAATTTCTTACAGTATATGATGACGAAAATGGAACTCCGTGGCTTTGGGCAGCAGGCTGAGGCTGTGGCATGCCTGATGTAATGGGCATGCTCGATTGAGCATACGAAGATGGTGCAACATGCCCAGACTGGGCAGGCCGTGGCAGAAACTGTTGCATTGATTGAGAAAATGGAGGCGGTTGACTTTGACCAGGAGGCATCCCAAGATTTTGTCCTTGTCCTGCTGGATGAAATTGTTGAGGAGCTGGTGAAGGAATAAACTGTGGCCCTTGTGGTGCCTGCGCTGCAGGACGGAACTGTAGCAAATACATATGCCAATGATGCAATTAACTTGAGTTATAACGCACTCAAGGAAGCTCAATTATGAAAGAAATTATTGACAAATTAAATATGCTTGAATTACATACTTGCATAGGATAGGGAGGAGCAAAACTCTGAGGAGCCATGGATCCAGATGCAGGATGTGGCCAAAGTGCCTATGACAGGTACACCGATACATCAGAAGAGATAGAACCTCAAAAGAAAAGAATTGAACTCTATAATATTTAATGTCCTGGACTTATTATCCATCCCAAATTATTCAAGTAAAAACGGTTGATAGCCACAAGCCATGTTATGCACATAAACATACTAAGTCAAATATCACCCCAGTAGCCAATGTCAGATATCTCAATCAACGCATAAGAATTACGCCGCCAAATCTCTCCAGTGGTTGCTCAAATTTCACAATAATTCCCCCACTCAAAAGATTTAATTACTCAATATCCAAATACCTAACTCAATGCTTCATTCCTCTATGCAGCTGTCATATACATGCAATACTTCACTTTTTTTTCCATTTTACTAGGCGAGGTGCATAAAATAGATTCCCCAAAATCATAAGAACCAAATTATTTTCTACAAAATGGGATCAACTAGAAATTGCTCTTCAGGGACTGTACCTGTGAACCAGATGGAGGGGGGTTACTTGCCATACCTGAGGCAAGTATGCTTAGCTGCCCACTAACACCTGCAAACAGTAACACTTCAAGAGAATGAAAACTCATGTAAGGAACAATAAGAAGGGGAAAAAAACGAAGCAGCTCTACAACACAAAAAATAGCTCACTAACAGTTAATAATTCAAATTGGATAAAGAATCGATTCTTGAACTCATTAGTTACAACTCTTTTCAAGGAAATTCCGCTAATATTCAAAAAACCAACGCGCATATATAATTGTAATTAAGATTGAACATGGTCACTCAAAATTGAAAAATTAAAAGATTATAACCGACGAGTGCGCTACGAATGCGAAAAGGGAATTTACCGGAAAATAGATCGCGGGGTGGAACCGATTACAAATTAATTAAATTGTGTATTGAATGATATAAACCCTAGGAATTGAGTCGAATCCGAGTCGATTCTGGCTGGGGGGATCGGCTCATGAAATGGATAGTGGATTGGGCCGAATACCGAGAATAGGAATAGAACCTTTAAGCCTAATAAGGAGTCGGGTTTTCTTTTGTTGGCCCAAACTCTAAAACCCACCCCAATCAGGCCCCACACAACAAGTGAGATTAGGGTTTCAAGAGGTCGGATCTAAATCTGTTATATCCGAATTTGATTTGATTATCAAAATTCATATTCAAATTCAATTCAAAATTTTATAAAAAATTTATTAGTCAGTATCATATTCGAATACAATGGATATCTGAAATCTGATTAAAAAATCCAACCCTATTTATTTTTTTTCTTTTTTTCTTTTGAATTTTATAGAAATATTGTAGTTGTAAGTAAATATATATCATATTAGAATTTTTAAAAACTTTTTATTATATAAATAATTGACTACTCAACAAAATGACATATATTTATAAAATATTTTTAAAATATATAAAATAATAAATATCATTAAAATTGAATCATATACATTTCAAATATTGTAAAATAATAATTTTATACGAACAGCAATCCATGTAATAAGATTCATTAACTATAAAATGTCATTAAGAATTTCCTTGAAGTTATAAGATACATGAGCAAGCAAGCTTAGCTTTTCAAGTGAGCTTTGCGCTCTACAAGCTAAAATTGGAGTTCGAACTTAAATTTAAAACTTTTAATTTAATAAAATGACAAAATTTTCAAGAAATCAAAATTAAACTATAACAATTATTCATTCAATATAAATATTATGGATGATTAAAAGTTTATGTATTATAGTAATATTAACAGTACAATGTATATGTATTACTAAAATAAAATTGAAATTATCTTGTAGCTCGCGAGTCTCGAGCCTAAATATAAAAGGTTCAAGATTGATTTGTGGAAAAAGGTAAGCTCTTTCCAAACTAGAAATAACTCAAACTCAATTAGCAAGCTCACAAATTGATTCAACTTCATTTGCGTACCCTTGATCAACCAAAAAAAAAAAAAAAAACCTCATTTGCATGCCTACTTAAGATTGTCCAAGTTAATTTTGTGGATCCAAATTTGGTATCCTAACTATGCAATTGCAAATTATGATCTAAACTTACACACACTACAGGAAGTACCCAACATGTTGGTACCTATAAATACAATGATTTTTAGATTTAAACTAGTGTCCTTTTCAAAAAAAAAAATAGATAATCTTTTTATTTTAGAAATATACGTTATATTGTTAATATACATGTGCATGTTTGTGCACATGGATAGAGAAATTTTAAATTTTCACTAGTACTTAAAAAAAATTCTCATACTTTTATTTTGATAATATGCGTTATGGTTTCTTTTTTTTTATAATTAAAAATTTTCATTTATCTACAAAATTGATAAAATTATGAACTGGTTCAACTTTATTTGAGCATATAAATTGGCCTAGGAAAACAATGAGGGTTTTGGACCATTCCAATTTCTTTTAAATGCCTATCTTGCAAGGTTGTGGATCCCAGATATTCTTGCATCTAGGAAATTTTATAAGCTGCCATCTAGCCATTTAATAAAAGTATTTTTGGATTGTTCAACAACAGCTTTGAAATCCATTCTAGTCTAATCATTTACAGAGTCAAAAGTGAATCACTTTTGGAATAACAACTATTAATTCGAGCTTTATGCATAATCTTAAGTTCTCTAAGAATAGCTATCATTACATTTCCTAATGCATGAAGGATTTAGAACTACCCAATGTAAGAGGCATGGTCTGAAAAACCAGAGGAGAATGATTCGATGCCATAGCATGCACGTGATGACTAACGATCCTTGGGAATTGAAAATTCCATTCAGAGTTGGACAAGCCGCGCATTGTCATTCTGTCTAATATTTGTTTTCCCTCTTCTCTTATAGTTCCATGTCATAAATAATCCTAACTCAGTAAGGTTCAATTCATGAACCAAACTATTGAAGCCTTCAGCAGCTGGTCCAACCACATGTTTACCTTCGGTTTTGTCTACTTGGGAGGTGATAATGTTGAAGTCACTAACAACAACCGTGGATTGAAAAGAGAAGAAGAAATGTTTTTGAGCTCATCCCAAAGTAAGTGATCAGTTGAGATAACATACCGATTGCGAATTGTGGTTAAAAACCAAGGGTAGGAAAATAGGTGGGATAGAATAAGAGCATGAAAGAGGATGTTTGATTTGGAAATAATATGGAGCTTTATATCTGCAAGCCAAGCAAAACAAAGACCTTTAGAGAGACTATATCTAAGAACAAATACATGAAAAATAAACTTAATTTGCTTTATATTAAAGAAGGACTGAGACTGGTTTGAGATCAGAACTTTTTATTCATAGAGGAAGATTAAGTTAGGATTATGATCATATAGTAGCGCGAAACAATTCCACAAAATAATAATCCTTATATCACTGTTGTGGTGCTTCTCACACCTCCAATAACTTCATCATCAAAAATAATTGGTTAATTTGACAACTTTGATTAGTACTTCCATAGGGGTGAATGGGATGAGCAATTTCTTAAATGAATAAACACTGAGAGCGATTATAGCCTAAAATAGGGGTGAATTAGGCTTAAGGGCTTTTAATCCTACGGAAGTTTATCACTTAAAAACTTTTTGGACTTTCAAAATGATTTAAGTCTTTTGCAGAAAACAATTTGTCACTAATTGGAATTTATAAATACCATTTAAACAACCATTCAAACCAATGATAAATAAAGCAGTAACATAGAAGTAAATGAACATTGAAAATTATAGAGGTTCAGCAAACCTATTCCTCTACCTAAAGTTTCACTTAGGATTTTGAACCTGTTAAATAAATTAAGATATGAAAAATAGTTTACAAATAAGTACAATAATTTGAAAGGAAAAAAAAAGGTGAAGGGTCAGAAACACCATAGGAGGATGAAAATATGTTCTTTGCAAAGAGCTAAACTGAAATCTTATATGGGATAAAGCATATTTCAGAGTATTGTAAAACCAACTACTTTGTGAAGAGGCTTAATGAACTTTTGCTAGTTTCACTTACACAATCTATATGGACTGATGTACGAGTTGCTACCACTACGTACGGCAAGCTCTAGACTCTCCTTCCAGACCGAAATCCAGAACACTACAAAAGATTTCATACAACACCGCTCTACTGGTTTCTTTACTAGAGGTTCTTAGAGCAACCAAGCGCCATAGTTAAATGTTACCTTAAGATATCTCAATATTATTTTAATAGCTTTCAAATGGGATTCCTTCGGATTAGATTGGAATCTAGCACATAAGCATGTTGAGAATATAATATCTGGATGGCTTGTAGTTAAGAAAAGTAAACTACCAATCATACCTCTGTAGACTTTTTCGTCTATACTCTTACCGTCATCATCAAGTTTCAATCTATATTTGAACTCATGGGAGTGATTGCAGGGTTGCATTCACTCACTTCAAACTTCTTTAAAAGCTCATTTATATACTTTTCTTATGAGATGAATATCTCTTTCTGAGTTTACTTCTTTTGAAATTTCAAGAAAAAGTTGAGCTTTCCCATTAAGCTCATCTCAAATTCTTGTTTCATTTTCTCGGCAAATTTTTTATAAAATAGATCATTAGTAGCACCAAAAATAATGTCATCGATATAAATTTGAACAATAAGAGAACCATTATCTTAGTGTTTAGTGAACAATGTGCTATCTAAGATTCCAATAGAAAAACTATTGTTTATGAGAAAATTACTCAAATGATCATATCAAGCCCTAGGAGCTTGTTTTAGTCCATATAAAGCCTTTATCTGTTTAAAAACATAATGAGAAAAAGCTTTGATTTTTTGAACCGGAGGGTTGCTCAATATACACTTCCTTTTTTATGAATTCATTTAGAAAAGCACTTTTTACATCCATTTGATAGAGCATAAATTTTTTTATGATTCCAACCTTACAACTGGAGCAAATGTTTCATCATAGTCAATGCCCTCTTGCTGACTGTAGCCTTTTGCTACAAATTTGGCTTTATTTCTAGTAACTTTATTTGTTTCATCCAGCTTATATCTAAACACCCACTATACCAACCACTAGATGATTTGGTGGTCGTTCGATCAGCTTCCAGACTTTAATTCTTTTCAAATTGAGCTAATTCTTCTTCATTACTTCAATTCAAAATGGATCTTTTAGTGCTTTTTTGACATCTTTAGGCTCAATCATTGAAATCATGGCATAATTGGATTCGTCTGGTGGAAGTTATCTAGCTTTGGATCTAGTAGTTATTCCAACTTGAGGATCTTTAGTGATTCTATCGATAGAGTGACTGGAAACAAACTGTCTATTGTTCAATCTGTTCTACCGATTCACTGGAATCAGTTCAATTGTGGAATTCATTTCCTCAAGTGATTCATGTTCCTCTTGATTTGAAGTTGATAGCTCACAGTCCGAAATCTTAACTGGTTCTTTGAATCCTACAATTTTCTTGCTCAAGGTTTCATTGACATAAGACGGGTTAGTTTCATCAAATGTAATGTGAATGGATTCTTGAACTGTTCTTTCCTCTTATTAAACAAATGATAGGCATTACTATGCACTGAGTAACCAATAAAAATAACTTCATCAATTTTGGAATCAAACTTTCTCAAATAATATATGTCATTAAGAATGTAACATTTGCAACCAAAGACACAGAAATAAAAAATATTTGGGAATTTATCGTGCCACAATTCATATGGGATTTTTCTTAAAGGGTGTCTTAAGAAAATACTATTCGACACATAACAATCTGTATTTATGGCGTTACTCCAAAAGAATTTTGAAAGATCATATTCATAAAGCATAGTTCTAGCAACTTCTTGCAAAATTCGGTTTTTCCTTTCAATCACCCTATTTTGTTGAGGGGTCTTCGGAGCAGAAAAATCATGAATGTAACCATGTTCTTCACAAAAACAAAGTAAAGTTTATTTCATCAAACTTGATTCCATGGTCACTTCGAATTTTCTTAATGAAATAACTCTTTTCATTTTAAAGCCTTTTGGTGAGTGGAATGAAAGCACTTAAAGCATGATTTTTATGAGCAATAGATAGAACTCATATGAAATGAGTATAATCATCTACTATGATAAAAACATATCTTTGACCTCCAAGGAAGCGGTTTTCATTAGTCTAAATAAGTCAATGAATAGAAGTTTTAGTGGTGTAGAAGTTGTCATCTCATTCTTTGGTTTGAAAGATATTTGGATTTGCTTCCCTTTTTGGCATGTATCACATACCCTGTCCTTGGAAAAATTCAATTTTAGTACCTCTTTGTTAAGATCTTTCTTTATGAAATGAAATATAAGCTCCTTATTTATGTAGCCTCATCTCCTATACCATTTCCAGCATTTTTCATTTGAAACAGCTAAACATTCCATATTTTGACACGTTAAATCATCAAGAGTTGTACAATAGACATTTTCATCCATAGTAGCAATAAAAATCAATTTCTCATTTTACTTAATAACACAGTGAGTAGGATGGAATTTAACCTCATAACCTTCGTCACATAGTTGACTGATACTGAGCATATTATGCTTAAAGCCCTCAACAAACCACACATTATCAATAGTAGTATCAGTCTGCTTACCAATGGTACCTTTACCTATTATGCATCTTTTTGTGTTATCTTCGTTGAGAACATTTCCAACAAGATAATTGTTAAGTTTAAAAATTATGGACGCATCCCCCGCATATGCCTGGAGCATCCACATTCCAATTACCGCTTCTATTTTTGGAAAGGTTCCTTGGCATGAACCTGTAAGACTTCAGTTTGTTTTAGGTGCTCAAACCACGTAAAATGTCAAACAGATCATGATAATTTTGCCATGATCAAAACAATAAAAAATCATCTAGGAGTTAATAGACTCTCTTACTCAAAATCATTCTCCTTATGTCCATCATCTTATCAATCACAAGATAAGGTTCCTCAGTATTGTATTCCATTTCTATTTTCCCATGATCTCTCAACATCCTTTTGGAGTTATTCTCATCTTCAATTCTATCCATCTTGATTCTTGAGTGTAGGTAAAATTTTCAACTTTGAATCAAAAGCTCTTTTAGTTGAAAAGATAGTTTAGCTAGAGAGAGTTTTCATGCGGATTTAGGTTTATGGTCATGTCAAGAGTAGTGAACATGATAAGATGGGTAGAAGAATGGTTTAATGTTTTCGGAATCCAAGTATATTATGTCATACTAAACAAAAGTAAACGGGCTGAAGTTTTATGAGAGCCAAATTGGTTTAGGTTTTGGTTATGGGATATGTTTTTAATCCCATTCTGAGCTTAGGTTTCAGAGTTGGTATTTATTTTGGTCCCCAAAGAAAATTGACTCATTATCAAGAGAGTTGGTCAGAGAGTACTTAAGAGAAGTGGGGCTCATTGTGATGACTTTTAGGGTCAATCGGTCTATGGGTACTTTTATGTCCAAGTTTAGTTTCAAGCGAATCATAAACCAAGTCTAAGGTGTTAATTTAGTCTAAAGAAAATTACCAGCTTTAATTGGGAGGATTTGGCATGCATTTCTAGCAAGACAACTGTCATTTTTTAGGTGGAGAGAGTTAAGAGGAAATGCTAAAATTGGTGTTTCATGAAAAAGGTTTAGTATTATAAGTAGGATGATTTAGATTTGAGTTCATTATTCTCTTAGAGAGAGAATGGCTTGTCTTTGTCAATTGATTCAGACTCAATTTCTTTTTGTCATATACCTTGCTTGAAACCAACTAAAATGAGGATATGATAGGAATTTTAGTTTGTTAGGTTTTCTTGTTCTTTGGTTGGGAGGCAAGACTTCTTACTTAGACCTGTGATTGCCAAATTTATGAGAGCAAGGCTTAAGGATATATAAAGATTGGTTGAAAAGTTCGGATTCTATTGATTTAGCTTTAATCTATGGGCCAAACTTGTGTTGGTAGCTCAAAGTAGACCTAATAATTTCTTTCCCCTTAAGTGTTAAGTTTATGCACTACCAACCATAAACATAACAAAAATCTGGTAATCCTTCATACTTGATTTTCAGACTAAGAACTTTGCTATTATGGATAGGCAATGACACTTGATAAATGAGAGCATCAAGACTTAAAGCCACTTTGACTTTTAAAAATTTCTTAAATCTGTAGCTTTCTCTTGATAAATCTACCCTCAAGAATTTCCCCACCATGTTTCCAACTTTTGCAAGTTTGAAATATTAGAAAAAGGAAATAAATTGAGAACTCAAATCCAGAAAATTGATGTACTGAAATCAATCTCCTAAATTAGGACTCTATCTCTTAATAATAATAACATGATAACATCTAAATGACAAGAGAGCAATTTGAAGAATTTTGAGGCTATCCTCTTTGTGTTTAAATAGACGTGAAAGAAATGGCATTGTCCTCTAAATAGTTGACTTCCATTTCTTTTTTAATATTTTACATTTGAAGAAGTCCTTTTTTAATGGCTACAAAGTTGATGGTTTAATTTATCTGCTGGGACTTCTACTGCTCATCAAGAGATCTTTCCTTCTGCTCAATAAATGCCCCATTCATCACTATTTTCAAATGAGGTAGGAGGTTTTGAGCTTTTCAATAAAATGTTCCATAAATTAACTAAGATAAAACCCAGAATTATAAGAACACCAACACAAAATGAAGAGGCCACACAAATGCTATAACTAAGGATTGGCGAAGTTTAATCAAATAATCACCACTCAAAAAAGAAACAATGAGTGGCAAGAATGAGAAACAAATAAGATGTGGAGAAATGTAAAGGTCAAAGAAATCCGAAGGATGATAGATAGAGATGGGGTGAAGTTTGAAAGAAAACAGAGTTCAAACTCTAACTCCTATTCAGAGGAGAGTTCTATACCATGTAGAAACACTCTAACATAGGGCTGTGCATTCTGTTATAACCAACCGAACTGTTCAATTTGATCGATTAAACGAAAATTTTGATTTTTCCAAATGGAAAACCAAATATCGAATCAAATCTAGTTCGATTCGGTTTGGTTTTTAACCGAATGCGATCGGTTAACCAAAACCAAACCAGTTTAAGGTTCTTTTCTAAAAAAACTTGTTTTTTTACCAAAAAGATGTGATAAAAGCTCGTTTGACAAAATTATTTAATTTTAGGTAAAAATTTTGAATTGAATTGCTTATTTTTTTTAGTATTAAAATTTTATTTAATAAAAGTAAGTTTGATAAATAAAAAAAAATTGTTTTTAGGTGAAAATTTTGAATTGAATTACTTCTTCTTCTGTTTCTTTTTCTTTTCTTTTTTTTTTACCAAAAACTTTTTTCCATAAAATTTTATTTGATAAAAAAGATTTGGTTTTAGGTAATAAAAAAAATTGAATTAGATTGCTTATTTTTTTGTATCATTTGATAATAAAAAAAAATAGTTAATATGATAACAAATTTGAATTGGACAAATATTTGGTAACAATATATGTAGACATATCAATTTTTGGCCAATTGAGAAGTGACATGTGTAAAACAATATGTTCCTTATTAATTTAAAATCTTCTATTTATATTTTGAAATTTATTAAATTTAATTCCAAAAGATAAATAGTTAATTTTAATTAATACTTTAGTATTCATTTTATGCTCAAATCAAATATTGACAAGTGTAAAAAATGAAGTGTCTACATCTATAGACCAATCAAATCGAAGATATTTGATATTATCTATTGATATATGATATTATTTCTTGATATCTAATATTATCTTTTGATATTTTATATTATTTATCAAAGAGATAACTATCAAAAAAGTTCACGTCAACCTAGAAGTCTCCCATCAAATATCTATATAAAGGGGGTGACAAAGCTCATTTGACATACAATACAATTCTAGCACGTGAGAGAAACTTTGAAGGAGTCTAGCGATTCTCTCAATATTCAAGGAGATTCGCTGCGTTCAAGGCATTTTTCGTGGAGCTCATTATATTTTGGCGTTTGATTTGATATTAAAGTGCAGAGCCCTCGAATTAGCGTTATTTTATTCAAATTAAATTCAAGAACATTCACAGCGTTGAAGGAGTTCTTTGTGGAACTCATATATTTTGGTGTTTGATTCGAGATTGAGGTGCAAAGCTCTCGAAGTGGGGTTATTTTCTTTAAATCAAATTTAAGGAGATCCACAACGTTCAAGGCGTTCTTCGCAGAGCTTATCAAATTTCAAGATCATATTTGGAAGAAAAGTATCGGAGGACTAAATTAGATATTGAATCTACAGTTGATTGATTTTAATTTCATTTTATTTGTACGATTTTTTTTTGTTTTGTGATTTTAATTTTTGCAGATAAGAAATTTGTTGTTACAAATTTTTGCCACGCCCAGTAGGACAATCTCTACCTCTCATCTCTTTCTTTCATCAAGATTGAAATATCAAATTGCCGCCAACAAGAACGCTGCATCGAAAATTACTATCTCAAATTCCTCAAGTGCTAGAGCAAAAAGTATTGGAATCATCACAAGAAGTATATCCAAGAAATTGCAATCATCTTTGGAGGCAGCTCTTTCGCTTGCTATGGAAAAGGTGTTGTTGCATTTTATTGACATGAATAAAGATAGTGAAGCCTCAAAGGAAGAATCCGCATCATCGATCTCCACTCAACATCAAATTCCTTTAGCATAGCGATGATGATGGTGACAAGTGCTACAACCTTGGAGGAACAAATTGCAAATTTGACGAGGTTATTGAAGGACTCACGAAGCCTGTGCAAGAGCAAGACTTTCAAATCTCTAAATTGATGAGTAAAGTAGACAATCTTGATACCAATTGTATGGTGGAGAAACAAATTGAGGCTCAGGACAAAGGCAAAATATCTACAAAGAGACAACAGCCAAAGCTAAAGAGATTGCAACAAAAGAACTACAAGTTTCCACTAATTGACTAATTCTTATTGACCAATTGAAGGAGTTGATCATGGGGACTATCAAATACAAACTTGATGAAAGTTCTAAGCCATCTATAACTTACTCCAAGCCATATATTCAAAGGATTGACAACTTGAAGATGCCAATTGGTTACTAGCCCCCAAAGTTTCAGCAATTCAATGGCAAGGGCAACCCAAAGCAGCACATGGCTCATCCTATTGAGACTTGTAATAATGTTGAGACATATGGAGATCATTTAGTCAAGCAATTTATTCGATCATTGAAGGATGATGCTTTTGATTGGTATATTGACTTGGAGGCCGGCTCCATTGATAGTTAGGGGGCAACTGGAACAAGAGTTTCTCAATAGTTTTTATAGTATTCGAATGGTAGTTAGCATGATTGAACTCACCAACTCTCGTCAGTGGAAAGAAGAAAATGTTATTAACTACATCAATCGCTGGAGAAATTTGAGTTTTAACTGTGAAGATCAATTATCGGAAGCTTCAATCATAGAGATATGCATCCAAGGAATGCATTGGAGTTTTTGTTATATGCTTCAAGGAATTAAAAGAAAAACTTTTGCAGATTTGGCAACTCGTGCACATAATATTGAAATAAGCATGAATTTTGATGAACAAGAAGACTTAAGTGATGCCGATAATGATGAAGATGTTGGGGGTAATTAATTTTGATCTTCAAATTCCAAATAGTCTTCGATATGAACCTAAATTGTCAGTAATACTCCCAAATAAGAGTATAAACTATCTAAGATTCTCAAGTCCACAAGTATTTGAATCTAAATTTCCAAGTTTTCAAGCCGTCAAATCCATGGATCAAGTCTTCAAGTCTCCAAATCCACGACTCAAGTCTCCAAGTTTTCAAATCCAAAAATCAAGTTTCCAAGTCTTCAGTCAAAGGCTCGGGTCTCCAAGTTCAAGACTCAAATTTTTAAGTCTCCAAATTAAATATCCAAATCCTTTACTCTTCAAGTTCAAAGTTCAAGTCTTGAATTTCAAAATGATCCCTAATAAGAGTCTAAACTGTCAATAATGCTCCTACAAATGAGCATAAACTATTTAAAATTTTCAAATTAAAGTCTTCCCATGTGCTCCTTGATAAGAGCTTAAATTGTTAATATGGCTCTTAGATACGAGCATAAACTATCTAAATATTAAAAGTCTCCCCATGTGCTCATTGATATGAGCTTAAACTTTCAATAAAGCTCCTAGTACGAGCATAAACTATCTAAATATTTAAATTTTCTCTATGTACTCCTTGATAAGAGTGTAGACTGTTTGTTAAGTCAAACTCAAGTATACTCCTTGACGTGAGTATAAATTGTCAATCAAATTCAAGTGAACTCCTTCACAGAGTATAAAATGTCTATTCAAGTTAAATATGTTGTTTGACACACGAGCCTAAACTGTGTATTACTCCTGGCCCCTATAAGTATAAATTATGTACGACACACCATCAAAAGGATATTTACTTTGAATTATGTTATGACTTGACCCTTTGATTGAGCACCATAGCTCAAAAAATGCTTAGAGGATGTTCTTATCGCAAACATATGTGAAAAAATTGAGAGAAAAGGTAAACTTCTCAAATACTTCAAGCCTTACCTCTTTCGTGGATGATTGACAGATCTTTCACCAAGTCTTGAAGTGGGGGCATTGGTAGGCATATCAATTTTTGGCCAATTGAGAAGTGACATGTGTAAAATAATATGTTCCTTATTAATTTAAAATCTTCTATTTATATTTGGAAATTTACTAAATTTAATTCTAAAAGATAAATAGTTAATTTTAATTAATACTCTAGTATTTATTTTATACTCAAATCAAATATTGACAAGTGTCAAAGATGAAGTGTCTACGTCTATGGACCAATCAAATCGAAGATATTTGATATTATCTATTGATATCTGATATTATTTCTTAATATCTGATATTATCTCTTAATATTTGATATTATCTTATCAAAGAGATAACTATCAAAGAAGTTCAAGTCGACCTGGAAGTCTCTCATCAAGCATCTATATAAAGGGGATGACCAAAGCTCATTTGACACAGAACACAAATTCCAGCAAGTGAGAGGAACTTTGAAGGAGTCTAGCAATTCTCTCAATATTTAAGGAGATTCACGGCGTTTAAGGCATTTTTCGTGAAGCTCATTATATTTTGGCAGTTGATTTTAGATTAAGGTGCAGAACCCTCAAATTAACTTTATTTTATTCAAATTAAATTCAAGGAGATCTATGGTGTTCAAGGCATTTTTTGTGGAGCTCATATATTTTAGCGTTTGATTCGAGATTAAGGTGCAAAGCCCTCGAAGTGGCATTATTTTCTTCAAATCAAATTTAAGGGGATCCACCGCGTTCAAGGTGTTCCTCGTGGAGCTCATCAAATTTCAAGATCATATTGGGAAGTAAAGAATATGGGGATTAGATTAAAGATTGAATCTACAGTTGATTGATTTTAATTTCATTTTATTTGTACGATTTTTCTTGTTTTATAATTTTAATTTTTATAGACAAGAAATTTGTTGTTACAACATGTTTGATAAAGTTTGTGTAGTACCAAGTTGCAATTTGCAAGAGTAATTGTGTAAGTAATAATGTGGCACCAAGCCACCAAGAACACAAGAATCAAGAATATACCTACAAGAAGTCAATAATAATTATGCTTGGGCCCTGAAGAAGAACACAAAAATATAGCTACATTATTAGAATATAAAACTATAAAGATATCATTGTCCAAATTTCAACTAGGCAAATAGTAGTCTAAAATTACATCACAGATTCACAATGATGAACGATCACATCCAAACAAATTATTCAAGTTTCAATTAATAAATTGTTCAAACTTCAAATTACATCCAATTCCATATAACTGATTTGCTTGAAAGTTGAAGGGCTTCAAGCTTTCAATTCCAACGGATCCACCCTCGTTCTTCATTCCTCATGTGTCATGTCCCAACTTGCATGAAATCTTAATATCTTAATTCCTATAAAAAGAACATAACAATATAAACATTATTAAAGATTTATTATAAATAATAGAGAGAGAGAGAGAGAGAGAGAGAGAAATAATATGCACAAATAAATGACTAATGTACCATACAATATCCATCCATTATGATCACAAACCGATTACCATGGAATCTGTACCAATACTTGAAACCTCATCTAGAAATACAAATTAAACAACCAAAACATAAAAACTCATAAGTAAGAAAAACATGGATATATTAACAGTCCCAAAAATAAAAATTAAATAATAATCTTTAGAACTATAATAAATGAATCTAATGCATACCTTCTTCAAGTTTCTCAATTTGAGCATAATCTTCCTCCACATGTAGCTTTGGAGGTCCATTGCGAATCCTATCTTCAATACAAATGAGGGCCTAAGATATTCTTAAAGTTAAAGAGGCTCTAAAATCATCAATCACCTGACTCGAGGTACTAAAGGTAGATTCAGAAGCAACAATAGAAACAAGCATAGGAAACAAATCACGAGCCAATCTCGCTAAGATGGAAAATTGGTGGGCATTCATTTTCACTATCCAAGAACATCAAAGTTGGGCACATCTTACTCTTTTTTCTCATTCAATATATATAAGCTTTGATTGATTTTCTGAATCTCCCTTCTCATCTATACATATCTTACGGTACTCCGCCAATCTAAAAGCCCTTATTGCTAATATGCCACTGTCAACACTAGAATCAAATGAACCACTACTACTTTGAAGAGACTCATGTGACTTTGTTTTTTAATATGGTTTTTTAGGACCATACATTTTTCTATACTATTCAAAAATTTCTTGAAGAGCTTTACTAACCCGACCACAAATGTCCTTTCCTAATTGACCCTCATACATAGGATTAAGAGTGAAGAAAACACATTTCAACTTATGTCGAGGATCAGGAGCCACAAACAACAAAATATTCATTTTAGTAGGATCTCCCCAATACTTATCAAACTTTGCTTTCATTTTTTTTGGCTACTTGTGACAACTCATAGTCATCGCCCGTTTCCCATCTTTTTATCAAATATCACTATCACTAATTTCATCCATAAGTATATTAGAAGTGACAAACTTTGAACCAAAAATTCTTACAGTCATTTCATAAAAGTTTTTCAACACTTTCACCAATCATTATTTGTAGGAAGCCCTACCTTACCGTAAGTCCTTGAGGACCAAAATCATCATGAAGTTCTTTTTCACATATCTCACACCTATCAAACACACACTGAAAAAGCAAAACAATCTCAAGTATAAAGTTAGAAGAATTCCATATGATTGGGCAATTAAGACTCAATAATTTTTTACTTCCTACTTTTCCCTGAACAACATAATCTTTGATTTTTTTTCCACCTAGCTAGTAATTGTCTCAATTATCTCACCTTAGTGAGAACACGATCAACTGACACACTAGCATTCGTCAGTCCATCTTTCACAACAAGATTAACAATACGAGCAATGCACCTCATATGCAAATATTTACCATCACAAATTGACTTCTCCTATGCTAAAAATCTTTTCCTCAGGTATGCTACTGTAGTATCATTAGAAGAAGTATTATCAACAGTAATGATAAATATATTATCAATTCCCCAAAAAAAATTTCAATCAAGAGAATAAAATCTTCCCTTTGTGGCTAGGACACGAAACAAAATTCAAAATCAACTTATGCAACTTCAACTTTCATCAATGAAGTAAGCAGTCAAACACATATGATTGATTTTTTTATTAGAAGTCCATGTATCTGTTGTGAGATACACCCTTGTTCTAGATTTTTTGAAGTACTCCTCTATATCGCTTTTCTCATTAAAATACAGTTTCAAGCAATCTCTAGCAACTATAGTTCTAGATGGCACAACAAATTGGGGATATACAATACAAACAAATTGTCTAAATCCTCACCCTCAATAAACCTAAAAGGCAATTCATCCACGATGATCATTTTAGCAAGAGCCTCCCTAGTTACTTCTTGGTCAAATTTACTAGGGCATTGGTGTGAGATGACATATCTCTCAAATCCACAATCCGAGTGCAACTATTGATGGTGTAGTTATCACTCTGTTTCTCGAGACTTTTCTTGCAAGTTTTTAAATAATTCTTCAATCCAAAAGTGCCATTTATCATAGGATCAACAGCATAATCTTTCCCATAATACTTGCATTTGCCCCTCATTTTACTCTTCTTATAACAAATTATGGTAAAATATTTTCATACCTCAAACCTTTTGTTGAGTCTTTGGAGGGCTTCTGTACTGTATTCTTTCTCTTTTTCTCCTTTTGAGAATCAATATAAGGGTTGTCATCTCCACCCCCCCAATGAATTACTATTCTCATGTTGCTCTTTGTTGACATCCACATTCATTATGAACTTCATCTCCTCATTCTCTAGAATGATGCCCATGATGGTGCTATAGTAATGCAGTCTGTAGAACAAAATGAATCAACAATTGAATTAATAAATCAAATATTTTTCTAATTAGAGATGGTAGAAAAGTCAAAAACTTTAGAACAACATCCAATTATGTTTTAGTAATCTGGTTTACAACCCTTCTTTTCCATAAAGGTTACAACTTACAAATAAAGGCCAAAGGACACAGGGAGATGGAGATGTTCATATTTAAAAAAAGATGCAAAGTTAATTAATGCAGATACCTAATCTATTATGTAAGCTTACATAAAGTCGAATAGAAATAAAGATTAGTATAGATTTTGAACAAAGCTCTGTTGTAAGTGCCCACCAAATTGGAAAAATAAAAATAATAAAGGTCTATATTTCAACTGACCATCTTCGTGCCCTATATACAGCATCAACAATTGATGCATATTGCTAAGTACATAGCAAGATATACAACATTTCGTACATACTTATCTTTGGGTTGCTCCAATTATTATACACATTTCTGAGTAATTAAAAAGATATGGAGAAGGCTATGCAAATTGCTAAGGCTTTTGCTATGATTTTGTTGCTGGCTCAAATTGTTCTTCGACACTCTTGTTAACTAAAAAAAAAGAGACAAACAAACCTGAAGGTTGAAACTGAAACTATGAGGATCAAGGAAGGCTATCGGGTGCTAGTGTGGGCAGTGGGAGTGCAAGCCGTGCTCGTCTTCCGTCGGGGAGTTGTTGTAGACAGTGGGCAACGGGTATGCAGGATTGTAAGTCGTGCGCCATGCGTGGTGCAAGCTGTGTAAGGGTGAGGGTTGTGACCTGTGAGGGCCATGCAAACTGTGTGAGAGTGGAGGTGAGGACGTTGGATGCATGCAGGCTGTCACAAGTGCCACCGACTTGTTGTGAGGTGATGGAGCCGTGTGCTGTGGGCGAGGGCGACTGGACAATCGTGTCAACTATCAAAGTGGAATCTAGGAAGGATTTGGAAATTGAAATTTAGGAATTAGGGATTTGGGATTGGCCAGTTGGTATGGGGCTCCTTGGGGACTTGGAGGTAATTTTGAAACTTAAAATTATATTTTAAAATTTAAGTTATATAGTTATATTTATAAAATTAGAAATTACAATATATTTATATAATTAGAAATTAGAATATATATATATATATATGATAGCAATAATTATCAATTATAAATACAATTTATCTATAAATTAAAAAAACATATTAACTAGAATCCCATATTTTATTAATGATATTAATTAACTATTTTAAAATATAATGATTAGTGTGATTCTATGAAGGAAAAATATTGAAAAATAATACATGTTGCTCAATGTTATATCCACACTATATATATATATATATATTATTTTAGTGTTTTTTTAGGTGTTCTTTCTAAATTATTTTCATTATTATTTTTTAATCTTCCTAACTATTAGAGTATTTCATTTTTATTTTTTTTGTCTCTCTTCAATTATTTACTTTTTTCCATTTATGTTATATTTTATTTATTTTAGTTTTTTATTTATCTTAAAATTTTAAACAAATACATTTAAAATATTAAAAATTATAATAAATCTAAGAAGATAAATAAATATTTTATTTATTTTATGTTATAAAAATTTTAGTACACACATTGATTGTACCTTATTAAAATATAATAAAAAATTTAGTACATACATCATAATATGGATTGTGAATTTGTAAATTTTGTGAAAAATACAATTATAACCTTACTAAATCATCATTTCTAAAGGATAATTTAAAGGATAAATTTGGAATCTTGATAAACTGTTATCCAGATTATCTTTTTATGCTGAATTCTCCTATTTATCCTTCAAACTACATTGTCAATTTTTGTTATTGAAATAATTAAAAGGACAAATTATGTAAAAAAAATAAAAATAAAAATAACTTTCATTTTAGATACAAAACAGTCTTTCTATTTATAACAGTATAGTAAAAATTTTATTGGCCAACAGATGCAATGCACTACTAGCTATTAATGCCACAAGAATAGGAATAAATTATTCAACCTCTTGGTTTGCAATTTAAATTGAAATTTCTATTTTACTCATCAATGCATCCTGCGTATAAATTTAATTAAATAATTAAAGTAGAAATTTTAATTTTATTTTTATATCACATTTTTTCCTCTTTAAATCATAAACATTTTTTTATATGTAACGTGTATTAATTTTTATATTAAAAAAATTATATACTTATACAGTTTGAATTTAGAAAAACTATCTTTTTTTTTTCTCATTGAGTCATTGTATCATAATTATTCATTTTGTTATATATATCATATATTATTATCTATACTTTTTATAAAATGTAGGACTTTTAACAACTATTTTCATATATTTTGTATAAGATGATAAGATCAATTTTATTTTAGAAAACAATGACAATTTAGTTTTATTTTCTCTTCTCCAATTTCACTTCTTTGTTTCTCAATTATTACACCTCATCAAAAAATTCTACTTTTATTTATCCCAAAAACTTCAAAAAATATTAATATTTACATTATTTTAAAAATTATATTTATTTATCGTAGACTTAAAAATTTAATAAAAAAATAAAATTTACTAAAACTACTAGCACTTGAATAATAAATTTTTATATATGAAAGAAATGACTTAACCAGTTTTGGTTTAGTTTAACCGACCTGAAAAACCAAAAGTTAACCAAAACAAACTAATTTTTTTGGTTTTTGGTTTAGTTTTGGTTAACCAGTCAGACCAATTTTTTCGATTTTTGTTTCGATTTTGGTTAACCGAGCAAAAAATCCAAATGAACCGAGAATTATTTTTTTTTAAATACAAAACCGAAAATCAAACTGAACGTACTTCGATTCGATTCGGTGTTTTTCGATCGGTTCAGTTGATTTTATTTTATTTTTTAACACCCTTACTCTAATATTTAGAATTACACTTAAATTCCATATAAAATAGTTAATTTACGAGCTTTTTTTTCTCTATTTTCTATAAATATCAAAACCTCCCCTTTTAAAATACAACATTTAACAATCTTCTCGTATTATTAGGATTTTGCATGAAAATGGTGAAATTAACAAAAACTTAAGTGGACCTTCAATTTTGCCCATGAACTAATGATCTTTGTAATTTATTAATTAAAATACACTTGTTGATATTTTGAAACTTAAAAATTGCTGTTATCAAAACAAATATAGCACTTAAAATGACAAAACAAAAATTACTATTCCTCAAATTCGAGATTAAAAATGTAAAATATGAGAGCAATTATAAAAAGAGAAATAATAACATTGACCAATCCACCGCATCAAACAAGAAAACAAGATTATGGTGATAAATATCAATTCAAACGAAAATATTACGCTATTCAATATGTACTTAATCTTCATGAACCAAAATTATGTGAAATTACTAACCCAACAAATTTAATGAAGACTAATAGAATTGGGTTAGTTCACAAGGCACTAGAACTATACCCAATGATGCTATCAAGTTATAAACTATGCTAACTTGAAGTACCATGTGCAAAGTAATGTAGTTAACACAGTATGCTAGCAATGTAATATTATTGATTTAGTGCAATATTCAATTGGAATTAATGATCAAAGTGATTTGTTTCATGTATAACGAACATGGTATTGAAATAATTATTATTACTAATTATCTACCATGTTTTATAAAAATATAACATTTACCCCCCATTTACTTTATAAAGACACATTTTCAACTATAGGAACATTACAGATATACCTTTAATAAATATATAGGTATTAAGACATGAAGGGCAAAATGCTCATTTAACAAATTAGTAGTTTACTTATTTTTAAAAATTTTGAAATGAAAACAAAATTGTTAATTCCTTACTTCCATCTAATTTTTTTTAATGAAGCATTTTCAAATATGAGGTTTAATTTGATAATTATCAAAATTAATGTGTAGAACTTCAAAATTTAATTGAAGGCAATGCAAATATAATTAATCCTAATAATTGTAATACATATACATCTGTGTGTTACATATACCGGAATAAAAGAAAAGAAGATGAGAAAACTAAGGGAGTGTTTGGTTATATTTTTCCATAACAACATTGTTTTGGGAAACATAATCAAACATATCCCCATTTTCCCTCCAAGCACACATTTTGCAATCTATATACATATATATTTATATTTATATATATATATATTATATTTTATTATTATTCTAATTTTAAAAAATTATTCAATTCCATTTTACCTCAAAAATCTAATAAAAAAGTATTGATTTGACTGTTATAGTAAAAATTTTCTCCCCCAAAACATAAACAAACATACCAAAAAACAACTTTCACATTCTTCAATAATTTATTCTCTCAAAATATATAATAAACACATAATAAAATCACACAAAAAACATAACCAGACATTCCCTAATTAGGTGCATGTATTGTCTCTACTCATGAAGATGAAAGGATTAAAACATCAGGGGGGGCCATACAAGAATAGAAAGGCATATGTTTGTAATTGGTTGGCTTGTCTGACATATGAGATGTGAAATTTAAGATCTGTAATTTGAGAGGAATAAAGTAATTTTGGATAAATTAGAATGATATTTGAAAAAGTGAGATAAAAATGAAATAATTATGATTGATATGATAATTTTTTTAATGAAAAATCATTAGGATGCGACAAAAACTGTGGTAAAAAAAAAAAAATGAAACAAAATAGTTTAGAGAAATGGAGTGTGATATACATTTAATTATATAGTTGATATGATGTGTCTTTCTTACAAAAATTGCACAGATGATTTTCAAATAAAATATATTGAAAACTCCATAGTCAAATAAATAATAGCTCAAGAGAAAATTTCGTAGATACACTTTTGGAGAAATATTTTAGATGCAATCTCAAAATCATGATTTTTGAATCTCATTATATAGGTTAATCAAATGTTAAATAAGAATAGAGTTTGCTTAGGCTATGTTTGGTTACATTTTGGGAATATTCCTTCAAAATGTCAAATTAAAATTTTCAAAATACCCTCTTCTATTTTTCATTATCCCCAAAACTTTCTCATTTTTCAATATATATACATATTATATATATATATATATCATAAATATTTTATTATTATTTTAACAATAAAAAAATCACTTAATTCTATTTTTACCCCAAAAATCCAACAAAAAGGCATTAATTTAACTACTACAATAGAATTTGTCTCATCCCAAAACATAAACAAACATACCAAATTTTCTCAAAATAATTGTCTTACTATTTCCAAAATATAAACAAATATACATTAAATTCTTCAATACAAATTTCACACTCTCCAACCCCACTCCCAAAATTCATTATCCCATAATACATAATCCAAAACAAATAATTCATATCCAAACATTACCTTAGTGATTTTGTGAAAGTATACAATTTTATGGAAAATCAGTACTCAATGAAAAAGGTGTCATTGACACAATAAAAATGTTCAAATATTATTTTGATTTCCACACATAGAATAAATAAGAAAACACTACAAAATATATATATATATATATATAATATTAATGAGAAAATAATAAGTGATAAAGTAAAAGTTGTTACTAATAACATGCATTGAGTGACAATAGTAGTTATCTTGTCATTAATGATAATTTTTAAGTGAAAAGAATTTTTATCTTGTTACAAAATGACTTAATAGTGACAAAAATTAATGTTTTAAGTTATCACCATTAATAATTAGTGACACTCTTATAGTAACAATAAAAAATGTCACTATAATTTGTGATAAGATTTTCATTGTCACCATATGTGTGTCACTAATTATCTACAGTGACAACATTAACACTATTCTTGTCACTATTTAATTCGTAAAAATCATTAAGGTGACAAAACTAAATTTTTTTGTCACATAAGATACATAATTAATGACGACTTTTATTGTCACTTAATATTTTATCATCAATTTACCTTTTTTTTTAGTGAAAACTATTTATTTTTCTTCTACTACTAAAGTGTTATTCTTATTTCCATGGTGCTTTGTATTGTGTTCTTCATCATTCACATTATATTCTTGTTCCAACATCTTTAGAAAGTATAATTTTAAATAGTATAGATTTTCTAACCTTTTATATTTTGAAAATTGATTTTTCTTAAAACCATCCAGATCAAATAGTGGGAATTTGTATTTTAAAGACAACATCTTTTCAATCCCAAAGCCTGCCAAAATTCTTCCATCATTTTAATTTAGCAAACTCTTTTATATTTTCAACTATAAATTCTCCATATCCTCTCATTTGTACAATACATTTGTAGTATATTTTCTGAATCACAATCTATTTTTATCAAAGCACTTCATACATGCCTCTATAATCAAATGGCTAAATATTTTACAAATTTCATTAGAAAGAATATCGTACGTGTTTTTTTAATTTTTTATTGAAATGATATATACGATGTTATATTCGATATGCGAATTTTTATTTATAACTCAATATATAAAACATTAAAATTATTGAAATATTAATATTCATTTATGTAATAATAAATGTAATTATCTCCACTTGGAAAATAGCAAATAAAATTTAACTTACATAGCTTAGTCAAAGTCTTAAATATCATCCGTTTATTATATTTAAATATTTTCTTAATTTTATAATAATTAACTTGTTTTAAATTGATGAAAAATGGTCAATTGGTCACAATTTATAATACGAAGTGGGCGCTGAAGAATGCTAGGGTTTTGAAGTAAGTCCTTCACCTCCCTCCTCTATAAAACCAGCGCATCGCCGCCTATGAATTCTTCACTTCACCAAGTAAGCATTTGCTCTTTCTCTTCAATTCAGTTTTAGTCCATTACTCTCCAATTTCATCTCTGTTTGAATAGGGGTTTAATTATCCTTTATATATGTATTTTAGTTCTGAAATGCTAGATTAGAACTGATGAAAATATGAGGTGGGTAGCGATGATTATAAAGTAATTCCTCGTTCTGAACGCTGTTGCCACAGCTTGACAGACTCTTTTTACACCCATAGAATATGAGCTACCACCATTTTTTATTTTCTTTTTCGTTTTACCTTGCTATTTTTATTTAGTTGTTCTTTCAGTTCCAATTTAAATAATTTTGGTATAGTTTTCTTCCGGGTTTGTGTTTGGTGAGATGGTTCGTGGATTTGTTCTTTTTTGCAATTTGTGTTAGAGGTGCCTGCCCTTTGATTGAGATTTGAGAACAATAAGTTTAAAATTGGAAGTCATAAGAAGCGTAGTAGATTAATGCTCTTCACTATTACACGATGGCTTGCCTGATTAATCAGGATTGCCAGTTTTTGTTGGTTATGGTAACTTCTGCGTTATCACTTGGTGAATTTGCATTGATATTAGGTGGTTGGTTATCCCAGTTGAAGGAATATATTAAGTTCTTGAAGATAAAGACTTTTACGGAAGACCAAGAGGGTGGCTCAGCTTATTACAGGACATTTTTTAGTTTATCATTTGTTAGATCAACTAATCTTTTAAGGTATTTGGATATACTAAATTCATGGAGCTTATAAGACATTAATAATTGCGGTATTGAAATTTCATAGTGGTTTTAAGATCTTAAATAAGGAAGACGGTGCTCCCTAACTCTTTTTTAAGAAGCTTACCAGACATTTGAAACTTATAATCTCCAATCCTAATAATTTTATCAAACACTTTAAAATGTTTGAGAAGCTTATGAGCTAAGTCAAACACCTATTACTTCGATGGTCTTTTTATAGTGAAACAAGTGTTAGATAGAAAAGGGTGCAAGGTTATGCTAATAAGCCTTTTATGCGCCTAGATGTATGAAATCTGCCCATTATATGCGGGCATTGTCAAAGCAACTAATGTGTGCTTCCCAACACAAGGTTTGCATACAAATCATTCTCTATTTTTGAATTGACTTGGCACGAACCATTTTAAATAATGAATTCTAGATGCCAAATTATAGTTACTACTAGTCAAAATATTGGTCTCCTGCTGATTTTTTTTCCTTCTTTTCTTATATCTTGTCATTTCAAGGAGTTGGCTTTATTAAAAAAGTAGCAAACTAACATGATGTTTGCTATTTCTACTTGGCCTCTCCTGATATTGAGTTTTGGAGGTATTTAAAGCCTGAATTTGACTTGAGTGATGCCAGAAATGAGGGTTACGCATGCCTCCATAGTCCACATCCATGAAGCTATATAATTCTTTTCAACAAGTTGTCATTCTCATAACCAAAGTCACTTGCCATGGCTTATTTCATTGGTCTTCTCCAGTTCTTTTCAGTCACCTTTTTGCTAAAACCTCAAGGTTTGGTGACTAATTGATTGCATATGGTCATGTGCTTTTCCAACCTTTGCTATTTTTGCTGTTACAAGGAATTATTTGGAGCCTTGACTATGTAAATTTTATTTGTTCTTTTTCAGCTCATCTTTACTTGACTCTGGTGGATGGATATTTTCATGTAATGGATTTTTTTGGTGGATTACCTTTGTTACATTTGAACCAGAGCTTCATTATTTCCTAGATTCATGGCTATGGCTTGTTTCCTTTTTAAATAAGTCATCAAAAATGTGTTGAAAATGATAAAGAAGAAATTCTCTGAATGTCCGTTGAATTAACTATATATAAACTTTGACATGAAGAAAACAACTCTGATAATATGGACATCATATGTCATTTCAAATGTGACTTACTAATCATGAAGTTAGTGTGAATTTGGATTTGATACACATTCTCACTCATATTTGAGTACAAATCCGACGTTATGGTTCTGTTTGGTTTTGAATTTTAGGTGTATTTAAAAAATTATGCTGGAAAAGGTGTAAACGAGATGATTGAGAATTCGACTAAAATGAAGATGTGCTTGGATGAGATGATTTTACAAGTTGAAAATGATTAAGATTTGTGTGGTTATGTTCATAAAGTGCTAAACTTGGCATTGATGTTAAAAACGGACTAAGTTATCTGTTAAAAATCTTATAATCGATAATAATTATGTGAATGATGATGTAAATTTTTTATATATTGTCATAATAGTTTATTATGGAAAAAAAAGGGAGGTAGAGTGGTTGGTTGTAGTTTGGCGTATTTATACTAGTAATTTGGCACATTTAATGTATGTGTTCAAATTTTTATAATATTTTTTATACAATATCAATTTTTATATATTTTTTATATAATCTAAATTTGTCTTAATAATTTTTATATATCTATTTAAATTTTTTCGTAAATAAGAATTTAAAAACCTATGATAAATAGATAATTGTAGACATAAAATGGGTGAATTATAAATGGTAATTATTATATAACTTGTTAGAATTAAAAGAAAGGATTAAGGGCATATCAAGTAAATCATTCAAAAACACACCAAAAGAAGGATAAGTTTGTAGGTGCTCTATTAATAATTTAGTGGTATGATTGTAATGCCTCGAGATTTTGGGTTTCAAGTTTTGGCAAGCAAACGGCGAGCAAAGTTGAAGTTATTGAGAAATGAGATCTCCTTTTGATGTACTTCGGAACATTGTACTTTCAAGTTTTTATGTTATAAAATTTCATCGCTTTCATAAGAAAAAAAGAGAGAGAGAGAAATGAGATCTCCAAGCAAAATGAAATTTGCACACAAATACAATTGAATTTGTATCAACTTGATTCAGATTTGGATTTGATATCCACAACTCGGAATTAAATAGGAGCAGTTGTAATCCATTTTTTATGCGTTTAGAGTTTCACCAGTCTCCGTATTGGTGTTCATCCAACTTCAAGCGGCCCCGCCTCTACTTTGTAAAAATAAGCTATTACAGTACAATATGAATAATTATTTTATATTATCATTTAAATAATCATTACAAGTTTTACAGGATTGTCATGAATTCATAATTTTATTCATGATTTCCGAATGTGGGCATTATATTAACCCTATCAGAAATTCTATTTGACATTGAAATTTTCACTACTTGACAGTAAAATTACATGCATTCTCAACTTATTAATTCTAAAATACGCCATCTAAATACATTTTCATTTTCAAACATGTAATGAATGCATATTTTCTGAATCTTTCCAAACACGTCTTCAAAAATGCATGTAACTTTGGAATAAATTAGATTTATGGGGTTGGTAATTTTGTAATGATTGCAAATTCATTTTATTGCATAAAGTGCTCTGGCCGAAGCATTTTTTTTTCTTTTTTCTTTTTTCTTTTTTCTTTTTTTGGCTATAATTGCGGAATCAATAATGTAAGAATGTAATAACCTGATGGAATGAACCCATCGCTATTTCGTCCTCCAGTTCCCTGGAAAATAGGTGGCTTACTTGGTCATCTCCCGTACAATATTTTCATGTATTTTCCTACAACAATTAAATGAACTTGTGATTTATTGATTCAAAAAGAACAGGAAAAGAAAAAAGTAACTGTGATATTGTATTTTTGTTTTTTTGTTTTAAACTTTATTTTCCTTTTGCTCTAACATGTTTCTTTCCTAATCAAAGTTACTGAACCAAACAAAAAATAGAAAGAAAAGTAAGGGAATAGCCGGAGAAGGGAGTTTTCGGGTCTCCCATCCGCGATCCAATGGTCATCATTTTGTTAAGATAATGAACAAAATTAAAACCTTATTTTTCAATTTTCTTTTTTAATCCTAAGGTCTTTCATTTTTCATTTAAGTTTTGAACCAAGTAGGGGTCGTAACGTTGAAAGATTTATTACTCTAGTGACATCGCCCTTACGCATATAAGTGTGAGGTTTAAAATTTGAAATCTAATAAACCCTCTATGCATGCATGAATTAGTAAGAGAAATCATTGGTGGACCTCTCGATATGCTTGATTTAGTACATTGTTGTAGGACAGGAGAAAGAGAACATTATACTCATCTGCTTCTTGATATATATATTTAGGATGATTGAGAAAAGCTCGGTTAAACCTGAATCCTACACTATGAAGACCCCTAAACTTGGTTATGAATAGCCTTTTCATATGTTTTATCTCGCGATTTCCATAGGGAACTCAAATCTTTCTCCTTTGCAGACTTTCAACGGAAACTTCTGTTGTGGACCACCTAAAAGACTAAAGCAGTTAAAAGAAAGATTTTGTATAAGATTTGAATGATCCTGAAGGAAAGTGTCCAGATTTTGATACCAAATGATAACCCTTTTAGTTCTTTCTTGGCCATAGATTTATCAGATGAAATAAGGCTCCTTTTCTGCCAGATTTCTAGTGCCCTCAAGTAAAATTTCATGATAAATGATAATTAGTTGGCATTTCTTGTTACGGTATGATGCTGACAAGTGATGCTAATAACTGAATTTAAGTCCAGAAAAAGTTCTACTCGTACAAATGTTTATTTAACAGTAAGGTCGTATGCAATTATAGCCCACCAAAATGGCGTACATCATCCCCACCCACCAGCATGCTTCCTTCCTACCAACCTAAAACAAAATGGTGATGGCCACAGTCCACCAAACATCATCAATTAAATCAAAAGGATGGACAGACAAAAAAGCTTAAGTCATACCTAGTGAGCTCAATTCAGCAAACTACAAGAAGGCAAATTCAAATGTCTCACGTTAAAGATTCAAGTACTACTACAAACAGCAAACCACAGTTGAAAGTGAAGAGAAACTATTACATATGACCAAACAAATTAATAAATTAAGATTGGAATAGTTTTCAACAATTTTGGATGGTAGTCTTAAAGTGTAGGCAAGGATGGATTCATTAGACCTGGACTGATGAGCCCATTGCAAAGGCTAGCCCCATCATGTGTCTTGCTGCTTTCAGCTCTTGGGCTGCTCCCCGCACTGCTGTTGGAAAGGGACCCGAAGGCACCCCTCTGCAGAACCCCGGTTGGGGACGATGCCAGCCGGCGGCTATTGTCCCAGCTATCCATGAGGTTGAGGGGTTTAGAGCTCTTGCAGTCGTTGCTCGTGGTATGGAGAACTTCTCCAAGAGGTCCTCCGATCGAGGGTTCCCATGAAATTGGAACCCAATTTGTTTGTCTTTGGTTTTGTTCAGTTTCACTAGTTCCCACGGCCAATCCCATTTCAAGTCCTCGAGATAATCTTAGTGGAGAGGCTCTGAGTTTTTCATTTGTTAAGTCTGATGTGGCCATGGGGATGGAAATGGAGAGCTGAGTCCTGTCTGGCTGTGGATCAACATCGGGCCAGGAAATGGCAGAGCGTTCTGACTGGTTTTTGGGCCAGTCATCCATGAACTGTCTTAGGGAGTGCTGTGATTTGTTGTCGTGATCGTTGAGGTTGTCTGAAGTAGTACCATAGTTTCTGCAGGTCACAAGAGATGAGTTCCTGTTTAAGGGGTTGAGTAATGAATCAGAGCAGACTAATCCAAACTCCGGGCGGGAGGATTCTTCGTATGCATTTT
Source organism: Jacaranda mimosifolia (assembly GCA_018894105.1). Classification (NCBI taxonomy): domain Eukaryota; kingdom Viridiplantae; phylum Streptophyta; class Magnoliopsida; order Lamiales; family Bignoniaceae; genus Jacaranda; species Jacaranda mimosifolia. Next base: position 8,485,787 of record CM032123.1, read on the forward strand.
GCGATTTGGGACCGGCTTTTGGAGATGTCATGGAGAGAAGTGTAGCGTGTTGATATGCCCCATCTGCATTTTCCTTGTCTAGAAGACTTCTGTTGCAAACAGAAAACAATAGGGAAGATCAGGCCAAGGGACCAGGCAAATCTATTAATTACACAAATCCATCATTTTAAGTTCTGAAGTTGCATCAAATTCTTTTGGAATGAAGGCCACTTAATTAAATCACCTGTTAATATTGGGTATTCCTGACAGATGATTATTAGAACCAGGCTGCAAGTTTCTGAGTTGGTGGTGATGGGAGAGGCCGAGACTGTTGGATGCACCGCCCGCAGGCACCACAGACGCTGATGTGGAGGAAGCTATTGGCGTCAGCTTGCCGTTAGAGGCGGAATGGCCAGGTTGGCCTTCCACAGGCTTTCTTGAACGATGGCGGCCTCTGTTCATATGCCGCTCACAGTATTTCTGGTCAGTTACTGCATCTCTGGAGCACCGCCATTTCTTCCCATCCGTCCTCCGGCACCGTCCCGGCTCAGGATCAGTGTTGGAGAATCCCAAATGGAAAGCACCCCATCCCACTGCCCAATTATACATCCAAGGAAACCAGGTAAAATCCAAAAAAATCAAAGAATATCAGAAGCGAGGACTTAATAGAACAAATGACTAATATGACCACAGTTTTAGACTTGACGGATAGAATATGCAAGTCTTTAAACTACTACTAATCATAAAAACATAGTCCAGTAATTGAGCTTCGGGAGGTAACATTCCAAACCAATGACAGTGACCAGAGACAAACTATCTTTTACCATTTAATTCGCAAACAACCACTTCCACACACCCACCAGCACCACACATAGTTGGCTTCTTTATACAAAGCAAGATCCAGTTTTGAAGACAGCTAGGGAAATATCTACTCCAAAGAACATTTTACACCATGTTAAATGTAGAAAAGTACTCACAAGCATTGGATCTTAGGCCCGAAAAGCCGGAGAAGCCAGCAGACTCAAAGGCTTTTCTGATGGGATTCAGGAGGTAAGAGGGAATTGGGACATTTGCGGTGATATGTTTGTAGATCAAGGCTTGATGCTCTAGCTCAATCCATTGTGATGGAGTAAAAGGGCCCCTGACCCCTGATAGTACCCCCTGCATGCTTGCACCATTTATCCCTGTATAGCCATAGCCTGAAACAGACGGGGAAAAAGCAAAACATTTAGATGAAAAAAGTGATTTAAAAAAAATCATTTGAAACACAACCAACAACTACTTAAGCCATCCCACTTTGCTTTATGAAACTAAGACATCACTGTTGAAAAAGTGTCTTAAGAGACATACCCATATTTCCAATGCTCTTTTATTTCTAACATTTTTGTGGTCTGCAGTGAGTCTTAGAAAGAACAAAAGGAAAACCCAATTGAAGAGAGTGCAGTGCTATTTTATTTCTAACATTTTTGTGGTCTGCAGTGAGTCTTAGAAAGAACAAAAGGAAAACCCAATTGAAGAGAGTGCAGCAGAAACAAGAATCAGAACAACTTTTTCTCCTCTGCTTCTTCTACAGTTGAAAGATAGTAAAACTTATTCCTCCAAAGTAGAAAAGCGTTGAACCATAAACCCCCCTGGAGAAGAAAATTCCCAAAAATGGAGCAAGTAAAAAAGCACTGTTCTTTCTTTGTTATATGGATAAGACTTGAAAGATGACCAATACATGTTTTATATGACAAGACTAATCCAACCAGAACAGCAAATCAAAACCCACAACAGCTATAAATAATCTTTGCAACCCCATTAACTTTACTTACCAAAAACCACAACTTTTACCACATTAGGCCTAAGCTTCATGCAAGAGCTCAGGCACCTATAACCCAACCCCACCCCCCACTAAAGTGAGAAAGCAATGGACATATATATAAACAGTAATTTCCACACCACATATGCTAACCTGTGTTTCTACTAAAGGCACTTGATGTGTGGTGATAATAAGGCAATGCCACAGTCTGTGAGTTGGGGGAGGAGAAGCTAAGCATTTGCTGATGGCCATCGATGAGATTACTGCTATTAGATCTCTGCAAAGGAATTTTCAGCATTGGCTCCCAAAAAGAAGTCTTGGCCACTTTAAAGTCCCTGAAGTCATCTTCATTTATTGCTCTATCTTGCTTTAGAAATCCAGATCCATACCATTTCTGCTTATTAAACTCAGCAGCATTTTCTAAAGCAAAAGTGCTGCCATTGTTGGCAGTGTTTGAGCACACCAAACTATCCAAGCCCACCACCCCAAAATCCATAAAGAAATGAAGGCAGCAGCCAAGATTACAAAGCCAACAGGCGGTTGTAGTAATGGAGTAAAGGGTTATTACATTTGGAGACAGAAGCTTGGTTTGTTGGAGGAAGTACCATCTTTTTAAACTCTCTGCTCAGTATGTAGGTGCTATGTTTGGTTTAGCAGAGTTGAAAAGGGGAAATCACACTGGTTCTTGTTTAGTGAGTTTGATGTTTGTCAAAGGAAAAATAATTGGGGAGAGAGAGAGAGAGGAACAGTAGAAGGATGGATACTGTCTGAAAGGTTTGTGACAAAACTACATTACTACAGCTGCTCTTCCATACATACACTATCTAATTATTATGGGCATTCAATCTCATGAAGGAAAAGAAAAAATAAAATTAAAGCGAAAAACAAAACCTCTAATTTTGTCATAATGAGAGGTAATGGAGACTTTTATTGTACTCCTTTCCTCACGTTGAAATGGTTTTGACCCCTTGGTTGGACTTAAAAAAAATTGTAACAAATAATTTGACCAGTTTCTTAAGAAAATAATTGAGTAACGTTAAGTATAATAATAATTTATGACAAAGTTAAAATAATGTCAATTTTTTTATAATTTCACCATCATCTATGATTGAGTTGCTATCACTTTTGAATAAGTATTTTATATTTATATTGAATTTTTTTAGATAAAGAATCTCTTTCTATTTATTTTAAAATAATTAGAACATTCTTTAAAAAATTAGGGGCATTCCCTGTTTGGTTTTATTTTCATTTTCAATTTCTATTTTTATTATTTCTAAATTTAAAAAGTTATTTAGTAGAAATGAGTTGAAAATGAATTTGTATTTGGATAGATTGTTAGAAAAGTAATGACTTTGTTGGTTTTAATAAGTTGTAGATGGAGAGAGATAGAAATAATAGATAAAGAGAGAAAATATATAGGTTATTGGGAGAAGATATATAAGTTATTGGAGAATGTATTTTGAAAATGAAAATAAAAATAATATTGGGTGAAAATGTGTAAAAAAAATAATATATTTTTTATTTTTTAAATATTAAAAAATTATAAAAATGAGCTTTGAAAATGAAACCAAATGGCTGCAAATTTTCTAATTTGTTATGAAATATGGAAATCTTGGAGGTGTACTTGGGAATAAGGGAATTATGGAGTGGGAAAATATAGTTTGATTCTTGGTTTAAGTGCTCCTCAAAATCTCTCTTGCAAGGGAGGTAATAATGAAATTTATTACGAATATTGGACCAAAATTGACTTGTTAAATTTTGTCTTTAGTGGCCCTCAAACACTACCCTACATAATTATTGCTTTGATTTGGTATGTCTATGTTGTGAATACATTTCTTTTTGGGCATTTTTCTTTTCTCAGTCCTTTTTTTTTTTTTTTTATATATATATAAATGTACATTATTTTTTAAATAATAGATTGATGGGTTGCTAATGAGGGCATTTACGTTCCGTCTTTCTTTTTCTTTTTTTTTTTAAATCTATAAATACACATTAAAATTTATTAAAGTTTAAATTCAAATCTCACACTTATATACATGAAGACAATGTCATTCACCAACTGATTACTGAACAAATATTTAAATTGTGTTTTTACTAAATATTGACATAATCATCTCATTAATCAGCATTCATGCTTGTATAAGCTGTATCTAGTAGCTTTACCATGCCAAACAAGTTTAAATTCTTAAGGAAAGGAGAATTATCCCATCAAACGAAAAAAGCAATAGAAAGTTAATTATGTAGTCTTTTAATTAGCTTATATATTACATTAACTTTTTTACAATTCTCTTTCATAAATCTTTCAAAATTTTGATTTATTGGCATAATCAGTTAAATATTAAAATCGAAATAATAGAGTGAGTTAAAAAGCCAAATAAAATGAAAAAAAGAAAAAGTTGGAATATCTGGGAATAATAGAAAGAAGCGTGTTTGTGCCAATTTGGGCATATTGTTATCATTCATCAGGCTATTTTAAATCCCACCTCTTTTGACCAGTCTGCTCGTCTTAAATCCAAGGGGCGAAAGGAAGAGCTGTGGGCTGCATGAACAAAGGTGCATTTCCACGTGACCCACATCACATAAATTCTACTTTGTTTATCTTACAGACTTCCAATTTTATGAAGAAATTAAAGAAACAAATCATTTTAAGGTTCTTCGAGAATAATTAGTATCGAGTCTACTGGTTATATTAAAACGGATGGGTTAAAACAATCTAACATAAAATCTCGTGTTCAAAAAATAAGGATTATAATATAAACAAGGTACAAATTAAAATTTATAGAATTCCATCAATTATGAATACGTTTTTTTTTATTTTGATCATTAGATTTTTTTTCTTCACAAAAAATAATTTTGGATTTTAAAATTTTGAAGGCGAAATCCAAATCTCTTTTAAGATTGATTTGTTTTTTAATAATAATAATTTAAGAGTTTCTCACCGTACGTTCAAATCAAAAATTACAATTTGATAGCTTTAAAACAACGCCTTTATGGTATGCCTTAGACAATTTTGTACACCTTAATGGCACACTTGGAACACCTTGAATGTTGTATATCTTCTTGAACTTGATTATGAAAATTATATAACCTTCTCCAATATCTTTCTTACTTGAATGTAGGATTGTATTGTAGTCTTAGCTTCTTGGAGATTACTCCCATTGATATTACCTTCATGAGTTCTTGTTATGATGATTTGATGAAATAGCATAATCTGATTGCTACTTTATAATTTTATTGATATTCATTTCCTTAATCATAATATATGATTTGAATTGTCAAAACATCGACATGTAGCAATACTTAAATTGTCCATCAATTTTAATCCCCTGTGTAGCAGTACTTAAATTGTCCATCAATTCACTATTTTATTTTTTCTAAAATGACAAATTAGAAAATAAATTTTCTATGTGCACAATGAGTTTGCAATATTAGGTAAAGTTGATATATGATCCGGGAAAGATATATAATACCATCTAATACTTGGCTTTATGATGAAAAAATTATTGATTCGTGCCTTTTTTAATGGGTTGACCCCACTTGATATCTCGACCATCGATCAAGCACATGCGTGAACATTCTAATTAGTGTTTTGAAAATTGGAGCAGACCAGATCGATCGGTCGAACTCCATGAATCGATGACCGAAGGCCAATCGATCCAGTAGAAACTTAAAAATTGGGGACGTATTGAACCGATCAAAATCAGCCAAAATGGATCGAAAATCAGTTAAATCTTTGGTAGTTCGATTGGTTTGTCACCCGATTCACTTATTTTTCTATTTTTTTGAAAATTTAAAAATTATTTTTTAAAAAATAATAATAAATATAAAAAGAGGAATTATGAGTTGAACATGATTACTAAAGATTTTATAGCCTTTTGAAACATTTTTTTTTAAATTTAATAAAGTAATAGTTATATACATATGCTTATGTTAATTTGTAGATTTTATTTTGTTTAATCTCTCTCAAATTATGTTGAATATTTAGTGTGAATTTTTTTTATTTTTTACTTGGATTTGAAACATGAAACGAACGGTCACTTAAATTAACAGTAAACATTTTTTAATTAAATTATTCATTCGTAGCTGACTAATTGTAAAATAATATTTTTTCTAAAGATCAACTTAAGAATGAGTAAGAATTAAAAAAATTCAAATAATATTTTTCTATATTGTTGATTTTTTTTATTAATATTAAAATATTATATATATTTATAAAATTAAATATAATTATGATGTCACACCGATTAAATCGATCAAGTCAATAATCAATAATGTCATTAATTCTTTGTCCGATTTGATTTTGAAAACATTGACCCTAATTGCTTCAAAAGATGTGATGTGATAAGTTCGTAAAAGTCCAAACCTTATAAATATTGGTGAGCTCCATTTAAAATAAAACTTTTGAGTCAGGATATATTAGATAGCACCCATTCCACCAGACCTAAGTTTTGACCTTCGTCAATAGCCCCCATACCAGGTTTTTAGTCCCTAATCCCCTAACTTTCTCTATAATTTTAATAGGCTGGTTAAGATTGATCATATTTTCTTATTAGAATTCAATATAGTTAATAAGCATGTTATATAAGTTACTCTCAAATTCAAATTCGAAACAAAGACTTGTAAGTTTGATTCCCTAAAGCTATTTTTTTCCCTTTTTTTTTTTTTTGTGGAGAAAATCAAAGTATATGATACTTGTTATTGTTATTATAAAGCAATTATGTGTGATTCTACTTCAAATAAAATTTTTAATATGTTTAAAATATTTGAAATTCCTTAAATAAGCATACCTGATCTCATTATAGATAGCTGCTAGCATCTATAGAAAATAGGTCTTGGATTGAGTGGCCCATCTTGTTCAATTACCAAAGATTTAAAACTTGAAAGCATTAGAACAACCTTTTAGGTGTATTTATTTGTCTTTTGATTCACTTTCTAGCCATTGTTGGTCAAAGAAGGGAAATTGTGAGCATGATTTCCCAATCTAGAGCTCTTTTCGAGAGAATTAAATAAGTCTACTATTCTTTTGGTGAGGAGGGTCTCTTGCTCTACATAAATTCATCGAAGTGTCAAAATTATCAATAAATTTTCTGCTTATATAATTAAAAAGATAAAAGTTATCTATCTCGTATTTGTAATGTCTTTTCATAGAAATTCATATCAGTATAGTAACACAATGCAACATTGAAGTGTTCAATGATTGTTATTTTTATTGATATATAGTTGCAATAAAATAATTAAATTTTTTATTGTATTTATCTCTCGATATTCATATTTAAATCACAATAGTAAATGTATCTTTCGAGTACAATACTTTTTGATGAGATTTGTTGACTATAGGCCTATATAAATTGAAATTAAAGACTATTTAGAGTCATTAATTGTTTTATATTGATATCGTAATATGAAATATCGATGTGTAAATATAGTTTTGAAATATCGATAAATCTTTCTTTAGGGTAAAAAAATAATCTTTTTCCTTTTTTTTCTCTTCCTCAAGTACGTCTGAACATGTGTTTTTGTCTCTGTTGGGACTTATTGACAATTATTGCCAACAATTAGTCTTTATCTTGTTGTTTGATGTTTAGGCATTGATATTGTCTGTGTTAGGCATCTCATGACCCACTCAAAGCACAACAACAAAATTATTAATTCTTACATTGAACCTACACCTTTTCTCATGGCAATGAAAATTACTTTTGGAGATTATATTTGCATATGAAAGGAGGGAAAAAAAGAAGAAGAAGAAGAAAGAAAATACTTTTGGAGAAATCTCACGTATATTTCATCTCAGTGTCATTTAATTAAAGGCTGAATTATATGAAAACATCAAATAAAAATTGGTTAATGCAATACAGCGGTTAATTATCAGGTGCGATGTTCCCAAGAAAAAAATATATTAAAAACGAAAAGTAGGGAAGTAGTAGTATGAACACGCATGATTGGAAGTGCGACTTTTGGGGTGGTACATTTGGGTGAAGACAATTTCGAGCGTCACAATTGAAGTCGTAGTATTCAGTCTTCTACGCATTGAGCTGACAAAAACGACTACTCATTGCCGTAATATGATAAAAAAGGAGAAAACATTTATAGCATTTTAACAAATGGTTCCCCTTTCATAAATTATGAGGCTATTTTTGAGTTGGTATAAATTTTTTCTTATTTATTTATTTATTTATACATATACATATTAGATGTTTAGTAAGTTCAAACACCTTACGTCTCATTATATAATGAGATTTATGCCAGTACGTTAGATAGCCATCGACTGATTTGTAAGAAAACTTGGATGAGAAAAGTATAAATTTTATGTCTTCATTTAAATGTGCTTTAAAGTAAAATAAGTTAAAAAATTAGTGGTGCTATAATATTTTTTAATTCAAAGGTTTGTTTTTTTTTTTTAAAAAAATCTATTTTAGAAAATAAAATTTATTGTAGAAAGAGAATGAAAACAATAAACTCGAAATAAATGAATTATAAATGACAAACAAATTAAAAAATACATTGTTATTTTCTATTTGTATTTAGTTATCAAATTTTTGTTTGAAAAAAAAAATCGCTAAATTTTAAGTAACAGATTGTGTATTCTCTTAACTAGATATCAAAAGGTCTTTTTCACAATGTATTATTTGTTGGAGTGGATTTTTTTTTTAAGAAAAACAAAGAAAAATCCCATTAGGTGAAAAATAATAAGTAACTTATAGAAATTTCTCTCAAGATTTTTGACATTTATGAGATTAACACTTATAAGATTAACACATATGAGAAATTTCTCTCAAAATTTCTCTTTTAATATGATATTAAAACATAACCTAACTGCCCCTTAGTACTCAATTGAGAGATTTTTCAAAAAGTACACATTTCGACTAAACAATTTTAAAAGAGGCATGTAACTATCATTTTTTAAACATAGCATTATCTAATGATAGCTAAATTCATCACTGAATATGAAAAATCAAATATAATCCCACAAATACGTACACATCCTAGAGAATATTATATTTATAAAAAAGATATTTTGGTAGATAAGAAAAGGAAATAACTTATATAAAAGGATAAATAAATTAGAAATATATCCCAAAAAATTTTAGTTTATTAATTAGAAATGTGTATCCATGCATAGACATCCGCTGAGCAGTGTGTAGCAGACCTCAATCGCATCGTCTCATTGGAATCCCAACCGACTCACATATGAAAGAAGACAAGGATAAGAATTGTAGAGAGAGAGAGAGATGGGGGGCTGATTGAGACATGTCAACGGTGGGTGGCGTGGTGTGCGGCCCACTTACCACCACTGTGGTCCCCACACAAAAACAACACATTTATTCACACGCACCCCAAGTAGGCCCTATAAGATACATACATACATACATACGTATATATATATGTACTCTGTATGCTGCTCCAAATTTTTATGTGCATGTAGCGCACGCCCCATTAAACGTTTAAATAAGATAAATTAATGTTTGATATTTTAATCTATTTATAATATGTATTTGATTATTTTAAATATTAATTAATTTGATTTTTTTTGAAGCATTGCTCACCTTTAGCTGATGCATATATTGAATATTTATTTTATTGTTTAACTAAACCTTCATTAATATTAAAAGTTTTAAAATTTTAAAATTATGAAACAAAATAGATGAATAATCAATTGATTTAATAGTATTGTTCTCATACATATAAATGCGAAATTTGAAGTTTATATCCAAGCAAACCTTTATATATGTATATTCTAAAACTTGTAAAACTAAGTTGATTTAAATAAAATTTTATATAAGAGCCAAAAATAAATATTGTATAATTTTTATATTACAATAATTAAGAATTGTCTTATAATTCTGGTGTCCCATCACTATTTTAAATTACAAATAATAACAGGAAACAATAAAATTATTTTAATTTTAGCTATATCAAACATCTATTTTGAATAGAGGGTGTAATAGTATATGCTTCTATATAGAGAGATAGAGAGAGACAAGTTTATGCATAGATACATATATATATACAGATTGGGGGGGGGGGGTGGGGGGGGTGTATGTGTGTGTTTTTTGCCGGGTGGGAGAGAGCGAGATGTGGATTGAAGGGGTTCGCTTCCTCTTTGCCGACAGGGATGGGTTGGGGACCCAATACAGCTTTTTCTTAGCTTCTTTTACCCGCTTTCTAACCTTCTACTTTAATTTTTGTACCCTACAGGCTACATCCTTTTGCATTGATATTTTTCCTGCCTGATTTTTTGGGGGGCATTCAAGATATTCTTTTGATTTGTTTCGTTTTACGAAAAGTGACAATTAAATTTTGATGCCAATTTGAATTTTTGAATTAGTGAATTCACCTTCAATTTTCTTTTGTAACTCAAAAACTATATTAAAAAATATTCCAGAGGACTTTGATATTATTATTATTATTATTATTTTGTGAAAACCATCTTAAGTTAGAATGCATATTTTATTAGTGATGTACCAATAATAAATTTTAAGGGCATATTAGTAAAATTACAATGAATGAGATGCAAGATAAAAAGATAAATCCTAGAACCCTAGAATTATAACATTGTTGTTAATAACAACTGGGGTATCATTCACATTTGTTTCAAGTATTTACTACAAAATTTTACAAAGCGAATTCTCAAAGCACATGTATTTTCTAATTAGAAAATCATAATATTTACTTTCACTTTAATAATTCTCGAAAAAAAATTTCGAATCTAAATTTGGAATACGTCAATCTACTATAGAAAATATAAAATTTATTTGAAAAACAATCAACGTAATATGTATTAAAATTAATTACATGATACTTTCATCAATATAGAATGTGACAAATATCCATACCTTTTTGGTGGGATTTGAATTTTAGAGGTTTATACTTTTACAATCTTGTGGTTGTAACCTTTAATCGTTTGGACAAACCCTTGTACGAATTACTTGCCTACACGATCTGATTTCTTGTATATAGGAATTTAAATTAAATCTTTGTTCTTGTATCAAATTTAATAATTGTCTCCGACCAAGACAGACCAAAATATTTATTAAGACTTTTCCAGCAGTTTACTGAATTTCTAATATTGTAAAGGACAGGAATCATGTCTTTATTTGTGTCCTTCAAAGATTGCAAAGTTACAATGATGTATTGATTTTCGGGAAGGCCAGTTATTGTTAGGAACTTGCGTATCACGAACAAGGTTGCTTGTAGACGTTCTAATGCTCTTCGCAAAAGTGGTTTGTCAAGATCTCATTTGCTCCCCTAACAGTTCATTTGATTTTATTTTCAAACGTCATTTTTATTTTCAGTCATTTTTAAAAATTGAAAAATTAGTTATGAAATAAAAATAGAAATAGAAATTGAAATATATTTGGATGAAATATTGGAAAATAATGATTATAATCTGTTCCAAGATTGAAAAGTAGGTTAATTTATATTTTTTATATTTAAAAAGATTTATTTTTTAAAATATATGTATATTTTATTAATTTAAAAAAGATAGTGGGTAAACTTTATGTCAAATCAAATTTGAATTTGATTGATGTGTAATAGGATAATATGGTAGGTTTGAAAATGGATTTTGGGAAGAAAATATGTACTTTTTTTGAAAAAAATTGTAAGAAAGTGTTTGTTTTCAATTTCCATCCCCATAAGAAAATGAAAAGGGGGCTTGGAAATGAAACCAAACACCCTCTAAGTTTTCTAGAAATTCCAATGACCCCCTAATTTTGTTGGAAATCCCATTTAGTACCCAAGAATTTTACTTTGTTTACAACTTTATTCTCCCTAAGTCCATAAATTTGAAAGATATTATCATCCTCTTTACTGCTATTTCATGCCTTTTTCCAACACTTTTCAATTATCATTTTCATTTTGTTACAAATTTAAAAGTGGACCATGCATGATATTTAACATGTCGATCATCTTGTTACATGGATCTTTTGATATTCATAAATATCTCATAACTTTCAAACTGTAAATTTTTATTGTGTTTTTCATTAATATTTATATAAATTTTAAGTATATTAAATAATATCTTTATTAATACAAGTAACACAGTCAATCAGGTTTACTCTCAACAATGTGAAGTCAACATTAATTTATAGGTGAATACATTATTATTATATTATGCAATATCGATATCAATCTCAATTTACATTTTTTTTTAATAATAATTAATAATTTTGCGTGCTTACCAGTACAAGGGGTTCATTTTAAAGATGTAATATGTAAAGGTAGTAGGTCGCCCTAATAAATGTATGTATTGCATGTAGTTGCATTATATAGGCAGATAAAATCTATGGGAATCTGCATTGGATTTGGTAGAATTGGTGGGGTGAACAAACACATTCCCAACTCATAAATAAAACTACCCTATCTCATAGTAGTTGTACTCTGTCATTAAGCAACCTGTTGCTGATTCACACCATCCTAGTTTAATGCACAGTCAAAAGCTCTTTAAAGAATTGTACCATTTTCTCATCAATGAAGAGAGCCCATTAGCATGTGGCTTTGGACAAGGTCTTGTGTGGGATAATTAAGCTAAAGGGTGTTTAGGTAAATTTATAAGTTTTTCAAAATATCTTATAAAATATTTAATTATCTTTTATATCTCCATAAAAATTTCTTAAACTTCTAACCCTAAATCTCACATATATATATATATAATACCCTATGTAATATTGTTGCAATTATTGTATCAAATGACCAGAAAAACTATAATAGGTGTGTCCACAAAGGGATTTTTATTGTGATTGAAGTAACAAATTGAAAGGACATGGACCTTTGGGTTCAATATTACTCCAATTGTGTGATGCATTGAAAACCAATTATGGCAGCCACCAAACGCTCCCTTCTGGTCCCAATATCAACCTCATATTCACCAAATCATGAAAAAAATGAGTGGATTGCCCCCTCCAATAATGGAAGCACAAAAGTAGTTTTTAAGGTACTCATGTACATAGTAACTTAGCCAACAAGTCCACTCTCCATAAGTAATAGGCAATAAATATGTAGGTACTACCATCTTTGAATTACATGCAACTCCCTCCCTCCAATTTCATATCTAGTTATTCATTCATATTTCAAAACCAAAAAAAAAAAAGAAAAAGATTTACATAAAAATTAGAAAAATGAATAATTTGTATATATCTAAATTAATTGTATTATATCGTTAGTTAATTTAGGAAAAAGAAAAATAGAGATTTTCATTTTAGAACATGAAAACATTATTTTGAAGTTTCTCATATATATAGAAAATGTGTAAATTCGGGACAAATAAGACAATGTTTGTTTGTGTTTCGGGAGATTTTTTGGAGAACATATTTTAGAAGTGAGATTGAAAAATGTGTTGATAATTAATGAAACTATGAATTATTTTATTTTGGGAGAAAAGACAAATTCTGTTGTATGTCTTTACATGTAAATTTTATCATTATTGTCTCACATCAAACTTTTATATTATTAGTTATATGTTATTTTTATAGTGAAATAATAGTAATATATATATTTACATAAAAATTGTTGATTGAAAGATATAAATACATAATTTTGATTAACATATATCATTAAAATTTGTTAATAATATTTTAAAAAAGAAAAGGTTGAATTCTAAGAAAAATATTTCATGTTTGTTTGTGTTTTAGCAAAATTCTCGAACAATGAAAATATTCTCCAAATATTACATAAGTATTTCAAGGATCAAGTAAAAATATATCATTTGATTTGTTACTCCATGGGAAACAAAAGATTAATCGAACAACTATATATATATATATATACTATATAGTGTTTTATGTTTATTTATTTTCTTGGGCATATGTTGAGTTCTTTTTTATGGTAAATTGAATATTATCTCACGTCACTAGCACATTCATTGCCTTTAAAATTTTGTATTGAAGAATATGGTAATCAATGCCAAGAGAAGAATTAATATACCCAAGAATGAATTAATGTATCTTAGAATTAAACATTTTATTGAAAAATTGAATTCAAAAGTAGATGAGTTTTTACTTTTTAAGAACACCGAGTCGCTGTAGAGGTCTAAATGTTCTGATGAAGTACATTTCTGCACATTTTATGATTAAGTCAAATCGTTATTGTTATCAGGATTTAATAATTTAGTTATTTCGAGATTAAATTGGATTAAATTCTGAATATGAAATTAAATAGATAGGGCCAGATTCTGGTGGAGTAATTGTTTTGGGGCTGTTTGGTTTTATTTACATTTTCATCATTTTTAAAATTTGAAAAGTTAGTTAGTAGAAATGAGTTGAAAATGAGTTTGTATTTGGATAAAATGTTGGAAATGTAATGATTATATTGGTTTTAATAAGTTGTAGTAGAGAGAGATAGAAATCATAGAATAGGGAGAGAAGATATATAGATTATTGGGAAAATATATATAAATTATTAGAGAATGCTTTTTAAAAATCAAATCATAGAATAGGGAGAGAATATATATAGATTATTGGGAAAATATATATAAATTATTGAATAATGCATTTTAAAAATCAAAATGAAAACGATGTTGGGTGAATATTTTAAAAAAGTGATGATCTTCATTTATAGAATAATAAAAAATGAAAAAAGTGGCTATGACAAAAAAATGGCCCTCACCCCCGCCCCCCCTCACAACAGAAACATTCGGACATTAATCCATAATTTTTATTTTCATTTTTATAGTAAAATAACAAAAACTTTTGTGGAGGTAAGTGAACTTTGTTGAATCATGTGAATGCACGTGTACTAATTTTAATTATTTTTGTGATTAAATTTATTCATTAGCAATTTGTAAATTTCTTTTAAATTTAATTTGGACCTACTATGCCTCCGTGCCCGGGCAATTGTCATATTGTTTATCACAATAATTTAGGTTAAATATATCCATTATTGTAGAAAACAATTGGGATTTCAATCTATATGTCTATGGGGAAAATACATAATATTGTTAAATAACTTGAATCTTTTTGTGCTATTACTATACAACAAAAAATGTAATATTTTGTCAAAAACAAAATGAGAATATAAAAAGTATCGCTAATAACATATATTAAAAGATACATAACTTTTATCATTAATAATACTTTTTAAACAATAATAACTTTTATTTTATCACAATATGCTTAATAGTGGTAAGAACTAATGTTTTAAATTGTAATTATTGACAATTAATAATACACTTATAATGACAATTAAGCGACAATCAAAATTATAATGATATTTTGTCGCAAAATCTTTGTTGTTATTAGGTTGTCATTACATGCGTGTTAAAATACTATTCCTATCACTATTTATAAAAATTATTAATGTGACTTTTTATTAGTTAATACAATATGTATTAGTGACAATTTTTGTATCCTCACTAGTTCTATTTTTAATTTTTTTGTAGTGCTACTATATATATGTTTAGTTTGTTACTTTTATAAATTGAGGAATTTGTAGTGCTCTCATTTCACTTCCCTAATCAGTCCACCGAAAAATAACACCATCAATCATTAATTTAAATTGTTCGAGAGTTGTACATAACACCATTCTAGCAATCCATCAAAACTCAATGTAATAAAATAATATTAACTACCGAATATAAATATTTGAAGTATTACACAACATAAGTGTGTCTTTCTATTATATTTTCGATCATAACCCAATTAATAATATAAAACTTTGAAAAATCTAATCTTCACGTGTTTCAAATTTAGAATCCAATTAGACTCTATTCAAATTCAACTCATCACCCCAATTTAATTGAAAATAAAAATATAATTAAACTTTTGATGCCGTGTAAAATTGTTGGCAAGTTATAATAAAGAGTGGCAATCAATATTCTTTAAATTCTTGAAGCCACCCTAGCTAGTGGCGCCATAGGTGTAGCCTCGTCCTTTTTTATCTGTAGCCTACAGTTGTTGTTGTAAGTTCACACGAGACTACTTTTCAGAGAATGAGCAACAGCAGTTTAATAATTGACATAGGTAAATAGATTTTCTACCACCCTAGATGCTCATGCTCTAGGTCTAGGGGTATTAATAACTTTTTCATCTTTTTGGTAAAAAATAAAAGTGCTGCAAATTTGGTAATTTAACAATTTACTTTCTTTAGCTTGTCATTTAATTTACTTGAATTGATCTTAATACTTTCAAACCATGAGAAGTATGGAGAGAAGAGAAGGAATGGTAGCTTCCCATTTATGATATTGGTTGGAGGTGTTGTGTCTATACCCAGCGTACATTTTATACTGTAAATATTAAATTAATATTTTTTATCTAATTAATATGATGAAAATAATATTTTTTATGTGTAATTATAATGTGAGAAGATATATGTATATATGTAATGATTATTTTTTGTTTTAAAAATAACAAAACAAGTATTCTAGAAATATTTTATAGGTATTTGTGTAGTGCCCTTATTATTTGGATTCATTTTTCCAATTGAAAGAAGGTCTCTTACCAAAACAATCCGCTAAATTGAAATCAAACAAACAAACAAAAAAAGAAATTACTTTACTCCCTCAAGTTTATATGTACTCTTGTAAATATGCGTGTATATATATATATTTTAAAATACACATATATTAAATTTTTTTAGAATTTTGAATCTCAAATCTCCCGTACATAAATATATATATGTATGAAAGCTATTTGGTTAACCATATATACTCTTACGTGTGTGTGTGTGTGTGTATTCAATTGACAGAATTATATAGGAAATGAATGCATGCTCTAAAATCTTTGTTGGAAAATAGAAACAAGAAAACAGATGGCGCTGTAGAAGACAAAAATTGGGCCTCTATTTTATGTGTGGGAGTTTGAGGAAAAACATAACTGTTGATGGGAGTTTTCCAAGGATCAATGGAAAGGAAAACCATACATGCATGCATTGGGAAAACGCTAAATATATATATATATATATATACACACACACAATAGAAATTTCTCCCCAATATAATGCATTTTTGTAATAAACAGTAAAAATTATGCTTCGTTAAGAGTTGATTCCACAACGTACTGACACGTCAGAAGTCTAATACTATACTTACATACAAAACCATTTAATTGTATAAATTGTTTGATGTAATATATTTTCCTAAAAATCTAGTAGTATATATATATATACATGCATGCATGCATGTGCCCTTGCACAGAAAATAGTGAAGTTCTTTTAATTGTGTCCAAAGAAGAACATCATAAACCTACGTACGGGTATCGATGCTTGAGCATAATAAATAAACAACAAAATTTTCGTTTGCTTTCCTGTAGAAATGTGTAATCCCAAAGGCATGTCTTATCAGACTGATCATTTATGAAAATTTCTTGGTCAAAATCGAATTAATTAATCAAAAGGAATATATAGATATATAAATAAATAAATAAATGTTTTAAAGGAGTGAAGATGCAGCATGCCTGTCCCTGGGTTGTCCTGCATCGATTTGTATGTCCTATTAGTAGTTAGTAATTGTTGATTTAGGCTCCATGTTTCCAAGCTTCTCTAGGGTTGCTGGTACTATTACTATCCCTTCATTCATTCATGTTATTATATTAATTAGTATGTTAAATATATATATATATATATATATTCAAGTATTTTTCACTAGTCCGAACCTCTATCTCTTTGGTTTTTGTTCAACCACCTTACCCTCTCGCAATTCACTGGCCATCAATGCTTCTCTTTTATTATCTTTATAGAAAGAAACGTAGGCCTGCTTGGTTTCATTTTCATACTTTATTTTCACATTTTTAATAATTAAAAATAAAAATACATAAATTTTTATATATTTTTATCCAATATTATTTTTATTTTTATTCTCGAAATACACTCTCCAACAACATATATGTATCCTCTCTCTCTCTCTCTCTCTCTCTCATGTCATTATTACTATCTCTCTCTATCTATAATCTACTAAACCAAATATAATTATTACTTTTTCAATAATTTATTCAAATACAAATTCATTTTCGATTCATTTTCACTAACCAACTTTTCAAATTCTAAAAATGATGGAAATTAATGAAAATAAAACCAAATAGGCCCTTAGTTTTGACTAAATTTAAAAATCAATTACTAATAATATTAATAATAATAATTAGATTATATTTGTTATGTAATTTTTGTATATTTCAAAGTAAATATAATTGATCGGTACTTGTCATATGATTAAATGAGTTTGACTAAATTAATGATGCTTGACTAAATTAATCTAAAAGATTTCGCATACTCCTATATTTTATAAGATATTTTTGGATACTAATTAGAAGATGTTATATAATATTTTAAAGATAAATTTTATGAAGTATTTGGATGAGATAAGATAGTGAAACTTATAAGATATTAGTAATGATAATTTTATAATTAATTAACATAATTAAAATAAAAAGAGTTTTGAAAAGTTTAAAAACAGTTAAAGATTATGTACTTCTTTTTAAAAAGTTTACAAGATGGTGACATTTTATTTTGAGAGTTCATAAGTTCATTTTTAAAATTACAAATATTTTATAAATTTTCAAACTTCTTTTAAAATATTTTGAGCAATCTATAAGCTCACCCAAACAACCTTTAAATTAGGTATAAGCCTCTTCCTTGTCTTTTTTCTTCTTCTTATTTTTCATTTTTTACTTTTTATTTATTTATTTGGAATATAACCCCCAACAAATTGGGTTTTATATATTAGCCCATAAAAAATGCAGCCTTTACATGTGTGGGCCCAAGTCTTCTGTTACTAGCTTACAGCCACTTGCAAGAGATTGTTACCTAGCAAGAATGTAATAAATCCACATTATGTCATCTTGTAATTTCCACACATATAGAAATAAACCCACTTGCATCATGTTCTATAAATTAAGCCAATTGGCCAACACCACCTCTACCCCCAAAAGCCAGCATCTTTCTCTTCCATTCTCAAAAGGTGGTGGGGTGGGGTGGGTGCAAAGTTCTTCAAACAGTAGCATGTGGTGGTAAAATTTAACCCTTCTTTCTCAAATTCAAAGATCAAAAGCCAGTGGTCCAGCTATTTAAGGCCAAAATCTTATGTATGTTTGGCTGTCCATTGACAAATTGCATTGAAGCATATGTTTCTTGAATTGGACCGTGACGTCTCATCCCACATGGCACGTGACCACACGAAAATTGGTCTTTTCTCTTTTTCTTTTTTTATTCCTCAAAATATAGTTCCAATTAGGCTAACCTGGATTAAATCCTGCCTGGAGAATGAGGCTGATAAGGTTGACCCTTTGGAATATCAACCTCCAAGGATTTGTTTTAGTGAATTGTTTAATTGATTGGAATTTGGGCACCACTCATGGCTTCAACAATCTCCCCCACAACAACCAATAAGCAATTCCTTCGTAATTCACAAGCCCAAAACCCTAGGTTCAAATTAAAAAAATAAAATAAATTCTTGCTAGAAAAAAGTAATCAAATTAATGGCAATGCCTTGGGAGTTGGATCTATATCAAAAGGGGTTGTTGGCTTGGCGACCTAAAGATGACAGAACTCATCAGTTTGGTCATATGCAAAGTGAGATTGGAAAAGAACCATAGGTTTCGAACTCTTATTATTATAATAATAATAATCACTCCTAGATGCTTCTACCCTTAATGTAGGGAGCATATATCATTAGCCACTAATTTTGACTAGCTAATTAGACGCCTTTGGTTTTTCTTACTTTGAACACTTCATATGTAGAGTGTTGAATTACTTTTTTATATAGAAAAATATAATTATTCTAATTCAATTTTCGATTCGTTTCTTATCAATCATTTTGATGAATAATAATTAAAAATTCTTATTCTTGAAGTTTGAAACTCTCCTCTTTAAGATGTCACAAATTCTGCCTTATGACTATTACACATGATATGTAGATTTTAATATAATCGATCAGAACGGAGAGTGTTATACAATGAACCTATGCAAGAGGAAGCACGATTAATTTTAATTTATAGCGGAACTCAGAGAAAATCATCATTGATCTGACTTAGATCTAAAGCCACTCCTCCCATTTTTGTTAAAAAAATAAAGAAATATATTCTAAAACAATAATTTTTTCTTTCTAAATATCCTCTTACTTAAAGTATCATTGTGACACTATTAACTTACAACCATTATTTTTTTAGAAATAATATCATAACATGCTCGAAAATCTTAATCTGAAAATCTGTGTCTAGTGAATATAAGCCTATTATATTGTGGGTTCAAGGGATTAGTATGACTCGAGGGGCTATTATTGTCATTTCCAAGGTTGGGGAAGTGTGTGTAAAGCTCTTCTTCCTAATATGTAGGATTGTGCAAAGAAAAACCAGCCAAACATCTCTATTGGTATTGGGGGAATTGAATTGCCCCACATTGGTTTCATGGTTCTTCAAACCCAATACCCCGAGTTATTCAAAACCTATGTCACATGCATATGGATTAAAATATATAACAAGATTGATTAGATAAATGATTAATGGGGATTCATATGTGCACATATCTATGAAAAAATTAACTATTTATTATTTGAACGCAATTATCGAATATTCGCACGCATTAGAGGAGAGGATTATTATACTAATGAATTCGTTTATGGCATGTGAGAAGGTCTTGGGATTGAGTCTCTCTGCACGAGTTCAGCGACAAATCTTATCTTACCCACCCCCAAGAAATTAATAGATAATTAAGTTAAATCTTTGTGCAAATTGTCTCGAGGTATGATATAATCATTTTATTGGCCTTGCACATGAATTTTTATCACATAAGTATTTGTGTCATTTTTCTACCCCCTTCAAAGTATCACATTGTCAAGAAATTTTGAGTAAATATCTCAATTATT
This sequence comes from Jacaranda mimosifolia, assembly GCA_018894105.1. Lineage (NCBI taxonomy): Eukaryota > Viridiplantae > Streptophyta > Magnoliopsida > Lamiales > Bignoniaceae > Jacaranda > Jacaranda mimosifolia. Next base: position 8,506,354 of record CM032123.1, read on the forward strand.
TTGAGGGGTTGCACTTAAGGATAACAGTTGGACATGTTTGACTAGGGATTTTGACAATCCAACGTATTTGGAGAAGGTCTGGCAAGGCCAATAACTCATGCCAATCTATTTTTATTTGGACCAAAACCTGCTCAACCTTAGCCTACCCTTTGAGCTTATTGCCGTCCATTCCATTTCACTTTGGACTTTGAACCCAACAAGTCCAATATGCCAGACCCTTTTTTTTTTTTACCCCATTTTTGAATTAAAATATATACATATGTGTGTGTGTGTGTGTGTGTGTGTGTGTGTGTGTGTGTGTGTGTGTATAAGCTTTGCAATTTATAGGCTCTCAAAATTGATTAAAATAAACAAACACAAGTGATACTTATACATGCTGAAAAAAGTGAAATTCAACACAAAAGTTTCTAACCCTTCCCTTAAATTTAAAATAAAATATAAACCTTAATTAATTTTAATATGTTCATGATTTTTTATGGTGATTGAATGAGCACAAAAATATCATTTCTTCATTGAAATGTATGTATGTTATTAATTTTTTAGTATTGTATATGATACACAATATATTGGTGGATTTATTTAAACCCGTAACTTGCCTCGAAATCCGACCGTGCCCATAAAGTTAAAATTTGTTACCCGTCCCAAAGTCCGTTCATTTGATTCATAACCCGCCTCATGGTGGGGGATGGGGGAATCAATTTACCCGGATCTATTGTCATCACTAGATTTGACATGGTTTTGTCAAAACTCAATATCCAACTCACATTATAGATCCTTGGACAGATTAAATCCGTTAGACCCACTTTGTAAATTTAAAAATATTAAAAAAAAAAAATATTATCATACCTTTTGAATATGGAGAAATAATATTATTAATAAAAATTAGTTATTTAAAAAATTATATGTGCATTTTTTATTATTGAAAAATTATAACTTTCCAACATTTTTGTTATATTTATATGAGTATAAATGTACTATAACAAATTATTATATGTAATGTGGGGTCGGGAGTGATCCTTCGATGAGTTAAGCCTCACAAGTGTCTGGGTTGGATTTTGTTCAAATTCGAGGGTTGAATCCTAGAATCTGCAACCACAATCAAGTCATTAGGGTCACTGGGAGGGATCCTAGCGAAAACCCTTTGATGCTTAAGTTAATTTGAGATGTCAAAATAAATATGTAGGTTGGGAGAATTTAAAAGTGAATATGTAAATGGCATAGCTTTTAAATGAAGAATAGCAGGATATTTATATTTGCTTGACTTTTGGTAGATAACCTCTGGGTGAGGTGTCTAAATTTGGAGCATCCACGTGGTACCGGATCAACGGATCTTGTTCACTTGGGTGGCACATGACCCTATCGATCCAATTCGCTTTTAGAAATACGTGGATCTAAGCTAAATTAATGGCATTTGTTTTTTATATTTCTTGGTATTTTATAATACTTTTCATGTCCCCATCGCTAATCCCCTCACTTTGTTAAGTCTGAAGTGAGGACATCTTGAATGCACGAACTTGGAATTGAGGAAGTAGATTTTAAATGACCTCAAGACTTGAGCCACTTGATCCTGGGCCTTGAGGTGATGATTGTACATCTTAGCCGCCTATTATCAAAATGAGGCCATGACTTTGAGTTCAAGACTTCGTGAAGTTGAACCCAAACTCTCAGTTAAAGTTGGATGCTAGGGGTCAATCTACAGAGGTGGCTTCATTAACTTAATAGCAGAGACTTGTAAGAAACAAAAGGAAGAGATTGAGTTAGAGTTTGATCCCGCACGTTGTGATCTAAGGTCTTAAAGCTGAGAACGAGATCAAGATCTTTGATGCTTTTGAGAGAGGAAAGACTGCCGGTTTAAAGAAGTTCATACGTTCCCCTCGATATGTTGAGCTTGTTAAGAAACGTCGTTTAGAGGTTGCCCACAACTTTACTAAGCCACATGCGCTTAGTGAGTTGACGTTGGATACAACTGCTGATGTAGTTCGAGTATATTTCATGGATTTGATGTCGCTTAGCTCGACCCTTTGAAGACATAAACTTTTGAGTAGGTGTTTCTCGATGCCGAGATTGGACATGAGCCTTCCTTTTTGATGCTGAGTTCACTTCTTTAGCATCTCATAATTGACCTTTGGGTCTTATTTCTATTAATGATCTCTATTTTGTGATGCATCTTGATTTTTGTTGTTTTGACTTGTGTAGATGTTTTCATATTATCGGGTTATTCTCGTAGCGGACTCCTGATCTATTTTATGATGCTACGTTTTACCTAGTATATCTCCATTCTTTATTTCATTTTACTCATTTTAATTTGCATCCTATTAACGATCATATGGCCATCGCTATAAAGTACTTCGAATGACCTCATGACCTTATGAACTTGACGACCATACACCTAATAAGAGTTGCATGAAGATTTTCTTCGAATACATATTGGCCTTGAGAGCTCATGACCCATGAACTTAGTGGCCATAGAGCTATTTAGAAACTTCGTGCTTGGAGTCATTCTTAAAAGACACAATGATCTGAAGAGCTCATGATCTCATGGACTCAACGATCATATGGTCGTTAAGAGCTTTGCCTGGAGTTTTTCTTCAATTATATATCAGTTTGGAGAGCTGATGACATCATGAACTCAGCTATTTACAAGCTTCGCGCGTGGAGTTATTTAAATACATAATGATCTCAAGAGCTCATTCTCTTGTGAACTTGTTCAAGATGTGAAACACGCCTTGTGATTCACATGATTCAACATTTATGAGATTCGCATTTAAGTTCTAACGAAGATGCAATGCTATATATCATGAACTTTCCATGTTAGGATCCTAGCATGATTTGCTTGGTTTGAATGAATTTTTTTGTCCAGATCATGCGTTAACTGATTTTGTATAAGTCTTGGTCTTCGGATTGAGCCTTTTAAAGATCTCATAACTTTTTTCAAGTTGAACCTTTTTGATCTTTTTAGATGATATTGTGTTATCTTTTTCAGATCGTGCCTACCCCTCCTTTTCAGATTGAGGTCTTTTGGTCTTTTTTAGATCAAGCTTCTTCAAGTGATTGTGAATGATCTTTTTCAGATCATGTCTCGCCCAGCTTTTTCAATTTGGGATCTTTTAATCTTTTTCAGATCAACCTTATTCATTATCTTTTTCAAATCATGTCTGGCCTATCTTTTTCATTTTGGTCTTTTGATCATGGTATTTTTCAGATCAATCTTCTTCAAGTGATTGTGAATTATCTTTCTTAGATCATGTCTCGCCCATTTTTAGATTGGGGTTTTCTAATCATGGTCTTTTTCAGATCATTCTTCTTCAAGTGATTGTGAATGATCTTTTTCTGATCATGTTTCGCCCATCTTTCAAATTAGGGTCTTTCTCAGTAATATTCGTCTTATGTTGGTCTTGTGTTGGACCCGCAACTTTATAGCCAGGTTTTTGCAAATAAAATGAGTGGAAGTTTCTTATCATGTAGCAATCAGTACAACCTCGACAACAAAACATAGCTCATACATAATGACATTATGCAAAAAATTTGCACAAATTATATGCATTCCAAAGTTTTGGAAGATCGGCTCCTTGTAAATCTTGCAATCTGTATGACCTGGCTTTCATTATCTTGACCACTTTGTAAGGACCTTCTCAGTTTGGATCTAATTTTCCCACATCCTTTGAGATTTCTACTTTCTTAAGGGTAAAATCTTTGACCTGAAAACTTAGCTGCTTACTTTCTTATTGTATGCTTTTTTCATCATAACTCGATGTTTGAGTATGTTCACATAAGCCTTTTATCTAGCTTCATGTAAGGGCCCCAAATCCATCATTCTTTGCTCATCATTGGTTTCCAAATCATATTAATATATTTTGAATGAGGTCATTCCAATCTCTATTGGGATAATGGCTTCTAATCTATAAACTAGATAGAATAGGGTCTCATTTTTTGAAGTTCAAGGAGTCGAACGATAGGCCGATAATACCCCTGGAAACTTATCAACCCATGTTCCTTTCATATCACTAATGCGGGTCCTAAGATTCTTCAACAATGTTCTGTTAGTGACCTCAGTTTGGCCATTTATTTGTGGATGACCTGCTGAAGTGAAATTCTGTTGGATCTTTAACTGCTCACACCATTCTATTATCTTTTCCCCTTGAAATGGGTCATATTGTCAAACACAAGAGCCTACAGAATACTAAAACGACATATCACGTTCTACCACAAGAACTTTATAATTGCATCTTTTGTGATCTTTGCGATAACCACTGCTTCTACCCATTGAGTGAAATATTCCACTGCTACAATCACATATTTTTTTTGACCTCGAGGTAGTGGGAAAGGACCCAGTATGTCTATACACCATTGATTAAAAGAATATGCAATTGGCATCGGGTTCATGGTTAGTAAGGCACTGTATAACAAGTTTGCATGTACTTGACATTGCTTATACTTCTTACTAAACTTCGCGGCATTGTGCACTAAAGTTGGCCAAAAGAAACCCTGGCGGATGATTTTTTGTGCTAAGGATCTTTGACTTAAGTGATTTCCACAACTCCTTTCGTGGATCTCTTTCAATACATATTGTGCTTGACTTGGAGGAAGGCATCTTAACAGGGGTCCCACAAATGATCTCTTATATAATTCTCCATTGAGGAAAGTGAGCCTTGTCGACCTTATTTTCAATTGAGCCACATCTATGGGACCATCTGATAATTGTCCAATTTCCAAATATTGCATGATCTCATCTTTCCAACTCGGCTCATTTATTTCTAATGGCATGACCTCGACCTTGGAGATTTCTGTCATAACCTCTATCTTAGCTTGTTTGGCTGTTCTGAAAGTGATTTTCCCAATCTTGATTCCTGAAATTGAATTTGTGAACTTAGATAATGCATATGCTCTTTCATTCTCTAATCTTGGCACTTGTAGCAATTGAAAATTCTAGAAAGTATGGATTAAATTCTTCACTGGGGCCAAATATTTTGCCATGGTTTCCTCTCGGGTCTTATAAAACCTATGAAACTGGTTTGTCACTAATTGGTGATATGTGTATATACTATACAATTAGATTTTTATTCCCTAAATTGATAGCCAATCTTAATTTGGTGATATATGCCTCATATTCTGCTTTATTATTTGTGACCTCGAAGTCTAATTTCAATGTTAATTCGACCTCAACCTCATTTGGCCATTATAAGAATATACAGGTGGTGTGATGAACCATTTACCTACAATATCCAATGATCTGGCTTAGAACTTTACTATTCTTGGGCCATATCTAGAATAAAGTCGGCTAGCACTTAAGCTTGGATAGGGATCCGGGGTTGGTAATCAATATTGAACTCTCCTAGTTCAACTGCCTACTTAACCATTCTACACGATACGTCTTATTTTTCCAAAGTTTGCCTTAGTGGTTGGTCAGTCAAGACAATGATCTTGTGTGATTGAAAGTAAGGATGCAACTTCCTTGCTGTAGTGACTAGAGCCAAGGCTAACTTTTTGGTCCAAATGTACTTTTTTGCCCTTTGTAACAATGTGTTGATATAATAAACAGGTCTATGATTCGACTCTTCGACCCTTATCGAGACTAAGCTCACCACATCTTCTGATATGACTAGATATAAATCCAGTGACTTACCGTCAATTGGCTTGGCTAACAGTGGAAGGAAAGAAAGACAGGCTTTAAGTGCGATAAAGGCCTGTTCGCACTTTTTAGTCCATTCAAACTTTTTGATGTTTCTAATTATTTTAAAAAAGGAAGACCCTTGTCCACTGACCTTGATATGAATTGATTCAATAACACCATTTTGCCTGCTAGTTTCTACACATCTTTGGTGGTCTTGGAAAAGTTTACATTTAAGATCGCATCAATTTTCTCTAGGTTGGTCTCGTTTCCTCTTTCTATAACTAAGTATCCCAAAAACCCACCACTACGTACCCCAAAAGTGCATTTCACAAGGTTCAACTTCATCTCATATGACCTCAAGATGTCAAAGGTGTTCTGTAAGTAACCCACATGACCTTGTTCCTCTAAGCTCTTAACAAAGATATCATCTATATAAAACTCCATGGTTTTTTCCAATCAAGTCCTTGAACATCTTGTTTAGTAACCTTTGGTATGTGGCACATGCATTCTTAAGACCAATCGGAATGATCCTATAGTAATAGATCCCATTGGCTGTTATGAATGAGGTTTTATCTCTATCTTCTTCCGCCATGAAGATTTGATGGAAACCTTGCTAGGCGTCCATAATTTAGGGATTTTTCAGGCATGCTTTGTTTACATCTATAAATTTGTGTACATTATCCATTTTCCATTTGGCTTGGGAACGATCACCATGTTTGAAAGTCAATATGCAAATTGGACCTCAATTGCATACCCTGCATCCAACAACTTATTTACCTCATCTTCGATGATGGTGTTTTGGTCTATCCCGAGAGTCCTTTTCTTCGATCTCACTGGTTTTACCTTGGTGTTAACGTTGGGGTGATGGACTATGATCGAGGGGTTAATCCCTTTAAAATCCGCTGCTGTCCAAGCAAACACTCAAAATTTCTCTAGGAACAATTTAATTATTTTGAACTCCAAGGGTTCAAGCTGATCTATCTTCTTTTTATTAGGTTCATAATTTATGGGCCGCTATTCGATACACCCTGTAAGGTTGAGGGGTTTAGTGGTGGTCGAGATCTAGCCTCTCTTAACTTCATCGATATGTTGTAATATACTATGGCCACTTTTTGTTCGCCATTGACCTTTGCTCCAACTGCTCTGGTTGAAAATTTCATTTTCAAATGAAAAGTGGACACTATTACTTGAAATTGATTTAGGCCTGGCCTGCCTAATATCATGTTGGAAGCAAAAGTTGCATCCACCGTGAGATATTTGATCATCAGTGTCATTCGCTTGGGTTTCATCCCTAACGAGGTAGGGAGATTATAGTTTCAATCGGCATGACTTCGTTCTGCCGAAGCCTGTTAAGGGCATATATACTAGCTTTATGACAGTGATGTTCAACTCCATTATCGTAGCACATCTAAGAATATGATGTCCATAGAACTCCTATTATCTATCCAAGACCTTCTATATTACAAAATTTGCTACGTCTATGGAGATTACTACAGGGTCATCATGGGATAAGTGTATACCCTTGAGGTCATTATCATCAAAAGAAATCTTTTTCTCCACTTAATCTACTGTAAGGACCGCTCAACCCAAAGGTAGTTGTGATTTGGTCACCTCACATACTTTTTACGGGTGTTGGATGTATCCCCACTCGTTGGCCCTCATGCAATCATATTATAGGTCCTTTCAGGGGCAAGTTGTCTCCTTTTGTTGGGGCTAGATCTATTGTTCCCATCAGCTTCTTTCTCTTGTCATTGTGAAAGTGACACTCATTTTTGTATGTTAGTTTTATCTAAAGTGTTCGTTTTCCACATGAATTCTTTGAGGTGTCCCTAGCACATCAACCTTTTGACCTCATCCTTCAATTGGATACATTCTTCTGTGTTATGATCTTTATCTCTATGGAACTTGCAGTATTAATTTGAATAGAACTTACGGGGTGTTGGTCTTTTGGCTGGCTATTGTAGAAAGTCCTTATGTTTGACGGCCTTAAGTGTTTGTCCTAATGAAGTTTTGAGCGGGGTATAGTTGTGGAACTTTCCGTATGTTGGAGATCGAGGTCTTTTCTTTCCATACCTCAACCAACCCCGGTCATTTCTTCTATCGTTATCTCCATGATCCCTTGTGTCTACTACATTCATATCCTATTCTGTGTCCTTCATCAAATTTATCATTTTCTTATGAATATATATATATATATATATATCTTTCTGCCATTACCTTGAGCCATTTCATGTTGTTCAAGGGTTTTCTAGCTAGGGCAGATGTGATGGGGCTTTTTTTAAGGCCATGTATCAGAATGCTAGCCATTTTGTCAATTCTCAGGTCCACACTTCAAGGACCTCATTGTTGAACTTATTCGTGACAGCATAGAGAGGCCCATTTTTGGCTTATCTAATGGTAAAGAGATACGTGGAAAATCTCTTTGCTCTTTTCTTGCTGGAAAAATGGAATAAGAATTTCCAGACCAGTTGCTTATACTATGTGATTGAATTGTTGGTTAATGAGGTAAACTACTCTTGAGCTCGACCATACAGGGTCGTGATGAAGATTTTGCAGTTGATAGCATCTGTTTGCCCATGAAGTTGCATAATGTTTTCAAAAGCTGTAAGGTATTCCTAAAGATCCTTATTCCCTTCATACTTTGGGAGGCCAGATAACTTGAAACCTAGTGACAAGGCTTTGTTAGGATCTCCATACTGAAAGGAGAATTTTTTCCCTTTGCAAAGTTGAGCCTACTACTATTCTTCGTCTCATTTCATCATACCTTTTGCTAAGCTATTCCACTTGCTCACTGAGGTCCTCGATCTCGGTTCTTTTTCTTTGCTCGTTCACGTAGGTGATCTTCTATCTTCTCTATCTTGTTGATATATAGGTCGAGGTCGAGGGGCTCGACCTGCTACATCCGCTGACTCTCTTGTTTGTTATTATCGATCTAGTAGTCGAGGCCTTAGATTTGGCTCTAATGAAACAATTATCACATTTGTACCGGGCTATGTATTAGTGCATGGGGTACCATGAAAGAGAATGATCAAGCCATAGCCCTCTATCACTGTAGTATTTAAGGCCCTAATCATTGATCATCTTCTGGAGGTCACTAGGCAAAACTTGAATAAGATATCCACTTGCATTCACCAGTGGCGTAGGCGGAGTCATACGTGATGACCCCACGGGTAGGGTGATCAGGGTAGAAGGTTATCTCAACATAGCTGGTGGTATGAATTCTTGTTGAGTATTGTTTTATGGCGTTTCTTCCATCAGGACAGGTGGTTCAATTCTAGGAATTTGAAGGAAAGTTTCCCACAAATGGCGCCAAATGATGTGGGGTTGGAAGTGATCATTCAATGAGTTGAGGCTCGCAAGTGTTCAGGTCAAATTCTGTTCAAATGTGAGGCTCGAATCCTAAAATTTGCAACCATAATCAAGTCGTTAGGTCTCTGGGAGGAATCCCAGTGAAAACCTTCTGATGATCAAGCCAGTTTGAGAGGTCGAAATAAGAAGAATTTAGTAATGAATATGTAAATGGCATACCTTTTAAATGAAGAATAATGATGTGTTTATACTTGATTGACATTTGGTAGATAGCCTCTAGGTGAGATGTCTAAATCTAGAGTGTTCTCGTGGTACCAGATCAATGGATCATGTTCACTCTGGTCACACATGACCCCATTGGGTTATGATTCGACCCGCTTTCAGAAAGACACGGATTTGAGCTGAATTAATGGCATTTTTTATATTTCTTAGTATTTTATAATACTTTTCATGCCACCATCAATATTTATATATACACACAAACATCACACAAACACTTAATAACTAAACTTTACTTGCATATATTAGTATTGGTTAATGAATAGGATTCAGGTCCAAAAATTGAAACCCAGACGAACCGAAAAACCTATTTATAGATTCAAACTCTGTTTCTAGTGGTGTGGGTTTGGATTCTACTTGAGTCTATTGCCATCCTTGGTTGCACTTTTAAGTACATCAACATTTTCGCACATTAGCACTAATGTGGACTCATAAACTCCCTATTTATTCTATTTTTCCTTTCTTTTTTGGTGAGTGACCCAAAATCCTTAGCAGGCCTATTACTGTAAGAGCTGGACATAAAATGCTTTTTGATCTTTATTGGGCTTACCTATAGTATAATCTTATCTGGATCCAAAAGCAAGGCATGCTAATAAAAGTTCTTTCAATTTTCATGAAATTGTTTTAAGATTTTATGCATATTCAAATACAAATAAAGCATGTTGATATTACTTACAGTTCAAAGGATTATTAAGATTCAATAATCTCCTGGCTTATTGAATAATGATCCAAAAAGGTACATAGTAAATATTTCCGAAATTTCATTACAGAAATTCGATATAAATCCAATGCAAGAAAAGTGGTCAGATGTGAAAATGCATTAATACAATAATGCGTCGGAAAATTAACACTTTAAGAAAATAGCATATTATATTCACACATTTATTAATATTTGTTAATAATTGGAATAATAATTTCATGCAACGTAATGTTGCAGTAATTTATGTGTAACTATTGACATATACTTGAAATATATTTTACAACTTACTAACTGTAAACATATATACATATATATATATATATATTAATGTTGCAATAATTGCTGAAACTTTAATTTTCATTTTACTGGGCCCAACCCAATAAAATTGAAACGGACTTTGAGCAAGCCCAACAATTGCTTTTCGAATAAACCCAACTGAATTGACAGTTTTACGATTGTTGAAAATTTTGAGTCTTTTAAAGTACTCCCATTTGATTTTATTTTGAAATGCATTTTCAGTTTTCATGCATTTTCAAAAGTTGAAAAGTTAGTTATAAAATAAAAATAAAAATTAATATGTATTTGGATAAATGCTGAAAAGTACTGATTAAAATAGGTTGTAGGATTGAAAAGTAGGTTAATTTATATTTTTTATATTTGAAAAGATTTATTTTTTTAAAATATATGTATATTTTATTAATTTGAAAATTATAGTGAGTACTTTATATCAAATCAAATTTGAATTTGATGATGTGATAGTAGAATTATAGGGTAGGTTTAGAAAGAGTTTTGAGAAAAAAAAAAGTGTACTTTTTCTGAAAAAACTTGTGAGAAAATATTTGCTTCCAATTTTCATTTTCAAATGAAAACAAACGGGTTGTGAGGGAGTGTTTGGATATGTCATGGGAGTTTTAGGTTATATGTTTTGGGAAAATAAATTTTGAGAGTGAGGTTGTGGAATATGAAAGTAAAATTAGGGAATATGATAGTTTGTTGTTTGTATTCTGAGGAAAAAGTAGAAAATATTTTGAAAGTTTGATGTGTTTGTTTATATTTTTGAAGAGTATATTTTTTATTGTAAATATCAAATCAATATATATATATATTTTTTTGTAATTGGCAAATAGGGAGAAATTTGAATTAAATATTATTTATTATATATATAATATGAAAATACATATATAATGAATACATATTTGCGTTTGCGTGTGCGTGTGTTGGGGTTTCAGAGAAAAGAATATAAAAACATGAGGGCTTTTTGGTAAAAGAGATTGGCTGCATTGGCATTTTGACTGATATTTTGGAAAATTATTCTTTCTCATTTTGAAGGAAAAATTTAGGGACACTTATTGAAAAGTACCAAATGCACTTTCCAATTTGGTGATCAGTCCCCACTTGTTTTTTGTTAGAACAAACTCCCTAGTTTTGTTAAATTTTTAGAAATTACTCCCTACTCATTTGATTTGACAAAAATGCCCTTAAATATCATATTTTTCATTCATTTTTTCTCACTTCTTCTCCATCCGATAAGCAAACAGTAAATCCGATCATACGTTCACTACCAGAAACAGAAAGAACAGAAAAAACACAACAAACTCAACGGCAAGAACGAGAATAACGTCAGAGCCAACAACCACCAACTCGACATCTGCATTGTCTTCTTCTCTTTTTATTTTCATCATTTTCGAGTTTCTTCTTCTTCTTCTTCTTCTTCTTCTCAATTTCTTCTCAGTTGCTTCTGAGTTTCTTATATTTTTCCGACAATGTCAACAAATAGTGAAATAGGAGTGTTCAATCAAGTTAATGGACATGTACATTAATCTCGCAAGAGAATGGAGTGAAATCAACGTCGAACACTTTAGTTTGCAATACATAGCTCCACATCAAAGATTGTACGTGAGTTTGACTGATGATAACGGTGTCATGAATATGGTCTTATTGTATTTGACATTGAATATGAACATTGTTGACATCCTGATAAATCGAAAGGATGAATTAAGCAGCAGTGCAAAGAAGAGCAGTGATGGTTTAAGGTAATACTTCTACAAAATCTAAGTTGTACTGCAGTTTGTAAAGTTTTGTACTTAAAGTGTTCTAAAATTGTACTCTGTTATGTAAGTTTTATACTTCAAGTGTTCTACTAATTGATTATCCAAAATTGTACTGCAACTTCTAGCGGTTTATACTTGAAGTGTTCATAAACTATACGTCTTCTATATAAAATTATACTTTTGATTTTCTGAAATTATACTTCATTTTATCAAAGATTGTACTCGATTTATTGAAGTTATATATTTTAAGTGTTATATTTATCGATTAACCAAAATATACTGCAGTTGCTAAGACTTTATACTTCAAGCGTTCTGAAATTGTAATTCACTTTATCTAAAATTGTACTTTCATTTTCTGAAATTATACTTCTTTTGTACTTCATTTTATATAAACATGTACTTTATTCATTGAACTTCTATACTTCAAGTGTTTCGAAATTGTACTTCATTTTATCTAAACTTATACTTTAGTTATTTGAATCTATTATTTAAGTTTAAAGTATTTTACTAATTGATTATCCAAAAATTGTACTGCAATTGCTAAGGTTTTATACTTCAAGTGTTTTGAAATTGTACTTCACTTTATCTACAATTGTACTTCTATTTTTTGAAATTATACTTCATTTCATACATCATTTTTCCTAAACTTGTACTCTATTCATTGAAGTTCTATACTTCAAGTGTTCCGAAATTGTACTTCATTTTATCTAAACTTGTACTTCAATTATCTGAATCTATTATTTAAGTTTTATACTTCAAGTGTTCTACTAATGGATTATCCAAAATCATATTACAATTGCTAAGGATTTATACTTCAAGTGTTCTGAAATTATACTTCTATTTTCTGAAATTATACTTCATTTTACATAAACTTGCACTCTATTCATTGAAGTTCTATACTTCAAGTGTTTCGAAATTGTACTTTATTTTATCTAAACTTGTACTTCAGTTATTTGACTATATTATTTAAGTTTCAAATGTTCTACTAATAGATTATCCAAAAATTGTACTGCAATTACTAAGGTTTTATACTTCAGGTATTCTGAAATTGTACTTCACTTTATCTAAAATTATATTTCTATTTTTTAAAATTATACTTTATTTTATATATCATTTTACCTAAACCTGTACTCTATTCATTGAAGTTCTATACTTCAAGTGTTCCGAACTTGTACTTCATTTTATCTAAACTTGTACTTCAGTTATTTGAATCTATTTTTTAAGTTTCAAGTATTTTACTAATGGATTATCCAAAAATTGTATTGCAATTTCTAAGGTTTTATACTTCAGGTGTTTTGAAATTGTACTTCACTTTATCAAAAATTGTATTTCTATTTTTTGAAATTATACTAATTTTATACATCATTTTATCTAAACTTGTACTATATTCATTGAAGTTCTATACTTCAAGTGTTCCAAAATTGTACTTTATTTTATCAAAACTTGTACTCTCGAGTTAAAGTTACTTTCATCGTATGACTTTACCGATCAATATTGCCGAGTTGAGATGTATCAACAAGCATATCAAGCAGTGATAAACCCCATTCATACATATGATATGCATATGTTCCCTCTATATGATGATGGCGTCATTAATGCACCTGATTGCCGATCTCAACCTGGGCATAGAAGGACACAGAAGATTCCATCACAAATTGAGAAACGTGTAATTAAGTGTAAAAGGTGTGGTAGAACATGACATAATTGTCGAACCTGCAAAGAATCAGTAATCTAGCTAAATTTTGTAAATTAATCTAGGAGATTTATACTTGATTTCTTGATATTTGTACTTTATTTCGGTAATTATGTACTTGATTTAGTGTGAAATTGGTATTTTTGTATATTGTCCGAGATATTAGTTATTTTGCACCCCAATCTGGGAGAATTATACTTGATGTCATGACAATTGTACTTCATTTTGGCAATTATGTATTTGATTTAGCGTGAAATTGGCATTTTTATATGTTGTTGGATATATCAGTTATTTTGCACCATAATCTGGGAGAATTATACTTGATTTCATGACAATTGTACTTCATTTCGACAATTATGTATTTGATTTAGCGTGAAATTGGCATTTTTACATGTTGTCCGAGATATCAGTTATTTTGTACCCAAATCTGGTAGAATTATACTTGATTTCATGATATTTGTACTTCTTTTTGGCAATAATGTACTTGTTTAGCGTGGAAGTTATCAAATGGATATTGTCCAAAATATCAGCGCTTTCGTACCTCAATCTGAAAGATTTATACTTGATTTCATGACATTTGTATTTCATTTCAGCCATTATGTACTCCATTTCTTAATATTTTTACTAATATTGTTGAATTGAAATTTGTTCCATGATTTGATTTTTAAGTCTCAGTAATTAATAACCAAACTCTAAAAATATGTGTAATATTTATTATATGAATAAAATAATATTAAAGTTTTAAAGTGTTAACCACTAATGTTGAACGAATGAATGTTATCAATCGTAGTAATGTAAAGAATACTTATGCTTTCAAAGATGTAAATAAATGAGCATTTGATAATAATATCCACCCTATAACCCGTACAAATATATACTTCACCTTATTCGATTATCTCAAAATATTGTATTTGACCATCACTACAATTATTGGAGACTAATTATTCAATTGCAATAAGTGTACTTCAACATAACACAATTTATACTTTGTTTGTTCTATATTTCTAATTTATTTTCATCATATTGTACTCAATTCACTTCCTGATTTCAATTTAATTGAAGTGTACTTCAACATAACACCATTTATACTTTGTTTGTTTTATGTTTGTACTTCATTTCTATGATATTGTACTCAAATTCACTGTTCGATTTCAATTTAGTTAAAATGTACTTCAACATAACACAATTTATATTTTGTTTGTTCTAAGTTTGTACTTCATTTACATCATATTGTACTCAAATTCACTGTTCAACTTCAATTTAATTGAAGTGTACTTCAACATAACATCATTTATACTTTATTTGTTCTACGTTTGTACTTCATTTCCATCATGTTGTACTCAATTTCACTGTCCGATTTCAATTTAATTGAACTGTACTTCAACATAACACTATTTATACTTTATTTGTTCTACGCTTGTACTTCATTTTCCTCATATTGTATTCAAATTCACTGCTCGATTTCAATTTAATTGAATTGTATTTCAATATAACACCATTTATACTTTGTTTGTTCTACATTTATACTTCATTTCCATCATATTGTATTTAAATTCACTAGCTAATTTCAATTTAATTGAAGTGTACTTCAACATCACACCATTTGTACTTTATTTTTTTCTATATTTGTACTTCATTTCCATCATATTGTACTCAAATTCACTGCTCGATTTCAATTGTATTGAAGTGTATTTCAACATAACACCATTTATACTTTGTTCGTTCTACATTTATAATTCTTTTCCCTCATATTGTACTGAAATAAAAATATTATAAATACTTGATGGAAAATTATACTTACATACAAAATAATATTATAAACAAAGTATGCTTCAATTTACATATGTATGTACATACAAAGTATGATTCAAACCCTATAGGCTTAAATATTTTGTACTACAATTGCTTCTAAAATGTACCGCATATATACAAATATTAAATTATAATTTAATTTAATTTACATGCTTGAATGTTTTGTACTACAAATGCTTCTAAAATGTACTGCAGTTACATAGATTATATGCTACACTTTTGCCTGATGTGAACTGCAAGCATAAATGTTTATATTACATTTGTTTATAAAATGTACTACAGTTACAGAGATTATATACTACACTTTCATTTAATGTATATTGCAAGCTTAAATATTTTGTACTATAATTGCTTCTAAAATGTACTGCAGATACACAGATTATATACTATATTTTCAGTTAATGTATACTGCACGCTTGAATATTTTTGTACTACAGATACTTCTAAAATATACTGCATGTACACAGATTATATACTATAATTTTATTTAATCTATAAGCTTGAATGTTTTGTACTACATTTTCGCAACTTCCTCTCCCAGTGTCCAAATCACTTGCCGCTTGAACCGTTGGATAGCTCTCAGCTTATACATTAACTCCACAAAGTTCCAGCCTCGTCCGATTATTCATGGAACAGTAATTTCCCTCGCAATAAGCTGGAATTACAGCAATGCCACTGCACTGCCGCATTCTAAAGATCTTCGCCGTTTCCTATCCAAACAGAACCGTCTACTGGTGAAACTTGGTGGGAACGTTGCCAACACCTCAAGGAACACTCCACTGAAACAGTTTCACAAAATTCCTTTTCCAAGACACTCTGCTCAATGCATCTTTGCACTACCTGCGTGTAGTAAGATCACTTTAGGTCGCCCTCAATGTTCGGTGCCCAAATGGACACGGAATGACTTCAAACTTGGTGGGAAGCATCCTCATAACTCAAGGAATATGCCATTGAAACAGTTTTTCAAACCGCACCTCGTAAGAGTCTCTGCTCATGAGCCTTTTTCGCTTTATCGGGTGAGCCGACAATGCCTTGTCATTCCTAATGCCCCTTCAAGTCACGGTCGCAATTCTTCTCCAATGAGCGACCCATGACATTCTCCCCCACTCGATCCATTGACGTCCTTGTCAACACATACACAAGGACTCGAAGTGTATGCGGTGCCCTAACTCAACTCTGATCTTTTTTTTGCATCGGATGAGTTTAGTTCCTCTTTACACAGATTATATACTACACTTTCATTTAATATATACTACATGCTTAAATATTTTGTACTACAGATACACAAATTATATACTACATTTTCAGTTAATCTATATTGCATGCTTTAATGCTTTTGTACTATAGTTGCTTCTAAAATATACTGCATGCACACAAATTATATACTATAATTTCATTTAATCTGCAGCTTTGAATATTTTGTACTACAAATGCTTTTAAAATGTACTGCAGTTACACAGATTATATACTACACTTTTTCTTAATGTGTACTGCAAGTTTGAATGTTTATACTATATTTGCTTCTAAAATATACTGCAGTTACACAGATTATATATTACACTTTTGCTTAATGTGTACTGTAAGCTTGTTTGTTTTGTACCACAAATAATATACTACCACTTTCAGATAATTTTACCGTATAATTTCAGGTAAAAAGAAGTATAAACCTCAAAAAAGTGAAGTACAACTTTCATGCCTTTCAAGTACAAATAAAAAACTTCCCATCTCACAATAAAAATTATATATATCAATTGGGTTCAAGTGTTTCACAACTAAAAAGGGAATAAAAACTCTAAACATGAGAAAATAGACAAGAAATAAGTACAACACTGAAAAATCACAGACATTTAAAACTGTAAATGCAGAAAACATATATTTGTTTCTTTCGATTACTTCTTTTTGTATTTCGCTTCTTGTTGCCGCTGTTTCTCCTTCCATTGTCACAGAAAAAATGGCAAAAATTTTGGTGTTTTTTTTTCTTTTCTTTTTTTTCTCTTCTTCTCCTCGCGTCAATGGTAGAGGAACGATTTCGTGCCCTTTTGTTTGGCCGCTTGGGGAAGTCGTCAATTTCAGGAAAAAAAAATATGAAAGCATTCTTCTTGAAGAGAAGAATGCATTTTCAGGTATTTTTATTGTTTTCTCTAGTTACAAGGATATATGTGTCTTTCTAAAAGATGTGGGGAGTAATTTCTAAGTTTTGTGAAAAAGTAGGGAGTTTAGTGTGTAAAAATTCAAATGGGGACTGAACACTAAAGTGAAAGTAGGTTTAGGGATTTTTTTCTAATTGACTGAAAAATTTATATAATATTTGTAAATATTTTGGGAGAAGGATTTCCTTCTCCAAAACATATCCAAATATTGCCTAAACAAATTTCAAAAAACACAAATATCTTGAAGTTTGAGGTTGAAAACGAAATTTACTAACTAAAATTGTTTATTTCAAATTTATCAATCACAACCATAAATTCACCAAAATATTTTGGAATTATTCCTATGAAAAAGTTCAAAAATTGTAGCCACAATATTACATTATAAGAAATTATAGGTTTGGGAAATTCTAGAAAAAACATGTCTAGCCTTTAGTAGATTTTTCATTCTCATTTCTACGAATCATCCAATGGTGCCTCTGCTAAGTCAAGGTGCAGCTGGCGGAGTGCTGCTAACCTCCACCCACCACTGCTCCCTCAAATTTGCCCACCCAATCCCACCTCTCTTCTCCAAACGCCGCCCCAATTTCTCCACCTCTCGCCGCCTCAAAACCCTCACTCTAGCCAACGCCGCCGACTCTTCCGACGGCGCTGCCGTCAAGCCCACCACCTCCTCCTCGACGACAGCCCCTTTTGAGAAAGAGGGCTCCAACTCTATCGCTTTTGTGGGCCAAGAAAATGTTCCCCTTGAAGGAGTTATTCAGTTTGAAAAGCCCAACTCTACTTCGCTTCTTTCTAAATGGGGGTATGTTTGTTGTCTTTTTCGTTTTTTTTTTCTGTTTTTTTTTTATCTGTTTATTTTTGTAAATTGGATTTGAACTGCAGTCCTGTGGCCGTACTAGCTGGCGGCGATGTGGCAGCGTTGCTTTTGTTCTCTGCAATTGGAAGGTTTAGTCATGGATTCCCTGTTTTCGACCTCGAGACCTTCAAAACTGCTGACCCTTTTATTGCTGGTACCTCTTTTTTTAGTTTTTTTTAGGAAGAAAAATTCTAAATATCAATATAGTCACGGTCATTTCCTATTTAAACTTTTTGTCTAGTTTATGCTATACTTGTTTGGAAGTGTGGCAAGAATTTGATTATCTTTGCTATTCTTTTGGAATGATAGGATGGTTTTTGAGTGCTTATTTTCTTGGTGGATACGGAGAGGACGGCCGAGGAAGGAATGGCCTCTGGAAGGCTGTTACTGCCGCTGCTAAGTCCTGGTCTTTGGGTATTCCGGTAACTCCATTTTTAATCCTCATGTGCTTTGTATTTGAGGGGTTCTGGCTGGATGAATTTGATGGAAATATGAATTCACATTTCAAGTTTTTATATCTTGTTTTGTGCTCGGAGTCTCTGCATAACATAGTTCTGTTTATGTTCTGGAGTTTTACCTAATGCATGGTTAGAACATAATTGTGAGCATATAAGTGGATGGATGGAGCATATTTTTTTTGAATTACGAATACTTCGTTAATTTTAATTTATCTAGTGTTTATCTAATGGTAGTGTTTCCAAGATCATACAAGAGTGATTAACTAATATATATATATATATATATGTATGTGTGTATGTTATGTATAATGATCTATTTACATATTTGTTCTTCTTTTGGCAAAACAAACTGCTAAAGATAACAACTGAGGTGGTGGAATAGCAATTTTTCTGCGATCTTCTCTTGCATGTGAATATTAGCTTCATCTAATTTACTCCTGCAGTTGGGATTAATCATAAGGGCTGTAACAATTGGACATACACCACCAACCAATTTCATCTTAGTGACAATGGGCAGCACTGCTGTACTCCTTATTGGGTGGAGGGCACTATTGTTCAGCATTTTCCCCACTGATAAGGGCAAGAAGAATGATGTGTACAAGCGCGGCAGCCCTTTTGAACTATTTGAGGTGTGTTTTCTTCTGCTTCCAATGATGGATGGTATAGTAAAGTTCTTTTGTCTTATTTAGGTCTTCCGTTAGTTTTGATGCTTCTTGAACTATTTAAACTCAGGAAGAGTGTAAGCTGTTTCAGTCTTAGGTTTAATTGGTGTTCTTTTCAATTATCATTGAGGTGGTTGTGAGATAGTGAATGGTGGTGTCTCGATACTAGCCAGCCATAATTAGTTTGTAAATTTGTATTGTCTTTTTACTATTTCACGTCATGAAATTTTGTGTTTGGTTTTATTTCCATCACCCCTTTTCATTTTCATCCGGAGATAAAATTAAAAACTATCACTTTCTCATTATTTTCGCTCAAACTATTTTTATTGTCATTTTCAAACTCTTTTTAAACCTACCTCATTATCCTATTATTACATTAATCAAATTCAAATTTGATTTGACATAAAGTATTCACTATCATTTTAAAATTAATAAAATATAAATATATTTTTAAAAAATAAATCTTCTTAAAAAAATATAAATCAACTATCTTTTCAACCATACACCTACTCTAATTATTACTTTCCAACAATTCATCTAAACACATTTTCATTTCCATTTAAAAATTATAACTACCTTTTCAATGTTTAGAAATGGAAATGGGTCTTGGAAATAAAACCAAGCATCCCTTAAATTTTTGAACATGATTCTGAAAAGCTATCGTTGTTTGGCAAAATTGATGTTGAGTCTAAATTCTTGGATCAAACTCAGAGTGTGAAAAGTTGTTCCTACTGGCATGTAACAAGTTTTGTAGTATTGATTTGCTATGACCTATTTTCAGCTGCTGTTTCCTAATAGAGGTCCCTTTTGAATTTGTTTCAGTTGCTTACATCATTGGTGAGGAGGTGGTGATCTATTGTATCGACATTTTTGAGCCTAACTGTCACTCCTTTCCTTCTTTAATGTAACATTGTACATGTAATTCCTAGAGAGTGGTGGAAATGAAGTGATGTACCGTAGAGATACTATTATTTATTCATTTTCGATACTAATGAGAAGGATAGCTGTAAATTGTGAAGCATGGACTCTTCTTTATGTTAAAACTTATAAAAGTCGTTGGATTATTTTGTTTACAGCTTGTTGGTAACTAGAAGATTCAGATTCATCGGCCTGAATCTACTAAAGCTCATTGCAAGACAATGAATTGGAAATTTGTCTATTAATGTCTGAAAGCATACGCAAAGTGTGATATCATTTTAAAATGCACAATGGTTTGTTAGAAATGGTTGTTGAGATTTCTGCCAATTTTTAAGAGGTTGTGGTTGAATTGTCTGACAAGACTTGTTTCATCCATGGAATCCGGAAATTGCCTTTGACTACTGCAGTTGTCTTGACATAAAGAAAGCTCAATTCTCAAACAAAAGAAACCCAGAAAACAACCAACGTCAGCAAGACAAAGTAAACCTAGATTGCAATGGAGAATCCATTTATATCCCTCAATTTAGTATTGATTCGATACTGCATTGTAATGAAAAGTAACTACTACCAGAAAAGGTATGTGTGGGACTAACACAAAATGCAGCCAGGAACAGGATAAATATAGAGTAAACACTGAATTGGATGAACCATTCTAACGAGTATGTGTTCATCCAAAATTGTCCTTTCACAAAACACCAGTATATGTTATACAAGACGTCTTCTCCTCATTTGGTTTTGAATCTCATTCTGGCCCTCTATCCCGCAGAGCCGTGCAGCTCTCCGTATCCTGCAATTATTGGTTACAAGTGATGCGTTATATTACAAGAACTCAAAACACCCTACGCATTTCTTTCTTGGTAATAATGTGTTTGTTTAAAAAAAATTCCTGTTCTTAACTGAAACAGGAATAACACATACGTCATATATCAAGAGATTATCATCAATTCTTTTATTCATTTCTTCATCATTCTCACTCTAAAGAGATACATTAAACCAGCTCACCAGCCACAAGGACAAATACCTGGTGGGTCAGCAAAGAAGAGGCTCCAGACTAAGGAAAAGACTTTATCCAGCTTAAAAGGTGTTTTGGCACAGACCTGACAGCATCAAGCATGCCAATTCTTCTAGCTGTCCTGGGAAAAAAAATGTCATCCGCACGCAACGTGCTAATGGTCCTGCAACGGAAAGGGAACCTTTGAGGGATGGAATGCAGGTCGGGCTGAGATTATTGTGGGGCAACTCTTTACACCCCAATGGTGGCATTCCCCCTGGAGAATCCCTGTCAGGGACAACCTTCGCCACCAAAATAAGACTCGTGCAAAGGTTTTGTGGGGGTGTTGAGATAGTGGAGAAATGAAGTGATAACTGCACAACACAATATGTTCCATACTCAGCAGACCAAGATTAGTTTCTACATGAATGGATCCCTAGAAACAAAGTCACAACATTAGAAGAGTACTTCCAAACAATCAGATATAATACATCAAAGTCGACTCAGTTTAAGGTGCTGTTGGTATCCAGAAGCATAGATGCCATTGCAAACATAACTCTTCCTATGTGCATTTCATACACAAATCAGGTTAAATGGGCGACTTTTAGGCATATTTATTAGAAGGCAGAAGCTATCAGATATCACACACGCACACGCACACACACACACACATCTTTATTATGGAGCCTAATGTTTGAAATCTTATCAACCCCCTCCAGTTAACCTCCCCGTAGCAATTGACATTTTTCTCTGTCAATAATGTTCACTCTACAAAAGATACAAAAAATACCTCCAAGAGAGAAGAATCAAGTGAGATAGGACAAGTTATGGTTGATAACCGCCCTTTCTCAAACAAAACAAAATATCATAGCAACAAAGGACCAATCAAGAATGACAGTCATTTCTCAAACAAAATAAATAGTTACACCATCAATCAAGAGTCAATTAATAGAATCTAGCATTTACTCCACATACATGTAGAATCATAGCAATTCACAAAAGATCATAATATGTTAAAAGAATTAGATGAAAAATCTAGAAATTTAAGTAGAAAATACAATCAACTCAATAAGTGTAAGAAGGGAAATGCCAATTACTTGCTTCAAAGGCGTTAGGAGGAAGTTGGTAAGCAAATTCTGTCAAACCAGCAAATCTATTGCAGCACACAGCAGCAGGTATCATATCAATATCCTGGCTTTCAGTGCAAAACAACAGGTGTAGAGATTGAGCATAGTGATTTTTCAAGTATGTAGCCAGACTCTTATTTCAGCTCATCCCACTACTAATATAGTCTTGATATGGCTTGAAACTTCTCTGAAAATCTAAGTCTTGTTTCTTCAAATTTTGGAACGCTTGCAGCTCCTTTGGCCCAAAATCAATGGTGCAATCATTAAACTTCAATTCTATTGGGCAGCCTGCATCAAACAGCTCTGTTCCTACAATCTCTGCGCTGAGATCAGATGCAAGCTCTTGGCTTCTTCTCAAAACATGGGTCGAAAATACACTTGAGGGATTTTCCAGGAATGCCGATGGCCTATGATAAAAGAACTTCAATTTTTCAGATGCATAGCCCATATCTTCTGTATCCTCTGCAAGAGAAACAAAATCGTCGTCCTGAGTTTTAGCATCAGGACACGAAACATGCCCCTGGACAGTCTCTGTGACTTTCTCACATTGAAGTTTGAACTGAGAATGAGCTGAGAACGCTTCAGATTCTTCCAGGTAGAGCTCTCTTTCCTCTTTAACTTCTTCCATACAAATCTTGTGAAGAGTGGTCAAAAAATGAGGAGGAAGAATTGGACCTACAAGGGCATCAGATGGCTGAACCTTACCAGACCATTTATTGCTGCGGCATGACGGCTTTCTAAAAGGGAAAGGCGGGACTTGGAGTTGGTCAGGAATATCCAGAAACTCCAGAGGTTCCTTGTGGTTGTCAGGGTTCTCATCAAAATCTGAGTAAGTGGAAAAAGCCAATTGCAATAGATTTGTGGGCAAAGCAGCACATATACTCCTTAAAGCAATCTCATGTATGCTAGCTGGGAAGCTAATATCTTTCAACACAGCAGAAACTGCAAGAGAGGATCTCGCTATTGGAAGCCCAAGAGCCTTCAGTTTATGACATATTTCTTGATGGAAACTAGATTCTGATTTAACCAGATGCTTTCTCTGGGCATCTTCATCCCCCTCTTTCCTTTTCTCTCTTCTTTTGACAATGCATTTTGCTAGCTTATCTTTCAAGTAGGCATTAAGAAACTCCAACTTCAGGTGATGAAATTTCTTTTCCCCATCATATTCTGAATTCTTGCACTCATATAAAAGACTATCCTCCAAATAAATGCTTTCCTTCTTGTGCCCTGCTTCCAAAAAAATTTCAGATTCCCATGCAGCAAGGTAGTGTTGTGCTTCTAGCTTCCCTGATGCTGTTAGCCTGATCAGAATAAAACCACCAAAACTATCGAGTGAAGGCAACTGCAAAGAAAGATCTGGCTTGAGAATGCCAAACCCCAAAATTAACTGTCTTTTCTGCCTCCAGTCAATCCAAACTGGGAGGGATGCTTTCAAGAAATCCTCCCTCAGAAGACAATTACCACAATTACAGTCAGAAACTGACAATGAAAGCTTCGAATGGAGACCCCATGCATAATATGAGTTGCAGAACTTTGAAATTTCAGAACAGACAGATTCATTCCCATCAATATCAGGGCCATAACAGAAAACACTGAACTCACTGTCCCAAAACGATCCCAGCATGATACCATAGCCTGATTCTGAAGCCAACTTGTACTTAGTATCTTCCGCATTTGCTCTCAACTCCGACAATCTAAAGACAGTCATATATCTTGGATTCTGAATGCCATGCGCCCACCGCAGCACTGGCATCAATGGTTTCCGCACATCACAAAGAAGCAACAAGTATCTTGTAGCCAGAGTGAAGGAGAACCCATCGGAACCTGCCCTTGAGAGTGCAAAAAAACCATCATTCCTCCCCATAGACAGCAAATCAAGCCTCAGCAAACAACACACATTGCACTCCCCTGCAGACCTCAAATCAACCAAGAACACCTCATTGCGGTGAGAAGCAATAAAGATCCTAGGATGCCAACTAAACTCACATCCAAACCACCGCCAGCCTTCGCTACCACTTTCTTCCTTCACCAATCCCAACTTATCATTCAATGAAACATGCATCTTTTTATTAACAACTCTACTATTTCCACTAGCAAAAGACATCAACTTAACCTTTTTCCGAGAAGAACAATTAATATCAAACAACAGCAAGTCTCCATTCTCCAACAAAACTAAGCATTCTTCCCTCAAATGTGGACTCCAACATGCGCTCACCACCGCATTGCCCCTTAACATCTTAGCATTGGCACTCCCCATATAATCCACTGAAACAGAATTTTCATTTTCTCTATATAATGTAGTAATTCCAACTCTATACCAAGAAACAGAATAATTAGTACGAGCCATCAAAAAACCAACAACAGTGACAGCATTACTACGTTTATTACCAGTACATACATCTCCAAATACGTCATCTCCATTCTCATCACCACAAAAATCATCAACCGGGTTAACCAACAAACTTGTAATTCGTTGATAATTCCCGTTACCCTCTTTCACTAGTTGGATAAAATTTTCCCTTTGCGAATGAACACCCAAAACCCCATCTTTCACAGTAAGTAAAATAAAACCCACACGATCAGAATTCTCTCCAGTAGGGAAAAACGATATGATTAAATTTTTATTGGGGATTTGAAGCAACTGAAGAGAGTTGAAGCCATGAAAGTAAGAAGAGTTATCGGGGATCTGGGGGCCAATAAGAGAAGAAATAGAAGCGGCGGAGGAAGGGACAGAATTGCAATTCTGGAGGAACCGCGAAAGGGAGAGGTGCGGATATGGTGGTGGAAGGCGGGGGGAGAGAGAGGGGGAGTGTAGGAGAGTGGTGGAGGAGTTATTCTTCGGGTTAAATATTAATGGGCCAAAGGGTGTGTCTGAGTTTTTGTTTGGGATGAGGAGTGGTGCGGAGAAGGTGGAGGATATGGGCCAGAGGGATTTCCACTCCGCCGTGAAGTCCATCCGTTCTATGGTGGCCGGCGGAGGTGGCTGTGGGGTTTGACGATTGCAGAGGCGGCCACTGCACTAACTCTTATACCTAACAAAGAACAAAATTGCAAGAATGTTAGAATGGCATGTCAGAAAACCAACAGTTCATCATTTGCATCACTACAACAAAACGGTTTCTTTTTTTGGGAGCAAAAATTTTGATGGGGAAGAACCAAAATTTCAGCGCACCACTTTATTAAACAATCAGTCTTTTAATTCCCCTGGCATCAATCAAATAAATAAGAACATTTCATATAATATCTGAAGATAAACTTAAGACAATAACTTTCAAGAAATATAAAAATATCGGCGGTACAGCGTACCCATAAAATTTAACGAAGTACCGAAAGGTAAAACCATCGATTTGTAAGCTTTTACAATATAGAACAACAACTATATCCTAACTTAACAATTATAAGGATAATAATATAGAAAGGTAAAATCATCGATTTGTAAGTTTTTACAATATAGAACAAGAATTATATCCTAATTTATCAATTATAAGGATAATAATGTACAGTGATATACTTGATATTGTGCAGACTGTAAGCTTATAAGCTTATCCGCGCAATTCTACTTTGTGCATGACACTGTGAAATGCATATGGTATATGTTTTCTTCTTGATATGTGTTTGGGTGGAGAAAACCGTTATTTCGTAATCTAGACGAGCCAATTCATAAAAGTGTAAAACAAACTTCCATTATATAAGTGGTTGATTTGCAGTTGCCGAAAATAAATTTGTATGAAGAAACAATTTGTCTTTCTGTTGGAAGAAGCTAAACACAATGAAGTGGGCAATCTTATGGGAGTGCATAATAGTTGTTTGGCCGAATGTTTGGGAATTAGGAAACCTCTCAATTGGATTAAACAATTTTTATCGTAAATTATGTGGTGGAGTCATATTCTCATTTCAAGTTATAAATAATCATGATCACTTCTCTTTCACTCTAACTTTTTTATTGATGATTGTAGAAGTTTTAAAGAAGGTTTGGATCTGTGATACCCCTTCTTACACGGACTAAATATTGAAAGAGTGACTAGTATATAAGATTTGGCCAAAGAACTCATGTGCGTCAATTGAATATTTCTTTTGAGCAAGTTGATCATAACCCAATTTCAGAATGCACTCGGTGGGTTTGGAGGCAATTCTCGCCTCCAACGAGCTCGCAGGCTTGAGGCATGACAAATGGTATCAGAGCCATCGCTAGCTGGAATATTGGGAGTTAAGTGCTATACGGGGCAAAGTGCTACGTGTGTGGAAACCACCTTTTGAACTTGTGGGACAAAGTGTTACACACATGGGGCCCACCTCTAGAGTCCCAATGCCTGTTGCTGATCTTTGATCAATGTTATGCCGCGACGAGGACGTTGCGTTTTGAAGGGGGGGTGATGGTGATACTCCATCCCACATGAACTAAATATTGAAAGAGTGACTAGTATATAAGCTTTAGCTAAAGAATTCATGTGCATCAATTGGATATTCCTTTTGGGCAAGTTGATCATAACCCAATTTCAGAATACACTCGGTGGGTTTGGAGGCAATTCTCCCATCCAATGGGCTTGCGGGCCTAGGGCGTGACAGGATCACCTTCATTTTTCTATTTTTTTTGTTAAGAGATCTGCGAACACAGTAGTTCATGCTATTGCAATGGCGTCTGGTCCTATGTCTAATTATGGGGTTTGGATTTGTAATCCTCCCTCATTCATTGCTAAAGCTCTTTGTAATGATCTTTATTAATAATTAAGAATTTTTGTTTCAAAAGATATAATATATATATATATATATATAGGAGTGCTTGTTGATTATATCCGACACTTATACTACTTGCAAAATATTTTTTTTGAGTTATAGTGGGACAATACAAAGAAGGGTGTTAAGTCCCTATTTGTATTAATTTTAATATCATATTTAGGACTTAATAAATAATTTTTTTGTTTAAAAAATAATAATTTCCTTGCTTATTGATCAAAAATTGGAATTGCAAGAATACAAATGGAGAAATTACAAAAATGGGCAAATTGACACAAATTGGTGGGAATGCTGGTAGGATGACACCTCATAATCTAATCAAGAATGGGCAGAAGAGTATTTTGATATATTTGAGTCCTATTCTAATTAGAAGACTTTTGTAATCAGTTATAAATAGGCCTTTTAGACACTTAGTTAGAGGACAGGATTTGGATTTTCTATTTGGAGATTAGAAGTATCATGAGAATTTAGAATTTGGAGGACAAAGTGAAGATCATATTCGTCTAGGAATAAAATTTCTTCTTCTCCCTTTGATTTCCTTTTTAATTCTAAATTTGAGACAACGTTTCGTTTTATTCATGTTTTGTTTGACAACTCAATCATGAACTAATTCATTATTCTAGGATTATGATATATTCTTTTGAATAAATTGATGCATGATTTTCTTCCATGAAATTAGTAGCACTTAAAGTTATTTATTCTATTGTGTGTTTTTTCTATTTGATTGCTTGATCAACAGTCAAGTGCATCTTTAAACCTTATAGGAGTCTTGAAAAAGAAAATCTAGAGATTAATTGACAATAGAAGACTTTAAGATTAATTGTTTAAATTAATGAATTAATTAGTTTGTGAGTAGGATACAAATATACTTGCTTGCCTTAGGGAGTTGTTTGAATAGTACAACTTTATCCATAATTTAGTTAATTCACATAAAAATATAGTGAATTGAAAAAATTAGGGATTTGATAGCAAATAATTTGGAAGAACTTCCATAATTACATAAGACTCAAAACTAATAATTTATTATTAATTTCATAGGGAGAAAATTATGTATTCAAGTCATTCGATTGATGAAATCATAGTCTAGACTTCTATATCATAATAGAAATCATTATGAGAGAAAAGACATTTTCTCTCTTCTTGGGTTAGTGGGCGTAGGTTTCTTGCGCCCTTGCGCGAGAGGCATGTTTTTGTACACGCGGAGCATATTCACATGTGCTGGGGCCAAGTAATCTACGCCCCAACGCCTTATTTTCTATATATATATATATATAACACTAAAATGGATGGACAGCGATTGCGATTTTTAATGCTACTGTTGCGCTCGCATGCAATTGCACCCTAGGGCAACAAGCATAATATATATTAAAAAAAAAAACACTTAGGAAAAGGGGCAGCAACTTGCCGCCCTTCACATCCCCTTCCCCACCCCACCCCACCCACAAAAAAAAAAAAACCTATCTCCACTCTTTGTTTTTTTCTTCTTTTTTTTCCCCTTTATTTTCCGCTTTCTTTTTCTCTACTCATCTCTTTAATTTTCTTTAACTCAAACAAACCCGCCTACACCATCAAGGCCTCCAACTTCATCACTTCCTCTTTAGCATATTTTAGATATATTACTATTTTAAATTGATTTAAATTTCTAGACGTTTATCATTTAGAAATGTCTATTTTATTGATTCAAGAATTGTAATTAATTAGATTATTCATTGGATAATTCATATTGAATAGTTGTTTATTTGAGATTATTTGATAAATAATTAATTGATTATTAGGGTGCAGTTGTGGATATTTAGATGCCAATTGAATTAAATTTTTGTGTGTTGATGTATTCATTGGAAATTCTTGATTTCTTTTAAGTTATTATTGGGAATAGTTTTGTTTGGAGTTAATTCCTTCCACCGCCACATCTCTACTTTGCTGCTACAATTCCATTCCCAGTGGTTGAGAAGGATGATGACATCGATAATTGATCAGGTTATATTTTCTTCCTTTCCTTTTACTTTGCTTTATATTTATTTTTATTTTCCATTGTTCTCTTTGCCATTGTTCATAGTAATGTCTCTTATTTTTCTTTTTATTTACCCACTTTCCTTTGTCATATTAGTATTGTCCTTTTGCACTTTAAGGGCAAAGTACCACTCAAGTATGGGAGGATGCTCTACGAGTCAATTCTTAGTCCTTTATTTTTCGTTATTTTCTATTATTTTGGTTATGATTAGGGTTTAATAATTGAGTCGATGTCCTGCATGTACAGAAATTAATCTTCTTGAATCAATGAAGATATTACTCTTTTAATTCTGTGTTTTGTGGAAAATTATAATTGTGTGATGATGGAATTATGTACTTTGAGTAGAAGCAATACTAGGATGATATTTCCTCTTTTTGAGCACTCACTTTCTTACTTTTAATTATTGGTTTGATTTGGATGACATTTATGCACGAGTAACATAGGTAATACTTAACTGTAGAATTTGTTTGGTACCCTATCGAAGCAAAATCCTAGAAAACACTCACATAATGGAGATGACTTAGGCCATTTTTGACCCGTTTGACCCTTCAAGCCTACCAAATGATATTATATCTCTAAGGTCCCCTGTTGAGCCTATTTTAAAGTATCATTTTTATTTGGCAACCAACTCAACAGTCAACCTAAACGCATGATCCCACCAAATAAAATCCCACAATTGCTTGTTAGATATATTTGAAACTCTTATGAAGATGAGAACAAACAATATAGTGCCCACGAATTTGATTTTCTTCCCCCACCCAAAAAAATAAATAAATAAATAAATAAAATTCAAAAAAATTAAGAAAGAGAGAGAGAGAGAGAAGTGCATAGTGGCATGAGAGTCAAAAATAAAATAAAATCTGGAAAAAAAAAGTGGGAGAAAGAAAGAAATTAAGAAGTACTGTTCAATAAGTTTGGGGGAATATTAAAAGGTGATGATGAACAAATGTTGTGGGTATTGAGTTAGTATTATCCATTATTTTTCTACTTTTATCCAAGCCTACACTACAAGCTCTGAACGTCCTAAACGATCCTTTATTGAGTGTATTCTATATTAGTGGAGATAGAGATGAAAAGAAAACCTATGGAGTGCTAAAGTAGAGCCTTGTACTTATATATAAATTAAACTGAATTGCCAGTAACTACTTGTAGAGAAATCACACACATACAAAGAGGATTCATTTGAACATTGTGTCTGCTTATATGTGCATAATAAAATTAGATCACAACTGTGGTTGACTACAAACATAATTTTGAAGCATTTATGATAATAAAAAAAGTGACATTTTTATACATGTGTTTTAGTATTGATTTGTTTTTCTTAGAATGTCTTTAAGTCTTTTTTCTTTGTGTTGCTCGAGGGCGAGAAACGTATTAAGTTTGGGGGTGTTTGTTAAGTCCCTATTTGTATTAATTTTAATATTATATTTAGGACTTAACAAATAATTTTCTTGTTTAAAAAATAATAATTTCCTTGCTTATTGATGAAAAATTGGAATTATAGGAATACAAGTGGAGAAATTACAAAAAGGAATAAATTAACATAAGTTGGTGGGAATGCTGGCATGATGACATCTCATGATCTAATCAATGATGGGTAAAAGAGTCTTTTTATTTGTTCGAGTCCTATTTTAATTAGAAGACTCTTGTAATTAGTTATAAATAGGCCTTTTAGACACTTTTGGATTTTCTATTTGGAGATTAGAAGTATCGCGAGAATTCAGGATTTGGAGGAGAACAAAGTGGAGATCAAATTCATCTAGGAATAGAGTTTCTTTTTCTCCCTTTGATTTTCTTTTTAATTCTAGATTTAAGACAATATTTAGTTTTATTCATATTTTGTTTGACAATTAAATCACGAACTAATTCATTATTCTAGGATTATGATATAATCTTTTGAATAAATTGATGCATGATTTTCTTCCATGAAATTAGTAGCGCTTAAAGTTATTTCTTTTATTGTGTGTTTTTTCTATTTGATTGCCTGATCAACAGTCAAGTATATTTTTAAACCCTAGAGGAGCCTTGGAAAAGAAAATCTAAGAATTGATTAACAATAGAAGACCTTAGAATTAATTATTCAAATTGATGAATTAATTAATTTGTGAGTAGGATAGGAATATACCTGCTTGCCTTGGGGAGTTGTTTGAATAGTACAACTTTATCCATAATTTAGTTAATTCACATAAAAATATAGTGAGTTGAAAAAATTAGGGATATGATTGCGAATAATTCGGAAGAACCCCCATAATTGCATAAGACGCAAGACTAATAATTTACTATTAATTTCATAGGGAGAAAATTATGTAATCAAGTCATTTGATTGATGAAATTATAATCCTAGGCTTTTATATCCTAATAAATTAGTAATTAGTAGCGAAAATTTAGTTCTTTGTGAGATCGATGCTCTTCTCATTATTTTATTACTTGTCGCAACATGTGCACTTGCGTGACTGTTTGCATTATTTGTTTTGCACACCAACAAAGGGCATGTCTACGGTGAGGTATGATTGTATTTACCTTATATGAGATACTATTTAATTAAATGACATATGTCTTTTTACAATATGTTATCGTTAATTCTACAATAAGTTGTTGGTTTTTCATTTTAAAATTTTAGTACATTAATTACTTGATAAATATTTAAAAAAATAACTAAAGACATTTTGAAAACAAATAATTAAAATACAAGGCGGATATATTTTTTCCATTCTAATCATAATTTAAACTTCATAATATATGTTAATGTAATATAATCATTTGAATATAATTGGATAATATTAAATTAATACTCAATAATATACAAAAATCCAAATATATTTAAAATTATTTGATTAAATTATAAATTAGCTAAAAGTTAATAAAAAAAAAAGAAAATGGTAGGGGAGAAAAAGAAAAAGAAAAAAGAAAATAGAAGTTATCTTCCTCTTCTCCCCTCCCGGCCAGCCGCCCCACCGCCACCCCTACCCTTGTGCCCCCGCCCCTAGCCCTGCCAGCCTAAGCCGAGCTAGCTTAGGCTGGCCAAGGCAGCCAGCAGCTACGGCGGCAGGATCCAAGGTGGGGGTGGAGTTATATATATATATATGTATGTAAATATATATTATTTCAAAAGATTTTTCATAGAGGGTCTTTGTGGTTTTTACTTTTTATCTTTCTATTAGGGCTCGTTTGCATGGAATGATGTGATTAGAAGTGATATACAAGCAAATGATACATTTTAAGTCCATTAAGATAGAATATTTTATTTTTATGCTTGGTTGGTATGATTAATATATAAATAAATTAAAATATAATATATAAATTTACTATTATATCCTTTATACTTTTTAATAAGTTTTTCATAATTTCCTCATTTTTTCCCATTTTTAGAATCATGGTTTAATTAAAAATAAGATAAAAAATAAACCTTATTAAATCTTTATAATTCTTATCACACCTAATCAAGTATCCCCCCCTGATCCATTTTCCAAAAGCAACAATAAATAATGTAAGGCCTAGGATTTATCAAGAACTTTTATCAAATGAAACAAACATTAAAAGATGCTTGATTAGGTATGTATCACACATAATCAAGTTAAGCAAACAAGGCCTTATTGTTTTAAATTTTTTTAGTGGAGGTTAAATAAATAATTTACATTTTGTTGGCTTTTGACTTTTTTCATAAATCAATCAAATTTGAAGGATTTTTTTCATAAAAATATATCAATTTCCATTAAAATTTTAATAAAAAATTGGACAACGTACCAAAAGGTAAATATTGTGGGACTAAAAAGGTAACTTTACCTAAAAATATATATATGAATAAATAATTTATTAATGCATAAAAAATTATTAATGTATTAGTTAAATATCTCACATAGTCATACCTATTGACAATCATATAAAGTATATCATTTATCCTCCAATAAATAAATACGCTAAATAAGTTATTGATTTATACCTAAATCAAATCCAACAGTGCTTTTATTTCTCAAACAATAAACTTAAATTAAATAGATCTAACAACAAACTTCGGATCTAGATATTTGAAATTATTTTTACTTATTATTTCGTATTTGCAAATTAGAACCCATATTATAAGATATCAAAAGTTATCGTAATTATTATTATCATAAAATAGCATTACGTGTTCTTAATAATATCATATGTATAAATATGTAGTGGATAAAAAAATAATATTATAAATAAATATATACACACATACACAAATATAAACATGTGGAGTCCAATATTAGTAGCAAAAAGTAACCAATACAAAAATAAATTTGTAAATAATATTAAAATATAAATATGGATTTATGTTAGCTAATATATCAATAAAAAATAATAAAATACTATAGCTAAAATTAAGGGTGTCAAAATCAAATCCAATTCAATAACCCGACAATGACCCACCTGAAAAAAATCAGATTTGGGTTTGGGATTTTCGGGTTCGGGTCAAACTCGAAAATGACCCAAGAAGAAAAAATAAAGTTGGGTTGTTTTCGGATCAACCAGCGTAACTTGAAAAAAATAAGTTGATGACCTAATAAACCCGACCCACCTGAAAAATTTAACTAATTAAAATAAAATATAAATAATATATATCCAAAATCTAAAATTTGAAAATTCAATTACAATTTACAAATTACAATAACATTATTAACAAATAAGTAATAACACTTCCATTCTTCCAATTCAAAGACGATTGAATTCGATATATTTTTGTCTTTCAACTTTAATTTCCAGTATTTTGTAGTTAATTATGCATTTTGATCATTTGATGGTTGTCATCAAAATTGTTAATTGAACAATGGTTCGTTATTTTTATTTTTTATTTTTTTTGTATTCGGAGTACTCATGGACATTACAAGTTATTGTGTTTCTTAAACCTTAATTATTATGCCAAATTTTAGATTTTATTGTAGATTAAATTTCTACTCAATTATGATATTGAAATTTATAAATATGAAAAATAAAATAAATAGATCAGGTTGGGTTGGATTGGGTTAGATCAGGTTATTGGGTGACCTGATTAAAAATCAAGTCAAACCAAACCTGACACGAAAATTTGTGGGTCAGGTTAGGGTTGAGCATTTTGGATTTAACATCAGGTTGGGTTGGGTTAGATTTGAGTTTGGTATTTTTATGTTATACCACTACCTCAACCCAACCCAAACCCACACAACCTGCACGAATTGACACCCCTAGCTAAAATTTTGAATTAATTTGATAATGTCAATTGAGAATAAGTTATGGCACTTTTTTGAAATAACTTGTTACACAAATTTTGAAGTATGTTAATTTATATCGCATGTAATCATTTGACATTTCTATTGCAAACTAAATTATTTTTTTCATTAATTTAAAAATAAAAATGCATAAAAAGATACTAAAATACAATATTTATAGTAATTATACGATAAGGTATATTAGTATAATAAATATAAATAGGCCCATTCTACATTTTATGGATTTAATGAAAAAGTCATTTAAAGAAAAATCTAATTTAAGGGGTCTTATAAAGACATTTAATAGAATGGAGCTCAAAATAAATAAAATTTTACTAGTGGTAGCCACTATTTGAATACAATGCACCATCAACATACAATTAAAATCCACCATCAACTGCTTGTACAAGTAGCAAAGTAATGTATTTTATATATTACCAACTGATCATCAAAAAGAATAATTATGATTTCATTTTTTAAATTCTATGATTCAAACTAAGTACTTGTGTACATTATTGACATAAGGTATGTACAACAAGATTACACCTACAAAGAATTGAGAGTCTCTTTGGTTATTTTAAGAGTTGTTGTAGACAGAGAAAATTTGTTGCCTAATTCATTAATTTTTTAATTTAAATTTTGTAATTAATAAATTCTAAAATTAAATAAAGTATTCAATTAATATCCGAATCCAATATACCCATCTATATTATTATATAAAAACACATTTTTGTTAAAAACAATTGCGTAATTTTGATTAAATTCGAAAGAATTTTGAGTATTAAAAAACTTATTGGTTGTTAATATTTTTAAATTTTATTTTAATATAACTAATTTATTTGTTATAACCAAAATCTTATATTGTATTTATTCCAAATTGCAACATTATTTTTTTATCTTATGGGATAATTTTAAATATTTATAATGATAATTTTTATGTCATCATAAAATTTAAAAATATTCATAATTATAAATTTAATGCTTTATCTCATCATACAAATTTAAAATTCAATATGGGTTTGGTTACCGAATTTGTATTTTAATATTTTTTTACTGTAATTCTTTAGATTTATCTAGATAAAAAATTTATTTGTGTGCTTTATATTTGAATAATGTAGCCAGAATATTGGACCTTTTTAGAGCATCGTTTTCTAAGTAGTTGAAATTAATCTAATTTTCAATTAAATGAAAGAAGAAAGAATTATGCTTTTTATATGGAATTTACTTAATTAAATTTAATATAAATATTTGATATTTCAATTGCTTAAATATATCAATTTTTTACGTAGAATTTACCTAGTTATGCGTGGTATGTATATTTCAATTAACTAAATATTTAATTGTATTTATAATATTTTATAAAAACTATTTTATTTCTCTAGCAATAAATAAATAAAAATTATATAAATTATTTATAAAAATTCACGTATAAGTAATTAGAAATTTAAAATTTATTGCTAAATAAAATTCGCTTTTGTATAATATGTGTATATTTCATATTTTAATAACTTATATTTTGATAATGTTAATGATAAAAAATAATTGTTCGTGTCTCGACATAATGAAAAATGATACACAAAGTACATACGTTGAAACTATCTACTAAGTTTTGGGATGTATTTATATTGATTCTAATATACCTTTTTTAGTAGGAAAATATGTCTCTACTGATTTATGCGTATTTTTTCTTCCCATGTTTGTACTCATCCTTATTCTCATATCCCCGATAAATATGAGAATACATCTTTTATTCCTTTTTACACAATATCGAGTAGACTCAAAAAACAAACGAACACAAACAAACAAACAAAACTACTTACATAAGCTTTGAAACCTTAGCCGTTGCACCTCAACCCTAGCTTTATCAAAAGCCTAGCAGCCACCTACCACCAAAGAAAAACCTTAACCACCGCCCCTTCACCACCTAATGCCCTAGCCATCATCTTCCTCCCTACATCTCTCAAACCCAATCGTGCATCCAACACGTGGCCCAACTGAGCGCAACAATCGAGCACCACAGTATGCCTAGTAGTTGTGTGCCCAGCGCCGCCCTACACTTTGTAGCTGTGTGTTGCCCGTGCAGGTTCTCTTTTCCATACCTCTAAGTCTTGACGTTCTTGATGTGAAGTTTTTGCCCTTTTTTCTTCATACTGATCTATTGTTGCAGCCCCTTCAACTCTATTGAAGTTTTTTGGTTTTTTGTTGTCCTTTACTGTATGTGTTATTATTATGGAAGACCA
The DNA here is from genome assembly GCA_018894105.1 of Jacaranda mimosifolia. NCBI lineage: Eukaryota > Viridiplantae > Streptophyta > Magnoliopsida > Lamiales > Bignoniaceae > Jacaranda > Jacaranda mimosifolia. Next base: position 8,543,166 of record CM032123.1, read on the forward strand.
AGGGTGTTTGGTATTACTGTAAAGTTAAATGGTTAGAATTATGTTCTACACTCCTAAGCATTCAAATTTGAAATGGAGTATTATTTTTTTGGATTGAGGTATAAGCTTATATTGGAAATTAGTCTTCTATGATCAAATTTTTTAGTGTGCTCAAAGTATTAATTTCTAAGAAATTGGTGATCGTTATAAACTATGCCGCGGGTAGATGGTGATGATGTGTTTAATTGACCAAAATCAATTTCGAGTGAATGAGAAATTAATTGTCTACTTAAATGTTGACTAAGAAAACTAAAAAGGAGCTAAAAGAATATGAGGAATGAAACTCCATCCCACATTGCAAATTGAGTAAAAGATGAACTTGAATGTATGTCTCAAGTATAGGGGTAAGGGATGGGTCTCAAGTATAGGGGTAAGGGATGGGCCCCTTGGGGTACCACAAGTGTTTGTAGGAGAGAGACCTACATAGTTATAGGATCAATCCAACCCACGCGCACGCTGCTGCCGCCCGCTTGGCTCGGCTAGCGTGGCTTGAGCTTAGGTTAAATTAGGCCTTCAATCTAATATTAACTTTTTGGACTAAATTTTATCCGGCCCAACAGAAATAACAAAAAAAAAAAAAACTTCAAACTTCCTCTACTTCAGTGTAAAGTTCTAGAAACTGGATAACCATAGAATAAATTTGCTGGGAAACTAGGTAACAACAGAATAAATTAAATTTGGACTGCATCTTTCCAACTTTTGTGTTGGAAAACTAGAAGCCACGTTGACTACTCCTAAGCTCTATAAATCAATCTCGTATTGCATCTCTCTAGACATACAACTTTTACAACATTTTCTGCATAAAAGAGTTCAATACGCAAAAAGTTCGAGAGATAAGACGGCTTGTAGTGTTGCTACCATCTTAGTCAATCATTGTATCTTGAGAGATGATGGCTATAGTTCCGTTAGCACCAATGCACGGCTAATTTGTCTTAAAGATAAAGAGCCTAACTCACGCCTCGACTTGTTGATCACATAATTCCATACATTGTAATAATAATTTTAAGACGAATTATTCAATTTCTATAAATCATGATATCAAACCAAGTTATTGTTCCGCCAACTACTGCTGCTACTGAAGTCACTGCTCCAGTTGTTGCCCCTATTCCTACTTACGGAAAAAGACCAACAAAATTCACTGGACTGGATTTTAAGAGGTGGCAGCAGAAAATGCTATTTTACTCAACGACTTTGAGCCTTGTCAAATTTCTGAAAGAGGATGCACCTGTTGTACTCGAAGACTATACTAATGTCCAAAAATGGGCAGCTTTGGATACCTGAAACCAAAGTAATTTTTTGTGTCGAAACTACATTCTGAATGGACTGGATGACTCGCTGTATAATGTATACAACCCTCTTAAGACAGCTAAAGAGCTATGGGACTCACTTGATAAGAAATACCGAGCAGAAGATGCCAATTTGAAGAAACTTGTCGTGGCCAAATTTTTAGACTACAAGATGGTGGATATCAAATCCGTCATGAGTCAAGTCCAAGAATTGCATATTATTCTGCATGAAATTCATGCTGAGAATATGACTTTGAGCAAATCCTTCCAAGTAGTTGCGATTATTGAAAAGCTATCGCCATCGTGGAAGGAATTCAACAACTATCTCAAACATAAAAGAAATGAGATGACTCTTGAAAATATGATTGTCAGGTTGAGAATTGAGGAGGACAATCGGCTGTCTAATGTTAAAACAGGCAAAATCAAAATGGAGACCAAAGTCAATTTAGTTGAGCCAAGCACAAGTAAAAAGAGATAGCACTAAGGAACTAACTCAAACAACAAAGGCAAGAAACTTATGCGATTTTAAGGAAACTGCTACAACTGTGGAAAGCTGAACCACAAGGCCAAGGATTTGTGGCTTTCTAAGAAGAACAGACTGAATCAAGCCTATATAATTGAGGAAAAGTCCGTACCATTGGACTTCTCTAAACTAAACCTCTTGGCAGTGGTTTTTGAAGCCAATATTATTGACAATCTGAGAGAGTAGTAGATTGATACTGGTGCCACTTGGCACATTTGTTCTGGAAAGTATATGTTTTCAACTTATACTGTCGTCACTGAAAGAAAACTGTAAGGTCATTCTGAAGATGACTTCTGGCAAGGAGCTAACACTGAATGAGGTTTTTCATGTTCTAGACATACGTAAGAACTTAGTTTCAGGGTCTCTGCTAGTGAAAAATGGTTTTAAACTTGTATTTGAGTATGATAAATTTGTGCTTTCTAAGAACGGCCTGTTTCTAGGTAGAGACTATGTGCAGAATGGGTTGTTCAAGTTCAATGTAATGCCTGCAATAAAAAATGTTCAAGTGAATGATAATAATAACGCATGTGGTTCTGCTTACTTGATTGAGTGTTGTGAATTATGGCATGTTAGATTATGACATGTTAATTTCAACACTTTGCGCAGATTAGTAGATTTGGAATTGTTGCCTCCATTACAAATTGACATAACTCATAAGTGTGAAATATGTGTTGAAGCCAAAATTGCTAAAGCTTATTTTCACTCGGTTGAAAGAAGCACGACACCTCTAGAATTAATTCATAGCGATATATGTGACTTGAAGTTTGTGCAAACTAGAGGTGGGAAAAAGTATTTCAGTACTTTTATTGATGATTGCACACGATTTTGCAATGTATTTCTATTATGAGGCAAAGACGAAGCACTAGAAGCTTTCAAATGCTATAAAACTGAGGTTGAAAATCAACTTAGCAAACAAATTAAAACTATCAGAAGTGATAGAGGTGGTGAATGTAGAGCACTGTTTGAAGAATTTTGCTCAACTTTTGGCATTATTTATCAAACGATGGCTCCTTACCTCAATCCAATAGAGTTGCTAAACATAAAAATTGAACTCTTAAAGAAATGATGAATGCTTTATTGATTAATTCTGGGTTATCTCAAAACTTGTTAGGAGAAGCTATACTTTCGGCTAACCATATTTTGAACAAAATACCCCAGAAAGAGAAAGATAAAACCCTTTATGAATTATGGAAAGGTCACAAGCCCTCCTACAAATATGTGAAAGTGTGCATGCTTGGCTAAAGTGGCAGTACCTAAGCCAAAATAGTTAAGAATAGGGCCAAAAACTATTGATTGTATTTTCATTAGATATGTATACAACAATAGTGCCTGTAGATTCTTAGTTCACAAATCACTAAATCAACGGTCCCCAATATAGATCATTGAATCCAGGAATGCTGTATTTTTTGAAAACATATTTCCTTGTAAAGACAAGGAAGCATCAAGTTCTCGTAAAAGATCCTTGGAATTAACTAGTGGTTCTCAAACGAATGTAGAACCAAGACAAAGCAAGAAGGTTAGAAAGGAAAAGACGTTTGGTCCAAACGTTCTAACTTATCTGAACCACGGACAAATGGTGAAGCATTATCCAGTCCAGAAGCACCTTTCTGGAAAGAAGCTATCAACAGTGAAATAGAGTCAAATGCAGAATCACACTTGGGAGCTCGTTGATCTCTCAGCAGGCCACAAACCATTGGGCTACAAGTGGATTCCTCGAAGGAAATACAAGACAGATGGCTCTATAGACAAACACAAGGCTAGGTTGGTAGCAAAAGGGTTCAAACAAAAGGAATGACTTGATTTCTTTGATACTTACTTACTGGTGATAATAATAACATTCATTAGGGTGCTTATTGCGATAGCAGCCCTGAATAATCTTGAAATACATCAAATGAATGTAAAAACTGCCTTCGTAAATGGTGAGTTAGATGAAGAAATATATATGGAACAACCTGGAGGATTTATTATTCCCGGGCAAAAAAGGAAAGTGTACAAACTTATTAAGTCATTATATGGACTCAAACAATGGCATGAAAAATTTGACAAAATAATGCTATCAAATGGCTTCAAGATAAATGAGTGTGACAAATGTGTGTACCTAAAAAGCATTCAAAGTGAATTTGTCATGGTTTGCCTGTATATTGACGACATGCTAATAATGGGTAACAATCAAGATGTTATCTTGACTACTAAGAAAATGCTTATGAAACATTTTGACATGAAAGATATAGGTGTAGCGTATGACATATTGGGGATTAAGATTATTAGAACTTTTGATAGACTGATTCTCACTCAATCCCATTATGTTGAGAAAATTCTCAAGAAATTTAATGTGTATAATAACACTCCTATAAAAATGCTGATGGATCACAGTCAACATCTAAACAAAAATACTAGTGAATCCGTATCTCAAGTAGAATATTAGAGAATAATAGGCAGTTTGATGTTTCTAACAAACTGTACTTACCCCGACATTGCATGCTCAGTAAACAAATTGAGCAGATTTACAAGCAATCCTGGAAACGCACGCTGGAAAGTTCTGACAAGGGTACTTAGATTTCTTAAGTACACATTAGATGACGGGTTACACTACATTAGATATCCGGCTGCAATGGAAAGCTACAGTGATGCTAACTAGATATCTAATACAAAAGACACCAAGTCCACAAGTGGGTATATTTTCACTCTAAGTGGCATTGTTGTGTCCTGAAAATCCTCTAAACAAACATGAAAAGCTCGTTCTACTATGGAGTCTGAATTTATTGCTTTAGACAAAGCCGGAGAAGGCACATAATGGCTCTAAAATTTTCTAGAGGATATTCTTTGTTGGCCAAAGCTATTTTCTGCCATCACAATTCATTGTGATAGTCAATCGGCCATCGGTAGGCTCAAAGCAGCATGTATAATGGTAAATCTCATCATATCAAACGATGACACAATACCATAAGGTAATTAATCTCAAATGGTGTAATTTCACTAAACTATGTGAAATCTAAGGAGAATTTAGCGAATCAATTAACAAAAGGCCTACCCAGAGATCAAGTCAAACGCTTGTCAAGAGGAATAGGACTAAAACCCATAACTCTAAGAACCGACATAACGGACACCAAACCATGATGATTGGAGATCCCAAGAACTTGGGTCAATAAGACAACTAAGTTATGAAAGTTCATGTGAGCATTCCAACCCATTCCTATGACATGGAAGTGTTGTCTGCTGAGTGGGTACAAAGTTGAGTCTCAACTCTTAATGATTCCCAGAGCTAGAATGGCGGAGTATGGCAGGATACTCTTTGTGGAGAGATCACCTATGTAAGTGTAAAGACAGGCCACTTCATCGTAAACACTTATGAATCCAAGGTTGATGTCCATGGCCAAAATGGACACACCCAGAAAGAACTAATAAGCATAAGGATAGCTCTTGTGCGAGTACAGTTATCTTGGTTTACACCAATGGCTGAATAGTTTAAGACATCATGTTCACTTATTAGCCAAGTAAGCCAGATAGTACTTCACTAAGGAAGGTTCAAGGCCACAAGCTACCTATTCTGACGCAATAATTGTTCACCTGAACTCTCTCATATATGCATAAGCACATGCATCATCCGTCGCATTAATTTTCATTCATGTGGGGGAATATTGGAAATTGGTCTTCTTTGATCAAATTTTTAAGTGTGCTAAAAGTATTAATTTCTAAAAAGTTGGTGATTGTCGTAAATTACGCCGCAGGTAGGTGATGATAATGTGTTTAATTTAGCCAAAACCAATTTCGAGTGAATAAGAAATTAATGATCAAAGTGAGCTACTTAAAGGTTGACTAAGAAGACTAAAAATAAGTTAAAGGAATAGGAGGAGTGAAACTCCATCCCACATTACAAATTGAGTAAAAGGTGAACTTGAATATATATCTCAAGTGTGGAGGTAAGGGATGGGTCCCTTGAGGGTACCACAAGTATTTGGAGGGGAAAGACCTAAATAGTTGTGGGTTCAATCGAATCCACACGCGCGCACGTGCCACCGCAGCCCACTCATCCAGTCGGCTTGGCTTGGGTTAAATTGGACATTCAGTCCAATATTAACTTTTTGGACTAAATTTTATCTGGCTCAACAGAAATAACAAAAAAGAAAAAAAAAACATTCAAACTTGCTCTGCTTCCATGTGAAGTTCTGGAAAATGGATAACAACAGAATAAATTCACTGGGAAACTGGATAACAACATAATAAATCCTCCAACGGATGTATTTGGACTGCACGCAGTTTTCTTATCTCTAGCAAATAAATTTGGACTGCATTCTTCCAACTTCTGCGTTGGAAAACCAACAGCCACGTTGACTACTCCCGAGCTCTATAAATCAGTCCCATATTGCATCTTTCTAGACATATATATAATTCTTACAACATTTTCTGGATAAAAGAGTTTAGTACGCAAAAATTTCTAGAGATAAGACAGTTCATAGTGCTGCTACCATCTTAGTCAGTCGTTGTATCTTGGAAAACGATAGCCATAGTTCCATTAGCACCAGTGTAGGACTAATTCATCTTAAACAACTCTCGTCTCAACTTGTTGATCACAGAATTCCATACACCATAATAACAGCTTTCTCATATAGAGTATCAATTTTAATATGTTTTAAATATTGTTCAATTTAATTATTTTATTCCTTGTCGGATAGATCTAACCATGAAACCCTTTTTGTGCTAGAATGCTCATGTTAAAATGGAATCATTACCGCCTACAGTAATACTTTACACTGTAGTTGTCTTTCCAATCATCTGAATGCATGGATACCCTAATTATTACCTCATTAAAACATGATTTGATTATTTTGGATGATTTACATGTTGTTATCCAAATAAATGAAGGTAAACATGTGAGTATTAAAATACTCTATTACAATAATGGTTTCCTAACCAAAAGGATTATTCTTTGGTCATCAAGTACTATTCTACAATGCCGAATTATTACTTTTCTGAATTCAGGTATCAACTTTTTAAAATGATATATCAATTTTAATATATTTTAAATAATGTTCAATTTAACTATTCTAGTCCATGTTGAATGAGTCAAACCACAAAATCCATTTTCTGCTACAACGTCAATGTCAAAATGAAATATTTACCATCTACAATGGTACTTTGCACTAGTAATTATCTTTTCAACCATTTGAACACAGGCACACCTCAATTATTACCTGATTAAAATGTGATTTGAATGTTTTGGATGGTCTTACATATTATCCCAATAAATAAAGGCAAATTATGCTATATGGCAATTGAGTATAAAAATACTATTTCGTTACTAGTTTCTTAATAAGAAGCTTTATTCTTATGTTATTAAATACAAATCATTAAAACATAGGCTTTATTGTTCTTAATGAGGGTACTAAGTTTCTAATAGGCAATTGGTTTTAATATATCTTAAATATTGTTCCATTTAGCTATCTAGTCCTTGTTATATTGGTAGAGCCTCAAAAACCTGATTTTGCTACAATATTAATATCAAAATGAAACATTTGCCATTTATAATGATGTTCTACAATATTGATATCAAAATGAAAATTGGATCTAGCTAATAGCTCAAGATACAAATTTGTCCAACAATCAATTATTATTCATTCTCACACTAAATGAATAGTGCAATATGTCCATATACTGCAGATCATCCAATATAAATAATGTAATATAATTCTCCAATTATAACATAGTACAACACAGATACGCCAAGTTAATATATTCTTCAAACAACAATAAATTTAGCAGCTAACATAAGTATGTGTACATAGCCTAATCCTAATCCATCTTCCTTTATTTCTATATCTTTCACGCATCATCTTTTTGATGATTAACAAAAAATAAAAATAAAAAAAATTATTTAGTAAGTAATGACACAAGGTAATACAAGTATACATATGCAAATAATAGTAAACAGGTATCTATCGAAAAGTTTGTGGGGTTTATTATAAGTGAAAGGTAAAGATGTAGACTGGAATATTGCAACAATCAAAAGACTATTGAGAATAAGGTAAAGATGCACAATGATTTATAGTGGTTTGACAAACCTGGTTCACTACCTAAGTGATAACACTTAGGATTTTTAACCTACACTTTATTAGAAAGAAGATAGCAAATATAAGTTACAAAGTACCAAACGGATGGAACTTGTACTGCAATAATAAGTTGAAAAACAGCTATTACACAAGCGCTCACTCAACTATTTGAAAGCTACAAAGGCTTATTGAGTCTATTGTAAGACGTATTAACACTTAGTGTATTTCTCACTTAAATAGGCTACACAACATAACATTCCTTTGAAGCCGGGCTTGTAATCTGCCACTTTCCTTTCTTTTGATTTCCAACAGTAACTTGCCATTTTATCTTCAATCAATCAATGACCTAAATATAGAAATAATTCTAACGGTAACTTGCCAAGTTAATAAAGAATATTTGATTGGTCCTTGTCAAAACTTATTTTTAGAGGAGATCCTAATAGTCTCCTTCTTTTTTATGATGACCAAGCAAGTATTATCTCACCCTATCAAAGATAACAATAGCTTATAGTTTATCATAGTAGATCGCCAAGTCAGATACAGATATGCATAGCTAAATTCAAGAGTATCACAATGAGAATGATTCATAATACCAATTTTCAGAAAAGAACCGAAACATCAATTTTAGTAAATAAGCATTAGTTCAAATAGTGATCCATAAGAGAGACAAAAGCAGAAAGAGAGGCATGGTTTATCCATCAGAGACAAAAGCAAAAAGAGATGCATAGTTTATCCATAAGAGATATAGTTTATCCATCAGATAGGTCTTCCCCTTCATCATCAAAAAGCAAAACCACTCCATCACCGCAAGATTATTTTCGAAGACCGTGATAGAGATCCTTGATGTCATGGCATAAATCCACAATACGGTGATGACAGTAACAAAAGTGATCATCAAGTATAGCGGGGAGAGTAAAGACTTCAGTCTTTAGAGAGGCAACAGTGTTGGCAAGCTCAGAAAGTTGAGAACGCATTTCAATAACCTTGGCAAGTACTGATTCAAGAGAAGTGAAAAGCTGAGCGATTGGGATTTCTTATGCAAGCTGTCTTTGTTTTGAAGTGATGGCACCAAAAGCAATAGAGGGGGACTCATGAAGGGAATTAGGAATTGTGTAAACAGGAGTTTTTCCTTTATTACTATAGGACTTTCGTGGAGGAACAGAAGGAGCAACAGAAGTAGAAGTCCCCTTAAACTAAACATCGTCCTCCCCATATTGGACTTTCATTTTCTTAAGACTTTGAAGATCAACAATTTTACACTCATGAGATTCTTCAGTCTAAGGAGAGGATAAGAAAACATTTTCCATTTTAAAAATATAGGTCAAGAGCATACCATAAGGAAGGTTGCTAGAGGGATGATGAAAAGCATGATGAAAGTAATACATAAACAGATACTCAAAGTTCATAGATTGCCCAATAACAGACATATACAGCAGAAAACTAGACAGTCTATTCATGTAAGTTGAGTGCCCTTCACTGCTTGATGTACAGGACAAGATGGTCAAATTGATTAAATAGTGCATACAAAAGTGATCAATATTAAGCTTGTTAAGGGCTTCTCCTTTAGAAATATTAGGGGATTTTTTATCCCAAAATAAAGATTTAGCATGAGATAAGTTAAAAGCTTTATCAGTGCACCATTCTCCAAAAGTAAAATATTGAACCCTAGAATTAGACAAAGCCAAAATACTAATTTATCTTAGCAACAATAAGTGAGATGGGAGTTCCTAGAACATTTGAATGAAGAACTAGAGAGTGAGTTATCAGATCATTTTCAAACAAGAGATTCGCATAGAAGAGACAAACTAGGAACAGATAGGACGGTTCACTGATGCTCACCAAGTCTCTCCACCCTGTTTGATTTACCCAACCGAGCACATGGGATGATGGAATTTTGGTGAAATCGATGGCGCGTCCTCGGTTGATATGATGATTTTGGATGGTGAAAGAGAGTGAGTAGCATTGGCTGAGGGAGATGGAGGCAACCCTAGAGATATGGGAGAATGAGAGTGGTGAGAAGATGAGGTGAGACAACGCGGTGGAAGAATAAGCAGTTCAGAATCGTTGTTGGAGACAACAAGGCGACGATGCAGTATCGATTCAATTTCTCCATGTGATGGAGGCATAAGGGCTGTTTTTCGAAAGCGCTGGCGATAAAAGGTGGAGATCATGGCAGAGGATGAGCCAGTGAATGGGAAGAGAATGAGAGTTTCTGGGAATGAGTTTAAGACCCAAAGAGTTGTTTATGTTTTTGAAAAACTTTTAGTAGATTTAGAACGATATTAATTTCAAGAAAACAGAGAGGAAGATCAGGGATTTAAAAGGTCAGTGTAGTTTTTGAAAAATATTTGTTTCAGAATGTAAGAAAGGAAGGAGAGAAAATTTGGAAGTTCCCTTTTTTGAAGAAAATCATGTATTTATGCGAGAAAGGGAATAATGCCTAATTTGGATGTTAGAAAGAAAAATCTTTCTTCAACTAGAGGTTTAGTAAAGATGTCTGCTAGTTGATTTGGGGATGCAATATAATTTATGCAAACATTTCCATTGGCAACATGGTCCAACATGATCCTTAATAAAATGGTGACGAATTTCTCCGTGTTTGGTATGAGAGTGATGAACAAGATTTCTAGTGATATTAACTGCACTAGCATTGTCACAGTGAATAGGAACATATGAGAAATTCAATCCAAAATCCTGAAGTATTTGTTTCATCCATATTACCTAAGTGCAACAATTACATAGTGCTATGTATTCAGCTTATGTGGTTGAGAGAGCTACAATACTTTGTTTCTTGGAGCACCAGCCGACTAGACAATCACCAAGAAATTGACAAGTTCTAGTTTTGTTTTTTCAATCCACTTTACATCCTACATAGTCAGCGTTAGAAAATCCAACAAGAGAAAATAATTTATCCGAGGATACCATAGTCCCAAGTTGGTAGTTCTTTCTAAATATCGAAGAATTTGTTTTATAGCATTAAAGTACGAATCTTTAAGATTGGCTTGGAATCTCGCATATAAACTAGTGGCAAACAGCATGTCTGGCTAAATTGCGATGAAATATAAGAGACATCTTATTATCCCTTGGTACATAGATTCCTCAATGCCATTTTCGGATGGGTCAAGTTCTAGTTTGGTATTAGGTCCCATGGGAACTGAAGGCTCTTCGCAATTTTCCATACCAAACTTTTGCAGAAGTTCATTGGCATATTTCTCTTGACAAAGAAAGATCCCTTTGGGAGTTTGTTTGATTTGCAAACCAATAACGAAATTTAATTGACCTATGAGACTCATTTCAAATTCCTTTTTCATGCAAGAGACAAACCATTGCAAAGCTCAGAATTAGTTCCTCCAAAAATGATGTCATCTACATAGATTTGCACTAATAGAAAATTCTTGTCATGATGCTTGGTAAATAGAGTATGATCAATGGAACCCATGCAAAAACCATTTGTAATAAGAAAAGTGCTTAGCCTTTCATACCAAGATCTTGGGGCTTGTTTTAAACCATAAAGAACTTTGGATAGTTTGAAAACATGATTTGAAAACTCTCCATTCTTAAAACCAAGTGGTTGTTCAACCAAAACTTCCTCTTTTATGAATCCATTCAAAAATGCACTTTTGACATTCATTTGAAATATAATAAAGTTTTTATGAGATGCATATGCTAAAAGCATGGTAATTGACTCAAGTCGTGTAACTGATGCATAGGTCTCATCATAATCGATACCCCCTTGTTGAGAGTATCCTTCAGCAACAAGTCTAGCTTTATTTTTGATAACATTACCTTTTTCATCAAGCTTGTTGCGGAACACCCACTTGGTTCCAATCACAGGATGATTGAGTGGTCTTTCTACTAAGTTCTAGACTTTGTTTTTATCAAATTGCAACAATTCCTCCCTCAATGCACGAACCTATGAGTCATCTTTTAAGGCCTCTTTAATACTTCCAGGTTCTGAAAGGGATAAAAATACAACATTAGTAGGATTTGATGTTTCTTCCCTTACCTTGGACCTTGTGGTAACTCATCTTTGTGGGTCTCCGATTATGTTAGAAGTAAGAAGGTTAGATGCATATTTGAACTTTCTCATGGCTTGATCAACCTCAACAATGGAACTTCTCTCTATGGTATTTGAGATAAGTTCATTTTCTGGAAGTTCATGTTCAATTTCGTTTTCTTGATGGACTACTTCAATAATTTGATCAATTTCTGAAGATTCAATGCTCAAAGTTTCCTTGGCAATCTGAGGGTTAGTCTTATCAAATACAATATGAATAGTTTCTTATACAACCTTTTCCCTCCAATTATAGATTCGATATGGTTTGCTATGAATTGAAATCCAACAAAGATGCCATCATCAAATTTTGAATCAAACTTACCTCGATGGTCTCTATCATTGAGAATGTGGCATTTGCATACGAAGACTCGAAAGTAGGAAACATTTGGAACTTTTTCAGTCCATAGTTCATAGGGTGTCTTTCTAACGAACATCTTCAGAACACTGTTGATGACATAACAGGCCATGTTGATGGCTTTCCCCCCAAGGGATTTTGATAGGTTGTATTCATTCAGCATTGATCGTACCATTTCTTAAAGTACCGTGTTCTTTCTTTCAACAACCCCATTTTGTTGGGGTGTTCTAGGAGTAGAGAAGTCAAGAGTATAACCATATTCATCACAAAAATTGCTAAAGTCCGCATTATCAAATTCCAAATCGTGATCACTTCTTATGGACTTAATATTGAGACCTTTTCCATTTTGAATTTTCTTAGTGAGTGGGATGAAGGTTCTCAATGCATCATTTTTATGTGAGACAAAGCGAACACAGGTGAAACGAGAAAAATCATCCATAATTACGATAACATACTTACTTCCACCTAGTGATTGAGTTTTCATTAGACCGAAGAGATCTAGGTGAAGAAAGGTCTAGAAGTTCCAACTTCATTTATTGGTTTAAAGGAAGTTTTTAATTGCTTCCCTTTCGCACATGCATCACATATTTTGTTTTTGTCAAAGCTCAACTTGGTAATTCCTTTTACTAGATCCTTTTTAACAATATGATTCAATAATTTCATGTTTGCATGCCTAGGCGTCTATGCCATGTCCAACTAGGGTCCTCAAATGTAATAAGACATTCTACCTTCTGATTAGATAGATCATTCAAATTTATGCAGTAGATGTTTCTATCCCTAGTGGTGTGGTAGTAAAAAAAGTTTCATCATTTTTTGAAACTATGCAAAGTGAAGGTTTGAAATGTACCTGATATCCACTGTCACACAGTTGACTGATGCTTAATAGATTGTGTTTAAGTCTTTTTACTAACCAGACATTCTCTATGGAAATTCCAGTGTTCTCCCCAACTGCTCATTTTTCGATGATCTTACCTTTGGTGTTATCTGTGAATAGTATATTTCCTCCATTGATTTCTTGTAGATTTGAGAAGAATGGCCTATCTCTTGTCATATGTCCGGAACATCCATTGTCCAGATACCATTTTTCATTTCCTTTCTCCGCTGGTTCTTGCATCACAGATATTTAAATTTTTAGGTGCCCACATATTACTAGGTCCTGATCTGTTAGATTTCTTGGCCCATACATACTTAGTTCCAATGAGTCTTTTTATAGGGCACTTGTAGGATAGATGACCAGCATAATTACATGAATGGCACGTTCTGGAATTTCTAAATTCTTTAACATTCAGGGGCATTTTTCCTTCGATTTTTCTTTTCAAAGAATAGTTCTCATCAAGAAGTTCTCTTATCTTTCTTTCTAGCTCTTGACTTTTTTGAACAATTCTATTTCTTTGTTCAGTACCCCTCTTGATAATGTTGTTGTAAACATGAACTATCTCTAATTTTTCATTTCTAGTTTCTTGCAATTGGTCCTTAAGAGAGTTTATCTCAATTTCTAATGTAGTTAATTGATTATGAGAATCAGCATGCAAATTGAAAGAACTGGTACTATCACAATCAATTTCAAAAATTTTAGAATCATTTGAGGAATTAAAAGTTACCTATTTGTCCGCCATTAAACAATTGTCCTCTACATCAAAATGATCAGGATCAGAATCAGAATCGTCCCATGTGATTGTCATAGATCTTGGTTTGGAACTTTGGTCAGGTTTGGGACTTCTCCTAAGCTTTGGGCAATCTGGTCTCTTGTGACCTGCTTCATGACATATGATTTGTTTTGATTTCTGATATTCATTGTTGTATTTTTTGAAGTTGGGTTTTGCATCCTTTCTGAATTTTCCTTTTGCTTAAGTAGCCTTAATCGTCTTGTGATCATTGCTATTTTCTCTTTCGTTGTTTCCTCATCAAGATCACTTAACTCTTTATTCCAATCTCTATTTTATACAGTGAAGGCTATGTTTTTCTTGCTCTTGCTTTCAGAACTTTCTTCCTTGCTTAGAAGTGTCATTTCATGCGAGGTGAGAGAACCAATAAGTTCGCCCATAGTCATCTTTTCCAAAAATTTTGCCTCATGAATGGCCGTAACTTTAGGGTTCCACTCTTTGGGTAAGGAGCACAATATTTTTCTAATTTGCTCACTTTCTGAAATGACTTTCCCTAGGGCAAACATTGGATTCACAATTTTCATAAACCGAGCATGCATTTGACTTACTGATTCACCTATTTTCATGGAAAATATTTCAAATTGGTGAGTAAAAAGAGCAATTCTTTCTAGCCTTACCTAAGAAGTTCCTTCATGAGTTATTTGCAACATATCCCGCATCTCTTTTGCTGAAGAGCAAGTACTGACTCGGTTGTATTCCTCTTTAACAAGGACACAAGGTAAAATATTCTTTACCTTAGCATTGGTTGAGAGTACTTTCTTGTCTTCGGTAGTAAGTTCCAGTCTACCCTTTGGCGTCATGTCTGAGTTTGTTCGGATGAGGAGCCCATCAATAGTATAAGGTAATGAATAATTCTTGAATTCTGTTTTTCATGTGGAATAGTTCGTCCCGTCGAACAGAGGAGGATGGATATGCGATTGACCTTTGGTGTAGATGTAAAAATTGGAAGCAGCCATATTAAGAGTTAACCTAGCTCTGATGTCAATTGAAAGTTTGTTGGGTTTATTATAATTGAAAGGTAAATTATGTGAACTGGAATATTGTAATAGTCAAAAGACTATTGAGAATAAGGTAAAGATACACAATGATTTATAGTGATTCAACGAACCTAGTCCACTACCTAAGTGATCACACTTAGGATTTTTAACCTACACTTTATTAGAAATAAGATAGCAAATATAAGTTACAAAGGACCAAACGGATGGAACTTGTACTGCAACAATAATAAGCTGAAGAACAGCTATTACACAAGTGCTCACTCAACTATTTGAAAGCTACAAAGGCTTATTGAGTCTATTGTGAGACGTATTAACACTTAGTGTGTTTCTCACTTAAATAGTCTGCACAACAGAACATTCCTTTGAAGCCGAGCTTGTAATCTGTCACTTTCCTTGACATATCGTCTTTCCTTTCTTTTGATTTCCAACAGTAACTTGCCATTTTGTCTTCAATCAATCAATGACATAAACATAAAATAATTCTCACGGTAACTTGCCAAGTTAATAAAGAATATTTGATTGGTCATTGTCAAAACTTATTTTTAGAAGAGATCCTAACACTATCAAATCAATTACAATAAAATTCTAAGAAAGTGAATTTTACCCATTGGCAGCACAAGCATCCTTGCAAGGTATTCTATCATCTTGTGATACCCTACAAGAACAACTCCAATTCTATAAATCCAAAGCTATCATTTGTCATTATCAATCTCCTCAAAACTCCAGTAGTTGGACTTGTTCACTTTTAAGGCACGAAGCCATATAATTTATTGTTAACTTCTTCTCTTGTTTAGGACGTAATATCCTCCTCTATTTCACTCTTAAATAGGTGTTCATTGCAAAACAATATATAACAGAGTCAAATGAATAACAATTAAATAGAAATATTGCAGTATAAATGTGTAAGTACTAAAATAATGTGGTATTAATTATTGAAGTACTAAGTATGCTAATGCATAAATCAAATATTTTGTAAAAGAAACAAAACATATAATAAAGAGGTATTAATTGTAACATAACAAAAATATACCCAAGAATTAATGCATTAGAAATGTGAAAATATGAAGTACTTACCAGCTATACATGTAGCTGACTTGTCTTCCACATCCATTTAATTCATTTTCGTATGACCATCATATTAACAATAGCCATTTAATTTGAGGCACATATGCAGTCAAACCATATCACAAATATCATCATAAATATTCAAAATGACATACATTTTTAATAGGGAGCAAGATTTTGCAATATGTTGAATTCAAAACTAATTTAAGATCATTTTTCCCAATCTGAACGTGTAACTTTGTCAAATTTATAGATTCATAAATTGGTAAAATATAGAGTTCCTCATTGCTCACACAACTTCCGAATAGTTGAATTTAAGCATCTTGACCGCTTGAAAATATTTTTATTAAGTTGAAATTGGAGAAAATTGGACCTCCTTTCTCGTATTCATCGGTGAAGCTATTGTATCTTGCCAAGATATAGAAAATAAGGCTCACAATAAATGCAGGAAAATGAAGCTAGATACCTACACTTCTTGCTACTAAAATAAGTTGTCAATGACACCAAAAATAATAACAATAATAAATAAATAAATAAAAATAAAGTTGCCTCCATGTGTGTGTGTGTGTGTGTGAGTGAGTGAGTGAGTGAGTGAGTGAGAGAGAGAGAGAGAGTGTGTGTGTATGAGAAATAATATAGGATTATTTTTGTCAAATCAAGTGCATGGAATGTGGACTCTAAATAGGAACTTCAACTGTGGAGTTAAAACTACAAATAGGTAGGTAGGGATTGATTTACAATTTAAAGTAGGTTTTGGTACTTTTAATTACTCACCCTCAATTTAACCGTTTAAATAGTTTATTATTATATGATAAAATTGTATTGATTGAGTATAATCAAGTACATTGTATTTAAAATTGTCATTTTGGATTTTACATGTGGCAGAGTGTCAAAAAATATGAATTAATGAAATACTTATATAACTACATCTATTAATTAAGGTAAAAAATATATAAGGCATTAAAAAGATGAATATTCTAAATTACTTTTTTATAAGAATTTTTATGATTATAGATATATGCGACAAGAAATTTTATAGTTACGGATATATGCAATATTTGATAAATAAGAAAATAAAAAAATATCAATTTTTTTAATTGCTCCTATTTAAAAGACATGGCTTTTTTCGTTTTGCCTCGCAATGAAATTTTATATATTCGAATTTGAATGAATCTGTGATGAAATTAATTTGCTTTGAGCTTTATGAATGTTTGTATCTCCACTTTTTCTATCTGTAGTTATCATTTGTGTATTTTAGCAGTATATGCTTTCATATTGTAATTTTTATTTTGATTATACAATGACAAAAGGCTTGTTTAAATTGGACAATTAGATTAGAATTTGTTAGTTTATGTAGCCCAATATAGTATTTGCTTTTCATGATGGAGGCCCATTAATATCAATTGGCCCGCCAACTAATTTTGAATTTTGTCTGATAGCGAATAACACCTTCTGATGAGGCAGATGCAACTACAACTTTTACATTGTCAAAAATGCCCTAAAAACATGTAGGAAGTTATTCAATTTCTCTCTGGATATTGGATATTTTTCAAGTACAGCGCTCCATGTCCTCCCTCTTCATTTCCATCCTTTGCTGCTACATAACTCTACAGTCTATAATTGAAGCTTCATTGAAATGAAAAAAAAAAAAGCATGTGAAAGCCATTACAAATAAATAAATGGAAAAAGAAGACGGCTAATTGAAAGTTGTACTGCTTTTTGACCGAAAGTTCTACCACTCAATTCTATGGGAATTAGCTTTCTGACGAAGTCAATGGTGGTAGAGGGGCGGTGCGGTGGCGCTTGTGGTGATAATGGTGCCAGTGCAGTTAAAAAGGCATAACAGAGAAAAAATTAAACATGAATATAGGGAGGGAAAAAAAAAAAAAAAAAGTAAAAAATTGCATAAATAGATAAAAGAAAAATAAACAAAGAAATTGAATGAGACAGAGGAAAAGCCTACAGAGTATAGTAGAAATAGGATAAAGAAGGAGAAAAAATGGAGGATAAAAGAAATAGAAGAGAGAAATCTATAATTAAGGATGCTTTTGTCGTATAGTTTTATTGATTTTAGACAGCCCAAAAATATGTCCTGGTATCCTTTAATTAATCATGCAAAGTAAACATAATATTATTTAAATAAAACAATTACATTATTTATTTGATCATCTATTTTATCAATTCCTCATATATCTCATTTTTAAAAGTAAACGATCCTAAAAAGTATATTTTCATACTTGTACTAAAAGGACAAATAAATATTTATTATAACTGAATTTACATGAAAAATCAAAATAATGTATTTAATTTGTATTTACAGTAATAAATAACTTAATTTGTGCATAGTATGTTCATACTAAGGATGTAAATGAATCGAGCTCGGTAAAAATTGCGGGCTCAAGAGCTTGAGCTCAGCTCACAAAATTTTTTTAAATTAAATAAAAATATTAAATTATTAATATATCATAATTATTTAATAATAATTAATAAAATAATTTAAATTATAATTATAAATAAAATATAATAAAATATATATACTATATTAATTACTATAATGATTTAAATTATAATATATTATAATTATTGATAAAATATTAAATTATTAATATATTATAATTATTTAATCATATATAATAAATATTTAAAATTAAAAAAAGTAAATTATTAATATATATTAATTACTATATAAAAAATATTTAAAAATAGAAAGAAAAAAAAAACTCATGAGCTTTTGAACAATTAAAGTAAAGCTTGAGCTCAACTCATGTTAAAACTCAAGTTTGAAGCAAGCTATAATCGAGTTGACTCGACTCACCTTACACCCCTAAGCCATATTATTATATGTATACACACATATATGCATATGTGGGTGGGGAAGGGAAGCATTAGATCTATAAAGTTTTTGGGCTTGTTTGTTTTCATTTTCAAACATTATTTTCACTTTTTTTATTATTTAAAAATTAAAATACATCACTTTTAATACATTTTTACCTAACATATTTTTATTTTCATTCTTAAAGTACATAACTTATATATTTTCTCTCAATAACTACCTATATATCTTCTCTCTTTATTATCATTATTTCTACCTCTCTCCGCCTACAACCTACTAAATCCGATATAATTATTATTTTTCTAAAAATCTATCCAAAGACAAACTTATTTTCAACTTATTTTCACTAATTATCTTTTTAAAAATAGAAATAATGAAAATAAAAAAATGAGAATGAAAATAAAACCAAACGGTTGCGTAGGGTTCCCTTAGGGATGGCAATGGGTTCGGGTAAATCAGGGCCCCGCCCCGGATGGGGCGGGTTTGGGGTGAAAAAAATGGGGATGGGGCGAGGTAGCAGGTCTTGATTATCAAGACCCGCCCGGGTCCGGGGCGGGTTACGGGTTTTGGTGGATCCGCCCCGGTCCCATCCTATATTATATTATATAATATATTTTATATTATATATATTATATATATTGCATATATATTTATATTATATATTATATATAACATATATATTACATATATATATATTTATATTATATATTTTAATACATATAACATATATATTATATATAAGTATAAGTATTTATTAGGTTATAATACTATATTAAAAAATTAGGACTTCTTTTTTTTCTTTTTTAACTTGTTTCAATTTTATTCTTTCAAATCCGATACTCACTAGAGCAAAATTTATATATTCAAGTGGTTATGAAGAAAAGAAGGTAAAAAATATATACACAAAAATAAAAAATACAAAAAAATGGGTTAGACGGGTCCGGGTCCAAAGGTAAGGCGGGACGGGTCCAGATCCTGCAAAACACACCCGGTTGCCATCCCTAGGTTCCCTCCATCTTTATTCCCGTTAATAGGACTTTGAGCGATTCTTTGGCAGCCAAACAAATGAAGGAAAAAGGATAGACCAATCACTCCTTAATTTATGGATTGATAAGAAATCCCATGCGTTGGGTTTGACTGCTCGCTCTCCTTCCTCTTTTAATTGTATGAGTAATCTCATCATTTCTGGGCTGTCCATCCAATCATCCATCTGCCTCAAATGTCTATAGGTTCCAAGTCAAAGCTTTGATCTCTAGTATTATCACTTATCAGTATTACTTGCTATTAATAGGCAGTTGTACATGAATCAAACCCATCTTTGACAACTGATGGGATAAAAATGGGTTAAAATGAATGATATCAATTTTACACAATTTATAACCAAAAAAAAAAAAAAAATCGGAATGATCATGGGAAGATTTACTACTCCTTAATCTAATTTATGAATCTTATTTTATTTGATATGAAATTTAAAATGAAAATTGAAAAGCAAAAACAGGATGAAGTTTTGTTTAAAGCTATTCTATAATTGGCCTAAAAATATATCTTTGAAGAAATTAGTGATATTACATTATTACCTACATTAGAGGTTAATTGACGGGTGTCAAATCCAACAAAAATAAATTCCTACTCTAAAGATATGATTTATAAATAGTGATAAGTAAGGTCGTATTCCTCATAAACTGATAAATTTTATTTCTTTCAAGTTTACTAAATAAAGTAAAATAGAATGGGGGATTTTTATGCAAACGTAGACCTAGAATCTTAAAAGAAAATAAATTACAAATAAAAATAAGGAATTAATAAGAATGAAAACATAGCCTAAGGTAAAATTTCAATTTGGTTCTCAGATTTAATCATTGATGCAAAGACAAATTCCTCTTTTCTTGAATATACTAGTTATAGTTACTCGGACACCCTAATAACCAATCTCTTCTTACTATATTGATAACTAAGAGAAGCTCGTTAATTATTTTCCTTGCCAATAAACAACCCTAAAGAAATGCTCCCAGGAATTAATTTATCAACAGCTTTGAAAACTATGGAGACCCAGCCCTAGCCAACAAACACACACACGGGGTTCATTTAGACTAAATTATTTATCTACACAACATAAATCATGCATATTATTACATATAACTATGTTATTTGCCACAAGTATTAAAACAATTAAACAATTACAGATTTAATATTCTAATTGCCAAAACAAATACTCTAAGCTATCAAATTTGGGCTCTAAATTTAATAAACCGAATATTCGTAATGAAAATAGAAGATAAATAAATATTCAAGAAATAAGAAATACGAATAACACTATTTAAATCTCACAAATATTGAAGAATCCAAACTTCAATAATCCTTTAGACTAGAACAAAAGTTTAGCAACTCACGCTTTAGAGAAAAACGCAAGAAAAACAAAATATGTTGAATGAAAGAATGAATAAGCTTCTATGAAAGATACCTAATTTCATATAAATAGTCTACTACTTCTAATACAACTGGAAAACTAATAAGAGTCCTACTAGAGTAGAAAAACTCAAATTATCCTAATTAAAGAAACAGAAATTAAAATATTCTAAATATATACAACTGCCAAAATAAATTGAATGCTTCCAAATTAAATTTGCATAATAGTCTTGGGAAGCAAGACATGCCCGCACTCAAATTATTTCCTTCTTCTATTCCTCGTCTCCTCGAGAATACGATCTTTGCTCCAAGTATGTCAAGTACTTGATTTTCAATTGCACTTAGCTTGAACCTTCAACTTGCTTCACAAAATATAAAATGAAAATTAAAACCCAACAATTAAGCGTTTTTACAATTAATTACAATGGAAAATTATACGAATAAAAAGATAAAAATGCAATTTAACATTAATCTTAGAAAAAAGGTTGAACAAAATACAACAGTAATGTTTTAGAATGTTTATGAAATTCAAACAAGAATAATAGATGGGAATAGCCAATCAGATCAAGCTTAGGAAACAAAATAAAAGAATAGTGGCATGTTTGGTTATGTTTTATTTTCATTTTCAACTATTTTTACTATTTGAAAATGAATTATCAACAATTTATCATCATTTTTACCAATATTTTGACTCATTTTCATTTCACAACGCATTTTTCAATAATCTGTATATTTTTTCCCAATAACATATATATTTTCTCTCTCTTCTTCATTATTTCTATCTCTCTCCACCTATAATCTATTTAACTCAATATAATCATTACATTCCTAACATATTATCCAAATACAAATTTATTTTCAACTTATTTACTCTATCTAACTTTTTAAATTTTAAAAATATTGAAAATGAAAAATAAAAATAAAAACACAATCAAACTCCCTGAAAAAGTTCAAATCCCGATAAAGTGTGCATTTTTATTTACTTTCATAACAGTTATTATTTTATTATAAATTCGTAGGGTATGTTTGGTTACATTATGCCATAACAAATTTGTTCTAGCAAAATGGAACCAAACATGTTGCATTATTTTCTCCCAAAATACACCTTTCAAATGACCAGAACACCCCTGCAATTCACCTAGTGGATTAAATCACCAAAAAAAACCAACCCTTGGCCCATGGAAATAATACTAGCTTTTGCAGATTTTTTTGTCTACAAAATCTGACAAAGCCACTATATATATTATATTATATATAATTTGTTCTGGCAGAATGTAACCAAACATATTGCATTATTTTCTCCCAAAATACACCTTTCAAATGACCAGAACACCCCTGCAATTCACCTAGCGGATTAAATCACCAAAAAAAAAAACCAACCCTTGGCCCATGGAAATAATACTAGCTTTTGCAGATTTTGTCTACAAAATATGACAAAGCCACTATATATATATATATATATATTATAATATATATTATATAGAATATGTTATATTATATTATATATAATTTGTTCTGGTAGAATGTAACCAAACATGTTGCATTGTTTTCTCCCAAAATACACCTTTCAAATGACCAGAACACCCCTGCAATTCACCTAGCGGATTAAAATCAACAAAAAAAACCCCAACCCTTGGCCCATGGAAATAATATTAGCTTTTGCATATTTTGTCTATAAAATCTAGGGGTGTTCGCGGATTGGATTGGATTGATTTTGGGAAAAAAGCTAACCGATCCAAATTATATAATATTTTTTGGATTGGTTTGGTTCTTATTGTAAATCCAATCCATTTTAAATCGGTTTGGATTGAATCGGTTATTCAGTTTTTCAATTTATTATTTTTTTTAAAAGTAAGCGAAAATAATATCATTTGGCAATAGAATTGAAGTAAATTAAGTAAGAATACTTAAATTATACAATTATATAAGTCAACAAGAAGTCAACAATAAACATAATTCATAAATTCATCAAGTTTCAAATTTGACTTCCAAAAGAGTAATTACAAAAGTAATTGGCCAGCAACAGAAGAAGAAGCTGAGACGAAATTGTAGCCTCTAGTACAACATATGTTCGAATATCCAGTTCAACAAAAATAAATAAATTAAAGTAGCTAAGGTAATTCCAGCAGAGACTATCCTCATTAAGAATCACAATGATAGCGACAAATACATCCAATACCTTCAGCAACGTCCAAGCATAATCAATTTTTGAGGGTTGATGCACCAACTGGACATGTCCAAAATTTACATAAAGAACAATTAAATCTAAATAGAATAAGTGGAAAATTAAGTTTAGGGCTTACACTTATAGGTTTAGTTTTATTTAAATATATTTAATATATTTATAATTATTTTTATTTTATTTTATTAGTATATAAATCGGTTCAGTTTAGATTGGATCGATTTTTCAGGCTCAAACTGAAAACCAAATCGAACCGATCAATTATAAAAAAATAAATCCAATTTAAACAAAAAAAAAACAGTTTTAATCGATTTTCGATTTTTTGGATCGGTTCGTCGGTTTTTTTTTTTTAATTGGATTGGATTTGAACACCCCTAATAAAATCTGACAAAGCCACTATATATATTATAATATATATTATATAAAATATGTTATATTCTATTATATTATATTAATATTTTAAACTTTAACATCATTCAACCAATACTTTTAAAATTACATCACAATCATTACGAATCATCACATATACATATAATTATATATCATAATATTTTATTACTATTATCAAAATAAAAAATATTATTAAAATCCAATTACACCCACAAAACCCAACAAAAAAATATTGATTTGACTGCTACAGAAAAATTTGTCTCTTCCCAAAATATAAACAAATATATCAAATTTTTTCAAAATAATTTTCTTACTATTCGCAAAACATAAACAAACATACATTATATTCTCCAACTCTACTCCCAAAACTCATTCTCCCAAAATATATAGTCCAAAACACATAATTCATATCCGAACATTACCTTACTGTTTGTCAGAGTTCATTGTTGAATGATATTATTTTTATTGTTTTTATGATGTAATAATGTATACAATTGATTCTTTATTATTAAATGAATAATATTTAATTTTCTACTTGACAATGATAAATGAGAGTATATATGAGTTAAACTTAATTGCATGCTATCACAATTATCTTCGTGATTAGGTTAGAAAATGGTATGTAGAGTGAGGGCAATCTTTATCGCTAAAAAAATGCATTAAAACCACACAACTCAAATATGAAGTTAAACTATAATGAAACAAGAAAATGGAATAATTACTCAAAATTTTCATGAAATTAAACAAACTACAAAACAAGTTCTCAAATGTTTTTTTGTGTAATATTAGTAAACATATTTTTAATAATAGAGAATCTTTTTTTAAAAAGAATTTCAAAAGTGAAAGTCTTTACCACGAGAAAACTACAGAATACAAGAAAAAGAAGTACAAGATATTTATTTTTCATAAAACAAGTAAAAAACTAAAGAACAATCAATCAATTAAACTTGTTACTCAACTGGGTCCATGAGCTATAGTAGGAAGAAGCTTTAAATAGGGGCAAAGTACTGTTTGGTTATCTTTACCACGTTTGGTCTTCACTATCAATTCTTTTCCAGGCTAGCTGTGCTGCGGCATGTTTGCCCTCAAAACTTCCCAACACTATTGTGGGGATAGAAATCTCATAGTCATTTATCCTTTTATATCCAAAGGAGAACTGGCAAAATCTGATGAAAGCCATTAATTTGTGCTGCCAGGCCAATTGCATCAGCATAACATTAAAGTGCCCTTATTAAAGTCTCTCATTTTTTTTTATTTGTTTTTCCCTTTTTTTTTTTTTTTGAGAAAAATGATATTTATGTTATATCTATGAAAATTATATTTATTGAAACTCACCCACCAAGATTCTATTAAGGTTCGAACTTATTAACTCCCACATCATGTGTAGATTTATACAACTGAACTACAAGCTATCTAGCATAGTTATGTTATTATATTAAAATATCAGTCAACAGTTAATGTAGTATCAAGTATGCCCATTTTTATAATTATATAAGAGAAATATTTATCTAGTGGAACTTGAACTAAAAATCTGAAAATATTGAGATCAGATCGATGGGAAAACTGTTTGCATTTGAAGTTTGAAATGAAACAGCTGCAGAGGTAAACAGTTGTTTGGATTTTATGGTTATGAAAAGAAATGTTGCAGCGTGAAACGATGTGCAGGTTCTGTTGATTTGTCTTAGTGTTGTAGATGCTGCTTTTATGGTATATCTATACTGTTTCTTAGGTTGTTACTCTATTGGTGTTAAAGATAAGGCAGTCAATTTATCTACTCTGAGATATAAAGAGAGGGAAAAATCTAAGGTGATTGTGACCACACAGTTAGGCTTGGATTGTGACGTATCATTGCTGGCTGAGATCAGTGAGAGAGAGAGAGAGAGAGAGAGAAGGGGTTTTGTATTCTTCATCTTTCGTTTAATTTAATTTCTAGAGGCATTTTTAATTTTTATGCATTTTCAAAAATTTTAAAAATAATTATGAAATAAAAATAAAAATTGATATGTATTTGGATTAAATGTTAAAAAGTAATGATTAAAATATGTATAGATTTGAATTTATTTATGTTTAAAAAGATTTATTTTATTAAAATATATGTATAGAAATACATTCCCCAACATATGGCAAGTTTATAAAGAATTTGAAAATAAAAAAAGGAATATTTTTAATAAAAATGGATATAAAGTGATAGTTTTCATTTTTCATTTTCAAAAGGAAATGAAAAGGGTCCTCATAAATGAAATCAAACGGGTTGTTAGTCTTTGGGCCCGTTTGGTTTCATTTTCATACCCTATTTATTTTCATATTTTCTATTATTTGGAAATGAAAACATATTATTTTTTTACACATTTTCACTTGACATCATTTTCATTTTTAATCTCAAAATACATTCTTTAATAATTTATGTATCTTCTCTTTCTATTTTATTATTTATCTATTTCCACCTATAATCTACTAAATCCAATATATTTATTACTTTTTCAACAATTTATTCAAATACAAACTCATTTTAACTAACTAACTTTTGTTAATTTTGAAAATAATGAAAATGAAAATAAAATCAAACGATTCATTGGATTATACCTGATCCATTCATTATCGAGGGTGTTAGATAACTAAATTTATTTAAAAGATACTCTAGATTTCTATATTTTATAATTTTTTTAAATCTATAAAATATTAGATCTTTGTAATAAAAATAATCTTTTGAAGTATTTGCAGTTTGAAGTTTGATAACGACAATTTAATAATTAATATAGTTAAAGTTAAATGAGGTTTTTAAAGTATTAATAATAAATTAATAATTTTTTATTTTTTATTTCAAAAAAAGAGTTTATAAAATCTTAACATTTTATGTTAGAAGTTTACAATTAGTTCTATTTTAAAATTTTCACAAAGCACTTGTGATATTTTATAAAATGTTTTGTTAAATTTACAAAATTATCTAACTCATTCTATTATTTTGTAATATATCTTATATCAAAGTACTATCAACCGTTTGATTATAAGAGATGGCGTTTTTTCACCTTCCACTCTCCACAGTTCAATAGGAGTAGGGGTGTAAACGAGTTGAATCGAATCCAAATCTAGTTTGCTTAAGCTCGGTTCTTCTATTAATTTGTGAGCTCGAGCTCGAGTCGAGTTTGGTCGAGCCCAAAAAGCCAAGCTCCAGCTCGGCTCTTTTGAATAGATGAAGGCTCAGTGAGCCTTATCCAGCTTGACTTGATAAGGTTCGTCATAAAGAAGTAGAAAAGCTCGATTCATATAAACTCGAATATGGTCGAGCTCGTATAGATTTGGATTAACTCGAGTTTATTTAGACTCAAAACAAAAGCTATAATAATAAAATTTTTAAATAGTTTTGTTATATATTTTTCTAAATATAAAAAATTGAATTATTATTATTATTATTTACTTATCTTTATAGATTTTATTATATGGGCCTAGATTATAATTATATATGTGTATATATGTAAAATAAAAAAGGCCGTTTAGGCTCGCGAGTTTTTATAGCCAAATATTGTTGAACTCGGCTCGGCTTGTTTGACTTACTAGCTCGAGCTTGAAAAGATCGAGCCGATTCCAAACCGTTTGCAAATCATCTCATCTAATTTACACCCCAAATAGTAGTGAACGAATTGGTGCATACATTCAAGAATTTCACCAATGCTATTGCTAAGAAAAATATCTGAAAGAAAAGTTTAATTAAAAGTTTCAAGGAAGAAAAAAGTTAAGAAGAATATATGAAAGAGAAAAGTTAGGAGAGGTTAGATATGAAAGAATGTACTATTTGTTTGGGGCCTTGGGGGGGTGGGGGAATTGAAGGGCTCAGACTTTAACAGCTATTGTCATTCTCAGATGTTAAGGTAGCTAACTGGCAATGACCATACAAGATCTGTTTTATTGAGCTAGCTAGCTAGCTATTTGCTGTCATCATATAGACATAGTAGTAACATATATACATACATATCTTAGATTTTGTTTTGGATTGTGTGTGCGCTTTTCCCTCATACATCTCTTCCGAAAGCCTCTGTTTCTTGTTAGTACCATTTTAACTCCTTTATTCTTCTACTAAAAACATATGCTCTGTTTGTCTCTGTGTTTTCCTTTATCTTCCCCCCCCCCCCCCCCCAACAGTAAAAACCATGTTTGAATTTTAGCAATTTCTGAAGTTCAAATTTTGAAATAATTACAACACTCATGTGGTGAGATTTTAATGTGCATTCATAATGTCTAAATGACTTTGACTTTCGTTAGAATTCAAATCCGAGGATATTTTTAATAATAATTGTTAAATAATTAAGTGGAATAGATGTCGGCATGGTTCCACCTGGCTATAATTAAGTAGGTGCACTGCAGGTGTGATCTTTTAATTATTATTACTTATTCCTCTATGAATGTCTTCATCCCTTGTCTTCTGAAACCTAGTCTACATCTTGTTTTATTTTCTGAAAATATTGGACAAAACGACTTTAATTTAATGCCGGAATGGAGTTCAAACTTGCTCAACTAAAATCTGACAAAACTGCCAAAATAAGAAATCACAACAATGTAGTACAACATTTAATTAAGCCTTAATTATAATATTTCTTTTTCTTCCTTTCTCTCCATTTTGTTGCACGACGTTCAAATGCTGCTGCGATTATGAAGTTGACATGAGTAAACAGGATTATAGCCTCAAGGATAATAAACATTTTGAATTTTATTTAGTTAATTTACAAATATATATATATATATTTATATTATATTTTTTTTATGAAGGAATTTACATATAAAATTTGATACGTACGTACTATGTCCACTTGACTTGAGGAATACGGTTACCGTAGCCATCTCTCTCTTCAATGGCTTGTATTAACAGTGACTTCAGTTCAATTGAATTCACTCTATAGTAGTGTTTGTCTAAACTTATAATAAGTTTTTATATTTTATAAAATATTATATTTAAAATTTGAATTGTTTGTATAAAATAAAATTTTGAAATTTATATATAATATAAAATTAAAAAAAATCATTAAAATGTTAAAAATAAATTAAAAACTTCTTATTTTCTAGAAGAATCTTATTTTGAAACCTTATAATTAAGTTGTTTTATAAAATTTTATCAAACATTTTAAGATATTTTATTAGCTTTCAAATATGTTTTGAGCAATTTATAAGCTCATATATTCAAACATCCTCTAAATTATTACAATAGCATAACCTAGTACGTACATGTAACAACACACACTCATTATGCCTTAATATTATTATCTTTATTTTCCTTTAGGAATATTTTCAGCAAAGCGTCATGAATCCATTAAAATACAATTTCCTTTTTTCAAAAAAGAAATTATTGAACACAGCTAACATCAATTCAATTGTTATTAAAAGTACTTAAAAATTTCCATTTTTCTTTTCAATTTTTATCTAAAAAGCAGTATAAAACAGATAAAGTAGTATTACTTGGAGAAATAAGTGTACTATTGAAAAGAAGAGTGAAGTGTGACGGTGGGATCAAGAGTCAAGAGTCAAGACTCAAGAGGTAGTAGAACAGAGCTACTTTTGGGCTGGGGCATGCCCATAATTTGGTCTCAGGAAAAAGGCAAATTTTTTGTGCTTAGCGATGGGTGGATTCAGTACTCATCATTACCGCATAATCAAGAAAGAGTACCCCTACTTTGCCTTTTTTCCTTCACAAAAACACTTTTTCTTTCATTCAAAGGTTAAACCAAATGATTCACATTTGAAAATCTGTCTCCAAAAGAAATCCTTCATGCATTTCTGCATGCAAAAAAATTAACCCGCACGAAGGAATATATACATCCACGACCCTCATCATCATTAATTTTTTTTAACTTCTTCAAACAAATTAAATATAATCCATAATCCATTCATTAATGTCCTCTACATGCTGCCAACCAAACAATTCAGTGTAGTTGAATTTATGATGTGCTCCTGTGAACTTGACGATTTAAATATTATGATTTAATATAGATACAAGATAAAATGATTTAATTTGTTAGAATTTTAGATTTGTACAGGCTAATCAAATATAAGTTTATTGGATGAATATTAAAAAAAATTTCATATTTTTCTTTGTGAAAAATAATATTTTTATAATGACTCATTTGGAAGTGAAAATATAGAACATTAATACCCTCATCGTTAATAATTAACCATTAGTTGCGCATTGAACCCTTTAGTAGCTTGTTTCTTACCAGAAAATTCTACGAAAACAATTTCACATTATTACATATGTGGATCTTCTTAGGGGCAAATTTGTCATTTAATATAGAGAAAAAATAGTTAATCAATTGCTTTTGTTCCTCAAAACCTAGTTCAGACAAGAAACAAATTTACCTAAATCCCTATATGGTTGATTTTCTAATAACTACAGCACCATTTTTGTCATGTAAAGGCCTGATCATTAGTCATTAATGTGTTGGTCGATTGATAAATATGAGATATATATTAAGATGAAAAATAAATAAAAGGATCGGATACACACACACATATATATATATATATGAGATCATCAAAAGCATTGTGATTTTAGAGGGCCCTTTGATCATCAATCCGGGAATATATGGAGCAAAAGGAGACCCACTCCCACCTTTTGTCTGTTGACTAATACTTTAAAAATTATAAAATAAAAAAAAAAAGAAAAGGAAAAAAAGACTAACACTTCAAAAAGTTTACATATATGCTAATCCTAATAATATGCAAACATTAATACTATCGCTTTTATCATATTATTTATATTATATACATTTAGGGCCTTTTATTGTGGCGGTTTATGGTGAATGAAAGTCCCGTTTGGTTTTGTTTTCACTCAACTGCAGTCCTCAAAATGAAGATAGAAAATTATTAATTTTTTTTTTCATAAATATTTTTATTTTCAAATTATTTTCTCAAAAATACTTTTACACTCTCTCCATTTTTAAACAATATTTTTTAAAATTTTATTTGCACGACTTTTAACTCTACGCAATAATTTCATTTTAAACAACATTTCATTTTTAAACATAAACTCATAATTGACTTTTCAATTTTTGAACTTGATAGATGATAGAAAATGACTTTGAAAATATATCCAAATGGCCCTAAATAATTGTTTGTCCGCCAATGTTTCTGATTTACATGGGATGATAAGTTTAGCCCTTGGCAAGCAATGCCGAAATTCCCCATCTTTTGATCAATGAGAGTTAAAATAACCAAAAGATCCTTGTTATAACTGAACATTGTAACATTGACGCCTAAGCACCAATTTATTGACTCTTGGACGTTAATGCTTGTATCATTGGCGCCTAACCATTAGTTGGTTGGCTCACATAGACGGAGGGAGGGTGAGGGGCCTAACAGGGGCAGCCGCCCCCTTCAAAATATTAAAACTTAATTTTTTATATTAAAATTTTTAAGATATTACAATTTAATTATCATCCATTAAATTATAAAATTATCCTTCTTTTTATTGAAAATATGTTCATTGCCATTATTCTTCTTTGTCTTTCTATTTTTCTTGTATCAATTGTTTTGAAACTATATGTTTTGAAATATTAGTATATATGATGAAATTAAAAAAAATATCTTATTTTTTATAATTCAGAATATCGCCCCCCATAATGAAAAATTATGGTTCCATCCCTGTTGACTCATAACACTAATGTTGGCAATATTGGTGATAGTGGTGCCTATAAGAGTGGCAATTGCCAACACGATACAATAACCTAACATGAGTTTGACATGAAAAAATTGGGTTTGGGTTGACCTATTTTAGGTTCGGGTCCAATAAGATCAACATGAATAAGATCCATAAGAAAATGAGTTGGGTTGAGTTGAATTTCAGGTTACACAAACAATTTGAAATTTGATTGTAGGTCACAAGACAACATAAACCCACCTGAACCAACTCGACCCAATCCAAATTAAACAAATAAAATTTCAATTTTAGCAGGAGTAAAAATATAAAATAACAAAATAAAGCTTGAAAATTTAAACTTTAACAATATTAAAATTACTTCTTTGGCATATTTTGGTCTTATTTATTTTCACAATCATACAGGGTGAATTATTACAATTTTAAATTACTTCTAGTAGTTATTTTTGTATCCAAGTGGATATGAAAATTGTACTGCAAAAAGTTAACAAAACACTGTTTTAACTACTGAATTGTCCTAGAAATTTTTCTTATGCCTTATACAACGAAGATTTTGCATAAATAAATAGATAAAAAAAAATTATGTTGAGAGGTTATAAAAAATTCAAAAGACTTAAGCAAACTTTTATAACAAAATTATGTATATAATTTAAAATATTTGTTTACTTATTTACTCAATGATATATTTTAATTTATTTATGTATTGCGTAATTGAATTAATATAAAGTTAAAAACCAATGACATTAATTTTAAAAAGTTAAAAGAGATAATTTAATCGACACAAAAGATTAAAAAATTAAAGAGAGTAGATGAGTAAAACTTGACAAAGTATGATATTTTTAAAAGCAAAACACTTTGTGATTTCAATATTTTTATGATGCATATAGATACTAGAAAATGAAAGGAAAAAAAAAGGCCTAAAAATTAATATATTATGTGGTTCAATTAAAATTATTTGAGTGCATTTGTGAAGTTATAATGAGAACTCCTTACTCTTATTCTAATTTATTAATAATTAAAAATAGATAAAATTAAAAAATAAAAATACCAAAGTTTTTCTAAAAATTAAAATAAATATTCAAAAAATAATTATTTTAAAAACCAAGTCGGCCCGAACTGACCTAATATGACTCAGGTTGGGTTAAAGTTGAGCACTTTCATGTTTTTATCAGGTTGGGTTGGGTTCGGGTTAAGAAAATTAATATTATACCCCAATTTCAATCAAACCCGAACTTATCCAATCTACCCAAATTGCCACCCCTGAGTGCCTATGCATCACTTTATTGGTGCTTATGTGTCAATTTTCTATTAGCTCAAAATTTTGTTTTTATGTACAATCATATTTTGGTTAATTTATATCTTATTATCTACATATATAAATATGTGTTTAAAATATCCCTTTTCATTTTTCATTTCATCTCAAGTAGTAAATATAATATATCTCTTCTGTGGCTCCATTATGTTTTTAGTTTCTTAAACAATCTCTTCAAGGGATTACATAAGTTTCGCATTAATGGATATTTTTTAAAATGTCTATTTCTTTTCAACATTGAACCCCTCGAAATAATAGTACGATATCATTATTTTTTAATTTTTAATAAAAAATACAAAAATACATAATATTCCTTTTTAGTTCAGTATGAAAAATATGAAATCAAAATGTCAGACATTCCAAACCCAGAAGTACCATTGTGCCCTTAAGTGTAAAATCTTTTTTATTAAAGAGTAACCAATGCTGATTTATGATTTTTTATTTATTAATTATAAAATGAAGTTATTGATTAAATATACTTGAAAAAATTGCAACACAAACATATTAATGTCATAATTAAGGATATTATTACTGTTACTTAAAGATAACAATAGTAATTTATCTACTGTGGTTGAAATTGGACTTCAGCCGAGAGAGAGAGAGAGTACAGAAATTAAAGCTGTAGTGCATGAAGTGACTGGATGGGCAGAACTACAGCTTCTGCGCCTCAATCTGTCCAAGTCCTCACCACCACCCCACCCCCACCCCCACCCCCACCCCCACCCCCGACCCCATACCAAGTCTGTGTAAATTTAAAGCAATCTTGTTTTGGTTTTATTATATATCTGACCACTGTTTATCTGATTGCTTCTTTAATTCCTCCAACAGATTCAGGACAAATGGGAGACAGATTTCCTCCCTATAAATCTAACGCGTGAATTTCAGTCTCCCACTTTCAAATTCACGCATGTCTAGCTAATAAATTATGAAAATATAGAGTCGGATTGTGTAT
Source organism: Jacaranda mimosifolia (assembly GCA_018894105.1). Classification (NCBI taxonomy): domain Eukaryota; kingdom Viridiplantae; phylum Streptophyta; class Magnoliopsida; order Lamiales; family Bignoniaceae; genus Jacaranda; species Jacaranda mimosifolia. Next base: position 8,576,914 of record CM032123.1, read on the forward strand.
GTTTTAAAATAATATTTTTTTATTTTATATTATTTTAAAAATAAAAATATGATTATTTGTATCATTTTTAATGAAAATATTATTTATTTTCATTTTCATACTTATAAATCATTATTTTCAAACTTATAATACTATTAATTTAAAAATAATTAAAATTCACTAATTAATTAAATTTTATTTCTTTTTCTTTTTCTATCATTTTAAGATAATGGGACCTACATAAAATTTAATACTAATTTTTCATCACATCATTAGCAACTAACTTATTGAATAATTATTTTTTTCTATTTTCTCAAGATAATGAGTTCTACAATTTATTTAAGCTCTACCTGTCTTTATTTAAGCTCAAGGGTCGCAAGTTCATATATAATAAAATATTTTTGCTGAGTGGCTTGTGGCCCACTGGCATAAGTCTCCTAAATAATGTGGGAGGTCAGGAGTTCAATCCCGAACGTACTCTTGATATGAGTGTGTATAAATAATTTTTTTTTTATTTTATTAATAAATATATATTATATTATTATCTTTTTATTTCGAGTTCAAGCTCGAGTATGGAGTTTTTACAATTTATTTGTCAATTTGAGCTCTACAGAGTTGAGTCGAGCTCGAGCCTAATATATATATTTCGAATTGAGCTCGAACTCAAAAATCTTCCCCAAAGCTCAGCTTGGTTCGATTCGATTGCACCCATACCCAAAATCAATTAAAAAATAATTAATACTATTATATTAAAATATTATTTTCAATCCACATTTTTTCAAAACTTTAACAATACTTATTCAATCATATTTTCATTTTCACATGCAAAATAATGATAAACTGAAAATACATTTGAAAATAATAAAAATAGAGATGAAAATAAAAATACAATCAATCCAGCCTATACATTCTATTTTCTAATGTAAAAATGGTAATAATTTCACTACTTTGAGAAAATGGTTGTTTTCTTGTAAACGGGTCAAGGCGAGCGCATATTGGTGTGAGCTTTATCAAAAATACGTGTCTCATATTTAAATTGCAAAGCTATGCATGGGCAAAAGACTAGCCACTCAAAAGGACAAGGAAAAAAGTGACTTATATTTCATTCGCATTTTTAAAATTTAAAATTATTTGTTACACATTTATTTTTCTTTAAGTTTATAAATAATAATTATTTATATTAGCCATGTGAATCTTAATTCAAATTAGTTACTTTATACTATTAAATTTTGAGTAACAATCTTAAAGTTTTAATATTTTTTAAAATAATTTGGAAGGAAACAACAATTAAAAATAATTTATGTTTTCTTAATTGAACAAGACAATTTCGTACTTTATATGTTACGTGCATATATGACAAAATAGGAAATACATATCAATTAACAATCGAATAAGAAAACAAAATATTAACACCATAGGTTACACATAGTATATATGTACTTTTATTCACTCAAAACAAATCTAACTTAATTTAGAGAAATAGTAAAAAGCACTGTACTTTTACCATATTTCATGGCATGAGCAATTATCAAATAGCAAAGGCTTTGTTTAGTTATGTTTTCTTAAAATAATATTACTTTAAAAAATACAATCAAACATATTTCATATTTTTCTTAAAAAATGTACGTTTTTCAATATATACATATATATTATATATTTTATTATTATTTTAATATTAAAATAATAACTGAATTTTATTTTTACCACAAAAATTTAATAAAAAAATATTAATTTAACTGTTACAGTAAAAAATTTATTCTCTAAAATATAAATAAACATACTAAAAATAATTTTTATATTATTTAATAATTTATTCTCTCAAAATACATAATAAAATCACATAAAAATATAACCAAACATAATCAAAGTAACAAACACAAGTAATTATTCTTTCGCAGAAAAGTAGTAGTTAAGTACAAAACAAATAATTTGACTACTTTATTAAGCAAAATACCGCCTTATAAAGGATCCGGCTGCTGCTCAAAGAAATTGAATTGTTTAAAGGATATATATTTTTGCGTTGTTTTTCTGAGGGGACAAACATTCTAAGTGCAGGGATTATCTGCAAAGCGGGAACTGGGAAGTTGGTTAGCAGTGTAAATGGCGTTTATGCTTATAAGACATCCTGGATTTAAGGGAGGGGCTTAAGATTTCGTTTGGAAGAAAAAAAGAAAAGCAAAAAAAAGTCTTGTTCTTTCTTAGAACCTCATAGATATATATATATAAACATGTATATCTACACAGATCCCTATGGAAGGCAGGGAGGAATGCTACCCATTTCCCAGCATATGATACTTGTTGAAATTCATTCCTTTTGTTTAGTTTAAAGTATATAAATATATATTTATGTGCGTGTGTGTTTGAGAGAGAGAGAGGAGAGAGGAGTTTTTGTTGTTGGGCTGGTGGGCTTTGTGTTTCTCTTTGTTCTCAGGAGAGATTTCTGCTGCAAGACTACGAAAGAAGAGTTAAGTATTTTTTTTCCTGATAGTTGAAATGATTACTCTATTTTCTTCCCAATGATTACTTGCCTAGAGGAACAGGAAACAAAAATACTTGTAACATATATATAGTTAGTGTGTGTGTGTCTCTCGTGTATGATAAACTGAGAGAGACTATAGAAGATGATGTCCATCAAGGATGATAACAATGGCAGCAACACCAATATCAGTAACTGGTTGGGATTTTCTCTCTCACCCCACATGAAAATGGAGTCTTCTAACACTTCTTCAGATCCTCATCATCAGTTCAGCCATCAAACAGAAGCTCCTCCTACTTCAGCAAGCTTTTATCTTTCCTCTTCCCACCTCAACAGCTCTACAGTCTGCTATGGTGTAGGTGAAAATGGTGACTTCCACTCTCCTTTGTCAGTAATGCCTCTCAAGTCAGATGGTTCTCTTTGCATTATGGAAGCCCTCTCTAGATCTCATTCAGAAGGTCTTTAATCTTCATTATTTCAACTTGTTTTCTTGTTTTGGGTTTGTTTTTGAATCCTCTTACCTGAAAAACTATGTTGGCAGGCTCTTCTCCCAAACTGGAAGATTTCTTGGGTGGTGCAACAATGGCAACTCATCAGAGGGATGCCATGATTTTAAGTCTAGACAGTGCCTTCTACAACCAAGAGCCCTTCAGACAGCATTGTTATTCTGGGCTGAACTGCAATGGTATCTACCAGACAACAGAAGAGAATCAACCTAGTATTAAGCAAACTCAACTTGTGGGCTGTAGCACTCAGATTCCTCCAATGTCTGTGGGTGAATTTCCATGCCTGAAAACATGGATTGATCATGACCAGCAGGTCAATAACACAAGGATGGTCCAAGATAGAGGTGTAATCGGGTGTGGTGAGCTGCAGTCCTTGAGCCTCTCTATGAGTCCTGGCTCTCAGTCAAGCTGCATCACCGCATCCAGGCAGATCTCACCCACTACCGACTTTGTGGCCGTGGAAAATAAGAAGCGAGGGTCCCAGAAAGTGGCCCAGAAGCAAACTGTTCATAGGAAATCTATTGACACATTTGGCCAGAGAACGTCTCAGTATAGAGGTGTCACAAGGTCAGTATTATCATCCTTAGATACTGTAATTTTTAGCATATAATTTGAACATCCATTTTCCAAGATTTGCTTTGGTTTACTGTTAGACTGAGAAATCATGATTTTTTTTTTCATTCATTTTATGTTGTTCTATGTCTGTTTTGAACTTCATATGATTTAACTTTTGCCATTATCTGTCTTCCCAACAGGCATAGGTGGACAGGAAGGTATGAAGCTCACTTGTGGGATAACAGTTGCAAGAAGGAAGGGCAAACTAGAAAAGGAAGGCAAGGTTAGCATAGAAAATGAAAGCCTTTTTACAATATTCTTTTTTATGCATGGTTTGAGTACCTTAAATTTTTTTCCTCCAATTTTATTGTCTGACTCTTGATATGGATTTTGGTGTTGTGTTCCTGCTTCTTGTCCTGATGTGCTGTTTCCATCAAATCACATAATATTCAGTTTATCTTGGTAAGAATATACTCCTAACAAGAATTCAAAATTAGTTGCTTGATGTGGGAAGCATTAACATGTGAATCACAATTTACCTTTGGTAATTAACAACATTTCAGGAGGCTATGACATGGAAGAGAAGGCTGCAAGAGCATATGATCTTGCTGCTCTAAAATATTGGGGCCCTTCAACTCATATAAACTTTCCGGTATGCGTCGATTTGTATCTCTCGTGTGTAATAAATTCTTAGAATTCTTCTGTAAGAAGTTGCGGAGTTATATGTTTGCTGTTTTTTTGTGCAGTTGGAAAACTACCTTCAAGAACTCGAGGAAATGAAGAACATGAGCCGACAAGAATACGTCGCTCACTTGAGAAGGTGAACTTATTAAGCACTTTACAAGTTTGATGCCTTTGTTTTCAAATGAAGAAACAATTAATGTTGTAATAAGTTTTGCTTTATCCAACTTCAGGAGAAGTAGTGGATTTTCCAGAGGTGCTTCGATGTATAGAGGCGTCACAAGGTTAATTTCGACAATTTTCTTCAACTCTGTCTTAACATAATGTTGAAGATCATGCTATTAATAATTGAGGATTAATTAGCAGGCACCATCAGCATGGAAGATGGCAAGCTAGGATTGGCCGGGTTGCTGGGAACAAGGATCTCTACCTTGGAACTTTCAGTAAGTTGTCACTATGCTTCAAACCTTGGAACTTAGCTGTGATTTTAGTGGGGAACTCACTTTCTTTTAAGGATGTTTGTATGAGACAGAATTAAAAAGGCCTTCCTTGCCTAGTGTCTCAATATAGGCTTTTTGGAGAAGTTAATGTTTTTCGCGTCTTATTTCAGGCACACAGGAGGAAGCAGCTGAAGCATACGATGTTGCTGCAATAAAGTTCCGGGGTGTAAATGCTGTTACAAATTTTGACATATCTCGTTATGATGTGGAGAAAATCATGGCTAGCAATACTCTGCCAACTGGAGAGGTAGCAAGGAGAAATAAGGAGAGAGAGCCTACTGCAGAGACAGCAGCAGCAGCAGACAGAAATGAGGTTTGTGGTCAAGCAGACAACATGAGAAACTTGTCTGATTGGAAAATGGTTCATCAAGAAAACATTATCGTAGAATCATTTGATTTGAAAACGATGAATCAAGGGAATTATCAAAATCCTTCTTTCTCAGTAGCTCTCCATGATCTGATCAGCCAAACGGTGCCTCCAGCCTTTTCAAATCCATCATCTTTAGTTACAAGCTTGAGCAGCTCGAGGGAAGCTAGCCCGGATAGAAATCGGGCCTTTCCAAAGCCCAATGCCATGGAGAATAAGTTCGTCAGCCCCTCAAGTGATGTGAATTCCTGGATTCCAAGTGCTCAGCTGAGGCACTTGCCCCTTTTTTCTTCTTGGAACGACGCCTGAACGCAACGTGTCAAGTGAATATTTTGCATGGACTGGGAAAATGTGGCAAAAAGAGAATAGGTTGATGAGAAGAAAAGTGAAAAATGTAGAACATTAATCAGCTTTTCTTTGAGAATGTTGGTGACAAGAGTGGGATCCAGTTAATCTATATGTAACCAAAGTGTTTGGGAACTACTTTTTTATTCCAAGCTTAAAAAGCTTTTTTTTGCTCAATATTGGAATCAAGATTTTGCAAAATGGAGGGGAGTTGGGAGTTGGGAGTGGGGGAGGGGGTCTCCAACTCTCCCTCATGATTAAATTCTTGCATATAATTGAATCTGCTTTTTTCTTCTTTTCAATTTGTTCCCGTCAAGTACAAAAAAAAGAACCAGCTCATGTTTCCCAATAATGCAAAAGGCTATTGCTTTGACCACAATATCAAAGATTTTTCACCCCTCAATCTATATTATGCATATCATAACATTTCTCCTATGAGCTTTCCCCAAAGGTAACAGACATTCCCTCCCATAATTCAAAAAGGAGTGGAAGGAGATTCTTTTTTCAGAGTTTTTAGTTGGCATGCTTTTGGATTTGTGGGGCATAATTAGTTATGCTTTGTCTCCTATTTTATGCAGAACTTATGCTTAAAATTTTCCCCCAACTTTTTTCCCCCCTCCACTTGCTGCCTGCTATATTGGACCCAAAAGCAAGTTTATGTCCTGGTATGGCACTTTCACTAAATAATCATTTTACTCTATTGTGCAGAAACACACACCCACACCACATTTGTGTATGCATGTTCACATCTTAATCAAACATAGCAGTTGTTTTTGGGCGTGATTATATGAATTTTCATTTTTGTTGATAATATCTCGACTTATTCATTGAAAGAATTGAGGATATTAGGGTAGTTTTTAAATTGTTTTCATATTCTCATCAGTTGAGGGACAAAACTTTCATCAATGTGTGTTGACAAGAAAGTATGTTGATGCAGTGTGATCTTTAATATGAGAGAATAAATAGTAAAAATATCCTAAATCTAAATAGATTCGCAAAATTTGATTGGCAGGTCTGATTTGAGTCAAACTCGACTCGAATTAATCCTCACCTTTGATTGAACTCCACGTGTACGATCAAGATGTCGCATAGTTAGTATCTAAAAAATGTAGTCAGAGTGAACTTTTTGTACTGTTGGGGAGACAAATCCACGAATTACTACAAACAAATTCCAACCTCTTACCTAATTACGGAAAGTAATGGACCATAACAATTTAACTACTACCTCAGTGGTACATCACGTTGAGTTTACAAGATTGGCAATTCTTGCATTATGAGGGGACAATGAGCAAATGATGCCAGAAAAGCTGGGAAATTTTGGACCCAATAAAGCTCAAGTTAGGACTGTGTATTCTGTAATTATTAGTCAGAAGTGTTGATTAACAGGAAAAAGGCAATGCCCATTTTTGGTTTTAAGTGCTAGATGCATTCAGACTCTGCACAATTAGCTAAGTGATTGACGTAGAGTTGGTGTGGTACAAAATTAAGATGGACCCATGAAAAGGGCAAGTGGTCACCTTTGTTGATATTCAACTGATCCTATAATCATGATGTTATTGTTTTTATCCTTATCACTAAAGCTCATTAGCTGGCCATAATGCACCTCAAATCTATTGCTTCTGTAGTATGTAGGTTTAGCACAATGTTTTGTTATATATAGAAAAAAAGGTGACAATACACTATGCATATTCAATGGATTGATAGAAATAGTGTCTCCTCAAATTAATATATGACTATATTATACATACATATACATATATATATATATATTGTCAAAGTTCAAATTTTTACCTTCTTAAAAATAATAAAAAAATTATTTTTTTTCGTACCTTATAAAATTTTAACCCCAACTTTGGCACCGTCCCTAAAGGCTGAACGCCCGTTTAATTCCTTGACATCTCTCTTTAGATATAGTGTATATACATATAGGAAAGAGGCATGTGAAGTGATTAATTATATTCTTACAACAAGAAATACATAAGTAATTAATAGATTAATATACATCAATAACTAATTCAATACATTAAATATATGTGATGCGCTTTCTGCTATAATGCGTCTATAGATCTTTACACCTTTTACTTGTGCTGTATTTTTTAAATGACCTCGATCTTGGTCTAATAAGCACAAATATTTCGAATTTTCCATCTAACCACAAGAATAAAGGTCAGGCTAGCTAAAATCATCTTTAGCCAAGGCTCTCTATTACCTAAGTTAGACTCAAGAAGAGATAAAAAATGATTATTTAAGAGCTCAAATAAGAAATGAAAAATTAAAATGTGACCTATTATTATTTGGGAGTTCTCTTTGTATAAATATTGAAATGTTCCTTTCTGTATGATTCCACATGATATCTTCATGTTAGTTGGATCTTCTTGAGATTAATGGTTTATAAACTAGGTCTTGACTCAGGTCAGTTTTGGTCAGGTTGGGACAAAATCCAAAAAACATATATTCTTGTCTTGTTAAGATATTTAGAAAGATTTTAGGGGCAAAATAGTCTTAGGAGGTGGGATCCAATCAAGTAAAATGAATAGGAGACTTGTATTAATATGAAGTGAGATAAATACTTATATTCCTGATCATCGAAGTGAGCTTAAAGATGTTTAGAGTCTGAATCATAATCATTTGGACAACATCTAAACAACCAGCTATATGCACATGTGTGTGTGTGTATATATATATATGACATTAAGGTTTTTTTTTTGTTATTATTATATTGAATTGTCAATTAATTCATAGTATTGCCCTCGTACATAAAAGTATGATTTATAGAATTTGAATTCTAACGAACTCTTAGTATGTATATTTAAACAAATTTTTTTTTTTCCTTTTCTGCAAATTAAACAATGAAATGCATTATTAAATCAATAAATTTCATTTTCGTTTTTGTCTTGTAGACATGTCATAAAAGGAAGAAATTCTTCAGCACGAAGGAAAAAATTAAAATATTGTCCATCTTCGATGGGACATCAGAAAAAGTAGACTATGAAAAAAAAAAAAAAAAAAAAGAAAAAAGTCATCTACTATAGTTTCATGTTACATGGCCCTATTGAATGTTATTAGTCAAAAAGATGACAACTCCGCTGGAAATATTGAAAAGCACCAAGATAGCTCCTCAATTATTTATGCAAGTTAAAACAATAGCTTCTTTAAACTTTAAGATTAGTCAAGATTAATGATTACAAATATGTTTAGACAGTTGGATTTATTGAAAATAAAAGTTTGTGTATGACAATTTTGTAAATAATGTTAGTGCACGAGCGGTGCATAGGGTGTTACAATAATAAGGAGCTTTATTTCATTAAGAAAAGATTAATTAATTGTAACTGATGATGAGACATTATGCAAGTTTTAGAAGTAATTATTACATGGCCATACACACACACACACACACATACATACATATTATGGTAAATGGGGAAGAGGAAATTGAATTTCTTAATGGTGCATGTGTAAAAGGAATTTATATATGCAGCAATGTAGAATTTTTAAGTGAGGGTGGTGATGAATTGAATTGTATATTATGTGGTGGTAGTAACTAAATCAGCTATCTTTCTGATTAGAGCTAAATAGAAAAGAAAAAAAGAAAAGAAAATATTTTCTTATTTGTTAATGTTAGTCCTTCTTTAATTCTATAGTATTAGAACATTACCAAAAATAAATTAATCTTGTTTTTCATATGCTAATGCTATTTTATTTGAATTAGTAGATTGAGTGCAGTCACCATACTAAAATTCGGCTAGTACAAACTTAAAATTAAATACCCACACCAAGCTCAATTAATATTTTTAAATTTAAAATATATATTTAAAAACATGACACTACTATCAGAATAGACTCTGCTAGGAATTATAGAGTTTTATTATTCAATTTGCGAAACAAAACAGTTAGAGAAAAAGAAAAAACAAAAGAAAGAAAGAATTATTCACCCATCATAACCGATACTTATCAGCTTTTCATCCTATTTTCTTTTATTTTATTCGTAGTAAACTTTGTCTATATCTATTTTGTTATCAAATTTCTTGTTGCAATTTATATAAACGATAATTAATTCCTTAAAATATCAAGTCTCACATTTCTTCTTCTTCTTTTTTCTTTTTTTCTTTTTGCAAATATTGTTTATAATTAAAAGTGTTGTTTAGTTTTAAGTCTTAGCATATTCACTAACAATATAAAAATTTAGAAATTAAACATAGATATACAAAATAAAGGATAAATCCTTGTGGGGAAAAAAAAGAAAAGAAAACATACTAAAAAATCAGGTTCAGTGAACTAGACTTAATGAGTCTTGGGTTGAATGGCGTAGAATAGAGTGTAGGGTCTTACTCCTTAAGTATTTTAGTGCATGAGAGCGATTTGATAGATTTGGACTCATATAGATATAGCCTAATTATATTTATTGATTAGGTAGGGCGAAATAGAGACAAAATCTTATTAGTTATATATTTTATATGTAATTGGACATGGTGTTACTGTTACTACTCATTGTTGAACTAATTGACTGCGTTAGACTTAATTTACTAATGGATTGTAGAATCATATATAGTGAGTGGTTTTCAATTGTCGTTTTCTTTAATCAAATAATAATAGATATATCGAACATAAAATACTCAATCCTATAGAGAAAAGTTATATAATAGATCACTAGCCACACATTTGTTGGATGTGAATATTACTTAGTATCTCGTTCATCTTGCACAAAATTTCACCTATATCAATGATTTATTTGATATTTCCCCTTTCAATGAGCTTTTGGTTGGAGTTCCTAATCCTACCCCAAAGAAGAGAGGGGGGGAAAAGACAAAAAATGAATTGACTGAAAGAAAGTATCATATTTTTCATTTTAACAAAACCTAAAATGAGTTTCAAATTGCCTCCTTTATTTTGTCGTTTGCCACTCTTTTTTCACCCAATTTCCCTTCCTTAGTTGAAATCTAATAGGACACTATCTACAAAATCCAAAAATAATTGACAAGTGATACAACTAAATTATAATGTTTGGTGCCAATGAAAATGATGGGACTACTATAAGGTTCCAAATTTCAAATATTAGGTGAAAGGATTATAACATATGTTCCCCCACAGGGAAACTTGTTTCCTACCATGAAACGAACGCTTTCATTAATTTCCAAAATTAATGGTCCCTCTTTGCTTTGGACTGGAATCCTCATGCTGTTTTGGCCTTATGGTAACACTAGTGTTCTGGCACATAACGAAGCCAGAGAGAGAGAGACAAATTAAGTTCAAATGTCCTTTTTTTTTTTTTTGTGATGGTTCACGTTAGAATTTAGGCATACTTCTTGACCTCAAGGATTGTTTTGGCGACCAAAATTTATATATTTAAATCAAGGGAATGATATACTCAATATATATATATATATATGTATTCAATATTTTAAATTAAAAGTAAAGAAAATAAGACATTATACATATATGGTAAACAATCTGTCAATTAAATATGAGAATTCAGACAAATCAAAGTATTTTCGATTGACACGTATTGATGAGATATTGTTTAAAAAGACATTTCAATATGCAAGAGATGAGCAATTTATAGATAAATTACTTCTGATATGATATAAGATTTGATATCATCAATTTACATGTATTTATATCGAGTAGTAGAAGAAGGCCAAGTTAGCAAACTACCTTAATGGGCCTTCCCGCTAAAAAAATTAATTCAATTACATATTGGGCAATGGCCCACGTATCCTATAATTTGTTAAGAATAACAACAAAGCATGACACAATATATTAATAATCAAATCTTGAAATTCTCAAGACTATGTATTTTGTTGTCTTGTGTTACATAAGTTGTGTGTTTATGGTGTTCGGACGTGCGTAACTTTACGTGTTAGAGAACATTCCGAAAGTATTTTTATTTTTTTTATTATTGAAAATATCAAGTAAAAATAAAAAATTACATATGCACAAGCAAAAATATTTGCTTAAATAAGGGCGATGTTCATGAATAACAATAGATAATTGATATTTGCTATTAAAAAGTTCAATTACAGAAAAAGTAAATTGATGTTTAGAATGACCTAGTGATATTAATGTTGCACATAAAATATGAGTTAGAAGTTGGAATCTAATATATAAATTTTTGACTTGCATATGTATATATAAAAAAAATATTCTAATAAAATAAAAATCCAAAAGTACCGTTAAAGGGCCGGGCTTAGATTTCCCCTACAGAACCCAGGGCCCATTTATATTTCGCCCATGGCCCACTTGATACCGACCCTATAATGTGAATGAACTAGGGCCATAGAGCATTATAACTGAATTGAGAAATAATTCAAAGTAATTTAATTTATGTTTGGGCTTTCTAAGTTCACAAGGTAGCATGATGCATATTGGGTTTGGTATTAATTTTTTATATCATATAATTGACTAATAGAATAGAAATAGATTGGTAGAAATCGTAATAAATGAAATAGTACTATACCATCCCGACGTTAGTTGATGGTGTGACATAAACAAGGTAATAAATTCCATAGATTAAGAATCTTATACTGAAATATCCTTTTCAATTTTATAAATTATTTCGACATTGTTAATTCAAATATATTTTAGATTTACACAATTATCAATACATTTTGCATTAAAAACAATATTGAAAATGAAGAAGAAAATAAAAATACAAGAAGAAAGCTCTAAGAGTTCGTTTTCTTTTATTAATTATTATTTTTAGATTGTGTGCTAGATACAATCATATCAACTATTAAAATAATATTGATTACGTACCAATAATGTATTGATAAATAAAACTTGAAAACTTTTTCAGCAATCGTTCAAACAGAGGGAGAAAAAGAGCAGAAGAAAATGAAATATGTTTAGAAGGTAACATTTAAAAATTGCTGAATGTTTGTCCTGTGATAGAGTTTGCTGAATAGATAGTAATCATTGTGGTGCCGCTCTTAGAATGTCCTAGTAATTAGGAACAAAGTTAAATTTTTTAATATTAGGGCATAAAATTAGATTCTTACAAAATATAGAAAATAATTATGTAATTTTTTTATAAAAATAAAATTTTAAATATATATATATATATATATATATAGGGAGGAATAACTCTCTTTGTCCCATAAACAAGAAGTAAAACCATGCATAAATGTTTACCTTATGAAAATGATGGGACACTATATTGACAATAATCAAATGAAAGAGTATAAATATGAAATAAGTAGAAACTACAACGTGTGTGTACCCTTCAAATGAAACTTGTTTCCCACCATGAAACTCGCCCTTGTATTTAATGGTCCCCCTTTTTACTCTGGACCAGCCTGCCCCAATATTATCTCCCGTGAAGAATCAGAGAGAATTACTGGTTGTTCTCGGCACCGGCACGTAATCTGGAAGCATAGGAAATAAGCCATTGACAAGTCCAAAACCTGATTTGTCTTTGTATGTGTCTTGGTCCGAACCTTATTTCAAATTCAATTTTGATTTTCAGATGGAAACATATTACATAATCGCAGGAAAAGCAGTTATATAAAACGTACCTCGATGGAGGTATTTAATGAGTTTACACCAAATCTAAGAAAGTACCAAGAAAAGACAAAGACATGTGTTTTTTTATTTAGGTCATGACTCGCTAGAACTGATTCAATCTAAGACTCAAAATTTGAGCCATTGAATAGGCCTAGACAAAGGGACAAGGAAGCGCTGTCTGGAACTGTTAAGAAAATGAATTTGCCACCTATATAAAGGAGAAATTACATAGCAACAGGCTATGTTATCTTTAAATATTTAATTGAGTTTTTACTTCAGTTATTGCATTTTAATATGATCACTTCAGCCATTTACTAACTTAGATATTGGAGATCTTCGTTGAAGGTGATCTCAACTAGCATAATGTATGTTCATGTGGTCCGATCGGAAACCCAAAACACTAGTGCAGAATGAGATTGAGTTAGAAGTTATTTTAGAGAAACCATATTATGTAGGCCTTAAGATCTTGAGCCGCATCATACCTGAATTTGTAACTTCAGTAAAATATTTACAAGCAATTACGTAAAATTTCCTAATGCGACTCAACCTCTAAAATCCTCTCATTGTTTGTTATCCTTTCCGGATGAGTCTTCCAATACTGTTCACTTTGGGTTTCGGCCCATTGCGAACCATCCTATTTGATTCCTTTGAGTTGGGCCCGTAGCATATTCTTATGTATTTTCTCGACTTGAGTTGGCTAAGGTCTGGTCAGCCCAGTAGCCACAAGCAGAAAGCTCTGGCTCAGAGGGTGCGTATCATATAATTGGAAGCCCAGCTAACGAACCATGAATTCTGAACTAATGCAATACACCAACAGATAACTTATATAATTATATTTAAAAATATATCAATATCATAAATCAAATTCGCACCAACACTTTGGTTTTTTAAGAGAACATTCCAGATGACGAAGTTTATTCTTTCAATAAGTCAATATTATTCTATTATCAAGTCAAGTAATTTAAAGTACAAAATATATAATAAAATGCACATCACGTCTACAACGACACCCATTTGAGTCGAACACGAGACATCCCTCTTACTAAGAGAGACTGATATCATTGGACTATAAGCTACTGAATGAATGAAGTATAATCAACCAAATTAAGATTAATTCTTTTTCAATTTTCGGTTGGATTTTGGTTGACTGATCCCAAAAATCAAATCAAATCAAATCAAATAAATTTCCGTTCATTTTTTTCTGTTTTCAATTGGTTGGATTGTTTTTTAATTTTTTTGCACACCCTTACGATAAATACAATCAGTAGTGTTGGACTGTTCACCAAATTTTGATTTGTTCATCGTTAATGGGAATAATTTGAATTATTTAATCTACACCACACAATTGAGAAAAATATGAACCGTTTAATAGTTTGACATTTGGGTTTGAACCCAACAGGGTGCAACTACTTTTTATGAAGGAAAGGAAGTAAGTTGATTTGGCACAAAGGTCATACACATCCACGTGTGAATTGATGACAGGTTCATTAGCGGGAAAGAACTTTCAAATCTCATACTTGTAGAATTTTGAAACCTCAAAATTTTCTACTAAGCCAAGTCCTTTGTAATACTAAATAACTATATGTAACTCATAATCCGGAACCTTATTTATTTATTTTTTAACAGAAATATCAACTTTCATTAATAAAGATCACTCATAAGAGATTCAAGAATAAAATTGGGGGAATTACTAGTCCTAGCCCAACAACTGGACATAGAACCAATCGCCTTTATTGCTATCGCATGAGCAACTGTATTCGCAGATCGTTTAACAAAAGAAATAAGAAGATGATCTAAACCTTCTTTAATACTCCTACAATCATCCATAACAAGCCCTAGGATTGAACAGAAACTATCCTGACTATTGATAGCACAAACCACTTCCTGTGCATCCGATTCCACCACATTTTTATGAATGTTTGATTGCTTTATCCAACTAAGGGCTTCTCTAATTCCCATACATTCGGCCAAGCTACTGTCAAGAATACCATGGAAGGTTCTGAAACCTGCTACCACATAAGACCTTTCTGATCTCGAGCAATCCATCCCATTCCTGTCATATTTCTATTATGGAAGACAGCCGCACCTATGTTAATTTTTATCTATCCAGCTTCTCGTTTCTTCCAAACTTGAAGAGAAAGTACTTGCTGGTTACAATCTAGAATTTCTTTATGCTTCTACTGAGCATGATTCCATTGATCCAGGTATGCAGCAACACAACGAAACACAACATTGCTTGTTGTTTCTTCCCCCTTCCAAACAATATTGTTTCTATTACTCCATAGTCCCCAGCAAATCATGATAGTTTGCTCACAAAGATTACTTGAAATTGAGAAGAATATAAACTTCAACCATTCAGAAAAACAAGACACAATTCCTTTAACAAAACCTAAATTTGATCTACCCCAGAATTCTTTAGAGAACGGACATTCAATCGGAACATGGAAGATAGTTTCATCTTTTGATCTACAAATTGGACACTCTGTATTTACCTCTTACTTGCTTTAATCGCAACAAATCTCTGGTTGGTAAACATGATTGGGTTGCTCTCTATATTATAATCCTAGATTTAGAAGGTATCGATAGATTCCAAAATTTATTCCAAAAACTGTTTATGATAGCAATCTAGTGCTCCTATCCTTAAGTCAAAACCAAGTGTCTATAGGCGCTTTTAACTGAGTATTTTCCATTTTTTTTCCTTGCTCCAAAAGAGATTATCTTCTATCTCCCTTATACTGATTGGAATCTGGTAGATAAGGTCTTTATCTTTTTCATTAATATTTCATTGATCAACTCCATTAATTTCTCTGAGAAATTAAGAGATCAACAACTTTGAGTCTAGCATAAGTCTCATCCAATGTAGTGGAAATAAAGGGATTTGAACTGTGAGGAAGCAAAGGTTGCGAGACAACCTGAATTCTCTTCCCATTTCCAACTCTCTATCTACTGCCCTATCTGATCAAAGATCGCGTAGCTAAAAGGCTTTTCCAAGCATAACTAGGATTGTTAACAATATGAGCCTCAAGAAAAGAACTTTGAGGAAAGTAACGGGCTTTATAAATTTGGGCAACAAGTGACCTTGGATTAGTTAATATTATCTAACATTGTTTCCCTAACATTGCCAAATTAAACTCATGGATTCTTCTAAAACTAAGACCACCAGAAGATTTTGGAAACTTAATCTGTGCCAGCTTTTCCATTTGATTCCTCTCCCTCCATTCGAACCAAAGCCCCACCAAAATGCCTTCATAAGTCGTTCTAATTCAGTACGCAACTTAATAGGAAGAAGATACACATTCATGGCATAGTTCGAGACAACCTGAGCAACTGACTTTAGAACAATCTCTTTGCCAACTCGAGACAAGAAACCATTGTCCTACAACTGTCGGCAGCCCCAGGTACCTTTCTTTCCCATTTTCCTCTTGAATTCCTAATTTTGAGCAAACAACCTCTTTTTTTATGTGCATCCACATTTGCATTGAAAATAACCTTAAATTTGTCAATATTGATCATTTGACCCGACGCCTGCTCATAACTCTTTACAGTATCAGCAATACACGAGGCCTTAGAGTTGTTGGCTTAAAGAAAAAGAGACCATCATTAGCAAAAAAAGAGATGAGAAATGATAGGAGCCCCTTTTACCACTTTAACTCCATGAATTCTTCTTTCATTAACAAAATAATTTAAAGTAGCCAAAAGTCCCTCTGCACCAAAGATGAATAAATGTGGAGAAAGCGGATCACCTTGTCCAAGGCCTCTTTTAGTTACAATTGGTCCCAACAACTTGTTTTCTTTAATGATCCTGTAGGTGACTAATTTGATGCACAAGTTCATAAGATCCACCCATCTTCTACTAAACCCCATTTTAAGCATAATGTTCTCCAAGAAACACCAATCCATTCTATCATAAGCTTTACTAACGTCTGCTTTCAGAGCCACATTACCATCTTTCCCCTGTCTTTTTCTTTTCAAGAAGTGCATTACTTCATTAGAAATAAGAATGTTACCTGTAATTATCCTTCCCGTCATAAAAGCTCTCTATTTTTCTGTAAAATCAAGTTCAATCGGTTAGCCAAAACCTTAGACACAATTTTGTATAAAATGTTACATAGAAAAATCGGTCTAAGATTTGTTATATAAGAAGGGTTATCCTTCTTCAGGATCAACACAGTTGCTGTTTCATTAAGATCATTCGGTAGCTTCACAGTAATACAATATTTAAAAAGGATAAACAGGCATCCACAACTTCACCTCCAACAATGGACCAAAAATTCCCAAAGAAACTTGGGTTCATATCATCAAAATTTGGGGATTTATCGGGGTGCATTTGAAACAAAGCCTTTTTTATCTCTTGAGGGGTGAACTCAGCTAGGAGAATCTCATTATCCTCATCTGATACTTTCCTTTGAATATTATGCAAAAGCGATTCCATGTTACAATTACAAGAGGTAAAAAGATCTTGAAAATATTATGTAACAACATCATCTAAACCATCACCCCAGCTCTTCCAAACCCCTTGTGTGTCCTTCAATTGAGCAAAATAATTTTTCTCACGTCTTCCATTGGCCATTGAATGAAAAAATTGAGAATTCGTATCCCCATCCTTAAGCCAAAAAACCTTTGTCCTCTATTTTCAGAAGACCTCACTCTGCTGAAGAACTTCAAATATCCGTCTTTTTGTTTCTTGGAATTCCAAACTTGAGGAATCTCTTCTATCTCGTAGACTAGATAATTTTTTCCTAAGGATGCTAAGTCGATTTTTGAAACCTGTATTCAAATTTTCTGCCCAACGCTATAAGTCTTTCCATATCTTTCAATTTTACACTTGATCGGAACCATCCCATTGCTTTTCCAGCTATTTGCCATGATCTGCTTGCACCCGTCCTCCCTTAACCAAAAAATTTCAAATCTAAAATGCCAACCTTGAGTATTAGTTACTGGACCTTGAGTATAAATGAAAATAGGGTAGTGATCTGGTGAGCTTGTTTCGATATTCTCTACACAGTAATTATCAAACTAATTAATCCAACTAGATGTAGCAAATGCTTGATCTAGCTATTCTTCTACCTAGTTTTCACCTTCCCTTTATCTTTCCCAAGTGAATTGATATCCAGACATGCCCAGATCAATTAATCCAGCCTCTGTTATTGCATTTCTGAATCCTTCGATCAATTGATGCGGATGGGGATGCCTTCCTTTCTTTTTCGATTAAACTAAAATGTCGTTAAAATCTCCTGCACAGAGCTATGGCAAACCAGATTTAGTAGCAAGAGCACGAAGAAGATTCCAAGATTCCTCCTTCTCGCTCTATTCGGTATACCATAAAATCCAGTAAAGCGCCATTTGGGCCTTCCTTGGATATGATCTTCAACATCCATATGATATTTATAAAATAGATTGACATCATCCTTTTCTTTCCATAAAAGGGCCAGCCCTCCACTATGGACCAAACAATCCATTACAAACAAACCATCATAACCCAGATGATATTTAATGCCTTGAAGATGAGGCCCATCAAAAAGCTTTTTATTAAGAAAAATTAAATTGGGCTTTCTAATATTTACAATGTCTTTCAGGACTTTGATTGCACGTGGGTTGCGCAGCCTACAATAATTCTAATAAAGAAAACTCATGGTTCTAGGTGGACCTGGATACCAGGACCTGTTTCTAAATAAAAGTCCAAACCCATTTCCACTAAGCCCATATGAGATCTATTACCCTCTTCATCCTTCATCCTATGTCATTTCATGACTGCACTAACCTTATCGGCTTTTTCCTTTCCTTTGACATTCTAATTGCCAAATCCATACAGTTTTTACCAACTTCATTAATGAACAGATCTTTCCTACCAATTTCATCAAATTTTTTGCTTACAATCCTTGTCACTATTTCCATATCCTTGGTGGATCCCTGCAAATCCGGGATTGGTGGCATTCTTTCCATAACCATCTCTAAATGGTCGTCCACTTGTCCAACTGTTTCATTCCTTCCTCTCTCCTCCATCTTTCTGGCATCTCCTGATTTTTATTCGGGTTGAAATACGTTTATTAGGTAGGAACTCCCATCCAAGCCCCATATGCCTTTTCGGTGCTTGCCTCAAGGTGATCGAACTTAATCTCACAAAAATTTTCATTCTGTCCCAATTTGCCACATATGAAACGGAAAGTAGGAAGTTTCTCATATTTGAAATTCACCCAAATCCATCCCCACCTATTTTTTTAATTTTCATTAATCTTTTCAAAGGTTGTCTGACATCAATTTCCACTCTAATTCTCATGTACGAACGCCAGACTCCCTCGAAGTTGTTCTGATCAGATTCAATGAAGTTGCCAATAAAGTTTCCAATATTTTTGCATATCCGTTCTAACATAAATTCGATGGGCAGATCATAAACTTGGATCCAAAAGGAGGCATGGAAAAGTTTGATTTTTTGTGGTTGTCGGAGAGGTTGAAGATGTTTGCACAGAAGGATGTGATTGTCAAAGGACCAATGTCCAATGTCCATCATCCTCTTCATATCAATCTCATGAAAAAATTGGAGCAAACACAGCATAGGACTCATCTCTTTGATACATACTCCTTTAACAAGCCTCCATAGTGCTGCAAGTGTATTTCTCATGGCATTAAAGTTTATCGCACGATCCGTCAAAAATCTCCCCACAATTGTCCATTGCAAATTTTCAGGAGTAATGTTCGAAGAATCCTCAATTTCTAACCCCCCTTCTTCCTCCTCCAGAATAGTGATCCATTGAAAACTTTTCCGCTAGGTAGTAAAAGACAAATCTGTCAAGAAAAAAATATGTAAGACAAAAGCCACCAACAACTCGTCAAGAGACAAGAGAGACTAGACTTGTCAAGAGACAAGAGGATATAATCCGAAACTTTTTAAATCTTAGTTTTTAAAAATTATTAAACATAAAACTCAAAAGGCATACTTTAGGAAACATAAAACTCAAAAGGCATACGTTAGGAGACATAAAACTCAAAAGGCATATGTTAGATTCCAATATCGACTGAGTAAATGAGTAGTGGTCTTGCTTTGGACATTCCTCACTTATTGAGCTAGCATTTGAAGCGAGTTAAGCCCATGGTTCATTTTTTGATATGGTATCAAAGCTGTCCATTCCTATGTTGAGCCACTCAACATTATTGGACCATCAATTCCATGTTATTTCACGCTTCATATATATGTTTATTACTAGATATGTATGAAGTGTGTTAGATTCTCATATTGATCAAGTAAATAAATAATGATCTATATATATGATATTGTATAATCTTCACCTTTTAACTTAATTTTTAGGTAAATTATACCCAAAATTCATTCTTTGATAGCATACCTCATAGACAATTAATGCCTCCCCTTATATTATAACACTTTTTTGCTTAGAATAGACATGTTACCATATTTTGATGGTTTAGCAAATCTGAACAAACTTCCCCATGAGGAACCGTGGAATTGCTATTAAAATGATTGCTTTGATCTGAGGAAGAATACTACTAAGCATAATGCACCATATCTTGATATTCCTTGAAAGCAGATTTTTCCAACTTTTAGTTTAGAACAACACCATCAATGATTGCTTGTGTTCTGCGCATGCTTCGATTTCGGTTAACTAATGGATATATGGGATGTATATATATATATATATATATATATGAGATTTGATTTAAGATTAAGCCAGTAGTAATGTTTCAGTCGTTCGACAACTGATGTCGGACGTGGGCCAGCCCTATTTCACTTGCAATTTGCAAAGATTGAGAATTGTGTTCGGAAAAAGCTTTGCTTAGAATTTTTATATTCTTTTTTCATTTTTTTTTTCCAAAATTAAATTCTTGCAATTTGCAAAGATTGAGAATTGTGATCGGAAAAAGCTTTGCATAGAATTTTTATATTCTTTTTACTTTTTTTCTTTCCAAAATTAAAATAAAAGAAGCAGATGAAAGATATTATCTGTTTCTATTTCGGTAGATAATTCAAATAAATAAAAATAAAAATAGTGCATTAGCACGAACCTTTTATAGCAGCAAGGCCTCGAAAGATCGAAAGGGTTCACAAAAAAGGGTTTTGTGCCGTTAATCGAGGATAAGAATTTTTAATTTTTAGTAAATGTTATAGATTATATGTTACGATTTTTTCTTTATTTATTTTTTAAAATTTCAAATTAAAGGATTATTTATTATTTTCCCGCATAAGCCCAAATAATATTTACTAGTTCCTTGATAAATTTTTTAATATTTCTCACTTTTACCACTAACTACTTTTTCCCATAATATCTAAAATCAATCACTTTTCAAAAAGTAAAAATTCTTATAAATATCGCCTAAGTTAAAGAAATTTATGAATTGTGAATACGGTTGAAAATAAAATAAATTATTTCATATAATTCAATTTAATAAAGATATAAGTGAGGCCAGCCTAACTTAGTAGAGATTGATCTTTAAAACTCCATTTCTACTTGGTTTTCTACTTAATTCTTTAAGTTTGAAAAATCAAATTTGATTTTTTTTTTTTATTGATAGAATTTGAAATTCTACTCAAGTTGAGTTTTATTTGTTATAAAATAATAAAATATGAATAAAATATCAAATACTCAAACTCGACTGCTATTCAATTCCAGCTCCCGGAATCCATGTTAAATGTTTGTGCAATTTCTATTTTCATCTAATTTTGTGATTCCACTAATTAATGTCATCAAGAGCACAAGCATTTTTTTGGTTTCCCATTTGAGAAGAAAACTTTTGTGTAACTGTAAAAAATTGGATTGGCCACTTTTTATAAAGAGAAAGAGTATAAATCTTTAGGGACAGAAAGATTGTGTAGCGTTAAAGTATGGGCTTTGAACTGAGTATAGGCAGCATAATGATAATGACGATTTCCCAAAGTAGAGATCCATGCATGTTAAGAGAACAGACAATCTGATGAAGCATCCATATGCCGTTGAATTTTCTTTTCTTTTCTTTTCTTTTTTCCCCCTCCTGATTTTTAAGGTAAAACACGGTCTGCCTCATTTTTGCAATTATTCTTTTAGGATGTTCTAAAATTAGCTATTACTTTTTAAAATGGATTTTTCAATATATATTGTTTAAAACAATATAGCACTACTAACTTTTTAAGGATATATATAGTATAAAAATATACAAAATTTTACTTTTGGTTCTAATTCCCATTAAAATTTTGCATTAATTAAACTTGGGTGATAAAAGTATGATAGGAGGAGTATTCAATATATGGAGTTGCATTGTTTTTTTTATTTTTTATTTACAAGACATGTATATGTATGTATTTGGAATTCTTTCATAATTAGATCTCATACTCCACATATATAAATATGAGGATTGTGTCACTCAAATATTTTTTTGATAGTGCGTGAAATTGTATTTAATGGTAATAGTTTGTAAACTTATTATTTTTATGGCAAGAAAGGGTTTAGCAAGATTGATATTTTATCGAAATTAAGGATAATGATTTTTTATTTTTTGTTATAGTAATAATGATTTCAATAAAAATTCTATATAATAATAGGGATTCATAAAGTTATTTTCATTCAAAATTACTGTATCATTGGTCCTTTTTCCTATATATATTTGCCTTTTATCTATTTCAAATTAAAAATAAAAATAATAATAATAATAAACAGATTTAAGAGCCATGATGACAAGTTAGGCAGGACCACATGTTAAATGAAAAGCAGATTGCATACCTTACGCGTGATGGTGTGGGTCTTACTTGCTTGAGCTTTACTATTTAGGAATATGTTAATTAAGCATTCCAAGTACAAAAAATGATGTTCCACACATGCAAAATAGACTTAACCTATGCCATGATTTGGGTGATTTTAATAATTATAACCAAGATTATCTTTTTTTTTTGCTGCTTAGAAAATATTGAGTTTATAAGGCCCAACTATGCCATAAATTTAGGGATGCAATGGTAATATTGGTCAAACACATATTTAAATCCATCCTTGCCGACTTTTGAGTTTTGACTTGTGGAGTTAGATTTGGACCGGACGCGCTAGACGTTGTTTGATAAATGTTTATAAATATATGAATAATATGTTTATCTTACACACACACACTCACACAAAAATATAAATATAATATTAAAAAATAATGTACAATTAGTCAGTAATTTAAACTTTATATATAAAGTAAAACAAATATGTTTAAATTTTTATTTTTGAAAAACATGCAGACATAATTCATAAATTTGTTACTTTTAATAACATTAATTATCTTTTATTTTTAAAAAATTGTGATGATACTATCTTAAAAAAATATTTTTTTATACTGTTAAATTATATTGTGAGTTAATGTTAAGCGAAGCGAGTCTAATAAATTATTTTTAATGTTAGCCTAATAAATTCAACTTATCAAATTTTAAGTTTAAAACGAAGCGAGTTCTTAGAACATAAAAAATCTTGAAATTTGATGCCTCGAATATCTACAAACTGGATTCGATCAAGACTTGTTACCATCTCTAATGATAATATAATATGTTGTACATGAAAAAATAATAAAAAGAAGATAATAATGTTCCTATTTAGTTGTGAAAGGAGTAGAGTTGAATAAGGTGTTCAAAATTTGTTTTTAATTTTTTTATTGAGCTTAAAATAAATTTAAATTTAATTTGATTACTAAATGAGTTAAACTAACAATTTTAATTGAGTCGAACACAAGTAGTGTTCTTTATATATTATATATATATATATATATCATTATTTTTAACCAATTAATTAAATCAACTTTTAAATTTTATCTAATGAATAAAAATGCGAAGACAAACTGGCAGTAACAATATAAAACTTCTAGGTCATGACGGTCGCTACTGCCTATTATCTCTTAGTCACATAAATCATTATTTTTTTCTTTTTTCTTTTGAAATAAAAATAAAAATTTCATTAATAGTGATCTTCCAAATAGTTTCAACAACTGATTATTTATTATGTGATAATTTATGTGATTTTTATTATTATATTATAGTTTAGCTAGTATGGTAAATAAACTTATGGGATGTGAAAGATTAATTTATCATGAGAATTATATATATAAAAATGTGCTTTTAGTATTTATGTGAATTTGAGTGTTTATTATTATTCTAATTAAATAAATAATAAAATAAAATAAAAATATTGCATTTCATCTTATTATTCCAACCAAATTAACCCTAAGCTCGTTAGGAGGATCTTCCAAAATAGCAACAAAACCAAGAGCAATGAACTCACACCGACAAAAAATTATTCCTTTTTTCAAATAATAAGGACTTCGTCTTTTATATTTTAACATCAAAATAAATTGAATTTGACAGATCATCCTATTTAAT
Organism: Jacaranda mimosifolia; assembly: GCA_018894105.1. Classification (NCBI taxonomy): domain Eukaryota; kingdom Viridiplantae; phylum Streptophyta; class Magnoliopsida; order Lamiales; family Bignoniaceae; genus Jacaranda; species Jacaranda mimosifolia. The sequence goes on from CM032123.1 coordinate 8,601,149, forward strand.
GTGCTATATATATATATATATATCTCAGGTGAACCCCACAATCAAACTAATTAACTAATGTTCTCAGGCTGGTAAGTTGCGTGTGCTAGGCCTATGTATCTATCTATCTCAATCATCACATCCATCAATCATCATCATATATATATATATTTTTATTCCCACTGTTATTTTGACGGTAAAGCAATCGCTATTACTTGTCTTTCTTTTTCTCTTCCCTCCTTCGTACTTGTGGTTTATTATTATAAAAAAATTATACTCGCTCTCCATAATAATGTATATAGTTCAATCATATGCAAAATTTAAGTAAGAGATGTTGAAAAAAGATAAAATTTGTATTGTTTAATTGATCTATTACATAAAAGTGTCATATGAAGCAAAAAAATATAAAACAAATCGAGCTTGTTCGAACTTGACAATTAGTCGAACTTTAATTTTAATTTAGTTGTTCAACCATTCGTGAGTTTTTTAAATATTATGTTATTTTAATTAAATAATAATTATATATGTATAAATAATTTGTAGTTTATTTGACATAGAACATTCATTGATTGGATGTTGATTAATAATGAAATTATGAATTCGATCTTAACCTCGAGCTTTTAGTCCTTATTTCTAGTTAGTTCAACCTTGAGCTCAAGTTCGATTCATTTATCAGGGATTAGGGAAGGAAGAATTTATGTTAGATATGCATGGGCTTTGAAATCCACAAGATGGGGCACGTGCTACAAAAGATTTAATAAGTGAAGCCATCTGATGAGGGGATTTTATAAACTATCTAACTTATCCCGGAGGATTACATTTAAATATGGTGGTTGAGATCTTATATAATTTAATTTTAATTTAGCAATATGACAATTTTTTTTTTCAAAAAAAATCTAGTTGAAGAAAATTGACTTATATTTGCATGGTAAAAATCATGCTATCATTTCAATTATAGGGAACATATTATATAATTATAATTTGAAATGTCCTGAAACAATGAAATCAATACGTGTTAAACAAATAATATAAAAGAATAATTGCATCGCTTGTTTTGTAGAATTACAGACAGCCAATGTTTTGAAAATTGGATCGGATCGGTGATCGGAGGCCAGTCCAATCCGGTTGAATCCTAAAAACTAGTGAGAATGGGTCAAAAACCGGTTCACTCTTTTTTTTTTTTGAAACTTTTAAATTTTATTTAAAAAAAAAAGAAAAAGTAAAAAAGAAAAGAGATGAGTTGAAGATGATGATTAAAGATTTTGGACATGTAGTTTTTTAAAACATGATTTTTTTTTTTTTTGAAATTTAATGAAGTGGTAGTTATATGTGAATGCTTATATTTAACTTGTTATTTTATTTTATTTAATATCTCTTAAATTATGTTGAATATTTAGCATAGAAGAATTTATTTTTACTTGGAGTTGAAGTATGATATAAATGATTACTTAAATTAATGTAAAATATTATTTTTTATCTATTTATAGTTGACTAATTATGAAGTAGTATTATTTTCAAAAAAACGTACTTAAAAATAAGTAAGTTGAATTTTTTTTATAAATAATATTCTTTCTATATTAATTGAAAGTTTTATTTTTTGGTAATATTAAAATATTATATATATATTTATAAAATTAAATATAATTATTACGTTATTATGGCGTCATACCGGTTCACCAGTGGTCGAACAGGTTGAACTAGTAACCAGTAGCCTCACCGGTTCTGGTTCATTGTCCGGTCCGATTTTGAAAACATTGCAGACACCAATGTTTTGAAAATCGGATCGGACTGGTGACCGGAGGCCAGTTTGATCCAGTTGAATCCTCAAAATCGATGGTGGTCAAAACTGATTCAACCAGTTCACTCTTTTTTTTTTTGTTGAAAATTTTATTTTTTTTAAAAATAAAATGTAAAAAAGAAAAGAGATGAGTTGAAGATGATGATTAAAGATTTTGGACATGTAGTTTTTTAAAACATGAATTTATATTTTTGAAATTTAATGAAGTGATAATTATATATGAATGCTTATGTTTAGTTTGTTATTTTATTTTATTTAATATCTCTTAAATTATGTTGAATATTTAACATAGAAGAATTTATTTTTATTTGGAGTTGAAGTATGATACAAATGATTACTTAAATTAATGTAAAATATTATTTTTTATCTATTTATAGTTGACTAATTGTGAAATAGTATAATTTTTTAAAAAACGTACTTAAAAATATGTTAGTTAATTTTTTTTTAAATAATATTTTTTTTAAAAATAAAATGTAAAAAAGAAAAGAGATGAGTTGAAGATGATGATTACAGATTTTGGACATGTAGTTTTTTAAAACATGAATTTATATTTTTGAAATTTAATGAAGTGATAATTATGAAGTAGTATTATTTTCAAAAAAACGTACTTAAAAATAAGTAAGTTGAATTTTTTTTATAAATAATATTCTTTCTATATCAATTGAAAGTTTTATTTTTTGGTAATATTAAAATATTATATATATATTTATAAAATTAAATATAATTATTACGTTATTATGGCGTCATACCGGTTCACCAGTGGTCGAACCGGTTGAACTAGTAACCAGTAGCCTCACCGGTTCTGGTTCATTGTCCGGTCCGATTTTGAAAACATTGCAGACACCAATGTTTTGAAAATCGGATCGGACTGGTGACCGGAGGCCAGTTTGATCCAGTTGAATCCTCAAAATCGATGGTGGTCAAAACTGATTCAACCAGTTCACTCTTTTTTTTTTTGTTGAAAATTTTATTTTTTTTAAAAATAAAATGTAAAAAAGAAAAGAGATGAGTTGAAGATGATGATTAAAGATTTTGGACATGTAGTTTTTTAAAACATGAATTTATATTTTTGAAATTTAATGAAGTGATAATTATATATGAATGCTTATGTTTAGTTTGTTATTTTATTTTATTTAATATCTCTTAAATTATGTTGAATATTTAACATAGAAGAATTTATTTTTATTTGGAGTTGAAGTATGATACAAATGATTACTTAAATTAATGTAAAATATTATTTTTTATCTATTTATAGTTGACTAATTGTGAAATAGTATAATTTTTTAAAAAACGTACTTAAAAATATGTTAGTTAATTTTTTTTTAAATAATATTTTTTTTAAAAATAAAATGTAAAAAAGAAAAGAGATGAGTTGAAGATGATGATTACAGATTTTGGACATGTAGTTTTTTAAAACATGAATTTATATTTTTGAAATTTAATGAAGTGATAATTATGAAGTAGTATTATTTTCAAAAAAACGTACTTAAAAATAAGTAAGTTGAATTTTTTTTATAAATAATATTCTTTCTATATCAATTGAAAGTTTTATTTTTTGGTAATATTAAAATATTATATATATATTTATAAAATTAAATATAATTATTACGTTATTATGGCGTCATACCGGTTCACCAGTGGTCGAACCGGTTGAACTAGTAACCAGTAGCCTCACCGGTTCTGGTTCATTGTCCGGTCCGATTTTGAAAACATTGCAGACACCAATGTTTTGAAAATCGGATCGGACTGGTGACCGGAGGCCAGTTTGATCCAGTTGAATCCTCAAAATCGATGGTGGTCAAAACTGATTCAACCAGTTCACTCTTTTTTTTTTTGTTGAAAATTTTATTTTTTTTAAAAATAAAATGTAAAAAAGAAAAGAGATGAGTTGAAGATGATGATTAAAGATTTTGGACATGTAGTTTTTTAAAACATGAATTTATATTTTTGAAATTTAATGAAGTGATAATTATATATGAATGCTTATGTTTAGTTTGTTATTTTATTTTATTTAATATCTCTTAAATTATGTTGAATATTTAACATAGAAGAATTTATTTTTATTTGGAGTTGAAGTATGATACAAATGATTACTTAAATTAATGTAAAATATTATTTTTTATCTATTTATAGTTGACTAATTGTGAAATAGTATAATTTTTTAAAAAACGTACTTAAAAATATGTTAGTTAATTTTTTTTTAAATAATATTTTTTTTAAAAATAAAATGTAAAAAAGAAAAGAGATGAGTTGAAGATGATGATTAAAGATTTTGGACATGTAGTTTTTTAAAACATGAATTTATATTTTTGAAATTTAATGAAGTGATAATTATGAAGTAGTATTATTTTCAAAAAAACGTACTTAAAAATAAGTAAGTTGAATTTTTTTTATAAATAATATTCTTTCTATATCAATTGAAAGTTTTATTTTTTGGTAATATTAAAATATTATATATATATTTATAAAATTAAATATAATTATTACGTTATTATGGCGTCATACCGGTTCACCAGTGGTCGAACCGGTTGAACTAGTAACCAGTAGCCTCACCGGTTCTGGTTCATTGTCCGGTCCGATTTTGAAAACATTGCAGACACCAATGTTTTGAAAATCGGATCGGACTGGTGACCGGAGGCCAGTTTGATCCAGTTGAATCCTCAAAATCGATGGTGGTCAAAACTGATTCAACCAGTTCACTCTTTTTTTTTTTGTTGAAAATTTTATTTTTTTTAAAAATAAAATGTAAAAAAGAAAAGAGATGAGTTGAAGATGATGATTAAAGATTTTGGACATGTAGTTTTTTAAAACATGAATTTATATTTTTGAAATTTAATGAAGTGATAATTATATATGAATGCTTATGTTTAGTTTGTTATTTTATTTTATTTAATATCTCTTAAATTATGTTGAATATTTAACATAGAAGAATTTATTTTTATTTGGAGTTGAAGTATGATACAAATGATTACTTAAATTAATGTAAAATATTATTTTTTATCTATTTATAGTTGACTAATTGTGAAATAGTATAATTTTTTAAAAAACGTACTTAAAAATATGTTAGTTAATTTTTTTTTAAATAATATTTTTTTTAAAAATAAAATGTAAAAAAGAAAAGAGATGAGTTGAAGATGATGATTAAAGATTTTGGACATGTAGTTTTTTAAAACATGAATTTATATTTTTGAAATTTAATGAAGTGATAATTATGAAGTAGTATTATTTTCAAAAAAACGTACTTAAAAATAAGTAAGTTGAATTTTTTTTATAAATAATATTCTTTCTATATCAATTGAAAGTTTTATTTTTTGGTAATATTAAAATATTATATATATATTTATAAAATTAAATATAATTATTACGTTATTATGGCGTCATACCGGTTCACCAGTGGTCGAACCGGTTGAACTAGTAACCAGTAGCCTCACCGGTTCTGGTTCATTGTCCGGTCCGATTTTGAAAACATTGCAGACACCAATGTTTTGAAAATCGGATCGGACTGGTGACCGGAGGCCAGTTTGATCCAGTTGAATCCTCAAAATCGATGGTGGTCAAAACTGATTCAACCAGTTCACTCTTTTTTTTTTTGTTGAAAATTTTATTTTTTTTAAAAATAAAATGTAAAAAAGAAAAGAGATGAGTTGAAGATGATGATTAAAGATTTTGGACATGTAGTTTTTTAAAACATGAATTTATATTTTTGAAATTTAATGAAGTGATAATTATATATGAATGCTTATGTTTAGTTTGTTATTTTATTTTATTTAATATCTCTTAAATTATGTTGAATATTTAACATAGAAGAATTTATTTTTATTTGGAGTTGAAGTATGATACAAATGATTACTTAAATTAATGTAAAATATTATTTTTTATCTATTTATAGTTGACTAATTGTGAAATAGTATAATTTTTTAAAAAACGTACTTAAAAATATGTAAGTTAATTTTTTTTTAAATAATATTTTTTTTATATCAATTGAAAATTTTATTTTTTGGTAATATTAAAATATTATATATATTTATAAAATTAAATAAAATATAATTATTACGTCATTTTGATGTTATACTGATTCAATTAATGATCAAATCGATTGAACTGATTAAACTAATAACTAATAATCTCACCGATTCATTGTTCGTTCTTATTTTGAAAACATTGCAGACAGCTAATTGAGAACGGGTTGGAATTTCCAGCAAGATCACAGCCATAATAAGTTATTGACCAGAATATTATGGTTTGACCAACAATTTTTTTCAATATAGTATCAGACAGCTACAGCTGGAAACAGTACGAGGACAATGAGGTAAATTACGTGAACGAGATTCCATTGTTCCTTGTCTTGTGAGGACCAAACGCCCAAAGTAAAAGAAAAAGACTGCTCTGACATATCAAATAATTAAACACATACGTAAATGGGAAACTGTAGAACATTACATCAATTTGCAAGAAGACATTACATGTATATAGTTTGTATTTTTCCTTTTTTTTCTTTTTGCCTTTGATGCTACATTTATATCTTGGATTTAAGGCGGAAAAGCAAAACACCTATAGTGAAAAAAAATTATCTTAAAAAAGAAATTTATATGTTAAAGACATCTAATAGCATTAAATTCCAAATCTATTAATTAAGTAAATAAATAATAGTTTTTATATATGACATTGAACAATTTTTATATTTTGAGAACTTTTGAAGTAAATTTAATTCAAGTTCTATTCTTTAATATAATATTAAAGATATTCAACTATTGATGTTGGACTACTCAATATTATTGAGCCATTCATTTCATATTATTTCACGTTTTAAATATTTATTTTTGATCATACATGGGGTGAATTATTTTAGATTTCCATACCGATTAAATAAATGTGTGGTGATCCCTATATATGGTATTGAACAATATTCACCTTTCAAATTGACTTTTGAGGTAAGTTAAACCTACAGTTTATTTTTTAATAAATAATTCAATCTTTTTCAAAAATAAATAAATACATTAAGATTTTAACTGGTATAGATTTGGAGGGGCCATGTATGTTGTGTACCACAGTTATGAATGTTGGACCTCAATGCTTACCAAAAAATAAAAAAAAGGAATGGTGGACCTCAAGTATATAATGAAGGTTCTCAAGAATTGTTAGGTAATTAGTTGGCACTGAGAAAAATGAGTGTGTAACAGCAAAGAGGAGTCTGTGAGAATAGTTGGCAATTGTGTCAGTAAGAAAAGGGGAAAAAAACAAAGAAAAAAAAGAGGAAGATGCCAAGAAAGCTTCGGGTTCAAGAGAAGAACAATCTCACCAATACATGGTGGGATTAGAAAAAGAAAACTTAGCTTATGATATTAATGTCATTAAAATGTTTGGGAAATTAAAGGAAAAATGGGGGTAAAGATTAGGTTTCTGTAATAATTTTAACCTGCAAGAGCAGTTGGCAGTAGTTAGTGTGTCTTTCAAAATCATATATACATGTCACGTGTTAACTTGGGCAGGTAAAAGGGTAGCTTTTCCTTTTCTTCTTTTTCTTTTTAATCCCTGTCTGATTACTTTTTATATTGTGTCATTCATATTTCTCAATGTACATTGTTTGTGGTAGGATATTTGTATAAAGTGGGAAAACTTGATGCCTCCTTTTGATTTCTGCAAGTTCCCATTTGGTGATTTTTTTTCTTTTCTTGTAGAATTTAAGCAAGCATATGATGCCCTGGGGGGGGGGGGGGTGGTGATTACTGATAAGCTCAATATAGCTGTACTGCTCTGAGACTCTGCCCATATTCTGTTTGTTTATAGTTCTAGTAGAATTTGGTGCTTTCTGCTGAATTTCAGTTGCCCACATTGAGAATATCACAAAAGGGTCCTTGGAATTTTGCTTTTTTGGGATTCTTGTGGGGTGTTTAGTTCTCGGTCAAAAATCTTCAATTCTAGCATCTGGGATTTGTTGTTATTATTATTATTATTATTATTATTGTTTGTTTTCCCTTGATTATCACCAGGGTCTTTTCATGTTTAATGATTGGGGTTTAGGGTTATTTTCTGTTTAGTTCGGAGTTAATGATTCTGCAGATTAGTGTATAGATGTGATTATATAAACTAGTGTGGTATTTCTACTAGCAAAAGAGAAAAGAAAAGGGAATCTGCTTTCTTTTCAGCAGTCTGGTGAGCTGTTACTTAGCCAGTGTCCTTCACTTCTCCATTGTCTGCTTTAAGCTCTGAAAGATTCATTCTTTCCTGTGTTGAGAGAATTACTTTTTCCATATCAGAGTAGGAATTGATCATAGGGTTCTTGGAAGAGGAGTTGAGTAGCTGATGCTTTGTAGATTTTATGCCTGGTACATTGGATTTTCACCTTTTCCTTTGATGCTGCAATGAGGGATTTCTTTTGCTTTCTTTAACTTCCCCTCTCAGTGCCATAAAGCTGCCTGTCTGGTTTGTTTATTCCTTGTTGAGTCCTGCAAGATTACCAGCTATTCTTGGTCAAAGCCCACTTTTCCCTTTAGTTGAAAATAGTGCCTTCTGTTGTAGAAACTCAGAATTGTGTTGGGATTTTGCTGATTTCTTTGCCTTGACTATGGGTTCTGAAGAAATTGGGGATAGAGTATTCCAGCAGAGGAATAATATTCTAAACTGCCCTTCTTCAGTGATGGCTACAGGTTCAATACCTGACAATGTTGCAGGAATGGCAATATGTTCAGAAGCCATGTTCAAGTCTCCAAGCGGGGTGGACTCTTTTTATAATTCTGGTTGGGATCCAATAATTTCAGGGAATCAAACTGGAAGTTTTCTTGGAAATTCTTCCATGGTTCTTCAGAATGAGTTTTCAAATCCGCCTTACTCAGTTGTACTGGATAATCAGACAACAGGAAACTCTTCCCATTTGGTTCATTTTCCATCTGATTCAGGTTTAGTTGATATGCTGCCAAAAGTTCCAAGTTTTGGAAGTGGAAGTTTGTCAGAAATGGTTGGTTCTCTTGGACACATGGATGAATCAGGCTGCCCCTCAAATTTTCCTCAAAATCAGGAGAATTGCCTAAAATCAGAAGATGGGTTATTAGGAGCTTCACCTAATGGGAAGAGGAAAAGAAATTCATCTAAGGTAACTCATCAATAGTTCATTTTCTTGGACAATTCCTCTTATATATATATATGTATGTATGTAGGTATGTATGTATGAAAAAGCTGTCATTCAGACAGTCTCAATGTTGCCTAATGCCATGTAGCTGTATTCCCATTGATTATAGAATGTTGAAGTAGAGCATCAGAAGGATCAAACTGGGGACACTTCTGAATTTCCTAAAGATGATGAAAAGAAAAACATCATCGTAAATCCTCGCAGTAAGCAAGCGGTTAAACAAGCTAAGGATAACTCCAATGGTTCAGAGACTTCCAAAGAAAACTACATTCATGTGAGGGCCAAAAGGGGCCAGGCAACAAACAGTCACAGCCTTGCCGAAAGGGTAATATCTCAGTCTCCAACCTCAAATTAATATCCGAAACTCTGTTGGCATATAATGAATATAAGCTAAACAAGTTTTGATGTATAGGTGAGAAGAGAGAGGATTAGTGAGAGGATGAGATTGCTGCAAGAACTCGTCCCTGGCTGTAATAAGGTAATTGGACACAATAAGGCTTTCAAATTTTATTACGACAAGGCTTTTAAATTTTATCTTTCTTGATCATTTGAGCTGAAATGAGGACTAAGTCCTAGTATTTTCAATTTTCAAGATTACTGGCAAAGCAGTGATGCTTGATGAGATTATCAACTATGTTCAATCACTACAACAGCAAGTTGAGGTATGCATTTTGTAACCAATTAGTCAAAGAAATTCCGTCTTGGCTTTTAAAGTTTGATAAGGATTTAGCCTTGTTATATTGAAAACTTTGTCTGCAAAAGAAAATAATTATCTATCTGGACAGTATCATCTAAATTCTGATAAACATGAGTTCACTTTCTGGATGCAGTTTTTGTCAATGAAGCTTGCAACCGTAAATCCCGAGCTCAATGTGGATATAGGACGGCTTTTGTCTAAAGATGTACGACAAAAATTGACCTTCTAATCATGAAGTTTTTATAAATATAGCTTTTATATAACCAACTTAATGTGCATTTACTTTACATTTGTTAGATGCTTCATTCGCGTGGTAGCAATGCAACTGAACTTGGAATTGGTCCGGGATTGAATCCGTCTCATCCATTCCCGGGACTTCCCCAGGGGATCATCAATGGTTTCCCAGGCACAGCTTCACCATTTCATCCCGTAACGCCGGTAAAATAAAGACGTCTTTGGCTTATTTCATACATATTATGCTCTCTTGTCAAAGGGCTGACATAATGTATATATTTCCTTCAGAACTTATGGAACAATGAGCTCCAAAGTATCCTCCAAATGGGATTTGATTCTAACCCCTCTGCAAGCAATTTGGGGCCTAATGGTAATTGCTTGGAGCTACTTAAGCTGGTTATATTTCATGATCTTTTTTATCTTATTCTCACAGTACTGTGATCATCTTTTTCAGGGCCCTCAAAGATGGAGCTATAGAAGTTAATGCAGGAAAAAATGTTTAAAGTTGTCCTTTTGTCTAGTGCTGTATAGGTTCCAAGTTCCTAACTCTTCGTTCTTCGAATTTTAGCAGAAGAAAATTACTGTTTAGATTCACAAAAACAACTGAGAATACGACTGGTGAAGACGATTGATTTTGCTGCAGTATTTTTTTTGGGTAGAAAATTGTGTGTAGCTTTACGAGTTATTTGGAGAGGAAAGAGGTGGAAAGAATTCACATATAAAGTGCATTTGGTCAAATGTAATAGATTGTTATTGTGGTTATTGTTACATCCTATGCCTTCGCCAACGTGTTATATATCTATATCTATATCTATATATCTATATATATATATATTATCCAAGCTTAACATTTATTGTTTTCACCACCTTTTAATTGACTATTGTTGTAACTTAGAAAACCAAATAACAATAGTTAGGAAACACCCACAAAATAATTTAACGAGAGAATACAAAATTTAACGTGGTTTGGTGATGTGCTTATTCCACCCAATAAACAGATGAATTTTATTATTCTCAAATTAATTGTCAAGTACAAATTCAAGTCCTACAAATCTCACAAGAACACCCAACATTTTTTTTTTAACCTTCCTTCGAGAGAAAAATTTCAAAAATATCAAAACTAATTTGAATAGAGTCTAAAATCAAAAAGGGGGAAAAATCTATTAAATATGAGTTTGGGTTGAAAAATGGTCTATTAAGCCTCCACTGTCTGCCTTGGCGCACAAAAGTTGTGTTGGGGTGGGCATATGATGCAATACTATCCCTAGGACAGTGGCACCTACGCCTAGGCATAGGCTGCGTGTGCCCAGGCATGGGACGAGATTCTAACGGGAGTTGGGGTGTGAGTGCGTCCCAACGCCTGTTGGGTGCTTCTGCGCACCTCTGCTGCGTGTTCTGGCGTGCCCGCCATTGTCCGTTCGCCGTTTAAGCACCATGTTCGCCATTTCTCGTTGTTTTTTCACCATTTTCGCTATTTCACCATATTTTATCATTTTCAACTTTAATTTCAAGGTACATTCAACAATTTCCACTTTCACTTGAAATCATCCATGTATCATCTTTGTCTTCTCTAAAGGACAATCATTTGAGTCTGTAAATATTTATTAAATTCAAGCAATGTTCAAATTTGATTCCTGAAATGGGCTTCGTCAACAAATTTGCCGAATTATCCTTGGTCCTAACCTTCTCCATCAAAACAACACCTTGAGACACCATATCATAAATAAAGTGATGCCTCATATTAATGTGCTTTGTTTTCTCGTGAAATGCTAGATACTTTGACAAGTATATGACGCTCTGACTATTACAAAATATTGTAGTAATATCATAACTCATACCCATATCATCAACCAACCCCTTTAGCCAGATGCCTTCCTTCATGCCTTCAGCTAAAGCCATGTACTCAACCTCTATTGTGGACAATGTAATTGATGACTGCAAAGTCACTTTCCAGCTAATACTACAACTCGAAACACAAAACACATGGCCTTTCATAGGCCTTCTACTGTCCAAATCTCTGGCATAATCTGATCCACAAAGCCGACAAGTCTAGGATTAGAATTCAATTGATTATATCATCAAACATCTATTTGCAGAGCCTCTTAGATGCCTCATAATCTATTTCACTGCTTGCCAGTGCATCTTTCTCGGCTTGTACATGTACATACTCACAACACTGACAACATGAGAAATATTTGGCCTAGTGCACACCATGGCTTGCATTAAACTACCAACTGCATTAATATGTGGCACATTAGACATATGCTCCACCTCATCTTACAGTATTCGATGATAGATTTGATGAGAGCCAAAAATGCACTGTGAGTGGCGTACTAACTAGCTTGGACTTATCCATCCCAAAATGCTCTAGTACTTTCTCAATATATTTTTGCTGAGACAAGTACAACAACCCAGAGTGTCTATCTTGGACAATCTCTATGCCTAATATCCTCTTCATCTCAAATTCTTCACTCAATAGAACCTTTAACACATTAACCTGAGATATGTTTCTAGAGAAAATCAACATATCATCAACATAAAGCAACAAATAAACGAGAAGACCATCAATACATTACTTATAGTACACACAACAATCATAAATACTTCTAGTGTACCCAATCTTAGTAATAAATACATCAAACCTTTTATACCACTGCTTGCGAGACTGTTTCAAGCCATATAAAGACATCTTCAAAAAGTATGTTTGATTTTCCTTTTTGGAAACAATGAATCTATCTGGTTAACTCATGTAAATTTACTCCTCCAACTCACCATGCAAGAATGTTGTTTTCATATCCATATGCTCAAACTTAATATTAAATATAGCTACTATGGCAAGTAACATGCGAATGAAGGAGGTATACTTTACAATTGTGGAGAACACCTTATTAAAGTCAACTCCCTCTCATTTCTTAAAATCCTTAGCAACTAATTGTGTCTTATAGTGAGCATCCTCAACCCCTAGAATTTCTTCTTTCCTCTTGTAGATCCATTTGTATCCAACAATTTTTCGCCCTTTAGGTACATCAACAAGCTTCCATATTCTATTCTTATGTAAAGACTCCATCTCTTCACTCACAACAACTATCAATTTATGAGAACTTGGATGAGAAATGGCCTCTCTGTATGTGACTGGATCACCTCCCACAAACTCCTCGATTGAACTTAAAGTATAAGCAACTAGATTTGAATATGCAAATTGTTATGGTGGTTTGATTTGTCTCCTTCCTCTATAGTGAGCCAAATGATAGTTCTATAGTGAATCAGTTTCTTACTATTGATTAAGTGATAATGAGCTCTCACTTACTTTATCTATCACCTTCTGCTTCCCTTTTGAAACTTGTGGAGTGTCAATGTCAAACTACACCTTCTCCTTAATGCCTTCTTGACTATTTTCACCCTACTCCACTTTCTTTAACATAGCAGACTTATCGAATGTTACATCCTTGTTAATAATAACCTTGGAGTCTTTGTCATCAGTTCACCATAAACGATAATCCTTGACCTCATTTGCATAACCTAGGAATATGCATGTACTTCTTTGCCTTGGGCTCAAGCTTTTTATCATGAACATGAGCGTAGGTCGGATACCCAAATAGCCTCAGATTCAAGTAATCACCAAGAGACCCAAACCAAACTTCCATTGGTGTCTTGCAGTCTAAAGCAGTCGATGGTGACCTATTCACCAAATAACAAGCAGCATAAACAACTTCAGCTTAAAAATCCTTGAACAATTTGGTGTTAAAGAGCATGCATTTGGTTCTTTCCAAAATAGTCTTGTTCATCCATTCTGCAATTCCATTCTACTGTGGTGTATGAACAACTGTGCGATATCTCATAATCCCCTCCTTATCACAGAACTCATAAAATTTCTCATTGCAAAACTCCAAGCTATTGTCAATTTTCAAGCGTTTGACCTCCTTCCCAGTCTACTTCTCAATTAAGGTCTTCCAGTACTTGACGTTGACAAATACCTCATCCTTATACTTCAACAAGTATACCTATACTCTCCGTGAAAAACCATCAATGAATGTTAATGTGTACCTAGCATACCCTTTGAGGGAACTTGAGAAAGCCCCTAAAGATCTGAGTGAATATAATGTAAAGTGTTCTTAGTCCTGTGAACTGCGGTGCTGAACTTTACCTTGTGTTGCTTGCTAATAACACACTGCTCACAAAAATCTAGCCCCCCAATTTTTTCTCTACAAAGTAAACCCTGTTTGCTCAATTATGGTATTCCCTTCTCACTCATATGTCCAAGCCCCATATGCTAAAATCTCGTAGTATCATTTAGTGATGAAGAAACTGCTGCAGTACTAGAAACTGTACTACCTTACAATATGTAATGGCCATTCCTCTTTTCCCCCTTCATGATTACCAGAGCACTTTTCTATACCCCTAAAACTCCATCTCAAACTCTATACCTACGTCCATTCTTATCTAATGTACCCAACGATATTTGATTTTTCTTCAAATTAGGAACATGGTGTAGATCTGTCAACGTCTTCACAATTCTATCGTGCATTCTGATGCTCACTTTGCCAATCCCTACAACTCTATAAGATGCATAATTTTCCATGAGCACTTTACTACCATCATATTTGCGATAAGTAGTGAACTAATCCTGTCGTGGGCATATATGGTAGGAACAACTATTAATCAAAATCTAATCAAAACTTAGAAGACTCTTAGAACAAGTGCTCTGTCAGACTCATCCTTAATAATTCCAGCAACATCATCCCATTTCTAATTAGAATATTTAATTGAATCCTTCGCCTTTCCACATTCTGGGCAATTTTGTTTCTAGTGACCATTTCCTCCGCAATTATAGCATTTATGGTTTACTTTAGGCTTGCCTTAAGAATTAGATCGGCCTCTAATCTTTTCCCTTTCTTTCTATCTTCCCTTTGCAACCAATCCTTCCTTACTTTCACTGTCATTACTGCCTAGGATATGTTTTCTCAATTTATTCGAATTCAATGAGGCCTTCACATCCTTCCTTGATATCCTATCTCTCCCATACAGTAAAGTAGTAACCAAGTGCTCAAAGGATTTAGAAAAATAACATAAAAGAATTGTTGCTTGATCTTCATCGTCAACTTGCACATCTATACTAGCAAGATCCAATATCACCTTATTGAAACAAACAATATATTGAGGAATAGATGTACCTTTATTTATCTTGAGGTGTAGAATCACTATTTCAAATACAACTGATTTGTAAGGGACTTCGTCATATACATATTCTTCAGTTTTGACCACAATCCTATTGGTGTACGTTCTGTGATGACCTCTCTCAGTACATTATCTGCCAGCAATAATAAAGTACCATAAGCCTTCACTGTAAATTCATCCTTGTCTTCCTCTGGAACCATTTTTAACAAAAAATCTATAGCACTCTATTTGGGAGATGCCTGTTTCAGACCGAGATGCTATTCTAATCAATTTTCTTAAAAATTTCCAGAAAACAAAATATGCACCTTCAAAAAATAAAATAAAATCTCATCTTAAGTAATTCCATAACAATGCAGAGTGAATAAAATTATCCAATCAAATCTTAAAGTTCAAACTCCACATACATTTCCATAACCTTAAAATTTAAATGAATCTCCAACAACCCAAGATGATAAGCAACTTAAATTTCAAAGTTAGTCATGCTGAAAACGACAAGCAGAACCCAAGTCCTCATAACAAATCACAATTGCTCACAGGCTCATGATTTAACCCATACATTAACATCATTTGTCAAGAACTCTAACCTATTACACCTTACAGTAGAAAAAGGACATTAACCCAACGACCTACGCACTTTTTTATATACAAACATAACATATCGCATCCTTACCATTTATAGATACCCTGGTAACAATATTTACACTACGTAAAAGGTAGCCCAAACTCATGGTGCCTTTTATTTCTTCAATATAGGGCAAAGAATAGAAAGAACAACACAAAGAGGTTAGTCCAAATGACTCAGTGAGGCAAGCATGTACATGCAGAATCAAACAAAATGGAATGAAATATACATATATACGAAGAACATTCATTCCAAATATGGATAACTAAAAGTACAAGTTAAAGTAGCTGGATATTAGGGAAATGAAAGATTTTTACGGAATCCACAAAATAAAACTAGAGACCAGCACTTCTTAACTAGCACACAATGAGCTAACTCAATGCTATCCTATAATAGTGAAGAAGCATCTTAATTTTAATTGGATTTCATAGAAAATTTCAAAACCTCATAGATAGGATTAGTTTTAAGGAACCAAGTAAGTAAAGTATTTCATAAAAGACTCAAATTTCAAAATCTAGAATTTCGTTCTGTTTTATAAAACAGACTGTATAAGGAACATTTCAAAAAACCAGTGGTATAAGCATTTTTTTTATAAATTTGACCATTGAATGGCCTTCTACCTTATGATTCCCAGCATTTGATATAAACAATCCGATAATGGAACGACCTTCCCTCTAATATTGCCTCGACAAACGGCCAACTCGTCAATTATCGTAATACAAATTGGTAGGATTGATGCCTCGCTAATCGAGCCTCGAGCAACAGCCAACCTTTGACTGTCCCGAAGTAAGAATTGCAAATTGGGTTTTGGTTGGTAGACCAGCCACCGACAGCTCAATGCCATCCCGATCGTCTTGCCAACCAATCCTATGGGCCCAAAATTCTCCAAGGACATCCCCAGGGATAAGATGATATGACATGTATATGTATACGAGAGTCTCAGCAGCCAACACAGAAAATGCTACAGTCGCTTTATAAAGCAAAATAACTTTTAAAAGTAACTTTATAGGAATTCAAGAAAGTCAAATAAACGAACATTATCGACCAGTTAGCGTGACAACCTCATATCTAGTATGAATCAAGAATGGCTAGTCCACAAGACAACCTCGCAAACCACATTATAAAATATGACAATTATCTCAAAATGACTCAATTAAATCATAGTTTAACAATTTTGGTGTTTGAAAGTTTTGTAGTTCGATTAAAAGATTTCCAAGTTCAATTCAAATGAAAATATCAGCAAGCATGAAATCTCAAGTGACACATTTTAGATAGGAACATTAGATAAGGGAGTGATACGAAGCATTCAACTAAAATCTAGAGTTCACCGCACGAGTTCAAAGATAAGTCATTCACAATCAAAATGGCACGGAGAAATGAATCAATCTCAAATTCAAGAAGGAATGCTTAGGCCAAAAATATAAAATTACTATATGTAAGTTCTTTGCCCAACAAGAATATCTCGTACTATCGAGTATATACCTTACCTGGTATTTTATGTCCAATTCAGGAGCCTCTACTAGTTAGGAACACTTGGATCCTTGTCGCCTATTTTCAATCAGAATGCAAAATAAGTATTGATATTAGTATAATGTTTAACTACTAGAAATTGTGGTTATTTACATGTTCTAATTATATAGCCTCGCTCATTCTATCTCAGTCCTTGTACTGAAGTACTTAGATATACAATCTATTTTCCTTAATTACCTAATTCATAGTTATTAGATTTGTTACACACTCAGCTCGTTTAGATGATTAAGGGTTTATTATGAATTTCATTAACAATTGGGCTTTTTAAACCTGCCATTTTGGTCAAATAACATTAGTTAAACATGTATAAGTTTCAGGCTAGTATTTCACTTTTGATAGTAGCATTTAAATTAACATTCTTATTCCATAATTGATAAATTTAGCCTAGATCCATGAATTTAACATGCGTCTTCATAATATTCAAGTCTCATCATCGCTTCACATTTTCGACTTCTTAGAGGCATCAATTAGCTTAAGTAAAAGTAATTAGTCTCTTAATAGCGATTCAGCCCATGCTTCACTTATAATTAAAATCCTATTCGATCATTTCAGTCCATAATAATAATTTTGGCATAATTAACTTGACTTTACATCGAAAATTAGTTTAACACTTTGATAGAATCATATTAGCAGATAATTAACTATTTAAACAAAATTTTAGCAATTTGCATTGGGTTCGGAACCAAATCACAACATGAATTCAGCCCGTATGCATTCGAAATAGAATTCCCAGTTTCTTACCTTGGAGTTGCCAGAGTGCTGCTGTGCACCATTGTCTGTCGCCGCCGGAGTTGAGGTTTGCCACCACCAATAGGTGCACCTCAACGTGTAGAACAAAACCCCTCAACTAATTTTGTGCTTTGCTGCTTGGCCACTGGTTAATTGGACGGAAGTCGCCACATCCTGCCACTTGTCGCCGCGTGCTTCTCTCCACAATTACTCATTCTCCAATGGTCAAAAACCCTAAATTGAAGGTACTGGCGTGTTCTTCTAACTGAGCCTGTCACAACCTATGCTTTCACCATGAGTTTCAATCATCGGAATCGACGCGCTCACTACCTACGCCGTGCATCCCGTTCGGCTTCAGTTTTCCAGTGATCCACATAGTGGTTTCGGGTAATCTTAGTGTCAATGTGATCGCTAGAGTGAGAGGGAGGTGTTGTGGTTGTGGTTTCGAGTTTTCTGGTCACAACAAGAGGGTGGCTGGTAGAGGAGGTGACGGTGATGCATTTGGAAATTAAAAGAAATGCCGGGCCCTCTGTATATAGATATTTCAAAACTTTGATATTATAATTTCCACCCCAGCACTTTCTCTTGTATTCAGTTGAGCCCAATGATCTTCTAGTCTTTAATTGTTCTCCCTCAACTTCCTTATTTATGTATTAGCCCCCTTGAATTTTCAAATTCCTTACAATATATTAAGTCTAATCAAATTACTTTTCTAGCCCCCTCAAGTTTCTAATATTGCGCTAAAACCCTGAAGGATTTAAATTTAGTCCACTTGAGCTTGACCCTAAATTTTATTATTTTGAATTTGTTGCTAATTCCATTTTCAATGTCTAAAATTAGTCCAATGTGTTAAATTAAAGTCTTCTAATAGAATTTTCTACATCATGAACTCAGGGGTGTTACAATCCTCCCCCCTTGAAAGAATTTGGTCTCCAAATCCTCTTCTTACATTAAAGAAAACTCAAAACATCATCGATGCTCATAAGAGGTATCGACATGGGCATATTTCTTCAGAGGGTGACTCTAAAGTTTTTCCCAAAACATTGTAAACGAAATCATACCTTAGACTAATGGGCCTTCCCCAGTAAGGAGAATCAGCCTGAGTTGGGTCCCTTTGTCTTCGACTAGACTCTGTAACTTGTTCACCTTGAATATGGGAGATGGATTTTCTGCTCCTCGAACAATCCCTTACACAATGTTGATCATTGCCACATCACATGCATTTTTCGTCCTTTTTCTAACATGTAGAGTCACTATAACAGGTGTCACCACAAAATTCACAAGCTCTCCTTGGATTCGGTTGGATTGGACGAATGTTAGTTCTAGTAAGAGAGAGGTGGTTGACTGATGTCTGACTTTGAACCCTTTGTTGCTTCCTTCTAGAGTCATTTCTCTCCCCACTTTGAGTCATAGACCCAAGAGTCTTTCCCCATTTAATCTTCTCTTCAATTTTATGTAGCTCCTTAAGTTTCGATTCTGCTTGCATGGCCATACTATAAATGGGCAATTCGCAAGTTATAAGGATTTTCTGCAACTCAAGCTTTAGACCTTCAACAAATTTTCTTATTCTGCGTTCCTCATCACCTAATACGTGAGTTGCATATCGGAGTAAGTGGTTGAATTTGGCTTCGTATTGCCACATTGACATAGATCCTTGAGTAAGCTCTATAAACTCATGCTCCTGAGCATTTTTTACGACTTCATGTATAAATTTATTCATAAATTCACTTTTAAAGTTCTCCCAAGTACAAGGGGTTCCTTCTTGATCCCACCGTTGGTCCATTAATTTCCACCAATGATAGGCACCTCTCCCAAAAGAAAAGGTGGCATGTCTAACTTTATGTTCTTCTGGATAATTTAGTGCTTGAAAAATTTGCTCAATCTCCCCGACCCATACTTCTGCCTTTTGATAATCTGATTCACCCATAAACCTTGGGGGGTTATGTCTAAGTAACAATTCTAGCATTTGACCCATTACAGGTTTTCTATACGTCAAGAACTGCCAATTTGACTTTGCTGCTGACAGAATTGCATGAATTATTACCATGTGATGAACATCTGTTCTATAGCTTGTCCTTCGATTCCCTAGTTTAATGTGGGGTCCGATCGTTCTTTCTCTTGTGGAGAGGTGTCCTTGGCCAGAAGTATTTCTCATTTGGCCCTTTTGTGCTTCAACTCAATTAATGGGTAGTCATCCTCTACGACCTCGAACATGCCAAGATAAGGGAAGTGGTTGAGGCTGTTCTTGTGACGCCATTTAGTATATAAAAGTCTTCAAGTCTTACTGGTTATGCTAAATCTAGAGCATTGAATAAAATATCTCTTAAGTGATATTCAAACGTTTGCTTATTTATATCATAATATATAAGGATAGGTTTAGTACAAACACATTATGCAATAGAAATATAATTACGCCAAACCAACGTAAGCAAATGAGCTCACGTAAATTTATTCATAAGTTCATATAATATATTCGTTAAACTCATTATTTTTGTCTAATTAAGGATGAAAAAGTTAACTAATTCTAGTATTATTATCAAAACAACACATTTTATTTTACTCCACATATGATTATATATGAAACATGTTTGTCTTCCTGTGAATACATACAAATACATACTTTAAGTATTCTACATGTTCCATCTGTTGGATTCCAAAATTTTCCTTAGTCGAGTTAAGGCATGGTTAATTATCTCCGAGGTACTGATCAATTTTACCTATTATTTCCATGAAAATATTATTCTCTCTTTCCTCAAATTTGTAGTATGATTTCTCAAAGCCTCATTTCTCACAAGCGGTCTTTCCTACTTATCCATTGTCATCTTTTAATCAAACTAGTGTGCTCTTCCACTATTAATAAACTAATTACATCAGATATTTGAATCGCAATCATATATATACATGTCATTTACTGGTCATCTTAAACGATCTCCTTATTTTCCTTATTTCCCCCTCAAATGCCGCCATGGAATTGTACATATCAGTCCTATTTTTGAAATGCCAGTTTCGAATTAACCTCGTCATCTATAT
This sequence comes from Jacaranda mimosifolia, assembly GCA_018894105.1. Lineage (NCBI taxonomy): Eukaryota > Viridiplantae > Streptophyta > Magnoliopsida > Lamiales > Bignoniaceae > Jacaranda > Jacaranda mimosifolia. The sequence continues at coordinate 8,622,069 of CM032123.1, forward strand.
CTCAATCCCATATATTACAAAATACTTTATTATCTACAGCATTTCAATTTCCAAGTTCCATTATCACAAAAATACTCACACAACAATGTAATCCCAAAGATATTATCCCACCAACATTAGTAAAGTCTATGCGTGATAACTTAAAGTAATAGACTATATACTGGCCATCCATCTTAGTACTAATCCTTTACTCTTTCATACCAGGCATTATTCCAAAAGTTCACATCCTAACTAAATTCTCAAGTCAAACCTAATCTCCACTAATCCATAATTCCCATATTCTGAGGCCTCTATCCCGGCATAGCTTAGGTTTCCAAACCTAAGCTCTGATACCACTTCTGTAATGCCCCATCCAGAAGGTGCCTGTTTTGGATTAAGGTGCTACTTTGATTGATGTTCTTAAAAATTTCCAAAAATAAAATAAAATATGCATCTCCAAAAAAAAAATCTCATCTTAAGTAATTCCATAACAATGCGGAATGAATAAAATGCTCCAATCAAATCCTAAAGCTCAAACTGCACATGCATTTCCATAGCCTTAAAATGTAAATGAATCTCCAACAATCAAAGATGATAAGCAACTTAAATTTCAAAGCTAGTCATGTTGAAAACGACAAGAAGAACATAAGTCCTCATAACAAATCACTATTGCTATTTATATGTGTATGGAACTGCTGTCTTTCGGCCAATCTCACTATTAATTAATGTCATTTAGCTATATTCTTTCGATTATAGAGTGTTGAAGTAGAATTATTAAAAGATAAAATTGGGCACATTCACAAATTTCCTAAAGACGATAGGGTTTAGGGTTGTTTTGGTGCTTTGTTGTTCTAAAAATGAGCATAAGAATGATACTGCACGCTTATGCAGAAGCGTTCTTTTTTTATTTATTTATTATTTTTTTATCTTTAATAATTTATAAGGAGTTTGAGCATTAATTAGTTCCCCATTTTGACTCTTAACTAAATTACTATACAATGAAACAATAAATAAAACCTTAAAGTGAATAATTATGGGTTTGATGTGTAATAACCATATAATTGTAGTCTTCGAATTTTGAAAAGTGAAGCCAACACCTGTGATATATGCTGGTGTTTTGGTTTTATTTCTTCATTATACTTTTCGTTCCATTAATTTGATTTGATTAAGTTCCAGTTCCTACTCTTAACTAGAATAGGTTTTGTATGGAATGAGACTTCTTAATTCCTGTTAAGCTGGATTTCTTGGAATGTGGAATCGAAATACATAATCAATCGTCTCTCCCTGTGAGAGTTTTGTCTCCATAACTTTGGAGTTGTTTCTCTTCTTCTGTAGTCTTATTTTCCCAATTGTCTTCTTAAATTTCTATCCTCCGTCATCTCTCGTCATGTAGCTGTGTTGAATATGGACATTGATTTGAAGAAATTTACAGAAAATCTTGCCCTAATTGATGTGGAGAAGGGCGCCCTCGAGGTTTTTGATACTAATTGGAATAAGGAGGCCTTTGATCCAGATCTGACATTAGTGGGACGGCTTTTAAACTCAGAATCTTACAACTTTGGGGCTTTGAGCACAAAGATCATTAAAATAATGAATCTAGGAAGAGGAGTTGACATCAAGCATGTTGGAAACTCCAAGTTTTTATTCATTTTTAATCATGCTAGAGATAAAATGAAGGCTCTACAAGGCTGCCCATGGTCTTTTGATAGACTTTAGTTGTTCTAAGCGAAGTGGATAGAAACCAGGACCCCTCCATAATGGACCTTGATTATTTAGATTTTTGGATTCATATAAGAGGCCTTCCTTTGTTTAAGAGAACAAAAGAAATTGCTCGCATGATTGGCAATAGAATTGGAGTGTTCAAGGATGTTGACATCAATCAATCAGGCAACATTGGCTAGGTTTTTATTAGAATAAGGGTCAGCATAAATATTATGAAACTGCTTTGCCGTGTTCTGCAAATATCAGGCAGCAAGGGTGATCAATTGATTCTTACTATTCAATATGAGCGATTACCCAACTTTTGTTACATTTGTGGAATGATTGGGCATGTTTCAAAAGATTGTGCTCTCCGGTACAACGAAAGTTTTAAACCGGATGAGGAGTATTAATACGGGCCTTGGCTTCGGGCTAACCAACCCATTGATCGTTCGGGTATCTTCTCGTCACTCAACCCAGCTGGAAATGTTTTGATGAATATGACCAATATCCTGGATAGACACATTGAAAATAGCAACTCCATTCGAGGTTATCCTGGAACCAGGAAAGATAGCTTTTTTGGAAACAAACTAGCAAATTCTGACATTCAAGGCATAATGAAGATTCCCAGTAATCTTCCTAGAATTAGTCCCGAAAATCAGGAGCTATCCTCTGAGAATAATCTTGAAACGGCTGGATATCCAGAAAGGAACCTCATTTGCAATTCATCTCGAGTGATTGGACTAGGAGATAAGGGGCCCCATAACCATAATAAAGAGCCCATTTATAAACCCACTATTCACGCATCTCATCAGGTGGGTCCTAGTAAAATTATGGGCCTAGAGTCCCTGAAGGATATCACTAATCATTCGCAACCCAAGAACACGTAGCAAACCAGTTTTTTGTGTTCTTTTCAAATGTGTGATTAATTTTTTATTATCTTTTTTATTTTACAACAAAATAAATATAGGTCCATTGCCATATTTTTCTTTTAGATTTGATTTTTGTTCTTTTGTTTTTCTTTCTTTTCAAGAGTTTGATTAAATTTTTTGTCCTCTTTTTGTAGAGAAAAGCATATATGCATCGTCATATTTTTTTCTCATGTATCACTGTTGAGCATTTTTTTAATTGAGAAAGAGAGAAAAAAAATATCTCGCGGAGAAATTGCTTGAAAAAATGGTTTATTTGAATTAATTAATTTTATAATGTATCTGTTTTTCATAAGAATATATATTATAATATAAAATAAGTAGTTTTCCTTTATCCTTCATATTAAAGTGATTTAAGAAAATTTTAACCTTTGGTAATCATTGAAAGTTAAAGATAGATTTATGTATTTCCAGGCTTAAAATAGATTCAAAGGCATGTGTTTTCTTGCTTAGGTTTTTTAAAATCTTTTTCTATTCCAGTATATGGCGAAATTCAAGGCTCCATTGATGCTATATATGGGCTAATGAAGTCATGTTACACTGATCAAGGTAATGCCCAAAAAGAAGGAGAGATTTTAAACATTTGAATTTAACCAAATTGGCAAATTGTGATGTAGACTACTATGCAACTGAGGAAGATGGTTAGAGTGTGTATAATCCAACTCAATTCCACTTTCAAGCCAAAAATCTAATAAAAAGCATCAATTTGACTGTTTCAATAAAAATTGTCTTCCCCCAAAACATAAACAAACATAATAAAACTTTCTAAAACCAATTTTTAACTATTCCCCAAAATATAACCAAAAATTCATTACATTCCTCAACAAAATTTCCCCAAAATATAACCAAAAATTCATTACATTCCTCAACAAAATTTTCACATTCTCCAACCTCACTTTCAACATTCATTCTCCCAAAACATATATTAGAATCACACAGAAAACATAACCAAATATTGTCTTAGTTTAAATTTTTAAGCATTTTCTAATGTATGATGCTTATTTGTTTTTGTTTATGAAATAAATTTTACTTTTTTTTTCATTGACAAATGAAGAATCTAAATTTATATAGTTCAATATGTTTTTATAAATCATTCATTTAATAATGTTGAAAAAAATGAAATCCTATCTCAAATCAAATTATATTATCCCCTTCTATTTGATATGGATAAAATAAGTTAAAGGATTGATTTGCTTTCGTTTTTCATGTATTGAATTCTCCATTTTACTTCACATACTGCATTGACTATTTTAGCCAATCAAATAATTAAAGAGTAGCTATAATAATAGAGAAGATAGATAATATATAAACAATCTTAATAAAAATTTATTAAATTTTTTAAATACAAGCAAATGCGAATTACCTTAAAATATATGCATGCATGAGTTGCTAGAGGTATTTTTTAAGCCTCCATGATTAAATGTAAACAAAATAGTGAAAAACAATCCAAGAGAGTCGGAAGATTTGGAAACTTCCGAATTACCCAAAAATTATTTTGATATTCTTTAATATTAAATCATTCATTTAATAATGTTGAAAAAAATGAAATCCTATCTCAAATCAAATTATCTTATCCCCTTCTATTTGATATGGATAAAATAAGTTAAAGGACTCCATTTTACTTCACATACAAGCAAATGCGAATTACCTTAAAATATATGCATGCATGAATTGCTAGAGGTATTTTTTAAGCCTCCATGATTAAATGTAAACAAAATAGTGAAAAACAATCCAAGAGAGTCGGAAGATTTGGAAACTTCCGAATTACCCAAAAAATATTTTGATATTCTTTAATTTTGAGTCTTTAATTTCTGATATTCTTTTTGTATAAATTAAATATTTGATTAGAGTTATTTCATAAATGATGATTTGGAGGTATAAAGTATTTTGAGTTAAAGTATCATTTAGTTTTATATTGATTTTACTAGCAATTATCTCACATGGTTTCTACTCACATAAATATTTTTTAGTGTATTTTATATTGTTTAGCGCATAAAATTATAGATAATAACTATATATTTCAAACATCAATTAACTTCTATTACAGTTAAAGAAAAATATAAACAAAGATATAAAATACATCAAAAAATATTTATGCATGTGAGAATCGGGTGAGACAGCCGCTAGTTATGTAAAAAGATTAAAGATAACTTCCACTTTACACATAAGAGGAGTTCCCTTTTATTAAGGATGAGAATAGGCTAGGCTATTTGTATGGACCTATTGCCTAGCCTATTTAGTAAAAATGCCAGATCAAGGCTTAAGAAGCAGTGTTTTTAACTAAATAGGCTTGACTCAAGCTCTTCTAAATGCTTGTAAAGCTAGGCCGTCCCGTTTATCTTTCTTCATATAAAGAATACAATAATCATGATATAATATTAAATAATCAATTGTATTTAATTTCTTTAATTAGTCCTTTATGAAATTCTTTATGTCGTTTAGTATTAATTTTTGTTAAAGTAATATTTTTTTTTATACTTAAATTTGAATTGTCATAATTATGCATTAGTTATTTATTATTTCAATTATTGCCTATCAAGATTTATTATAATTTTGAGCATATTAAAAATTTAGACTTACGTGGAGTTTAGACTTAATTGAAGCCTTATTAGAAAATAGACTTTTAGGTAGATTTTAGGCTGGGCTAAGTCTTTAGAATTTATTAAAAAAGTCAGGTTTAACATTACAAAAATGCCTATCATATATAATAGGCTAAGCTCAAATTTATCATTTGTATAACAGGCGTGGCCTATTTAAATTAAAGTTTAGCCTAACCTTTTCTCATACCTATCTTTTATAATAGTATAGACATATAAATTTATAGATGCGTTGATAAAAATCGGAGTGTTCCCCCTTTTATTTTGTTGTATACCACGGCTTGATATACTCAAGTGCAATTTAATGTGTTAATTGTGAATCCATCGTTTTGGTTCAATTAAGGAAGCAATTAGTTTCGATAAATGTGCTTAATTTGAAGCATTTGATTGACTTTGCTTAGGGTTGTAAATGGGCACGATTTTATCCTATCTAGATCCATAGATATAATACATTACACAGATTTAGGCCCAGAGTAAATTTACATCATATTCAAACCTAAGTCCAAACTGAATAAAAAAAAAATTTTAAATGGGTGTGGGTGAGTTTTTTACCCACCAAATACCCATTTACTCTAAATGTTTTAAACTGTTAGATTTTATCAAATCTAACGGTCTAGATTAATCTAAATTCAAAGGGCTAATTTATTCACTTCAGGTTGAAAATTTTGGTCCACAAGAGAGACATGGCTGCCTTTTCTCCGCTCCTCCACATTTGCCGTTGCGCCGCCACCATATTTGTTTCTTCGATTGCTGGCTCGCCACCAGTGTGATAGTCTCTTTTGTTGCTTCCACTACTTCATTTCTACCCACTTTGCTGCGCCGTTTCCAATTTAAAAGTGTAATATTTTTAGTCTTAACACTTTGGCTTATTGTGTTTGAAATAGATAGAGGTTGGTCTTGTTGAGCTTGAGTGTTGAATGGATTTTGGCATACGTGGAGATGACTTTTTTTTTGCTTTGTTAAAAAAGATGAGATTTTGGGGACTCTTGAGTTGTAATTTGAATCAATAGGCAAAAAGATTAGGGATTTAGGAGGATGAACTGACGATTTTGTGAGAGAAGAATGGGATTTGAGTATAGCACTCAATAGATTTATAGCTTTTACTTTACAGCAGAAGCAGAATCTCTCCTTCTTTTTTTTTTTTTCTTCCAAATTTCTAATTGCATTTTCATTTTTTAATAAAGTTTTGTGTAATCCCCACCACAAAAACATTGGGCCCGTTCTTTACCAATTTCTTAAAATATTTTTCAACTCACAAAACAATTCCAAAACATGTACATATTCTCCAATTCTTCTCCCAAAATACAAAAATTTTATAACCAAAAAACTCCTCCTAAAACAATCTCAAAATACCTACACCATCATTTTCTCACTCTACCTTCATATCTCTCATTCATTTATCACTTTCTTACTTCACTCATCTGCGCGCATGCGCGCGCACACACACAAGAAAATATTAAAATTTTACTAGTTATAAAATTTTAAAACTTATGTTTACAAATTTAATTAAAGTAATTGTCAAATTTAATTAAATATTATTTATATTATTATTAAATAATTTATTTACTAGATAACATATTAAATTAATTAATTAATTAATTAAATAATGTATTTAGTTATATTTAATATTTAATCTATTAATTAAATATTACATTTATTCATTTAATAAATAATTTAAGATGTTTTAATTTGATATAATAAATAAATTAATCTTCTTAAAAAAAAATCTTTGTTAAATATTAATCTTCACATTTTGTAGCACCCCACCTGGTATAGCCCACAAGCCGGGATGCCACCCAGTTCAATCCTATAGCATGCAAACACCATATCTAATAGGCCCATAAAATTTTTCACAATTCTCCAATAAACCACAATGATCATAATAATTCACAACATGCTTCAAACTTAATGCAATAATATCATAGTTCCATAAGTCATGCTAATATACCAACAATATTCAAAACCAAAATGTTGTCACAAGTAACACAATTCATACATGCTGTAAATCTAAAGTTCATCCTAACATATTACAACATCTCTAAAACCAAATCTAACCAACAGTGAATTCATATATATACATACTTCACCCAATCACTAATACAACTCATTCCTATCAGACCTGCCATCAGCCATCGTCCTCTATCTCATACCTGTCTGGAGAGGAAATAAAATGATACATGAGGGTGAGTCTTAAGGACTTAGTAAGGGATAATGTAAAACAACACACAGATCTATCGAAGAATCAATAATTCAATAGAGTATTTTCCTGGCATAGTAAAACAAGCAAAACACAGATATGCCAGAATAAAGACTGTAACGAGTAGCTAAGCTACTAGCGTTTGCTAGGTCGGGAGTTGTAACCGTTGGCTTAATGGCTGTTTGACTCGACTGATCCTATTCGGGAGGTATAGAGCATCTCAACTGATCACAGTTTGGGAGGATTTTCTGTTGGCTCGTTTGGCTCGGGACATCAGCCTGATCTAGACTGGTAAATCACTCCAGCCTTATTGCTCCTTGAGCAGAGTACAATCAAGAATAACAATCCCAAACAACATATGTAATTCAAATAACTCAAAGACAACATTTGTATCCGATTCTCCTTATTCCGTCCAAACTAAATGAAAATCCAAGCAAGACAGCTCAATACAAGTATGATGCCTAAGCGGAACACCTAGTATATTGCTGACACCCAAGGGGAACCCTTGGCACATCACCAGCGCCTAAGGGGAACCCTTAGTGCATCACTGGCACCTAAGGGGAACCCTCAGCGTGTCATAAGCATCCGAGCATTCCACTAGGATTAACACTCGGCCTAATAAATCTCCGCACATATATCACATATCAATAATGGGTTGCCGTCATTGCTACACAAATGCTATACCAAATAAATCAATTGTGCCGGCAAGGCTACAAATAATAACATAGAATGATTCAAATATGCCAACAAGGTAAATCAACAATATACGAATCAAAGTCATATAAGCCGACAAGGCCAAACACGTGATAAACAGAATGAATTCAATCTGATTGATATCGAATAGGACAACAAAATGTTCTTGGCGCCAGAATGGAAACATTTAACTTAACTGAAGTAAAGTCAATGAACCAAACCCTCACAAGGGTATACAAATTCAATTAACATATAACAATCAATATGTTCAAACAAATCACTGAATTCAATAATCAGGAATCAATCATTTCCTAGACAAAGACAACTTTAACACTCACAGGGGATCCAAAACAAGTTCTAGATTAGCAAACCCTTACAGGGGTACAACAAATATTGAATAAGCTTGTACAAAGCAAGTACCAATTGGTAGGCCCTTACAGGGGTACATCAAACAATGGATAGCTGTATACAAGACAAGTACCAGGCTGGTAGACCTTCACAGGGTTTTCAAAATGGATAACAGACAGGTTCAATCAATACAAGTACCAAAGCGGTAGGCCCTCACCTTAATATCCTCAATGATGCAATCAAAGCTTATTGATCTTCGGAACCCAGTTCTTCATCACCTAACCAATGAGTAGGTTCACTGTCAAGATCCTCATTTGACCCTATAATTATAGTTACTAGATTAATAGTCTAAAATCAATAATTACTCAGTTAATACGGTAGTTTAGGGTTTATTACAATATTATCGTTACATAATGTGTTAATTTGACCGTTATTACGGAAATATTTTTGGGGTTCATATTTATTCCAGTAAAAGGAAATATAATTGGATCATTAAATTACATAATTAACCTTATGATGTTACACAATGTCGATTATAATAGCCCAATTACCATTAATAATCCAAGTTTGTTGCTTAGGTTGCGATTACATAAAATTAGGATTATATCATCTAATTAACCATATTTTTTCACATAATATAATAAATTCGGGTCCACTTGGTCTATAGTATACATGCATGTCTCAATTTTTCCGATCACATTACGTGTTCTTTCCGATTATACAAGGCATTGTAAAAATTGGTACGGGTATACACATACATGCAACACAAATTAACCTAATTTCTGTTAGTTACCCAAATCTTTGTTATCGGAGCGAAATTTCCACGATCAGTTTCCGCACATGTGTTCCTTGCGACGAGATGAGGAAACTGCCCTTTCGCTACCGTTGCTCTGCCGCCGGAGGTAGTCACCACCACCACCAATCGATGTCTTTCAGCTCAACAAACACAACCCCCGCATCAATTTCTCCAACCTCCGTTGAATTGAAGGTCAATTTTAGCTTCAACCACCCAGCAACACCATCTCCATCGCCGCAGTTTTCTTCCAATTTCGCCATTGCCGGTGGACGTTTTCAGGAGTTGAAGGTACCAATTTGTTCCTTGAGTCGTGGGCTACAAAACCCAGTATTCACACCCAAGATTCAGTCGCCGGAGTTGAGAGACCCATCACCACTTCTGCGGCATAACTTTGGCCTGATTTTCCCGTCACCTCACTGGTTGGATTTCGCTGCATGTTACACCATTGGGTTCCTGGTGAGGTGAGGAAGAGTTTGGCTGGGTTGTTTTTGAATTTCGAGGACAATCGGAGGAGGTCATCAGAGAGAGAGAGAGAGAGAGAGAGAGAGAGAGAGAGAGAGGAAAATGAGAATTTTGATATTTAAAAATGTTATTTTTAGAAATTGCGTATTGGCCCCCCTAAGATTTTATTTTAATATTTAATTAGGTCCTAGTAATTTTCTAGTGCCTCACATTGGCCCCTAAAACTAATTAGTGCCTCAAATTAATCCCTTTGACCTCCAAACCTTTTAAATATGTTGCAATTAAGTCTTTTCTATTTATGTTTTAACCCTCAAAAATTTTAAAATAAATAATTTAATTAATAAAATACACAAAAATTAATATTAAAGAAATTCTACCAATTGTACGATTTTTAGGGGTGTTACACCTTTATTCAAAATTATAATAAAAAATTTAATTATAGTATGATATGTATTTAATAATCTATTAAGTTTAATAAATTAATATTAATATAATTAAAGTAATTATTGGGAAAATTAATTAAATTTAAGTAAAAATTATTTGATTATTTACTAAATAATGTATTAATTAAATAATGAGCTAAAGTAATTAAGTAACATACTAAATTAATTAAATTAATTAATGTAATTGTTTAAATAACTTATTATTTATAAATTAATTATATTTCATATTTCACATATAATTTAATATTATGTTTATTTGTTTAATAAATAATTTAAGATGATTTAATTTCATATAACATAAAATTATTTATTTTTTTAATTTAGTGAATTGTTATGAGTATTATATATATAAATTATTAAATAAATTATTTTATTTAAATCAATAACCAAGTTTTATTTGCACATAAATTGTAACGCCCCGACCGGGAGGCGTCTGCTTCCGACCGATGTGCCACTCAAACAGTGCCACAAGTTATTCTTACAACCACAAATACACTTCTCAAAATTTCCAAAAATTAAATCCTACAACCATCTCCATCGGATACTTTTGAACCGAAACATTTCGAATCACACTTGGCACTCCTATCACCCTCATTGCCTCATGTGTCGCATGGACTATTCTGTCTTTATTACTCGACCTTATCTGGGGTAAATAACGGAGAACAATAATAAAACAACGTAAGTCTGAATGACTTAGTGAGATAGTTTAACAATAACAACAAGGTAACAATGTCACAATTATCATATAAGAGACAAATACATGTATAATTATTCTCAGGAGTTGTGAGAGAAGGTTTTAGTCAAAATTTAGAGTGATCCATCTCACCACCGTCCCATACCAGTGATGAGACTTCACAAATTCACTATCTCTTACAGAGAAATTTTAAATCACGATTATGATCATAAGGGATCGACATATCACTTTAACAATCACTGGTTTGTGTTAAATACTCGAGTTTGAAAGTATAACATAAAATTAATAATCACTTCCACACTTTTGCTATTGGTGGTTCTCCTACCTTATCGCTCCACTTTCGAGAACACGAAAAACCCTTATTCCTCCAAAGCACCGAGTGATCGGCTCGAACACTTAATCACTCACTGGGCATGGCTAGCCGCATGCCTAATCCCGCTCATAGGCATCTACCTCTACCTGGCCTACTGAGTAGGGATTATGTATGCATAGTGCACGGGTATCAGCCAAAAGATTTGTCACCGTCGGTTCGTTCCGCCCGGTCGCCTTTCATAACTGATCCCGGGGCCCACCCTCAAGGGTATTAAACACTTTCACTATTATCACTTAACACTTCCAACAACATTTCACTGAACGCATCAAGTCGTCATGTTAACACGAAACCACTAATTCAGCACCAGGCTAGTTTCAATATAGACATGGCGATAAGAACATATATTTCAAAACCACTTTTTAGCTTCCTCAACACAATCGCCAATTTCACATAAAGCGATACCAATCAAAATCAACAAAGGCACTTAGAATAAAAGGCGATGTGGAGTACTATTTTCAACACATAGATCGAAAGAAAGCAACAATCATGATATAATAGCCAGTATATAGGTTCTTTCCCCAGCAAAGAATCTCATATTAATGAGTATAAACACACCTGGCAAATGCAGAGGCATTCCTAGTCGTATGGTCGCTCAGGTTCTCTCTTCCTATTCTGTCCGAGAACTGTCATAAGATAACTCGAGTCATTATCTTATCAATCCTTTAAATCTTTAATACAAATACAACTAACGTCTTTATTAAACTTAAGGGTATTTTGACACAACCCCGATAATTCTTAAATGTTTGGAAAGTTCATGACCTGGTTTCCTGTTCATTTCAAGGTTCAGGTAAAATAGCCCAAACCAACATTGTTTTGTTTTTTGAATCATAATTTCTCAATGTACTTAAATGTCCTCATCAAATTCCTTGGTCATCTTAACTGTTCAGTCATAATTTTCAAATTCTATATGATATTCATATGTTTAAGATAATCATATGCCACCATCCTTAACTCGACAAGTCGACAACAATGGTTAAAAGCTTATTTAAGGTCTTAATTGAAATCTGACGATTCCTCTGAGTCGATTGAATTCAATACAATATTATTTATAAGATTAATACATAACCTTAGGCTACATCGTAGTTTAACAGTCCTAATTTAGGTCATAATTAAACTTTATCCAAAAATTCAATACATCCAATAATTTAATCGAATTAAAATTTGATTATTGAAATTTACCCATATTGGGTCGAACTGAGATCCAATCTCACATCAGAGCTAATCTAGACGAGTTCGAAATTAAATTATGCATAAACTGTCCAATCGCTACTGTCACGTGCCGCCGCCGAACCACCACGCGCCATCGCTGGAGATGGAGACCGCTGCTACCACAAGACGCATCTCGTCGAGGAGAGTAAAACCCCTCAACCAACTTTCAGTTTTGACGCCAGGAAGCCACTCAATTTGGCGTTTAAAGTCACGGCAACCCTAGCTCACCACCGTCGCGCCATCGCCTTAATTCTTCCACCACCGTCAGTCGAAACCCTGAATTGGCCACACCGTTGCCTTGCCCATGTGATTTGGACCAAAACCCACTAAACCCTTACCTCGTTCCGCCGCCGAAAGTGGCCTGACCGCCACCTCCGTCACTTGTCCGCCGTGGCTCTTCGTTTCCCGATGAATTCCTCGGTGGTTTTCATCATATTTGGTATGAACCCCTCCTTGAGCTGAGGGGAAGCTTTCTAAGGTTTCAGTTTTGTGTTTCACGATCATTTGCCGGTGATTCGCCGGTGGTATAGGTCTGGGGTAGTTTTTGGGAATTAGATAAAGTTATGTCCTCCTTCTATATATATAAAGGTATTTTCCAGCTTCTTCACTTTGGTCCCAAAACTTTTTGGCCGACTACAATCTTTCCCCAAACTTCTGGTTCGCCTTCAATTTGGTCCCTGAACTCCAATTAAGTCCTCTAACTTTCAACTCTTGCACATTGACCCCCAAGATTTATGTTTCTGGGCAATTGGGTCCAAACTTGCTTATTTTGAGGTCCTTAAACTTTTAACTCTCTCACATTGATCCCCAAAACTTCATAATTTTTAACAATTAGGTCCTTTTCTTATTTACAATTAAATCCTTCAATTCCCACATTTCTACCTAGACCTTTATTGATTGAATTTAATCAACTTAAATTCATAATCCCAAAATCGGGGTGTTACATCAATCATAAATAATAAATAGTTAAATAATTATATTTTAATTAATAAATAATAATGAGTTTATAATTAATGTAAAATAATTAACTTTTTTATGTAAGCTGATATGAACAATTATGATATAATTATAATATAAGCCGATTTTTTATAATTAAGATATAGTTATGATTTCATAATTAATTAATATTTATTAATAAATATTTTCTTCCAAATAATATATCATTTGCTAATGTTAAATTTATAAAAATATAAATTTCAAAATAAATCATCGATTAAATTAATTACACATCATTTAATTACAACCATATATCAATCATTACACACACACACACACACACACACACACACACACACACACACATATATATATATATACATACGCACACATCATCAAACTATAAATATACATACATACATTACTTTCACTTCACAAATCCAATAAAAAAGCAACTGATTTGATATCTATAGTAAAATTTGTCTCCTTTCAAAATAAAAACAAAAAAACAAACAACTCATTCTCAAATCATTTTTCCTATTTTTTCAAAACAAAAAGAAACACTTGACACTTTCTCCAATCTTTCTTCCAAAAACCCATTCTCCCAAAATATTTTTCAAAAAACACCCAAAACACAAGAAACAGAGCTATTCCTTTCTGGCTTTGAAGTAATTCTTGTTTCTTAACAGTAAAAATTTCCCTAAAAAGATGAAGGATTGATTTGTTAAAATTTAAATATATCTTTAGTGTAACTGGGCCTAAGAAATTTGTTTTTAATTTTACTTTCTATTTTTCTATATGTGGGATTTTAATTATATGTCAAGTATATTGAGTGAAGAAAATTTTTGCTCTAGAAATGGTAGCAATTTTGCTGCCCCCAACAGCAACAGAATTTGCTTAGTGATTAAAAAAAAAAACAAAAAAAAAAGGTCGGGTCTGGTGCTGGGTCTAAATAGCAGACCCAGTGTATATACCCAATAGGTAATGAGTCTAAGTGGGTTGGGTAGATAAATGAGTATTAATTTTAGATATTCTTTGGGTATGAACTTGGGTAGGATTTTACCGATTTTACCCTACCCATTTACAGCTTTAACTCTACTTGTGTAAATAGTGTACAATTCCAATAAATAATTGAGTTTGCATTCTTGCAAATGAATCAATGAAATTTTCTTCTTCCACTTTATATATTCGGATTTCAGGTTGTATTTTATTTCTTAAATTTGTATGAATATCTGTGGGTAACTATTTTTGTTAAGGAGAATGTTTGATATAAAGGGCTTGTTTGCTTGTCATGATAGGATTGGATGTGACTGATAAGTATAAGATTCATTATTTAGAAAGTATATCAATACTTTGTTTTCTTGCTTGGATTACTAACTTGGATATCTTAATTTTAATAGAGTTAGTTGTTCGGATGCTTAGGATTATAACTTATGATAAGTGTGAAATATCAATGTCATCCCTATTCTTGTTTTAATAATATTTGAATCATCTTCATTGAAAATGTTTAAATATATGTAATGCTGTAGTGAGTAAGTCTCTATTTTTAAACTTTTTGGTCAAATATTTTATAATTTATTATTCCCTAAAAAAGAGTTGATTTTTATTTTGAAAAAGTAATTAAATTTCAAGTTTTATAAAACCATATACTTATTTCACAAATTAAACTATTTTAGATTTTATATCTTTGTGGATATTTATTTGTAGTTTTACAAAATAAATTCATATTGAGCACAAATTTATTTCTGAAAAATATTATTCATTTTTCAATTTAAAAAAAAAGTAATGAAATCTTATTATCATGGTAGAAATAATTTTTATATAAAAATTTATATTTTTTAGACAAATATTGTATAAAAAAATCTTATAAAAATAAATCTGATTGCACAAATAATTTACTATCTTTTTAAAAAACTCAATAATATAAATCAAGTTTTAGTGATGGATGCATATTTGTTAATTAAGTCAATATTTAGTTTACATGCAAGGATAAATTTGTCATTTGACATATTAATCTCAATGTTTCAAATTCTAAGATTATTAATCACGCCAAGAGGGTGCGATACATAATCCAACACTTTAGGATAAAATATTGGATTTTTTATCAATCATAGATTTTAGTTGTAATAACCAAACAATTAATTACATTAGATTACACCTAAACAATTTTGGCAAGCAAATGAGCCCAAAAAGTATAATAAAGGACAGTGGTGTTTTTCCCTAATAAAAGAAATCCCTCCAAATAATAAAAATAAAAAGATAGAAAAGAAGAAAAAAATAATATTTAACAATAATATCCCAACAGTAATATGGTTATCGAGTACCGAACTTGAATATTTTGATATTTGATTTGAAATTTAATTATTTTTTAAATATTAATTTAAATATAATATATATAAAGTAAAATGATGTTCAACCATATTTTAAGAATGTTTATTATGTGGCAATAATGTGGATAAGTTACTTTCATCCCTTTTTGCCATCTCAATGGTTTCCATATATAATTTTCTATCAAAATGATCTATTTTATTATTAGTAGATCAACATTATATTAATTGATTTTTTGGTAATTTCAAATGATGGTAAGTACTTAATATATATATATGATATTCCATATAAATTTTTGTATTTATCTCTATCTATATATGTATATATTAGTTTATGCATGTAATATTATTTTCAATTGATTTTTTAAAAGCAATTTTATTACTTTTCATGTGTTTAATATTTACATTTCTATAGATCCAATTATAATTTACATATAAGCCAACTATTTTTATATTATTGGTTCGAATTAGATTATAAATCATGTTATTAATTAGTGGTAACATATTTATTTCAAATAAAATAAAATGATTTATTTTAAAAATAATATTTTTGAAATTGCATATGTTAAGAAATTTTAAAATCTTACCAAGTATGATAAAACCATTGTTACCTTTGATAATTTAAGAACAACTGTTAAGTTATTATATAAATGGCTAATTTGAGTACATAAATTTAGCTATTGACATATTTATGCTAAATATTTAAATTTTTATTTAATAAATTCATGCATTGAGTCTTGAAAGTAGTTTTGATATTTTTTATATTTTGGAATGGTAAGATTCTCTCTCTCTCTCTCTCTCTCTCTCTCTCTCTCTCTCTCTCTCTATGTTTAGTTTGAAATTTTTTACCTTAATTTAATATTTTTCTAAATTATATTTTATTCCATGATTCGTTGTGTTAATTAAGTTAAGTTACTTAATTTAAATTCATAATCCCTGCAAGTAATATATACTAAAAATAATCAAACATGCAATACATTAATATTTAAAGGTACAAAAATATTTTTTTTTTTTTTTTTTTCACCTCTATAGGATCATTGCTTGGTGAATTAAATTTTTAATTTTTTTTAAGTATGCATGTATTTTATAATTTGAATATGATTTTCTAATATTAATACATTTTATGTTTATGAGCTAGGTTAATTTACAAAAGGGGTTTGAAGTCCCGATTTTGTGGTAAATTATAATTTCACATTTATTTTTTGCTTTTGATCATTTTTTTTTTTTTTACTTTTTTTATATTATGATTTTCCTTTAACTAGTGATATATATATATATATATTTTATTATTTTGTTATTTTATTTTTAAAGAATATTTTATTAATTTACGTAATTGAAATTTTCTTCTTCAGATTTAATGTGATCTTGGTCAGTTTTTCCTTATTCGAGATCTGTGGGAATTGTCAGCAAACTTTTATAGTTTATATACCCAAGAAGTGGACGCCATCTTTTGGTTTTAGTATACAAGCTTTTTGTTTTTGGTCTCTGCATGCACACATTGATAGAATTTTTAAATCATTTCATATTCTGCTAAGCAAGGATACACCAAATGTACTTGATTTACAATCAAGTATTTTTATAAGAAAATATTTAGTACACTTAAAAGATGAAACTACGAAGAACATATGTAGTGATACATTGCTTCTTTGGTAACCATTCGCGGGATCTCTCTAAAGCCATATATGGATAGAGCAAGGATGAGGAGTTGCTTTGGAACTGATAGAATTAGCAACCTTCCTTCCAATGTTTTAAATCACATTTTTAGGTACTTGCCTTTGCATGATGCAGTGAGGACAAGCATATTATCAAGAGGGTGGCGATATAAATGGGTAACTATTCCATGTCTTGTTTTTTGATAGTTATTTCCAACAAAAGTTACGTGGAAATTACAACATTGAGTTTGTTATCTATCAAATGTTATTACTACACAAAGGACCCATAGTAGAGTTCACTCTCGAGCTTGCTGATAATTTTCGTCCTGCCATCAACCATTGGTTCCATTTTCTCTCAAACCATCATATCGAAAAACTAACATTCTGGTTTTCTCATAAACCAAGCGTTGATCGTTTGATGCCTTATCATCTATTTGCCTTCGATCAGCTTAGATATCTATGTCTTGTTAATGCTGAGCTAAGAGTTCCTTCCTCATTTGAAGTATTTGGTAGACTTGTCAGGCTTGATCTTATGGAAGTCCTCATTGCGCCTGGAGAGCTTAGAAGGTTTATCTCCAAGTGTCCAATGCTTGAGTATTTAGATCTAACCAGACACCATACCTGTTTTGGAGACATTGAGATTGATGCTCCTAATCTCAAGTCCTTTGCCATTGAGGGCCAAGTCAGTTCAATTTGTTTTAAATACACATCACTCCTTGAGGAAATTTCAATTTCTTTGTGCCAAGAGATTGCAGTGACAGAGTTTCAAGATCTTGAGAGTAACTTGATCAAGTTTTTTGGTGGACTCTCGTCCATTAAGAGAGCAACATTTGATGGTGGATTTCTCCAGGTAGAAGATTTTGATTTTGCTTTGTTTCAACATGTATACTTCCCTTGGCTCATCTGATCTCTCACTTATTCTCATTTATTTTCTTTAAGTTCTTGGAAATGGGTGGAATCCTGCAGAAACTTGCTGACAACCTTAGCCATCTGATTGTTCTTCATTTGCGCAAATTCAATTTTGCAACCATAGCTGAAGTCAGTAGTGCTCTTTGGTTGATTAGAAGCTCCCCTAATTTGAGAAGTCTTAAAATTACAGTAAGTATTGGAGAATTTTATCATATTTTATTGCCTTCTGCACATGTATGTATATATTTTTCTTTCATTTTTCCTCTTCCAAAGGACCATACTCACTCTTGTCATCCTCATCCAGTCGATAAACACTTGTTACTTTGATGCTGAGGACGCTGCTCAATTTCTGAAGAAACAAGAAGAATGTAAACTTACTCTCAGCCACCTTGAAAATGTGGAGATTTATCAGTTCGCAGGTTCAAAAGCTGAAATGGAGTTTGTGAAGCTTCTTTTATCAGCAGCAACTGCACTTTTGAGACTGGAAATTTGCTCTGTTTATGAAGGTGGAACTGTAGAAGAATACCTCATGTTAAAAGAGCTGGCAAGATTCATCCAAAGCAAAAATTGTAATTGAAGATCCTTCTAACTTCTAGATGATCATATATTTCCTATAATATTTTTCTCCCCATACTGCTGCATTCCATCTCCAATTTCATATTTTTGCCTTGGATCTGCAGCACAGCTTATGGTGGATCGCCTTGTTGCTTTCATCTCCTTATATCTATTCTAGCTTGATTGACAATATGAAATTAGGTGCTCAATTTCCTTTCTTGTTGCTTATTTCTTTTGTTCTTGTAAAGACTAATACATTTTATGCTATATCTGTAGTACTTATGCATTTTAGTACTACATTCATTGCTTATGCGTGCATAAGAAATTGTCCATATTTGAAATTTATTTGGGCCTGATGTGATACGGTAAAGCATATATTATGGTTTTATTTCATTCTACAATCCCAACTTATATACTAAAATTTCACAAAATATCCATCATTCCGCTATCATTTCATGTCTTTGGAAATTAGATGAAGAGTTGTTTTATTCTTCATTAGCATTGAAGTATTTTTCAGTATTTCACTTGAGTCCACTATAAGGTTCTCCCTGGTTCTTGAATTTTGATGGAGAAAACTTTGAGGAAGATCTTAATTTTCAGGTGTTCCATTGTAGAGAAAATATATGAGAAATGTGTATAGAATAACATGATTTTGTAATATAGCTACTCGTAATAATGTTTCTATTCACTATAGGGCCTCTGATCATTGCGTTGTCCATGTGATAATGTGAAAATCTATATAAATTTTTTGGTTTATTATACTTTTCTAGCGAGCAATCTGTTTTGAGTCCTAATGCAACTGTCATATATATATATATATATATATATATTTCATTGTTAAGTAAGATGCATCATAATTTTTTTCTCTGATGCGGTTATTATTTGTATATATGATTTGTTCATATTGCTGATGAAGATGGAATTTTCAGATGGTGAGAAATATGACTTGACAATTGATCCCTTGAGCATAAACTTCTTAAAAATGCATAAACTTGTGTTTTGTTTGGTGTTCATAGGTTCTAAATTCCTGACTCTTTGTTCTTCGAATTTTAGCAAAAGAAAACTACTGCTTAGACTCACAAAACAACTGAGAATACGATTGGTGGGGATGATTGATTTTGCTGCAGTATTTTTTTGATTAGAAAATTGTGCGTAGCTTTACCAGTTTTTTGGAGAGAACAGGTGAAAAGAATTCATGTTGGGCGATTTGGTTCAAATGTATTAGATCGTTACTATGGTTATTACTACACCTTATACCTTTGGCAACAATTTATACACACACACACACAAACTAACATTTACGGTTGTGAAGTGCCTTTTTTAACATATTCAAGTATTTAACCATGGTGTGGAATAGGAGTGAAAATGGGATTCCCAATGCATTGGAGCAAATTTTCCCTTTTCAAAAGAAATAAATTGAATTGTCCAAATGTTTAGTATGTTCATTTAACATTAATCGCTTGGTAGAATTTTGATGAGGTTATAAATTTTTAAATTATATATATGATAACATTAATATTTTATTTTACTTTATTGATAGTATCATATAGGAGGATACAAATGAATTGAGTCAGTTTGCGAACTTGACGAATTGGCTCGAAAAGTGTTTGAGCTTGAGTTGAACTCGAGCCAAATAATTCTCATTTGTAAATTCATGAGCCGGTTTGCGAGCTTATATTTTTTTAAGAAAAATATTTATATATAAAAAATTATAATAAAATATATTAATTTTAGAGTTCTTTTGTAAAATAAATAACCTTTCAAGCTTGGAGCTTGAACTTATAGCTTGATGACAAATTTGAACCTAATGAATCGAGCCAAGCCCGAACAAGGGCTTGAACCAAGTTTGAGCCTTAATTTCCTTAGCTCGTCGAACTCAAGCTCGAGCTTGAGCCTGAAAAAAGAATCGAGGCTTGGCCGTTTTGCATCCCTAGTATTATATGCATATCCAGAGCATCTATAAGGTATGAGATAAGTCCAAGCTTGACTTAGAGGGTGTTTGGGTGAGCTTATAAGCTCTTTAAAATATTTTATAGATTTTTGAAAACTTATAAGATGTCAAAAAAATATTTAGTAATTTTTAAAAAAAAAGAAAAAGAGATTATAAGCTTCTAAAATAAAATGTTAGGTGTTTATAAACTCTTTTTAAAAAAGTAGGGAGTTTCTTACTTATTTTTAAAATCTCAAAAGCTCTTTTAATTAAAATTATTCTAATTACAAAATTGTCGTTACTAATATCTTATAAATTTCAAGATTTTATTTTATCCAAATATTTTAAACTTATTTTTAAAAAGTAATTTAACATCTTATAAGCTCAAAAAATATTTTATAAGATATAAAAATTTATAAAACCTTTTAAATAACTTTACTCAAACACCCTCTTAGTACACCACATCCATGCTTCTAAGCCTAGGTTTTGTTTGACCTCAATTTTTCGACATATTTTTCACTTGGGGATAAAATCAAATATATTCTGGTGTTTTCGTGCCCAAAACATCACTCAATGTATCAAACTATCCCAAGAATTTTAATCTATATACTCCAAGGCAAATATAATCATGACGTATAAATACATATATATATATATCTTTACATATGCCGTTATTCATGTATAAAGATATAAACATAAAATAATTTTTCACCATAAACATCTATACTATTACATATAGCACAGTTTTGTGCTTATCTAATTGTACAATTTTTATTCTGATTGCGCAATTTTTGCCACATATCAAATTTTTAGAATTTTGAGTATTTTAATTCAATTGAATTTTTTTTATTGATTGTTTATTTACTTTTAGTATTTTTAATATATTTAAATATTTTATCAATGTTGTTACTATTTATTTAAAATTAAAATCCTTTTGGCCAACTTAGAATTGTAAATTTTATATTACTTAAAAACATCAACATGCAATACTTTTTATTTCAATTAATTATATTTTATTTATGAAACACCTCACTTGGGATAGCCCCTAGCTGAGATGCCACTCAATTCAGACTTAAATTAAACCCATAAACAATCAATAGGCCCATAACAAACTTTTCAAGTTTATTAGAAATAGCAGCGGATTTCAACTTAAGCAAACCCTTACAAAACATTAAGCCTTAGACAATCCCATAACATATAGAATATGTACTAAATACATACCATCAGTGATTCCACAACAATCAACGTACCATATACATGTTAGAAAATCTCAAACTCAACTTATCAGAAACAGCGAAATTTCAAACTTAACTGACTCGACAAACCATTAAGTACGTACCATGATTCACTTTCTTACATCTAGCAAAACATTTACAAGCCTTAAGTCATCACCATCAACATGACATATCACAATGTCTCAAGTCCGGGCTTAATATTCAAATAATTCCATATATACATTCAAACACCTGATAAAATATGTTAATGTCCAAGTTTGGAGTCCAAGTTCTTCACTTAATCCTGTCTGAGAAAATAAAGGATAAATGGGGTAAGTCCAAAGGATTTAGTGAGGTATAATCTTAATCATAAGCAATGGGGATCTGTCGAGGAAGAATCAACTCAGCAGATCATAATTTAACGGTTAGAACAAGAACAATATCAGACACAAATAATAGTTTGAGCAGATAGGAATCTCTCATTTCTTATTGCTCCATGAATAGTGTACAAATGATCAGATACGATCAGAATAAACAAGCCCAAGTCATATTCAGTTCAACGGAACCAACTTGACATGCATATCCGAATAATTCTTATACCAATCAGTCGGTCATATCCAAACGTGATAGCTTAACACACAGTAGATGCCTAGGAGTATTCCTAGCACGTCAATGACACACGATAGATGCCTAGGAGTATCCTTAGCACATTACTGACACACGGTATGCCTAGGAGTATCCCTAGCACATTATTGATAGCAAACAAAACAAGTGTGCCAACGTGGTGACATATACAATACGAAAATGCCAACCAGGTAAATACCATAACGCTTAACAAGTATGAATAAGCCAGCATGGCCAAATAACGATGTACGAACAAGTAAGTGTGCTGGCAAGGCATTCGATAACAATACAAGACGATAACAAGTGACAGGATAAAAACAGGTGTAACAACAAATTTTCTTGTCTGCAAAAATTAAAATTACAAAACAAGAAAAAATTGTACAAATAAAATTAAAATCAAAATCAATTAATCAACTGTGGATTCTATCTCTAATATAATCCTCTGATTCTTCCCTTCCAAATATAATCTTGAGCTTCGCGAAAAACGCCTTAAACACCATGGATCTCCTTTGAATTTTATTTGAATAGAATAACACCAATTCAAGGGCATCGCACCTTAATCTAGAATCGAATGCTAGAAATATATGGATTCTGCGAAGAACGCCTTGAACGTCGTGGATCTAATTTGAATTTGATTTGACTAGAATAACGCCAATTCGAGGGATTCATACCTTAATCTTGAATGAAACGCTGAAAATATATGGGTTTCGCCAAGAACGCCTTGAACATTGTGGATATCCTTGAACAAAAATAACGCCAATTCGGGGGTTTCGCACCTTAATTTCAAATAAAACACCAAAAATATATGAATTTCTCGAAGAACACCTTGAATGTCATGGATCTCCTTGAATTTGCTTGAGAGAATTATTGGACTCCTTCAAAGTTTCTCTCGTCTGTTGGAATTTGTATTGTGTCAAATGAGTTGGAATCACCTCTTTATATAGGTGCTTGATGGAAAACTTTTAGATTAGCTTGAACTCCTTCAAAGGTTATCTCTTTGATAAAATAATATCAAATATCAAGAGATAATATCAGATATATTTGATTTGATAATTTCAAATATTAAAAGATAATATCAATACCAAATATCTTTGATTTGATTGGTCTATAAATGCAGACACTCAATCTTTGATACGTGTCAATGCTCGATTTGAATATAAAATAAATACTAAATTATTAATTAAAATTAACTATTTATCTTTTTGAATTAAATTTAATATATCCCAAAATTTAAATAGAAAATTTTAAATTAATATTTAATATATTATTTTATATGTATCACTTCTCAAGTGGTAAAAAATTTAATATATTTACAAATGCTCCTACTTCAAGGCTTGACGAAGGGGTGTAAATCAATCTCAAAGGAGACGAGACTTGAAGTATTTGAGAATAATATACGTGGGCCGGATAAAAGCCCATATCAAAAGTTGACATGAGAAGCCCAAATTATTATTATTTTTTTCTTCATGAAACAAAATTCTGGAAACAAGATTTGTTTCATTTTTATTTTTTATTTTTTAACAAGTCCTTCATGAAGAGGCCCACGTAAAATTCACATAATCACTTTTGCCTTTTTCAATTGAAAAACCGAGAGCACATTCAAATTCCAGCCACAAATAATTCTTATCTCATGGCCCACATCAATTCTTAATTATGAAATCACAAAACCCAGCAAAAAGTTACTGTCATCCTTCAAATTTTTGCCGCCCCATTCGTTTGCTGATTTGCGTAAAGTAATGAAATCCGCTTTTGCATTTCTCGATGAGAAACTGTACAAATATATATTTATCTATTATATTTCTTTTACTGCTCAGTTAGTTAGTTAGCCTTTCGTCTCTAGACTTGTATAAATAAACACAGTGTATTCATTTCACAAGTTGAATGAATCTTTTTTTTTCTCTGTTTTGAGCTGTCCTCTGCCATGAGTTTCCAGCTTCTTGAACAGAAACTTATCATCTACAAATCCTTTTGGAATTCTTGCCTTAATATTCAAATCTCCTCAGAAGCTAATTTGACTGCAATTCAGTGTCCTACTTGAGATCGACTTCTAACACTTGAAGGCTTCAATTACTTGACAAATTTCAATCGGCAAAGGATTTTGACATACGCCTATAAAAGGCATTGACCATGAGCTCAAAGCACACAATTTACACATCAAGAATTTGCTTTGCCAATTGTTGGAATTTACCCTGTTAAATCGCTAGAAATTTGCTCTTGATTGTTGGGTATTTGCTCTGTGAAATTGTTGGGTTTGATCACTTCTTACTTTTTCTTATTTTTTCTCCCTTAGCTCATGCATCCTTCATGTTTGGTAAAATGCCTCTATGAATATTCACCATTATTTTAGCATTGTTATGAGTTCCTCATCAACTTAATTCTCCATTAATTCACATGAGCATTAAACAGACCATTCTTCACATCAATCTTCTTTGAATTACATCTTTTCCTCTTCTTTTCTTTCTCAACAACGTGATTAACTTTTCTCGTGTCCTTGCAGATTGCACCATGGTTTGCTTTAAAGATATTTCATCCACCGTCGGAGTGCAACACTTGATTATTCTTGATGAAGAGAATCAACCTATGGAGAAAGGCACACTTTTGACTACTCATTTTTCTTGTTAGTAGATATGCAGCAAAGTAGCCAAGGCTGATTTAATGGACCCAAGAGATCAAGACTTCCAGGGTGTGGACTTTAAGGGCAACTCATTATTGTCCTCCAAACGATCTAATTCGTCATCAACAATTAATCAAAATAATTCTTCTTCAACATTGGATTGCAGCATTAATAGACCCAAGAGATCAAAACTTCCAAGGTGTGAGCTTTAAGGGCAAGTCATTATTGTCCTCCAAACGTACTAATTCATCATCAACAGTCATTCAAACTAATTCTTCTTCAACATTGGGTTCCAGCATTAATAGACCCAAGAGATCAAGACTTTCAAGGTGTAGGTTTTAAGGGCAACTCATTATTGTCCTCCAAACGAACTAATTCATCATCAACAATCAATCAAACTAATTCTTTTCAACATTGGGTTACAGTATTAATAGACCCAAGAGATCAAGACTTACAAGGTGTGGGCTTTAAGGGCAACTCATTATCGTTCTCCAAATAAATTAATTCGTCATCAACAAACAATCAAACTAATTCTTCTTCAACATTGGGTTGCAACATTAATAGACCCAAGAAATCAAGACTTACAAGGTGTGGGCTTTAATGGCAACTCACTATTTTCCTCCAAATGAATTAATTCATCACCAACAATCAAACAAATTAATTCTTCTACCCACATTGGATCGTAATATCATTGAAGGCAAGGCCAATGAGGGAGATACTTTTCAATTTAATGGCGAATTCCACTATATCAAAGGATATTGGGAGTGGCCAAGGCTAACAAACTTGCTTTATATGGAGGGGTGATCCCCGGAGACTTCTTCAAGGAAGATTTCCAATTTGTAAGCTTTAGGGGCAATTCACTGTTGTCCTCCAAATGAACTAATTCATCATCAACCATCAAATAAACCAACTCTCCTTGTGCTCCAATTTCAATATATAAAGGTGTGAAATTTGTATTTAATTATCAAAAAGAAAATATCTTCAAATGTTGTGGGATGGCCTTCGCAAGAGAATAGCAAATACTTCATTTGACTTCTTCTCATCTATCAAAGATAGTGTTCAATTTGTGCTTGAATCAATGAGGGGCTTTAGCAAATTTGACATCTCCAATGTGGAAGAATGATTGAAAATATTATTGACAAGGCCTTCGCTTATGATGAAGCAAAGTCAGCATCTTTCGAGAAAACATCCAATGAGCTTATTGGACAACAATTAGATGAAGTCAAAAATCATCTCCATAATGCTCACAGAAAAAGCAAAAAGTGAATCAAATTCAATCCACCCAAGAAGAGCTAGAATGTGTTGGGAATGAGCTTGATAATTTGAAGGAACGCAAGAAGAATTTGACTTCATCATTGAAATGCCAACAACAACTTTTTCAAAGTGCTCAAACTGAAATTCATGATATTGAAGAGGAAATTGCTGCCCATCGAGTAATAAAGTAGTTGAGAATTTGCAAACTTCAATGAAACACTTGGAGGCTGTCAAAGAAGAATTGAAGAACTTGAGTCATTTTACATGAAATTTGTTTAGAACTTTTTGCTCCCTTTCTTTGTAATAAACTATGTTGCATTTTTTTTAGATAATAATTTTTATTTTTATTTTTATTTTTTATTTTTGCAATCTTTTGATTAACTCAAACAACTAATTTTTTTAACTTAAAAAATTCAAACTTAATAAAAACAATTAAACTACTAAAAAAAATCCAAACTTTAATAAAAACAACTAAACTATTTTTTTAACAAACTAATTAACTCAAACAACTAATTTTTTTTTTTTTTAACAAACTAAAAACTCAAACTTAATAAAAACAATTAAATTATTTTTCTTTTAGAAAACTTAACAAACCAAAAATTCAAACTTAATAAAAATAATTTAACTACTAAAAAAGAACTCAAACTAATTAACTCGGAGAAGTCGACTAGTCGCCCGCGATTGAGCTTTCGAGCCATGATGTTGATAGAGAAGAAATTTTTGGCATGTGAGTTTAGGAATTTGAGGGATTTGGCACAGACTTGAAATCCCAATTTTTGAATGAAGAATCAGTGAAAGTGTGAGGTGTGAG
Source organism: Jacaranda mimosifolia (assembly GCA_018894105.1). NCBI lineage: Eukaryota > Viridiplantae > Streptophyta > Magnoliopsida > Lamiales > Bignoniaceae > Jacaranda > Jacaranda mimosifolia. Next base: position 8,649,313 of record CM032123.1, read on the forward strand.
AGGTGAGGAAGGAAGCGGACGAAAGAAAGTGTGAGGCGGTGATGGATGAGGAGTTTTCAGAGACAATGAACGACAAAAATTTGGGGTTTCGGCCAGTGAGGGTAAGCGAAGAAACTAAGGACGATTGGATTCTTCAGAGTCAGAGGCATAATCAACCAATTTGGGGGATGATGATTTTGAACTGGTAGCCATGGACGATGAAGTTGAAGAGTGTCGACAGGACGAGGGTTTTACCATTGAAGAGAGGAAGGAGAGAGAGGTCGAGGTGAGAGTTGCATTGGAAAAGGAGAAGTTTTGTGGGTTTCTATGCAGAGAAGAAGAAACTAAGACGGTTCAAATTTTCCCTCTTAGAAATATTTTAAAACATATTTTTGGATAGTGTATGTGAATATTATTGATGGAAGAATTTTATAGAATTCTGGAAGGAAGATATATTCATGCCAAAAGAGGTGCACATATCAAGCATATTATGTAAGAAAACGTATGCTCATGCCAAATATATGTCATGATGAAAAAGGAGACGGAATTATCCCTAATTTGTTTTTGAGAAAATAGAATCTATCTTCTGTAAGTGGTTTAGTGAAGATGTCAGCCAATTGATTTTGTGTTTCAACGAAATTTATGCAAACATCACCCTTTTGAACATGATCTTTAATGAAGTGGTGCCTGATTTCTATATGCTTCGTGCATGAGTGATAGACTGGATTCTTTGTAATGCAAATAGCACTAGTGTTGTCACATAAAATAGATATGCAAGGGAATTGTAATCCATAATCACTGAGAGTTTGTTTTATCCACAATACCTGTGAGCAACAATTACCTAGTGTCGTGTATTCAGCTTCAATTGTTGACATTGCCACCATACTTTATTTCTTTGTACACCAACTTACTAGACACGACCTTAGTAGTTAGCAAGTTCCATTAGTACTTTTTTTTATCAATTTTGCACCTTGCATAGTCAGCGTCAGAATACCCAACTAGATTGAAATATTTAGATCGAGGGTGCCAAATGCCATGGTTGACGGTTCCTTTTAGATAGCGAAGAATTCTTTTGATGGCCTTGAGATGTGACTCTTTAGATTGTCCTTGAAAATGGGCGCATAAACTGGTGGCAAACTGTATATCTGGGTGGCTAGAAGTTAAATACAGCAAGCTTCAGATTATGCCTCTATATGTTGTTTCATCCACACTTTTGCCTTCAGGATCAAGTTCTAGTTTTGCAGATGCAACCATGGGAACTTTTGATTCTTTACAATCCTCCATTTTGAATTTCTGCAGCAGTTCCTTAGTATATTTTTCTTGGAATACGAAAATTCCTTTTGTGGTTTATTTGATTTGGAGACCAAGGAAAAAGTTCAACTCACCCATAAGACTCATTTCAAATTCCATTGTCATGCATGACGCAAATTCATTACAAAGATCCTTACGAGTACCACCAAAGATTATGTCATCCACATACACTTGAACAAGTAGTAAATGACCATTTGATGTTTCTGTAAAAAGTGTAGTGCCTACTTTACCCATGCCAAAACCTTTTGAAATAAGGAAAGAGCTCAAATGCTTATACCATGCTCTTGGAGCTTGTTTCAAACCATAAAGTGCTTTTGATAATTTAAAAACATGGTTTGGAAAATTTGAGTTTTTGAAATCAGGAAGTCGCTCTACAAAAACATCTTCTTTTATATGTCCATTCAAAAAGGCACTTTTGACATCTATTTAATAGAGTAAAGTTTTTGTGTGATGCATAAGCTAGCAACATGCGAATAGATTCAAGATGTGCGACGAGTGCATAGATTTCATGTTGAGAGTACCTTTTTGCAACAAGTCTTGCTTTGTTTTTAACAACTTCTCTATGTTCATGCAATTTATTTTGAAAAACCCATTTAATCCCAATGACGGGGTAGTTATTGGGTCATGTAACTAAGTTCCAAACCTGGTTTTTCTCAAACTGATTTAGCTCTTCTTTCATTACGTTCAGCCATGATTCGTCGTTCAGTGCTTCACTTATATTGCATGGTTCTACATAGGATAAAACACAAAATTAGAGAGTTGTAATTCATTTATTTTGATTCTAGACCTTATTGTGATTCCAGCTACTGGATCTCCAATGATGTTGTTTGTTGGATAGCTTGAGGCATGTTTGAATTTGCTGATTTTGTCTTATGTTTCATCGTCAGAAGTTCCACTTGAGGTTGAGACTGTCTTAGTGAGATTTTGTGAGATGTCTTTTTTTCCTTCTCTTTCCTGCTGAAGTGCTTCTATCACTTGATTGAAACCTGCAGTTTCTATGCTCAAGGAGTCCTTGGCTAGTAGAAGGTCAGTTTAATCAAATACCATATGTATAGATTCTTGTATTGTCCTTTTTCTCTTGTTAAAACTCTATAAGCTTTACTCTTTGTTGAGTAACGAACAAATATTCCCTCATATAATTTTGGATCAAATTTAGCAAGGCGTTCTCTATCATTTGAGATGTGATATTTACACCCAAATACACGAAAATAAGATATGTTGGGTATCTTATCCTGCCAAAGTTCGTATGGAGTTTTTTATGAATGGTCTCAAGAAGACTCTATTGATGACGTAGCAGGCTATGTTGACTGCTTCAACCCAGAGATGCTTAGGAAGATCATACTCATTCAACATTGTTCAAGAAATTTTTTATAAAAATCTGATTTTTCTTTCAACTACCTCATTTTGTTGGGGTGTTCTTGGAGCAGAAAAGTTGTGAGTATAGCCAAGATCATTGCAAAAAGTGGCAAAGTTATGATCATCAAGCTCTATGCCATGATCACTCTTGATGGTTTTAATCAAATGCCCTTTTTCATTTTGGATGTTCTTTGAGAGAGAAATGAAATGATGCAAAGCTTCATTTTTATGTGAAAGAAACCTTACCCATGCATATCAAGAAAAATCATCTACAATGACAAAAACATATTTGTTTCCTCCAAAAGATTGAGTTTTCATGGATCCAAACAAGTCAAGATGCAGAAGTTCCAGTAGTTTTGAGGATGCAATATCATTTATTAGCTAGAAAGAAGTTTTCACTTGTTTTCCTTCCATGCATATATCATATATTTTGGTTTTTGTGAATTTCATTTTAGGAATGCCTTTCATGAAATTATTTTTGACCAAATGATTTAGGAGTTTCATATTTGCATGACCAACACGTCTATGCCAAGTCCAGCAAGATTCATCAGTAGCAACTAGGTATTCAACATTTTGTTTGGACAAATCATCAAGATTTATACAGTATATGTTCTTTTTTCTCTAATTGCAGTGAAAACAGTTTCATCATGATTGGTCACCACATATTTAGAGGGTTTGAAGTGTACCTGGTACCCATTATCACATAATTGGCTTATGCTGAGAAAAGTATATTTTAGCCCATCTACCAGCCAGACATTTTTTATGGAAGTTCCGTCTTTGTTCCCAACTGTTCCTCTGCCAATGATTTTTCCTTTTGTGTTGTCCGCAAATAGTACATTTCTTCTATTATATTCTAGTATTTCAAAAAAGAATAACTTCTTTCCTGTCATGTGTCTAGAACATCTACTGTCCAGCTACTAAAGATCCATTTGAACTTTCCCCTTGACTGGTTCCTACAACACAAAAGTTTGTAAATTTTGGTACCCAATTCTTGTTGGGTCCTGAGTTGTTAGAATTTGGGACCCATATATACTTGACTCCAATTTCTCTTCTTATAGGATATTTGTGAGCCATATGACCTTTTCTAGAACAATAGTGACAAGTCTTTTTGAAAAATCTTGTGTTTCTATAACCATAATCAACTTTGTTTTTGCTCTTAAGAGATCTTTTCAAATTATAATTATTATCAAGCAAAAACTGAATTTCATTTTCAAGGAACTGGTTTTTCTCAACTATTCTGTTTCTATCCTCAGAGCATTTCTTTATGATTTTATCATAGTGATGTACCAGTTCTTCCTTTCCATTAATGGTATTCTCTAATTGTTCCTCAAAAAGGTTTATTTCTATTTGAAGTTTAGTGAGTTGATTGTGGCATTCAATGTGAATATCAAGATCTTTATCTAAATCATAATCAACGTCAAAACTATTGGAACTTAATTGGGACTGTAAAGTTACCTGTCTGTCAACCATGAGATAATTTTCTTCATTATCGAATTGGTCCGAGTCTGAGTCATCCCAAGTGATGGTCATAGTTTGTTTTAGATTTCTCTTAGTCCTTGGACTTCATTTCAGTTTTGGACAGTCAGGCCTTTTGAGTCCAACTTTATGGCATTCATGACAGATGATTTGTTCAGTTCTAAATTCACCAGTGTTTTTTCTGGAATTTGTTCTGGGATCTCTCTTGAAGAGATTTTTGACTTGGGTAAGTTGTCACAGTCACCTGGTTATCATGGCAATTTCTTTATTTACCATTTCTTTATCTAAGTCACTGGGATTTTCGTTTCATTCTCCTTGTTCAGCATTGAAAGCAATGCTTTTCTTGTTTTTGGTGTCAGAACTTTCTTCCTTGCCGAGTAGCATCATCTCGTGGGAGGTAAGTGAACCAATTAGTTCTCAGTTCTCCCATAGTTAATTTTTCAAGGTTTTGGCCTCATGAATCACAGTAACTTTGGGATTCCACTCCTTTGGTAGAGATCTTAGGATGTTCCAAACCTGTTCACTTTTAGACATTGTTTTTCCCAGCGCGAACATGGGATTCACTATTTTCATGAATCGAGCATACATTTGGCTAATTGTTTCACCTGTTTTCATTGAAAACATTTCATATTGGTCAATAAGTAAAGCAATTCGCTCTAGTTTTACCTGTGAAGTTCCTTCATGGGTGACTTGAAGCATGTTCCACATATCCTTTGCGGAAGTACACGTGCTAACATGATTGTATTCTTCTTTGACAAGAGCACATGAAAGGATATTTTTTTGCTTTTGCATTCATTGAGAGCATTCTTTTGTCTTCAACAGTAAGTTCCAATCTTTCTGTTGAAGATTTGTCTTTGCTAGTGTGGACAAGAGGTCCATCAATGATTATGCTCCACAAGTCATAATCCAGTGCTATGAAAAATTCCTTAATCCTGTTCTTCCAGGTTGAATAATTGGTTCTATCAAATAGAAGGGGACAAGTGTGGGATTGACCTTCTATATACACATCAAAGCTAGAAGAAGCCATTAGGAACTTTTAGCTCAAATTGTTAAACTGATACATATGAGCCCTCGGCTTTGGTACCAATTGAAAGAGTATAAGGACCCAAAAGGGTAATGGACTCAAAGGAGTCAAACAGTATATTAGAGAATAAACTGAAACTTCCAGATATAAATAAAATTATAGAGACAGAAGAAAGATAAATAAACAAGACAAGATAGTTATAGTGGTTCGGCATGCCTACTCCACTACCTAAGCCAAAGGACTTAGGATTTTGAACCTGCACTTTATTAATCAAATAGATTAGAACAAGTACAAAAGGGCAGCGCTAACTTCCCGAAACCTCACAGTACTTCTGCAAACACTCAGCAAGTAAAACTGTAGTTTTGAAAGAGACAAAATATAGAGTAAAGGAATAATCCTACTCTTTTCGAATAGCACTCGCATTCTTTACATCAAAGACTCTTCCTACTTAAATAATTGAATATGAGATCCTCAATAGTGATTCTGATTAGTTTAATCTCCTTATTGGATGGTGCAACGATAAGATGCCAAAAATACTTTTGGCTTGAATCATGAGACTTTCCAGATTTTCGCTGTACCAATTTGTTACCATAAATAAAATTGAAAATTGACATACAAGGTTAAATCAACTGTTGTTTAAAAATGGCATAATCAAAATTTTGACTGTTGGAGGAAATTCTAATAGTATCCATAAGGATTCTTTATGAAGAAGATCACTTGTAGCAAACTTAACAAGTTGACGGATTCAAATAAAGTTGAGATAGCTTGCAAGCTTTCTGAAGTTAAGAAATGCTCGAGTTAATGAAAATGCACAAAGATATTGGAGAGCTGGAGGCTGGCATTTTTAAATTTCTAGTTTATTGGTTGGTGGTAGCGGGTTTCCCGTACAACCCTTTCTCTCAGTATTCATTAGTCAATTGAAAAAGGACAAACTGTTTTTGAGTCAATATCTACCATTTCAATGGATGCTTATATGCATGTAGCTAACAGAACCCCGAACTACTAAGTTCTACGTGGAGAAAATGAACGAACTTGCAAGGACGCCACAAGTGCTGCGTTTGCAATGGTAAGTGAATAAACTAGAAAGTTTTTTGTTCTAGTAAATTACACTGCATAAAATTTGGTCGTTTGCATTTCTAATCTCTTCATTGTGAGGACCTCTTTGTCAAGATGTTGGATCGAAACTGAATTATCTGCTTGAGTACATACCACTTTATTGATTGCAAGTGCATCTTCTTTTGTTTCAAAAGATTAGATCAGTTCCTAAAGCAGGTTTTTTGTTCGGCTCTTGAGTTTCAAATTTAATGTTTAATCCACTTTAAGTTTGTCTTATCTAGTCCAATTTTATTTGAAATTGTTTATTGTAGTTACAATTTCTTTTCCCCATTCAATATATCTCATTTTATAGAGTGAGAAGGCATGGTTTCTCATCCTTGAAGGATTTGAAAGGGGAAAATGCAATTTTAGTCCCCCAACTATTGCTCATTTTGATTTCAGTCCATCCTATTTGGGGGTTAGCACATTTGATCCATTTTCTATTGATTTTTTGCACATTTAGTTCAGTTGTTTGCAATTTTGGCCCTTCGGGCTGAAAATTTTTCAATTGGCCCAAAATTGTCCTAATCAACACTGATTGGGCTCAATTTTTTAGCGTTTTGCGCCAATTGGCAAGCCCATGCCACATCACCATCCATTTCATCGCCACATCATCAAAATAGTTGAAATAAAAAAAAAAAAAGAAAGGAAAAACGTTGAGAGGATAAAAATAAAGATAAAAAAAAGCTCCTCAAACGAAAGGCAAAAAAATGCTAGAAAAAATTAAAATTAAAATATAATAGAATTAAAAATTTAAAAAGTTATTCTAAAATGGGAAAAAATATAAAATAGTAAATATGTGTAAAACAATTTATTCAAACTTATTGAATTATTTATTAATAAATAAATAAATAATAAATAATTATATCTCTAAAATATAATCTATTTAATAATATTACATATCTAAAATAATTTATTTAAACAATTAATATCTAATAATAATAATAAATATATTTATTAATTGAGTACATATTTAATAATTTAAAATAGTTTAATTAAATTAATTATTAATTAAAATAAAATAAATTATTTAAGACAATTATTAATAATGTTTTTCATTTACTTATACATATATATACATAAATATAAACATTATATATGTATATAAAATAAAAACCTCTCCCAAGCACCCCTCCCCCCCCATCCCCAAACCTTAATAGGCTGCTATGGCTGTCATGGCAGCCATGCATACTGGCCTCATCAAGCCAGATCCGGCCATTGGCCTCCATGGCCAATATGGCCATGGTAGCTTGACAGCCTGGCGGTTGTTTTGATTGCCGGCGCTGCGTTTTTTTTTCTTTTTCATCGACAACCAAATGGCGCTGCTTTCTTTTTTCTTTTTTTTGCTGGCAGCCGTTTCGCTGCCGGCAGCCCGTGGATGCCGGCAGCCATGGATGCCGACAGCCATGGTTGTTGGTGTTGGGGTGGGGGGCTGGGGGGATGGGGTGGGGGTGGGGGTGGGGGTGGGGGTGGGGGGAGATAAATATAAATAAAATATGTATTATACATATATATTTAAATTATATATATTATACATATGTATTATATTATATATAATAATATGTTATTCATATGTTTTAATATTTTTTCAAAAATATTATAACAAGATTTAATTTGGACCGTCGACATCTTAAAAAAAAATCCTACGGTTTATAAGTGAGGGTATAATCATCTTTTTATATACAAAAATCAACATTTAGTCACATACCATGCGCGTGAATTACACAAACACTTTCAGGGATATTTGTTGCATGATTTTAGAAAGTAAGAAGAAGTTGTTTATATATATTTTTTTCATATGGGGGTTTTGTGCAAATTTTGACGATCACATGGGAGTCAACAACAATTTACCCGATTTTGGAAGAGATTTTGGGATTAGCGCTTATCTTCAATTTAGGAGGGTTGGCGGATTTTATTTTTTTAATTTTTATTTTTCTATTGTTGGTGGATTTTGTTTTTCATTAATTTTTGGGTTTTTTTTTTGTTTTTCCCCAGTTGATGTGGTAGCAAAATGGGATGACGTGACATGAGCTTGCCAAATGGCGCAAAACACCCAAAAATTGAGCCCATTCAGTGATGACTATGACAATTTTGAGTCCAATTGAAAAATTTTCAATCCGAAGGACCAAAATTGTGAAAAAATGGACTAAATGTGCAAAAAATCAATAAAAATGGATCAAATGTGCTAACCTCCAAACATGATGGACTGAAATCAAAATAAGCAATAGTTGAAGGACTAGAATTGCATTTTTCTCTATTTGAAACTCAGGAGATTACTTCAGTCTCTCTCCCTCCCTCCTATTTTTTTTGTTTTTTTCGAATGTTGGATCTAGTTAATTTTTTTAGTGCTTTTTAGGATCGATGCTCTGGCCATTGTATTACTCTCTCATTTCAGATTACATTTTTAGATTCATCAATACAAGATTAAGTGAACATGCTGACGAATACTCAGGAATCAGGATATGTGGTAAACGAATTCTTTGGTAGTCAACAGACTCCTTAAATACCTAGTTTCTCTAGTCTGGTTGGTTTAGTAATTCCTTACGGTGGCCTCTGTAGATATTCCACAAAGCCCTATGGTTTATTAAATTTTATTTCTTGCTATTTAGGAAAAAAATGTCGACTGATTCCATGTTTATCCATGCAAATACTCTTATTCATGTTTTCTTAATATTGATGAACTAAATGTTTTGTAGTTGTGATTTGTTGAAGTCAATACTTAAGACTTCAAGAATTCTTGACTACTTATTATAACTTCAAGAGTAAGATACCTACTGGTTACTGGTTAGCAGTGTATACCGAGAAGCTTGAATGTGAACCTGATTGTTTGAATTAATATCATATCTAGCCAGTGATCATTTGATGGTCAAACTTTTTGGTTCTGAGAGGCAAGGGAGTCTCCTTAGTCTTTAGTACTCAAACATTACATCGTTTACTACTTTGCTTTAAATTTGTGCCAACATTAATTAGATGAAGTGCTCGAACTGTAAAAGCTGATTAACATGTTGATTGTGGTAAACAGGATAATCCAAGATGGATTGAGGAATCTTGAACGCGGTTAACTTTAGTGTACCATTTACAGTTGTGCAGCTACTTATTTCTCTGTAAAGTAGAATTTCCAAAGTCTCAGAACCTCCTCCGCAAATTTACTCGACTAAGTTGAACTCTGGCTTTCTGCACTGTGATCTTCATAACATATTTGGCTTTGGTAAATATGGGATAAAACTCTGCTGACTTGGAATCTGATTTTCGTAAACTGCCAGCTTAAATAGCCCTTTAACTCTTGATTTTGGATTGGGTTCCTTCTGCAAGGCCAAGACAAATGCTTTTTGTTGTTGCTGAAAAGGCAATCATCCAGGGTCGCGGTTGATGTGAAATTGGAAGAGGTATCTCCTTTTGTCGTTAAAATTGAATGTCAAGTGAATTTCTTTTCTGATCTTGCTTACTGTTTGTGCATCATTAGCGGTGTCCAAGTCCAGAATTGACTTCAACTGCTTGATTGCTACCATCTGACTTTCTTCTCTTTAATATCTGAAGAAATTCTCTTCACTTACCTCCCACAGTTTAGGTGCTAATCCTGATCACTCGGTGAAAATATAATCTCTCAAATAGCTCCGCTGGTTCTCTTATTGAATTGTTTATTACATTAAAGACAAGCTTACCATTTCATCATAAAGTAAATCTTATTTCCTCTTTCTTTTGTTGTAAAATACATATTCTCAATTATATCTTAGATTGAATACCATAAACCAGTGTTTGAAAAGTATCGCTAGAAGTATGTGACCAGAAATTAGTGTGGAACTCTAAATTCTAAAAAATAATTTGACACATCCTTTTTGGGCACTAAACCTGCTTCATCTTTGTATCCCACTTTATTTAGATTAAAAAGAGCACAGCTCTAGGGCTGATTCCTGTAAGTCATATGAACCTCAAAGCCAATTTTGAACTTGTACAATTTGATCCTTTAATATGTCTGGAAAATGTTCTTGGCTCTACTATTAGCTCGGATGGTTGGAAGTAATGGCCTAAAAGTAACCCTTTTTCCCTTTCCAATTTCAACGTCGAGCTAGCAAATGACTGGCCAAATATGCAAGATGTAAAATCATTGGCTATAACGGCATCCCAAATTTGGTGAAGGTGTACAGGATTCACCTTAACTCTTACATCCCAAGCACAAACTGCAAATCCAGCACGGCTATAGACCAGTTGAGAGGTTCATTTGTGCCGCTGAAGCCCAAAGTGAACAAAGTTGCAGGAGTCATCGTGGTTGTAAGCTTTTCTCGAGAGTCTGCAGCAGCAAGCAGATGAAGAATTTGCATCCAGGAGATAGCCAGATGCACTGCATAGAACTGGGCAGTATTTGGATTTGAATGTGGATTATGGCAGAGGGAACTGTAGCATGGGATGGTTTTAATGCTGTCAAAATGAATGGGTCCATGAACAACTTTTGGTTAAGTTCCATGCCCTTCATTTGTGGTTGTTCGCAACAAAAATTAGGTAGGTGTTTTAAGCGAATTCTTAAGATATATCCCAACTCGCAAAAAAATTATTGTAAGCAAATTTCTTAAAAAAAAAAAGGAGTATATATGGAAAGTGTTGTAATTGGCACCCATTTTATTGATATTTGGGGCTAATTACATGTTAAAGGGATGTTTTATTTCTTTGGATTAGTGCCAATTACTGGCTGAAATCCATAGATATTTGAAGTGTAAAGAGGGGTTTAATAAGCATAGTTTCTATAAGTGGGAGTTGTCCCACATTGGAATCAAGATAAAGATGTGGGGATTTGTAGGAGTACAAAACATTTTTTGTTTAGTCCTTATCCCACATTGGAAACAAAGGAAAACTATGGCATACTATACTAGTATAAAATGCTAGTATGCCATGCTAATCAAATTGTCCCACATCAGAAATAAAAGAAAGGTATGGAAAACTTTACTAGTATATATAATACTAACCTTTCTTGTCCCACATTGAAAATTCCTTAAAAGGCGTTCCCCTCCTAGCGCTTATAAATTAGTCTGCTGAGTGTAGACTAAAGACATAACAATAGATTCTCTTTTATCCCTCTCATATATTTCTATAATAGTGTTGTTTATCATTTTCTGGCAATTGAGTGGTGATCGAGGTAAAGTTTTTTGGAGTGCACCAAAAGGCTTCTGAGACTGTCTTATCTTGGAGGAAGTTTCGCTGCACCTTGTGCACTAGTAGGGGCGATAATTTCTTCAAGGAAAATCAGATTCTGGTGATTCAGTCTGAATTCTGTTATGATACAGAACTTTGAGATAAGTTCTCGTTTATATATACTAATATTTGTATTTTTATTCTTATATTTCAAACTGGTATGCTTGCTTTGGTTTATATTTGTGCTAAATTGAATTGCAACTGAACAATTTTGGGAATATTTGTTTGTCATTTTCTGAAATATTTATAATATTATTTACAAACACTGTCTCGTAATTATAAACTATTTTTATAATTACTTTATAAACTGTTGTTTATAATCTGAACTTCCAATAATCTTGAAGAAATTATTTTTTCAGTGTTTGTTTAAACTGCTTATTTGAAAATGGCTTCTTCATCTGCAAGTGGTTCTGGTGCTGGCTCATTGTTGTCCTCAAAAGTGGACCTTTCTAGCTTGCTAGAAAAGTTTGCCAGTTTTTCAAATGTTGGCAACAACGAATGAAAATTTGGTTCACAATGAAAGGTCTTCTTTCGGTGATTCAGGTGACTAGACCTGAACCAACTGATATTGAGCCCAAAACAACTGAAATAGTTAAGTGGACTGAGAAAGATCAGTTAGGTCGAGGGAAATTTTATCGTCACTGTCAAATGTTTTCTTCGATGTATATTGCTCAGACTCATACATCGCTAAATCATTGTGGGATGAGTTAGACCAGAAATATAATACTAAAGAGCAAGGGCTTGAGAAGAATTCTGTTTCCAAGTTCATGAAGTATCAGATGGTTGAGGTAAAGTCTGTGACTGAACAAACACATGAATTGATCAATCTTGAGCATGCTCTTACTGATGCTGAGATGAAACTTCCTGAGAAATTTCTGGTCATGTCCATAGTGGATAAATTTCCCAAGTATTGGAAAACTTTGGAATGACACTCAAGCATAAGAAAGGGAATTGTCCCTAGATGATCTTATGATTGCCATAAGCATTGAGGAAGAACACCAGAATCAAACTCATGAAGTTCCGGTTGAGCACCTACCTAAGGCAAATGTGGTTACTGAAGGGAAGAAAATGTTCAATAAAATGAAACAAATGAACTCGAACTCTAGAACCATAAATAAAGACAAAACCAAGGCCAACAAGAAACCAAAAGCAAACAAACCATGCTGGAATTGTGGACAGGTAGGCTATTAGGCTAAAGAGTGCCCCTCTAAGAAAGCTAAGGCTAAACCTAAGTCTACTGGGCCAACTCCGGTCAACATGGTTGTGGGGGAACCTAGTGAAGCTAGGGCTCCAGAAACGACTGTTGATAGGTATGTTTCTTTGACACCTGAACTCTTCTCTATTTATGAACCTTTCGATTAGTTAATTGACACTAGGGCAAAAGTGCATGTTTGTGCTGATAAATTGCTATTTGTGTCTTACCAGCCAATCGATGGAAAATCTGTAACGATGGGGAACTCAAGTGCCGCCAAAGTGCTTGGGATAGGATGTGTGGACCAGAAGTTTTCTTCGGGACACATACTATCTTTGCTAAGGGTGCACCATGTTCCAACAATTCGTATGAATATGATAAGTGGTTCTGTAATAGTTAGGAAGGTTTTGAACTTACTTTTAAGTACGATAAAGTTGTAATCTTGCATTATGGTTCTTTTATTGGAAAGGGTTATTTGTCTGATGGATTATTCAAATTGTGATTTGAAAATGTTGGTTCAAGCATAAGTAATATTAAGTATTATGATCTTTCTTTTGTGAATACTGTTGAATGTTTCACTGTTTGGCATAGTCGTTTAGGCCATTTAAATTTTAGTTCTGTTAAACGCATGATGGACTTAAATTTGATACCTAAACATGACATTGAAAGTAGTCACAAATGTCAAGTATGTGCTGAAGCTAAACAAGTAAGAAAACCTTACCAATCGGTTGAAAGAAATTCTGAAATACTTGAGCTTGTGCACACAGATATTTGTGAGTTCAATGGAATCTTAACTAAAGATCAGAAAAAATATTTCGTTACCTTTATAGATGATTCCAGTAGATATTGTTATGTTTATCTATTAAAGCATAAAGAAGAAGCACTTGAAAAGTTTACATTTTTTAAAATGAAGTTGAAAATAAAACTAGCAAGAAACTAAAAAGGTTAAGATCAGATATAGGGGGAGAGTACGAGTCTAAACCCTTCGATGAATATTGCCGGAACTTTGGTATTATTCATAAAGAGACTCCTCCATACTCTCCCTCATCTAATGTGATAGCAGAACGATAGAATATAACCTTTAAAGATATGATCAACAGTCTGCTTTTGAATTCAGGACTGCCTAAATATATGTGGGGAGAGGCTTTGAATACGGCTTGCCATATTCTAAACAGAGTTCCTCTCAAACATAAAGAAAGCACTCTGTTTGAAGTCTGGAAAGGCAGAAAACCTAGCTTAAAGTATTTTCGAGTGTTGGGTTGTCTTGCAAAAGTTCTAGTCCCAGAACACAAAGGAAAAAGCTTGGTCCTATAATTGTTGATGCGGTCTTCTTGAGCTATGTGGAAACAAGCTATGTATTGAGATTTTTGGTAATTAAATCCAAAATCCCAGGCACAGAGGTTAACACAATAGTGGAATTTCGTGATGCCACATTTTTTGATGACGTGTTTCCAATGAAAACTGGAATACCTCATGATGTTTCTTTAGATTCTGCTCTTACATCGACGTCTATTCCTAATCATGTGGAAAAGATGTCTAATGTGGGGGTTTTTCCAAGTATTTCTGGTTCAACATCTATTGGAGCTGAAGAACCAGATGAACTTAGATGGAGTAAGAGAGCTAGGTCGTCAAGGATTTTGGAAGTGATTTCATCACTTACAATATCAAGGATGATCCTTTGACCTTCAAGGATGCTATGGACTCACATGAAGCTAAGCATTGGAAGGTAGCTATCAAAAGTGAGATGGATTCCATTGTCTCTAATGGGACATGAGAATTAGTTGATCTGCATCCAGGATGTACTACGATTGGATACAAATGGATTTTTAAAAAGAAACTTAAATTTGATGGAACCATTGATAAATTTAAGGCCAGATTAGTTGCCAAAGGCTTTAGACAAAAAGAGGAAAAAAAACTTCTTTAATACCTATTCCCCGGTTGCTCGATTGACTATAATCCGGGTGCTTATAGCACTGGCTTCCGTATATGGTTTCCCGATTCACCAAATGGATGTGAAAACAGACTTCTGTAAGGTGATCTCGAGGAAGAGATTTATATAGATCAGCCTGAGGGATTTATAGCTCTTGTAACAAGCAAAAGGTCTATAAGCTTGTTAAAACCCTTTATGGATTGAAACAAGCGCCTAAGCAGTGGCATGAGAAATTTGATAAAACTATTTTATCATTTGGTTTCAGCATAAATGATAATTATAAGTGCATTTACTGTAAGGTTAAAGGTGATGATTGTATTGTACTATGCTTATATGTGGATGACATTTTATTAATTGGTTCTACCATTGAGATTATCAATGAGACCAAGTCATACTTGAAAAGTAAGTTTGAAATGAAAGATATGGGGTGAAGCTAATGTGATTCTTGGACTCAAGTTGATTCGGCCAACTGAGGGTATAGCTATTTCTCAATCTCACTATGTTGAGAAGATATTGAGAAATTTGGCTATAAGGAATGTAGAATTGCTAAGATACCACATGATCCTTCTGTAGCTCTTTTAAAGAATGAAAGTGGTATTCATGTGTCTCAATAGACGTATTCTCAAATTATTGGGAGCTTTTAATATCTTGTAAATGGCTCAAGGTCGGATATCTTATTCGCGATTTCAAAGCTGGCGAGGTATACAAGTTGTCCCAATAGAACCCATTGGGAGGCTTTGGATAGGGTACTTTGGTATCTTAAGGGCACAACATCACTTGCTCTGCATTATGGCAAATTCCATGTAGTACTTGAGGGATATAGTGATGCTAGCTGGATAGCCAAGAACTCTGGTAGTAATAGGTGTACAGGGTATGTATTTACCTTGGGTGGAGACGCTGTCTCCTGGAAGTCTACTAAACAGACTTTGATAACTCGGTCTACATTTGAGGCAGAGTTATGTGCTTTGGACATAACTGGAACAGAGGCTGAGTGGCTACATGGGTTGATGGTCCAATTACCCATAGTTAGTAATCTTTTGTTTGCAATTGCAGTACATTGTGATAGTCAAACCACAATTGCAAAGATTGGAAGTTCAAAGTATAATCAAAAGACCAAGAGACACATCTAATAGACTAAAGTCTATAAGAGAGCTTGTGTCTGATAGGATTGTGGCCATTGATTTTGTTGGATCCAATGACAATATGGCCGATCCTTTGACCAAAGGACTTGAGTTGTCCTTATTCCAAAAATCCAGGCTAGGGATGGGACTGAGAACCCATTAGCAATGCACCTGCAGTGGCAACCTAACCTACCAAGTGGAGATCCCACAAGGAAGGTTCAATATGGTATAAACAAGTTGTTGAGTGTGTCAAAGTGCACCTAAACTTAATTGATACCTTAGTGTCTGAGTCTGTCCCCTGGCATACTTGGAAGGTGCTGTTAACTACAAGTAAAGTAAGAGTGCTAACTTTGAATGAGGTCAAGTTATACTGACGAGATGCAAGCAGTGCATCCCTGGAGATGCCCAACTAAGTGAATGTAGTCTTTTGGCCACAACTAGAGGAAAAGGGTTATTCCTTGAAAACATTCATGATACAGGATCGGGACACATGGCCTTAACGTGTCAAACCTAAAGATCACTGCATAGCCATGTAGCTTGTTGTTACCAATGGATGCCAACACATCAAAGGGCCAAATTCAAGGCTTAGATCCATTTGTCCCTGTGGTGGCATAAGTTGGATAACTTAGGTAGTGGTTCAAACCAGAAGGTACCATTACTGAAAGCAAGTTACGATAATCTTGATAGTCCAACACTATGGATTTGTGGGGGATTGTTGTAATTGGCACCCATTTTATTGATATTTGGGGCTAACTACATGTTAAAGAGATGTTTTATTTCTTTAGATTAGTGTCAATTACTGGATGAAATCCATAGATGTTTGAAGTGTAAAGAGTTTAATAAGCATAGATTCTATAAGTAGGAGTTGTCCCACATTGGAATCAAGATAAAGATGTGGGGATTTGTGGGAGTACAAAAAGTTTTTTGTGTAGTCCTTGTCCCACATTGGAAATAAAGGAAAAGCATGGCATACTATACTTGTATAAAATGCTAACTAAATTGTCCCATATCAGAAATAAAAGAAAGGTATCGAAAACTTTATTAGTATATATAATACTAACCTTTCTTGTCCCACATTAAAAATTCCTTAAAAGGTGCTCCCCTCCTAGCACTTATAAATTAGTTTGGTGAGGGTAGACTAAAGGCATAATAACAGATTCTCTTTTATCCCTCTCATATATTTCTATAATTGTGTTGTTTATCATTTTCTGGCAATTGAGTAGTGATCGAGATGGAGTTTTTTGGAGTGCACCAAAAGGCTTATGAGACTGTCTTATCCTAGAGGAAGTTTTGTTGCACCCTGTGCACAAGTAAGGGCGATAATTTCTTCAAGGCAAATCAGATTCTGATGATTCAATCTGAGTTCTGTTACGATACAGAACTTTGAGATAAGTTCTCGATTTATATATACTGATCTTTGTATTTTTGTTCTTATATTCCAAACTGGTATATTTGATTTGGTTTATGTTTGTGCTAAACTTAATTGCAACCGAACAATTTTGGAAATATCTGTTTGCTATTTTCTAAAATATTTATAATATTATTTTTACAAACACTGTCCCATGATTATAAACTGCTGTTTATTATTTGAACTTCCAACAAAAAGGGCACCCTGCTAATATAGAAAGAAATTGTTAGAAAAATTTAGAGTGGAAGATCGGCTTCTTTTGGAGAATAAAGTTTAGGATTAGCTTTGTCCGCTTTAAAGACTAGGTATCTATATATTAGTGTAATTTACTCATTGTCAAATCAAGTTTTCCCTATGCAATGATGTTAAGTTCTAATATGCACATACATCCGTATTAATTTTCAAATTTCTTCTTTTCTTTACCATGATAATCAATGACTACATCATATAGTGCATGCTAAGTGGGAAAAGGGGCAAAAAAAAAAAAAAAAAAAAAAAAAGCTCAAAAATCAACCAAGAAGGTATATCTTCCTAAAGAATATGCTACTCTGAATATTGATCATCTGACTACAAAATCGAGCAATAAGTCCATCCAATAGTGAGTCATGTATTTAGAAATTCAAAATTAATAGTAAATTTTTTTAAGTCATCGTTTTTTAAGGCCTGAAATGGATGAGTTTAAAATTTTATTCATTCAAGCATGTGAAAAAACTCATAACTAAACTTATTCGTTTTAGTCGGCTGAGAAGCATTATATTAATCTTATAAAATTCTTAAAGCATTTATGATAAAAATATTTTGACTAAATTTTTAAGAGGAGATATTAAAATTTTAACCTTGTTAAGAAAAATAAGAAAATACCTTCTTTATATGTTATGAACTTAACAAAACATTTATTTTGATAAGTTAAATTACACAATTGTAAATATTAATGTTTTATGAAATTCATAATTTTATTTTCTTACTTTAATATTTTATAAACTCTAAAATCATTTTATAAAATTTAAAATTTTTATTTTAAAAAAATTTAGAAGGCACCACAATTCATAATTTGTGACAAAAAGAGGGTCCAAATTGAAAAGAAAAAACATATGGTTTTGTGCTCCTGCAGCACTGTCAGCAGTCTCCTTTCCACTTTTCGAATGGGGAAATGAAGACCAACGTAATAGTAATAAGATCCAACCTCACTATTACGATTAAACGCAGGGCGAAAATTATAGTATATAAGAAAGATGGTTAAATCTGCTGCTTGGTGTACTTAAAACCTCTCCCCGAATCTACAATCTTCTTTATCTCCTTATTTTTTTCTGGATCCAGGAATAGAATCTTCATTTTCCCACGAATTTATTTCGTTTTCTATAAAAAAATCCCGGGAATTTTCAGTTGTGGCTAAGCTGATTGTGTTGGAGAATTGTAGTATTTGATATTGCGACGTGATTTGATGGAATAATGCGGTGATCAGGGGTTTAGAAAGGGGTAAAAATGGCGGTGGCAGGAGGAGCAGATATGGAAAAATTCGAGGCGTATTTCCAAAGGGCGGATTTGGATCGGGACGGCAGGATCAGTGGAGCTGAAGCTGTGTCTTTCTTGCAGGGATCCATTTGCCCAGACAAGTCCCTGCGCAGGTGAGTTTTGTTCTTTGTCTTTGAGCATATTTTGATTGGTTTGTGGATTTTTTTCCTTTATGATAAAAATTTTGCCCAACGTTTTATGGGATCCGTGGAATTAGTTAAGTTTATGTATTGACTTGGAGATGTTTAGATGTGTAGAACTGCTGGTTTTTTTGAACTGAAATGTTATTGTTTAGTATCTATACTATTATATATAACATAATGGTATGGGACTCACAATTATGCAATTTCAATTCTAATTATGCAATTTTGGCTAAATGACAAATTTTTAGAATTTTGAATATTTTAATTCAGTTAAAAGAATTTCATTAGTTGTTGTTTATTATATCTAATCGATATGATTGCATCTTATCTCTAATTTTATTTCACTCAAAATTCAAAATATATTTAATAATATTTCATAATCTTTATTAAAGAGCTAGAAGTTTGAGAAATGAATAATTATAAATTAACTTATATATAAAAGAGCTCAATTTATCGAACTCTTTAAAATTTAATTATTTTTACAATAATATTTTTTAGTTATGTAAAATATTTTTAGATAAAACTATATATATGGAATATAGCAAATAATTTAATATGAAGAATATTTCAAATATAAAAAGTTCCTGCAACAATTATAAACTCTGAACTTTAATTCTATATTATAAATTTAAATTATCTTAATTTTTTAGCAATATAATAGAGAATTCATTTTTGATTATTTGAGATAAGTTCTTTTATAAGGGACATATATATAGTTGACATAATTGAAAATTTTCAAAAGCTTGATAAATGACTACTTAAATAACAAATAATATCATTTTTTATATTTTCCAATATATTTAGTTAAACAATTTTATAATTATATCTCCTACTTTATTTTTAATATTTTTCCTTATAATAATTCATAAAAAATATTTTATATGGCTTACTGATGTTAGATTAAAAAGGTTTGATTTAAAGTAAGTATCAATTTAGTTATTTATACATATTTATATATTTATAAAAGAAACTTATATATGAGAGTAGGGGTGTAAATGAGATGAGACGATTTGCGAACAATTCGAGCTCGGCTCGATGAAAGTTCGTATTCGGCTAGATCTTTTCGAGCTCGATCCAAGCCAAGCTCAATAATATTCGGCTCGAAAAGCTTGACCTAAACGAGCTTTTTTATTTTATATATATACACATATATAATTATAATCTAGGCCCATATAATAAAATCTATAAAGATAAATAAATAATAAAAATAATTCGATTTTTTATTTTTAGGAAAATATATAACAAAATTATTTAAAAAATTTATCATTATAAATTTTGTTTTGAGTTTAAATGAGTTCAAATTAATCCAAACGTATACGAGCTCGAGCTTGAGCTCATCCAAGCTTATACGAGTCGAGCTTTTCTGCTTCTCTATGACGAGCTTTGTCAAGTCAAGCTCGATAAAGCTCAACGAGCCTTCGTCTATTCCAACGAGCCGAGCTGAGCTCGGCTGTTTAGGCTCGACCAAGTTCGGCTCGAGCTGGAGCTTGGGAATTAATAGACGAGCTGAGCTTGAGCCTATTAGATTCGGGCTCGACTTGGCTAGTTTACACCCCTTATATGAGAGAGTGATATTTTATCTTAAATTGAATATTGAAAATTTACTTATTATTTTATTCATGTTCATAATATATATTATTTGATAAAGTATAAAGAGGTTTACATATTTACTTTAACAAAAAACACCTAATGTCTAAAAATCTCAAATGTCATGAAAATTGTAAAACTGTAACTTCCACATTATTAAAAAATCATAGAAATTTTTTTTATATTTTAAAAAATTTAATTGCTTAAAAATATGTATTTATAAATATAAATCTAATTTAAAAAGTGTATTTAGTTAAATATTCTGCTCTACTTTTATTTTCTTAATTCTTTCATTTATTTTTCAAATTTTATCATTTTAAAATTTTTTGTATAATTTATAAACTTAGAGTTAGCAATTCTTCATATTCCACAACTTATTTAATTATAAATTATCTTCAAACATAATATTTTTAAATTAAAATATTCATATTATTTTATTTAATTAGTAATACATTGTTCTTCTTTAAATACCAAGAATAATTACGATTCATTTTTAATCACATGAAGTAAAATAAATATTATTATAATTATTTCAATATTAAAATTCTTTCCGGTGCATTGCACAGAGCACATGCTAGTTCAAGTAATTGCACGAGGGTTTTAGTGATAATTGGGATCTTAAGAATTATATAATGTGATAGACATGTTGAATAGCAGCGACATTGGGATTTAACCAAGAGTTGAGTTACGCTGCCTAATTTTTGACTGGAATTTTATATTGCAGGAGAGGACTTGAAATGGTCTGTGTTGAGATTAATAAAGAAAACATGAAGGAAAATATTTTAGATTGCTTGGTTGGTAAGAAAAATAATAAGAAAAAAAGAAAACTTGGGGAAAAATATAATATATTTAAGGAAAATGAATTTTCCTCATAAAATGATGAGGAAAATGAGGGGAAAGTCTATTTGAACTCTATCTTATTCTCCAACACATTCATCACTCTTCTTTTCTCGATCCTTTTCTTCATTATTTTTTTTTTTAACAACCAAACAAATTTGAGATTTTATATTTTTTTTCTTTTCTTTTTCGTTTCTCTAATACCTTCCTTTCCTTTCCTTATCAAAATCCTTAAACCCTACATAGTGTTAATATTTCTGTTTAGACTTTGTCTAGACTCTAACTCAGGTAAGTTTTTTTCGTTTCTCTTCAGCTGTTTCTATTTGTTCATGAACACTGTGTGATTTTTTTTATTATTATTATTTTTAATAAAGGCCCTTTTGTACAGCAAATAATTCAGCATATGTATTGCTTTGTTCTTCCAAAACTGAATAAAAGGCAAACTGCACATCACCCTTTGAATTTCTGGGAAGACCACCTGCACCCTTTGAATTTCTAGGAAGACCATCTGTAACTTGTTGGTTTTTTTGCTACTGGAATCTGCATCCAAGTGTTCTTCCTATTTGAACATCTCCTTTCCATTGGTTTATCTTAAAACCTTTGCTGCTGTAAATCTCATGTATAGACTGCAGGACTTTCTAAATTATCTTGCTGCTCATAAATGACTTGTTTCTGTATTTACAATCATTCTTGCTTCCCATACATGCCAAAGAATAAGAATAGGGACCAACATTCTAGTATGGCCTTTAACCTCAGCTCCTGCTGAAGCAATCCAAAAACTGAATCATGATGGTGATACTTTCAGTTTCTGGAGGATTAATTTGAAACATATTGGCAAAAACTTCCAAACTTGCTATGTCTTCTTTAAACAAAAAGTAGAAAATGTATACTTTATGGTACAATTCTTGGTAGTGTGATAAAATGTTGGTAGTATCACATTATAACTTTCAAATGACCAAAACATCAATTTTAGAAAATAAAACACAATTTTGAGCAGTTTCTATCCTTATAAAAAGATCATTCTCCTTCCGCATCATGGTTAAATACTTGAAGCTGATAAGAAAAGCCATTTCAAGTCCATAAAAGCACATGAATTAACTCAATCTAAGCCAAAATAAACAATAAAAAGTCCTGAAGCAAACAACGAATAAAAAGGTGGTGAGCACAAATAAATGTTAGTTTGGATATATGTAAAAGTCTTGTTAAAAGCATAAGGTGTAGCAATAACCATAATAAGGATCTAAATACATTTGAACCAAATGAACTTTGCATACGAATTCTTTCCACTTGTTTCCTTGCCAAATAACTGGCAAAGCTACTCACAATTTTCTACTCTAAAAATACTCCACCAAAATCAATCATCTTCATCAATCATATAATGAATCTAACCAATAATTTTCTTCTGCTAAAATTTGAAGAACAAAGAGCTAGGAATTTAGAACCTATAAAACAGTAGACAAAAGACAAGTTTCCATCTTCGACAACCCTAGAAAACATGATCGTAGTACTATGAGAATAACATAAAAAATAGTATAAGATATAACCAATATATGTAGCTCAAAGCAACATCATTTGCCCAACAAACTACTGACAGAGGGATTAGAATCAAATCACATTTGGAGAATACTTTGGAGCTCATTCTTCCATAAATTATGAAGGAAATGATACACAATGTGTGAGAGCTTTGACAAGAGAATAATATGAAATAAGCAGAAGAGATATTTAAGGTACTAGTGTTAATAGATGAAATGGTGGAGCTGTGGAGAAGTCACAGGAAAGGATGAGACAAACTCAAATCCCAAACCAATTCCAAGTGTAAAGTGAATAGAGATTAAGTTGGTTGTGAAAGCTATATTTCCAAGAAGTCTATGCTCAGTAGATCAATCGTCAAGTGATATTTCTTACACGGAAAACTCTTAACTATATGTCAATTTAATTAATGGTGATACAATGATCGTCTAGTTGATTGCTCTGTCTTACAATATAAACAAATCATATATAGAAGTAGTAAAAGCACGAAAAAGAGAAGAAAAAATATGATGCACCTAGAAGAGAAGATGAAAATCCATCAACAACTTAGAATTATGTAGTTGGGCAGTAGGCTTTGTACAAGTTTACAAAAAAAATTCTCTTAAAAACTAGTTCGTGGAGAAAACTATAGGAAGAATATCCAGAGAAACAATGAGTTTAGAAGTAAAGAGGTCAGAGATGGATCTTCAATTACGATTTCCACTCCAGATGATGCTCGGGGGAATCTTAACAATTCTGTTAACATGCGCGATTCTTCTCTGGAATCACATCTAAAAAAAGAGCAAATTTCCAGTTTTTAAGTGTAGTTGCAACCGCCAAAAGGAATTTCACAAATTCCATTCTAGCTTCTGAACTTCAGAAGGTGTCAATCTTCACATTTTTGATGTGGCTGAAAGTAAGTTTACATTCTTTTGCGTTTAGAACTTGGACAACGGCATCTATATCAACATCTTGAGTGGTTATCGATTAGAAGAGAATGACAAGAGTATGGTCAAAGGAATTTGAAAATGACAACAATAAACTCCATTACTTACTGTAATTTGAAAAACTATGCAAATTACAGGAACTATCAGTCAAGTGAAGGGCACAATTGAGATCACTTGTGGATGTAAAATGAAATTCCATTAAATGAAGTCATTAGACGGCTGAGGCTGTCAGGAGGTTTCTCCAACAGTCTTGTTCTTTCCAAAACCTTAAAAAGAATAAATGAGAAAATATGATATGTCATATGAGTCAAAGTTCACACATTGAAAGTAAAACCGATATCGTTTACCTATAGACATTTGGCATTAAGTTTCAGTCTCTTGATGGACGACAGTCCACAAAAAAACTGGTTCAAGTTGCTATCAAAATCACGCAACTCTGTCACTACAATCTCTAAGTAAAGAGAAATAGAAATTTCTTGCAGAAGTGCGGTGTATTTCAAACAAATTGAAGTAAACATGCCTCCAAAGCTAAAAGTCTTGAGATTAGGGGCGTTAATCTCAAGATCTTCAAAGACGGTACATTGGGCATACATTCTTAGGTCCTCAAGCATCGGACATCTAGATATAAACCTCATTAACTCTGGCAGTGTAATGCAAATATTAGTAAGACCAAGTGTGAAAAGCTTACTAAATCCTTCAAACATGGAAGGAAGCCTAAGATTAGCTTTAAAAATATACAAATGCATAAACTGATGAAAAGCAAAGAGGCGAGTGGGCATCAGAGGATAAATGCTAAGGAAAGAAAACTTAAGTTTTAGTTGTTCTGCTGGATGGTTGGACAGGACTTGGACCCAATGGTGAATAGAAACAGGAGGCTAGAGATCACGATCAACTTATAGTACAAACTAGAGTATTGTTCTTCTGTGGAGTAAAAATATCTGATTGACAATGTACTCAATTTTGTAATTGTTAGGTAATTTCTGTTGGGTTTGCATCAAAATTAAGATGTGGTATAGTCAACAATTTGTTCCTCCACCCTTTGAAATAATCTAATTATACCATATTTCAATTTTGATGCAAATCTTCAATCGAAATTACCTAACAATTACATAATTGAGTTTTTGTACCTCCACCCTTTGAAATAATCTAACTGTATCACATTTCAATTTTGATGCAAATCCAACAGAAATTACCTAACAATTACAAAATTGAGTATATTGTTAATCAGATGTTGTTACTCCACAGAGGAACAATACTCCAGTTTGTACTAGAAGTTAATCGTGATCTCTGGCCTCCCGTTTCTATTCGCCACTAGGTCCATGTCCTGTCCAACCATTTAGCAGAACAACTAAAACTTAAGCTTTCTTTCCCAAGCATTCATCCCCTGATGCCCAGTCGCCTCTTTGCTCTTCATCAACTTATGCATTTGTACATTTTTAGAGCTTATCTTAGGCTTCCTTCCATGTTTGAAGGATTTATTAAGCTTCTCATTACTTGATCTTACTAATATCTACATTACATTGGCATAGTTGATGAGGTTTATATCTAGATGCTTAAGAACCTAAGATTGTATGACCAATATACCACCTTTGAAGATCTTTAGATTGACGCTCCTAATTTCAATACTTTTAGCTTTGGAATCATGTTTACTTCAATTTGTTTGAAATACACCGCACTTTTGCAAGAAATTTCTATTTCTTTATCTTAGAGATTGTAGTGACAGTGTTGCGTGATTTTGATAGCAACTTGATCTAATTTTTTGGCAGACTGTCGTCCATCAAAAGACTAAAACTTAATGCCAAATGTCTGCAGGTAAAAGATATCGATTTTGTTTTCAATGTGTGAACTTTGGCTCATATGACATCTCATATTTTCTTATTTATTCTTTTTGAGGTTTTGAAAAGAAGAGGACTATTGGAGAAACCTCCTGACAACCTAAGCCGTCTAATGGCTCTTCATTTAATGGAGTTTATTGTTGTCCTTTGCATAGTTTTCAAATTACAGTAAGTAATGGAGTTTATTGTTGTCCTTTGCACATTTATATGTTTTTTTCTTTGACCATTCTCTTCTATTGGATAACCACTCAGGATGTTGACATGGATGCTACTGTTTAAGTTCTGAATGCACAAGAATGTTAACTTACTTTCTGCTACATAAAAAATGTGAAGATTGACAATGTACTCAATTTTGTAATTGTTAGGTAATTTCGATTGGGGGTTTGCATCAAAATTGAGATGTGGTATAGTCAGATTATTCCAAATGGTGGAGGTACAAATGGTTGACTGCACCACATCTCAATTTTGACGCAAATCCCCAACATAAATTATCTAATAATTACAAAATTGAATACATTGTCAATCAGCTATTGTTACTCCACAGAGGTACATTGCTCCAGTTTGTACTATAAGTTGATCGTGATCTCTGCCCTCCCGTTTCTATTCATCATTAGGTCCATGTCCTATCCAACCATCCAGTAGAAAAACTAAAACTTCAGTTTTTTTCCCAAGCATCCATCCTTTGATGCCCGCTTGACTCTTTGCTCTTCATTAGCCTACTCATTTGTACATTCTTAGAGTTCATCTTAGGCTTCCTTCCATGTTTGAAGGATTTAGTAAGCTTGTCACACTTGATCTTCCGAATATCTGCATTACACTGCTAAAGTTGATAAATGTCCGTTGCTTGAGGACCTAAGATTGTATGACCAATACACCGCCTTTGAAGATCTTGAGATTGACGGCCCTAATCTCAAGACCTTTAGCTTTGGAGGCATGTTTACTTCAATTTAATTGAAATACACCGCACTTCTGCAAGAAATTTCTATTTCTTTGTACCTAGAGATTGTAGTGATGAAGTTGCGTGATTTTGATAGCAACTTGATCCAGTTTTTTGGTGGACTGTCATCCATCAAGAGATTGAAACTTAATGCCAAATGTCTGCAGGTAAAAGATATCGATTTTGTTTTCAATGTGTGAACTTTGACTCATATTTTCTTATTTACTCTTTTTAAGGTTTTGAAAAGAGAAGGACTGCTGGAGAAACCTCCTGACAGCCTAAGCCGTCTAATGGCTCTTCATTTAATGGAATTTTATTTTGCATCCACAAGTGATCTCAGTCGTGCCTTTCGCTTGACTGGCAACTCCTGTAATTTGCTTAGTTTTCAAATTACAATAAGTAATGGAGTTTATTGTTGTCCTTTGCACATGTATATGTTTTTTTCTTTGATCGTACTCTTGCCATTCTCTTCTAGTGGATAGCCACTCAAGATGTTGACATGGATGCCGCTGTTTAAATTCTGAATGCAAAAGAAAGTGTACTTACTTTCAGCCACATAAAAAATGTGAAGATTGACACCTTCCGAGGTTCAAAAGCTGGAATGGAATTTGTGAAATTCCTTTTGGCGGCTGCAACTGCACTTAAGAAACTACAAATCTGCTCTTCTTTTAGATGTGATTCCAGAGAAGGATCGCACATGTTAACAGAGTTGTTAAGATTCCCCTGAGCATTATCTGGAGTGGAAATCGTAGTTGAAGATCCACCTCTGACCTCTTTACTTTTAAACTCAATTATTTCTCTAGATATTCTTCCTTACACATTTTTTCCTTACAGTTTTTATAAAGTGTAAGTATAAGTATAATATTGTCACAATTTTAAAAAAGTGTGGGTATAGGTACTATTATTTATTTTGATATTTTCTTTTCTCTTAAAGAACGTTGTCGTTTGGATCTGGAGGCAAATATTTGGCTCAAAAAATTGAATATAATATAAAAATGCCCACCAAAGAGTTTATATAATTTTAGCTCCGCCGCCAAAAAACCCTTCTAATTCCCAAATATCACTTCTCCTCACCTGTCTGTCTCTGTTCATCTTCTCTCTCCCATAACCCAGCCCCAATCCGATTTCAACTTTTAATTTCTCACAAACCCTTAAAAATTTTCATTCTCCATATAACACACACTCCCTCTCCCTCTCTTTCTCGGGTTAATTATCTGCCAGAGGCCATAGGTAATTTGCCGTGGTGATCTTCAGGGTAGGGTTTTTCAGAATGTGCATGTTATTGACTGTCACACGGTAAGTTTATGAATAAATTATTGTATGTTGACTTATTGTATGTGTGCAAATGAATTTATATTATCTCTAGCTAAAGATGATATTGTTTCCTTTTTGCCAATTTTCATCTGTCATTGCTTGCAACATAGAACTTAAATGCAACCTATTAATTGACATTTTGTGGTAGAAACCACCTTAGTGAAAAAGAAATTCTAGTCATCTCCTGATTGCACTACTCATCTGCTGCAGTTGATGAGGAAGATGTTGCAAAGTTCACTGATGCTATTAAGGAATTTGATAGCATGGCCCAGCTGGTAAGTGAATCATATGTCTAATAAATTTTTGAACTTGATTTTGGATATTTTTGTCGTGAGGTTGATTTCATCCACCTTGTCTTTGTTGTAAATCTGATGCCAATTTGTTCTTCATGAAGATTCATGTGAATGGCTTAATTATTTTGTTTAATGCATTATTTATAAACAATAAGTTCTTTTAACTCCTACCTTGTTATGGACCTTGACTTGAGCTTGGTTTTTGTTGTTTTAGATTTTATTAAGTAAATGGTTTGGGTTCATATTTTTAGTTGTGTTTTAGTAAGTATGATATTCGATAAGTTGGCAGCTTGTTCTTTTGTCACTCACTTGGATTTTGTTAAATACCATTGTCTTCTGAGGGTAAGACTTGAGAAAGTGAAAATAAAGAGAACGCCAACTTATTATTGCCATGCACCATGGAGAAAATTGGAGTTTCCGTATGTACAGGCTCTTATGTTTGGGATGAAGTACTCTGCTAGTTGTTGGTGCAAAGCAATACCTGCATGCTCCTTTTGCTATATGATATTTACAGTGTCTATTACCTCTGAACCTGATAGTTTGATTTTGTGAGTATCCCTGTATCATGCTTTCTAGAAGTCGTTCTTGACAGCATGCAGTATTCAAGGGACACCAAGCTAAGCATTTTGGATGTTCTACTGGGTGTTGGAATCTGTACAGTTACTGATGTTAGTGTTAATGCGAAAGGATTTATTGCTGCTTTTGTAGCAGTCTGGAGCACTTCTCTGCAACTGTATGTAAGTCATACTTCCCTTCCACTTATAAATCTATAAGACGGCTATGGAGAATGTTCTGAGGTGGCTTGTCTAGCTAATGGGCCAGATCTGTCTCATACAGAGTTTGAAATAAAGTTTGGAAATGAGTCTTTAAACTGTATCTTACAAACTGTTTTATATTTTTTAGGTCACCTATAGACATGAATATCTTATATTTTTGTAGGATGGCTTATGAAAGTGCATTTTTTGCTAGGTTGTTCTGTTATATGCTATTTTTAGTTGTATTACATGACTGATTGGTTCAGTTACCAAAATACTTACTGTTTCTGTTGATTAATTGGAATGCCTAAGTGGTTCTCACGTTTCTATTGCATTTGCGGTTCTTTCATTTTCTTCAAGGGAAGCATTCTATTGGTTTTTTCGACTTATTGGGGAACACTATACCACCTCAAGCTGCATCGTTGCTGTTAGGAGGGCCCTTTATAGATTAATGGTTGACCGACAAGAGGGTCAATGCCTATAACTATACCTCCAAGTCAGTGGTACGGATTATAGGAAAAGTGATAATGGTTAGAGAATGCTTCTGGTGATGCATAATGCCTGCTTATTGTGCATAGCATACACATGATTTTATATTGCTTGGTTCCTCTACTAGTGTTTGTCACACCACATCGACTCCAAAGAGCTACAAGAAAACATTGAATCTCTAAACTTATTTTAAGTTGTCCAGAGAAACTTTCTTGCGCATACATGATTTGTAATGATAATATCATATTATATACAACAATGAGAATGCATTTGGTGGGATGGATTTAATCTTGGCCATTTAGAAATCTGTACTCTTAGAATTGTGGAAATGAATTACCAACACTATATTGCAATTTAATTCTTTATTATGGCTTATAGTTGCCAATGCTTCATTAAAAAATTCCAAAGCATTGTGTGATGATGGAATATTCACATAGTATCTGTTGCTCTATCCTTTTTTCAATTTGCTTTGGTTTTATTGCTCATTAACTCAATTTGTTTCATCCTTATATTAAAAAATCTTATAGTATCACATGACCTTTACTGCAGAATATTAATTGAGCTTGAAAGGTGAAAATCCAATCAAAAACCAATCTGCTTTCATTGATAGTTGAATTGAGGTGTGACCTTTGCTGCAGAAAATTATTTGAGCTTGAAAGGTAGAAGTCCAACAGAAAGATAATCTGCTTTCATTCAGAATCGAATGCTAGACCACCTCCTTACTAAAGGAGTTCCCTAACTAATTGGGCTAGGCCACCTCCTTACTAAAGGAGTTCCCTAACTAATTGGCCTATGTTGAGTTTTTGTAAAATAATTATGAAGACTTTCAAAAAAGGACATAAAAAATAAAAAACAAAAAATATTATTTTATATTAGTGGGTCGGAAATTAATTGAAGAACCCTATCTCCTTTATTTGTCACTACTTAAGATAACGAAGAACTTCTCCCAATTTCTTTCATGTCTCTATATATTGTGGAAAAAACAAACATAAATCATATCTTATTTTGTATGATTTCTTTTACTAGAGATGGTGAGAACTCGAAACCTCAAACGTGCATTGCAAGACAAATCATTGAGTCACCAGTTGGAAAATTCTAAATCTAATAATAGCTCAACTTCAAGTAAGTTACAAAACTATTGATATTTAAATTTTGTATACATTTATAATTGTACATGTCATAGTTGACTTACGATATTTTAGTTGTAATTTGTGTGTTGTTCAAATTGTATTATATGTTATTTCTAAATGAGGTTGTGTTACTTATTTTTTCATTTTTTTTGGCTGCTTATAATAGAGAGGGCTAGAAGTAAGAGTCAAAGTAATGGAGACACATAGTCTCATGCTAGCCAGTAGGAGGAAGTAGGGTTGCATCACTCGCATAGTTCTCCATCTAATAAAATCAGAACAGGTAAGTTTCTAATTTCCACAAGTAAGCATCCCCATTCAACGATATTACTTAGTGAAAAATACTAATTTTTCAAGTAATCATGGCATCTGGTGTTAGCCATTAATGTCATTATATAAAATTTGTGATTTAGAGCTCACTTGAAGTTAGATAAAAAAGAAATGAAACTTTTTTTATGGGATTTGGTGCCATTTTGCTTCTTCAATAAAAAGTAGCATTCATAATAAAAGTTATAAATAGCCAAACCTTTTAATTGGTTGGTCTTTGTACATTGTGAAATTCAATATTTCAATGTATAATTATCTATAGCTTCATATATGAGGTTATTTATTTAGTTGATTATTGAAATATTCTAAAACAGGCGAGGAAAGTCAACACAAAAACACAAGAGGACCTACTTTAATGCCTGAAATTTGGGGTTTAGCACTAGGAAAAAAGCTTCCAATTGAATGCAATGAATTTGGTCAGATAATTCATGATAACTATTCAAAGTACTCTAACTTTTTAGGTGTGTTGGCAAGGATGGGTACATATTGCCCTCTTGATGTTTTTGACTAATGAAAGCATAATTAAGGTAATTTACTGCACAATTTCTATTATTCATATTTTAAATTTAATCAGTAATAGTCAAAAACATATTTAAATGCCTAAATTTTCAATGTGGTCAAAGTTTATTTGTCCTCCTGGAAATTTGGAATTGATGCGGATATTCTAGAAACAATTGGGACCAATTGGAGGAATTGGAAGAAAGACTTGAGAGAAAAGTGTTTTGACCCTAACTTACCATTGAATGATTTAATAAAAATACTAGAATATAGGGTCATCCCAGAGCAGTATAAAGGACTTGTCATGTTTTGGTTATCAGAAAAAGGAAAGGTGAAGTAAAGCATAATACTTTTTTCATATATTAATAGTGATTTTCTATTCAAATTTAATATGATTTTATATTTTTCAGAAAGCAAGCATGTGGGGAAAGGAAAGCAGAAAGAAAAAGACACTAAATCATAATACAAGAAGAAAATCTTTTGCGCAAGTTAAGGCAAATGAGGTAAAAGGAAATTAAGTTTGAATTGAAGAATTAAATTTAAGTTTTAAAGAGCACGATACGTGTTATTTTTCATCTTATATAGTTTTCCTAGCTACGTTGTATCCTAACTTTTGAGATACACTCTACATTTGAAAATAAAAATAGTATTATGGCATATAGTATTCTAAATAATATCAAATTTAAATTGTTGTTGGAATTTAGAATTTAAGTTTTTCGATTTGATTATAATTTTTGTTTTAGTCTAATCTAATAAGAAATTTGGAATTATAAAGATGCTAGTTAACTCATAAATTTTGTACAAAATTAATATATTGTGAAATAGGAAAGAAAAAGGGGACATCGAATTTATTGGGCGGATACATTCAACTTATGTTAGCCAGTAGAAAAATGTGAAGATGCTAGGCAACTGAGGGTAAGAATTATGAACTATAAACTTGGTCTTGTATATTAAAGTTGGGTTGAACATAAAATCTATTTGCTTTTGACTTTACAAGATAAAATGTAAGAACGCACTAATGAACTTGGAGGATCAGAAGATGTTTCTCAGGATGATGTTTATGGTAGAGTTAATGGCCCAGAGAAGCCCAGACGAGTACGCATGCTTGGTCGAGGAGTGACACAACAAGATGTATTTGAGGAGATACCTTCTCGTAAATCTTGTTTCTGGTTAATTCAAACACTTCAAGAAAGGTTGGAAAAACTTGAGGAAAATAGAAATGAAGTTGCCACGCCCAGTGGTCCATCATCCTCTTCTTATGAAGATAGGATCTCAACTCCTATCTCAGCTAATAATCTTCTTCCCCTTCCGAAATATATTTAAAGTTTAAGTATTTTCAAATATAAATTTTACAGTAACTACTAAAAATATAATTGTTTCTAATGCCTCATAGAATTCTTTTCGTGTTTATTTGTATAAGTTATGACATATTAAGTGTAAATTTTATTTTTAAGTTCATTGTTCAGTTTCTCTGTTGAGTATCATAGACCAAACCGAAATTGTGGCTAAGGGATATTTATAAAACATGGATCCTAGCACAAATTTTGATGGACAAGTGTTGGGCAAAAACTATTATGAAGTTCACATAAATATGGCAATAGTGAAGGGAGATGAAGATTTACTGAGAACGAACATGAACTTTAACACTATTTTTGATGGTCAAGGCTTATCCGTTGCTTGGCCAATACCCTTTGGTAAGTCTTTCTAAATTTGAAACTTGAATATAAGTGATTTTTATTTTAAAGTCAATGAGATTTTTCTCTGTTTTACTTTGGCTCTACCTAAAATAAGTTGCAAGGTATATATGTTTCTCACGAAATACTTAAGATTGCTGGAGACTTAAGAATAACAACTTGAAATTTTTATATTGTTACATATAGTATCATTAGCTATTCCATTACAGAATTATAATGTTGATCTTCTATCATATTCTTAGGCTAATATTAATGTGATAGCTTGACAAATACTATTTATTAAATTTTGTTATGATTGAGAAAGTTGGGGTGGATTTAAGTGGTTTGAAATTTTATTTTTTCATTTAAATAGTTGTTTTTGCAACATGTTTAACTGCCAATCTTTTTTCTTTGCATTAAGGTGGTTCGAGATGACAACAATTAACATGATGAAGTTGGATCATAGATACAAGTTCACCTAAGGCTTTATTTCACTTGTCCATCTTCAGCTATGATGCTATTTTGTCTAGCATGTAGGGTTATTATGCTAAGTGTTGAATCAAGTACTTTTGGTGATATTTTAGACAAAAGTCTTTTGAGCAGTAGTCCTTTTTTGGATGAATTTGATGTTTTAGCATTGACTAGATTCTTTAGACTGTGTTTTGAATTGAAGATGCAAAGAAAATAGTTTTGGTGTTCAAAATGAATTATATTTTGTGGTTGGGAATTTGGTTTTGTATATATAGAATGTAATGAATTGAAGCCGTTCATTTATGTTGCCAACATTTTTGTTGTAGTCAAAAAGTGCATACAGGTAAGAATTGTAACAAGATATTCTATTGTTACACTTTGTTATCCGGAAAATTTTTGTGTAAGAATAAATACCTATTATTACACTTAAATATATGTTAAACCTTTGTATTTCAAGGAAGTGTAGGTATATATACTTTGTATTGCAATTCAACCTATGGTAAAAGGTTAGCATTGTAAAATTACATGCCTAGCATTACACTTTAAATTGTAACTAATTATACTTCTATTGACAAATAAAAATGTGGTTATTTGTCTTTTATATTACAATTAGGAAGTGTAATATTTTTACCTAGCGTCACACTTCGAAATGCAAGTAATTCTACTTCTTTTTACAAATTAAAATGTGATAATTTGTCCTTTACGTTACAATTGGTAGATGTAATTATATACGCCTAGCAGTGCAATTTGATTCTGCAATATTAAGTTTTTAACTAACTTCTCAAAATATTAGATCACATAAAGAAGTGTGGTATCTAATCCATATCCTTACATTTGTACATGAAACCATAGATTTTACAAGCACCACGCTTGTAAGTGTGGTATTAAGCTTAGACCACGGCAGATAGTACCACGCTAATGAGAACTGTGGTATATGATTAAGTGTCGCAATAGGTTATTTGTTGCTACACATTGAAATGTGGTTATATTCCTTTTCTCTTGTAGTGGCTTCAACGTTTGCCCTTAAAAAAAATTTGGCAGACAAAACCCACAAATGAATTAGTAACCCCCCCCCCCCCCAAATTTTGCAAGGTTAGTGCTCTCTCTCCCCTTCCCTCCCCATCTCTTTACTCTGCCATCCTCCTCCATCCACCATCCCTTTCTTCTTCCCCTTCGCCTGATGCCCTTTCTCCTTCCCTTACACCTACTGCTTCTACATCCCACTTTTACCCATCGCTACTTTCCCCTCATCAATTCAATCATTGTGTGTTTCCCCTGCTCCCATCGCCCCTTGCCCCTTTCTCTTCTCTTTACCTCATTGAATTGTGCAAAATTTGCATTAATTGTTTGTTTTTTGTTAGAAGACCATACACATGCTATTGTACTTGTTTTCCGCAAATTGGCTATAAATGAGTGGTTATTGTTAGAGTCCTTGTAATCAAGATCCTATATATATTAGATAATCGACTTGGAAGCAAAAATGGAGGACTGAAAGGTTTTGCTTTAGTCTAGTGGGCAATCAATATGCTCCTTAAGAAAATTTCGAGGGTTTCACTCTCTTTAGAACTTTGTACAAGGAAGTTGCAGTTGCAATCCGCCATTAATAAACTAATATTTGATAATACTTGCTTCCTATAGACTACAAAATATTTCATCTAGAAGAGCTTTCCAAGACTATGGATCAAAAGAGAGGTAAAAGTGTGAAGTTTATTTCTTGTAAATTATTATGATTTCTTAATTTTGAATTGTTACTTCAATTGTGTTGGTACTTAGTAATTGATTTATTGAGATATCTTCTTGATTTTTGGGTTTTGATAATGTTGTTAGTGGTAGTGATTTGGACTTGTAGATATTGCTTTTGGGTGGCAAGTTAATCATTGTGCAAACATACTATGTTTGTGGTAAGTTGATGAAAATGATAGCAATTCCCTACTTGTAAATTGAAAATTTTACTAGTATTGTGGAAATATTTTTTCTAGTGAGAATTTCATCTAATGTATCATGCACTAATGTTGGGTAAATCTTTGTCATGCTAATGTCAATTAAGTTTTGCTACATCAATTGAATTTTTTTGCTTTAACTGGGAAAAAGACAGGGAGAAAAGAATGGAAGTCGAACACCCTTCCCACTCAACTTGATATTATTAAAAGAATGCCACAAATCAAAACCAAAGTACCCACAAAAAACAAAATATAAGGGCTACGATGTGTTTATCCAATATAGTTGTTATTTTATTTGAGATTCAACTCAAGATATTAAGTACATTTGAATTTGGTTTGTAACGTATAGCAAATCAAATATGTCCATTTTGATATAAAGTTCAATTCTTTTCACTCTTTCAATCAATGAGCTATGAATGTGCATCTCTAATTTTTAATTTTGAACTTCTTCATATATTAAATTCTATCTAAGAATCTCATCTTTATTCCATCTTTTCTATGTGAGCTCAGCTTTGTTTTCTTGTTATAAGCTCCAATTATAATGTAATGGGTAAAGGAAATCTCACTTTCAAGTTCTCTATTATATTAAGCAATGTGACATATCTAGTGTATTGAAACATTGACTTTTTAAGAATTGTACAGTTTTTGTATCTGCGTACTGTCATCTATACTATTTCATTTTGAGTTCTAAATATGGCTAAGATGTAAGAGCTTTGAAGTTACTCATTAAGATTAATGAGAAGCTAAATAAAACTTTATCAAACTCATGGAGATGGCGAAGAAGAAGACGATTTCCCATAACCTAGTAACTTTCTAAAAAATAGTTGTTTAGAAACTCTAAACGGTGGGGATTAGATGAAAATCGATAGTTCTCTCTCTCTGTTTTTTTTTATTTAATGCAAAATAAATTAAAGTGGTATGGGTACTAGTCGACTATACACTATTTTAGACTAGATATGAAAATAGCTCTTTAATTGGATTATCGAAATATTTGGTTCTTCTGTTAGACCATTTAAAGTCTTTAATTCAGCTCTTATTTATTATTCTAAGGGGCTGAATATAAACATGGAATAGCTAGGTAAAGCAAATGGATAGTTATCATTATATTCTTTAATTCTTATATTTACTATTCCAATATTAACAGTTCCTCTTATTGTAGATCTATATACCTCTACTCAATTTTATTAGATTAATTTATTGGTTAATGATATTAATAACATGGTAATAATAATTTGATAATCATGTTTTAATAGAAAGTGAAAATATTTGCCGTGTTTCTTTTAGCTGTGTAGTTTGTGCACTATTGTTTTTATTTATTATTTGAAACTATACATCATTATTTTTATTGAGTACAATATTTTTGTTTTCTTCTCTTGCTGTTAAAGATTCATTTCAAGCTGTAAAAAGGAACTATGATTTTGTTACTCATTTCAACTGGAAGAATTTGCATGCACTAACAGATGTCCATTTTATAACAAGTTAAAGTCTTAAGTTCCTTTGAAAACAAAATGAGAATTTGGCCCACCTTTTCTTTCCTTATCTCTATCCTAAAAAAGCAACAAATTAATTAATACCCTTTTGCTATAATTATAATCAGTATAGTAAGAATTTTTGTGTACATAATAAAGTTACAGAATCACTATATCAATAATTCCATCTGATTAGTTAACACCCTAGATCAAATTTTATAGAAAATCAATATATATATATATATATATATTAATGGTAGTAAGTCTAAACAACAGAGTTAAGTTACAAGGTTGCTTGAGGGTTGCATATTTTTTACGAGGTTGATATAAAATCGAAAGGCAGATTATGCACATTAGTCACAATTACTGAGCCCACCTTATTTTGTCAAGTTTTCTTACCGAAATTTGAGGTCTAATATATTAGTTCAAATTATGTGTTTGTCTGGAAATTTATCTTCTCGATAATTCCTCCATTGATGCCGGATCACATATTAATTAAGCCAAATCCAGCATGCTCTTATCCATTTATACTATACGACAAAAGGAATTAGTTAAATCTTTTAATCTCTTAATTGGTTAAGCAAATGAGAAATACTTAGGCCTTCCTATTATCCTAGGTAAGAATTACCAAAGCTATCTTTTCTAATATCAAACAATGTCGAACACAAATTCTCTACTTGGTATTTAAATATTTATTTTGTTTTGGATGAGTCATTTTTCTCAATAATGTTTTAAATGCTTTACCTTAATTTATGATGTGTATTAGTAAACTTCAATCTTGCATAATTGAAACATATTTACTCAATCAATTGAAAATTCCTCTAAAATGTAGTTCCAAATGCGTCATCGCAAGAATCCTTTTTGGGCCTGCAGTTGCTTTTGATGAAAATCGTGATACAATACTGGTAACAAATCCAACTTTCTAATATGTGATAAATGACCAACTTGGTTTTTTTATGGTAAATAACTCAGGAATCTCTGTCAACTTATTTTATTTTATATCTCCATAATGTTGAATTTTGTAAACTTTGAAGTTTGTTGGCTAGGCAAAGAAAGGATTGCTTTGGCTTATCTCTATGTGTCAGCTGTTCTTCCAACCAAAGATCTTTCTATTTATGATGACTATCATGATATCACGAGCTTTGGTACTCATACTTCATTGCTTGCAATTAAACTTATGTTAATATTGTTGAACTAATTTTAAATTTTGTTACTTCGATGTGCATTTTTTGAATTTGTTAGACTGGATACTATGAAACCTATTTTGATGGAATTAGATATTCATTGTTTGATAAATTCAAGGAAGCATTGTCTATGTTTTATATTTCATATAAAATCCAATTTTGCACTTTTATGATTTCTTTACTTTCCTTTTTGTCTATCTGAGTGAAATCGAATATTCTACATGAACTTTTGATTATAGATTGATTGCAATGCAAATGTTCATGGAGAAGTGGTTGGTGCTGGATTATTGACGAGAATGCAGAAGGTAATGTTTTCTTATCATTTTCCATGTTTGAGAACTACTTGAAACAAGGAAGTCGAGTCACTTCCAAATGGCTTTTTAAAGCTCAATCTCTGATTGTTTGAATTTTTTTTTTTTTATTTTTGGTTGCAACTTGGACAAATGTCCATTAGACATAAATTATGAAGCAGAAGTAATGCTAGCAAAGCATGAATCTATAATTCATGAACATATGGTTTATATGGTCTTAGCATTCTCTCTTGTTGTGACTTAGCATCTATTAGATGTCTCTACATGTAGGCATGCTAAAAATTCATAAAAAATAATGAGGTCAAAATATTTGTTGGCATTAGTTAGGTCTATTTGCATTTGTTTCAATGAACAACATGAGTTGTTGACTATTTTGCTTTAGTTTATAAGTTTGATTTCTTTTGGAAAATTAAGACCACTAAGGTTATTATAACTTTAAAAACTTTGATAAGACTTTGGGGCATATAATCTTCATTAATACTTTGATCATGATTTGAATATATCTTAAGTGTAATTGATCTAAGGAATTTTCTATTAAGAGAAAATAGTATTAAAGCAGTATGTAAAATTCAAAGTTGCATTTAACTTAATGTTTATTTTAGTTTTGACTTTTGATTCATTTTATTATTATCTTATGCATGTTGAAATTTTTATATTTATTACTCCAAAATTTTGGGTCAAATCTGTACATTAACTCCACGAATAAATAATGAAATGGATGACTAAACTAAACAGAAAATGTTAGTTCATTAATGGTCAGTAGGCCAAATTAATTATTATTTTTCTTTTTTTGGGTTTTATGGACAAGTGATTTGTGCAACATATATAGATTATTTCACAGTATTTACGTCATCTTTTGACTATTTCCGATTAAGTATATATTTCAAGAGCTATATGAAGAAACGTGGAAGGAAATTTGAATAACATTTATTTTTATGTTTATTGTGATATACCCAAATTCTATATGCTCGTACACATTGTTCTTTGTATTACTTAGACAAAGTTACACTTGTAAAAGTTCGAACATATTGTTATTATTGGTGAAGTATTTATACTAAAGTTTTCATTTTCTATATATGTTTTTATAAGATTGAATGTTGGAATTGTTTATATATTAATTGGTAGAGATATTTTTATCTCTAGATACCATAGATTGAGAGCATATAATTATAGTTAACAATCTAATATGGTTTGTAATCACTGTTTTGTTATTTTTTTTATAAACAATGAGAAATGATTCAAACTATTTTGTAATTACTATTTAGTTATTGATATGTGTACATTAGCAATAAATTGAAATTATTCTGCAAGCGTTACTTAATTTTTAAACATAAACGTTAGCAACCAATATGTAATTTTTTTGTCATAGAATCATACAAAATGAAGTAAACCTTGCAACAGTAATAAAAATATCACAGCCACCAATTATTTGTTGCTAAAAATATATTCTTTAGCAATGACTCTTTATTGTCATAATGTGGTCACTAAAAAATATTAAATAAGGCAACTATTGCAACTAATGACTTGGTTGCTAAAGATCAATTTTTTATCTACCAAAATGATGTGGTCACTGTATGTGTAACTCTAGCAACCATGTTAATATTTAGCAACCATGAACGTTTACATTAGCGAGTGAAATTTTGGTTGCTAATTATGTCATCTTTACTAATCATTATTGAATGATTGCTAAATATATATCTTCGGCAACCAAGTTAGTAAGTCCTCACTAAACACTTTTAGTAGCTATTTTGTTGTGACGACCTACGACCAACCTAATTTTGGTCACTATAGGTTGTAGTGACCATTTTCTTATTTTTAGCAACTACCACTGATGATTGCTAAAATTATTTTTTTCTTGTAACTCACATAATTTAATGTATGTAGCTAATTGCTATTAAATTAAAATACCACTAACCATGATAATGTACCTTATATAACAAATAACCACAATCGTAATATCTTGAATTAAAATTTCACTAATGCCTGTATTCTCATACTTTGTTTAACACTACCAAAAACTAAGATATCAACTACAGTCAATTGGTAGCTTTAACTATGAAATTGTCCTAACTAAGTTCGAATTTGATGCTCTCATAGCTAATTCTCAGTACAACTAATCCATATCTGATGATTATTCTTTATAAATATATATATATTAACATTCCTATGGATAATGCATTACTAATCTGTTGCGCTTCAAATGTATAATGCTATCAATTGATAATTAATAATTTTTTTTTATTATAATTAAAAAAAATTGCATTTGCTACAAAAATCGTAACTGCAATTGCAATTAACTTTGTAGCAATTTTTCTACAATAGATACTTAATTTTTTGGTAGTATATATAATTAAATGAATTTTTAGTCAAAATTAATAATATAATAATTATAATTCTTGTTTTTTCTATGGCTAGTACATGTTCCTTATTTCAAATGAGTTTCAAGAGGTCCATACAATATGTATACAAATAAATGAAGAAAGGAAGAAAGAAATTCGGGGAGCATAACGCTTGCAACACAAATGATGCAATGCAGGAGAGGAATTCGGCAAACACGATCACAACACAAACGATACAATTACTTTACAATTGGTCAAGGATGAGTTCTAAATGGAATACCGTATTCCAGGCCGAAAATTGATGTTTAAAGTGTTTTTTGTCAGTCCTGATATTATAATTAAATAACAATAATAATTTAATAGACATAAATTAGTATTTTAAATTATCACTATTAGTAATTAATATATATTGCACGTGTGGATGGTTTAAAGAACATATTAAAAGCTCATTATTTGATATGCTGCCATACCTTGATGATTTAGAAAAGTAATCAACGAAATTACTATAAACAATTTTAAAAAAAAAATAGATTTTAAGAATTCAAAATTTGATAAATATTGCATAAAAGTAGTAAAAAAGGCTTTTATATATATAATAATTTATATTTTATGTGTATGTGTGTGAATAGTTCAAAAAATATCTTAAAAGGTTATTAAATTTTGTTCATTGATATGTTTGAATAATTTAGAAAGTCAAGAAATTCATAACTAATTTTGAACAACTGATGAAAATTTATATAATCAACATTGATTGTGGTAAAAAAATATACCATTTCATATATATACATACATATATATATAATAGTACAAAATTATGTGCGTGAATAAGTTTAAAAATTTATTAAATTTAGTTCTATGCTGACATAATCTGATAATTTAGAAAATAAAAAATTGATAACAATGTTAAACAACTGATGAAATCATTCTAAATAATATAAATAAATAAAATTTGATCAAATTTTCAATTATAACCAAAATACCTCAGTCCAATTAAAGATATTAATTTGCATCAACTTTTTTTTTTCACATCCATTATATATATAAATATATATATATATATCTACATTATACCTAATCAATTTAAGTAACTACTTATACAATAATCCAATTTAATTAAATGCCCCCTTATTTACCTAATTAAATAATTTTAAGCTCAGAAAATCATTAAATGCAATTATGATAGCTAACCAATGGCACTTTTTATGAAGAGTAAGAAGGCCAAAAAAACACAAAAGCCATTAAATTCATTTATAAATAGCCGACTAGTGAAACTTTAATAAGAATGAAAAAATAAAAAAATTAGAATTTAATTTGGTATAATTGGGGTCAAATGCCCCGTTTCTACATTATATATAGAGTATAGATTTAGTGTAGCTAGGTATTCTAAAGTGCATAATATGCATGACTTATTTTTAGAAGCATGTTATAAGATAAATCATTTAATTTCTGAAGATGAAAGCATGGACCTTCTTACATCAACTTCTTTGATGAAAAACGGATAATACATATTAAACCTTAATTATATATATGAATGAGTACAGATATATACTATTTCTATTTCGTTAAATATTCAAAGTGATTTAATTGATTAACAATATTTAAATTAAATTTTCTTTCATGTTTCAATTCTACCTAGTAATTTGTCTATAACTACTTACCCCATCGACATGAAGAAAACTTGTGTTTGTAGTAAAATTTTCAAAATAAATATTTAATGAAATAAATCTAAAAATCAAATTCCATGCAAGTAAAAGGTTCCATTGATCATTTAGGTACTTCGTATTTAGGGTTGTAAATGGATAGGATTTTACCCTACGCAAACCCACAAATATAATATATTACCCAGGTCCAAGCCCAATAAGTTTACATCATACCCAGGCCCAGGCCCAGGCCCAGACCCAATAAACAAATTTAGATGGGTATGGGTAAGTTTCTTACCCACCAAATACCCATTTACCCTAAACATTTATGGCGTCCAAACAGGACGGTCGATTTCTGATTCCGTACACCTCGTGCATGTTTACGTACACCGATTTTTCTTTTTTTATTATTATTTCTAATTATCAGTTTGAAAACCATACTTTGAGTTTACTGAATACAAAGTTTGAGTAGCATACTTTCTCTCAAGTAATTGAGCTTTGGCGTCAGTTTCCTCTTTCACCTGCATCCCCAAAAACAACATAGTATATCAAGATCCATGCAATATTATATAAAGATTACCCTAGTTAAGTCACTTAAAAAAAGAAAAATGAATTGTTCAAAAGGCATTAGAAGTATAAATCAATTTACATTCAATGTTTTCTTGCAAGTAAATTAATATAAATTCTTTTTCTTTTGCTCTTTTAATTTTGATGCAGCTGAGAAAGATGCCTCCTTGGATCATAATAAGTTATGTGTTTATTCTTGGCTATCTCCATGTGATTCACAAAATATAGCAATATGTCGAGTACCATGTCAACAAAGATATCACATCGATCTCTTCAATGTCTATTGTGAACGACGTGACAACACAACACCATTAACCATGATGTAATAATAGGAGTTTAGTCGTTCAATTTATTGCGAGCTTATATTAAGTCAA
Organism: Jacaranda mimosifolia; assembly: GCA_018894105.1. Lineage (NCBI taxonomy): Eukaryota > Viridiplantae > Streptophyta > Magnoliopsida > Lamiales > Bignoniaceae > Jacaranda > Jacaranda mimosifolia. Next base: position 8,692,467 of record CM032123.1, read on the forward strand.
ATGAATATTCTAACCTTGCCATTTCGTTACAACTTGGTTTTCAATCTTATTATGTGTTGTTACCCAGAAAGATCTATTATAAAAACTATGAAATAGCATTAAAGTAATTCAATAAAAACTAACAATAAGATTTAACGTGGTTTGGCAATGTGCCTAATCCACCTGACAAAGAAAAATAATTTTATTGATTTCAAATTAAGGTAACAAGTACAACTTGAGTCCCACAAATCTCACAAGAACACCCAATACCCTCATTCTAAACGTCGTCTCAAGAAACTCTCTCAAAAGCAGTATAGAATCACTCATGTATTGTTTGTCTCAATTTATCCCGAAAGAAAATGAATTTATATACCCACGAAAATAGAGAACTTGGCTTACGAGCCTGCAACGCACACCAGGGCACAAGGCACGCATAACTTGTGCCCTGGCGCTCGAAAAATATGTTGTTGCTGAGTTATGCCAAGAATTTTCAGTGTCGCACACCTAGTGCGAAGAACTTGCACCAAGGCATACGATTGTAGAATGTTGCATGCTAGGGTGCGGCAACCTTGCACCGAGTGCGCGGTTCCAGTAGCCTGCGTGCCCAGGTGGGCACATCCTTGCGCTCGGGTGCACATCGTGCCCGCAATCTGCCCTATCTCGCCCAGCCACACGCCCTAGCGCGCACCGCCTCACGCCCCGACGTGCGGCGTCGTGCCAACGTACGTTGGGGCATGTCCAGTCACCCATTTCGCTTTGTTTCTCGTGATATGTAGCTCAAATTTTAAGGTAAAATCAACAATTCTCCACCTTGACTTGAAATTCATCATCCATTTTCTTTGTCCTTACCCCCAAAACCTTTATCTGAGTCTGCAACTGTTAATCAAATCCAAGCAATGCTCGAATTTGATTCCTAGAACAATCTTGGTCAACATATCTGTCGGATAATCCTTAGTCCCAACCTTATCAACCAAAATAACACCTTAAGACACCATATCCCGAACAAAGTGATACCTCAAGTCCATGTGCTTTGGTCTCTCATGAAATACTTGATTTTTTAATAAGTGTATGGCACTCTAACTATCACAAAATACGGTAGTAATATCAGAATCCATACCCATATCCTCAATCAGCCCCTTTAGCCAAATGCTTTCCTTTATACCTTCAGCCATAGCCATGTACTCAACTTCTGTTGTGGACAGTGCAACTAATGACTGCAAAGTCGCCTTCTAGTTGACCGTACGACTTGAAATACAAAACACATATCCTGTCATAGACCTTCTGATGTCCAAATCTCCGGCATAATCCGGGTCCACATAGCCAATAATTCTAGCAATAGAATTCAATTAACTATACCTCAAACATCTATCTGTGGAGCCTCTCAGATACCTCATGATCCATTTCATAGCCTACCAATGAGTCTTTCCCAGCTTGTGCATGTACCTGCTCACAACACTGACTGCATGTAAAATATCTGGTCTAGTGCACACTATGGCATACATCAAGCTACCTACTGTACTAGCATATAGCACATTTAACATGTGCTCCACCTCTTCCTTAGTACTAGGTGATAGATCTGATGAGAGCCTAAAATGAGCTGCAAGTGACATACTAACTGGTTTAGACTTATCCATCCCAAAACACTCAAGTACTTTCTTAATGTAATGTTATTGAGACAAGTATAACAATCCCGCATGTTTGTCCTAGATGATCTCTATGCCCAAAACTTTCTTTGCATTGCCAAATCATTCATCTCAAATTCATCACTTAACTGAGCTTTTAAAATATTGATCTTATGTATGTTTATAGAGGCAATCAACATATCATCAATTTACAGCAACAAATATATGAGAAAGCTATTACTACATTTTTTATGATATACACAACAATCATAAATGCTTCTAGTATATCCTATCTTGGTAATAAAAGCATCAAACCTTTTATACCACTGCCTGGGAGACTAGTTCAAGCCATATAAAGACCTCTTCAAGAGACATGCTTGATTTTCTTCCCCGAAAACAATGAATCCCTCTAGTTGGTTCATGTAGATTTGCTCCTCCAACTCACCATGCAGAAACGTTGTTTTCACTTCTATCTGCTCAAGCTCCATATCAAACAGAGCCACCATGACATGTAAAACATGAATGGAAGTATGTTTTACAGCTAAGGAGTACACCTCATGAAAATCAACTCTCTCTCTCTCTCTGAGTAAAACCTTTAGCAACCAATCATGCCTTGTGTTTTGCATCCTCAACCCCTGAAATCCCTTTCTTCTTCTTGTATATCCATTTGCAACCTACAATCTTTTGCCTTTTAGGTACATCAACCAGCTCTCATGTGTTATTCTTGTGTAGAGACTTTATCTCTTCACTCATAGCTGCTACCCATTTATCAGAATGTTGATTAAGTGATAATACGCTCTCACCCGCTTTATATAGCACCTTCTATTTCCCCTTTGAAACTTGTGGAGTATCAATTTCAATCTCTACTTTCTCCTTAACACCCTATTGACTACTTTCGGCCTGCTCCACCTTCTTCATCATAACAGCCTCATCAAATGTCACGTCTGCTGATAATCACCTTGGAGCTATTGTCACCATTACACCATAAACGATAAGTTTTTACTCCATCTGCATAGCCTAGGAATATGCACTTCCTAGCATAGTCTAGACACCCAAATACTCTCATATTTGAGTAATCAACAGGAGACTCGGACAAAATGTTCATTGGTTTTTCGCAGTCCAAAGCAGTCGATGGTGGCCTATTCACCAAATAACAAGCAATGTTAATCGCTTCTGCCCAAAAATCCTTGGACAATCCGGCGTTAAACAGCATGTATCTAGCTCTCTCCAACATAGTTATGTTCATCCGTTCAGCAACTCTATTCTATTGTGGTGTATATACAACTATGCGATGCCTCACAATTCCTTTTTTATCACAAAATCATTGAAATTTCTTGTTGTAGAACTCCAATCCGTTCAGTCCTCAAGCGTTTGATTTCCTTTCCTATCTACTTCTCGATCAAAGTTTTCCATGGCTTGAAGTTGACAAACACCTCATCTTTATGCTTCAGTGTGTACACCCACACTCTCTATGATAAGTCATCAATGAATGTCAGCATGTACCTAACACCTTCCTTTGAAAGAACCTGAGAAGGCCCCCAAAGATTTAACTGAATGTAATCCAAGGTCCCTTGGTCCTGTGAACTGCTGTGCCGAACTTTACCCTATATTGCTTGCCAAGCACACACTGCTCCTAAAAATCTAGCTCTCTAGTCTTTATCCACAAAGCAAACCTCGTTTGCTCAGTTCTGACATCACCTTCTCACTCATATGCCCAAGCCCATATGCCACAATCTCATAGTACCATTGATTGATGAAGAAATTGTTGCAGTACCAGAAACTGTGCTGCCTTGCAATATATAAAAGTTATTCCGCTTGTCTCCCTTCATGATAAGCAATGCACCTTTGAAAACCCGCAGAACTCCATCTTGAGCTCTGTAGTCATAGCCATTCTTGCCAGAGTACCAAGCGAAATCAATTTTTTCTTCAGATTAGGAACATAGCGCACATCTGTCAGGGTCCTCACCATATTGTCGTGCATTCTGATACTAATTGAGCCAATTCCTACTACCCTGCAAAAAGCATCATTTCCCATAAGTATTTTACCACCATCGTATTTCTAATAAGTGGTAAATCAATCTTCTCATCCTTCTAGATATAACAAAATATAAATTATTTAATTTTTCAACCCTATACCTACCTTAATCATTATTTCCAAACAAAATATCCAAATACAATTTAATTTTCATTTTTAAAATATAATTAACTTTTCAACTTTTGTAAATACTGAAAATAAAAAGTGAAAATGAAAATATATCCGAATTGGGGAATACCACAATCCAAGCCGAAAATTAATGTTTAAAGTGTTTTCTCCCAATACCACCGAGGCTTGGAGCTATAAATTAGAACGTTAACTCATCACATATTCACATTATATTCATAATACAGCTAAGGTATTTTTGGGTTTCTGATAAAATGGCTTCTTATAACTTCGTCCAATTTATTCCCTTTTCTCTAACCTTTGCTGCCCAATTTACTTCTCACCTATGTAAGTGCTTCACCATGTTAATTATATAGGTTTTTTTTTTAATCTTACCTCAGTATTAATTTCAATTATGCTTATGTTTTTATGGTAGCTTTGGTTTTCAGTTAATTTGTTATAAATCCAACACAAAAAAAGGATCAATATTAATTAAACAACAAAAAATTAATTGACAACTATGAGAGTTGTCAATAATAGTATATATGAAGTAATCAAAAAGGCCTTTTCATATATAATAATGTTTTTTTTTGGGGGGGGGGAGGGGGGGTGTATGTGTGGGTGTGTGAATAGTTGAAAAAATATGTTAAAAGGTTAATAAATTTTGTTCATTGACTTATTTTAATAATTTAAGAAGTCAAGAAATTCATAACTAATTTTGAACAATTCATGGAAAGTTAATCAACATTAATTGTGATTGAAAACCCCTTTTCACACAGACACTCATAGAGAGGTAAGTTCAAGCTCAATTATCTTATACTCTTCTGTAAGTTCGCCACAGGTGTCTCCTGCCTTTCGCTTTCGGGCGTAGTTGTCTTCCTTATGGGTCAAGACTCAGCATATCAAGCGCTAGGTTTGGCCTCGGTATCGGTGCTTTTGGTGCTTTGATATCAACTAAAATGGGATAACACTACCAAGCCTTACTAGCATTGTGTAGGGCTTTTCCTATCCTCGCAAAGGTCGGGAACTTCATCTTGACATAGTACGTGGAAACTATGATTCGAAAGTAATTGAGCACTAGACGGCCTAAGATGGCATTGTCAGCGAAAGGAACATCTACCACCAGGTACTTGATTATCATGGTAAGCCTCTTTGGTGTCATTTCAAGTGAGGTTGCAAGCTTGATTGATCAGAGTAGTACAATTTTCGATCTATCGAAACCAAACAGCAGCGTTTTGATCGAGAAAAATACGAGCTTTTCTAAATCCATTTTCATCAGGATCAAATCAAAGATCACATTGATCGAGCTGCCATTGTCGACCAATACCATTCTCACCATCGAGCAGTCAGGCTTGTTGTCAACATCGAGCATAGAAATATAACTCAAATCATCTTCTCCAAACCTAAGTATTTCTGCACTGGTTGAGACATGGTATATGGGTTTGGACTAGTAAAAATTCTCCAATGTGCGCTTGAACTTTTTCTTGAAGACTTCGTGTCTCCTCTAGCTAGTCCCCCGACAATGGTATTAATCACTCCTCAAAGGGGTTAACCATCTTCATGTGGATGAGGTCGAGGCTTAGCCTACTTGGTTAGGCTTTTGGATCTCTTTTCCTTTAGGGGTTGGTCATTCGCCTCCATCCTTCGCTCTACTACATATTTCTTCAGATATCCTTGTTGGATCAACCCCTCAATCTCATCATTAAGTGAAAGCATTCATCCATGTCATGCCCTTTCTGTTTGTAAAAGTAGCAATACTTCTTAGAATCCTTTATGCCTGGTACATCGGGCAGTTCTCTAAGCTTCTTCAAGAGGTCATTGTGCTAGATGGCCATCAAGATAATCTTGAGGTGTTTAGGGGGTATAGTGCGACATTCACCTGATTAGAGATTGATGTCCATCTTGATCGATCTTATCTTCCCTCACTTTTTTCTTCTCCTTATGTTTTTTAATCTGGATTTACTTTTCTGTACTTGAGGCGACTCATGTACTCCTGTGCCATGTATCGATCACAAGGTCAAGCAAAGCCTCCATGGTGCGAGGCCTCTATCAAGCCAAAGAGTGGCACATTGCTTATAGCGTAAGCCCAAGAATAGAACATCAATAAAGAAATCGATCCTCAAATTGTCAATCTTAAGAACCTCATTGTTGAACCTCAAGAAAAAATCTCTCAGTGTCTCCCCTTTATTTTATTTGATCAAATGGAGATGTGTGTGAGGGAGTATGCTTTTACACTTATTGGCGAACTAATAAAGGAATTCATCACATGAGGTCATATGGGCCAATGGACCGTGGCTCGAGCTCCTCAAACCAATCTATCGCAACACCTTGAAATATAATTACTAGCAACTTCATATGGATGTGATCGTTTTGGCCATGCAATTGCATGATATGCTCGAACTGGATGAGGTGTTCATTTGGCTTGGTCGACATATAGTATCTTGGTAATTCGATGGGCACCTTTATGTCTATAGCTACTCTCTCATCGATAATCTCTTGGATAAAGAGAGACTCCTTCTTTCATCGATAGGGCTATGGTACAACGACTTCACAATAGGTATGATCAGACTACCGCTTGGAGAGGTCTTCTATCCAAATCGTTGAGCTGTTGCATTTGGTGAACGACTTCTTCCCACTTACGCCTTTTGAATCTTCTTAGGCAAGGGATATTTTGAGATTGTTGAGGACGAACGTCGGCCACAGAGGCTGCCACCTCCTCAACTTGCTCACAATTTAACTCATGGGAATCCTCTTGAGAAACCTACTGTCAAGTTGGCGCCTCTAGCAGAGGTTGCAACTCGCAATGGTGTTGCCTATTACCATGGCAGCCACTACAACAGCAGCCATGGCCAGCAAAGAAAGGGAGGCAAAAGAAAAGGGGTGAGTTGGGGTTTTTAATATTTAAAAAAATTACTTATTTTCTTTAATAAATAATTTTTTCAAAATATATTTTGAACTTTTTTAGCTATTTATTCTTTATTGACACAGTATTTTAATTTTTTTTCTATTTTATTTTTAATTGATTAATAAATTCTACTAAATTTAAGTAATATATTTATTATATGAATAAATAATTTAATTATTTTATATATGTTTACTTAGATATAATTATTATTTTAACAAATAATTTAATTAAATTATTGTACATATTTTTATTATTTTAATATTCTTAATATGTAACTCCATTGGTGAGTATGTTTCTTATTTAACATTATTAAATAAATTAATTATGTAAATAAAGTACTTTAACTATATTTATTATTTAATATTATTTAAATTTTAGATTTTTATTATTTTTTAATTAATTATTCAGATGATGGATTTAGATTCTATTTTTATTTTTTCATTTTTTATCTTAGTTAGTAAATAAATTCAACAAAATTTAATTATATTATTTTAGGTGTTTATTACTTTAACATTATAGGGTATTTAATTTAAAATTATTAAATTATGTTATCTAATAATATTTTTTTATTTCTATTTTTATTTTTATTTTTAATATTTTTTTAGTTATTTTATTTCTTAATTAATAAGTAAATTCAACTTAATCTAATTAATTATTTAGTAAGATTGATTATTTTAATATTAGTATGCAGTCTAAAATTATAAAAATTATATTTATGAAAATTATTCAGTATTTATGAAACTTTATTAATAATAAAGAATTTAAATTTATAATGAGTAATTTATGTTAAAATTACACCCCAAGGCATAAAAATATTACAAATAGGTTTGAGGGCATCTTTGTCTCAAAAATATGGAACATATGAGTGATTATATGCCTAAGAGGGGGATGAATTAGGCCTAAAGGATTTTAATGCATCGGAAGTTTATCAATCAAAATAATTTTTGGCCTTTCAAAATTGTTTAAGTCTTTTTTAGAAATATAATTTTAGTTATTGACTGAAATTTGTAAATACCAGTTAAGATACTAATCAGATCACGATAAGTAAAACAGTAAAATTAGAAGTAAATAGACATTGGTATTTATAGAGGTTTGGTAAGCCTACATCCTCTACCTAAACTTTCACTTAGGTATTTAAACCTACCAAATTAATACATGTATACGAATATTTTTACAGATGATAATAATAATTTGATAGTAATAAACAATAAAAGATGATAAGCACCCTAACAAGGTGAAAAATCAACTCTTTGCAAGAAACTAAACCTGAATCCCAGACGAGATGAGGTAGATTCCAGAGTACTATGGAACCAGCCGCTTGTGAATAGGCTCGGGGGAACTTTTGCTAAATTCACTTACACAACCTCTGTGGACTGATGCACGAGTTGTTGCCACTCCGTACGACAAGCTCTAGTCTTTTCTTCTAAACCAGAACCAAGAACACTACAGAAGATTTCAGATAATATCGCCCTATTAGTTTCTTCACCTAGAGGTCTTTAGAGCAACCAAGCGTCGATTTGTTCTTTTGACAAGGTCCCTCGAGAGCAGATACGACTCACATCCCTTTTCACCATTAGGTCTTTCGAGACACAAACTACCTTGTCCTCGTCTCCCCAAGGTCTGTTAAAGGTAAGTTTCGCTTGACTTTCTTAACCACAAGGCCGCTCGAAAACACACATAGAGTAAGGAATTAGCAACAATTGAGCACAAATTGTGTATGAGAGTATCACACAACTCCTCAAGACACTTAACAAATGTTCTCTCCCAACTTAGTGATTCTTACTTAGAATACTGCAAATTTCACTTTTATAAGCTTATGTCCAACGACTATAAAATCTTATTAAGCTAAGAATTCGTTGGAATTAAATAAGGGAACAAAACAATCATGCATTAATTCCTTAAAATATGGGTTATTCGATGATTTCAATAAGATATGATTTCTTTCCTAAGTTGTAGAGATGTAAGTTAAACTAGAATCGTTATGTGATCTTTTAATGTTGGAAGGTGAATTCTAGCAAGTAACAAATTTCAGCAGGTAATGTGGAGACTGATTCCAACAGATAATATGGAAAGGCACTCAAGCTTTCAGCACATAATTCTAGGAGAGCAATTTTTTCATGATCAAAACAATGTAAATCATCAAAAGATTAACAGAATAGTAACCTAAGGGCATTTGTCATGCCCCAAAACCAAGCCAAGCAGTCTAATCTTAAAGCATAAAACTCAATCCCAATAATAGAAGTCATCTAATCCAAAACCATAATCTTAAATAGAAGAACTCCAAGCACTACAAATAAATTAAGCAAATCTTGCAACATGAAAGCTCAAAATGTATTGTCAATACTCTAATCTCAACTAAAAATCCATAAAAGAAACTAATAAGCTAACACCATAACAAATTCTAAAACTACTGCAAAAGACCCAGAATAATACTTCATTTCTGATTATCATTGAAAACAGGATCCACCTCCTCGGTAGGGTTAGGGTCTAGGTCTGTCAAAAGAAAATTAAAAATAATAAAATGTGAGTCGAGGACTCAATGAGTGCCAAGTGTGTGCAAAGTGAGTTTATATATGTAACATGATCAAATAAACATTCAGTTAAAAACATTTCACAAACAAGTTAAAAAAAAAAAAAGGTCATGCGTTAAGCAGTAGTACAACAAGAATTTAATAGTAAACATTTTATATAGGCTAACATTTAAATGCTATGATCGAACCAGTATTTGTTATAGCCAGTCAATCTTATGACTCCCACCGTAACAGTCTCTTATCGCTCTCTACAAGGCATGACCTTACCAAACAATGCCCAAGCCTAAGTCCTTGGGAAGTCCTATGACCCACCTCAGCCACAAATAACTTATGTTGTGCATTAGGGGGATTAGGCCATAGCGGCTTGGGGTTCAATCGGCAAGCCCTCTGCTTCCCGATAAAGTCTCGCGCACATCCAGACCAAGTTGGATCCAACATACAGGAATTAGAATAGTAAATTCAGTCATCAGTTAATTATCGAAATTAACTGCTAGTCTAGAAATATTATTAAATCAAAAAAAAAAATCATAAAAGAACATATTTTCTTTTATCTAGAAACAAAATAAGAGAATTTTTCTATGCGCGGTGGAATAAAAATATAGTGCAGTCTAAATTGAAGATAAGTTTCATAGAATGCATTATAGTTTATAACCTTATAGGTTTTGAAAGGTAATATTATATATTATACATAGGAATAGACACTCACTAGTATTGGTCGAATCAAAAGTAGATTCTATCATATCAAACTCTTGATCACTTGTTGAAATAATAGTAATATCCAACTTATCATATCTCATTCAGGAAACTTCAATTTTACTTTGATGTATATCATTCACAATATCACACCCCCTTATGCGACTATAAAAATTAAACTTCTCTCTCCTTTGTCTTACATACTAACTACTATAAGTTCCTAAATAATTAAATCTATACTATCTATGCATGTAAACCCAATCCTACACATAATTAATTGATTGAGTTTGTTTCATTATTATATGTGTTAAAATGGTGACAATTATTTATAAACTAAGAACGGTCAAATAGTATGACTTCTATAACTAACAATATTAACACTTATAAACCATACAAAAAGTTCATGAAAAGAAGGAGAAGTGGTTCCACTGAACTCACATTAAAGTTTAAATTCATTAATAATACGGTTCCTCAAGCTGGACATTTGATGTGCTCTTGCCTAATTAACGAGTAGTCCCAAGTATTACTTTCATCATTCTAGAATAAGAGTTTTGGATTTTAGTGATGTAATTAGGTAGATGAGTATGTGCAATTTAAATCCAACTAAATTTAGAAAAATAAACTCCTTCCAAAAGGATTACTTTCGAGAGTTATATAACATTAAAACTTACTCAAATGCATTCTAAAAATAAAGAGGTTGTGTTCAAGATTATAAAAGAAATACTGGAAGAAAATCAAAACCTACCCTTACTCATGTTTAAAGTTCATTAAAAGAAATAAAATAAGAATAATTAATAAAATTGATCTAGTCAACAGAACAGCAGTCAAAACAAGAATCAATGTCAATCTAGCAATCATCCGGCTAGAGTATGATATCTTGGGATTCAAATTGGTTGCAATTTCAATTTACTCATTCAATTAGATAGTTCTAACACTTAACAAAAAAAATTGATCTAATGTATTACAAGAATGAAAATTTTAAATAAAAGATAAAAGGCAAACAATTTTTTCAAATATCACAAAAGAAGAGAGAGTAAAAAATCAAACGAATTTTCGATTTCATGCATAAAGTATTTCAAGGGAGCCAAGAAACTAAAGTTGTGCATCATTATTCATTAAATAACATCAGGTCTATAATACCCCTAAAATTCAGAATTTTGGAAAATAAGAATTTAGAAAATCAAGATTTTGATTGGTCGGATTTTAGGGCTCGAGAAATATATGAAAAGGACTTGATTGAAAAAACTTTTGAAGTTTTGGGGTCAATCTAAAATTTGAGAAAACCAAATTGAATTAAACTTGAAAGTTTTGGGGTTGCATGGTATATATTCTTGGTCAAAGGATCAATGTTAGGTACTAAGCTTTGAAGGGCTAAATTGAATTTTGAGTAAACTTTGGAGGACCTAATTGAACTGACCAAAAGTTTAGGGGTCAAATCTGATTTTTTTTTAAAGGTTCCTTATAAATATGGCACATGCATTTTCCACCCCAATTTCATCACATTCTTCACCAACCTTCTCCTCCTCGGCGAACATCCAACGACCAAACAACGCCATCCATCTTCTTCCTCTCATCTCCAACAACATGCCAGTACCTTATTCAGCATGAAAACACCAGCAGATGATACTGAAACTCAACCATAACGAAGCTTGGTGGGTTCCCCATTCCAGCAGCTTCTGGGCGTGACCAAAGGGTGTAATCTGACGGGCTCAATTGGAGGAACGCGTTGGTGGGTTCAATTTTCAATTTCGACCAACGGTGGTGGCAGAATTGAGCAAACCGACGCTACGGCGAGTTGAAGACCCAGTTGGGTTTTCCAACAAATGGAACCCCAATTCGAAGGTGAACTTCAAAATTGATTGAGGGGTTTGATTCGTGGAGCAGAAAGGCGTATTTTGGTGGTGAGATTGGGTTTTTCCTGGCGATGGTAGCTGGCAGCGAACGACGGAGCTAGGACAAAATCTATGGCTCATCGCAAGGATCGTGACGATAGCCTTAGTTTGTGATTTTGAGGTCTGGTTAATCAAATATTGGGTAACGATTGGTATTGGGTTTAGAGTTTCCTGTATCATTTTGATCCGTTTAAGTTCTTGTATTTTTGGATGAAATAATTCTAAAGTGTATCTAGCAACAAGAATATTACATACATGGATATTGTTCAGATTCTTGGACCCAAATTTGTATCGAATTATGATATTTTGGGATTTATTAAGTTACTTGAGTAAGAAAACCCTAATTTTGTGGATTTATGGAATTTAAACTTAAGTGGAAATAATCATGAGAATTAAGATATCCGGACCGTTTATTTTGATTTGGGATACCAATATAAGGTTAAATATGTAATTGAGGACTAATTTATGTTCCATTATTAGATTTGATATGAAAACCAAGATTATTTTGGCAATAATGACTTTATTAGCCATTTTAGGCCAATGGTACCATTTAAGCTTTAGAACTACCGTATTAATTGAGTAATTAATGATTCTAGACTACAAATAATATAATTGTGATTTATAGGGTTGAATGAGAATTTTGACAATGAATCTACTCCTTTGGTTAGGCGACGAATGAGTGGGTCCCGCGGACTAGTAGCCTGCAGATTGAGGTTGCAGTTTTCTGAGGCTACGGAGGTGAGGGTCTGCCAACCTGGCACTTCTTTTACTTATATGTTATTGGGATGAACCCCTGTGAGGGTTTTTTGTTTCTTTACAGTACTGAATCGTGTTTCTTGAAAATTGTGAATTTGATCAAATTTTGTTTATTTTCTGCTAATTGACTTGTATACCCTTGTAAGGGTTATTTCTTGATCATGCTCTGGTTGATACTATTATCTATTCATTTTGGCACCCAAACATTCGATTATTATCTGTTGTCTATTTGTAATGTTATCTAACCGTCCCGTATTGTTCTTTGTTGCCTTGCCGGTATTGTTTACTGTCTATAATTGTCGACTAGAACATCTCGTATGTTATATGTTTGATATGTTATCCGATTGTTTGTTATCTGTTCGATCTGTTATTTGACTATGTGTTATCTATTCGTACTGTTATTTCGGGACATTAATCCCTGATGTGTGAGCATGGGATAAGTTGTAAGCCCTGGGACATTAATCCCTGCTATGTGCGTGGGAAGCCGTAAGCCCTGAACTCATGATTAAGTAACGTTAATCCCAACTATGTGCCTGGGATAAGCCGTAAGCCCTGGGATGTTAATCCTGCTAGGTGCATGGGATAAGCCATAAGCCCAACACTCGTGAGAAAAAGAAAATCTGATCAACTTGTTATGTTTTGTATTCTGACTGTATTCTGATTGCTTGTATTCCGCTCATGGAGCAACAAGGTTGCGAAAGTTTCTTGGTCTAGATCAGGCTATTGTCTGGGCCAGATGAGCCATCTACATTTCCTCCCGAACTAATCTGGTTGAGATGATCCCGGGCCGTTCAAGCCGACAGCCACAACTCCCGAGCTATTTTTTTCTGATAATCTTGGAATTTGAAATGCCTATTTTGCGCGACTGTTTCTTGATTGCCTGTTATTGGATCTCTTTTCTTTGATTGTATTCTGCCTGTAATCACTTGATATGCTCTTGTCTGATTGATTAATGATAATCTGTTAAGTTGATTCTTTCTCGATAGATCCTTATTGTTCATATTACGATTATCCCTCACTAAGTTTTTGGACTTATCCCCCATATTACTTTGATTTTCTCATATAGGGTTAAGTGATGGATGCAGACTTTTGGCTTGAACTAGAGGAAATTATGTTTCGTAATAACACAGGTGTTTGAATATATATATAGAATCATCTGAATATTTAGCCTAGATTTGAGACGTTGTGATATGTCATGTTGATGTTGATGACTTAAGGCATGTAAATGTTTTGCAAAATGTAAGAAAGTGAATCATGGCATTTACTTAATGGTTTGACGAGTCAGCTAAGTTTAAAATTTCTGCTGCTTTTCGTAAGTTAAGATTGAATGTCATAGGCCTATTGATTGAATTGTAGGTTCAATTTAAGATTGAATTGAGTGGCGCATCGGTTTAGATGCTATCCTGAGTAGGGTACATTACAAGGTCTACTTATAGTATATGCATGCCCAAGTGACCAGAAATCAAAGAGAAATCAAAATGGGTTTAAACTCACAACTGTCGGCTCTCTTTCTGTCTTCCTTGTTCTGCCATTTTTCTTTTCATTTTATTTCTATTGTGTGTTGTTGATTACAATGACTAGGGCTTTACTATTTATATATACGGAAAGAAGTAATTTATTGTAATATGGACTCTAATTATTTTTCTTTTAGGATTAGGAAATTTATCCTACTTTAACACTAACATCTTTATTATTAATTCGTAAAGTTTAATAATTTCACTCTTGTACAGTATAATATTAATTCGAGTATAATTATAATTTATACTCCCCAAAATATAGAATATCCACATATATATGGACCTAAAATACTAGTTATCATTATTTGGTCATGAGATAATTTAATAAAATTTATTTATATATATGTATGTATATTTTTACGAAATGATATTTCATGCCTTACTACAACTTTAATTGAAATAATAAATAAAACAAAATAAGGTAAAGTAATCAATTAAATACGAAATAAAATTTTGAGGCATTACAGCATCTTTGGATTTTCATATAAATTTTAGGGTGAAGTTAGAAATTTTTTTATTGGAGGCTAACGGAATTTAAAAAATGTTAGACGGAGAGAAACATTAATTAGGGGGTCTTTATAATTTTTTCAAATATGTAAATTTTTTAGTGATTTAACCAAACCTTAGAAGGTCTGAATAATTAACCCTACATTTAAGAGTAAAGAACTCGCAAGTTTCCCAAGCTATCCATTAAGTAAAAAAGGGCACTTGTATCAGGTCAAACCCATTTAACTCTATGCAAAGAAGAAAAACAAAATAGTTATGACGTATTAAATGATATATAAAAGTTATCCATTAAGTATACATATTGAATTATAAAAAAGATTTATTTCATCATAAAAATAATTTTTATAAATTTAATGGCGAAAAATTATTTTAAATTATTATTACTAACAATTATAGACACATAACAAAATTTTGTCAATTATATTAATAATTTGAATTACTAATAGGTGGTTGTTATATGGTTAAATTTAAAGGAGTTTATTAAGATTTAAAAAAAAGAAAAAGTCAAAAACTCCTATTTGAAAAAAAAGAAATTATAAAATTCTAACGTTTTTTTTTTGTCACTATACAAGCACTTGTTTTTTTATAATTTTATCAAATAATATGATTAAAATTATTAAAAAAATAATAATTTAAAAATAAATTACGAACTGTGTGATTTTTTTAAAAAGAAATTTCAGCAACTTATTTCATCAGCTTACAAGTTCCAAGCACTTTATAATGTATATAAATTTTTAAATATTTTATAAAATATTTTAAAAAACTTATAAACTCTCATTGGGACATCCTCTAAATTGCCCAATCATAAGAATCAGCATCCTTTAAAAACACAATTAATACTTTCAAAAATAATCCTGTTTTTTCAATAATCGGCATCTTTTATAACACACACACACACACACACACACACATATATATATATATATATATTATATGAGATGTGGACCTTGTGACCTTTTCTCCCGATAAACAAGTGCATGTTTGGCCCCCATTTTGTAAGGTTGTCTCTTGTAGGTGACATGTATTGGCACTTAGTTTTTCACTCTGTTTATAACACTATGTTTAATTTAACAATTTTGATAAAGAAAGAAAAATATTAAGAAAAAATAAAATTAAAAAAAATGTAAAATTTTAAATTTATTTGGTTGTGAAACAAAATAATGAAGAAAAGAATTCGAAGAAGAAGGGTGGTGAATGTTTTAAGGAAGGAGCTATGAGTTAAATTGGATATTCCCCCTTTTTCTTTATTATCTTATGAGGAAAATTCATTTTCTTCTAATGCATTATATTTTCTCCCGAATTTTCTTTTTTTAATATTTTTCTTATCAATTAAATTAAAATTATTTTTTCTTTGTATTTTTTTTTCTAATTAAAATCCTTGAAGCGAACATAGTGTAAAGAAAGGCCCTTTCCGGACAAATGACATAATTCCACAACTTGAAATCTGCCGAGCCGACCAATTCATTTACCACTGCATTCACGGAAAATCTTTTACATGGATATGAAAATATCAAAAAATGGATATTAAGCCACAACAAAACAAAATAAATCCTATTATTTATGATAAATCCTATCGTTTATGTAGTTTAATCTTGTTGTATAATTCTTTTTTTCCCATTCATGGGCTGTTGCGCTATTGATCATTCATCACCATATGTATATATGTATATGTATATTAGAGATAATTAAGTGCCTTACCTTTTTTAAATATATAGTATTACAAAACTCTCCATTTAGAGATTATTTAATTAAATTTATTTAAAAAATCTTATAAAATAATTTTGAAACTTAATTTAAATATAAGTTTTTAAAATTTTTAAAGAAAATGAGATACTTTAACTTATAAAGTGTTGATAATAAAAATTTCGTAATTAGTATATCAAAATCAGAGAAGTTTGTTAAAATTTTAAAAATAAGTTAAAATTCATTTTTGAAGAAGAGTTTATAAAATCTTAACATCTTATTTTAGGAGTTTACAATTTTATTTTATTTTTTTGAAAAATATAAGTCCTTAAAAATTTTAGAAGATGATCTGATGATGTTGTGATCTGACCTACCCACACTTTTATAATGACCTCTAAATAAGTTAAGTAAAATACCTTTTTAGTTTCAAAATTATATATACTTTTCTTGTTACTTATTTTCGTATTACAGTTAATCTCCTTTATTGATTAACCTACCAATTTTTTTATTTTTTTTGTCATCACTAAAATTTTAATACAATTTTTTTCAAAATATCCTCACATATTGATGAGAAAGAATGGTTGAGAAAGAGGGAGGTTGAAAGAGAGGCAACAAAGAGAGAACAATTAGAGGAAGAAAGTTAAAAGAGAAAATTAAAAGAGAGTGAGAGAATGGTAAGACAAAGATAGTAGGGAAAGGCTATTCATTAGCGGCGCGGCACTTCTGCAATTAGAAGAAGAACGCGAGCAGAACCTAAGTGAAAGTGAATGTTTGGACAAGAAAAAGAGAACTTTTATCCTCTTAAAAATATATTTATATACATACATACATATATATATATTTTTAAGTGATTTTACTTTTTTATCAAACTTTACTGAATGTTAGATGGTGTAGTCTACGGTGCAATTTTGATTGCACATACCTCATGTGAGAAATATACAAATGTGCTTAATGTAAGTTATTTGATTTAAAATGTGAAACTATAACATTTTATTTTAATGATTAGTTGGCAACATAGTAAGTACATTTAACCTACTGGTTGATGGTTAGTTCTGATTGTATGTTAATGGTTCATTGTACTAAAAAAGTGACTACGAATGTGATAGCTCACTCAAGGTAACCCTAAGTTGAGATATCAAAACATTTCAAACGTAATTATGAATCTAAAACAAGCAATAAGGCCCATAAAATTTCAAACTCGACTCATTAGAAGCAGCGGTAGTTCACACTTAACTATTTCAGCAAACCAGTTGCATGCCATGGTTCATCTCCTCGGCACCTAACAAATATATACCGACCTCAAGATATCCACATTAACCCCAACATATCATGATATTTCTAAGTTCAAATATAACATTGTAATAAACCCCTTTACACATATAAGCATCTACTCTATTACAAGAGGCATTTCTTCATTCCCAGTCAAAACTTCACTTCCTTCACTTAATCCTGTCTGAGAAATAAGGGAGAACGAGGGTAAGTCCGAAGGACTTAGTGAGGGATATCATAACAATAAGTAAAAGAAACCAGTCGAGGAAAGAATATCTCAACAGTTCATAATTCATTATCAATACAAGTGCAAGTACGATTCAAGCAAGAACAAGTACGGTAAACAGGAATATCTCCTGCCTTATTGGTCCAAGAACATATCATTATCAATGAGGATACAAGTACGAACAAGTAACTCGTAAAACACATGCATTTCAACATATCAAGACGAGACAGGCTTATCAGAACAAATCTTATTCCAATCAGTCGATCATATTCAAATGTGACATCTTAACACACAGAAGATGCCTAGTAGTATCCCAAGCACATTACTAACTCACGGTAGATACCTAGGAGTGTCCCTAGCACATTACTGACATACGCACGATACCTAGAAGCATCCCTAGCATATCACTGACATACGGACAATACTTAGGAGTATCCCTCGCATATCACTGACATACGATCAATATCAATCAATCGGATTTGCCGACAAGGCAATAACATAAAGATTAACAAGTACAATTAAGCCATCATGGCTAGATAACAAGATATGAACGAGCAAGCGTGTCAACAAGGCACTTGATAACAATACAAGATGAGAACAAGTAAAGAACAATAACAAGTACTATACGAACAAGAACGAACTCATATCAGAGAACAATCAAGTACTAACCCTCACAAGGGTATACAAGTCATTTAACAGATAACAAGCAATAACGCAATCAATTATAGATTTCAATAAACACGAGCAGGTATAGTTCTGGCACATTTAACCCTCACAGGGGTTTTTCCACAAGAACCAATAGAAATAATCAAGGGCAAAGTGGTAGACCCTCACCTTTGTAGTCTCAAAAAACTACAATCACCGCGTCACCTAATTCAAAAGAATAGGTATACAATCAAAATCTCCATTCAACTCTAATAAACCTTAAATAATTGCAATTAAAACATTAATAATCCAAAATTACTAATTGACTGATTAACTTGATAGGTTTTAGGCTTAAACGGCACTACCGGCCCAAAATGGCTAATAAAGTTGATTATTTTCAAATTAGTCTCAGTTTCATACCAAGTCTAATAACTAAGCATAAATTAGTTCCTAATTACATATTTAACCTTATATCGGTATCCTAAATCAAAATAAATGGTCCAATTTCTATCACTTGGTTCCAAATACATAAAATCCACAAGTTAGGGTTTCAAATTCTTCAATTAACTCAATAAATCCAAAGGTTATCATTTTAATTCGAATTCGGGTTCACTAGCTCATATATATAGCCCATGCATGTCACATGCAATTCCAAATCATACATCACTTCATCATTCTCTTGCCGTATCATAACATTTGAAAATGTTTAAACGATACAAAACGGTACAAAAAGCTTAATCCTTAAACCTCCGATTATCCAAATTTGCTCATCGAGGCCTCGGAATCACGAACCAGAAGTACCACTGCGATCGTCACGTCGAGGAAAAAAAACTGTCTAGAAGTTGCCAGAGCGCCGCCATCCGCCGCCACCAAAAAATGTTGAAACCACCACCGTTCGCTGCATCTCACCCTCCTAAATCCAAATCACCTATTGTTCTAAAGTTTTGCTGGCGGAATAGTCCTCAACCACAGCCCGAAGCTTCAACACCACCTTTGCGCCGCCACATCTATAACTTAAGTTCCCACCGCTGCCACCATGTTACACCTCCATGCAAGGTCACTAACGTGATGCCCAAGCCCAAGTCTTCCGGAAACGCTACCCAAAATGCTCCTCCGTCGCCACCTAGCCGTGTATCACCTCCTTCTCTCCGCAATCAAGCTTTCAGTTTCCAACTAAGGTGGCTCGTCGGTGCTAGGTATGTGTATGTGGTGGCAATGGAGTTGCTGGGGGTAAGGAGAGGTGGATGGTAGAACGGGTTGGTTGAGATGGCCACTTGAGTTGGTCGCCGGTGAGAGAGAGATGAGAAATGTGGTGTGGTGTGGTGCGGTGAGGGTGAGGAAGAAATGGAAGAATGAAGATGAAATTGAGGGAGTTGGGTTATTAAAATCCAATTTTTAACAAATTGCACATTGGCCCCTTTAGGTTTGTAAGCTATTCGATTAGGTCCCTCCAAAATAAAGAAAATGGTATAGGCCCCAGTTGACTAAGAAACTTCCATGCAAACCCCCAAACTTTCAAAATGTGGTCCAATCAAGTCTCTGTAAATTGCAATTTGATCCCAAAATTTCCGACTTCCTTGTAATTAAGTCCATTTATCTATTTTTGAGCCTCAAAATCCAACCAATAAAAATCTTAATTTTCTCAATTTTTATTTTTCAAAATACCGAATTTTAGGGGTGTTACCACCAACAATAAAAAATTTATTATTAAAAACTTATTTAATTAAACCAAATTGAAAAATTACCTTTTTGATCTCATAATTGAACTGTGTATTGTTAGTCTCAGACTTATGGTATTGAATATTTGTAGTCCAAATTATATAACTTTTTAAACACTTCTAATCCTCCGTCTAATTTTCCGTTAAAATCTTGACGAAAACTATTATCTATTTATGAAATAAAAGAAACTAAAACTTGATCTATTTATAAAAAAACTCACAAAATATGAAACGTCCATTTAACCCTCACTAAAAAAATTAAAAAATAAAATAAAATAAGTTAAAAATTAAATACCACAAAATCTTCCAAAAAAAATATTTTAAAATAATATGTTTTTACATATGCATGAATATATACATATACACATCTATATTATACATATATATATATAAATCCCATCCCTCATTCTCAAACCCTCCCCCTCCTCCCAACCCAAATCCTATTGCCATGGTCGACGGCCAGATCTGGCCATGGTCGAGTGGCTGGCGGGGAAAAGAGGGGGGCGAGCTAGCAGGGGTGGGAGTCATGGGACAGGGGCTGGGGCGGTTTGTGGCTTGGGGGATGGGGGAGAAGAAGATGAATGGTTTGTGTGTGTGTGTGTGTGTGTCTTTCTTTCTAATTTTTTTAAATAAATTAATTTTATTAATTTAATCAAATTATTTTAAATACATTTATATTTTTATATATTATTAGGATTAATCTAAAATAATTATTTTTAAACTTATTGTATTTATTTAAATTTATCAAATTATATTAAAATGATTAAAATTATTAAATTGCTTCTTTAAAATTAAATTTTATTGTTAGGATGATAGTATTAGATTTATATTTATCCTTAAATTTTTTATTTTAGTTAATAAATAAAGATGATTATATTTAACTATATTATTTTAATATTATAAAATATATAATTCAAAATTATGAAGCTATGTTATCTAATATAATAAATTTGTTTGAAAAATATCTTTTAATTATTATTTTAAAATATTTACCAAGCATTTAATATACTAAAAATACAACCCTACAACTTGTTGTAAAGTTAACAATACCATATTGCAAAAAGACACATGTCATTTAATTTAATGATATCTCATATGAGGTAAATACCTCATCGTAAATATGCCCATGTTAAATTTATTAATTGTCAAGTTCCATCAATTTTAATCAAATCCAACAATGAGAATAGATATAATTTTGATATCAGAGGAAGCTGATGCAATTACGGATAATATAACATGAAGGTGTTGTTAAATAAAAAAATAAATAATAATAATAATAATAAAATTTAAAAAAAAAAAGAAAAGAAAAGAAAAGAAGAAGGAAAAAATTTGAAGACGATCAGAATACTAACCTCTTTTAGCATCCCTCATTTGAGATCACAACAAAACTCTCCCTGAAATGTTCAATCGTAGTCATACCTATTGCTTGATAAACCACGAAAATCTTCCCAAATACAAATAAAAGGAAAAAAATACATCACAAAAGTAATTAATTTACAAACTATTGTTCAAACAAATTCGAATTCTTTGTGTCTGACCAAGTGAATTACCATTTTGGTGGTCGCTAACGAATACACAAACTTAGACATGGTAAATAGGTAACCATAGGTAAATTAATGACAGACAATGATGGATTCGGTAAATTTATCTACGAGTAAAATTATCTATTTTTTATTGGGTACAAGATATTGAACCCATTGCCCATAACAACGGGTACCTGAATAAATTTTTGTTTTTTTAATATTTAATGGTAAATTAATATGTATTTTTCAATTTACATAGTATTATTTAAATATTGCCTAAACAAAACTAATAAAATAGACTACAAATTTTAAATATTATATTGAACAAGTACTTAAAGTATATCAAGTTCGTAGTTTGAAAACTACAACTTAAATATTTGAACATCTATCAAATTTAAATTATATTACATTTTGAAACTCAAATTTAAATCTAATTATACATCAACAGTTCTTTGAATTAAGCGTTTAGGCACCTCTTAAACATTATTGTTGTTGTCATAAAAAAAGGTGTTATATCCTTTAAAATATTTGTAAAAATTAAAAAAAGTAAAATGATATATATATATATAGAGAGAGAGAGAGAGAGAGCAATATACAGGTTACATATGAGTACCATTGGGTTGGGTCGACAGGCAAGGGATAAAATTACCCAAATTATATTGAGTTGAAAAAATAAGATTAGGGTTGTCGATGAGTCGGATCTAGATTGGATCTGCCTTATTTGAAGTCGAATTCGATTGACAAAATTCATATCCAAATTCAACCCAAAATCCTATAGGATCTTTGTTAGTCAGTACCATATCCGAATCTGATGAATATTTGAAATTTGATTAAAAAATTTGACCCGATTTATTTATTTTTCTTTTTTTCTTTTCCTTTTAAATTTTATAAAAATATTATATTTATAAAGTACATATATGTCATATTTGAATTTTTAAAATTTTTTGATTATATATTAGTCCAAAAGTTAAATATTTGAATACTAAACTCCTTTTCACATTATATTAATGTATAAATGAATTATTATATATTATTATATTTGATATTTTATCAATATTCTTCTTATTTTTTAGGTTAAAAACTCAATATTAACAATATAATATATACGTTAATATAGATATTAGGTCAATATAATACATAAATTTTATTTTAAAACCTTTATTAATATTATATATAAGAGTATTAATTTAATAAAAAATATTAATGTTCGAATTCAAATCTTTAAAGAATCGGATTGCTTAATTTCATATTCGATCCACTTATTTCATATTTTGAATATTTATAATTGTATCTAATACATCGAATATTTTAATTGAATAAAAATTCTAAAATTCAGAATGAATTCAGATCGGATTCGGATTAAAATCCAATCCATTGACAGCCCTAATAAAATCTATTACATGCATTTTTTTGAATACATATGAGTACCCGTGGTATGGGAAAGTTTTTGCAAGGTCTAAACAAACTTAATGAATGGCTATACAATTGTACTAATCCAACAAATATTTTAATCGAATAAAAATTCTAAAATTCAAAACAAATTAAAATCGAATTCAAATTAAAATCCAATTCAAATTAAAATCCAATTCATTGACAATCCAATTCAAATTAAAATCCAATTCATTGACAGTCCTAATAAGATCTATTCCTAATAAGATCTATTACGTGCGTTTTTTTTTTAATACGCAGGAGTACCCGTGGTATGGGAAAGCTTTTGCAAGGTCTAAACAACCTTGATGAATGGCTATGCAAGTTCATAGCTGCTTTACAATAAAAAGGCCACAAATCATAATTTCCATAGTTTCTGTCCTTAATTACTTTACCTTTCTAACTTCATTTAAACAGGACAAACAAAGCAAAAAAGAAAGGAAAATTTAATGCTGTAAAAGAAGTTAGTCCACGGTATACACAGATCGTACGGCAAACCACCATGTTGGAAAGTACTTCAACAAGAACTACTAACACAGCTTGAAGATGATGCAGTTATTTTCTTCACAACAAAAACAGACGAGAAAAATTTTAGTTTCATTTCGAAGTAAATTCTTGAAAGAAAAGCATAGTTTCATAAAATTGAAAAAATGTCTGTACAACTACAAGCTTTCACTAATGCCCTCAGCTGGAAATAAAATCGAACCTTAATTTTTAACAGACCAATTTTCCTTACAAAAGAATATAGCCAAAAAACAAATGAATCGAAAAAAAAAAAATGAAAGAAATTACAAAAACAGAAAGGAAATGTCATGTAGTAATGAACATCACCATTCTTTACTGGTTCCCTATGATCTGAAGTCCTGCTGCCAATCTTTCACTCATTCCCCCATCAGCAGTGTTTTTAGGCTCAAAATGGGAGGAAAGGGAAGGGAAAATCACTTTCATCCCACCATGATTTTCCACAACATTTGCTGTCCAGCTTTGGACATTTCCACACATTAACTTCAGTCTCCATATATAGCCGTCGAGACGATCGCAGATCAATAAATTACATGTCGAGCATGCTGCCTAATGACCAAGAATTTACTCCACCTGCTCGCCTATCAAGTCTAGGCCCACTAGCAAGAACGATATCCCCTGAAAGAGCAAGAAGTAAAAATGGATCCCCTGAGCAGACAAGAGACTTCTTGCTGCAGCTGTCAACAGAAGGAAAGCTAGGGCCAACTCTTTTGTATATATCCTATTGTGCTTCTTCTTGCGAGAAGCCTTCTCAGCCTGTTGCATAATTTCCTCTAGATTAGGCTCTGAGCTACCTCTGTGGTGGGTCGGCGGTTTCTCAACCAAAGATGTGAGATCTAAATTCGGCTCCGAGTGACCTCTTTGGTGCGTTGGCGGTTTCTCGACCAAGGATGCGAGATCGCTATCAGAGGAGCGACCGGATTTCTTGGTGACAACCCATTCATACGCACTTCCGAGTTGGAAGAGGCCGGAGATCATGGCGTTGAACTTGGTCACCGACATGGTGTTTTCAAATAGTAGGTAAGGAACTATGAATGGAAATGACTTTGGAGCTGGCAGTATATTGAGAAACGACATGGTAGCAGGGATGTAGCAAACAACCCATGATGGAAGTGTAGCCTCCGGAACAAACATTGTCATTGGCAGAATGATACAGAAAAGGGTGAATGAGTAAAATGGGAGTATAAGTTTCCTTAGCAGGAAGAAGAGGAAAATCATGTTGGCTTTCTTCCACATGCTGATCTGCATTGACCAAATTTAGAACCCATTTAGTTCAACAAATTACGAAAGGATGGCATATAGTTTTTGGTAAAATATTTAAGAGTTTATAAATTGCAAAAGGAGTATTAAGATCTTATAAACTCTTTCCAAAAAAGTAAGAAATTCTTAACTTAGTTTTAGAATTTTAACAAACTATTTTAATTTTAATCATATCAATTAGAAAGTTGACATTACTAATATGTTAGAAGCGTCAAAATCTTATACTATCCAAAGATAAGCCGTAACATCTTAGAACCTCCAACATCTTACAAAATACAGAAAC
The DNA here is from genome assembly GCA_018894105.1 of Jacaranda mimosifolia. NCBI lineage: Eukaryota > Viridiplantae > Streptophyta > Magnoliopsida > Lamiales > Bignoniaceae > Jacaranda > Jacaranda mimosifolia. The sequence goes on from CM032123.1 coordinate 8,717,566, forward strand.
TTACAAGATCTTTTAAATAAATTTGCCGAATACCGTCTCTGTTAAAGACAGAATTCATCAAATTAATACCTTTGCTTTAATGATAGCTGGCAAACAGAGACGGAACAACTGCATCGGCCCAGAATGCCACCTATGCTGTTGCTTCCGGTAAGCTTCATAAGATTCCGGCAATTCACATTGGCACTGAGAATTCCACATAACAAGATTAGGTCAGTTCGCAAACAACTGAATAGAAGAAAGCCATTCAATTAGCACAGTCTTGTGAAATACCTCTACATCATTGAGGAAGATGAATTTCCATCCATGAAGATGGGCACGGACAGCAATGTCCATATCCTCAACGGTGGTCCTCTCCATCCATCCACCCGATTCTTCTAATGCCTTTATCCTCCACACACCGGCAGTCCCATTAAACCCAAAGAAGTTGAGGAAAATTCCATTAACCTGTTGCTCTACTTCAAAGTGAAAAGCTAAATTGATGAGCTGCAACCTCGTTAGTAGATTTTCATCCTTGTTCACGAATGACCACCTTGCCTGAACCAACCCTAGCTCCTCATTATCCTACAGTTCAAAGCGAAGGCATAAAGCTTATTAGCTCAACATCCTTAAGAGAAATATAAATGCAGAGATGGTGGGATTTTCAAGCATATGACCAACAAACAATGAATAGCAAATACCAACCTAAACTAATGCATTTTAATAAGAGAAACTAAAATGGATTTCCTTATAAAAATAATTGAGTGGAGATCATATACACTTCAAATGTATTCATCAAGTAGGAATAGGAGATAAATCATGGATTGGAAGCTACAGATGCAAAGAATTAGGACCAATGGGAACCAGAATCATAATTAACACATTCAATCAATGTTGATGCAATCTCCAACCTCCTTATACTTATCCAAACTTTGGATGATAAAATATACCTTGAAATGAGGAACAGTTCTTTTAAGAAAATCCGGGTTAGGCTGGAAATCAGCATCAAAAATGGCAACAAACTCATAATCTCTAACGTAGCTACAATTCATGGCAGATTTAAGATTGCCAGCTTTATATCCCTCTCTAATCACTCTATGTCTGTATATGATGTTGGCACCATTTTGCTGCCATTTGTGCACCTCTTCTTTAATTAGCAACTGTGTTGTCGGGTCATCCGAATCATCCAAAATTTGAATGAGCAATCTCTCTTTAGGCCAATCCAAATTACACACAGCCGCAATTGATTGTTGATAAACCTATCACAATTCAAAACCAACAGCCAACGCCACTCAATTCACAACACTGGTAAATAAAGCAACCATGAAAATAAAAAATTAGACCAGCAAAATTGTTCTTTTCTCCAAGATAATAATTCAACAAATAAACAAGAGGGGAAAAGGAGAGTGTTACCTCTTTCTCATTGCACATGGGGATCTGAACTAAGACCATAGGGAAATAACCATCTCCATCTCCAGACTCAAGATCTACAAGGTCTTGTTTGGCAACTGGTTTGATCTTCCTGAGCTTGATCCAGAAGCAACCCAAGCATAGGATTAGCCTATCCAAGCTCTGGATGAGGAAGAGCACGATACACACATTGGCCAAGAACTGAAGCGGTGGAGCAAGATATTCCACCCTGATCAAAACCCATTTAGAGTAAAGCATATCAAAAACATCCCTCACAGCAAAACTATTTGTTAAGGTATAAAGATGATAGAGCTGAAGATCCGGAGTTCCAAAGTGCCACCCTTTGAAATATGCAGCCATTTCAAAACAAAGCAGTATCAGAGACAGCCAAAGGAAGATTCTAATGAAAGTGTAGAATCTTGACTTGAAGGCTGGATTTTCTCTCAACGAGGTGTCGGTGGAGTCCGTGCGGCCGGAGGCGACGCGGCGGCTGACGATAGCGGCGAGGGAGAAGAATGCAGCGCCAATGGAGGCGAGGCAGCCGGCCGCCTTGTGGGCTTTCAAGAGGATAACCCAAGTAAGCTGCTTGGCGTTCTTGTTACGCCCGCCTTTGGGGATGGCATCGTTAGGGTACATGAAGTCTTCATCTGAGGGTGATTCTAGCTCCACCATAGACCAGTTGTTTGGGTTCTCCATTTTTACTACTACAGGGGTGCCCCGGTGAGTTTCCTTTGTCCACCAGTACAAAGATGGAGCCATTATCAAGAATACTCTTTCTTCAAAATCAGAGAAAAAAATGTGTCAAAAATGGCCCAAACGTCAAATCTTACTCAAGCTGAAATGGCTATATGATTAAAAACCCAGATGGAAGGTCAGCCAAAGAATGGCCTATTGAATCTCTGGATTGTTTTCAAGCAGACATGATAGGAAAGAAATGTGGGGGAAATGCTGAGGAAACGCTTTGAAGCAGGGAAACTCCTTATTTTGTGGGGTTTCTGGGCTGAGCAAAATCTCGAATGTTGAGTAAAAGGCCACGGAAAAAAGGGAGAAGAATGACACTGAATGCTACAAAAACGTCATTTTTGGATGACAAATGAACAAGAAAAAGAGAGAGGAAAAGACGCGTCCAGAGGCTGGGGATGAAGAAACAAGGCGTCTTAGTTCATGGAAGTATTTCTATGGAGTTTATAAGGGAATAGAAATTTTGGTGGAGAAACAAAAAAAATATTACACAATTTCAATTCTATTTTTTGTTATTGAAGAAGAAAGAATGGGGAAGGCTGGTTGTTACTGAGAGAAACAGTACAAAAGGGCCTACACATACACTACACTCATTTACAGCTTGCACCAAGTATTATAAAGACATTTTTGAATTGAAAAAGATGTAGAGAGAGACAAGCGAGGGCCGAGGGGGAAAAGGATAACAGCTCAACACGTCTTTGATTTTGATTCCCCATCTAAAAGAGAAATTGGAAAATCAAACACAGAAATAGTATAAACAGAGAGCCCCTATATTCTATGTCAAAATCACCCCCACCTCCAAAAAAATGAAAAATGTTTCTAACAGAATTTTTCTTTTCCCCACTATTTTTCTATTCTTTTGTGTACGAAGAAAAAGAATGAGACGGTATAAAGGCCAATCAAATCCAAATGAGATGTTTATTGTCAAGCAGCCTGGAAAAAGAACAACAAAAACACCAGTCAAATGGGTGTGGAATACCAAAAACGAAAATAAAAAGAATGATGGGAAATAAAAAATTTTAAAAAAAAGTGATAGAATTTATTTTATTTTACACAAATTGCTGCTTTTCTTTAATTATATCCAAATACAAATAAAAGCCCGAATTCTTCAAGATCGAATTTTTAAATTGAAAATTTTGAATTTCAAGATTGCAAAATTAAATCTAATTTTAAGAGGTAAAAATAGCAAAGTAATAATGCCCTAACTACGCATAAACATTTTTTCTTAAAAATTAAATTCTCTCAATGTATAGATCCAATCCTAAATTTTAATGAAAAGATAAAAATACAAAACTTAATAAATCGATAAACACAAACCTTTTTCCCCCTCTTCACGCACGAACACGAAGCCCTAACTTACTACTGAAGAAGCATTTGAAAATCATGCACAAATTGGCAGAGCTTGATCGTGCATGCAGAAGGGGGAAATGGACACAAAGAATTCCTTTCTTTTTTTTTTCTTGAAAACCTTTTGGTAATTTCTAGATTTTAATTTTATATGTTTGGATTATTGTGGTAAAGCAAAAAACCAATGGCCGCTGTTTAACGACCAAGTCTTCCAAGAATCCAAGGTAAACGGTAGAAGCCGAGGCCGTCACTTCCGGACTTTGAATTATGCAATTTCTAAAACCGGCTTATTGTGTGTAATTTGACTGAGGCTAAGCCGAAGACAACTTGCGAACCCCAAAACTTTTGCCAATTCAAACCTAAATTATCCTTTGGCTATTAACTATTTGTTATGGGAGTGTCAACTTATTTAGCCAAGTTGGATTTAAAATGTAAGAACAGAAGTTTTTAGTTTTGTGACATTTGTCTGAAGAAAGCATGTTCTAAGGAATTGAAAATATGGAAATACATCGAGGCTGAATTGGAAATTTAAAAATTTTAGATTTAAATTTGGTTTGTTAAACACCTTTTCTATAATTTACCTTGAGTTTGGTTGTAGAAGGAAAAACTTCTATATTGATCTATTCTCTTTTATGCATATTGTTTTAATATCATTACAAGAAATTTACATAGATGTCAATTACTTGTATATTACAAACATCAGTCCATGATCCTAGGATCACTGGCTTTTCCGCAATTCTCGCAATTGCCCCATTATCCAACCATATCAACCAAGATAGATCGTACGATTCTAGTCTCAACGTGGCATATTTTGCAACATCTCTGTAGTAGGGCCCCTAATTCAACTTATCATATAACCCTGCGTTTAGGCAACATTCCATATGAGACTTGACATCTACCTTAATTTCACACAATTAATTGATCTAGGTTCAACGACTCCAATAGGTCCACTCATATAGGACTCAAGACTCATATTTTACCAACATTGTAATATCAAATTTCCTTCTTCATTTTCTGGGTTAGGATTTTTTTCCTTTAATAACTAACTACAAATAGATGGCTATGAAGGAAGGTTCTTGTGAGAGGGAAAATTGCATTTTTCAATATGTAACATAACATTGTCTACTTTGCAATTTTGTTCTATGACTTGCAAAATCACAATTTTAATTATGCATGTATCAAAAAATTTATCACATTTAGCTCGATTTTCATTAGAGCTACAAAAATTAGTTGGAAAAATTGAGCTACTGTGCCAACAAGGCAATCCTCAAATTGAACCTACTCTGGCTTTTCAACTTAGGGCCTGTTTATTTTTATTTTTATTTTTATTTGCATTATTTTTAAATTTTGAAAAAGTAGTTAGTGAAAATAAGTTGAAAATGAATTTATATTTAGATAAGTTGTTGGAATAGTAATGATCACATTGAGTTTAATAGGTTGTAGGTGAAGAGAGATATTGATAATAAAATAGAAAGAGAAAATATATAAGTTATTAAGAAATATGTTTTGAAAATGAAAATAAAAATAATGTTGAGTGAAAATATGCAAAAAATGATGTATTTTAATTTTTAAATAATAAAAAATGTAAAAATAAGGTTTGAAAATAAAACCAAACGGGCCATCAGTTTTTGTGGCTAATTTTTGGAGCTCCAATGAAAATTAGACTAAATGTGACATTCTTTTATACATAGAGGATAAAATTGTAATTTTATAAATTACAGGATGAAATTGTACAATAAGCAGAAATACAGAGAGAGAGAGGGAAAAAAAAACCGCAATTTTCCAATCTCATGGGTGATGGGACAACAAAGAATATCCCTTGATTTATTTTATTAAAAAAAAGAACTTAAATTAACTCTATCGTTGGCCTATTTCTAAAACAGTTATTAATTTACTAAGGGAATGTTAGGATATATTTTCGCGTGATTTTATTATGTGTTTATTATGTATTTTAAAATAATAAGTTATTGAAGAATGTGAAAATTATTTTTTTGGTATGTTTATTTATGTTTTGAAGAAAATATTTTTACTATAACAGTCAAATTAATATTTTTTTGTTGAATTTTTTGAGTGAAAATAGAATTGAATAATTTTTTTAATGTTAAAACCATAATAAAATATAATATATATATATATATATTGAAGAATGTATATTTAAAAAAAAATAAAAATATATTTAGTTATGTTTTTTAAAACAATATTGTTGTGAAAAAACATAACCAAACACTTTCTAAGGAACCATCTTTAATAAAAATATATACCTGACATTTACTGTGGGACAGACGAAAGCATAGATACACTTGCAAGAAAAACGTGAATCTCCAAACCTAATCCATGCCAACTTAGCAAAACACCCGCATGGGGAGTCACTATTTAATATATGTCGAAACAAAATATGAAAACGCTTTGAATTCTCCAACAGAGGCAGAACCGAGAAAGGTTGCGATTGTTTGTGGCTTTATTTTCTATTTTTTATTTTTTATTTTTGAGAAAGAATACTAAAATTTTTGTTTTTATGAGATAGAAAAAAATTTGTATTTATGAGATAGAAAAAAAAATTATGAGAGAGTGATTGTTTATGATGTAAAAGTGTAATGATTACAGTTAATGTAACGAGTGAAAGTTATGAGATGATGATTGATTGTGAGATTTTTTGTAAGAAAAAATTGTGAAATGGTGTTTGGATATGAGGTTTTTTTTTTTTTTTTAAAGAAAAACTTGTGATATGGTGATTTGTTGTGAGGTCTAAATTAAAATATTGTATATATAATACTTTTTATATAATATTTATATATAAATTTTTATTATAATAAAATATCCTTTAGAATATTTTATAATATATGTATTAAAATAAAATAATGAATTTATGTAATGATTTAATTAACATTGATTTTTAAAAATATTAAATATATACTGAAATAATATGTATATACTTATATATGCAAAAAATTATTTAATTTAAAATAAAATATAAAGTGTAAATATAAATATATATTATGAAACAATTTAATTTAAATAGTACAATATAATGTGTAAATATAATTATATATCATGAAAATAATTTTATTTAAATATATTAAAATTTTATATGTAAATATAATTACATACTATGAAAATAATTTTGTTTAAATAATAAAACATTATGTGCAAATATAATTATGTATTGGAAAAATAATTTTATTTAAATATTGAAATATACATGTAAATAATTATAAATATTATGTGTAAATATAATTATATATCATGAAAATAATTTTATCTAAATATTAAAAAATATACATGTGAATTATTTTATTAAAATATTAAAATATTGTGTGAGATATTAAAATATACTATGAAAATAATTTTATTTAAAATGTTTAAATACACATCAAAATAACTATATTAAGAAAATAAAAATATTTTAATATAAAAATATTATGTGTAATTATAACTACATATTATGATATAATTTAATTTAAATGTTAGTATATACAAATAAATAATTATATTATTAAAAAATTATTTAAATATAAAAATATTACTTGAAATATAATTATATATTATGAAAATAATTTCAAATAAATATTAAAATATTATGGATAAATATAATTATATATTATAAATTAATTATGTAGAATTAAACCTTATGTATACATGTGGATGAAAAATCAAGAGAGAAATGCAAACTTTTACTTGAGGAGAAGAATCTATTTTTGAGAGATCCAAAGAAATTCTCGAAGAGGAGAATTCGAAGAAATTTTCAACGATGGAATAAGGAGGAGAGGAATATTTTTTGAAGAGTAAGAAAACTTTTACATTCAAGCACCACTCTTTAATTTTTTTAGCTCAAAGAAACAAAATTTGGGAAAAATTTCCACATGCAAGCACACCCTTAATTTTTGGGACTAAATCATTTTTTTATAAAATACAAAGAATAATTTAATTATTTTTCAAAAAAAAAACAAAATTTTTAAGTTTATAATATAAATGTATATACAATAGAACTTTATAAAATTTGAGGAAGAACGACTGCTCCTATTAACTTCCCTCCTCGCTCCATCAAACTGAAATATCAAAATAGGCAAAAGACTTTCAGAAAGAGTAAAAAGACTCAGAGATTAATAATGGTTCAGCAAGCCTAGTTCACTACCTAAATGATATCACTTAAGATCTTTTAACCTGCACTTTTATAAGAAAGAAGAAAGCATATACAAGTTACAAAGTACCAAACGGCTAGAACTTGCACTGCTACAATACTGACAAAATATCAGCAATACACAAGCACTCACTCAACTATTTGCAAGCTACTAAAGGCCTGTAGAGTCTATTGTGAGTTCGCACTTATGTCTATAATGTTTTTCGGTTTATATAGTGTTTACAAGACATAATATTTCTCATTTGTACATAGGCATATGATCAGCAATTTTCTTTCTTTGTTTTGATAGTAGTATCTTTCCTTTTTCACTTCCTAATGGTAACTTGCTTGTTATAATGTTCTTGCCAAGTTAGAGTAGACAAAGAAAGATTTCCAAATGGTAACTTGCCATACTAAACAAGTAACGCAAACAAAGAAGAAATTATTGATTAGTCATTATCAAAATCACTTTGGAGAAAATCCTAACAATTTCAATTATTCATTATCACATTAATAGAGAACTTCTATGTCCGCATTTGTAATGGTTGTATGTGACTCTAAGGAAGAACTAGGGGTGTAAAAGTAAATTAATTTTCTAAATTTTAACCGAGTTCTTGAGGTCCGGGTCGGATTAATATGGATATGTAAACATAAAATTCAAGAATTAAATCGATTAAATTGATTCTGACTGTATTTTACCCGATTGGATAGGGGCATTCATAGGTCGGGTTGGTTCGAGTTTTGAGGACAAAGTGACTCCAAAATAATCAAATTTAATTGGTTTCAATTGATTTGAGTTTTGAATATTGGTTGACCACTTCCATATTGAAAATCCATTAAACGAATTGAAACTAGTCAAAAAGAGAATAAATGGACAAAAAAAAAGGGAAACATGTAAAGAATAGATGATACGTGTGTAGACATATCAATTTTTGGCCAATTGAAAAGTGACACATATAAAATAATATGCTAGTTATTAATTTAAAGTTTTCTATTTATATTTTGGAATTTACTAAATTTAATTTCAAAAGATAAATAGTTAATTTTAATTAATACTCTAGTATTTATTTTATGTTCAAATTAGATATTGACAAGTGTTAAAGATGAAATGTCTACGTTTTTGGACCAATCAAATCGAAGATATTTGATATTATCTATTGATATATGATATTATCTCTTAATATTTGATATTATCTTATCAAATAGATAATTATCAAAGAAGTTCAAGTCAATCTGGAAGTCTCCCATCAAGCATCTATATAAAGGGGATGATCAAAGCTTATTCAAGACACAACACAAATTCCAATAGGCGAGAGAAACTTTGAAGGAGTCCAACAACTCTCTCAAGCAAATTCAAGGAGATCTACGACGTTCAAGTTGTTCTTCGAGGAATTCATATATTTTTGGCATTTAATTCGAGATTAAAGTGCGAAATCCTCAAATTGGTATTATTTTTATTCAAGGAGATCCACGGCATTCAAGGTGTTTTTCGCAGAATTCATATATTTCTGGCATTTGATTCGAGATTAAGGTGTGAAGTCCTCAAATTTGCGTTATTTTATTCAAATCAAATTTAAATGAGATCCACAACGTTTAAAGCATTTTTTGCGGAGCTCATTAAATTCAAGATTATATTTGGAAAGGAAGAATCAGAGGATTAGATTAGAGATTGAATCTACGTTTGATAGATTTTAATTTTATTTTATTTATACAATATTTTTTGTTTTGTAATTTTGTTTATTGCAGACAAAGAAATTTGCGCTTACAACATCTTTGAACTTCCAGCTCTCTTTGAAAAAATAAACATGAAAATCTCTTATTCCAAGCTTCATCCTCCACTTGCCAAACTTGGAAAAAAGGGTTAATGGAGCTATCGTGCATTGTCAGCGGTGGTGCCCGACGGTGAAGGATAAAGTGTAGATGTGGTGAAAGAGAGGAAGGAGTAGAGAACTAGGGATTGTGTTAGGGAAAAGAGGTGAGAACGGGAGAATCAGGAGACATGAAAGACTAAAAAGTAAAGAGTGAAGAAAAAGATTAAAAATAATAATAATAATAATAACAAGTAAATTCGTATTCTTTCTTGAAATCATAGGTCGGGTCGAGTAAGTAAATATGAAATTTGAAAATTAAACTAATTGCAATCGGATTTGATTGGGTTTTTACCCAATTGAACTTGATTAGCCAAATCAAATAGAACTAACTAAATTGATTTGGTTCAGATTGTCAGGTTTATCGGATAAACCTGATTTGATGAACAGCCCGGCAATTGAACTTGATTACTTAATTCAATCTGAACTAATTATATTGGTTTAGTTTGAATAATTGAATTCAGTGAACAAATTCGATCCAACAAACAACCATAGGTAGAACGCCACCCTATCGATATATATTTTTTTATATCTTTTGTATTTTTATTTATTCAATAAGGAAAGAAAAAAAAGTGAAAGGAAAAGGAAAAAGAGAGTAAGAGGCCGTTTGGTTTTGTATTTTGGAGACATTTTCATTTATTGATAAAAAAGAATAGTGAAAAGTTAACTATAAGTGTGAGTTTGAAAATAAAATGTTATTTGTTTAAAATGAAATGATTATGTAGGGTTGAAAATGAGTTGTATTTAAATATTATTATATTTTTGTATTTAAAATCATGCAAATGAGAATAGGAGAAAATAAAATATGAAAATGAAGAGAGTGTATTAAAGTATGTTTGAAAAAATATGTTGAAAATAAAAATATTTGTAAAAATAAAAGATAAGTTGATAGTTTTTTATTTTTATTTTTATTAAAAAATAAAAATAATATTTAAAAACAAAACCAAACGGGCACTAAGTGATGCTTTTAGCTTACACTAAAAGACAGGAAAAATAAAACAAAACTTGATTAGAAAACGTTGTCATCTGTCATCAATTAATGATAGGATAAAAAAAAAGAAAACGGTCGAAAACAACCTCGGCACCTTTCATATAACCGACACATTTTGGTCTAGGTGGCTCTCCAAGAGGATGTCTAATTTAGTAAATTGGGCAAGGTTTGAGGCAACGGAGGAGAAAGGATAAGCAGAAAGAAATCACCAACCACCACATTAACTTTAGGCACAAGTGCTACTTCCATCATCCATCACTGTTTCTTTGCAGTGTTGAATTAAGACAAGTGTTTGGAACTTTCCACGAGCAATGTGTTTTCATTGTTGTTGTCAAACGTCATTAGATATTACTAGTAGATTTCTTCCTAGTCAGCGCGTTCACACTGTACCGTTTAATTTCACGTTCACACTTTACCGCTCATAATTAAGATGTGGCTACAATATACATTATTTTCATTACTATACCTTAGGAGGGCTTTCTTTTTATTTTTTTCAAAGTTAAGATGTAACTAGAATATATGTATTTTTCATTGCTATAGTGTTGGAGGGTTATTTATTTATTTTTACAAATCCTAACTATCTAGTTCTATCAATCCCAATCAACCTACTAATGTACTCATCAAGCATTTGATAATTCGATTACTTTAAGGAGAACGTTCATGACTCAATGAACTTTTAAAATCAATTTGGTAACTTAACCCACTCAAAAAGAATTTTTCAAATGGCCTATTGAGCTTCCAAATTTAACTGATATTTGATTTAGGCCCAACACATCGCCTATTGATGTCAGATATAAATCTAATTATATTCAAACTCATAATATGCTATTGCGTATTAGGGTTTTATAGTTTAAGTTGTATGTTATAAATTGAATAATTCCAATTGTACATAAAATAAATTTTGATCGAGATATTTAAGCTAAAATTGAAAAAAAAAAAAATGGTATCTAAAACAATTTTCAGATTCTAGTCACCATACAAAGCTAATAAAATTGTGCATGCATATCTAGTTGCTATTGTTAACTAATCAACACCGATTAATTTTATTATATGTTAATCAACAATAACAGAAAAAAATGACATACTATAATTTGAAGGTTCAATAGTTAATACTAGCTAGTCATTTTGACACTCAATATGTGTATTAAAAAAATTATAGTCTTAAATGAATAAAATATTCATTTATTTTTTAATAATATCACAAGTTTTACTAATTTCAGTTTAATTATTTGAATTTTTAAGATAAATCAAAGAAAAGAATTAAGATGAAACAAAATAACTGAAGAAAAAAAAAATAATCAAAAAGTAAAAATTACCTTATAATTATTCTTTCACGTGGAGTTAATTTTGACAATTTATTTGAAAAACATGCCAATAAAATTCTGACACCGTACATGTAGTATACATATTAAAACAAATTAAAAGATTTGACAAATTGAATTGTAAGTATAGCCATCTCAATGATTATTAAACTCAAGAATTATGCTGTAATTTTCATCGACTTTCCCCTAAAGCAAAAATACAAACATTGCTCCATATAGGCAAGTTGCCGATAATTTATAATCCCAATTAAAAAAGAAAGAAAACGAAAAGAAAAGGAATGCTACCATCGATATTTTAATCCCGGAAAAACAAAAAGACACTACTCACTAGGTTTTTTCTTAAAGGAGTGCCGCTTTGATAATTGACTCGTGATCATATTGAAAATATATACAAAAAAAAATAGTCTTTTTTTTCATTAAAAATTTAGACGATGAAAAAAATATTCTCGTAGCTGTCAAAAGGATATGCTATAATAACCCCAAGTCCCAGCTCAGTATTTCATTATTATTATTAATATTTTCTTTCAGTTATAATTACAATTGTCTTGATATTTCTGTGCCTGAGTTTTACTTAATTGTGCAAATTGCTTCTAATTTTTTATCGTTTTTCCTTTTTTTATTCTATATGTTTTCTCTTTAACTGAAAAGAATTTTCAAGGACCTAAGCAGAGAAAAAGAATTGCCTTATAGGCAATAGGCAATGTTACTTTTTAATTTTGAGAAATATTTTTATTCCCTAAAATGAATTATATTCTTTCAAAATAATTTTTTTTCTTTAATTCTCATCATTTTAAAATTATTATCTTAATAAAATATGTATGTATTTATAACTTCTAATCATTATTTTTATATAAATATATGTTTTTATAGTGTTGGTCCGATAGTTCAGTTAGCTCAACTAATTTGAGAGATCAAGGAGCTATAGAATTAGTATAATATAGGTTAATCTGTGCGGATATCATTTCAAGTTTATGTGGAGGCTTGTTATTCGATCAATTGATTTTCGGCATGTAGCCAAGCTGGCGCTACTCTCCTTCTTGAAGGTCGGAATGTTAGAGCGCCTCCACTTTCTCTTTGACTCGTCAAGATGTTAGCTTCGAGTTTGTTCTTTGACCAGTATTCCTTGTCTCTTTTAAATCAATACCATCTCACTCAATCAAATTTGACAATAGTAACAATATATAAAAGTATAATACAGCACTATGATCAAATAAAAATTGTATAAAAAGACATAATAGAAATATTTTTTATAATATAAAATTAATTATATTTATATTTTCTACACATTTTTCTAAAATATCTCCTTAAAGTATATTTATCCAGAACAATTGTATCAGGACACCCCAAAAATAAATCCAAACCGAAGCTGGAAGCGTTGCCAGGCGCCTAGCTACTGCAAGTCTGCAACACTCCAACCCTTTGACCGAATGGCAAATTCTTCCTAATACTCAAATAATAATTTTACTCTCTGAACTTTGTACAGTGGCTCAGAGGATAAGGGCTGAAATCATTCTTCAAATTCATGTACATGGAAAATGATTTTTATCACATTAATCCATTTATTTACAGGATAAATAAATGTGATTTTCTCATTAGACTTTTTTTTTTTTAACAAACAAAATAAGATTTTTTTTGTTGATTAATTAATCACTTGCTAAACATAAATTTACATAGAAATTATACTATAATTATTAATTGACATTACCAAGAGTTTTCTAAATAATTCTTAAATCAGTGATAAGGTATTATGTTTGATATTTTTAACGTATATGTTTTAAAATTGTACAAGAAAAGAAAATAGAACCATTGAGTGATAAATACCTCTAATAATCATCGATTTACAAGGACCTTTTTTCCCATGTTTCAAAATTATGTTAAATCCTGCAGTGATTAGCATAAACGCATGGAGGAGAAAAAGGTAATTTCGGTAAGTACCATGGGGCTTCCAGTATTCGGAGCGTCGTAGGTGTCAGCCCCGTCGAGGGGTCAAATCCGTTGAGAAACAAATAAAATAAGGATATTAATGGGAAGGCATGATAGCGTGCGCGGTGGGTGCCCAACGTGTAAGACTGGTAGAGTAGGTGGAATAGTTGCATGATGAGCGGAGCGAATGACAGGTGGCGGAAGAGATGTGTCAAAGTTGTTTTGGCATACAGGTTGTCAGCCACCGCCGGCGCGCGGTGGGAGGACCGGGGTCCCCTCCCCTCAGCGGGTTTACCACGTTCTATGCCTTTGAATTTTGAAAGTTGGAGGGGCTGCGCGCCTTATCACAAACAAGAAACAACTTTTCAATATTAGTTTATTTTATTTAACCACATTTAAAATTATAAATTTTTTATTATTACATATGCATGCAGACAATTCATTAAGTTCAAATCCCGATCTCATATTTTATGTGCGAGATTAATATTATTGAGTCCAATGTGGCTTAACAAATTATAATTTTTGATATGTATCATTTAATTTTATTAAGACAAATGTATGTTGAGAATCCACCAAGTTTGAACTCTCAATATTGTATTTTATACGTGAGATTAACATTATTGAACATGATGCTAACACTGTGCATGTGTAGCACGGAGCATATATATTAGACTTGGCAATTTCAGCCGTACTACGCGGTAGAATTTACCCACTTCATGTGAGATCAGACAAATTTTGATATGAATTTCATCCAGGAAACAACAAGATCGAGTTTAGCATAAACTCGCTCCACTATACTTCGAATGCTTATATAATTATAGTATATAATATAGATATATATATTTATGATTGAACTTTGTTTTGTATTTTAGTTTTTTAATAATATATTTGAATAATGTCTTATTAATTGAATTTTTTATATCAATTTTTATTAGATTATAATTAAATTATTAAATTATAGTTAATTAGATTTCTTTTCTTTAAGTATAAAATTGACACGTACAGGATGGAGCATGGCAGATGTGAGTATTATATATTTAATGTGGGTAAATTAGGTTTTACCCCCATGTGAAAATGGAAAAGAGCAAAAAAATTTCTTATGAAAAAAAAATAGGCAATGTCCCCTTTATGTTTTTAAAAAAATAGCAAATTACCCACTTTCGACTGGCGATACAAATCACGCGCGGCAAGTGTGGTTGGTTCTAGGGTTTTTGCTGATGAAATATCAATTTTATCCCTTAATATCAACCGTTGGATTCATTGAAAAAAAATTTGACGATTCAAATTACTTCTATCTAAAAATATATGTATATGTATTATATATACATATATATATATAAACCCACTACCCACCCAACTCTCCCCCACCACACCAATGTGGGGCCATGTATGCTACCTTTGCGGCGGCCGCCTCCATGGCCGCTTGCAAACGCGGCCATGGAGGCGGCCTCTGTGGTTTTGCAGGTGGCCATGGAGGCTACCGCTCGCAGAGGTGGCCTCCATGGCTACCTAAGAATAAAAATTAAAAAAAAATTGAAAAACGACGGCCGCCATGGCAGCCTGTAAGGTCTGGGGAGAGGGGATGGGGGGTAGATTATTAAACAATTATATATATATATTATCATATATGTACTATATGTTATTATGTATCTTATCATATATGTATTATAATGTATATATTATCATATATATGGTAATAAATATATAAATATAAATATCCTATAAAAAATATATATGTATATAAATATAATATATTTTCATAAATATATATAATATTTAATTTGAAATAAATAATTAGAAAGAAAAAAGATATAAATAAAAGTTATTTAAATTTTATAGATAAAATTTTAAGATGGGGTGGGGGTGGGGGTGGGGTTTATTAAATAAAATATAATATAAAATATTTATTTAGTAATATATAGTATGTATAAATATATACATAAATATTTATGTATTTATAATGTATTATATTATATATATTAGATTATGTTTATTATATTATATATTATATATTTATATTTGTATATAATATATATAAATAAAAAAAGAATAAATTAGAAAGATGAATAAACAAAAAAATTAGAAATAGTTTTTAAATTTAAAAATAAAAAAATTGGTATGAAGGAGATAAAAATATATATGTATATAAATATAATATATATTTTCATAAATATATATATAATTTAATTTGAAATAAATAATTAGAAAGAGAAAAGATATAAACAAAAGTTATTTAAATTTTATAGATAAAATTTTAAGATGGGGTGAGGGTGGGGTTTATATATAAAATATAATATAAAATGTTTATTTAGTAATATATATTTTGTATAAATATATACATAAATATTTATGTATTTATAATGTATTATATTATATATATATTATATTATGTTTATTATATTATATATTATATATTTATATTTGAGTATATAATATTTATAAATAAAAAAAGAATAAATTAGAAAGATGAATAAACAAAAAAATTTAAAAACAGTTTTTAAATTTTAAAATAAAAAAATTGGTATGAAGGAGATGAAAAAGATATATAAAAATATATTTAAAAAGAATAAATAAATAAAATTGACAATATATGAAGGAGTTAGGGGTAGTATAGTCTTTATACATTGAAATTATGGTTAAATTACAGCAAATCACAAAGGGGAGACGGTGTGCTTATTTTTAAAATCACAATAAGGTGCATTGCCTATTATTTTAAGCCTAAGAATGAACTCACTCATCTATAATTCTTGAAAAGTTAAAAAATCTGAAATTCAATGTAATTAATTTAAAAAATAATAAACTATACATAAATATATTTGAATTTTACCTGCATTTAGTTGACTTAAAGTTAAAACCATTTAGGCTATGTTTAGTTACATTTTGGCAAAATAAAATATTTTGCCAATGTAACCAAACATATTTAAAAAAAAAAAAAAAACCTCCAAAATACTAAATTAAAATTTCCAAAATACCCTTTTCTATATTTCATTATTCCCAAAACTTTTCCATTTTCTAATATATACATACATATTATATATATATACATATTATATATTTTATTATTATTTTAACAATAAAAAAATCACTCAATTTTATTTTCACTCCAAAAATTTAACAAAAAAATATTAATTTGACCGCTATAGTAAATTTTTTCTCCGACCAAAATATACACAAATATATCAAAATATTTTTTTTACTATTCCCAAAACATAAATTAGATAAATCACATTCCCCAAGACAAAAATCATTTTTCCAAAATATATAATTCATATCTCCCTTTGTTTCATTTTCATTTTCATTTTCAATTTCCATTTCCATTATTTCTAAAATTTCAAAAATTAGTTAGTGAAAATAAGTTGAAAATGAGTTTGTATTTGGATGAATTGTTGGAAAAATAATGATTATGTTGGTTTTAATAGGTCGTAGGTGGAGAGAAATAGAAATAATGGAATAGAAAAAATATGTATATAGGTTATTGGGAGACGATATATAGATTATTGAAAAATATGTTTTAAAAATAAAAATAAAAATAATATTGAGTAAAAATATATAAAAAATAATGTATTTTATTTCTAAAATAGTTAAAAAAAAAAAAAAAAAAAAAGAGCAATGGAAATGAAACCAAACGGGTTCTAGTGATTCTAGACCCAATAACATTATAAACAGATAAGTCAGTCGAATTGAGTGACCGCTTGACTAATGTAAATTGAGATTTCTTCTCGGTCTTCACGCATCCAACAAGTCGTTTAGAAGAAGCCAAATAGTAAAATGTCTAAAATTATGTGGAAAATAAAAAATATATATTATTTTATTTTTGGATAATATATTGTTAATTGTAAATATTTTTTTTGTGAGCCTTTTACAATTAGTGATGTGATATGAAAATTTTAATAATATATTATTACAATAGTCATTTAAAAATAAATAATTTGAGGATATACATATATGTATATATTTGGCTGGTATAATCATTTAAATTATTAGAATTTTTTAGAAAATATTTTAGAAAATATAAGGTATATTTTAAAAAAAAATATTTGAGTTTATTTTGAAATCGAACAAGAAGACTAAGAGGGGAAAATAAAACCATACATATATCATATTTTTTACTTTTTAGTAGTCAACCAACATTATATATATTCATTGGAAAAGGTTGATGATGTATTGTTGTCATAATTATGACATTTGATAATCATACTATATATATATATATATATATGTGCGTGTGCGTGCGTGTGTGTGCGTGAGATAGAGAGAGAGAGATTAACCTTTATGATTGAGTTTAATAGTATTTAACTTCATAATTTTTAGATCCCCATGTGGACCTTTTTATTATCCGGATTAATCGAAGTCACCACAGAGATATTGTAAAACATTTTAAAAAGTTACTGTCGATTTCATATAAAAAGTTGTGATTCTATTTGTATACTTCATAAAACTATGCAAAGCCCCACCAATACCTATTCTATGGACTTCTACTCACATAAAAATAAATTAGCCCATTGCTTTATGTTATGTGTGCAAGTAATTAATCTAACTTTTGTGTCATTATTGCTTGGAAATATTTTATAAGTTATTATTTTACTTATATTGTTCTCACACAATTTCTAAAGTGAACTCGCATTTTTTGTACTTTTGATTAATTAAATAGTGTACTTTGTGAATTAGGAAATGTATTTTTCTTTTTTACTTAATTGAAGTGAAGTATATGACATTAAAAGTAACTCTTCGTAACTTTCGTTTTGATAGCATTTTCCTTGCTTGGCTTAAATATTTGCTTTACTGTGGCAATAATATATATTCATCAAAATAATTCCCTAATTTAGTCTCAAGTAGAGTAGAACATATAACTATTGCTTCTGTATGGATTTTCTTTTCTTTTCTTTTTCTTCTTGACCTAACTGAATATTCTTTCAATTTACATGAATTTATGACAGCCTGTTTGCTTTTGTTTTCACTCATCATTTTTATTTTCTCCTGAAAATAAAAATAGAGAGCTATAAATTTTTTCCTCATTTTCAAAAACACTTTTATTCTCTAACACATTTTTCTAAACACATTCTTATTCTCTCTATCCATTTTCATACCTTATTTTCCCATATTCTCATTTGTACGACTTTTAATACAAAAACACAACAACATCCAAAAACACAACCCATTTTCATCCCTACACAATCACTTCATTTTAAACAAAACATTCAAATAACATTTCATTTTCTAACATCCAAACAAAATCTTTATTGAATTTACACATTTTTTACTGCAACAGTTAAATAAATACTTTTTTTTATTGGGTATTTGGGGTGAAAATAAAATTGATTAATATTTTTTATTCTATAAATAATAATAAAATATATAAGATATACATATGTATGTATATGTAATAATTGTGGGGGTTTTTTGGTCATCCACTTTTATTATCAGGAGCAATTTAGGCCAGAATTTGCATTTCGAGGAAAAAAATAGCTGGATGTTTAGATATGTTTTGCTAAAACGCATTACATATCCAAACATGGCCGAAGTTTGTCTGCATTAGATTACTGAGTGGAAGAGTCCACACGAAGATTTGGAAAAGCATCATGGGCGACAGCTTCCTTAGGATTGCTTATAAATTTCTCCCATAAATTTTACACTATGTTTGATTTAAGAATTTTAGTAGAAAAAAAAAAGCTAAAAAAATATTTTTTATTGTTTGATTGACAATAAAAATACTAAAGAAAAGAAAATTTAGGGAAAAATATAGTGTATTTACAGAAAATAAATTTTCCTCACAAAAGGAGGAGGAAAATAAGGGAAAAGTGTATTTGACACCTCTCTCCTTCTCCACCATATACATCCCTCCATTCACGTCTTTATTTTTTTCTTTAACCATCAAACAAATTTGAGATTTTATATTTTTTTTATTTTGTTTTCTTTTTCCCTTACATTTTTCTTTCTTTGCCAAATTCCTTCAACCAAACATAGTGTTAGTAAATTGCACAATTGAGCTTCTCCAATGGTAGACTAATGCATAAACCTCAAGTACGTCTATGGTCATAAAGAAGAGAAGAAAGTATGATGAAAAAGAAATGCTGAGATAGTTTACAAATGACGTAGGGCCCTAAATCGCCCAATTAGGGATTTCGATTTTCCAATCATACATAATGTGGTAGGTGCCATAGAAAGATGGCCGTAACTCATCATTAAATTCAAAAACTCTATAATTACTATACAAATGGGAGGGTCAAGCTCATACGCAACATTAATTAAAGCAATAGTTTTAAGATTTTATTTAATTAAAATTTGATCCCGAAAAACATTAAAACATTTCATAAATTACTTTGCCAGCAACAGAAAGTACTATATTATTTTTGAATTAAATAAAATAACAAGAACTAACATAACAACTTTTAAATGCGATTCAAATCATAATTCTTTACGGAGTTTATTATTTTATTTTTTATTTTTATTTTATGTAAAGATTCTTTACTTTTACATTTTATTTAAAGATTCTAACCCAATTTTTGAGACCAAAACTTTTTAGTGGACACCCATCAAATAAACATTCCCATTTACATATAAGCATCTTTCAGAATTCAATGTCTCCTACTCTTCCATATTTTTCTAGTCACACAAAGGAAGGTCAATCTCTCTCTCTCTCTAAAAATTTTGACTAAAAAAATAAATAAATCACGAGAGTTGAACACCTGTCCTAGTGGAAGTTCGTGGAACTATCAATTGCTCCTCTTCTTTTGCACACCGCCGAAGTATTTATAAAAGAGTAGGTGCTTGGATTGCGGAATCTCGTTTGATCGTATTTATAAAATAATTCCTTCTCACCGTAAAGTGGATATAAAATAGACAGAACCGACTAAATATTAAAATACTTTTAAGATTGAATTTAAATGGACATTAAAATATTAGAATTAGAGCTTTATTTATTATAATCGCACATGAATTTTAGATAAAAATTTGAGTTCGAGCTCAATGTATTGTAATCATAGATGGCTCAAGTGATTGACTATTTGACAAATTACACCTCGTAAAATTGTTAAGTGGCATTTAGAAGTGGCAAGGCAAATTACAATGCATAAGTTCAACCCAACTCATATGGTTATGAATTGAGTTAAGCTCTAGTATTTTAAAAATGGTTCAAATGAGTTGAATTCAAGTAAGTTTATTAGTTTTTAGGTTGAAAACGGATTTAAGTGGATAGAAAATAAATTGGTTCAAAATGAATTTTATATTAGTAAAACAAGCATATAATTTAATAAATCATCTCTTTACATTGTAAAATTGAATACTGAATGCAAAAGGTTTATTTTTTTATTTTTTTTATCACTATTATATTTTAAAGTAATTTTATTGAATAAATAAAATAAATCAAAAAAATGTTTGGTTATTGAACATTTGAACCCATTTTAAGATCAGCACAACCCACTTTTAATCTAACCCATTTTCAACCCAACTCCTCATGAACCCAAAACATTTTAAACTCAACCCACCTCATGCATTTAACATATATATATATATATATATATTATTAACAGGCATTTCTAAATTTAAATTTCTAAGAATTTGAAGTTTTTTATCTCTTTTAGTTTCGTAACGAAACATTGCAGCTAATTTGGCTTATATGAATTTAATAAAAACAATACTTATAAGAGTCAAGGATATAATTATTCTGACTGTAACTGCATCTTTTTAAGATAACACTAACTAATATTTGGACTGCATTACCCTATTTTAACATGATCAATTAATTATTTTTGCACTATAACAGCCTACTTTATAACAGTAAAAATATTTAATTCCGACTGTTGGTACAAAATTCACATATAATTGTTACAGAAAAGCTATCCGTTTCTTCGACTCTTGTATTAGAAAATAGTTAAACAAATTTCAAAATAAGATATTTAACTAATTAATAATTAATCAACCTTTTACGACTACGAAGCACAGCAATGTAAAACTAATACTATTAAAGCAGATAAATACTCAAAGATCGGTTAATAACAAAGGGTTCACAATGAAAAAGTAGTATTGTTTCTTGCATGCAACTTACAACTTAAGCCCAACTCTTTTGCGGATCCAAGCCCAACAATATTGTTCTCTACTTACAGCTTGTACACAACTCTATTGCCAATTAAGTGATTAACCATTAAAAATGTCTTATGCCCAAGATCTAGTGGCTTAACTAAAAGTCACTAATGATTGTAATGTAGAAGTAGAAGTGAGTTGGGAACAACTCCCAACTCATCGGGCCGGAGATGAAACCTGAGCAGCTCAATTATCTCCTTCCACTGGACAAATCCGCAAGTGTTTGTATCTTTCAATTATTCAAGTTCTCCCAAAAGAAGCTAATGAGTGATACTTTTTTAAGCAGAAGTACTGGCACTCATGGAAGTGAAAAAATATGGACAATAATTAGAACACCCCATCCTTACAACAGTTAAGAAGCACACAGGAGAATTGCTTGTGAAAGAAGGGTTTGCTTTTGTCCAAAGTGGATGAATATGCTGTTCCAATATCTCTTATACCCTTTTATCTATCTTAGTATTGGCATATATAACAAACTAGTTGACCTATATTTGAGCGAGGACCAAAACTAACAGGCTCATTCCATTACAGAAAGATACACAAGTAGCATAGTTACAGATAGTACAGAAGAAAATAGGCTAACACAGTCAAGTACCTAGTATTTACTCTGATCAAGGGGCAAGGGTTGTCAACGTTTTCTCTTTCCTTTGGACTTCTTGTCCAAGTCAACCTCATCATCTGGCTCTGTTGAAAAGATTTTCACTTTGGCACCCACAGTAGAACTCCACAAAGCCCTTTCAACATCTGATGGTGTGAATAAATCCTCGGAAGTAGACAATTGCTGAAAATAATATTGGCGAAAGGTGTGTGATGAGTCATGACTAATGAGTAGAAGAAGTGAATCATAAGCCTCGTGTAGAGAAACGGACAGCAGCTGTTATACAGTCAGAATTTTGTTGGGGGTGGAGGGTGGAGGTGGTGGTTATCAACATAGCGATCGGTAAATGATGTAATTAATTGGGATTGACCAAGAAAAAATGTTAGGACTCCAGAAGTTCCAATACAGTCAGAACAATATTAAAAATACTATCTCACTATATAATAAAAATATGCCAATTGATAAAATATTCATCTAGATTGATCACAAATGGCTGAGTCATGAAAATACAAGCCACCTGTATAGAAAGCACAACTAGAGGACCAGATTTCCACTCATACTCAAATGAATAAAATAGCAATTCATCGTCCTAGTATATGTGACTTATTATCTACACTCTACAAAGCCTTCCAAGAGTTATACTTGAGTTCCATGATTACTCAGATAACATATTAACTGCACAGCCTCCAAAAGAAAATGAACACAAAAATCAACAAATGTAGCCTTTTTTTTCAAAGAAACTTGAAAAGGATCCAGGAAATATACACATTTTACCCTATTGGGGGAAGTATGACTGACTAGAGGATAATAATAAAAATACTTTTGTATTCTCAATGCGATGCATTAAAAATTTTCACCTTGTTAAATAGTATTATCTCCAAGCAAATTTGGAAGAATTGATCAAGATGTAAGAAGATAAATTCCACCTAATTCTGAATTTTAGCTATTTCCAGGAAATTATTTGATTAATATTCTGGAGAATATAAAATTTTCAGATAACAGCAATTGTCTCAAGTTTTAGAACTTCAAATTGTATGCATATATATGCTCCATCATGGTCTTTTTAACATAGCATCACCCGATAAGATTAACTACCTGATTGAACGTAAAGTTCACAACTTGCAGAACAGTCTTCTCAAGGCAAATGTATGAAGTGTATAAGCAGATTTTATGTAAGAAGTAAGAACCCACATAATAGCAGTACAGCCAACGTATCTTTTGATAGCTAATCAAGATTTTAATAAATTTATCCAGAATCGCATTTATACAAGTGCGAACAATCTGATCCAAATAAAAGGGTAACCAAAAGAAACTGCATAACCCAGGACATAAGTTGATGACTATCACCAAGAACAGATCATTTAGCTTACAATTACAAAAAGCATGTATACTAATCATTTAACAATTAGGCCAAGAAAGAAGCACAGATTAATAAATCCACACAACTGATAGTAATTTGAAACACATTTCACACTTTGAAAACCCGAGGTACCTGGGAATCAAGCACAGCTCACAGTTAACTCAAAATCAATCAAACCAATTTGGTTTAGCTAAAACTTGATGAAGAAATGAATATTTAAACCAACCTTTGCCTTTGCTTGTATCTTCTCCACAAACATCATATATCGCTTCAACGAGTAATCCTTTGAGTCCCCAAGCACAGCCACCATCGCCTAAATTTCAACATTATTCAAAATAAACCCACACCACCCGAAGCCTTAATAAAAAGTGTTGTCATTCCAAAAAAATTTCACACACTCTTAAATCCAATTGCTAGATCCTAGAAGCACCTTGAGCGCCAAAAATAAATTTCAAAATTCAACTCACTAATAGAAAAAAGAGCCTTCATAATCAATAACTATTCTTGAGTCTATACCTCATCGGACATGAACGGCGCCACATCCGGCGCATAGGCAGCGAGAACAGCAGAAGCGGTGGCTGGTCCCACGCCCTTCAAGACCGTTAACTCCGAGACGGCCTTCGAAACATCAGGCAATGAAGCAAACGCCTTTCGAGAGGTGTCTGTCACAACGGCGTCGTCGAGGGAGGAAACGAACGATAATAAGCGCGGTCTCCACTTTCCGCGAGAGAGCTTCCACTGCATGAGTCTGGAGAGCTCATCAGTAGTAATGTAGGGATTAGGGTCTCGTTGGTGAAGGAGATTTGGGAGCTCGTTGCGATAGAAATCGTCCAGAGAAATCAAGTTGGGTTTTCCAAGGGTTTTAATTGCCGCTTCGTAGGAGGAGAGAGCTTCTCTGCAGAAACCCGAATCGAAAGATTTGAAATTCATCGGCATCAGACTGTCGGCGGAGGGCGCGGCGGTGGGGTTTTTGGGGATTGGAAATTGGCGGGCCTAACGATGAAAGGAATTTACGTTTAATTGCTGTATGATTTATTATGAAAATAAAATAAAATAAAATAAAATAATAATAATAAATATATATATATATATATTACTCGATTTTAATATAAATATTCATTTCACCCACAAAATTTTAATGAAATTGCAAAGTTATCCGTAATGGTTTAGAATTATTAATATTGTCCTTAGTTCATATCCCATTTCAACTCCAAGTTTTTGTTCGTTGAATGGCTTTTGGCTTAACGACAAAAATTTTATACATAAAATGTTGAGTTAGAAGTTTAAACTTAATAGATAATTAGTATGTATGTGTATAAATAATTAAAAGAAAATTTTCAAGCTTCATTTAAGGATAATAATTTTACACGTCTAATAATATCCACAAGTATTTACTCATTTACAATCCGTATAAAAATAATGTTCTGCACATGAGTATGAGATGAGTTTTTTTTTTTTCCCTATGTATTATACAAGGTGAGGATGGATATAAGTGCTCATCTTGCAAGTACCCATTACCCATCACTATATAATTAATATCAGATTCGCCATTATTTTGCTTAGAAATTAGAAATTAGAAATTTAAATTCTAATTTTTCTAAACAATGCTCAAATTTTAGTATAATGCCATGGAGAAGTCCAAGGTTAGAAAAATTAAGCTTTGCATTTATTGATTAAACCCATCAAGGCATGTATGTTTGAATATACAGATAGGATTGATAATGTCACGCCCCAAAATCAAATCATACAGTCTAGTCTTGAGGCGTGAAACTCAATCTCAAACAAACGGTATCATCTATCCAAATTATACTCTTAAATAGAAAAAAAAACTCCAACATTAGAAATAATCCAAATAACTCTAGCAACAGAATAATTCAAAATGCCCAATATTCTTCCCTCAACTAAAAGATCATTAAAAGAGAAAAACTAATTTGCTAACACAGTAATAAAACTAAAGCTATTGCAAAGTCCTCATCACAAAAGAAAAACCTTCAATCTTGGTTCTCATCGAAGGCAGGTTCCATGTCCTCACTAGGACTACGATCTAGGTCTGCCAGAAGGAAGTTAGAGAAGAAAACGAGTGTGAGTAAAAGACTCAGTGAGTGTTAAGTGTGTGCAACGTGAGTTCTTGAATTAAAAATCATTTGTACGGTGAAACGTTCGAGAATTATAAGTGAGAGTCATAAAACAATCTAGCAGTAACAGTCGAGAAGTTTATAAACAGTCGAACAGTAGCCAGTCAAGAATTTTATAAATAATTTTTTCGTAGACTAACAATTTAAATACGATGATCAGACAGTGTTTGCTGTAGCCAGTTAACCATATGACTCCCACCGTAACAGTTCCTTATCGCTCCGGGCAAGGCGCGACCTTACCAAAAAGTGCCCGAGTGTCCCCGGGAATTCCTATGACCCACCTCAGTGACAAACGGCTTCTGTTGTGTGCTGGGGGAATTAGGCCATAGGGGCTTGGGGTTCAACCAGCTAGCCCGCTGCCTAGTGAAGACCCTCGCACACCCAGACCAAGTTGGATCCAACTAACAGTAACAGTAGCAGTAGTAGTAGCAGTAGCAGTAACAGTAATCAATTGATCATCGAGTTTAATTTGCTAGTCTAGAAGCATAAAAAAAAAAACATAAAAGCATAGGTTTTCTTTTATCCAAAAATAAAACAAGAAAAATAATAATAATTCTTTTTTTTTTTTGTGCGCAGGGGAATACATATATAGTGCAGTGTAAGTTGAAAACAAGTCATGAACAATTATCATATAGCATATATCCTTCTGGATTTTGAAACATACAATATATATATATAGGATTAGGCACTCACAGTACTCATTGATCGAATCAAGAGTCGGCTTTATCAAGTCAGGTCTTGGTACACCTGCCGAAACAATTTTTTTATCAATTAACTTAATTAATGCCCAATTTATAGAACCTCAATTGCACACGAACCTACATCGTCCACAATATCATTTCTTCAATATAACTATGAAAATCAAATTCTCCAACCCTTTTTCTATACTAATAAGTATCAGTTTCAAAACAATTAAAACTAAACTTCTGAATGCACAATAATTTGACCCTAAATATACTCAATCAATTGGGTTTATCCTATATCTTTTTTCCACTTAAAATCCATTGGAAATCCCAAAAATTTAAGTAAAGAAATGTTAACTTAAATAAATTCTAAAATTTAATAGCAGAAAAATCCTAAAATTCTTATCACCAAAACAAGAAAAGAAAAGAATATTGTTCCAAGGGAAAAACAACAACATCCTGCCTGATTGGTAACCCGCTTCTACTGCTTAAATTTGAGAAAGCAATTTTCATGAATTTGAGAACATAGCTATATATACATATAAATTGGATTTGCCATCAAAGCTTTAATTGGGAAAAAGAAAAGACAAAAAGAAATAGTTTCCAAGGTAGATATATATATATATATAGGTGTACACACATATAAATAGAATCTGAGAACATAGCTATATATATGAATACAAATTGGATTTGCCATCAAATTAAGCTTCAATTGCTAAAAAAACAGAAAACAAAAAGACAATAGTTTCCAAGGTAAATATATATATATATATATATAGGTGTACAAAAATATACATGCAGGCAAGTTCCTCTCATTCTCGGTTCTCTCACTCCTCTTTTTTTTTTTTTTTTTTTTAAAACATAATTTCATAGGAGGAGACAAAATCTGCACACCGCACGTCACGACCTCTGCCGCTAGAAAACATGATTGGCACTAAACGCTGCATATGAATCACTAACCAATTTTTCTTCAACTAACCAATAATCACAAATCAATTGCTTCAATTTAAGAATGAATCGCTAATCAATTTCTTTATACAGTCAAGGGTACTAACCAAATTTCCATAGTTTTTTTTTTTTCTTGTAAGGGGTCTGTGTGGGTCGCCGCCGCCCTCTTTTCCGATTTTCTTCTTCCCGTTCTTCCTTTCCCTTTTTTTTTCTTCTGCCGCAAAACTACCGTCCGTGTCGTATTCTCGCTCTTTTTTCTGCTTCTTTTTCTACTTCTTCTTCTTCTTCTTTTTTTATTGTGTGTAATTTAGTCGTATGACTAGGGTTTTAAATTGTAGCAACAGTATATATACAAAAGAGTAATCTAATTTAAGAAGGACTCTAATTATAATTCTACATGGACTAAGATCCAAGCCTACTGCTAATCTTAATGTTATTTATACGGTGCCAATAGTTCAAGATTCTTCGTAATACTATAAGATTAATTAAGTATAATTAAATCTTTCAATCCTTTAAAATTAGAATATCCACATATATATATATATATATATATATTGTAGCTATCACTATTGGACTGTGAGGTAATTTATTTATATATATATATAATATTACGAAATGATATTTTTATGCCTTACTACAACTTTAATTCTAGAGCATAGGTGAAGAAATTGAATATGTGTGTGTATATATATATATATATATTATATAAAAGTTATTTAAATGAACATATAGATTTATGCTTGTTATATTTGTCATTTGACTTTCATGAATTAAATCTCAATTTTTTGTAGTATTTTTATAATTTCCTAGAATGAGAAGATGGGAACAATTGTGTTGATATACCATATAGACTAATACAATTTCATAATATCAGTTTCTTGGATTCAGAGCTAATGAACAATTAAGGTATTCTATTTGTGCTTATGCCTCCCCGCAGCTGTTTCTAAAATTTCTTGGAATTGATCTTTTACTTCCCCATTTGTGTTTTTTCATTATAAATCATAGTACTAATGTTTTTAGAATTATCTGAAATCATCAGGTGTGGATTGATAGTGTGACAATAAAAGTATTGCACGTGCACTAAGCCTGGGAGAGGGAGGAAGGCCGCCAGTACGACCTGCAATAGTTAAGGTTGCCTTATTTGGCCAGCAACAGAAGACAATTTAGATTAAGATTTGCATAGGAACCAACAGTTAAGGGCTTAATGACAAGGAGAGCATTACTTTTGTCGAGGTGAACTAATGACTTTTTATGATTGATAAGGTTTAAATGAACCAGTTTCACAACCTCTTGTTTTACTTGATTCTATAATTCTTGATTTTTGGTAGCAACACTGCTAACTTTTTTCACCATTACTTTATTTATAGGATGCTTGGACGACAACACTTCTATTGAGAATAAAGGAAGCCTTGAAGGCTAAAGAGCTACAGGAGGGTGATCTTACTTAAAATTTTGTTTTCTTTGATAGTTGCAGGCTCGATTTGTTTTTTAATAATGATTATGTTTGAATATTCTATATCATCATGCGTTTTCTACTGTGATTTTGTGTATTACTATTTAATTTTCTATCTGGAGTGAATATGTCTGCATTTATAAACAAGATCATTTTACATGCAACAATATATATACAAAAAAGTAATCTAATTTAAGAAGGACTCTAATTATAATCCTACAAGGACTAAGATCCAAGCCTCCTGCTAATCTTAATGTTATTTATATGGTGTCAATAGTTCAAGATTCTTCGTAATACTATAAGATTAATTAAGTATAATTAAATCTTTCAATCCTTTAAAATTAGAATATCCACATATACATATATATATATATATATTGTAGCTATCACTATTGGACCGTGAGGTAATTTATTTATATATATATATAATATTACGAAATGATATTTTTATGCCTTACTACAACTTTAATTGAAATAATAAATAAAATAAGGTAAATTAATTAATTAAATATGAAATAAAGTTTTGGGGCATTACAGATAAGATTATAATGATATAATAGGATCACAATGTTGAAGATAAGATAATACCGTATTTGATACCTAGGATTACACATAGCGAAATTCAAATGACAAGGCTTTGTTTGCTTATGTTTTGGACGTTTTTTGAAAAATATTTTCGAGACTGTGTTTTGGGAGTTAAATTCAGGGAATGTGCCAACTATTTAGTTTTGTTTTGGGAAAACATGGAGAATGAAATGATATGTAAACGTTAAATCAATTACTTTGTCATTGGATTTGTATCGTGAAATTATATTTTTAAATTTAATATATATATATATATATAGATGATTGATATATGTATATACATTTGTCATATTAATATATGATTGTGGAGAAATGGTGTGTAATTGATTTAATTCTAAATTTATTTTAAAATATTTTATAATTAAGAAATTATATGACATAATAATTTGATTAAATAAATAAAAGCAAAAAAAAATTAAAACAATAATATTTAATAATAAATCTGTATTTAATGATCATTAAACAAAAGAAAATTATTAATTATTATGCCCTGTTATTAAGTAATTTTTTTAAAATTTCTATAATTAATAATAGTAATAGTAATTAATTAAGTAATATGTGAAATAATATTGATAATATTTTAATTAGCGTGTAATAATTAATATTCACTAATTTAAACAATATTTTAATTAGACTTCAATGAATAATATTTTTATTAAAAAATATATGAGTTAATGAAATATTATATTTTAATAAATCTATAATTATTAATATATTTACTGTTTAAATAAATAATTATATATAAATTGATAATAATTAATATAAATACTATTAAATAAAAAATAAATATAAATATGTAATAATTAGTTTAAAATTAATAAAAAATTAAATTTATAAATAAAAAATAAATAAATTAATGAAAATATATATTAATTATTAAATAAAATAACTGTAATATACTTAAAATATTTACTTTGTAATTAGTAAATAATATAGTGAATTATAAACTAATTATTGGTAAATAATATTTTTATTCAAAAATAAAAAATAAATAAAATTATATTTTTAAATATTTTTGGATGATTATGGTAATCTATTTGATTAATATTTCATTGAATTTTTTAGACTATTTAAAAAAATATCACTTTATACTTTTTTTTTTTTGGTTAAATACATAACTAAATGCAAAGAATAATAATAATAATAATAATAATAAAGTAAAATTTCAACATTTTAAATTTTAATATATGTAAGTATATAAGTAAATACATGTGTGTGTGTGTGTGTGTGTGTGTGTGAATGAGTGAAGTGAATTGAGAAAATGACAAATGATTGAGTAATGTGAAAGGTATAGTGAAAAAAGAAGGGAGTAGTTTACTTTTTTTTTTTTTTTCTTTTTTTCTTTTGGGGAGTATTTTGGGTAGAAAAAATGTGTTTTTGGAAGTATAACTTGGGGAATGAAGTTGCTTGTTTTGTATTATTTTGGGAGTTGAAAAATGTTTTGAGAAAACATAACCAAACTAGCCCCAAGTCTTTTTTCTATCCATGATAAAGAATTACACAATCTTGACCAATTTATAGGGATTATTTATCAATTGTTAGATCAATTATGGACCAGACCATTATCCATCAAAGGCTTGAAACACTAAAACCAAACATTTAATGGGGCTTGATGTTATAATCTATCAAGCTCCATCCCATAATGCAAACGGATCCTGAGGATATAAAAATAGCTTTGAAGGGACCTGTCCAAATTATATCATATATACATTGGTAAAGGCTTTTGGGCTTTGCAAATTATCTAGCAGAAAGTAAAGGATGATAAGTACCACAGAAACGAATAGGAAAAGAACTTGAAAATCAAAGTGGAGGAACGTTCCTCCTGCAATTGCTTGTAGAGT
The DNA here is from genome assembly GCA_018894105.1 of Jacaranda mimosifolia. Taxonomy (NCBI): domain Eukaryota; kingdom Viridiplantae; phylum Streptophyta; class Magnoliopsida; order Lamiales; family Bignoniaceae; genus Jacaranda; species Jacaranda mimosifolia. The sequence continues at coordinate 8,748,943 of CM032123.1, forward strand.
TGCCTCACGTTTTTTTTTTGTTTTAAAAATACGCTTGATAGCCCAGGTCACGTTAGGATGTGGGTCTCATGTTTTTGAGACATACTGTGCGCATATAAGATTTAATAGAACTTAATTTTGACTACACGCAGTTTTTCCACTAGTCTTTTCGAATTATTTGTTGACTTATTTTCATTTTATTATATTTATTAATTAATTATTTTTTTGAAGTATTTAAATTTATAATAACACATTAACATATAAAATTACTAATGAAGACCACTTATTAATTTTGGACAATACACATTTTTTGATTTTCTGTTGTAATTAAAAAACGCATGATACCGGTCATGGTTGGATGTGGGTCTTTAAAAGGACTTCTAAGGCAGGCCCTAGAAGTCATGTTTCTGAGACATACTGTGCGCATATAAGATTTAATAGAGCTTAATTTTGACTGCATGCAGTTTTTCCACTAGTCTTTTCGAATTATTTGTTAACTTATTTTCATTTTATTATATTTATTAATTATTATTTTTTTAAGTATTTAAATTTATAATAACACATCAACATATAAAATTACTAATGAATACCACTTATTAATTTTGGACAATACACATTTTTTGATTTTCTGTTGTAATTAAAAAATTAATAAATTTCAAATTAACCGGATTAATTGAAAACGCACCCAAATTGATTGATTGAAAATATAATATTCATTTTTAGTGGAAATGTTATCAAATTAGTAAATGAATACATACATATATATATATAATATTTTAAATTAAACAAAATTCTATGTATTAAATTTATAATTTAATTCGACAAAAAAAATTTATAAATAATTTAACAAAAAAGGTGAAAAAAAACATATTTAATGGCACTTATTTTGGACTACAAGCAATATTTTCACACTTTGTTCGTCATTGTAATTTTATGATTTATTTATTTTAATTAAGATTATTAATTTATATTTTTTTCTATTAAAATTCCAAATAAAACCAAAAACCAAAACTCACAAAATAATAATTATATCTCATACAAATCTCTTAAACATATTTAAAAAACAACCTCACAATCAATCACAACATCAAATCACATCAACCCATCACATCATTAAAATCATTACATTTAACCTCACAATCTCATCTCCCATTCTCACATCTTTTAAATACCCAACTATTTTCAAAATCTCTAAAATACAATAATATGAAATCAACCTCACAAGCAATCACAACCTCCGTGTTTCTACTTCTAATCTTGGGCTCATTTGCTTAGCAACTAGTATGGTTAAAATCCTGCAACCAATAATATGAACCCAACTGCCTTTTGTTGATGCCAAATCTTTCATTTCTCTACTCTTACATAAAGAAATATCTGTAGACATTCTATAAAATATTCTCCACAAATTTTAATACATCAACCTCAGGTCTATAATTTCAAAAATTCAGCAATCCGATTTTTAGCGAACGAATACCCCTACTTATTAGGGAGACCAATGCTGCAACTGAAAATAATTAATTCTTCTAAAGTAAGTGAACTAGAATAATTGCTAATATCTTACAGGCTCTTGTAAAAAAGGGGACGTCTTTAGGGATGGCACTGAGGCGGGTTTTGACTCAATACGAATCTATCCCACAAATATTTTATACAGCTGCTATCCGCTCCTTCCTGCGGGTTTAAGGAGTGAAAATTCGAACCCTACCTGCAATATAAATGTAGAACCCGAACCCTATCTAATTCTACCCGTACCTAATTAATATTTTTCTTTTTTAAAAAAAATACCATCCACTATACAATTAATGAAATATTACAGTTTTAACTCAAATATTATATAAATTTTATGTAAAACAAATAAATAGAAAGTTTTTGAGCATTTTCTAAGCATTTTGAATTTACTCTTAGATACAATTAACGAAATATTACAGTTTTAACTCAAATATCATATAAATTTTGCGTAAAACAAACAAATAGAAAGCTTTTAAGCATTTTCTAAGCATACTAAATCTACTTGTAGGGCCCATTTACTTTTAGATATGAGATGTGGAGTGATAGGATGAAATGAGGGATGAAAAGTGGGATTAAGATAATTTAATATTTGATGAAGTATATTTACTTTGTGGGATAAAATGCAGAATGATGATGGATAATATTATTATTTGTTTACTTAAATGGGTGATAAAATATGGATAAGAGCTATTTGACATTTATACCCTTTCCTTATTATTATTATTATTATTATTATTATTATTATAACAACAACGACAACAATAATAATTATTATAACAACAAGAAGACCACCACCACCACCACCACCACCACCAACAACAACAATAATTATTGTTGTTGTTGCCGTTATAATAATAATAGTAGTAGTAGTAGTACTACTACTACTACTACTTCAAAGTTGTAACTAAAATTAAAAATCAGGTCGCGGCAAACAGAGAGCTGAATTTAATCCCTCATCCCACACAAACCCAGTTTTGTGGGATTTTTTCATCCCATCAAATTAGTGGGATTCCAGATCCCATAAACAGTGAGCACAGTACCGAGCCATGAGATATCCACCTGGCTTTCATCAAATGAAGTAAACAAAGGATGTGGGGGGATGTGGGCTTTCATCCCCCCATATCTAACAAAGTAAACAGACTCTTAGGAGTCACGAATGTGAGAAATGGGAGGGAAATAAAAAAAACTACTAACATAATTTAGGGTTTGTAGTATATATATTTTTTGTAAAAAAACTAAATTAAATATATATATATATATAATACTTCAGGATGGGTTTACTATAAACCCAAACTCGATCTGACCCATACCTATTAGAACCCAAACCCGATCCGATCCACTGCAGAGCAGGTTTTCTACCCACCCAAATCAGAGCGGATCGAAGTGTGTACCCACGGATTGGGCATAAATTGTCATCCCTAGATGTCTCTGGACTCCTCCTGCAAAGATTACTTCTCACTAGACTCGAATCTTGACCTCAACCCCAGAGACTCGGGGCTTTCTACCATTAGGTAGCCTCGTACCTACCTGATGGTAGTCAACCAATGAAAAAGTGCCACTTAAAATTTGGTATGATTCATGTGCTCAGGCTGACAACACATGAGGAAGGCTATTGACAAATTTGTCCTCATCTAGCACTTTATGTATTTTTTTAAATATAAAAACATGATGGCAGCATAAATGTTTGCAAAATAAAGCCACTCAAACAAAAAAGTCACTACTATGAGTTGCGATTCGAGTGGAAAAATTATTTTAAAATAAAGATCAATCTAGATTTTCCGTCAAAAATAAGTGGTGGTTGTATCATTTACTGTAGCATTTAAAAAATGTGAAATATGCCAAATATTTGCGTGGTAGAAAATTTATTTCAATCAAATTGAACAAGAAAATTGCTACTATAAGTAGCGACTAAAGTGAAAAAATAATTTTTATTTCGAGAGGAATATAGATTTTCTGTAAAAAATAAGAGGCCGCATTGGAAAAACAAAGGAGTCGCTAGTGTGAGCAGCAATTTAAGTGTCAAAATTATTTTTAAATGGGTGCAATGTGTATTTTTTTGTTTAAAATATGATGTTGTGCCATTTGCTTCAATCAAATTTTAACTAGTCAAACAAAAAATCACTATTATGTTCAAGTAAAAAAAATTATTTTTAATTTAAGAGCAATGTAGATTTTTTGTTTATGCAACGGTGAAATTTTGAATAGACAAAATAATCGCTAGTTTGACTAACGATTTCTTTTGAATAAGACACTAGCAATTTCTTTTGAATAAGACAAAATAATTGTTAATTTGACTAGCGATTTCTTACTTGCTCATCACTTTTCGTATAGAGACATATTTGTCTTTTACCATACCTCACAATAGTACCTCTTGAACGGTTTGGATTTTATTAAAATAATACAACAATTGGAAATCGTCAGTAGGTACGACACTTACCTAACGGTAGAAAGCCCGCAAAGACTCATTACGAACAAATACTCTAACCAAAAGCTGACAAACACGCTTGCGACATGCTATTAGGGGGAGTCTATAGTGAGGTATGTTCGTATTACCTCAAATGAGGTATCATTAAATAAATGACACGTGACTATTTTACAATAGTTTATCGCTCAATGTACAATAAGTTGCAGGTAAACATTTTAAATTTTTATTACATTGAGTGAGTGTTAAATATTTTTAAAAAGTAATTAAAATATATTTCTTAAAAAATAATTAAAATACTTTGCCTAATTTTAAATTTTATCTTCTGTCTATCTCCTCTCTGTTGAAGGTTGGCTGATCCTTGTTCTCCTAAATTTTTTTTTCGAAGTCCCAATCTTGGAAAACCCGCCTCAAGAAAAAAGTTATTATCTCTTTTTCATTAGAGTTAGATGTAAACTTACTCGTATTTGTAAGTATAATTGGGCGGCTCTCACCTAGGTTTGCCTCTAAAAACTGTAGCAACCGAGAAGATATATATAACGCATTGCATTCTGTGTTTGCCTCCTAAGGTATTGTACCAATCGGTTAAGCGAAGATGACGGGGGCAAAGAGAGGAACGGAGAAATTACTCGCGGTGGTAAAGGAAATTTCACGCCGCCGGTGATGGAGAGGAAATTGTGCTGCCGTAGAGAAACAAATTGGAGAAAACAATAAACAGATTGGAGATTAAATTTTAATTTGAGTCTTTCTTAATTTAGGATGGGTTTTTAATAGAAAATAAAAGAAAAAGGATACTAATTAAATAAATTTTTAATAATAAAATTTTATTATTGACAGTTGTTATTTTAGTGTAATGAACCAATAGCATACAATCAAAATTAACCGTTAACTTGTTGTCCAGGTAGCAGATTAAATATACTTATTACGCTGCCAAATAATCATTTAAATGAAGGGTTATGATTTTATATTTTAAATCTAATTGCTCATATTAAAAGTACATTTACAAACCTCATATGAGGTATATACTGTGAGGTTTGCACCATAAATTACTCCTACAAAACTTGGAATAGGATGATAAAACACTTAAGAATCCCAAGAAAATGTGCAGGAGGACGACCCCCACGCATGCACAAAGGCCTAACCCCAACATGGCCACCCGAGGAGATAGGCAGCTCACTAAGACGATTGCTTGCTCGGGCGATCGCTCCATGGCCAGGCGCACAAAAAACATAGCTGGCCGACCTTGTAGTCGCCCATTAGCCTAGAGATGGATGCAGCCAACTGCCGCTTACATCATCACCAAGTGGGCTTAAACCGTCACTATCATCCCTACCCCACATATGAGGGCTTGTCTATGGTCCGATAGCACATGTACCTGTCGCATCATAGTGGCCAATGGGAAGATGACAACTCAGCAATTTTTGGCTAAATTAAAAAAGGGAGTGATGGGTATATTTTTAAATGAAATGAGAAAGGATAAATTTAACCCTAAGCATTGAAAATAATTTTAAAAGCAATATAGTACCGTCTGACTGTTTGAGTTGACAAAATGTGAAAGAAAACCCATTTATTTAATGCAAGAATGAGAAAAAGGCAATAGAGAAGCTTTCTTCCATGGAAACGGAGGCTTGGAAGAAGAAATTTATTTTGAAAGGAAACCCACTTTAAGTGTTTTAATTTTTTAAATATTTGAAAATATTTATTTTTAATAAACAATTTTAATAATTATTTATTTATTTTTATGTTTTGCTGAAGTAGTTTGTGGGGATAATACTACAATAATACAAAATAATTCTTGAAATGATAAGTTTTGTAGCAACTTTTAATTTTCATTTCATATTTGCAAAAAATTTCTTTAATGATTATTACATTACAATTTAAAAATTTTTCATTATTGTACATAAATATTTATATAACACCCCAATAATAATATTTCATATTTATATAACATCTCAATAATAATATTTATATAATAATCATATATATAACATCATTTTCTTCCATTTATAAATATACATACATCTACCAATCATTCTAATTATACTCACATTTATAATTAATATAGAAAATCATTTCACCTCACTAAATAAAAATAATTGATGTGCAATTATATTAAAATTTGTCTACTTGCAAGCTTTCTAAACAAATAATTTTTTTCCAAAATATTTTCCTATAATCCCAAAATAAAGAAACAAACAACTATCACATTTCCCTTATCCATTTTCCTAAACAACTTATCCTAAAATATTTTTCACAATTCAACCAAAATATAACTAACCAAAGCTTTAATTTTTAAAAGATTAATTATAAAACATAAAATAAAAAAATAAAGATAAATAAATCAAGAAATTTAAAAACATAAAATCAAAAGTAGAAGTCCTAAGTTTTCTAAAATTAATTATAAAAAAATTAAAGTCTAAAATTAAAAATAAAAAATACTTAAATATCTGAAAAGCTACTACTATATATTTCCCGCTCCCATTTCTCCAAATAAGAATAATAATTTTTAATTATATTTTTTTCTTTTATATAACTTAAATTTTATTTTATTTAATATTTATTTTTAAAAATAGTTTAACACAATTTTCGGATTCTAATGTAATGCAATGATTCAAAATTTCCACAACTCATGGTTATGAATTGTGGCTAAAAGTAGATTTATTATAAGTTCTTTACAGATAAAACTAATTGTAAATACTAAATATACATTGATTAAGTTTTCTCAAATATCATGATAAACATAGTTATATGTGTTAATTTTTTCAATTAAGCTTTTAACTTAGTTTATAAATTACTCATTTTATCTTTCACTTTTTGAAACATTTTTTTAAGGATAAAAACCTCCCAGTGGCAACAAGACAATATTTTGATATCACTGGACTTATGTGTTAGGTGATCTTATTCCTAATCGTCACTAATTTTAAATCAATTTTAAGCTACTGATTTTCTCATCGTTCGCGCACTTTTATTAAAATAATACAATTTAAAACATCACAATATATATATAAATATAATTTAAGAAAAACTATAAAAGAAGAAATTAAGTTTGCTACTAGGAATTCTAACAATTTTTTTTTAATTTATCTTTTTTTATTTTTTATTTTATATTCTTAATTTGTAATAGAAATTTTTAAATTTCTAGTATCGGACTTCTAAAAATTAATTATAAAACTTTAAAAATATTAACTAAAAAGTTTTTTTTTTTTTAAATCAACATTAGAAATAATCACTTTTGAAAACTTAATCATAAAATGTAAAAGTATAAAATTAAAATATTAATAATTTAAAAGAAAAAAACGTGAGAAATTTTTAAGCCCCACACCCCCGCTACCCTATTTCCCCATCCTCCAACTCTGAAGCCCTCCCTCCCATTATCCCCCCAATCAAAAGTCAGGATATGTCATATGTCATATGTCATATGTCTAGCTTTAATTTAACAAAAAAATTAAAAACAAATAGATATATTTTCTTTAAGGGAAAAAGCCCCATCTTTATTTAAAAATGAAGCAAGATAAAAATTTGAACATAACTTATGTTTCATAACATGCTTTTTTAGTCAAATTTCTAACAATTAATTCAAAAGTAAAAATTCAATATGAAGATGCATTAAAGGCATGATTGTAACACATGTCTACGGTGAGGTATGTTTGTATTTATCTCACATGGGGTATTGTTAAATTAAATAACATATGTCTTTTTACAATAGGTTATCGTTAATTTTACAATAAGTTGTTGGTTGGCATTTTAAAATTTAGTACATTTAATGCTTGGCAAATATTTAAAAAATAATTAAAAGATATTTTTCAAAAAAAATATTATATTAGATAACATAATTTCATAATTTTGAATTATATATTTTATAATATTAACACAAGAAATATATCAAAAATAACATAATTAAATATGATTATATTTATTTGTTAACTAAAGTTAAAAAATTTGAGAGTAAATATAAAATCTAAAACTATTACCCTAACAATATAATTTAAATAAAATAAGTAAAAAAATATTTATTTTGGATTAATATTTAATAATATATAAACATATAAATCTATTTAAAATAATTTGATTGAATTAATAAATTAATTAAAAAAAAAAAACTAAAAAATTATAATAAAAAAAAAAGAAGGAAAAAGTCATTATATTCTCCTCCAAACCCCAAGCCGCAAGCAAGCCCCCATCCCCCACCCCACCCTCATCCCAGGACTCCCACCCCGTCAGCCCCCTCCTCCCTCTTTCCTGGCCAGCCCGGCCAGATCTGGCCGCCTCTCGGTCTGCCGCCACCCGCCATGACAATCGAATTTTGGTAGGGGTTGAAATTGAGCATGGGGTTTATATGTATATATATACATATATATATATATTTATGTGCATCTATATATATGTATGTATTTATTATATATGTAATATAGATGTGTAGTAAATATACATTATTTTAAAATATTTTTTGTGGATGATTTTTGGTGGCATTAAATTTTTAGCTTTTTTATTTTATTAATCTTTCTCATAAGGGTTAAATGGACATATCATATTCTATAAGTTTTTGCATATATAGATCAAATTGTAGGATTTTTTTTAATAAATAGATAATAATTTCTATAAAAAATCAACCATTAACCAGTCGTATAGATAGCGGGTTAAATATATTTATTATGTTGTCAACTAATTATTAAAATAAAAAATTATGATTTTATATTTTAAATTAAATAGTTTAGATTAAATATCTTTGTACATCTTTCACATGAAGTATATACAATCAAAATCAAAATTACATCGTACACTATTCCATAATTGTATGTAGAGTTAATTTTTACAATCTTACATAATTTATATAATAAATGTTACTTGCAAAATATTAATTCAAATAATTTTATTTTTTTTGGATAGCAAATCTTGTGTACATTGTGAAATCGAAAAGTTTTCTTATAATACAAATTTAACCAAAAATTTAGTTACTCATTATTCATTTTAAATTTCTTTTCCCTCCAAATTTTTACTTTTGATTTCCCTCCAATTTTTCTACAAAATTTGTACCTCTAACTTCCCTCCAAAATCATCCTCCAATTTCTCCTTTAAAATCTATTTTCCTTTTTTTCTTTTTACAAATAAATTAGTGTACTTATCCAATTCCTTTTCTCTTTAGTACTTTTATCTTTATTTTTATTTTAACATTTAATAACTATATAATTTTCTTTATTTTGTACATATCAAAAAATCATAAACATTAATAATGTTAGTTAAATAAAAAATAAACGTAAGACATATATGTATACAGATATATGAAATGTTATATGAAAATATAGAAAACAAAATTAAAATGTATATGAAAATGTATTATAAAAATTTAAAATCTAATGAAATATTTATATAAACAAAATAGGTAAATGGTTATTTTGTTTTTTTTCTTCTGTATTGTTAAAATTATTAGAAAAGTAAATATATATATTAGGGACCATCAAGAAATTCAAATTGAAATGCATTATTTCTCATACTTTCTAATAGATGTTTATATATTTAATTGCTTAAGAATTGTTTGGAGAAAAACAACAAACAAAAGATGAAGGTTAATGTAAAAAGACAAGAAAAAAAAGTAAAAGGAGCAATAAAATATTTATTTAAATTAATCTTATGCATTTTTTATTTTATCTAATTGCTAATTAAGTTTTATTATATATGTCCCAAAAAATTAAAGGAACTAATAAAGAAGGAAATCTATATATATATGTGTGTGTGTGTGTGTGTGTGTGTGTGTAAACTCTTCTTAATTAAGTAAGATTTCTTAAAATGATGATTACAAAGCTTCTGCTGATATAGAGATCCAAATAAATTAATGTATTATCCCGTCAACATATATAATTAGAAATCATAAAAAATCAATAATAAACTTCTACTTAAGAGCGGTATATTGAAACAAAAATAAGTCAAATACGTGTTGTGTGTGCGTGTTTTGGGTAAAAATGAATTAAGAATTTTAGATAGTAGGTAAAAAGAATACATCGCTATACAAATCTTAATAATTGTGTTATCTTTTTTTTTTTTGTTTTAAATCCATTTTTTTAAATCATGTCAAATCTTATCATCTAATTAAAATGGAGGAGTATTGTCAAGTGTAATAAAACTAGCATAAAACTTCTATTATGCACGGACATATTGAATTTTTTTTAAGAAAATATATAAATTAATTTATATTGATCAAATATATATATATATATATATAAAGAGTACGTACTGAATTTCTTTTTACCATTATTACTTTCTTTAGTTTTCCTTTATATTTATTTTAACATTTAATAACTATATGATTTTTCTTTATTTCTAGAGAAATTACAGTCATAAACATTAAGAATGTAAGTTAAATTAGAAAAATGAAAGAAATAAAAGTGTATGTGAAATATGATATGAAAAAAGTGAGAAAAAATTAAAATGCATATGAAAATGTATTACAACAATCTGAAATCCAATAAAATATTTATGTATGACAAATAAAATAAAAATGTTACAAAATTAAATATAAAGGACCCATCAAGAATATAAATTAAAATGCATTATTTTTCATATTTATTTTTATTTAGATTAACCTTTATGATTTAATTGCTTTGGAATTGATTGGATAAAAAAAGTGAAGGTTAAATACAAAGAGAAGAAAAGAGTAAAAAGAAAAGCAATTAAATATTTTTTAAATTAATCTTGTATATTTTTTTAATTTGTAATTTTTTATTTCATTAGTTAATTAGATGTCATAATATGTATGCCACAAAAAGGAAAAGAGATAACAGTGAAAAGAAAGAAAGAAAATTAGATACATAAACCCACCTGAGTTGTTAATTGAAGTTTCCTATATTGATGATGATAGTTTTTGCTGACATAAAAAACCAACCATATTAAAGTATTGTCTTGTTAATGTATATTAATGAAGGTTTATAGACATCAACGATAATAGCCAAATTCATCTTTGAAGAGGGGTGGGATTGGTAGGACTGTAAATGTATATTCGGAAATTCATTTATTGTTCGTATATCTGAATCTATTTATAGGGCATGTTATCTGTATTCGTTTAAAACAGATATTATTTGTGTTTGATTAATAAATATTTGATTATAAATGGATAGAAAATAGTAATTGCATATTCAATTTGTTCAATATCCGCTTTGAATATATATATATATATCTATTGGATATATTCGTTCATATATTCGATAATCCGTTATTTAAATAAATTCACTATTTGTGTCCAATAAATAATATTTAAATGGCGGAAGCGCTTCCATTTATCATACAAAAATTAAATTAAAAATAAACATCTAACGCACAATGACCGAGGACACCAAACAACATAAATTATGTTATGTATTTTAATGAATTAATCAAAACTTACCAAATCCCCTCGCACATACCCCTTAGATTTCATTTTTTCACATCTACAACTATTTTTCCACATCCATCTGAATATATACATATATTTTTAATCATTATCAATTTTACAACACAATATCGAATACAATATAACATTCAAGAATTACTATATATTCACACTTTTATGTCACGAGTGACTTGCAAACCAACACAATCTATGATCATGACATTACTCCAAAATTCCTCCACACTTGTTATAATTATTATTCGAGACTTAAATCATTTGCTCCCAAATCATTTATATAATAATTCTTACAATTTATTTATTCAAAAAACTTAACCAAATATAATAGTTGGGTATAATATTAGAAATAATTTTGCTAAATTCTAGATCACATAGAATTTTAAAAATTAATTGAAACAATACGTAAAATAATAATAATAATAATAATAATAATAATAATAATCATCATCATCATCATCATCATCATCATCATCATCTTTTAGTCTCGACCACATGTTAAACCATGCCACTAGTGAACTAGCTTTTTCTACCTTTTGTACAGAATTGTGTAGAAGGACATTTTAATCTTTAGACAAATTAATATGTTAATGTACCTTCATACCCATACCACATGAAGCGATTTTATTGATTACCACTATTCCTTGAGTACAAGAGTGTTGAACCAGAGATAGCCCCGACTTTCCTTAACACCCTCATTGCCATGGTTAGAATTATGATCGGTTTGGTTAAATATCCTTACACATAGGTTGGTTAAAACTTTAAACCTACACCGTTGGATCTGCATCCAAGATTTCCAGTGATCCTGTCATTGTGTTTCTCTAATTTATTTAACCAATCCAGGACCTATCATTTATGTATGTATTACAACAATATGGCTGCCAAAATTGCTCAATTTTATTACTAGTTATAAAATTCAAAAACTTATGTTTACAAATTTAATTAAAGTAGTTGTCAAATTAATTAAATATTATTTATATTATCACTAATTAATTTATTTACTAGATAAAGTAAAGTATTAAATCAATTAAATAATATATTTGGTTATATTTAATATTTAATCTACTAATTAAATATATATTATTCATTTAATAAATAATTTAAGATGTTTTAATTTGATATCATAAATAAATTAATCTGCATCAAAAAAATAATCTTAGTTAAATATTGATCTTTACATTTATTCAAAATTATAATTAAAAATTTAATTATAATGTTATATTTATTTAATTATCCATTGAGTTTAATAAATTAATATTAATATAATCAAAGTGATTATTGAGAAATTAATTAAATTTGAGTAAAAATCATTTGATTATTTACTAAGTAATTTATTTACTAAATAATATATTAATTAATTAATGAGCTAAAGTAATTAAATAATGTATTAAATTAATTAAATTTATTTATTTAATTATTTAAATAACTTGTTATTTATATATTAATTATGTTTCATACTTCATGTATAATTAAATATTATGTTTATTTGTTTAATAAATAATTTATGGTGATTTAATTTCATATAATATAAAATTATTTAGTTTTTTAATTTGGTGAATTGTTATGAGTATTATATATATATAAATTATTAAATAAATTATTTTATTTAAATCAATAACTAAGTTTTATTTGTACATAAATTGTAAATAAAAAATAGTTAAATAACTATATTTTAATTAATAAATCGTAATTAGTTTATAATTAATGTAAAGTAATTATTTTTTTATATAAGCCGATATTAACAATTATGATATAGTTATGATATAAGTCATTTTTTAAAAATTAAGATATAATTATGATTTCATAAGTGATTAATATTTATTAATAAATATTTTCTTCCAAATAATACATCATTTGCTAATGTTAAATTTATAAAAATATAAATTTCAAAATAAACCACCAATTAAATTAATTACATACCATTTTACCAATCATTACACACACACACACACACATATACACATACATACACACATTATCAAACTATAAATATACATACATACATTAAATAAAAAATCACTTTTATCTTACAAACCTAATAAAAAATAAACTGATTTGACATCTATAGTAAAGTTTGTCTCCTTCCAAAACACAAAAAAACAAACAACTCATTCTCAAATCATTTTCTCTGTTTTCCCAAAACAAAAAGAAATGATTGACACTTTCTCCAATATTTTTTCCAAAGATCCATTGTCCCAAAATATTTTACAGAAAACACCCAAAACACAAGAGAACAGAGCCATAGATTTCTCTAAGGCTATCAACAGATTGAGTTCGAATCAAATCATTGCTATTTGAATCCAAATTTGAGTATTAAAATCTATATTCGAATCGTCTCCAATATCTAATAGAATTTATATCGATCAAAGCAATATTATTTTTTTTTTTTTTAGAGTGAATCAATACAATATTCGAATTGGTGAATATCCGAAATTTGATGAAAAATTCAAATCTAATTTAATATTTTTTCTTCCTTTTTTTCATGTTGGATTATATAAAAAGAATTTGAATTTGCAAAGTAATTTACTTCAACTTTGAGTTTTTGATAATTTTTTATCATGTATGGGCACAAAAGTTAAATATTTGGATAATAAGTTATTATTTCACATTATATTAGTTCATAGATAAAATATTATACATTATTATATTTTTTTTCAGTATTAGGCCAATATAATATATTTATTTTATTTAAAAAAATTTATTTAATGTCATGTATAAGTGTATCGATTTAATAAAAAATATTAAAGTTTGAAATCAAGTCTTTAAAAGCTCGAGTTGCTTAACAACATATCCCATCCACTTATTTCACATTAGAGATATTTATAATTGGATTTGATCTTTGAATATTTTAATTTGCTAAAAAAACAATGCATTTTAGTTTGCATTTCTTGATAGTCCCAAATATTTTATTTTCTAACAATTTTAACAATACAAGAAAAAGTAATAATCACAAATTAAGATTTATTTATTTAGTTTACATAAATATTTCCTTGAATTTTATATTTTTGTTGTACATTTTCATATATATTTTAGTTTTCTTTTTACATTTTTTTCATCTGTATCTTTTATATCATATTTAAATGGAGGGTTTTATTTATTTTTTCTTATTAACTTATAACGTAGCTAATTTTATTTTTTTTCATTCAATGCCTGCAAAAATAAAAAGAATCATATAGTTATTAAATATTGTAATATATATATATATATAAAGATAAAGATAAAGGAGCAAGTAAAAGGAAATTATATAAGTATCTAATTTGTTTAGAAAAATAAAGAAATATATTATAAAGCTAAATTGGATGGTAATTTGGATGGAAACTAAAGGAAAGTAATTTTAGAGGGAAACTAAAGGTGAAAATTTTCAAGGAAAATTGGAGGGATTAAGTTGCGGGAGATTGAATGGAATAGTTTTGGAGGCAAATTGGAAGTCAAACATTGTAAGAAAAAAAAATCTATTATGTAACACCCCTAAAATTTAGGATTTTGAAAAAATAAGAATTGGAAAAATCAAGAAAATTGATTGGTCGGATTTTAGGACTCGAAATAAGTGAAAAAGGATTTAATTGTAAAATATTTGAAAGTTTTGGGGTAAAATGCAATTAGGCAAGTGTTATCCCGAGCGGGGGTGCTCTAGAGGTGGTATCAAAGCAATAATAACCCTCACAGGGGTTTATCACGGAATCGAAAGGTACAAAGATTGTCAAATTGGCGGATACTCACCTCGTAAACCTCAGCAATAGTCAGAACCCTACGGGTCTCCGGGCCCCAAGTCCTCGCTACCTAATAAGATGATACGATTGAGTTCTTAACTTGCCTATTTAACCCTTATAACACATGCTAATCAATAATAACAATCCAACTTTTTATAACATCCCAAATTTTGTTACCTAAGTCGCCATAATACAAATTTAGGGTTTTCTATACTTAAAAGCCATTTAACCTATAGTTCACATGAAATAATACCATATCGGATTTAATAAACTTATTTATCATGCATGAACGTTCAAATCTTATGCATGGTTGTTCTGGTCGATCATTTCCCTCATTATCATTCTAAATACAAGGTTTGGATAAGGAATACATGTATACAAATACATGCAAAAAGCTAAATTTCATTTCCGGACAATTACCTAAATATTGAGTTAACGAAAAAGAGAAATGACGATCAGCCTTCATGCATGTCTTTTCCTCGATGAGACGAACATTCTGTCTGGTCACCGCTGCCGCCGCCAGCGCCGCCGCCAAAAGATGCTCCTCAACCTCAGGAATCCAATGTCCCAATTGATTTTTCAATCCGACACCGGAAGACCCTCAAATTGCTGGAAAACAGTAGCCCCGCCACCAACACAACTGTGGGGTTTTTGTGGATTTTCTCCCTCTACGGTGGTCCGTGCAATGATCCGAAGGTACCGGTGGAATCCTTGAGCTGAGCCCGATAGAACGGTACCAATTTTGGCCATCAAAAATTTTCAGAACGATGACCCATTTTCTCCTCCATTTTCGTCGGTTTCCTTAAACTCGCCGATTTTCTCGCCGAAAATGACCGAGGTTGGGTGGTTTTTGAGGTCAAGGTAGTTGGGTGATGGTAAATGTTGGTTGAAATGGGGTGGTTCACGGTGGAGATTAGCTACCGGTGGTGAGGATGGTGAATGAAGGGGGAGGAAAAAGAAAAGAAGAAAAACTTATTTTTATTATTAAATTTTTTCAAATTCTCAATTGAGCCCCAGAATTTGCTGCTGGCCATACTTAAGACCCTTAATTCAAAACTCCCTTCAAATGGGTCCTAAAATTTAATGATAATTTCATATTGAATCCAAATCTAATAAAATTTCAAACATTAACCCCTATTAAAATTTAAAATAATGAAATTAGTCCTCTAAATCTATATTTAACCCACAAATTAAAAAATGTACATATATATATATATATATATTTATGAGGTTAGATATTATCTAAATTATCAATTTTGGAAGAATAAACATAAATAAATAAAAAAATATTATATAAAATAAAATTATAGGGATGTTACAATCCCCCCCTCTTAAAGGAATCTGGTCCCTCGGATTCTCACCTGAATATTGAAAGAGACCGGGATATTGTTGGCGTATAACTTCTTCAAGCTCCTAAGTTGCTTCTTCGACATTATGGTTTCGCCAAAGGACTTTTACTTGAGGAATCTTTCTATTCCTCAGTTCCAAAAATTTTCGATCCACAATTTTGACCGGTTGTTCTTCATATGTAAGATCACTCTGTAGAGACACACTAGTGTAGGGAATAATATGAGAAGGGTCAGGATGATACTTTCGAAGTTGTGATACGTGGAAAACATCATGAATGCCTGTTACATCCGGAGGCAACTCTAATCGATATGCTACCGATCCAATTCTTTCGTATATTCGATAGGGACCAATATATCTAGGGGTAAGTTTTCCACCTTTTCCTACCCTTCCTAGGAAAATTTTTAAGGAATACTTGATCACCGACTTCAAATTCTTCTCTTATATGCATAACTTTTTTGCCTATCTTGTGCAGTTCTCATTCTCTACTTAATGATCTGTGTCTTTTCAATAGTCTCCTGGATCAGTTCAGGTCTTATAGTTTCCAAGGACTTAGGTTTATTTCTCTTGTATTCCTCAATATCCCAATGAAGTGGAGATCGACACTTTCTGCCAAATAGAGCTTCATATAGAGCCATCTGAATTGTTTTTTGATAACTGTTATTGTATGTAAATTCAACCAGAGGTCGATGTCGATCCCAACTTTTACTAAAATCCAATAGTCCTAAACATAAACCAGAGGTGAGGATCCGCCAATCTAGCAACCTTCAGACCTATTGTTTCCTTGATAAACCCCTGAGAGGGTTATTATTGCTTTGATTATCGTACTCTATTGATTATTGTTACCCCTGTGAGGATTTGCCAATCTGGCAACCTTTGGACCTAATGTTTCCTTAATAAACCCCTGTGAGGGTTATTATTGCCTTGATTATCATACTCTATTGATTGTTGTATTCCTATGAGGTTTTGCCAATTGGAATTTTTTTCGTATGAGCTTATTCCATAGCTATCGTTGAACCTGATTCAATTCTGTTGATATGATATCTGTCTTGATTTTCATTATCATTGTTATAGATTACCGAACCCTGTGAGGTTCTCTTTATTTGAACCCTGTGATGTTCCCCAAAACTCTTGTCTGTATTATGTATCGCTAGATTGCCCATTACTATCTTATTATCTGTATCATTATTTGTTGCCTTGCCGGCAACTTGTTTATACGTTACAATGTTAGGTGGCCATGTTGGCTAGTCTGAAATTGATTGGTATTATGGATTCGTTATGTCGGTAATTTGTTGTGTACCAAGCTGTTACGCTTGGGTAAGTTAGTTCGACTTGTATGTCGTGGGTTTGTTCTGCCAGTAATAAGTTATGGACCAAGCTACGATGTCTGGGTAAGTTATGTACCAAGTTGTGCTTGGGTAAGTTTTTTACTAGGTTATCGTGTTTGGGTAAGTTAGTTTGATTGATATGTCATTGAATTGTTCTGTTGGTAATAAGTTATGTACCAAACTGATACGCCTGGGTAAGTTGTGTACCAAGCTGATACGCCTGGGTAAGTTGTGTACCAAGCTGATACGCCTGGGTAAGTTGTGTACCAAGTTGATACGCCTAGGTAAGTTATGTACCAAGTTGATACGCCTGGGTAAGTTATGTACCAAGTTGATACGCCTGGGTAAGTTATGTACCAATACCAAGTTATCACGCTCAGGTAAGTTTTGTACCAGGTTATCACGCTCGGGTAAGTTTTGTAATAGGTTATCATGCTCGGGTAAGTTAATAATTCATAAATAAGTAATACAATCAATATCCCATCAGAAATTTTTTTCAAAACTTATCAGAGACATATAGCAGCGGATTTCAAACTTAATAACCTCATCAAAATACTAAGTACTTTCCATCAAAGGTCTCATAACCTCCAACATAATATATACATGCCTTGAGTCATAATTTCGTTTTACATATCACAACATTTCTAAGATAAGACTTAGCATCCAAAGGAACCTATACACATATACACATCCATTCTTTTGCAAAATTTCCTTCACCGATGCAAGTCCATCACTTGTTCCTATTTGAGAAAAATCAAAGATAAATGGGGGGTAAGTCCAAAGGACTTAGTGAGGGATAAATGTAATCACAGGCAATGGGGATCTGTCGAGGATGAATTAATTGAACAGATCATAGTTTAACGGTTCAAATAGATATATATCAGGATATAGTCAAACGGTCATGAAACAATCAGACAGTCTGGAAAATAGTCTATCGGTCAGGATATAGTCGAATATCAGAACAAATCTTATATCAATCAGACCGAACTATACTTACCCAGGCATGACAACCTGGTATAGAACTTATACCAATCGAACTGATTTAAGCTTACCCAGGCAAGCCAACCTGGTACAGAACTTATACCAATCAAACTGAATCAAAGTTACCCAATCGAACCGAACTAAACTTACCCAGGCATAACCACCTGGTACAAAACTTACCAGTCAAATCAAACTTATACAAATCAAACTGAATTTACCCAAGCATAACCACCTGGTACCAATCAACTGAACTTACCCAGGCATAACACTTGGTACAGAACTTACCAATCAAACTGAACCTACCCAGGTATGGCAACTTGGTACCGAACTTACCCAAGTGTAAAAACTTGGTACAAAACTTACCCGAGCGTGACAACCTGGTACAAAACTTACCCGGGCATGATAACCTGGTACAAAACTTACCCGAGCGTGATAACCTGGTACAAAACTTACCCGAGCGTGATAACCTGGTACAAAACTTACCCGAGCATAGCTTGGTACATAACTTACCCAGGCGTATCAGCTTGGTACACAACTTACCCAGGCGTATCAGCTTGGTACACAACTTACCCAGGCGTATCAGCTTGGTACACAACTTACCCAGGCGTATCAGTTTGGTACATAACTTATTACCAACAGAACAATTCAATGACATATCAATCAAACTAACTTACCCAAACACGATAACCTAGTAAAAAACTTACCCAAGCACAACTTGGTACATAACTTACCCAGGCATCGTAGCTTGGTCCATAACTTATTACTGGCAGAACAAACCCACGACATACAAGTCGAACTAACTTACCCAAGCGTAACAGCTTGGTACACAACAAATTACTGATAGAACGAATCAATAATACCAATCAATTTCAGACTAGCCAACATGGCCACCTAACGCTGTAACGTATAAACAAGTTGCCGGCAAGGCAACAGATAACAATACAGATAATAAGACAGTAATGGGCAATCTAGCGATACAGAATACATACAAGAGTTTTGGGGAACCTCATAGGGTTCAAATAAAGAGAGCCTCATAGGGTTCGGTAATCAATAGCAATGATAATGAAAATCAAGACAGATATCATATCAGCAGAACTGAATCAGGTTCAACGATAGCTATGGAATAAGCTCATACGAAACAAATGCCGATTGGTAGAACCTCATAGGAATACAACAATCAACAAAGTACGATAATCAAGGCAATAATAACCCTTACAGGGGTTTATCAAGGAAACAATAGGTCCAAAGGTTGTCAGATTGGCGAATCCTCACCTCCGTAGTCTCAAAAAACTACAATCACCTTCAGCAGTCTAATGATCCGCGGGTCCCAAATCGCCGTCACCTAATCAAAATAATATTTCACAATCAAAATCCTTATGTGACCATATAATCACAATTATACAAACAACGACCTAAATCATTACTTAATCAGCTAAATCGATAGCCTCGATAAAGATTATGCTAGCAGCACCGATCTCGTTAAAGGAATATATAATTGGGTTCTAAATCATCCGATTGATCTTGCCACAACATACTAAATCGATAACGATGGTCCAATATCCCTTAAAAATCCCAATTTATCGCCACTTAGGTTCCAAATTCTTAAAATGATGGTTTTCTCCATCTAATTAACTTAATTATCAACATTATTACACGATATGACAAAAATTTGGATCCATTGACTTATGAAGTTCTATGCATATCTCAATATTTAAATCAAATCATGCGTATCTCTCGTTTATATAATACATCGTAAGGTTTGGATGCATATACATACACATGCATAATATTATAACACATGTTTCTCATTTTTACCCAATATCTTGTTATCGAAGCTCCAGATGCACGATCAGCTTGCGTGCATGTAACCCTTACGACGAGACGAAGATTATGTCTTTTCACCGCCGCCGCCGCCTTCTGTCGTCACCGAAGATGACCAACGACACCACCAAACGATGCTTCTCAGCTCCACGAATCTAACCCCTCAAACAATTTTGGATTTCGCCGCCGCCGTTTGGACGAACAATTGGCCGGAAAACCAAAATCCCGCCACCAACATTGCCGCTCGATTTTCTTCTAATTTCTCCATCCACGGTGGTCTGTTTGAGAATTTGAAAGTACTATCGCGATCCTTAAGCTAAGCCCGTCAAAATGGTACCTAGTTCCGCGGCAAAAAGTCATCGGAACGGCGAACCTGCCAAGCTCTGCCCGGTGGAATTTCGGTCTCAATTTTTGGCCGTTTCACTGGTCAAACTGGGAAGAAGTGGGTATATTTGTGTTCTATGCGATGAAAGGAAGATAATGGTATATAATACGTTGGGTTTCACCGCTTGCTGAAGGAGATGGCTGGAGGAAGACGATGGGCTTAAGTGAAGAAAATGAAGAAATTAGGGGTTGGGAAACCTGAGCTATATTGATACAGGATTTTAG
Source organism: Jacaranda mimosifolia (assembly GCA_018894105.1). Taxonomy (NCBI): domain Eukaryota; kingdom Viridiplantae; phylum Streptophyta; class Magnoliopsida; order Lamiales; family Bignoniaceae; genus Jacaranda; species Jacaranda mimosifolia. The sequence continues at coordinate 8,770,021 of CM032123.1, forward strand.
GAATCAACTTTTGGATGTTTTGCATATGTTGAGAAATTCTATGTGATTCAAGGATTTGAGGTAAATTTGATTTATTTGATATTGATAAAGGAAGTTATATATTACAGGATGACTAATGGACATGCAAAAGTCGATGACCTAAGTTAATATGTGAATGATTTTTGTTACTGGAATCGATGGATTTAGAGGAGATTAAATTTGAATCGGGAATCATCTGGGATGTAAACACTTGGAATAAGGAAAATATTAGAAGTTCTGGGAGTCTTAGTTCAATACCGAACCAAGATATTCTTCTATTCCACAAATGAGATATGTGTGCCAAAAGGAATGAATGAGACATTGTTGGATAGGGCACACGAGATAAGATACGGGATGCATCTGAAAGGCATGAGAATGTATTGGGACATGGAGAAACAATTTTAGCATAAGGTAATGAAAAGAGAATGTAGATTGATTGACTGAATATAAATATTATCCGCCAGTTGGAACAGTACTCAGATGAGAATCTGGGGACCAGATTCTTTTTAGCGGGGAGGATTGTAACACCCCTAAAATTTAGGATTTTGAAAAAATAAGAATTGGGAAAATCAAGAAAATTGATTGGTCGGATTTTAGGACTCGAAATAAGTGAAAAGGACTTAATTGTAAAATATTTGAAAGTTTTGGGGTAAAAATGCAATTAGACAAGACTTAATTAGATCATATTTTAGAATCTTTGAGTGTATCCTGAGTGGGGGTGCTACATATTATACGACCAAATTTTCGACTATTTATTTTTTTAATGATAAAGAAATTGTTTGGATTACACAATGTATAACAAGATTTGTTTCAAAATAGTAATTCTAAGTGCAATGAGATTTCAAAGGTAACAAATTTACATTTTAGATAATAAATTTTGTAATGTAGTTATTAAAGCTACGCATTATGGTAAGTAATATCTGTAACAATACTTTTAATTTGTTATTTAAGAGGTGATCTTTGAAAGAATATCATAATTTGGTTACTATAAATTTATTTTTGTAATTTTTTTTCAGTTTTGTTACAATTATTTTTGTTTCGAAAAGTGCATTTCCTTGTAACATTATCTATTATATTATTTTTTTAAAGATAATAATGTTAGAATATCAACTTTTTAATGGTCGATTTTAACTTTTGAATGTGACAGAAGTATTTATAATGTGAATACATAAAGCATTATTTAATTGATGGCTTTCATTTAGTAGTTTCAAAATCTATTTATTTTGTAATGTCATCATCATATGTAATGTGGAGTTTATTATGAATATGACATTGGGCATGGTGATGTTATTTTGAGATCTGAGTTCCACATTAGTTTGAATTTTGTATATTATTTATCAGGACGAGAATAGGGCAGATTGGTCTCACCTACATATGGGCTCGTTTGTCCTAACTTATTTAATAAAAAAAATAAGGTCAAAAATTATAAAATGGTCTTTTTAATTAAATAAGTTAGGCTTAGAGCCTAAGACATTTTTAAAAGCCCACAAGTCTAACAAATTTTCTTGTTTATCATTCTTTATATAATATAAAATAGTTATATTTATATTATATATTAATAAGTTAATATAAATAGCTTTTATTATGTAATTAACATTTGATGAAAGTGGGTTGGTTTATTTTTACGCTCTATATCTATATAAGTTTTATTTATATTCAACTATTTTATACTTGAATTTTAACTTTCATAACTATGTATTATTTATGTTTTTTGTTATTGTTATATATATATTTATTTATAATTTGCATAACTTTTAAGCTCATTAAATAATTGGGCATGTTAAAGTCTATTACAAGTTTGAGACTATTAAAGATTTAAATTTATGTAATGCCTAAGCATAATTGAAGCTTTAATAAAAGATAAACTTTTAAGTGGGCTTTCATGCCTGATCAAAGCTTTTGAATTTATTAAAAAAACTATATTTGGCCTTAAAAAAAAAAAAAATCTATCATAGATAATAGATCAAACTCAGACTTATTGTTTCTATAATAGAGTTGGCTTATTTAAGCCAAAACTTAGACTAACTTAGCCTATCCCTATACCTAATTATTTATTAATATTTGTGTAGTATTTATTAGATGTAGTTATGAAACAATAAGTTTTTTAATTGCTATAGACTATTTAATAAAAAGATATTCTTTAGTTTTGATTTATGTATTTGTTAAATTGAGGACCTTATTCCCATGTTTTAATAATTTTCATATTTAATTTATCAAATTCTATATTTTTAATTGAAGTTATCATAGTTTTTGATATTTTTTTCTGTTGTTTATATTTTTAATTTGTAGTTTTTAATTTTTATTAATTATTTAACTGTCAATCCCCGACTTTTAAAATTTTTTCATATTATTATTATTCTTATTAAATTAATAATTCTTATAATATATATTTAATAAAAATTCAAGAATTCAATTTAGGATTATATTATATAGTTAATATAATTTTTTAAGTAAATGAATTTTTAACTCATTTTATTTTCAAAAAAATAAAGATTTGAAGTCCTAACCATCATCCATCAATTTCAATTTATAAAACTTCAATAGACCCACATATAAACTTTTTCTTCTTCTTCTTCTTCTCTTTTTTTTTTGTATACATAAAAGATTTTGAAAAGGAAAACACTAGTGCTCAATAACACAAAAGAATATATATGCTTAAACAAACCCACCCCAAAATGGTTAAATCATCTACGAATGCAAATATTTTTTTTTCATTCACAAAAAATATTTTGCAAAAGGAGAAACACTTATCTACTTTCTTCTTAAATAACCCCACCCAACACGGTTCAGGACTCATTTCCATATATGCAAATAATTTTTTTTCAACTACAAAATAAATTTTGAAAAAGATAAAAATTTATTCGCTTTGTATTCCCACCTAACACAGTTAAAAGACCCACTTCCATGGATGTAAATAAATTTTCTTTTTCAATTAGAACCAAATTTCCATACTCGTAGCCACGACCAATTTTTAAATGACGCCACTAACCAAAACATTCCAGTGAGGTAATTCAGTCAATGTTATGAGAAAAAATATGTTTGGCTACAGCCTCACATTTTTAAATGACGCCACTGACTAAAACATTCCAGTGAGGTAATTCAGTCAATGTTATGGGAAAAAATATGTTTGGCTACAGCCTCACACTTCTGCAGGCTTTTTCAATAAAAAAATACTTTTGCAATTTTTCCCACATTTTCTATAGAATTGTCTAGAAGGACATTTTAGTCTTTACACAAATTAGTACTTTAATATACCTTCATACCCATGCCACATGGCTTGATTTCATTGGTTACTATTATTCCCAAGAACAGGTGTGTTGAACCAAAGACAACCCCACATATGATCACCAAGGTAGTCCTCCCTCTACTTTTCCTCTCTCTATCCTCTAAGTTTGATGACTCCTCTCTGAAGGCCTATCTCTCCAAGTATCTACGCATCAAAGTGTCTCTGCCTAAGTGATGGCCAAGCAGCAAGTTAGAAGAAGACAGAAGGGCTGAGCAATAATTAATCTTTTAAATTCGTTCTGATACCTTTGATGAAGATTACCAAGGGATAAAAGAAATAATATATCTAAGGCTCACGAAGAGAGCAAGTTACGAGTAAAACACAATAGAAAAAAAAATAAAAAAAAATAATAATAATAACAATTCTAAATAGATATAAATAAATAATAATGTCTAATAAATGCATATATTTACAAATGGTAACAAAAAAAGAAAAAAAACTAGTTGATGATAAAATAAGTAAACAATCGCAGCAAGGTAAGACTAAAAACTAGATACCAAAATAGAAATTGTACTTTCAATTCGAGACAGGCTATTTCCACTCGAAAGTAGGGGTTAAATGATATACCCCATTTATACTCTACGAGCATTTAGGTAGGATCACAACAAAATACAAATAAAACTTATTGGGATGGATCACTGAGCCTACTTAGATGGACCGCCAAGTCTATTGAGTCCAGACTAAAAACTCAACCAATATAAATACTAATGATCATAGTTAAAAAATGACATCGAATGGCATATTTATTAATTTGAGTAGTCTTTCTAAGCAAGCACGTTCTTGAAATAGAAACTTATAATTCCATAATTTTCAGAAAGATCATCGGATTTGATTCTGCGAAACTTCTTCATGATTAATTTGAAATTATCCCATGAGATAAAAATTAATACTACAATTTTGAATAAACAGAACATGATGTTTTAGTTATAAGATAATTAGTTAGTTATATTAAAATTAAACTAATAATCAATGGGAATTTTTTAACTTAATTAAAAAATTCAAAGATTTAAGAATTCAAAATTTGATTAAAATTATACAATTATAATAAAAAAATATTGTGCTATATATAAATATTATAGATTCTATAGATATCTAATAGTATCATTAAAATAAACCTACAAAATAATTAAAAATCCGCGGTCTCAGACCATTCAAACATCAATATATAAAAGAGAAGAAGCCCACCTTAAAACAGACCTCTCCAATTCATTATTACAATAATAGAAATCAAATCCACTCAATTCAAACAAGAAGCAAAATATTTTCCTTTTTCCTTAAAATTACAAATTTAAAAAAGAAAAGAATTATGAATTAATATTTTTGTTGTGATGGATACTTTTATCATCAAAAGCGTGTATTATTACTTGTTTCCTCTTTTTTATTTTTAATTTTTTTTAATTTTATGTGTGTGGTGGGAGCCTCTCTAGACTCTAGGGAACATTTTGTCCTATTGCTTTTTCAAGGCCATTACACCTTCATCTCTTTTTCCCACGTCCTTTTTGGCTTTTACCATCAATTTTCAAATCAAGAAAGTGGGTCCCAATCACATGATTAACCGTTTAGGGATGACTACTTTCCAGTACCCCAAACAAAATGAAGAGGGTGGGTCCACCTATCATCATTCATCATATATTATTGCCAACTAGATCTATACGTTGGATGGATGTGTGATTTAAACTAATCTGGATTACGATGCCCACACTAATCCCATATATAGATATTCACAATTCACACCTTTAACAAAGTAACTAAAGACCAATCCAAGTGAAGTGAAAAATATTTCACTAAAGGCTTGTTTGTTCCATTCTCTAAAATATTTTTTCAATCAAACATCCAGCAGCATCTTCTCTGAGGTCATTACAAAATTTACTATTTTTTCTTTCCAAAATGCCCACAACCATCATCAGTCTTATTTTTGTTCTCTGAAAAACTTATATTGAAATCAATTAAAATTTCTAGGTAATATGTTAAGTGGGGAAGATGTAGGAGTTTTCTTTTGGAATCTCAATTCCACTTTGAAAAAATAAGAAAAAGGAGAATTCCTTTATTAGGTGGATTAATTCTTGTTAAACTTTCAAATTATTCAATAATCAAGACTTAACATTTAACAGTTAACATTTTTAATGTGCAAGATGCGAAGTGGATTAAATTCAAATTAACTTTTAATTTGAGGTTTAATTAAATATGTAATATATTTAATTATTTAAATCATATTTTTAATTAGAAATAGTGTGACTATTAGGAAAAGACAAAACAATTAAAATCAATGAGTTGTTTAAACTAACAATTATAATTGTTAAGAATAGTTGTGAAACCTTATGTTAGGGAAAATATTCCATACAAAATTAATTACGTATTTTCAAAAGGCATTATTACTCTCTAGAAAAAAATTCTCATACTCTCTCAATTATTTTCAACATCAATTTTTTTTTTAAAGTACTGACCGCAATTTCTTGAGTGCCTTTAGTTGAATCCTGTGGGTAAATTGCCATATATCATCCTAAGGAAGGTGCAGGAGTTTTCTTGCAAGCAATTAGGCATATCAAACTTTCAGCTTCTTCAATATATTTTCTAGCAAATTAATCACTACATATATGCATAGATATTTTTCACTCATTACAACTATATATATATAATTAATATAAAATATATTTTCATCCTGCTGACTTAATAAAATATTCACTAACTTGATATTTACAATAAAAAATATTTCTACTGAAAACAAGATCAAGTATACATTTTTTTTTTCAAAATTAATACTCAACAACCGTAAAACAAAATCGAACTTATCACATTTTTCAATTTTATTCCCAAAATATATTTACGCAAAACAACCAAAGTAATATGAAACAAAGTCCACGCGCTTGTTTGGATTTATTTTCAAGTTTTTCTGTTATCTCAAAACAAAGCCCACTAATTTTCCCATTTTCAATAAAAATATTACTTATTCTTATTTTCAATTATTCATAAATCTAACATATCATCCCATTATTATATCAATTAACTTCAAATTCGATTTGTCATAAAATACCAACTATCATTTCAGAATAATTAAAATATACTTATATTTTATGAAAACATGCTTTCTAAATATAAAAAAAAATATAAATCAACCTAAAATTTTAAAATTATAATTAATTTTTTAATTTTTAGAACTGTTGAAAACAAAAAAGATAAGAATAAAAATAAAAAGATGACAAAACGGGGCGGGCGGGGCGAAGTCGATATCAGCCACCTCTGCTTCACTTGCGGAAATTCATTCCAAAATCCTTTGTACAAAATCCAATGATTAAAGAATCGGATCGGAACGGCCGGATCGATCGGTTCGACCGAGAACTTGTCAAGGTTTCAGTCCGATTTTATGTATAAAACCAATTGGTTAAAAAACCAGTGCGAACCGGTGTAAATTGGTAAAAAACAGGTTCAACCGGTGAACCAATTTTTCAAAAAAACCGTTTTTTATATTTTTTTTAAAACATAAAATTTAAAACTAATTAAATAAATATTTTTTTATTTATATTTGAAATTTTTATGCTATTTGATTTGGTATTTATTGTTTTTGTAAGTTGTAATGGATTCTATAAGAATATTTTCTAGCAAGTTTTATTTAATGAATTAATATTTTAAATTAATATATGGATATTATTATGAAGTAGAGTTTGGAGAAAATTTCATAATACTAGATAATTTTTATTTTTTTTTCTCTTTACATATACATATTTATATTTTTTATATTTCTAATATACTTATATAATATTAAATATAATTATGACGTCATATCAATTGAATCAGTGGTTAAATCGATTGAACTGATCGAACCAGCAACCAATAGGTCCGCCGGTTCAATCATTGGTACGGTCTCTCGAAAATTTACAAAATCTCTTAGAGGTGCATCATGCATCAATGCATGACATGTGGGCCAACTCAAGTTCAACATCTTAATCTTATTGAGTGCTGGCCGCTGGGGCCGAAACGATGGAGTCCATGTAATTTAATGTTACGGCGCATGGCCATGGATTGTTCTAGAAACAAAGATAATTGCATATTTATTTTATAATTTATTCTTCTGTTAATGTACATATTTTAAGTTGAACTAAACTTTTATATTAACGTCTTTCCTATGGATTGCCTACATCTCTACTTAAAAAAAATAATTATTTTACACTTAATTTTCGGAAAGTGAATTATTGTAAAAATTAATTGTGTTATAGTTAATTCTTTTCATCTGTACTATATATAAAAGATTTCTTACACACTTGAAGTGATAATTACGTTATGTTACATTAAATTTTGAATTATCAATTATATTTTTATTTTTTAATTTAATCTCAAAACTGTATTTATTACTCGATATAAAATTACAAAATATAAATAATATGGTCTAAACGTAATAAAGAAATTTATTGAATGTGTAGACATTTATATTCAATAATATTTTTCAATAAAGATATTATATATTATTCAGTTTGATTATTTTAAAATGGGACACTTATTTAAAAGTACCAAACACACTTTTCATTTTTGTGATCAGTCCCCACTTAATTTTTGTTAGAAAAAACTCCCTAATTTTGTTAAAAGTTTAGAGATCACTCCCCACTCACTTGATTTGACAAAAATGCCCTTAAATATAATATTTTTCATTAATTTTTTCTCACTTCTTCTTCTTCTTCTTCATCCAGACAAGCAAACAGTAAACACTATCATACCAGAAATAGAAAGAACAGAAAAAACGCAACAAGCTCCACGGCGGGAACAAGAATAACGTTAGAGCCAAAAACCACAAACCCGATAGCTGCATTGTCTTCTTCTCTTTTTATTTTCATCATTTTCGGGTTTCTTCTTCTTCTCAGTTTCTTCTTAGTTGCTTCTGAGTTTCTTATATTTTCTGACAATGTCAACCAGTAGTGAAGTAGGAGTGTTCAATCAAGTTAATGGACATATACATTAATCTCGCAAGAAAATGGAGTGAAATCAACGCCGAACACTTCAGTTTGCAATACATAGCTCAACATCAAAGATTATACATGAGTTTGACTGATGATGACGGTGTCATGAATATGGCCTTTCTGCATTTGACATTGAAGATGAACGTTGTTGACATCCTGGTAAACCGAAAGGATGAATTGAGCAGCAGTGCAAAGAAAAGCAGTGATGATTTAAGGTAATACTTCTACAGAATCTAAATTGTACTGCAGTTTGTAAAGTTTTGTACTTGAAGTGTTCTAAAATTGTACTCTATTATGTAAGTTTTATACTTCAAGTGTTCTATTAATGGATTATCCAAAATTGTACTGCAACTTCTAGCAGTTTATACTTGAAGTGTTCCTAAACTATACGTCTTCTATATAAAATTATTCTTTTGATTTTCTGAAATTATACTTCATTTTATCAAAGATTGTACTATATTTATTGAAGTTATATACTTTAAGTGTTATATTTATCAATTAACCAAAATATATTGTAGTTGCTAGGGCTTTATACTTCAAGAGTTCTGAAATTGTACTTCACTTTATCTAAAATTGTACTTTTATTTTATGAAATTATACTTTCTTTTGTACTTCATTTTATCTAAACATGTATTTTATTCATTGAAGTTCTATACTTCAAGTGTTTCGAAATTGTACTTCATTTTACCTAAACTTATACTTTAGTTATTTGAATCTATTATTTAAGTTTAAAGTGTTTTACTAATGGATTATTCAAAAATTGTACTGCAATTGCTAAAGTTTTATACTTCAAGTGTTTTGAAATTGTACTTCACTTTATCTAAAATTGTACTTCTATTTTTTGAAATTATACTTCATTTCATATATTGTTTTACCTAAACATGTACTCTATTCATTGAAGTTCTATACTTCAAGTGTTCTGAAATTGTACTTCATTTTATCTAAACTTGTACTTAATGTACTTCATTTTATCTAAACTTGTACTTTAATTATCTGAATCTATTATTTAAGTTTTATACTTCAAGTGTTCTACTAATGGATTATCCAAAATCGTATTGTAATTGCTAAGGATTTTTACTTCAAGTGTTCTAAAATTGTACTTCTTTTTATATAAAATTGTACTTCTATTTTCTGAAATTATACTTCATTTTACATAAGCATGTACTCTATTCATTGAAGTTCTATACTTCAAGTGTTTCGAAATTGTACTTTATTTTATCTAAACTTATACTTCAGTTATTTGAATCTATTATTTAAGTTTTAAGTGTCCTACTAATGAATTATCCAAAAATTGTACCGCAATTATTAAGATTTTATACTTCAGGTGTTCTGAAATTATACTTCACTTTATCTAAAATTGTACTTTTATTTTTTAAAATTATACTTCATTTTATACATCATTTTACCTAAACTTGTACTCTATTCATTGAAGTTCTATACTTCAAGTGTTCCAAACTTATACTTCAGTTATCTAAATCTATTATTTAAGTGTCAAGTATTCTACTAATGGATTATTCAAAAATTGTGTTGCAATTGCTAAGGTTTTATACTTCAGGTGTTCTGAAATTGTACTTCACTTTATCAAAAATTATATTTCTGTTTTTTGAAATTATACTTCATTTTATACATCATTTTATCTAAACTTATACTATATTCATTGAATTTCTATACTTCAAGTGTTCCTAAATTTTACTTTATTTTATCAAAATTTGTACTCTCGAGTCAAAGTCACTTTCATCGTATGACTTTACCGATCAATATTACCGAGTTGAGATGTATCAACAAGCATACCAATCAGTGATAAATACTATTCCTACGTATGATATGCATATGTTCCCTCTAGATGATGATTGCGTCATTAATGCACCTGATTGCCGATCTCAACCTAGGCATAGAAGGACACAGAGGATTCCATCACAAATTGATAAACGTGTAATTAAGTGTAAAAGATGTGGTAGAACAGGGCATAATCATCGAATCTGCAAAGAATCAGTAATCTAGCTAAATTTTGTACCTTAATCTAGGAGATTTATACTTGATTTCATGACATTTGTACTTTATTTCGGTAATCATGTACTTGATTTAGCGTGAAATTGGTATTTTTGTATATTGTCCGAGATATCAATTATTTTGTACCCCAATCTGGGAGAACTATACTTGGTGTCATGACGATTATACTTTATTTCGGCAACTATGTATTTGATTTAGCGTGAAATTGGCATTTTTGTATGTTTTCGGAGATATCAGTTATTTTGCACCATAATCTGGGAGAATTATACTTGATTTCATGACAATTTTACTTCATTTCAGCAATTATGTATTTGATTTAGCGTGAAATTGGCATTTTTGCATGTTGTCCGAGATATCAATTTTTTTGTACCCCAATTTGGTAGAATTGTACTTGATTTCATGACATTTGTACTTCTTTTTGGCAATAATGTACTTGTTTAGCGTGGAAGTTAGCAAATGGATGTTGTCCAAGATATAGTGCTTTCGTACCTTAATCTGAAAGATTTATATTTGATTTCACGACATTTGTATTTCATTTCGGCCATTATGTACTCCATTTCTTAATATTTTTACTAATATTGTTGAATTAAAATTTGTTCCATGATTTGCTTTTTAAGTCTCAGTAATTAATAACCAAACTCTAAAAATGTGTGTAATATTTATTATATGAATAAAATAATATTAAAGTTTTAAAGTATTAACCACTAATGTTCAACGAATGAATGTTATCAATCGCAGTAATATAAAGAATACTTATGCTTTCAAAGATATAAACAAATGAGCATTTGACAATAATATTCACCCTATAACCTGTACAAATACGTACTTCATCTGATCCGATAATCTCAAAATATTATATTTGACTATCACTACAATTATTGGAGACTAATTATTCAATTGCAATAAGTGTACTTCAACATAACACTATTTATACTTTGTTTGTTCTACGTTTGTACTATATTTTCATCATATTGTACTCAAATTCACTATCCGGTTTTAATTGAATTGAAGTGTACTTTAACATAACACCATTTATACTTTGTTTGTTCTATATTTGTACTTTATCTTCATCATATTGTACTCAAATTCACTGCCCGATTTCAATTTAATTGAGGTGTACTTCAACATAACACCATTTATACTTTGTTTGTTCCATATTTGTACTTCATTTCTATCATATTATACTCAAATTCACTGTTCAATTTCAATTTAGTTGAAGTGTACTTCAACATAACACCATTTATATTTTGTTTGTTCTACGTTTGTACTTCATTTACATCATATTGTACTCAAATTCACTGTCCAACTTCAATTTAATTGAAGTGTACTTCAACATAACACCATTTATACTTTGTTTGTACCTCATTTTCATCATATTATACTCAAATTCACTGTCCGGTTTCAATTTAATTGAACTGTACTTTAACATAACAACATTTATACTTTATTTGTTCTACGTTTGTACTTCATCTTCCTCATATTATACTCAAATTCACTGCTCGATTTCAATTTAATTGAACTGTATTTCAATATAACACAATTTATACTATATTTGTTCTATATTTATACTTCATTTCCATCATATTGTACTTAAATTCACTACCTAATTTCAATTTAATTGAAGTGTACTTCAACATAACACCATTTATACTTTATTTTTTCTATATTTGTACTTCATTTCCATCATATTGTACTCAAATTCACTGCTCGATTTTAATTGAATTGAAGTGTACTTCAACATAACACAATTTTTACTTTGTTCGTTCTACATTTGTATTTCATTTCCCTCATATTGTATTGAAATCAAAATATTATAAATGCTTGATGGAAAATTATACTTACATACAAAATAATATTATAAACAAAGTACGCTTCAATTTACATATGTATGTACATACAAAGTATGATTCAAACCCTACAGGCTTAAATATTTTGTACTACAATTGCTTCTAAAATGTACTATAGATACACAGGTTATATACTATATTTTCAGTTAATGTATACTACATGCCTGAATATTTTTGTACTACAGATGCTTCTAAAATGTACTGCATATATGCAAATATTAAATTATAATTTAATTTAATCTACAGGCTTGAATATTTTGTACTACAGATTCTTCTAAAATGTACTGCAGTTACATAGATTATATGCTACACTTTTGCCTGATGTGTACTGCAAGCATAAATGTTCATACTATATTTGCTTCTAAAATATACTGCAGTTACACAGATTATATACTACACTTTCATTTAATGTATACTGCAGGCTTAAATATTTTGTACTACAGTTGCTTCTAAACTATACTACAGATACACAGATTATATACTATATTTTCAGTAATGTATACTGCACGCTTGAATGTTTTTGTACTACAGATGCTTATAAAATATACTGCATATATACAGATTATATACTATAATTTCATTTAATCTATAGGCTTGAATGTTTTGTACTACGTTTTCGCAACTTCCTCTCCTGGTGTCCAAATCACTTGCCGCTTGAACCGTTGGATAGCTCTCGGCTTATACATTAACTCCACAAAGTTCCAGCTCTGTCCGATTCTCCATGGAACAGTAATTTCCCTCGCAATAAGCTGGAATTACAGCATTGCCACTGCACTGCCGCATTCTAAAGATCTTCGCCGTTTCCTATCCAAACGGAACCGTCTACTGGTGAAACTTGGTGGGAACGTTGCCAACACCTCAAGGAACACCCCACTGAAACAGTTTCACAAAATTCCTTTTTCAAGCCACTCTACTCAATGCATCTTTGCACTACCTGCGTGCAGTAAGACCGCTCCAGGTCGCCCTCAATGTTTGGTGCCCAAACGGACACGGAATGACTTCAAACTTGGTGGGAAGCATCCTCATAACTTAAGGAATATGCCATTGAAATAGTTTTTCAAACCGCACCTTGTAAGAGTCTCTGCTCATGGGCTTTTTTCGCCTTACCGAGTAAGCCAACAACGCCTTGTCGCTCCTAATGCCCCTTGAAGTCAAGGTTGCCATTCTTCTCTAATGAGCGACCCATGACATTCTCCCCCACTTGATCCGTTGACATCCTCGTCAACATATACATAAGGACTCGAAGTGTATGCGGTGCCCCAACTCAACTCTGATCTCTTTTTGCACCGGATGAATTTAGCTCCTCTTTACACAGATTATATACTATACTTTCATTTAATGTATACTACAGGTTTAAATATTTTGTACTACAGTTGCTTCTAAAATGTACTACAAATACACAAATTATATACTACATTTTCAGTTAACGTATACTGCATGCTTGAATGCTTTTGTACTATAGATGCTTCTAAAATGTACTGCATGCACACAAATTATATACTATAATTTCATTTAATCTGCAGCTTTGAATATTTTGTACTACAAATACTTTTAAAATGTACTGCAGTTACATAGATTATATACTACACTTTTGCTTAATGTGTACTGCAAGCTTGAATATTTATACTACATTTGCTTTTAAAATATACTACAGTTATACAAATTATATACTACACTTTTGCTTAATGTGTACTGCAAGCTTAGATGTTTTGTACCACAAATAATATACTACCACTTTCAGATAATTTCATCGTATAATTTCAGGTAAAAAGAAGTATAAACCTCAAAAAAGTGAAGTACAACTTTTATGCCTTTCAAGTACAAATCAAAAACTTCCCATCTCACAAATAAAATTATATATATCAATTGGGTTCAAGTGCTTAACAACTAAATAGGAAATAAAAACCCTAAACATGAGAAAATAGACAAGAAATAAGTATAACACTGAAAAATCACAGACATTTAAAACTGTAAATGCAGAAAACATACATTTGTTTCTTTTTATCACTTCTTTTTGTATTTCGCTTCTTGTTGCCATTGTTTCTCCTTCCATTGTCACAAAAAAAATGGCAAAAATTTTGGTGTCTTTTTTTTTTTTTTTCTTTCTCGCATCAATGACAGAGGAACGATTTCGCGCCCTTTTGTTTGGCCGCTTGGAGAAGTCGTCGATTTTAGAAAAAAAATAAATGAAAGCATTCTTCTTGAAGAGAAAAACGCATTTCTCAGGTATTTTTGTTGTTTTCTCTAACTACAAGGATATATGTGTCTTTCTAAAAGATATGGGGAGTGATTTCTAAGTTTTGTGAAAAAGTAGGGAGTTTAGTGTGTAAAAATTCAAATGGGGACTGATCACTAAAATGAAAGTAGGATTAGGGATTTTTTTCTAATTAACCGTTTTAAAATTATGTTGTTATTTAATTAACCTTAATTATATAATAAAAAAAATTTATGCACGTAAAATTGTGCTGGCGACGTGGCAATGATCAGTATGCCCTGTGGCCTGGACGTTCAAAATGCAAATTGGGCAGTAGAGTAGAGAGATCCCTTCCCCACCGTTTAATACGCCAAAGTAAGCCAGCCAGGCAAGCATTGATTCACGCACAAAAGGAAACCCACCGAATATATTATCTCTGCCCAGAGTCCAGAGACAGATACAACGTCGTCGTATTGTCTCCGGACCGTCTCCGGCGACAGGTAGCCACCTTAAGCTACCTGCATTGCCGGAAAGATGGTGGATCTTGCACTTGTGGGCTCCATTTTCGCTGCACTTTTCGGGTTTCTCGTTCTTTATTGTTATGGGTTGTCAAGAAGAAATGAAAAGAGTTGTTCACCGGAGAATGGAAATAAAGTTGCCTCCACCACCACTACCACCACCATCATTGACGGCCGAGGGTGCGTGTCGAGGGACGACGGCAATGACGTTATCATTGTTGGTGCTGGCGTCGCTGGCGCAGCTCTCGCTCACACTCTCGGAAAGGCAATATATATCAATTTTTATTTTTATTTTCCTAAAACTTTATTTGATTGCTTGGGCTTCGATTTCAAGAATGCATGTGGGATAGTATCTCTTGATTTTCCCTGTCAAAAAAATTGCTGAAATCTTTTTGAAATTCGAAAGTTTTAAATGCGTGTTATGAATTATGAATCAATGTGTGTTATGGATGTGTATGATTGCAAATCTAGCTCCTCCGGAATGTGGTTGCTTTTTAACTCATGCACCAAAATTTTCTTTTTACTCTTTTCATCTTCATTTGTAGTTTTCTTTTATAGTTTACTTGTTTTTGTACCACTGAATATAATTATCACTATTGTTATTGATAATTTGGTTGGTGCGGCAAGCTTTTAGTTGAGCAGACTGGTTGGATGCTAATTTCTTTTAAGATAATTTATCTATATGATTAATCAAAAATTTTGAATGATTAGCAAGGCAGATATATTTAAAATTTTTGTTTTTATTTTATTTTTTTTGTGCTTTGCTCGATATTCTCATAGAGGGACTTGATTTAATTAAATCTTGTACTTATCTGCAAAGGTTATCATGATATGATTCCAGGAAGGGCGTCGGGTTTGTGTAATTGAAAGAGACTTGTCTGAGCCTGACAGAATTGTTGGAGAACTCCTACAACCTGGTGGTTACCTCAAGCTGATTGAGTTAGGACTGGCAGGTGACTTTTGCCGTACTTGTAGTAGCCATTGATGCTTGATTTTAAATTACTTTGATTTGTAGTTGTTGAAGATTTCATGGTTTCTCTTCAGATTGTGTGGAGGAAATTGATGCTCAGAGGGTGTTTGGGTATGCTCTATTCAAGGGCGGAAAAGCCACTCAACTTTCTTACCCTTTGGAAAAATTTCACTCTGATGTATCTGGGAGGAGCTTCCATAATGGACGCTTCATACAAAGAATGCGTGAGAAAGCTGCATCTCTGCCAAAGTATGTCTCTACCTCTTTATCTTGCTCTACCCTTTACTTAAACCCTTTTTCCCAAAAAAAAGGCCATCTTTTATTACATTTCATGATATTTGCTCTTTGATGTGGCATATGGAATACTGGTTTGCTCCCCTGCTTTTCCTCTACCTCCGCCAAGCGGCATGGAGGGGTGGGAACACCAACTACTTTGGAAGAGTTTATGTCCCTACTATATTCTTTTTAAGCATATGCCTATTCCAATTGATAGCCACAATTTTGCTCTTTCAAGCACATGCCCATTCCAATTGAGGGACACAATTTTTCTCTTTCAAGCATATAACCATTTCAATTGATTGCCAAAATTTGCTCTTTTCTTGTTATAGTGTCCGACTAGAGCAAGGAACAGTCACATCTTTGCTAGAAGAAAAGGGAACCATAAGAGGGGTACATTACAAAACAAAATCTGGTGAAGAGTTGAAAGCTTATGCACCTTTGACCATTGTCTGTGATGGTTGCTTTTCTAACTTAAGGCGCTCTCTTTGTAGTCCAAAGGTGAGGGTTTCAGGCAGGTCTTATTTTGGTCCCTGTAGCTGGATCAGTTATCCACTTTTTTTATTCTATTGGATACTGGATAGTCATCATTGTTATCTGCATTAGTAATATTCATATGTCTAGTCTTATGCATTTTTGCAGCCGTTTTCTTTTCTTTTTTCCCGCTGTTAAACATGATATCATATACTACTCTCAGGTAAATATCCCATCTTGTTTTGTTGGTTTGATCCTTGAGAACTGCCAGCTTCCTTTTGCAAACCACGGGCATGTTATCTTGGCCGATCCATCACCAATCCTATTTTATCCCATCAGCAGCACCGAGGTCCGCTGTCTGGTTGATGTTCCCGGTCAAAAGGTGCCATCCTTATCAAATGGTGAAATGGCCAAATATTTGAAAACTGTGGTTGCTCCCCAGGTAATTTTTCTTCTAACCATAGGTCCTCCTATATTTTCTTGTAGAGATGATTGTCAATCATAAACATTTCTCTATATACAATTTTATACTTGGATTGTAGTTAATATTAATCTGTGATTGTTCTAGGTACCTCCTGAACTGCACGATGCTTTCATCTCCGCTATTGAGAGAGGAAATATTAGAACAATGCCAAACAGAAGCATGCCAGCTGCTCCTCATCCTACACCAGGGGCTTTGCTTATGGGGGATGCATTCAACATGCGCCACCCCCTGACTGGTGGAGGAATGACTGTGGCTTTGTCGGATATAGTTGTATTGCGCAACCTTCTTAGGCCTCTGAAAGACCTGAATGATGCACCTACTCTTTCCAAATACCTAGAATCCTTCTACACTTTGCGGAAGGTGAGTTGAATTTGAATGCAGAACTCGCTGAAGTTTGTATGATACAGTTGCTTATCCTAATGTGCATTAACTGCTGGTCACATGATGTGGATGAAGAAATAACAGCTATTGGTTCGTTGACAATTGTTACCCATAAAATCTGTGTTCTAGTTAGGATATGCTAATACATTTTCAGTTGAGAGCCGACTAAGCCTGCCTTTGAAACGTTAAGTCATTTCTGACTTCAAACATCTTATCTGCAGCCTGTGGCATCCACTATCAACACATTGGCCGATGCCCTTTACAAAGTCTTTAGTGCTTCACCTGATCGAGCACAGAATGAGATGCGCCAAGCATGCTTCGACTACTTGAGCCTTGGAGGTGTATTCTCCAAAGGACCAGTGTCTTTGCTTTCGGGTTTGAACCCCCGGCCTTTAAGCTTGGTTTGCCATTTCTTTGCGGTGGCAATATATGGTGTTGGCCGATTATTGTTGCCCTTCCCTTCACCTAAGAGGATGTGGATTGGAGCCAGATTAATATCGGTGTGTACACGTTTCGATCCTTTTATCGTTCATCATTTCTCTCGCTTGCCTCTAACTTTTCGACTTCTGAATTGATTTTGCAAACCAGAGTGCATCTGGAATAATCTTCCCAATCATCAAGGCAGAAGGAGTCAGGCAAATGTTCTTCCCCGCAACTGTTCCTGCTTACTACCGAGCGCCCCCTGCCAACTAAGGTTGTTTGAGCAAAAATAGAACTGCAGATCATATAAAAGGCAACTTTGTACCAGAATTTGCACTCTGATGTTCACAATTGATTTCAGAAACAGGACATTTTTTCACCCAAAAAAAAAAAAAAAAAAAGAGATGTCAAATTTGTCACATATCTTTTGCTTTGTGGAGCCTTGTTTTTGTGTTCCTGTCGCATTAGTACCTGCATCTAGGTCCCTTGTTTTTATAATTCTTGTTACACTTCTTGGGCTGAATAGTAAATACCTTCCCACCCAAGTGTCCTTTTGCAACAAAATTTTGTGTACTAGAGCGTGATGATGGTGACAATTGCAAAAATTGGAAAGAAATGTTAAAGGAATGGACATTGGGCCTAACTCAACTTCAAAAGCTAATTCATGAGGTGAGGATTGTCCAAGACCATATATAGAAATCACAGTATATTTATTTTACCGATGTGGGACACTAACAAGAAATAAAGACTTTTGTTTAAATGGTCTTTTGGTCCCATCCTGGCTTGTTCAACTCTTTCTTCAAGAAAATAACAGTTGTATCCACGCAAGTACCAGTTTTTTTATTAAAAAGTTATGGGAGAAGTGATTTCTTTAAGTGGATTATTCTAAGAACTATCTGCCAAGCACTAGAGACCAGGCCAAACGGCAGCATATGGTTGGACCGTGGAAGTAACTCAGCATTTTAGTGCTCCATGACCATGTCAATGTTATCACTTGGCCGTCAGACCAGCCCTTTATGCCACTTTAGGGACAAAAACTATCAAGACAATGAAGAAAATCTTAATTAAAAAAGAAAGCATATGCACAAGGTGGAAAAAGACCACCGTACATAAGAACGAAGAGACCAAAATAAAATTATGAGTCGTGATAAAAAATGAAGGCAACTCCAAATATACCAATTTATTTGGTGGATCGTGAAAAGTTTGCATGTAAACAGGTAGACGGAGACTCCATGTAAATCAAATCAGCTCTGCGTTTGCAGCCTATAACTTGACCATGTGGCCCCACTTTCCCTTTTTTTTTCTCCCCGTTTAATTTATCGTTTCGGAGCAATTTGTTTTGTTTTGAATATCCTAAATTTCCTAGCTTTTGAATGTAATGGACTTCATTTTTAATAAATAAATGAATCTTTAGTTATAAACAAAAAGAATACAAAAGTTAATGTTACTTTGATACTG
This sequence comes from Jacaranda mimosifolia, assembly GCA_018894105.1. Lineage (NCBI taxonomy): Eukaryota > Viridiplantae > Streptophyta > Magnoliopsida > Lamiales > Bignoniaceae > Jacaranda > Jacaranda mimosifolia. The sequence continues at coordinate 8,789,303 of CM032123.1, forward strand.
TATTGTATTGAACCTCACTACAATTGTAAATTCATCATCATTCACATAGTATTTAACCTCACCAAGGTGGTGTATGAGCTTCTTGATATTGGAACATATTTTGCCATGGATGCGCATTCAAAATTATAAGAAACCCTGAAGCAAATACGAGTAACATACACGATATGGTCGATAGCCACCACCAATATCAGATAAAAAAAATTTCAACTCTTCTTGTTCTAGTTCCAGTTTTCTTTCCAGCTTCTTTCTGTGGCTTCCGACCAGAGATCTTTGTATGTAATAGAAAATATACATTCCTTCTTCGGTCAGGTTCTAAGTATGTGAGAGGCTTTGTGTGTTGTGTTAGTGCATGTGTTTATTTCTTTGACACTGCACCTTGGATTCAAGCAGCATACACTATAATTTCCATGTAGCATCTCAAACTCCAAAAATTGTGCCAGATTCTGGATCATGACTTCAAAAATAGCATTATAAGCATAAAGCTTGGACAGTTTTCCATGGAATATCCCATGCTGAACTCTCTCCTTAGAGCAACGATATAATGAGACTATTTTGTTAGATGATGGAACTATCTCCAGGAAATTCTGCACGGAAACTTTCAAGCTCCCTTAGTTATACCTATTGTTTTCTCTTTCTGATTTGATAGCCTCATAAGACACCATAACTTCCTTGAATTTTGCTTCAGAAAATTCTGCAGACAAATCGCATGTCACATGCTGTCGTAATTGATCAGTCACATGTACAAAAAACAAACACAGAAAATCTACTATCACCTTTATTGTCTTGATTCTGGTCAGGGTGAAATTCCTTCGCCTTTGCTCTGAAGGCTGACTGCAGACAAAGAAGAAATTAGAGGAAGTGGGAGACAGGAAAAATGACCTGTTAGAACAGCAATTAGAAATGCAAAATGGGAGAACAAACATTCAAAGTAGCTGAAAAGCATAGGTGTCATTAATCGCAATAACATCATCATGCAGTTCAAGCTCAAATTGGACTACATTACATAGTACCAATAATATGTTATTGTCATAATATACATAGGTTTTCATTATTTCAGCATGATAAAGCACTGAATGCAAGTAGGTTTGTTAGAAATATTCTTTACCTGGACCATCAAGATAACATACATGTGGAAACCTTGTTTTAAGTTTGTAGTGAACAAGTAGCAACTAGAAAGTGAAAATTAACACTCTTTGATAATGTGGTGTATATGGAGATAACTGGAAAATGGAAAGCTTTTGTGGAAGTATCATGAAAGTGATTCCTACACATACTTCCAATAATGATAAAACAAATTTCGGTACTCTTTACTATAACTAAATGTCTAAAATGATTTATCTTATAAAAGAAACACTAGCATGCTCCAGAAATGAGAAATGCCTTCTCAGTCTCAGCTGTTGAAGGGTCAGATATCATTAGGTATCTGCTTTTTATATGTTGTCTATCTTATGCATTTAGCTGAATCTTAGGGTCGAAAGTACATTAAAATTCAGATAAGATGCTCATGGGCCATGGGGTATCAGTGCTTCTTACACCACAGGGCTGGCAATTTCCCATGGTTCCTAATAATCTACAATCTGATGTTAGTACTGGAGTCTGACTTGGAGGTGATGGAGCAGAAGCCAGAGAGTGTTTTAGAGTTTGGGGTTTAGAGTTTAGGGTTTTAGGAGAGAAGAAGAGAGAGAGAGAGAAGAAAAGGCTTCTTCAACTTGTATGTTGTATCCCCACTGGAGAAGACTTTTACTCTCCATTCCATGTTATGGGAGGAATCAGAGACCCATGTGATGCTTGACCAAGGAGTTTCTGTGGATATGTTAGTAATCTTGTGGCAGTGATTGAGTTAATACAGTGCATGGATATATGTTCTGACCGGAGAAATGAACATGAAATCCAACAGCCGCTATCACTCGAAAACCCAATGATCCCTTAGAGAATCATAAATTGATATGATCATTTCAATTAACAGTATAAATATCAATAAATAGTATCTAAGGACCCTAAAGTGATAGAACTTGGTAATGCAATCTACTTCGATCACATCTTCACAAATTTGAAGGATATCCTTAATAGAGATTAAAATCTTACAAGGATATCTAATTGAAATAGCCCAAGTTTGTGTTGCATTGAGATACAGAGCTAGAAGTAGTAAAATATATTCACCTTAGTGTAGTAAAGCTATATTATTCATGGCGACTAAAAAATTGCTACAAGACAAGTAAAATCTTATAAGGATATCTGATTGAAATAGCCCAAGTTTGTGTTGCATTGAGATACAGAGCTAAAAGTAGTAAACTATATTCAACTTAGTGTAGTAAAGCTATATTATTCATGGCGACGAAACAATTTCTACAAGACAAGTAACCTAGCATTAACATTTGGAATATGTGTAACCAACATCCCATGGAAATAACCAGTTCTGTTGTTTTGTTGAACAATTATTGAATCTCCATCATATTTGGACTGATTTCAGCAGTACATCGATTTTCATTAGTAAAATTCTCTACTTCTCTTCAGTTTTATGTGCTCTCCAGGTGTTGCAACCCTGCCTCCATAAAAGTGCCTTGCTTGGCAGTCTCTTCTGAAAAGCTATAGTTTTAGTGTATAGGAATGCTTTCAGACATCTTTATTACATGTTTTTCTCTATCAGATATCACATTGATGTTAAATATTTGCCCTTAAAACAGTCTGAGCCAGAAAATCAGCGCCTATTCAAAGTCTACATATAGAAGCCTAAACATGTTCAACATGAACTAGATGTCCATCCCCATTCCGCAAACTATAATTATTCATATTTGGCGGCATAAGTGAAACCAGCATCAAATAATAAACAAATAAATTATATTAGCAGCCATCTTAACATTATCAGGTCCTTCAGTTTCAAACAAGCATTTACGGTCCACCAGATTCAATAGAAAAAGTGGTGTAGAATGCCCAAAAATTAACAAAAGAATAAATAATTTTACATCCAGGCAACCACTCGCTGCTATGCAGATTTTATTTAATGGGTCAAACTAATTTCATGCCCTCCTACCTCAGAGGTTAGATTTTCATTAAAATAAAGACAAAAGAGGATGAAGTCATTTTTAGAGAAAACATAATTGTCCTTAATTTTTTTTATTTTTTATAATTATTTTTGTCACATTTTTCTATTAGAAGATTCATATTTCAAGACAGAAAGGATGAAGTGATCTTTTATGGAGAACATAATTTACCCTTCATTCTTTTATCTTATTCTTCTAGTGGAAGAACCACACAATCACTGGAGCTTTGCAGGATAATTGAAACCAAGTGTCATATGAAAACTCATATCCTTCTAGTTGAAGATTGTCTCAAAGTCCGTGACAAGCTTCGTCCTGGCATCTTAAAGTACATTTCAGATTACTATTTCCTTATTAGTGTGATCATCAATTTGTTGAGCAACGTATCATAAAAGATACCATCATCAACTTCTTTTATAATAGATATATGTGCCGCTCTTATTCGACAGTATCACAATGTTTAACAACCAATAACCATAATCTTGAAGCCTTCTCATTCCAGATATTCTAGTAAATATAGAGAAGCTTCAACTAACAACTAGGTCAACCGAAGAGAACATTCAGTCTTTCATTAAAGAATCTGCATTTTTCTGATGTTAAATATTTCTGAGAAAATAGAGTTTAATTAAACATACAAGTACCTTTTCACATAGTCTACTTTGTCACACCATTGCTTAATTTCTTTTTCAGGTTATTTCAAGTTAAAAGATCTGGCAAGTGTGCATGAGATATATCTTTTCACACGTCACCAGTTCTATGATCCACATGGATGAGAATATGTTAAGACATATTAGCAAGTACCTTTATCTCATCATCTGTGTAGGGTTTTGACCTCAGCCTGCAGAACAGGAATAAACAGTCGAAGTGGTCAACTTCGTATGCAAATATTGCTCATTATGCAGGCATTACGCCTGTCAATGGGTAGAGTATTACCCTATGTAGGCCTAAAACAAAAGTAAAATATCATACTCAGACCAATTTAGTATTGCTAGACCCAAACCAAAATCAGAACCAGAACCAGAACCAGATCCAGACCCAGACCCAGACCCAGACCCAGACCCACAATACAATGGGTCTTGGTAGGACCTATACTAAAAAATCACGCATATATCCATACCAAAAAAAAAATTACTCATTACCCTAAACTCAAATTTGACGAATTAACCCAAAAATTATCTATACTAAAATTAAATTTATTCTAGTCATCATGCATATTTGATGTGTGCTTAAATTTATAAATTAACTAAATTAAATTAAATGATATTCTTGCACTTTTGGTTTTGGAGTTAAATTAAATCAAACGATAAACTTTGCTGATTTCTGATTTAGTATACTGAAAATTAAATTAAGGCCACAATGTTACAATGCTATGAACGCACTGAAAGGAACTTGTGCAGTTGCACTTTTGAAATAACATTAATCATAAGACTTAAGAGAGAGTTAAATGGTTGTTGAAAAGTAAAAATAAAGTGTGGTAGCAAAAATTATTCAAAAGTAAAAATAAGTTGAGTAATAAGTATTTCATCAATAAATTGTAATGGTAGTTCTAACTTATATTTTCTATATAAATCTGGATCACCCTTAAACTTTGAAAGATTATTGCTTGAATGGATGTTGCTACCAAAATATGCTGAAATAAATATGACAAAATAATTATTTCAATTCTCGATGATGGCACATATATATATATATATAATTCTAACAGAATATTATATACCATTTTTAATTAAACATTAGGGCAGAGATAAAGCAGATTCTTTTAGAAATAAACCACCGAAAGCTGATGGATTTCAAATTGTCAACTGAGCAGCTGTACAGTTCAGCCACCATATGACCTAAAGCTTCCTTTTACTCTTCGTTCAATCCAATCCATTTTACAGAACTTTGTTGAGAACTCTGTTTTAACATTCTCTCCTTATTAAAAGAAATGGGGATAAACATTGATCAACTGCTATTACTACAATATGGAATCAATTAATCAGCAAAGTATTGAAGTCTCATTTATATAATGATGCCAAAGCATGATCCATATTTGGGCCAAGGAAGGTCATAACCCTGTCCCATCAGAATTCTTGTTAAAATAGACACATCATCCTCTTTCCTAAACACTGTTGGACAGTCAGACCCTTTGCACTACTTCACTAATGGGAAAAAACAAACAAGTGGCCCTATTTTTACTTTTTAATTTTCAAAAGACTAGGTGACATGTTATATCTGGAATGACTATACCTGTCAAGCCCAAGGACAGAGTAGTGATGTGACAACGGAGCATTTGCGCTGCCTGAAGGAGTCTCACCAAACTTACTACCGTGATCTCTGAATGAAGTGTCTTCTTTCCAGTACCAGTCATTCCTTTGGAAATGCTGATGATATGCACCTGGACCGTGTTGTTGCCAGCTATCATAACTCCTTTTGAATTTATTTCTCTCTCTATTGAAAACACTTTGCATTCGCCTAATTCGCTCCTAGAAAAAGCATAAGAATTGATTGATATGAAATACACTTAGTTATCTTACAGAAATTTCCAGCAGAGATGCAATGCAAGAGCAAACCATGCTTGCAGAAATTGAAAAAAATTGAGATCTTATCTTCAATAAAAAATTATTAACTTAATTCTTAGTTCTGTATCGGGAAGGCAAGGAGTTAGCTTTATTCCTCGATAGAAGAACAAGTTATGCTCAACTTAGTCTCTGTTCAAATTTTGCAAAACAATATAAGAAAAATTGGAAAAGAAAATCCATGAAGAAATACAATAAGAAACAAGGGTCTTAAGTAATGTAGAATGTAAACCATTATGTATCTACAAAGTACAAGAGCATAGGCACAGTTTGATGAAACTATAATATCATTCTCTTGCCTGCTACTGATGTTCAATTTCAGCCAAAAATTCTAACATCATTTCCAAGAACTTTATGAGATCCTTCTTATATACTTAGAAGAAGTTTGTCTCCTCTTCATTATACACAAGGAGGCACCGGTCAACAGTTTATATATACATATGAATATAAGTATATATTTATATATACATAGGGAGAATGAAATGTCAACCTATGCAGATGGAAATGTCATCCAAGATGACGAGGACCAAACACATTTCGGCTGCAGTTTGCTCTCTTATTTACATAATCATCACCCATTTTATTTGGAAAACCCCCAAATATACCAAGAAAGAAATATGAACTTCCTACAAAACCTGAAAAGAGAACCCCAGAATTTAAATGGTATGATATATTCCTTCTGAAAATCTATGAAAGAAATTATACAAATAGTCATTTTTGGAAAGAAAAATTTTATTTCAGGACTTACTGAAATTAATTGTTGAGATAGAGAAAAGATCAAAGAAAAAATATGAAAATGTTTCTTTGTTATCATGTGGAGAAATCACCAACCACATCAATCAGGCGGTACTACAATTGTGCAATGGTCTTCAACTCAAAGCAAAATTGCAGAAACAAAATTTAACTACCAGAAAAGAATTAGAAAGTTGGTGTGAACAATTGTGATTCCCGAAAATTCACTTCCATATTCCCAAAAGAAAAGAGAAATCCAGATGGCAGCATACATCTCAAATATACAAATCGTCCAAAGGAAATTACTCCGAGAAACTTCAGAATCAAGAACAAAAAGAACCCCCAAACAAAATCCTTTCCTTCCAGAAATCCAAATTCCATCAAGGTACAATTGCAAGAAACTTGGCTGTTATGTGGAATTAGAAAAAGATGCCAAGATCTTAGGTTTGGAGAAGAAATTAATTCTCTATCAGTCAATCTTCTTAATGAAGAAAAATCTAAATTTTAAGAGATGATGAAATATTCATCATAAGAAGAAAATTCTGAAACTGAATAATCCAAGATTCTTCAGATTGTCTCTGAGGACTTTGCCACTGTAACAAACAAGTTGCTACTATAACAAATCAATTTTCCTTAATCTTAGATTTAATTCACAAAATCCAAATTCCAACAGATAAGAAAATATATCTTCATAAATTAAATAAAAGTGATTAACAATGATAAATCTACCTCAAAATCTAAACCATCACCCAAAACAAAACTTAGAAAAACTGTAGGAATTTTCCCCTCTCCAAATAACAAAATTTCCAGCTCTAATTTACAGTACAAGATCAAACAAATAATAAAAAAAGAACATCTTAAAGAAAATAAAAAACAAGCAAAAAAAGATGTTTTAATTCTTAAATTACTAAATCAAGTTTTAAAAGAATCTTTTGACAAAAATCCGCCCTAAAAAAATCTGAGGAAGAAAATTCCTTGTTCAATTCCATCTCCTGAATTATATACCCAAAAATGGCGTGTAAAGTTTAATCTGGTCATCGACAACTTCAAACTTTCATTCATTGCCCTTATGTAATCTAGAACAATATGAACGGCATCCAAGAGGTTTAATTCTGTGGAAAATAAGGCTGATATTGTGCAATAATTCTAGGAGTTAGTTAGCTGAAATCTTGCTAAATTATTTAGGATGATTTGATTAGATTGTTAATATGTAGGGATTTTTTCTATTTTTAGTCAGATGCAGGCAATCTTCTTAAATCAAGGGATTTGGTCTAGAATAGATTATTAGGTTTCTTTTTTTCTTTTCCTTCATGATCTCCTACAAGAAGGGAACCATGTAATACTATTGAGAATAAGAAAAAAGATAACAGACAGAAACATTTTTTTTCTTCCAACATATGTTTCAGTCATTTAGTTAGCATGGTATCAAAGCCAAGTTGGCAACTGATCCTCTCATTTGAAAACCTTAGCTAATTACTCACCATGTCAGACAGTTCGTTTGATATTGCTCCCTCCGAAACTACTCCTAATGTTTCCTCGCGAAATATTGAAACTAAAGCATCTGATACACACTCAGTTCAGATTACAACTATTAGATTAAATGGAGATAATTTTCTGCGATGGTCTCAGTCTGTACGAATGTACATTAGGGGCAGAGGAAAGATGGGATACTTAACTGGTGATATGAAGGAACCAGCAAAGACAAGCCCTTTGTATGTTGCATGGGAGGCAGAAAACTTTATGGTCATGACATGGCTTGTGAACTCTATGGAAGAAGAAATTAGTTCCAACTATATGTGCTATTCGACAACCAAGGAGCTGTGGGATAATGTCAACCAGATGTACTCTGATCTAGGTAATCAATCCCAAGTTTATGAATTGACTTTGAAACTTGGAGAAATTCAACAAGGAGAGGATAGTGTCACTAAGTACTTCAACTCACTGAAAAGGGTATGGCAAGATCTTGATATGTTAAATGATTATGAATGGAAGTCTATTGATGACTGCAATCACTACAAAAAGATGGTGGAGGACAATCGCATCTTCAAGTTTCTTGCAGGACTTAATATTGAGTTTGATGAGGTAAGAGGACGAATAATTGGGAGGCGACCTCTACCTCCAATTAGTGAAGTATTTGCTGAAGTCAGAAGGGAAGAGCGCCGCAGGAGTGTGATGCTTGGGAAAAAGGTTGCTGGTGCATCTCTTGAGAATTCTGCATTGGCTGCATTTGATGCTAATAATAACAAGAATCTCCCCTACCAGCAAAGGGCAGATCAAAAGCCTAGAATTTGGTGTGACCACTGCAATAAACCTCGACATACTAGGGAAAATTGCTGGAAGCTTCATGGCAAACCTGCAAACTGGAAAAACAGCAAGGCTGGTGATAAACCTAGACATGTGTATCCCTCAGCAAATGAAGCCGAGATAAGTCCATTCACCAAAGAGCAGATGGATCATCTTCTCAAACTGCTAAAATCAATCAAAAGCCTAGAATTTGGTGTGACCACTGCAATAAACCTCGACATACTCGGGAAAATTGCTGGAAGCTTCATGGCAAACCTGCAAACTGGAAAAACAGCAAGGCTGGTGATAAACCTAGACATGTGTATCCCTCAGCAAATGAAGCCGAGATAAGTCCATTCACTAAAGAGCAGATGGATCTTCTTCTCAAACTGCTAAAATCAATCAAAAGCCTAGAATTTGGTGTGACCACTGCAATAAACCTCGACATACTCGGGAAAATTGCTGGAAGCTTCATGGCAAACCTGCAAACTGGAAAAACAGCAAGGCTGGTGATAAACCTAGACATGTGTATCCCTCAGCAAATGAAGCCGAGATAAGCCCATTCACTAAAGAGCAGATGGATCATCTTCTCAAACTGCTAAAATCCAATCCTTCACCTGGTACTCCTAGTGTTTCTCTTGCTCAAACAGGTAGTAACCCTAATGCTCTATCTTGTAATTCAAATTCTGCTCCGTGGATTATAGATTCAGGAGCTTCTGATCACATGACCTCTAAATCTCACTTATATAGTACCTATTCACCCAGTTTTGGCAATGAAAAAATTAGAATTGCTGATGGTAGTTTCTCACCTATTGCAGGAAAAGGTTTAATAAAAATTTCTGAACAAATAGAGCTAAAATTTGTTCTTCATGTTCCTAAACTTGCATGTAACCTTTTATCTGTGAGTAAACTATCCAAAGATTCTAATTGTCGTATTACTTTCTTTGATTCTCACTGCGAATTTCAGGACCAGAACTCGGGGAGGATGATTGGCAGTGCTAAGATGATAGAAGGTCTTTACTACTTTGATGACAACCCTTTCAATGATAAAAAAGCTCATGGACTTGGTGGTAGTCGTTTAATTCCTGTTAATGAGCAAATAATGCTTTGGCACCTTAGGTTAGGTCATCCTAGTTTTCCTTATCTTAAACATTTGTTTCCTACTTTGTTTAAAAATTTGGATTGCTCATCCTTTCAATGTGAAAGTTGTTATTTATCAAAAAGCCACCGTGCTACTTATATCTGAAAACCCTACCGTCCTTCAAAACCATTTTATTTAATCCATACTGATGTTTGGGGACCTTCAAAAATTAGCACAGTCTCAGGAAAAAAATGGTTTGTGACTTTCATTGATGATCACACACGGTTGTGTTGGATATATTTGATGAGTGAAAAATCTGAAGTGGGAAAATTATTCAAAACCTTTTACAATATGGTTGAAAATAATTTTCAAACAAAAATCAGCATATTACACTCTGATAATGGACTAGAATATATTAATGAATGCTTGGGAAGTTTTCTAAATGAAAAAGGTGTTCACCATCAGTCCACATGTTGAGATACCCCCAAACAAAATGGAATTGCTGAAAGAAAAAATAAACATCTTCTTGAAGTGGCCCGTACAATGATGTTTTCTATGCATGTTCCAAAGTATTTATGGGGAGAAGCAGTTCTAACAGCATCATATTTGATTAATAGAATGCCAACACAAGTTTTGAATTTTACCACACCTTTAGAATGTTTCAAGAAATTTTTTCCTACATCTAGAATACATTCTGATTTACCTTTAAAGGTGTTTGGCTGCACTGTTTTTGTTCATATACCTAACACATTTAGGTCTAAGCTTGATCCTAGGGCTGAAAAATGTGTTTTTATAGGTTATGCACCAAACAAAAAGGGATACAAGTGCTACAACCCTCAAACTAGGAAAACTTTTGTTAGCATGGACGTCTCTTTTTTAGAAAGTCAGCCCTTTTTTGGCAAAAATCATCTTCAGGGGGAGACAGAGAATAAAGACAACTTTTGGAGTATTTCTACTCCTCTACCAAATCCAGTCCACAACATTTCTGAAGCACCAATAGTGGTAAAAGATGTTCAAGATGTTGAAAATTTAGGAGATCCCAATCTTCCGTTGCCAAGTATAGATGTTTCACAAACAGGGAAGGAATTACTACAAAAGGATCCTGAGCTTCTGGTTTACACTAGAAGGAGAACTCATCAGAATAGTAAAGATCAAGCTATCAATTCAGCACAAGACCAACCAAAATCCTCAAGGGATGGATCTTTGCAAATTCCAGGTAATCTTAGCCTTATTCCTCTTTCTACTCCAATTCCTTCTCCAATTTTGTCTCCTAACAATGAGTTTCCAGATCTTAATGTTCCTATAGCTATTTGCAAAAAACCTCGTGTTTGTACAAAGCACCCAATTGCCAAATACTTATCTTACCAGAGGCTTTCTCACAATCATAGAGCATTTATAACTAAAGTTTCTCACTTGTTTGTTCCAAGAAACATTCAGGAAGCTCTGGGTGATCCAAATTGGAAACTAGCAGTTATTGAAGAGATGAATGCTCTTAGAAAAAGTGGCACTTGGGAGGTTGTTGACTTGCCGAGAGATAAAAAGATAGTTGGGTGTAAATGGGTATTTACCATGAAATGTAAAGTTGATGGAAGCATAGAACAGTATAAGGCAAGACTTGTGGCAAAAGGATTCACCCAAACCTATGGAATTGATTATCAGGAGACATTTGCTCCAGTGGAAAAAATGAACACAATTCGGGTTCTACTTTCCCTAGCCGTGAATTCAAATTGGCCATTGCATCAATTGGATGTTAAGAATGCTTTTCTAAATGGAGATTTAGAAGAGGAAGTTTTTATGAGCTTACCACCAGGATTTGAGGAAAAGTTTGGTGAAGGTAAAGTTTGTAGACTGAAAAAGTCTTTATATGGACTTAAACAATCTCCGAGAGCATGGTTTGAACGTTTTGGGAATGTAGTAAAGAGCCATGGGTATTGTCAAAGTCAAGCATATCATACTATGTTTATAAACATTCAAGAGAAGGAAAAATTGCTATCTTGATTGTTTATGTAGATGACATAATTTTGACAGGTTCTGATGATGCTGAATTAGAAAGATTGAAGCGGAGACTAGCTGATGACTTTAAGATCAAAGATTTAGGAGCTCTAAAATATTTTCTTGGGATGGAGTTCGCTAGATCAAAGGATGGTATATTTGTTAATCAACGTAAATATGTTCTTGATTTACTTGGTGAGACAGGTTTACTTGGGGCCAAGGCATCTGAAACTCCAATTGAACCTAATCGAAAGCTTCAGTTTGCTAAATCTGAAGAGGTGATGAACAAGGAACAATACCAAAGACTTGTTGGAAAGCTGATTTATTTATCTCATACACGTCCCGACATAGCTTTTGCAGTAAGCATGGTGAGTCAGTTCATGCATTCACTAGGACCTGAACACTTTGATGCTGTTTATAGAATTTTGAGATACTTAAAAGGAACTCCTGGGAAAGGATTGTTATTCAAAAACCATGGGCATCTACAAATTGAAGCCTACACTGATGCAGACTGGGCAGGGAGTGTTCTTGATAGAAGATCTACTTCTGGCTATTGTACTTTTGTTGGTGGAAACCTTGTTACTTGGCGGAGTAAAAAACAAAATGTGGTGGCAAGGAGTAGTGCAGAAGCAGAATTTAGGTCAGTTGTCCAAGGAATATGTGAGGTGATTTGGATTAAAAGACTCCTAGAAGATTTGAGGATCTCTAATCCCTCACCCATGAAGGTGTGTTGTGATAATAAAGCAGCTATTTCGATTGATCATAATCCAATTCTCCATGATAGAACAAAACATGTTGAAGTAGATAAGCATTTTATCAAAGAAAAAACTTGATAATGGATTAATTTGCATGGTGTACATCCCAACCACGAATCAGATTGCTGATGTACTGACTAAAGGGTTACTCAAGGCACAATTTGACAGGTTGATTGGCAAGTTGGCAATGGAAGACATCTTCAAGCCACCATGAGGGTGTGTGTGGAAAATAAGGCTGATATTGTGCAATAATTCTAGGAGTTAGTTAGCTGAAATCTTGCTAAATTATTTAGGATGATTTGATTAGATTGTTAATATGTAGGGATTTTTTCTATTTTTAGTCAGATGCAGACAATCTCCTTAAATCAAGGGATTTGGTCTAGAATAGATTATTAGGTTTCTTTTTTTCTTTTCCTTCATGATCTCCTATAAGAAGGGAACCATGTAATACTATTGAGAATAAGAAAAAAGATAACAGACAGAAACATTTTTTTTCTTCCAACATATGTTTCAGTCATTTAATTAGCAAATTCCTACCGATTATTTAGGAAATAGATCAAAGAAAGACTCTCAGTTGCCAATTCTATTAGCCTCAAACTCAACTTCAAGCTTCCAAAGGCACACATTTGCAATGATGGAAGCTACTTCAAAACCAATTTTGTTATCGTCAAAGATCTCAACTCTCCAACTATTCTTGAAAACCATTTTTCCGAATGCTCTACCCCATCATTGTTAGACCCCTAAGGAATCAAAACCACTATAATGGGAAAAGAAAAACTTTTCCAATTCCCAAATATCTAAACAAATATCAAAACTTTCCAAGATTCTTTTGTTTTCCAAGAAATCAAAAGAAACGAAAAAACCATTTTCCTCAAATATGATGTCTCTCATCAAAAGAATTGAAAAGAAAAAGCAGAATAATCTCTATGCCTCCCATCCAACAAAAACTTCACAGGAATAATGTCTGACCTTCCAAGTGCCTTTCAGGAAGGAAGAAGCATATTGTCACTCTCATGCACTAGATTTAAACAAAAAAAAAAAAAATGTCTCTACAAAGGCTTGGCCAATCCAAATGAACTAGGAACTTTAGAAAATTGTGAAATGGAAAAACAATGTCTTCTCAACAAGAGACTCATCTGCCCTTCAAAATATCCGTAGTCATGGCCTACTTTCTAGGTTTCAGAAAAATGCCAAATTAGAAAAAACAAATACCAAGATTACTCATCATTTATTAATCTCTTAACAATACCTTAAAATGGATTCGTTATTCCATCCTCAGTAAATTGGACCTTCTTAAAAGACTTTATTTATAATGCTAAAATACTTTCTAGAACTATATGTGATATTGAAACTACGTGATACCAAATAAAGACAGAATGTCAGGGAACTGGAAAATTATCAGATTTAGAGCTTTTGAAGGATCAAGAAGAATTTTTTCAAAGAATTTTGACTCCAAGGAATCTGGGATGCTAGATAATTTGATCGATTTTTTGTATTCCTTGAGAGAGGTTTGAACCAGAGAGTAGATCCATATAGGGCTGTAAATGGATATTCGAAAATTCATTTACCGTTCGCATCCGAATCCGTTTATAGGGCTATTATCCATATCCATTTAAAACGAATATTATCCGTATCTGATTAGTAGACATCCGACTATTAACGGATATGAATATGGTAAATGCCTATCCAATCCATTTAATATTCGCTCTGAATACATATCCATTGGATATCTCCGTTTATATATTTTTTATCCGTAATTTAATTAAATCCGTTATCCGTATCCAATAAATAATATTTAAAAAATTATAATATATAATATATTCTATTTTTATATATTTTAATATATATATATAAATAATATTTTAAAAAATTAACATATATAATATATTATTATACATAATAAATCATTTTTATTTGTAGATTATTAAATTTCATAACCTATATATAAATGAATGTATGTATAAATTAGTAATTAAAGAATTAATAAAAAATTTAGATGGTAATGATGATAATTAAATAATACTAAATCAAAAAAATTTGAAAAATTAATATATAAATGATAAAATTAATCAATATAAAATTATTGTTGCTTTACTTTATAATTAGTTTATATTGGTGTCATTTTATTAATATTAATTAATCATAAAGTGAATCAATAATTATAAAAAAATTAACTAAATTAAGAATAATTAACTTTTTAATTCTAAAAAAAAAAAGTAAAATACTAAAATTATTAACTAGCTAAGGGGACATTAAGATTTAAGAGGATATTTGAGAGAGCTTATAAACTTCTTAAAACATCTTATAAGCTCTTAAGGTAAGATGTTAAGAGTTCATAAGGTATCAAAAAGTATTTGATAAATTTTTAAAAAAAATAATTTATAAGCTCTTAAAATAAGATGTTAAGAGTTTATAAGCTCTTTTTATAAAGTTAGGAATTCCTAACTAATTTTTAGGATATTAACAAACTTTCTTAGTTTTAAGCATATTAATTATAAAATTGTCATTATTAACACTTTATAGGATTCTATATTTTATTTTATCTAAACACTTTAAGAAATAATTTAAAAAAAAGATCTAACAACTTATAAGCCCCGAAAATATCTTATAAAATACATGAGCTCATAAGACCTTTTAAATAAGTTTAGCCAAATACCTTCTAGAAGGTATTTGGCTAAACTTATTTAGAAAGTCTTATAAGCTCCTGTATGTTATAAGAAGGTATTTGGCTAAATTTATTTAAAACGTCTTATAAGCTCCTGCATATTATAAGATGTTTTTTGATCTCTTGTATCTTATAAGATATTTTTCAAATTTATAAGATGTCAAGTTTTTTAAAAAAAATAAGTGCTGCTTGGGTCAGCCCTTCAGGGGTCAAGTCTTTTGACAAGCTTTTCTGATGCCACCTTTCTTAGTAAAGGCTTTTGTTTGTGGTCTGCGATGGGTCCCGAAAGATGTAGTAGACGGAATTATAGGTCATTCGGAAGGGCTCCGTATAGTTCTATTTTAGGGCATTGTGGTTGTTCCCTCTCTTGACCGAGAAAAAGAAGTTCCAAAGGCATCTTCTATTCATATCGATTTGGGTTGTGCAAGTGAAGAAGAAGGGGCTAAGACTGATGCCATTAAGGCTTCAAAGTGTTTGGATAATAAGATCTTGGAGCTTATAAGGTATTAGTAATAACAATTTATAATTAATAATTTTAGAAGGTATTTGGATAAACTTATTTAAAACATCTTATAAGCTCCTGTATGTTATAAAAAGGTATTTGGCTAAACTTATTTAAAACGTCTTATAAGCTCATGTATGTTATAAGAAGGTATTCGGCGAAACTTGTTTATAACGTCTTATAAGCTTTTGCATGTTATAAAATGTTTTTAGATCTCCTGCATCTTATAAGATATTTTTCGAACTTATAAGATGCCAGTTTTTTTTTTTTTTTTTTAAATAAGTTTTCAAAGTATTTGGAAAATAAAATCTTGGAACTTATAAGATATTAGTAATGACAATTTTATAATTAATATGATTAAAATTAAGGGAGTTTGTTAATATTTTAAAAATAAGTTAAGAACTCCTTACTTTCTTAAAAAGTGCTTATAAGCTTTTAACATCTTATTTTAGGAATTTTATAAGTTATTTTCTTAAAAAAATTATGAAACACTGACATCTTATAAAATATTTTGAGAAGTTTATAAACTCACGCAGATTTTTTTTTAAATATTTTACAATATCTAGCATATACATAAAATATAAGATGAAAATATTATTTCATAATTTTATTTTGCAGATTTATACTATTATTAATTTAGAAAATGAATAAAATTTATCTAAATATAAAATCTCACAACTTTATAAATTTTAAACCCCAAAATATTAATAATAGAGAATATTTTATTGATTAACATTGTTATATCTACATATATAAAATTAAATGTCAAAATTCAATAGCCATCGTAAAAACTAATTTTTTAAAATTATATTAAAATATAATATATAAAAATATTAAGTATCAAAATATAAATCAAGGTCATATATAATTAATTAATGAATAATTAAATTTTAAATTTAAAAAATTAATTACTAAATTAAATATAAAAAAAAAATGTGACCAAATCACTCACTAAATCCTACCTCCCATTTATTCCAATTTCATTTCCCTCTTCATTCTTCACTCACGCTGCACAGCCCTAGGTACTCTATTCTTTCTCAGTTTCTCTTCTTCCTTTCTTTTTTTTTTTTTATATATATATATAAATGTATGCTGTTTTACACTTCTCGCTGGCAAAAGCACCGGCGAGATCCCGTCGCGGAGGCCCGTTGGCCTCCACGATGCCAAAGGAAGAGCCAGTAGATTTGCTGGCTCTTGGGGGAGGCGACGGGGCTGGCGTCCTCGTCGGCCAGCCACGTCGTTTTTGCTGGGTCGCGGCCAGCTGCGGCAGCCAACTGCCGCTGGTCGCGGGCGACGGGGAGGGACAGCAACTGCTGCGCCCCCCCCCCCCCCCCCCAAACGTGGAATTTCTCTTTGCCTTTTACCTCAATTTTTATGGGTTGATAAAGTTGATGGCTTTCTACCCAAGAAGAATTACTTTCCTAAATTCCTAGAGGCACATTAAGGAGTAGAAAATATAAATTCCCCAATTAGGTATCTAGAAGTCCAGGGTATTATGGAGAAATATTATTCTTATAGTAACAAGTATAAAATAGTAAGGATACCATAATTTTTCTTATTTTCTTTACTTCATCCAGTTCATGTCTCTATCAATTTTAGCTCCTAATAGTGGAATTTAAATGCTCTCAACTGTCTCATAATATCACCATATCAGCTGGTTGCCAGCGACGGGGAGGGACAGCAACTGCTGAGCGCCCCCCCCACCCCACCCCCACCAACCAGTATTTTTTTTTTTTATTTCCCCACCCCCGTTTTTTATTTTTTATAATTAATAAATTATAGTATGTTTTATTTAATTGTGCAGGTTTGAAATTTTGCATTTTTGGACATTATAAAAGGTAAATTATTTTAGTGTTAAAGTTATAATTAGATGAATTGTGATTATAAATTATGTTTTTTGTTTATATATTGGTAAATATTCTTATATGTTTTTTTTTTTAATTTTAATTTTATTTTATTGTTCAACAGGTTTTGAATTGAATTATGATGTCACATACTCCGGATCTTCCAGCTACTAGTGCTTCTACGCCATCTACTAATATTTTGTTTATTATGTTTTGCAGTGTTAAACAGATGAGAAGTTCAAGTATGTTCATGTTGTTGGGCTATGTGAAGATTTTTCTTGTATTGAAATTAACTTTTATTTTGTTTATTTTGGATTGTTGTGTTATGTATTTAAAATTGTTATTTCTTTGATTCTTGAGGAGATTTGTATGCTTGTTTGATCTTCGGAATATGCTAATTTTATTGTTTGTTTGTTGTTGTTTTTAGATTTTATTATGTTATTTATATGATTTTTTTTTAATGAAATTTATTAGAAAAAAATATGCATTTTATTATAAATTAACAGATTCAGATATTTATAAATGGATATTCGGAATAATTATAATCGAATACGGATATATCCGAATTCGGATAATATCCAGCGGATACAGATTCGGATGTTATAAGAAAAATATCCGTCGGATATGGATACGAATACGGATACAGTAAAACTTATATGGATACGGATACAGCCTATCCGATCCGTTTAATATCTGTTTACAGTCCTGGATCCATATACTTGGAAGAGTAACATTTTCCTCTTAGTGGTCCTTGGAATAACAAGGTAAAACTTAGCTACATCAATTTCCTAAACACTTTTTGTCTGGGAGTTTTAGTGTGAGCAACAACATTAATATCTAGACCTCTGTGTGGTTTTTCTAATGGAAGTGGTAGAAAGTTTCATAAATGTGTGACCAGCTCTTCATTCTGTACTTTTGATTTTTGGCATTTAAACCCAATTCAGCCAAGTGAAGCCCCATGAGACCTATGAAACCAAAGGCAACTGGGGCTACTGTACTTAGGGCATTGGTGAAGCTGAGTGAGGCCTATCAAACCAAAGGCAATAGAGTTACCCTTTTGTGTGAGGAGGAGAAAGGGAGTGACTTGTTGTAACATCCTATTTTTATCATAAGTTATTCATTATATTTCGTCTCTTATTTTAATAAGAATTATTTGATTTATCCATTATTCTTGAGAATTAGAGTTAGCTTGTCATATTGAATTTTATAATTAAGTTTCTATTTTCATAAATTAGTAGCTACCCTGTAGATAAATTATAAATTATATAATTATCTAGTCATATATATTACATTAAAGATAATTAGAGTATAAAATAAGGTATAGTTTAAGACAATTACTTTTAGAATCTTATCTAATTTATTTAGGACTAACTTAAGATTTGAGATCAAGCCAGGACTCTTTGTAAATAAGTAAAGTTTCCGTTCTCTAAATTGCAGGCCACTCTCCCCCCGTCTCTTCCTTGCACTAAATATAGCTCACTTCTTCCCTTTCCCAACCTGTTTGCTGAGAGAGAGGAACCCCTGCCACTCTAATCCACAAATCACCACCCTCTTCCCCTAAATTAAATTACGGTTCCCCATTTACTCCCAAAGTTAATTGGTCTAAACAGCCCCAAACTCTTCAGTAAAGTGAATCCTGCTTTGCAAACAATCTCCTGGCGCGTTAGGATATAAGGCACACTTTTCCCCAAGCTTCTTAATAGGTTGGTGCCTTCAATATATAATAAATCTCCCCTGTTATGGGGCAATCAAATAATAAAGAATATCCTGTTCGCAAGCCCACACCAACCAATACCGGATTCAACAGAACCTCGTTCCCCCTGTTGCCCAGCTAGTAAAAGCTATGACAAACACCCATTTCAATCATCTAAAACTCAATCTTTCCATCTTTAGATCACACATGCAAATATACCACTCGAAAGCTCTTTAGGTTTAGATTATTTCAGAGGTGCAAAGTCAAAAAGTTCATCTAAAGCTGACCTGCCATTGTTCACCTTGGAAACTGACAGAAACAGAGTGCAACTGTGTTTGCCCAAACTCCATGTTTTCAATCGTTTAATCACTCATGCAAAGCCACGGTTGGTAAGTTCTCTAAGTATAGATGCTCTTAGAGGTATTTCTCATTGGATTTAGAGTTGGATTATTGGAACTATCCTAATGTTGGAAAATCCCTGAAGTACTAAACATGGCAGTTTTGGGGTAGAGTTTGAAAGTCAAATTTTCTAGCCTAAGTTCATATTATGTGGGTAGTTTAAAGTTTGAATGTGTATTGTAAACTATATACTAAGTGATACATGTATATAAATTACATGTATTTTTTATGGTTGATTATATGAACTAGAAAAAAGAAAGAGACAGACTGACGAACTTGGTATGGATTCAATTCGAGATTGAAATTGGGAGTTTTAGAAGCTCATTGAATTTGTCCAGAAGCTATTTGTTGACATTTTGTTAAGTTAGTCACACTCTAAACTTTTAAGAATTATGAATTGATAGTATATACTTGATGAATTATTGAGATTACAAGGAAAGTTGAAAGATAGGACGTGTTATTTGGTTGAATTATTAGATGAAAGGTTCAATTGAGAAGTTATTGAGTTTGTATGAAGGTTGTAAGTTGTAACTTAATAAATAAGTGATTACTGAAATTGGATTGAATGATTAAATTAAATTATTAACATAAGATTATTTATTCAAGTACGATTAAATGAATTAGATTGAGTTAATCACATAGATGGATATTATATTTGAATTTGAATACTATGAGTTAATTTCATAGATGAATTATAGTTGAATTTGAATACTAGATGGGAATACTAACATGATGGATCCACCAATCTTGAGCCAGATCATCAAAATTAGGAAATTTTAATTGAGGAGTTTGATATAAATATGCTTATTGAATATGGTTGCAGAGTATAATGGATTTATGTTGGATTTCATATGCTAAGATTTACAATTATTTAGTCGGTCAATTTTGAATAAAATAATAATTAGAGGATATCATGACAATCAAATTAACAAAAGGTACTTGTTACTACTATTTTTTTTATTGATGTACGCATTGGTATTTGAAAGACTTTTTAGGACCACTTGCTTGGAAAGGTTGCTAAGGATTTTCTCTCCCTTATGATTTTTAGATTGGTATGCCTCATTTTGGAATATAACTTCATCATATGCCCATTTTTAAGAAATCTCTTTTGTAACGCTTTCATCATGAAGAGATTAAATCAATTGCATTTAATCATACTTCAATGAATAATCCTATGCAATAATTTAACTCAATTATTCATTCCAAAATTCAATGATCACTTATTTATCAATTTCGAATTTACCTATAAACTCAGTAACTTCTAAATTGCACCTGTCATCCAACAATCCAACTAATTAACATATTTGGCCTCTTAATTTTCCATATAATCTCCACAGTTCATCAAGTACATGCAATTCATTCATAACTCTTAAACATTTATGGTGTAGCCAACTTACCAGAATATTTACTAATAGCTTATGGATAGATTCAACAAACTTCTACAGTTCCCAATTTCAATCCTGAATTAAACTAATAGCAAGTCATGATTCTCCCTTCTTTCGTACAATCAAACTATTCCAATTAACTTAATCAACAATGAATCTGAAATTTGTACACATTCATTACTTACGGTATAGTTTACAATATATATTTAAAAATTTTAAACTTTCTATGTATTTGAATTTTGGCTTCCTCAGTTTGGGATTATTCCAAAATCTGGTCAAAATATGACAAGTTATAGTTCCAAGAGCATCTAAACTCAAGGAAATTTCTAATAGTGGCCTTACATGAATAATCAAATGGTGGAAATTTTGAAATTTGGCAAAAACAGTAGTTCTGTAAGCTTCAAGCTTCCATGAAGATAATGGCAGGTCAGGTCAACTATAGATAGCGAGTTCTCCACCGACTCACCACTCAGATTAGTTACACCCAAAAAACTTTCCAATAGTATATTTGCATGCATGATAAGATGACTGGAAAAGCAAGTTTCAGGTAATTGAAGTTGAGTGTTGGTTATGGCTTCATGAGCTAGCCAGCAAGTTTCTCTTTATTTTAGATTCTAGGGCTCTTAAAACCAATTCACTTTGGGGAAACATAGATGAAACCACTTAAAGTCACCTAAGGTGGTGGTAATGGTGGTTTGTGGATTGGAATTTGGAGTAGTGAGCTAAGACAGCTCAATGCCGTTTTGTGTCTCTCAGCTGACACTCAGCTGATAGGTTGGGGAAAGGGAAAGAAGTAGGGTGAATTTAGTGCAACGCGTGGGGGAACGGCCCACTATTTATAGAAAAGAAACTTTATTTATTTATTCAAAGTCCCTAGCTTGATGTTCAATATTGGGTTTTTATATAAGATTTCAAAAATACCTATTTTATCTATACCTTATTTTAAAATCTAATTATCCGATAATGTAATATATATAACTAGATAATTATATAATTAATCTAAGTATATCTACTATATATTTATTATTCATGAAATACAGATCTAATTATAAAATTCAATATTGCAAACTAAACTCCAATTTGCTAAATTAAATAGGGGACAAATCAAATGATTCTTATTAAAATAGGAGACAAAATATAATAAACCACTTACAGCAAAAAGGGCATGTTACATATACAGAGAAACTAAATTGATTTTGGTGCATTAAGTGGACGGGTTAACCTTTTCAAACAATTAAATCAGAGCCATTTGACAAACCTGAGGTCTGTTGTTCAAATCCTCTCAAGTGCACAACAAGCAGCATGAGACCCATCAAACTAGGGTTAACAGAGGCTATTGTACTTTGAGCACACATGAAGCCGCACGAGAAACCATCAAATCAGAGGCAGCAGGGCCACTTTTATTTGTAGGGGGCCGTACGCAACTGAAAATGATTGATCCACTCTTCACTCTAAACATTTGGATCTGTTTCATAAATTGGAGGCAACTAAATATATTGAGAGAATCCTAAGCCGATAATATCCTGTAGCTTATGTTCTTCAACTACATCAACCTCTCTTTTCAGGCCATCTTTGATTTTTTGAAATGAAATAGCTAAGAAGTTTATGTCAAGTACTCCAATACGCTAAGCCAAATTTTTGGATTTGCAAAGACCAGAATATATTCAAATATTACTAATACATCAAATGTCATCTTAAATAAAATAACTAACACACAGATAAACAAAAAGAATGTAATATGGACTCCTGGTAAGTCAAAGGAGAATAAAAACAGCTACGGAACAAATCTCACCACTCTCTCCATTTCTGCTTCGTATTCTTCCTGCATACGACGATTATATCTTTTCCGCGCTTCCTCTTGGAAACTAGTTCGAAAAGAACTACTTTTCCATGATGATTGAGACCTGCTCAACTTTGACAGTCCAATAACATTCAAGGTCAGTAAACTTTAGTCAAAAGTAAGCTAAGAGATGGTTGATCAAACGTAAATTTGGGCTGCGCATGCCAGTGTACTGCTAAAAATAATTAGCAAAACAAAAATTTAAACAAAGAATTGATACAGCTGAATGTTACCTGGTTGTAGATCCTATCGACCGTGCTTCGCAATTGGGTAACCTGTCACATTGATTAGAAAACTACAAAGTCAGTCCACAAAACCATACCAGATGCAAATCTTGAATCAATAAATAAATAGTTACAAACTTCCACCACCTGCATAGCACTTTCAGCAACAAAGGCAAAGTGCTTAATTATAATAATTAATAGAAGTGCACACACAGAAAACAATTCAATTTTTTTTTGTTTTTTTTCCCACAGAATTCCATTAGACAGGTATTGTTTTTTCAGATACTTATCTTTCAGTCAGGCTTCTCACAAGCAGGTTCTGCTTTCTAACATCACAGGCATCAGATTGAAAACAATCAATGCAAGTGGACTACAACAGAGTATCACCTGTCTCACAAATCAAATCCTGTTCACTAATGCTTTTATTTCAATAATTGTTTCTATCGTTTATAATACTATAATCATCTTCTTGTCGTTCACAACTGTCTCCTATGAATTGCAACCATGATAATTTCCTTCTATCAGATATCTGATTTGATTTGGTGCCAGTTGCTCTAGCAAATTCCCACTAGTTAGATCATAGCTCGAGCATTAGAGTTTTATCTCCTTTCATTCAGATAATTTCAGACTTCATTAGAGCAAAAGGACAGGGAAAGGAGACAGAGAGGCAGATACCAGCATGCACACACTACAGAGAGGGAGAGTCACAAAGGGGACCCAGGTTTCCTATTCTCATAATCTCTGGGCAGCTCTAAGAGATGCTTATTATGGCCACTTAGGATAGGAGGTCAATGCTTTAAAAACTACAATGCAAATGAGTTTTTTCTCAACTGGCACTCAGATATACTCTTAGGCTTCGTCAGCTATCACCCATCTAAAAATGAAGCAAAAGTCAACTTTGATGATTATTTTGGGAGAATTTATTTTAGAATGCAACAAGAAGGAGAAGAAGATCAAGAGCAAAAACAGCGTTCTGACTTCTAAGGAATCCACGAACATCAAGCTTTGAATGGTTGCATTGACTTATTGTTTCAAGTGATAAGATTACTGAAATTTAAACAAGCATACGGGATGGAAGATTTAAGTGTGACGTATCTAAACTACTATAGAGCGGTTTACTTGCCAGTCCAAAAGTTTCTTTGCTTTTTCTATTAAATTGATCCATGTAAAGAAAGTCGTGTATCAAGGAAGATTGTTATTCATGAACCTAGAGTATAGAAGAATTTGTAATCAGAAAGAGCATTGGCGACCTAAGATTGCAGCCAACCCACTTCGGTATTAATTAACTTCGTCTAATCAAGAAGGTAACTGGGCCACCATGAACCTCAAGCTCTGTTTCCTTTTTCTTCTTCTTCTTCTTCTTATTGCTCCAATTGAACAGATAGTAGTAAAATTATTTTCTATGGCTGCACACTGTGGCCTCTGCCTGAGACCAGCCTTTGCGTAGGAAGGGTTGTACTCGAAGGAAGTTTTTCTGTAGGAGGGGTTTCTAGTGTTAAAAGAAAACTTGATTAAAACAGAAGAAGCTTACAGCGAACGTGGTGGCAGTGGCTCCGATGAATCCAAAAATTAGAATTCCCCAAAACCTCATCTCCTCTTCTTTCTCGCTGTTTGCATGCGGCCAGGGTTTATCCCGACTCCGTTTACCGGCCTCCTCCTTGTTCATTCTTTCTCCACACCCCCCCTCCTCCTTCTTTCTTCAATTCAAGAATTTCGATCCGCTGATCAAAGTAACTCCGATGATTGAATTCAAACTATTGGAACGAACCATGCTCGCGTCCAAATTCAACTGAATGTATGCCATTTTCCTTTTATGCTGTGTGTGTAGAGGTGCGCAACACTTAGGCAATGTTTGGCATCAGATTTTTCTAAATAAATTTAAACATGGAGATGAAAATTGTTGTTTTAAAAAAATTATTAATTTTTTTAACAATTCTAAATTATTATTTATTGTATTAATTTTAAAAAATATATATATATATGCTTATAGATTTTAAATTATTTTAGTGTGAAAATGTATTTGTTAAAAAATAAAAATAATGTATATTGATATTTATTATTTTGATTATAAAGATAATTTTATAAATTAATTGAACATGGTTCAATAACTTAAATTAATTAAGTAAAAAGGCCTAAAAAAAAGTTAAACCCATAAAGAGGGATAACAAAATTCTAATAGACCTAAATAACCAAACAAAATCTATAAATATCAAGTTCTGAAAAGAACATGATACAAGAAATTATTCACAAAAAATCACAAACTTTGAAAAACTTTTGAGAATTAAAAATCTCTCAGTAGGCATTTGTTCTATGGAACCACGGATAATTTGGGTTTTGTTAATATTAAAAGTTAAATAAAAAATACTTTGATTAAGGTCATTTTTATAGCTGAAAATTTTACTAATACACTAGTTGAGAGATGATACTAAAAAAAATTAAAAAATACAAAAAAATTTTGGGGATCTTATTTAAAAATATCCAAACTCATTTACATTTTGTGAACTAGTCCCCACTCATCAATTCTGTGGTCTCAACTCCCCATTTTAATTTTATTTTTTGAGTTCACTCCCCACCCACTCAGATTATCCATAATGCCCCCGGCTTTGTTTGTTTAAGAATCGGGGCTTTTTACTAAACTTTTTTGCCAAAATGGTTTTCGGGAAGTGGGGTTGGGGAATGTGATGATTATTTCATTGTTTATTTGTATTTTGGGTGGTAGGTAGAGAATGAATTGAAAGAAAATTGTTTGTTTGCTTGTGTTTTGGGAGGGGACCAAATATCACATTAATAACTTTTTGGTTGAGTTTGTAGGGTGAAATGAATATATTAAAAGTATATATATGTGTATATATAGATGAAATGATTGATAGTATGTGTATATGCTTGTAATGAGGATAAAATGATTGGAAGAGAATTGTGCTGAAATGATTGGGAAAAAATATGAGATTTTTATTATATAGAATATATAATAAACACTGAATTTTTTTGTTTAATAAATACATAATACAATATGAAATTTGACATAAATTTTTTTTATTTATATTGGTTAAATGAAAAAATTATTTTAATTTATAATAATGATTATTTTTGGAAAAAAAATTATGATTATAAAAATCATTTATTACTTTTAAATCTTATTGAAATTAGTTTTATGTATGATAATATTTTATTTTTATGTTAGCAAAAAAAGTAACTTACCAACTTTTGTAATGAAGTTTAAATAAATAGTCGAAACAATATTCGTCAAGTTGTTAAATTTAAAATTTATAAAACTATTATTGTTAATAAATTTTTGTTCGGAAATAATTTGATTTATTAAAAAACTACCTGGATTTTTTTATTTCCATTTTCATATTTTTTCGAATATATTAAAATTTCCCTATTAATGCATAATTTTAAAATATAAATTTTAGCATTTCTAAATCAAAAGTCGGCAAAATCATATCCAGTTACAAGAAAATAAT
Organism: Jacaranda mimosifolia; assembly: GCA_018894105.1. Taxonomy (NCBI): domain Eukaryota; kingdom Viridiplantae; phylum Streptophyta; class Magnoliopsida; order Lamiales; family Bignoniaceae; genus Jacaranda; species Jacaranda mimosifolia. The sequence goes on from CM032123.1 coordinate 8,815,758, forward strand.
GTTTTTAATTTAATTTTGAGACTCAATTTTTTTGGACATTTTTTAAATTGTTTATATAAAATTAGGAAAATAAGTTTAATTTAACATTAAGTCAAATTCTATTATGTAACATACTCACTAATAACTCAAAATTATTCCTTAAAATTTTGGCCAGCGGCATTTTATTGTTTAATTGCAAAATAAACCGACTTATTAATTTTTAATTCATATATGTTGTCGCATATGATTATAGGACGAATAAAGCAACGCAATAAGAAAAAAATATTAGTAGTTATGACATTACACGATAGAATGGATTAAAGTTTTTGCACATCATTAGCAATAGAAACATGTGTGATAAAGTAATACAAGTACATGAAAATAGTCTCCTACAAGTGTTCGAAATACACAAGTAGACTCATACATGAAGATAAGTGCTACGGGGAGGGAAAGTAGCACATTCTTGATCGTGCAGTACTCAAATCGATTGTGTTTGTGGATGATGACAGTCGTGGTCTCTTCAATCAACGTAGGATATCGCACCAAGTGCTGACAGTACCAACTGCTGAGCTTCTGTCAATATTGAGAGAGTTACGAGCGATATCAGCGAGAACAATTGGTGCATGGACTTTATATGTAGAAATAGTAGAGAAATCATGTCGGCTAGAGTCCTAAAATTGGATGGAACTCCTAGATGCATCCGAGTCAGTAATGACAATGGGGTGCTCCAGATCATCTCCAGCACCCCTACGAATGGCAAGGTGGTCCATAGGTACAGGCTCGATAAATATCTCATGTAAATGATTAAATCTTGGCTTCCTTGCCTTGAAGTACATAGGCGCCTGTGGTAAAATCTATAAAAAGAAATATTTGTGCTATAGTTTTTTATTTTTAAAGCATGTCAGCAATTTTGAAATATTTATATTAATAACACATTTATTTACCTCAGTCAGTCGATCTCGTGCTCTAAGAGGCACATACATCACTCCCAAATCTGGGTCGCAGTACACATCATGGTCCTTCATTAGTGCATCCATGGTGTTGTACCTTTCCTTTAACTCATAAAACTTTTGAGTTATGAGTTTAGTAGTGTAAGCGCTGAAAGTGTCGAGTCAACTTATACACAAAACTTGGCATGCAAGCCGTAGCATAGACATCATTAGTCAACGACTCTATAGTGTTAGTATCTAACAACATATGAATAAAACGCTCTTCCACCTTTGGTGCCCATACATCAGGGAACTGACTGGAAGTAGCGTTTAATGATCTACGTCTACTCATGTCAAGACATACATTTACATAATTTCATTAGGACAACAATGTAATATATAAAAGAATAGCAAAACATGTTTGGAAGGTTTCAAAAGTATCCATAACTTCACATAACTTAATACATTAGTCTTCAATATCATCCAAGTTTATTTCCAAAACATTACTAGACATACTACTTACATTGGAATGTATGTAACAATCAAGATACTAGTAATTTCACAAGTACAACCATAACAAGTATCAAAATGATGAATATGGCAAATAGGACACATCCACACAAGGAAAGGACAACTAATATGTCATGACGAGAAAATCTGTCCCTGTCATGGTCATCTCCACTACGAGTGCCTGTACGAAATGAAACATCTCGTACTGATTATGGAATAGAATTACCACTATTCGAATCAGTGCGCACAGTAGGAAAGTTGGATGCACTGCATTATCTACTATGAGATGCGTGCTGGCCCTAGGTATCCAACCACAAGAAGGATCCAGGATGACTCCCACTCCTGGGGCACCTATAAAAGTACCTTCCATAGTTCGCAGGAGTTTTTGCCATGAACATGTGCACAATAGTGGTTTTTGGGTTCCCATCTTAGCTAACATGAGTCACAAAAACTACACGAAACTACTAAAGTTAAGCTCATTTTTCATATGTATACATTTGGTTTACAGTATTAAATTGCTAGAAAAAAAAAAAAAAATCAAGAACAACAACAGAATCATTACAATAGATGTGAAGCATACATAACATAAATAAAGTCAAATTTAACGTACACATACATCATCTCATATTTAAAAGTCTGAATAGTACATAAAGCAGTAATAGTAATGCAGGCACAGTAGAAGTCTAACAACATGAAAGCAAACAAACAAATGGATAATGCCTAGTTCATGTTCGCATCCCACATTGACAAAGCTATATGATTCCTAAATACCTCATGTGTATTTATTTCTGCATGATTGGGGTCGTTTTTGTGAAAAAAAGTTTGCCAGTCTATCTCTTCCTGAGTCAGTGGCTCGTTGAATATTTGATCATCTATACTGAATTTCTTGGTGAAATTATGCAGAACGCAATAGGCAATGACTAGGTCAGTTTGGTGGTGGAGAAAGTAATTTGGCATTCCCCAAGAGAGAATCAAGAACCGCTTTTTCAAAACCCCAAAACATCTCTCAATTGCATTCCTCAATTTGGAATGTGCATGATTGGACATCTCTCTGGGACTGTTATACACTGCATTTCCCCTAAATTCATCTAGGTGGTAGCAAGCCTGTCTATAAGGTGTTAGGAAGCACATATAATTTGTGTATCCAGCATCAACTAGGTAATATCTCCCTAAAATAAATTGAATGGGAAGACTATTAATTTAATCTATAACAATTACATTATGATGAGTTAGTATTTAAACGGTACTTCACCTGGTGGAGGAAATAGGAATGAAGGAGCACTTTGAATTGCACTGAATAAGACCATTGCATCATTTGCACTATCCTCCCACCCAGTGGACACGTATGTAAACATCAGGTCGTAATCATATATAACAAGAACATTATGGCAAGTATGACCTTTTCGTGAACGGTATACATTCTTTCTACTGGCTAGTACTCATGCATGAATGAGAGTACCATCTAGTGTATCGATAGCTCCTTATTCATGGAGAATAGCTAATATGGAATAAATATTACATCCCATTCATATTCGCTTAAAGATCTTAAGATAGACTTACGATACCAAACGTGAAAGTAAGGATAGAAGTCTGGATTGTTCTCAATTTGCTGAAGGACTTCATCAAAGTTAGGTCTACATATTACCTCGGGTGCCAGGTAGTTGATTCACTGTCTTGAGCGAGTGTTGGAAGTGCTCCATTATTGTTGTTTGTCGTTGGTGCATTCCGACAGTTTGCATAAACATAGCAATTTCTTCAACTACAGACACCTTTGACTTTTTTAATTGTTTCAATAGGCCCCGAGATGTTAACATGTCCACTAGTGCCCAAAAGGTGGGTTTTGTCATTTGTATGTTGTCATAAAATCTTCCATTGTGCCCATTCAGAACTTTGCTCACCCAATTCAATCCTTGGAAGGACGAAGTATTTTGTGGTATCCTCTCCCACAACAAGTTGGGGGCAATCACTTTAGTAAAAAAAATAGTTCCTTATATCCATTAGAGATATTGGTTCCTGGGGTCCCAGGGCTCCCCTCACTTTTAGGGTCTATGGGTGGGTTTCCATGAGAAAATGAGCTTACCATATTGACAACTAACAATGACAAAACCATCAATTACCACACGTATTAATGTAATAATAAAACCTCTGGTAATTGCAAAAAATTAAACAAGTAATGACATATGATATAGTTAAAAACATAAATCCATAACACACAGAAGAACATGGAAGTCTAAACATAAAATTAAAAGACGTCTCAGGAAAACAAAGTTAAATTTGTTTGACAAAGATACAACATAATTAGATAATGAGAAAAGCAACATATACTAGATCAGGCCATTGATGGAATTCTCATCGCTCGTGAGCTAATCATTCAACTCAAATTTGCTTCTCACAATCATCAAGCCTATTGAAAAATGACCACATGGTAGAGCTCTTCAAAGAATTAATGGCCTTGCCAAAAAGGCTATTGGCCAAACTATCTATCCAAATTAATAGACTTCTCGGCATTAGCCCCAATCCTATTGCTCTTGGCCTCCATAAGGTCATCCTATTGGTCCAGAGCTAATGATAAAGGGGTATCTTTCTTAGCTGCAGGGGTGCCTTTTCTCCTACGTGATGAACCACCCTTACTCCCGATTGTATCCGTTAAGTCCTCTCCACGACTGAATGATCTCCTCGATTGGCTGTAATTGCCACTCTTAGACGGTTGTGATTAGAACCTAGGCTGCGAACCTGCAACTACGCTAGATTGGAACATCTCTGTATAATAGTCGTAATGGGGCAGTCCATGCTCGAGGTGGTATGCATGATCGGGGATTTTCCTATAATGTTTGAATATATGGTATTAATCATAAATTAAATAAGTGAAAATTATTAAGTGATATGTTAACGAGTATTTACTAAAAATAATTACCATGACCTATTGCTGGATACGGTTTGGTGGGCCCATAACTGTGTTCGTCTCATAGTCCTATCCATAACCTGTATTACTTATGACCAATCGATAGAATAATTGCCATGCGACACGAAACCTACGCCACTTGGTTTTGCACTGTTGAACCATGTAGCTGTACCTTGGGTATAGCCTCTGATTTAGCTTGTTGCATATTTAGTTCCATATGAAAGTGGAGAAAGTAGTGGTTAGGAGCTGTCTCTGCATAAACCCCTCGTACGCAAGTTCTAAAAAAGACTTTCACACTCAATTGGCCATCTAGTGCTCGTGAGCCTAGCTGCACCAACACTAGGGATGGATGATGCTTCATTTCCCCTCGGGTACATCTAAATGTGATCACATTTATTGAACCTCATAATGGTTATAAATATAGCAATAATGGAATAATTTCATTAAAAAGGTCAATTAATATAACTTAAGTTTATAAACATATTCTTTAATGTATTATATATTTAAGTATAGATAAATACCATAATGAAAATTATCATTACAAAAATTTAGTTACCTAAGTATGTCATCTTACCTTATATCTATGATAATTATTGTCTTATACATATTGGCGATAAGGCAAAATTATCTATATGTGTTCTAGAGATACAATTACTAGCTAATGTATAAATCAGATAACCACTACTAGCCAAACTATATCAAGTTCAAATTTGTGCTATATTTTATCTCAAGAAACTAGTTAAGTAACCATCCTTGTGTATATATTAAATATGTTCTTAAAGTTTTTGTATAAAAAAATTGCTTCATTACCATGTTATACTTGAGTAATTTTGAGATATCAATTGATCTTTTCAAACCATCCTTGTGTTGGAAAATTTCCACCCCTTTAGATCAATAATTTTTTTCCAATCTACCAAATCTTGTTCCCCTACTTAGAATAAACTTCATTTGATGAGGGTTATTATTTTTAATCACATCCTAATAACTTTTGAAGACAACAATATTTGATGGAAATTCGGTAATAAAAGAATTGGAAAGACAACATTTGTAACAATACAAAATCAACATTTGAGGACAACAATATTTTTAACAAAAATTGCAGAGCCAACATTTTTAATAATACTAAATCTGGACACAATTACAAGAAAAAGACAATAAATAATAACCACGAAAAACACTTGTGGATAGAAAAATTTAAAAACAGAAAACTAATCCACATACAAATGTCAATTCCTAGTCTCTGTACAAAAATTACAACCGTTTGTCTTGAATTGTTACACTGCATGCCTATCCTTCTACAAAATTGTCATCCCCTAAAAGATGGTCATCAATTAGCATGAAGTCTGTTGCTAGCTTCCACCATAATCCATACATGAAGATTACCTCATCTAAATGTGGGGTTAAAGCATGTAGGAGTATGACACAAATATTAGTCATACCCCAAATATTGATCTAAATTATAATTTGTATTATAATTACACCCCAAACAAATTCCCAAAAATGCCATGAAATTTTAGATATTTAGACAGACCAATCACATGTTCGCACACAATACAAAGCTGCACAACTATGCACCAGTTCAACCAAATCACTATTTTTCGGGATTTTGAAATAGAAGCATTGTTTATAGGGATTTAAAAATAGAAAAACTCCATGAATGAAACAGAATCAATCGAAACAAAATCACTAACTTGAAACAAAATCAGCCGACACACTACATGAAACAGAACCACTCTTTTTAGGGATTTTGAAACAAAATCACTACATAAACGAAACAGAATCAACAGAAAAAGAATCATTCACTTGAAATAGAATCAGCCGACACAAAAATTTAAAAATAGAATTACTATTTTTGGGGATTTTGAAATAGAATCAGCCAGCAACCACTGTACATTGAAATTTGGCCAAAAACACTCACATCTTCTTTAAACTTTAGGAGACCCGAAAAAGATGATAACTTATGAAATTTAAAACAAAATTATGAGGAAAGAACACCGATGTGATTTAATGGGGTGATAAAAGTGGACCAGCCGTAGCTTTATACATATAAAAGTGGCCTTATTTGGAAAAAAACCACTTTCAATTGTAAGTCATACCTCTATCTATACACATATAATAGGGAACCTAAAATCTGTCTATCTAAGCTAGAAATATGTATTCAAATAGGAATAAGCATGGAAACATTTGAAGCACCAAATAGATGCACTTAAGCAAGTGAAGCTTATATCAGCAACACTTGATCTCACAATAAAGATGTGAGTTGAGGGTTGTTGGAGAACAAAGGAGTTCTTCAAGAACCACGTATAACTAATAAGTCACCATAGAGGTATACTTATTTCTCCACACGTAGGATGGAGAAACCCCAGTCATGGTGCTATTTCTAGTGCAGAAAAGAAAGAAATAAGCTCAAATTATAGCTGTTAGGCATCAAGGACACCAACATAATCACATAAAGTTTAAAACACATAACTCCACATCATATATACCACATTGACAACAATAAAAACATACTAGCACAATAAAAACATACTAGCATAATTTTTTTACCATAAAAAAATCAACATATAATGCACATAATATATAGGCCACTCACAGATGAACTTAAACAGGTTGAAGGTGAATGAGTCAATGCCCCTCTTTCACATACTCCTTCCCTTAAATGCTCCTCCCTCCAATTGTCTCCCCAACAAGATGTATTCCCATCCTCCGTTGTGCTCGTGTGTCGTGATATAATTTTACTGGTATTTTTCTGACTAGCAAGTAAATCATGAGGTATGTTTAAACAAGAACCAAGCCTTTTATATAAAAAAAGTTTTACTGGAACTCTTTAATGCAATATAGTGTGGGTAGGTGAACGTGCTAAAGTGGTGTGATTTGATATGAAAAACTATAAGTCGTAGCCTTTATAAAAGATGAATGAGTTATCACGCTCTCATACGGAGATGATATGACTATTCAAGTTGTCAACACCACTGCCATGCTTCTATTTGTGGTCATATAATAAAAGAAATAACACTCCTAGACATAGCCTATTCTGTCACAAAATGAGAATGGTAAATATAAAATGCACACTAAGCAGCTTTGCCAAAATACGTAGGGCAAAGACCAATAGATTAACTTCACAAAATTAAAATCATATTCCTATCACATGAAAGATGGAAAAATTGAATTACAAAAATACTACCTAACAAAAATAAATCATAACAATAGTTACATTAATCCCATAATAAATCTATCCATAAATCAGCAAAAGTGAAATAACACACTAACACTACGATCAAATTAGTACTTTTTAGGGAAGGAGATCATATATTCATATAGCCACAAATAACCCAAGGCAATGATCCCACCAAGTGTTCAAGAAAAAACTTATGTCCAAGAAATAACATGTAACTCAAAATTGTCCTTTATAAAAAATCTTTCACTGTAATAGAAAAATTAATATAGGAAAGTGAATTTTCATATGAATACCACAAACGAGGTCCAGAAAAGCAAACACAGTCAACCAATTTTTCCAATGTCATCGTTCTCCGTTGGATCTACAAAACCAAATGAACAAATTAGTATGTCTTCACAATAATAATAAACAATTGAGGCTACCCATGTCATAGGCCAGCATGAATTGAATAAAAAATAAAAAAAACTCCCTTCCTTTTACCGAATATGTGCATAAACAATCAGTACAGTACAACCTTTCTCCTAAAAACCTAAAAACCAATAGAGAAAACCCTAATATGATAGGGCATGCCGGTAGATCTCAGGGAATATCGATGAATATTCACCAAATAAGTCACAAACACTAGCAAAAGGGATTGAATCCCGTGACCTAGGTGTTGGATAACAACACATTATTGATCATGAAACCCATCTGAAAAATAGAACAGATACACCACTGAGCACGCATGAGGGAATAATTTGGAAGAAATAATTCCCTTTTTTTTTTCCAGAAAAAGCACAGAGGAATCGTTGAATAAAGGAGAGAGGAGAAAGTAATTTTAGGTGAGAGAGAGAGGCTACGACAGAACAGTGAGTAGGTGGGTTTGGAGATGAGGTAAAGAGAAAGGAAGTTTAATGTGATGGGGTAGCATAATAGAAATAGGAAGGGGGGTCTGCGAGAGAACAATGGGTAGGGTGGGTTTGGGGACAAACATATGACAGTTGCAGACATTGGGGAATGTGGCGAAAAATTGAATTGCGGGGTATTTTTGGGATTTTTGGAGTTATTTTGAAAGTGGGATTGGGGAATGTGATGATATATTTGTTTGTATTTTGGGAGTTGGAAAATTTTTTGGGGATTTCTAAACAAACAAGCCCCCATTTTACTTATTCTCTCCCTCTTTGTTTTAGTTTAGCACTCTCTCTCTTTGTTCTTTCTCTCTCCACCATTCTTTTCCAAAATGCTCTCCTGCAACTTTCTCCCGCGAACACATCAAGGCATTTTCTTCTTCTTTTCCCTTTCTACTACTGACAACTTATTTCGCATGCAGAAACCCAACAAAGTCTTATTATGAGCCCGAGTTTCAACAAGAAGAAACCCAAATAACCTCATTTTTCTCTATTTCATTTTGAATATGAATTTTTGTATTTGACAAGTAACAAAATCTTCTCAGTGAATACTAGAAAAAAGAAAGTAATTTTTCTTCAATTTAAGCTTAAAAAATATTTTTCGAGAGGCCAAGATGCTCAAAATCACTATTAGAAAGTTGTGTTTACAATAAAGAATTCCACATCTTATTAATTTGTATTTTATTGTATAATTTATACTATATAATATATTGTACTATTCTTTTACTGAAGAAGGGATGGTGAACAATTGTTTTTAGCTACTGAACATAATTGTATTTGGAGCTGTCCAGATTCATTTTTCATTTCTTCAGAAAGATAATACCTCATTTCAGCAAAGTAATACTTTATCTTTGTAGATATATACCCGACTTTAAAGTTTTAATACCTTATCTTTAACATTTAGTACTACATTAAATTGATTATATATTTATTAGTCGTATGGCCAAATTTGCCTTAATTTATTGATGAAACAATATATAAGATCATCCAAAATAATAAAATAGGATATTCACATGTTTAAATGGTTGGAAACACAATTAATAGTGTAAAACACCATTGTAGGTGGTAAAATATTTCATTTGGACATCAACATTGTAAGGAAAAATACAATTTCGTGGCAATACCAACATAATAAGGTCTAAAATATTTAAATTGAACGACATTTAAAATGTATAAAACTAATACTGCCTAGCAAAAATGTAATAACAATACTTCTTTTTTGTACGTAAATACTTGATTTCAAAAGATAGATAAATCATCTTCAACATCTAGTATTGCATTGGAGGGATTCTATACTTATTATTCATATAACATAATTTGCCTCAATTTATTTGTGAAATAACATATGAGACAATTCAAAAATAATTAAATCATTTATTCTTCAATTAATGGCTGGGATAAGCATGTGTTCAAATTGTTAGAAACACAATTATTAGTGTAAAGCACTAATATTAATGGTAAAACATTTCATTTGGACTTCAATATTGGTGGAAGAAATAGAGTTTCATAGCTATACCAATATAACAAGGTCTAAAATACTTAAATTGGATGATGGTTAAAATGTATGAAACTGATACTGCAAATCAGAAAAGAGTAATTGTTGAAGCAAAATAAATACTTAATTTATTTCACAGTATGCTTGATTATTGGAAAAAATTACTTCATGTTAAGCACATAATACAGCAACAAAGTACTTTAATAATGTGACATAGTGCAACTTATGTTATCCTTTCAAACTAGAATGCAACATCATGATAGGTGGTAAGTGTATCATTTTGATATCAATGTTGTAGCACATATAAGGTCTCATAACTATATTTGTCCTAGAATTAAAAAAATGATTCCATAATAATCAAACAAAGACTTAAATAATTAAATTTAACATAATTTCGAATGTATTTAAAACTACACTTTATTTTAGGGAAGTAATACCTTATTTGTCAAATTCAATACTTCATTATAGGAAGATAATATGTTTTTCTAGCATTTAAAACTTGAATCTGAATATATTAAACTGAATTTTCATAATCTAGTACGTCTTTAGAGTGGTTTTTGTAATGTATTGAGAATGATACTGTATATGCTGAAAATGATATAATGTTTTTCAATTCTAGTACTTGACTATGGATATATTATGTGTGGATTTCCATAATTAAGTACTTCTTTTGAGTGTTTTTATGCCATTTTTTTCCTTTAGCCGAATTTGCCCTAATATGATGGGTGAAACAACATATAAGGCTAATATAGTCATGAGATGTTCATTGGTTTTTAATGATTGTGTCAAAAGGATATATTTACCTCATTCATCAATGGTTTATATTAATATGAATGAGAACACAAGTAGTTGGATGTTGCTATTTGTGTTCTCAACAATTTACACATGTACTATCACGATCATTACTTGAAGAAAACATGATTTTAGTATATTAAAGGGTTTTAAGTGAATTCTGCCAAAGAAAAAGCAAGTACAGAAACACGCCATAAGTATAGAACAAGGTGAATTAAGTACAAAACTTAAAAGATCAAGTACAAAAAACTAAAAAAAGGTATTTTTTTTCCCTTCAATTTACAGTTTCATTATTAGTACATAAAATATCAAGTTAAATTTGTCTTAATTTGGCCTTTTGCATGATTATTAAACCATGATTTTACCTAGAACAGATATAATCATGAGAGGTTCATTGATTTTTAGTGTTGGTTTCGAAAAGATACATCTATCTCATTCATTAATGGTTTACACTAGTACAAACCATATCACAAATGGTTGGATGTGGACATTTGTGTTACCAACCATTTGAAGATGTACCATCACAATCATTATTTGAAGAAAATATAATTTTAGTGCATTAGAGGGTCTTATGTGTTGTTTCACCCATTGAATTGAGGTGAATTCGACAAAAGGAAAAGCAAGTAAAAAAACCATGCCAAATAAGTATAGATTTAAGCGAATTAAGTACAAAAGAATCAAGTACAAAAAACTTAAAAAATAGTATTTTCTTCTCGATTTAAAGTATCATTCTTAGTATTGTAATTTGAAATAAAATACCATTGTTTTAGATTTTTATACTTGATTTTTGCAATAGTATACTGAATTCACTCTTGTACTTACTTATTTTGCATGTTTGGTACTTGGTTTTCCTCTGACCGAGTTTATTTCATTTTGATGTGTGGAATCATACATAAAACCCTATAGTACCATAAAATCATATTTTTCTTCAAATAATGATCGTGCTAGTACGTGTTCAAATGGTTGGGAATACAAATACCCACATCCAAGCACTTGTGTTCTCCTTCATACTAGTATAAGACATAGATGAATGAGGTAAATATATCCTTTCAACACCACCATCGAAAATCAATGAACCTATCATGACTATATTAGTCATAGAAATAATATATCATGGTTTAATAATCATGCAATAGCTAGATTAAGACAAATTCAACTTAATCTCTAATGTACAGAGAATGATAAATACTGATTTTTTAGATTTTTATACTTTATCTTTGTAGTTTTGTACATCATTTGTCCTTTTGCTGTACTTATTTTGCGTATTTTGTATTTTCTTTTTCGTTGGCTGAGTTTACCTCAATTCGATTGGTGGAACAACACATAAGACCCTTTAATACAATAAAGTCATTTTTTCTTCAAGTAATGATGGTGATAGTACATGTTCAAATGGTTGGGAACACAAATACACACATACAACGATTTGTGTTCTCATTCATACCAGTATAAACTATTGATAAATGAGGTAAATATATCCTTTCAACACCACCATCGAAAACTAGTGAACCTATCATGACTATATTAGTCCTAAGACTAATACATGATGGCTTAATATTCATGCAATCGCCAGATCAAGACAAACTCAACTTAATCTCTAATTTACTAAGAATAATACTGAAAATCAACAAAAAGAATATCTATGTTTGGGACTTTTATATTTCATCTCTGTAGTTTTGTATTGAATTCACATTATTCTGTACTTATTTTTGCATATTTTTGTACTTGTTTTTTTTTTTATTTTTAATTTATTTTTTTGTGGAGTTTACCTCTATTTGATGGGTGGAACAACATAAGGCCTACTAACATAATAAAATCATAGTTTACCTCAATTCGATTGGTGGAATAACACATAAGACCCTCTAACACAATAAAATCATTTTTCCTTCAAGTAATGGTTGTGATAGTACTTGTTCAGATGGTTAAGAACACAAACACCCACATTCAACCACTTGTGTTCTCATTCATACTAGTATAAACTATTATATATCCTTTTAACACCACCATCGAAAATTAATGAACCTATCGTAATTATATCAATCCTAGAAATAATACATCATGGTTTAATAATCATGCAATCACCAGATTAAGATGAATTCAACTTAATCTCTAATGTACTAAGAATGATATTGAAAATCAACAACAAAAAAAAAAAAATTGGGATTTTTATACATTATCTCTGTAATTTTGTACTGAATTCGCCCTTGTTTTGTACTTATTTCGTGTGTTTTTATACTTACTTTTTTTTTTGGCCGAGTTTACCTCAATTCAATGGGTGCAATAACACATAAGATCCTTTAACACAATAAAATCATCTTTTTCCAAGTAATGGTCGAGATAATATATGTTTAAATAGTTGGGAATACAAACACCCATATCCAACTACTTGTGATTTTATTCATATTAGTGTAAATCATTGGTGTATAAGGTAAAGAAACCCTTTTGACACCACTATCGAAAATTAATGAACCTATCATGACTATATTAGTCCTAAGACTAATACATCATGCCTTAATAATCATGCAATTATCACTAATTCAATTTTGGTTCCCGTGTTTTCACTCGTATCACATTGCATCCCTAAGTTTCAATTTTTTCGTTCAATCTCATCCTTCCGTCAAGTCAACCGTTTGAAAGCTCACAGCAACCTCACGTGACTTGAAGAAGGCAGAATGTTTTCACGTGCTCTGCAGGTTCTTGAAAACAGAAAGCAAAGCCTGACTTGTAATTCCCAAATCTTTTCCCTTCCCAAACCAAAATAAACCATAACTTCTAATCCAACCCAAAATTCGACCATTGCTTCGATTGAAAGAAGAAAATGTTGCTGATTTAGAGGTATTTGAACCAGTGTTGAAGGTTCTACACCTTTGGAATATTGAAAACGAAGTTGGGGAAGGCTCAAATTATTTCACGGTGAATGGCACAAAGGAAAAACTCAAAGCTTGAGACACCAAATTATGGTAAGTTTTGTGTTCTCAATTAGAATACTTTGAGTAATTGAGAATTTTTTTTATGTTCAGTGTTAAAAATTTGTGCAGTAATGTTAATTTTTTTTTTTTTTTATGTTTAGTGTTAAAAATTTGTGCAGTAATATCATTATCACATAAAAAGCTACGATAGTTCAGGATTTCGAAGTGAAAAATCATCAATTAGATCAACATACCATGAAATTTCAATTCAGACCTTCGAATATGTCTTAAACTGGTGATACTGCACCATACCAAACTGAACCAGAAATTCAGTATGTCATTTTTGTGACTGGTGATGGACCTAATCATTAGTTCAGTTTGGCAAATTACATTTTTCTGGTTTACAGAACAGAATCAGTTTTGGATGGTGTATTGAAATGTGAACATCACACATAGAAAATTTACTGTTTGCAATATTTTTTTTTGTTGGTTGATGGTTGAGGATGATATACTTGCTAAATTTGATAGTGAGCATTTTTTGTATTTTTGTTTGTTATGTAGATTTGGTTGGGGATGGCATTTCTTTATTTAGTATTAAATTATATCATGGGGGGTTTAATGAGAGAAGATCCTATAAGATACTATGAAGGGGGTAACATAGATTTCTTTGATAATGTAGATGTAGATATGTTTGGGATGATTGAACTTAAGGACTATGTCAAGGAGTTAGGTTATGAAAAAGACAAAGTTAGAATTTGGCATAAGTATGGGCAAAGTTTGTGCATGGGTAGTAAATGTCTTAGTAAAAATGTTGACGTTTATGATATAGTGAATCATTTACCTAGGGATAGGGTGGTGGAAATTTATTTAGAGCATCTTAAGGATGGGAATGACCAAACCCATGGGGCAAGTGAAGTGCAAAACCAAAACTTTTCAAACTTAGAGGATGATATGATCAAATGATTGACTTTTCATTTCTAGATGAAGCCCCTTTGCCACAGGATTGGACTGATATTCTAGTCCAACCTACATCATCTCCTTCTAATTCTGTTTCTGATTCTGATTCCGAGTGTGATGATTTTACTGACAGTGATTATGACATGGAGGAAGATGATAGGTTATTTGATAGGTATGTTGATCTGGATGCTGAGTTTGATGGGGTGGGAAAGGGCAAGGGAGTGAGTGATGACATGTATACTAGGATGGAGGTTGGGGAAGAAGATGAGGTTGAGGATAGTGATGAGTTTGAGAGTATGATGGGGTCTGATGAAGATGAACTAAATCCTAAGTATCCAAAGTACAATCCTAAAACTGAAAATAAGAACCCTGAATTGAAACTAGGTCTTATTTTTAGTTCAAAAAGTAAGGCTAAGTTTGTGATTCAAACACACTGCCTTAGGAGAGGGATGGAGGTTTATTTTTGTAAAAATGATAAAAGAAGGTTGAGGGCTAAGTGCAAGAAAGAGGGCTGTGAGTGGTATATACATGTATCACCTATGCAAAATGATAATTCTTGGCAAATAAAAGCTCATAACCTTGTGCATAGCAAGTGTTCTTGGAATTACAATAATAATACCCTTAAATCTGGGTGGCTTGGGAAAACTTTCATGAAAAAGTTTAAGGATAATCCTATCAGATTATGGGCATGTATGACCAGCACACAGTTGATGTTCATCAAAGGTCTTGTAGTTGTAGGAGGTGGGATTTGACAGGCGTACCATGTAGGCATGCTATTTTAGCTGTTTGGTGTAGGAATGAAGATCCAGAAGCATATGTGCATGATTTTTACAAGGTCAACACATATTTAAGAGCTTATGAGCATGTTATTTATGGAACGAATGGTCCTGAAATTTAGCCTAAGAGTGATCTGCCAGCCCCGTTGCCACCATCATATGAAAATAGGCCTGATAGACCTAAGAAGTTGAGGAGAAGAGAGCCTGATGAGCCACCAGCTCCTTCCAATCCAACTAAGCTTAAAAGACTCCAAAAATCTTTGAAATGCAGTAAATGTGGAGTATTACGCCATAATGCAAGGACTTGTAAGAAAAAAGATGAGTCAACTTCTGCCTCGCATGAAGGACAACATGAAGTTCCTCTTGAGATGACATTTGGTGACTCTCAACCCCTTGCTGATGTTTGTAGTAGTGCTCCTTCTACTACAAATGTCAATATTGGTGGTTCAAGAAAAGAGAAATTGCATGTAAGCTTTAATTGATATATATTCTTAACTATATGCATTTTTCTTATTGTCACTAACAAACTAAAGTTTTGGTTTTTCAAGTTAGAAAGAACTTGTCTATCAAGATGAAAAGGAATTCAAACAATATAACTTCTTTAGATGGAAGTATCAAACTTTTTGCTTTTATACTTTTTTGGTTTTGTTTTATTTTGTTTTTCATGTTTTTACTCACATGTTAACCATTACAATGCACATGCTAGTCAAACTTCAAACATGAATACTCCCGTGATTGTGAGAGGTGGCATGAATTTTGTAACAATTTCTAACTTAAAAGCTATAGTTGGAGGTCAAAAGAAGAAGGAAAAGGATGGATCCAAAAAATGTGGAGGAAAAGGGAAGAGTTTTGAGGGTTGATTAAGTTTGAGTGGATTGTAATTGATTGCACTTTTTTTTTAGTAATTTGGTGATGGATGGTGATGAATTTGTGGATTTTTTTCCTATTTGTTTTCCCATTTTTTCTTTAAGTTACTTGAAGTTTGGCTTGTTGGGATTTGGTTAGTTTCAGAAATTTGAACTTCTGCTAGAATTTTGCTGCATTCTGTTGAATCTGGTTGTTCAGAATTATTGGTTGAGTTTTTGGCTTTTGTCTTGTGGATGCAATGGTAGATGATTTTAGGATGTAATATGTTGCTTGTTTTGGCTGTGGCTGTCACAGTTCATGCTTTTTGTGGTTGGCTTTGAATAGATTGTTGGCATTATTTCTATTGATTGGCAGATTGCTTTTGTGTTGGTCTCCTTCTTTTTCATTTTATTTTTAGAGAGAAGTGTTCCATTGTTGATATGAAAACATCAGCAGCTCTAAATTTACAAGTTGAGATAAGTTAGATCTTAGTATTTTTATGCCATTTCCGGAGTGTACACATAAGATTCACTCCATAAAAATGAGCCATTTGCCAAATCCATAGTTAGCATTGCTCTATTTCCTCCAGTTGAAGGCAATTCTACCGGGCTCTCATGGGAAGTGAGGCATCATTCAATGGAACAATTTTTTGTTGGGCTCCTACTTGCAAACGTTTAGTGGAACAATTGTTTATTAGTTTAAGTTTGCACTTGCTTTTCTTTGAATTAATTTGGTGACATGCCCAATGGATATTATTTTGTATTTAAAGAGCAATTTGCCAAAAGGTTGTAGTAATCAAATTACCCTTGAGGTTTAACTTCCTACCAATAAGCATAAAAGTAGCATTAAACAAACATTACAAGAACAAGAACAATTACATAAGTTGCAATTTGTTCACATTTTTTCCTAAATTGCTATCTTTTAACACCAAAAATCTTATCATTATTGCAAATAAACCAATAATAATTGCCAATACAATTAAAACACAAACTTTTTTCTTCTTCAATGCATCAACTTCTTGCTCTAGCAACTTTATTTTCCTCTTCATTTTCCTCAATTCGGCCTCCATTTTTTCCTCATTTATCAAGGATTCATTTAATTGCTCTTCTAATTTCTTTTTTTTTTTGCCAACAATCTAGGAATTATTTGTTTGGACCTAGGGCACATTTCAGGGTCCAACCATATGAAAACTCCACAATAACCCCTAGTCTGGAAAAATAAAAAATAAAGTATAATTAGTTTGTTAATTACAAATATAAACTAGGTCTAATGAATAAAATGAGGACTTACCCCATATTTTGGACATGCCCAAAACCTCCTTCCAGGATTCAAATTTGTCCAACTAGTTTTCAATGGGAGTTGTATCCCACATCTACAATAAATTTCTTCCCTTTGTGTAACTCCACTATTAAAACCACTTGAAGAGGAGGAAGATGCCATTTTTTTTTGTTGGCTAAATAATCACAAACAAACTAAAACCTAACAAATTTGGAGTAAAATAGACTAATATGAGAAGAAAATGCGCAGGAAATGGACTGATCTGGTAGGAAATGGCGCCAACAATTCCCTCCAATTATCAGCCGTGAGCTTTCAAACGGTTGACTTGACGGAAGGATGAGATTGGACGAAAAAATTGAAACTTAGGGATGCAATGTGATACGAGTGAAAACACGGGGACCAAAATTGAATTAGTGACATACTTGGGGGACCAAAATTGATATTTTCCCACAAAAAAAAAATAATTTTTGGGATTTTTATATGTTATCTCTGTAATTTTGTACTGAATTCGCCCTTGTTTTGTACTTATTTCATGTGTTTTTATACTTACTTTTTTTTTTGGCCGAGTTTACCTCAATTCAATGGGTGCAATAACACATAAGATCCTTTAACACAATAAAATCATCTTTTTCCAAATAATGGTCGTGATAATATATGTTTAAATAGTTGGGAATACAAACACCCATATCCAACTACTTGTGATTTTATTCATATTAGTGTAAATCATTGGTGTATAAGGTAAAGAAATCCTTTTGACATCACTATCGAAAATTAATGAACCTATTATGACTATATTAGTCCTAAGACTAATACATCATGCCTTAATAATCATGCAATCATCAAATTAAGATAAATTCAATTTAATCTCTAATATACAAAGAATGATACTTGAAATCGACAAAAAAACTCAATTTTTAGGACTTTTATACTTCATCTCTGTAGTTTTGTACTAAAATTGCCTTTATTATGTACTTATTTCGCGAGTTTGGACAAAGAAGTTCTTGTGACCTTCTTATCTCCACTAATATCAAAATATTTGGACTTCTTAATAGCATGTTGAGAAAAATGCCTACAACATTTGCATCATAGTCTCAACACAATCTTATAGGTTGTTTTTACTTTCGTTTTGAATACCATATTCTAAGAAAATAATACTGTTATGAGGTAAATGTATCTGTCCACCACCACTATTAAAAGCCAATTAACCTATCATATGACTATATCAGTTCTAGGACTAATACATCATGGTTTAATAATCATGCAATATCTTATCTAATAAAATTCAATTTAATCTCTTTTGTACTAAGAAAGATACTGCAAATAGACCAAAAAAAATATATATATACCGAATTTTGATATTTTTATACTAGATCTTTGCATTTTTGTATTGAATTCGCCTTGTTTTATACTTATTTGGTGTGTTTTGTACTTACTTTTTTTTTTTACCGAACTTACCTCAAATGTGTGAAACAATACATAAAACCCTCTAATACAATAAATCATGGTTTTTTAAGTAATGATAGTGATAGCACGTGTGCAAATGGTTAGGAACACAAATATCCACATCTAACAACTTGTGTACTCATCCATACTGGTGTAAACCATTATTGTATGTGGTAAATGTATCTTTCCGACATTACCATCGAAAGCCAATGAACCTTTTAGGACTATATTAGTCCTAGGATTAATAAATCATGGTTTGATAATTATGCAATAGCTTAACTAATTAAATTCAACTTATTTTCTTATGTACTAGGAATGATACTATAAATAAACAAAAAAAAATTACTATTTTTGTGATTTGCCTTGTTCTGTACTGGATCTTTACATTTTTATATTGAATTTGCCTTTGTTCTGTACTTATTTAGCATGTTTTTGTACTTGATTTTTCTTTGACCAAATTTACCTCTATTCGATGCGTGAAATTACACGAAAGACCCTCTAATACAATAAAATCATATTTTATTCAAGCAATGATCGTGATAGTATGTGTGTAAATGGTTGGAAACACAAGTACCAACATCCAACCATTTGTCTTCTTATTCATACAAGTCTAAAGCATTGATTTATGTGATAAATATATCATTTTGATATCATCACTAGAAAGCTAATAAAACTAAAAATTATCGTTTGATAAAAAAAATATAACTTAAATAATTAAATTCAACTTAATTTCTAATGTATTAAGAATTATACCATATACTAAAAAAAAATACCATTTTTTTTAATTTTAGTACTTGATTCTAGATATATTATATGTAATTTTCATAATCCAGTATGCCTTTAGAGTGTTTTTATAGTTGCTTTTTCTTATGGCCGAATTTAGCTTGTCTGTGTTGCATTAAAAATTATTAATATTGGTTTATTGGTATGTATATATTACTATTATTAATAAGTGCAAATGAGTGTGTGCACAATGTGCTAGCGCGTCGTTGCTTTGAATGATTGTACTACATGCATTATTTATTGTATTCAATTTGTCTGTTTGTTAATAATTCTATGGACCCACAATGGCAAGAAGAAAATAGGTACGTTTTCTTCATTTTTTACATTTTTTTCTTTCTTTTGATTTCGTTTAAAACCGACATTGTTTTAAACTCTTTTTCTTTTTTTAATAAAAAGGCTTCTTAATGTGATTGTTCTGTATGTACTGTGTGCTTGCCGATTTTGTTTCTTTGTTAATAATTACATGGGCCCACTATAGAAAGTAAAAATAAAATATGTTAATTTCTCTCTTTTTTTGTCTTTTTCTTATTGTTTCTGGTTTTTTTTAAAAACGATGCCAGTTTTGCAAGAGGGAAAAAATTAGAGGGGCTTTATAAAATTGTTTAGCATTTTTTGTGCTTTTCTTTGTGCATCTGATTTGTTTCTATACCTACTAATTTTTTTTTCTCTGATAAATATTTGACATTTTTTGGCTATATTGAAAGGATGGTTCTCTCTTGGAATTTAAGATTTTCATTTCTCCTAGCAATTCCTACAGTTGTTGTTCCATTTCAGCCACAAGATATGTTTTTTAACTATTTTTTTGGGATGTTTTAGGGTTAGATATGGTTAGAGTGACATTTACCATAGTTTATGTGATTTTTCTGTGGATGTTTACTCTGGTTTCTTTACTTTTGATTCACCTTTGGTTAGCGCTTGAGAAGATAGGCTCAATAGAATTTTTAGATGCTGATTAAAAAAAAGAAAAAAGGGTTTTGAGTGCATTCTTCTATTGTGAGGGTAGGTCTTTTCGAAAGGTTTTCAAGTTTTTTTTTTTTTTCCTTGTAAAAACTGCTTTCAGATTTTGATATTTTTGGATAGAGTTTTTATTTCTTTGCATGTTTTCTAAATTTACTTAGAGTATTGTTATGGTTGTTTGGCGGGTAATTGTTTTTGGCTTCTTCTTTTTTTTTCTTTATTTTGGGTAATAAGTTAAGCATTTTGATTGTTTTTTGGGTAATTAGTTAAGGATTTTGATTCCCCTTTATTTGGTGTCCGATAAAACAACCTTATTAAGCTTTTTCTGTCAGTTGGTCATGAAAAAAGGGGCTTTATATGTGTGCTTTGACTGTGATGATGAGTGTTTTGGTAGGATTTTGTGACGTGAGTTCTTTTTGGGCTTAGTTTTCTTTATATTCTTATTTTGTTTGATAGTTATGTACTATTCAGTAGTTTTTTTGGCATTTAGTTAGGTTATACTGAAGACTTTTGGGTGGGCAATTGTTTTATGTATTACTTTTGATTTTGTGTAATTGATTAAGCATTTTTGTGCATTTTACGTATAGTATATGCTAAAAAAAAGAATTTTTGCATTTTTTATTGTGGCTATAGATCTTGGTGTTTAGGAGAGGGTTTTTGGGGTTGCCTTTTTTATACTCAAACTACTTAAACAATTATTTTTCTTTTGGGATTATGGGTTCTGTATTTTTCTTTGTTTTTTGTATAACATATCAAGTTTCTAATATATGTTATTCTCCAGTGTCTGATGTTCTACCTGTGAGTTTAGTGTTTCTAGTAAATTTAGAGAAATATTGGTGCATTCTTCAAATACAGGTGAGGGTTCTAAATTAAAAAGAAATCTTAAATGAAGTTGGTTAGTTTTATTTATTATGTTTAGGCATTTTTCTGTTTCTATTTTTCATGTTATAAATGTTTTACTTATTGGCTTTTTGTTTGTTTGTTTGTTTGTGCTTGGTATTCTTCAACTATCTAAGGTGATTGAAGTGAAGTTGCAGGTAACCTTGTTGTCTTTTATAAGTAACAATTTTTTAATCAATTTTGATGTGTTCTAATATGCTTGTGTTATATATAAGTTTGTATAAATATGCATTGCAAATGAGTTTCAGGCTATATGATATAGTGTTTCTTTCATAGAAAATTATTAATTTACTTTAAATTTTGTTGAGTTTTTCATAATATTTAGATCTATATTGCTGCTAATATTTATAAAGAAACAAACCTTTGTCGTTGTCCTTTTAAAATGATTTTTTTTTTCACCTTCTCAAATTTCTTATAAGTCTTAAATGAGATATTTAAACCAAATAAGTTATTTATAACATTTTGATTGAATGTAAAATGGTTTATTTTGAGTATGTTGAAGTAAAATGATATTTAAGAATCTATTAAAAAATTTTAGAATTATGATGTAGCATTAAATCCTATTAGAAAATTTAATGTATTTAGAATAGTAGATTTAATGTGAATTTTGATGTTTGGTTGGAAATGTTTTTTTTTTGGCTCCTCAACTAGGTGTGTACATTGTTTGGGAGGCTACAGGCTATGATCCAATTAAGTTTAGTAATTTTTATAAGATTTATGTTCTCAGTGTATGTGAATATGGTGTATTATTTTATTTGCTTTATGTATTATATTTGTATATTTTGTTACGCTATATTTTGAGATTATAAAATTTATTGATTGATATTTTCTTACTAGATAGAAAGTTCTTCTTGATGAAATAACTTGTTATGGGAAAAAATGATTGACTTTGTTTTTCAGTACTTAAATATTTATTATGCTAGATATTAAAGAATTTATAGCATTTTATTTTTATTTTCATAAATTGTTTAGTTATGATTACCATCTACCATTGGGAACTCTTGATATATCTTTTGCTTTGATAATAATGTTCAAGAGAGCTTGGATTAGTAACAACCATCATGTACTCTTAGACACTCTTTGTTTATCACCATAACTCTTAGGTATTGTATGCCAGAGCCACAAAGAAATTTTGTTACTAATAGCATCAAATTTATTTACATGATTGACTATTTTTTGGAGAATACATATATATATATATCATCGTACAAGAAAGTTACTGACTGGTGACTTATGTTGCATTCTGTTTGTATTTAGTTTCTAAAAGTCTTGACGTAACAATTTATTTTTGCACGGTAAATAGAAAATTGCTGCAGAACTAAGGTAACAAGTGGAAGCCATTTGTGTTTGTCTAATGCAATCCCTTGAATATGGTGTTGATATATATATATATGTATGTTCTTGTTTAACAATGGGAATACAAACAGTATTAGCAATAATTAGTTTATTTTTGCTATTTCTTATGCATGTTATCACAGTCAAGAAATGCTTGAAAGATACCAATGGTTGAAAAGAGAAATGATCTTTTTTTAAGGTCATTTTTTCTCTCTTCTTTTTCTTCTTTTTGAAAGATACCAATGGTCAAAAAGAGCAATGATATTATTACTTGCACTACAAGAAAATTATAAATTAATGGCATTAAAAAATGCCATTTAAATAGAATTATAGTGACATTTTTACATATAATGGCATTTTTAAGAAGTGCCATCTAGGTGGGTGTAGCTAAAGGTATGAATGTCACTATTTTATTCTTTTTGTGGCATTAATAAAATGCAACAAGAAATGGATTAAATGACATGTTAAAATGTCACAAAAAGTATATTAAATAACAGGCTAACATGCCACAAAAATTGCATGTACTGAAGTATTAAAATGCTACAAAAAATCTCTTAAATGACATTATAGCATACCATAAAAAATGCAATAAATGACATGTCAAAATGCCATGAAAAGTTTTTTTTTCCAATGATATATTAACATGTTGCAAAAATTTCAACAAATGACATATTAAAATGTCACTAAAAGATTCTTTAAATGACATGTTAGCATGCCAAAAAATAATATATTAATGGCAGACTAAATATCACAAAATATTTTTTTAGATATATATGTTAACCTATCCCCGACCACTCCCCAATTGTGATATTTCAACATGGCTCCATTGATCTTTATAAGATTTGAACACATAATCATCTGTTTGCAAGAATATGAGTTTACCATCAAGCTATCCATCAATTTTCAGTATAATTAAAGATATTAATTTATTTGTACAGTTTAGAAGTACATTTACTCAATTATTTAAATATATGAATGCGCTCAAATTTATTATATGAAATACACTAATTTTTCCTTAAATCAAATAGGATATCGATACATTAATGGTATAATATATATATATATATATATAAATTTTATAGTTGTTGATGTACCTATTTATTATTTATCTACTTTGCAATATTTTTTTTATGTTGCATCATGATCAAATTATGAGTGACTTTTTTTTTTTTTTTAAAAAAAGAAGGTAAATGTTGGTTGTTTCAATAAAATGCCACTATGTTTTTACAATATTTAGTAATCAATTGACACTAAGTATTATATTATAGTGATATTTTTTTTTACTACTATCACTATATTACTTTAATATATCACTAATGTACTGATTAACTATTGTGGCGCTTTTCCCATTGTATTACTATCATTATATTACTTTTATATAGTGTCACTAAATAATTTGTGGCATCTTTTTCAAACGACACCATATTTAAATAACATAAAAAAAAATTTAAGAAAAATTAGTGGCATTGGTTGAATGCCTTTGAAATACATTTATGTTGGCAATCTCAATCAAATGTCATCATCTTTATTTGTCATTTATTAATCAAATGCCATTAAATATTATAATATAGTGGCATTTTTGAATAATTATCACTATACTACTCTTGTGTGTCACTACACTATAGAATGTTATTAAATTAGTGCCACTAAAATATTTTGTGACATTTTTTCCTAAATGACACCATAAATAAATATGAGTGACCTTTTTAAAGAAAAATTAATGGCACTAGCTAAATGCCTGTAAAATATATTTTTGTTGGCATTTTTAACCAAATGTCACTATCTTATACGCCATTCAATAATCAAGTGCCACTAAATATTTTATTATATTGACATTTTTCTAAGACTAACACTATATTTCCTTTATGTGTCATTATACTAGAAAATACCACTAAATATTTAATGACATCTTTTTCAAATGACACTATAACTACATATTAGTGGCACTAGTTAAGTGTCTTTAAAATAAATGTATCTTGACATTTTCAATTAAATGTCACTAATTTATTTGCCATTTATAACCAAATGCCACCAAATATTATACTATAGTGACATTCTTTTACGACCATCACTATCTTAATTTTTTGTGTCATTATCTTATAAATGTCATTATGTTGATTCCACTAAAGATCATATTTGTTGTAGTGTTGTTTGAATGTCTAAATGCATGAGAGGTTTTATCTTTAAGTCAATGATTTGGTGCTTGGTTGTTTACATTTTAATTTTTTGTTATCTTTTTTGTTATTTTAAAATTGAAAACTGGGTGTGTTGTGCCCTTTTTTAGAAAATTATTTTTTTTAAAAAAAAAAAATCCATACCTATAACCATTATTTTCAAATCTATCTCATGGCTTTGAGTTTTTGTCTGGTATATTTTGAATGTTTTTGGCAAATCAGTTTTAGGGAGTCGGATGAGTGAATGTAATGTATGCTTGCTTTTATTGTAGAAAGTAGCTGAAAATTGTTTTTCAGTATAGGGATGTCAATGGAGCGGATTTTAATCCGAATTCAATCTGAATTCGATTCGATAATTTAGGATCTTTAACCGATAAAATATTCGATGGCTATGATCCGATTAAAAAAATTCGTAATTCGAAATAAATGGAGCGAATATGGATCTGACTCGATCCGATCCATTAATAATCCAAATCTGAATATATGTAGTATTACATGTATATATAGTATTATACATATATATATACGTAGGATTATATAGCAACGACAAAATGAATTTTTGGATGAAAAAAGTAATGAGCTTCTATGCAATATATTAAATCAGTTGATTTTTCATATAAAATGTTAGATTTGTAGGTTATCTATATCATAATTGCATCACTTGTTTATCTATTTTTATAAAAAAAAATGATGCAGAAAAAATAATGAGCAGGAGCTGAATGTTGTGATATAGAAGAATGCAATGCAAATTTCAATTTCATTGAAATAAGTTTCTTTTTTTTTTATAAAACTTTAAGTTTATAATTAATTAATTAAAAAATCAAGTATATATGCATTTATAATATTAAATATGTACTATTATCAACAGCAGAACCTAAAATACAATGATATGATAAATGAATGTGATTAAGTTATATTCTATTATTGCTTTTATATGATAAATAGACTTGAAAATTTATTCGTTAATATGTTGTGTGTATGTTTTTTTAAGAATGAATGTTTTGGATTTAGATTCTATTAATTTTTTAGAAAAATAACAAATATATGATTTTTGGGAGTATTCGGATTCGGATCTTTTTTCGGATATCCGATTTTTATATGAATTCGGATATGGTTATAACAGTCAAGCTCCTATAGGATCTTGGGTCGGATTCGGATATGGTATATCACTGTAGGATTCGAATTCGAATCCAGCATGATCCGATCCGAATCCGACCCATTGACAGGCCTAATGATGTCCTTCAAATGGATTTTTCCAATTTTCTCTTTAATCAAATGGGTTGTGTAAGAAATTTTGTAGCCCTATTTTAGAAAATAGTCATTTGAAAGTCCAAAAACAGATTTCCAGTATCCCAAAAGCCCAAATCAAATTTCTTATTGATTATGTAACTAAACGTGGGTCTTCTTGGGCTAGAAATGATTTTTTTTTTAATTCTCTTTTTTTCTAAAGCCTAAGAATAGTTTTCCAATATTCCAAAAGCCCAACTCAAATTTCTCTTTCTATGGGTTGGTAATTATGTAACTAATATTTGGTTTTTTGGGCTAAAAATAATTTTTTTTTTACTTTATGTTTTTCTTAAGATGATCTTTCTTGATTTCTCAACTATAAGACTCAAATCTAAAATTAATCCGTTTTCAAGTATATAAGTTTACAATCAAATTGCTCCATTATCTCTTAAAAATGATTAACTTTGATTCAAATTACATTAGATAGTCTTTTAGGAGTTAGTTTGTCAACTAGATAGAGTAACAAGTTACTTTCTGACCAACTTAGAAGCAAACAAATCAAACCCTCAATTTCTGTGAATTTGACTCTGAATTGAATTTTGATGAGTGCCCACTTCCTTTGTCACTTTTTCTCGACTCCCTTTATCAGAATTATATGTATGTAATTCATTTATTTTTTTGTAGAAAATTATTAGGTTACTTTCCATTTTATTGAGTTTTTCATATTACATATATATTGTTGCTAATATTTATAAAGAATCAAACTTTTGTTCTTATCTTTTTTTAAAATTGATCGTTTTTACCATTTCAAATTTCTTAAACATTTTGATTGAATATAAAATGGTTTATTTTGAGTATGTTGAAGTAGAATAATAATTGAGAATCTATTTAAAAAATTTAAAATTATGTTGAGCGCTAAATGCTATCAGAAAATTAAATGTGTTTAGAATAGTTTTTTTTAGTTGGGGGGGGGGGGGGGGGGGGGGGGGGGGGGGAGGGGCTCCTCAACTAGGTGTGTGCATTATTTCTTGGGGAACCTGCAGGCTATTAATTTGGATCAGAATTAAGCAAGTCTATTTTTTTTTTGTTAAGCTTTATGTTCTCTATGCATTAAATATGATGTATTGTTTTATTTGCTTCGTGTATTCTATTTGTATATTTTGTTATGCTATATCTTATAATTATAAAAAAATTTATTGATATTTTCTTTTTAAATAGAAAGTTTTTATTGATAAAGTAACTTGTTATGGAAAAAATTTATTGAAGTTGGTTTTCAATACTTAAATACTTATTATGTTGAATTATTAAGGAATTTACAATGTTTTATTTTATTTTTGTAGATGGTTTACTTATGATTGATTTTGTTGATTCGTGAAATATGTTACTTGTTTTAAGTCTTTACATTGATATATTTCATCTTCTTTTTTATTGTTATGTTGGTTAATAAATTGAAGTTTTTAATATAGTGATTTTACTTTGTGTCTTTTTTACATGATATTATTATATGTGTCAAAAAGACATATGAGTTCTCCGATGGATCGAGATGAACCAAGAAAGAGAAAACATAGAGAAAGCAAAGGAAGTTTATCAAAATAAGCTTCCTGAAGACAAGGCAAGGTTACTTGCAAGGTGTAGGGACAATATCAAGCTCGTGTGGAGAGATCGAGAGTGGTATCTTCCATAGCAAGTGAATCTGTTCATTTAGAAATTTCATGTAACAATGAAACTATTGCAATAGATCAAGTCTCTAATTCTTTTGAATCTACATCATTCCAAAATGTAACATCAATCAACTTTGCGTCTGCTTCAAATGGACAAGCTTTTGAATGTAATCAGGGTTTAACAACCTTTTTGAATTCAACTCCAACACCTTCTCGTTTCTTGCATTTGTTATCTATTCCTACATCTCCTTGGTCTTTGCCACTTGCCCTTCCTAGCTCACATTGTTATGCCAAAAAGTTTTTTTTTTCGGAACCTCTTTCCTTTTGTTGTGCAAATGGTGAAGTTTCTTTGTTGCCTATTTCTTTTAATCCAATATTGCATCATCTTTTTGTTGTAGACAAAATTGATCTTGGGCAGCATTTTAGAAGAAGAGTTTGAACCTAATAATAATGGGCAGCATTTTAGAAGAAGAGTTTGAACCTAATAATAATAATAATAATAATAATTTTGCTCTTACTTCTATTGGAATGAAAACTGATCCTCATTTTTGTTGGAGTAATTGGGGCATATATACTTTGAAAGTTAATGGACAAGTATCTCACAAGTTAGAAGCTTTCAATAATTCCATTAAACTTCCAAAGTATCTCAGCTATTCCTTTCGGATATAGCTGAAGATATCAGGATTAATACTCTAAAGAGATATGATCTTGATCCTGATATTCTTAATTTACTAATAAGAGTATTGGCTGACAATCCATATTTCAAAATTTTTAAGTGCATACAATGTTAGCATAACTTACAAAATTTCAAAGCTATTTTACGTACTCATCCTGAATTAAACCAAAAAAATAATATTCCAATAATTCAACAAATTGTTGGAATTTGGGATGAGATAAGTGATGAGCCAGAGGATATGAATCGTGATATAAAAGTATATGGTTCAAATTCTGATAGCCATATCATTATGTATCATTATGGATGCTATGACCCATTACAATATCCGTTGTTATTTCCATTAGGACAGCTTGGTTGGCTTGCTGGAATTGAGCGTTGTACTCCATCTAATCATGTTAGGCATCATTATGGAGGGCAATATTTAGTATCTCCTGGAATTGGTCAATCAGCTAATGATGTTGTCAATATAGAAAATGAAGGTAAATTTATAATAAAATATAATTATTTTGATTATGTGTATGTTATGTATAATAATTGTATTAACAATTATTATTATATTGTTGTTGCAGTGTATGCTCAAAATAGGAACAAGAAGTCTAATCTTTCATATCGTAAATGCGTTGCTTATAGATGCCAAATATGCCAAAATGAATTTAATTGCATCCTTCATTTAGGAAGATTAGGGCAACAGTATAGCATTGATTCGTACATAAAAATTGAAATACAACAATTAGACTATTATAGAATGGAGCAACAACAGTTTGATGCAAAAACTGAAAGTTTGCAAGGAACTGTTGATTATCTTGGTGTTGATGGTGTGAATGATCCAACAAAAGGAGGGCGTATTATGTTAATGCCATGACTTTAGTTCAAAAATATGGGAATCCAGATCTTTTCATCACCATGATTTGTAATTCTAATTGGAATGAAATCAAAGAGCATCTTTTGGCAACAGAAGAGCCTCTAGATTGACTAGACTTGGTGGCACATGTTTTTTGTGCTAAGCTTTAAGAATCTAAAAATGAAGTTATTAAAAAAAAAAAAACTTTTTGGAGAAGTAGTAGCATATGTTTATGTTGTTGAATATCTAAAGCGTGGTTTGCCTCATGCTTATTGGTTTATCATTTTGAAACAACAACATAAATTAATTTTCCTATAATTATATGATTTTATTATCAGTGCTGAAATACTTGATAATTCCAACCCAATGCTACAATCTTATGTTATCTCTCATATGATGCAAGGACCTTGTGGCAAAGCTAATCCTAAAAATGTTTATTTGAGAGATGGAGTTTGTGAAAATTAATATCCTAAAGATTTTTGTGAAGTTACAA
Organism: Jacaranda mimosifolia; assembly: GCA_018894105.1. Lineage (NCBI taxonomy): Eukaryota > Viridiplantae > Streptophyta > Magnoliopsida > Lamiales > Bignoniaceae > Jacaranda > Jacaranda mimosifolia. Next base: position 8,845,683 of record CM032123.1, read on the forward strand.
GGCATGGAAAGTATTCATATCCTAATTATAGGAGACGAAATAATGGTCAAAAAGTACTTGTTCAAAATGTATACTTAGATAATAGATATGTTGTACCATATAATCCATATTTATTGGATAAATTTAATTGTTATATTAATGTCGAAGTATGTTCTAATTTTAAACTTGTTAAATATCTTTATAAATATATATACAAAGGCCATGATAGGATGTGTTACAATATAGTAGAAGATTCTTTTACTAATAATATTGATGAAATAAAAAAATTTCAAAGAGGTCGTTGGATTTCTACTGTTGAAACTTTTTGGAATATATATAGCTTTGATATTACTCAAATGTATCCACCTGTCATAATTTTACCCGCGCACTTACCTAATGGACAATATATTTGTTTTGGAAGAAGTCGGTCTTTAAATGAAGTATTATCAAATCTACTATTTGGAAAAATGATGTTGACAGAATTTTTTTGGATGAATGCAAATGATCCAGTTGCAAAAATCCTTGATCTTTTATATAAAGAATTTCCTGAATATTTTGTATGGGAACAAAAGTATTGAAAGTGGAAATTATTAAAAAAAAAAAAAAAGTTATTTTGGGAAGGTTTGTTGTTGTTGATCCCACATAAGGTGAACATTATGTTTTAAAAATACTTCTTTCAAATATAAAAGGATCTAAATCATATGAAGATCTTCTTTCTGTTAATAATCATCAATATATTGACTTTCGATCTGCTGCCTTACATTAGGGATTACTTGAATCATACATTTATGCCGAACAATGTTTAGAAGAAGCTAGCCACTTTCAAATGCCATATGCTTTACGTAAGCTTTTTGCAATTCTATTGGTTTTTTATTCCTCTCTTGATCCTAAACAATTATTTGAAAATTTCTTTTTTGTTCTTTTTGATGATTTTAGAAAAAAATCCTACCTTAAAAATTTAGAAATAGAAAATAAGACACTAAACAGTATTGATGATTTTTTAATGTCTATGAATAAGTCTATACATGATTATTCTTTAGCTCCTCATTTTCATAGATTAACAGAAGAAGAGAGATTTACAAAAGAATTAGCTTATGAGAAAAATATTAGTGTTTCTCATGAAGATTTATTAAATAAAAGAAGATTGAATGACATGCGAAAAAAAAAAAAAAAGCACTTGATTCAATAATTAATAAAATTAATAATAACGAATTTGAATAATTTTTTATTGATGATCCTAGAGGATCAGGGAATTTTTTTTATATAGAGCATTACTTGCTTATGTACAATTAAGAGGACATGTTGCTCTAGCTGTTGCAACAGCTGGCATTGCATCTTCTCTTTTGCTAGATAGTAGCACTGCGCATTCTAGATTTAAATTACCAATTGACACTATTGGAAAAAATCATACTAAAATAAGCAAGCAATCAAGTCTAGCAAAACTTATTCTTATTGCAAAATTAATTATTTGGGATGAAGCTTCAATGGCTAACAGGAAAATCATTGATTGAAAGATATTACTGATCAACAGGATATCCTTTTTAGTGGTCAAATAGTCGTATTTGGAGGAGATTTTAGACAAACATTACCAATAGTGCCACATTGAAACAAACAACAGATTATAAATGCAAGTTTTGTTTCATAAAAAATTTGGCCTCAATTAACAAAATTAAAATTACACGAAAATGTTAGAGCAAGAGACGATCTATCATTTACTTCATTCTTGCTAAAAGTTGGTGATGGTACTGAACCATATATTTTTGAAGATAATATTTTTATTCCAAATGATATTTTTTTGCCATTTATTGACCACAATTCTTCTATTCAACATTTAGTTAATTATGTTTTTCCATGTATAGATTCATTCCCATATGAACCATATGATTTAGTTAGTAGAGCAATACTTACTCCTAAAAATGATTGCATTGTGGAAATAAACAATTTATTAATTGATAAGCTTCCTGGAGTACCAACTGAATACATTAGTTACAATAAAGCTTTCCATCCTTATGATCAAGGTCAATATGAAGATTTTTTTAGTTTTGTTGTTTCAAGCAACTTAGAGCCTGTTTGGATTCATTTTCATGGGGTATTTTCATTTTCAAATGAAAATGAAGAGAGAAAAGTTAGTTAGAATAGTTGAATTTGAAAATGAGTTTTATTTGGATGTGTTGTAGAAAATTATAGATTTATATAGGTTTATATATGTGTGAAAATGAGATGTATTTGGATGTTGAGTGTTTTTGTATTAAAATTTATGTAGTTTTTGAACTTTAATTGATGATGTGATGTGTGATTGTTTGAAAAAAATATTATAATTATAATTTGAATTTGAATTTTTAATGTTTTTGTTTTGAATGGTGTATGAAAAGTATTGGGAAGATAAAAAATGATTAAGGTAATGATAAGGGCTGAAAAGGGGATGAAAATGGAGAGAGAATATAATAAAAAATGTTTTGAAAATGAAAATATATGAGAAAATAGTGTAGATAGTGATAGTTTTCTGTTATCATTTTTAGGCAAAAATGAAAATGGGTTGTGAGAATGAAACCAAATAGCATCTTACCACCTCACAAACTAATTCTTAAAAAAATTGTCCAATAATGCTTTTGAGAAATTTAAATACTGTAGAAGGACTTTGTAATGGAACATGATTAATTTGTTGTAGATTGGGAGAGAACTTTATTGAAGCCAAAATAGCAACAGGAGACCATAAAGACAAATTAGTATTCATACTGTGAATTCCTTTAGAATGCATAGATAAAGAAAAATGTCCTATATTATTTAAAAGATTGCAATTTCTAGTTAAACCATGTTTTGCTATGACAATCAATAAAGTTCAAGGACAAACTCTTAATAATGTTGGTGTTTGTTTGCCACAACTAGTTTTTTCTCATGGACAATTATGTGGCTCCTTCTCGTGCAAAGAAAACTACCTCAGCAAAACTTCTTATTAAACTTATTTTGAATCAAGATGGAATACAACAATACACTAAACATATTGTTTATGAAGAGATCTTTGCTAAAACAGAGGTCGAGGAAGGGTGGTTGGTGACCTCCTATTCTCCTCTCTCTCCAAAGTGGCCCGCTTAGTGTTAACCATTTTCTTGATCGCGAACTTAAGTTTCCTATAGACGGCGCCAAATGATGAGGGTCAGAATCACGTATCAATGTATTAGGTTGGGATCCAGTAATGTCGACTAGGGGATTGTCGAAGGATAAGCTTCTAATATGTTGGTGTCAAGTCCTGCAATCACTAGCAAATGTTAGGCTAGCCGAGATGCCCTTGGCTAAGGCTCTTCGATGCTCAAGTCAATGTAGAATTGACTAGATAATCGAACTGGAGACTGAGGGCTCAAAGTAGGACATGGCATACCTTGCTAAAGGTAATGGATGGGGTATTATAGCCTTCTCCAAGTGGATGATAAGTCCGAAATGCCCTTATCAAGCATGAAGGACTGTTGTACTCACTGAAGGGTCTTTGGGTCTTCTCCTATATGTGTACTGTTCCAAGTGGCGCGCACTATTCTAGCACAGTTGAGAAAAGGTAGTACTGTGGTGGCATGCGCCATTAATGCGGGGGCACACCGCCTGATGGAGCATTCAATGCGGCTAGGGGCATTGTAGCCACAGTTTGAACTCCTTGGTCGAAGCGCATACTTCTTCAGGGTGCCTCCCCAGGCTCCAATCGACAGGATGTAACCTCATTGCGGTCGGATGAAATTTGGGGTGTACTCTGGTTATGGTCGACCATGATCTGGTTGATGAGGTGAACGCCTATGCTCATTGCAGTGGGTAAGGTCTTGCTGGTCGAGACCCGATCGATTGGTTGGGCCTATCTATGATTGGGCCGTCGTATACCGCACTGCTATCTTGGTCGAGTAATGTTGGGTTGGGCCTGTTGGGCTATCCCGTATCAATTATATTGCATATAGTATTCTAAATATTTATGCTTGAAAGAAAAACATGCAATTTTAAATCAATATCAATAGCATTATTGCAATTTCAAATTAAGAAATTATCTCTGTAGCATATATATATATATATATATAAATGTATCATCTCTAATAAATATTTGCTAAAGAAATCACAGTAATTAAATAGTAAAATGATAAATATCATTATGCATGTTTTTAGTATCTTTTATTATTTTGACTTAGTATACTATAGAATGTATATATATTTGATTTGATAGAAAGAAATATTGGTACACGAATTAAACTACAAATTGTAATATAAATTAATAAAATTTAAACAAAATTTTCACATAAAATTGATTATCAATTACTTACGTTTGTCAGCAACTCAATTGTAATACTATTCATATAAAAACAAAAATATTTTCATTCTTCTATTTCTAAAATATCTTATGATCTGCTATGTCCAAACATGAGTGAGTCAACAATTTTGATGAAAGAGACTTGAAAGAATAGAAGATAATCAATCAAATTGGTTTTTTAAGTTCATTATTATTAAATTTGAGTATAATTCTTATACTTCTATACAACTTTATTAAATATATATTTAACTTTTACATATTAAATGCTCATTTTTCTAACCAATCAATTAATTTTTATTATTAATATTAGCTTATTCCTGCCTATAAGTATTTATTTATTGTATGAAAGTTTATTTCTCATATGTAAAATACTATTTATGTTGTGCAGTTTAAAAATTAATCATCATCTTTATAAAAATAAAATAAAAAATTAATTAATATAATAGATTATCAATTTTTTGATATATGTAATTTATTCTTTGATCTATATTGCAGCACTGTTAATATTCATATTAATTCTATAATATTATTTGTTTGTTATTTATAGGGCACCCGGATTCTAGCCACTATATTTGATGGAGCCATAAAACAGTTTGAAAAAAACATTGTCTTTGTTTGATACATATATAATTTCAAATGCCCATGTTGTTGCTGCAAATCCTCTCTATGAGAATTATAGCCAAAAATATACTTGGACAATCACTTATCGGACAATGATTAAAAAGGAATTAGAGCATACTATCCCATTATCCGTTGCAATTCCTACTTTTCAATCTTTCAGTGCTCTTGCTCCAAATGATTGAAGAACTACTGTTGGTGAGTTAACAAAATAAATAATTTGCTAAGATATATAATAAGTTTTTATAAATTAATAATTCATGATTTATTGCTCACTTTCAGATATTCTAGCTATTGTGATCAAAAAATTTGATCAACGGACAATTGGAACGGCTCCAAAGAACTTCATCATCCATGAATTTGCTATATTAACCCAAGAGTATATCTTCTATCCACTCATTATGCTGTCAATATTTATTTCCAAATTTGTATCACATATTTAAATATATAAATTAATATATTGATTCAAGTTTAGTAACTGTTATATGTTTTATTAGGAACAAGCCTTTGATATACTCTCTTTGTGGAACAACATAGCTATATCTAAAGGCAATGTGATAATGTCTGCAGCTGAACAAATGCCTGTGATTAGTGCAACAAAATTAACTATTTCTACTGATTATGGTAAGAAATTTAAATTATTTCTTCTATATTATTTTGTTGGTAATATATGATTAATTTATATATTGAGTAAAATAAAATATCATGTAAATCCATTGTTTTAATTAAAATTATTTATAATATAATAATTTTTGTGTTTAGGAATTTCAGTTGAATCAACTCCATTCACCACGATAACAATTGATCCAGCCATTCCTTATGCACAGAGATTGAAGACATGGTAAGCTTTCTAAAACATCTTCAGAATATAAATAATTTTTCATTAATGTATCAATAACAAACAAATTATTATTTATTATAATTATACAGGCGCTCAAATAATCAACAGGCAATTGTTGATGCTCTTATTGAAGTTGATGCAATGATAAAAGCTCAACAAAGTTCAGTTAATGTTGCTGCTAAGTACCATTCCATCTTTGAGATTGTTAGAACTGAAAATGTAAGATTTTTTTTATTATCATAAAAACAAACATATAACTTTTGAAAAGAAAATTTCAGAAATTACACATATCCAAAATTGATGCCTATTTGAAAACTATTTTTTGTTTTTACTTATTTTTTGAGCTTTAAACTACAGACTGACATATTCATGTTAAAGGCTGCTATTGAAGTACAAATCAAGAATAGAAGTTTTTTGTATATGGCTTGTGAAAATTGCCATACATCCTACAGTGCATAATATGATTGACCAATTGATTGCCAAAAATGTGGGAAGAGTACTCTTGCTAAACCAAGGTTTGTTACTATCTATCCATCTATCTAAGATAGTGTTCAAGAATTAAAAAAAAAAAAAAAGCTATTATTTATGTTGACCAAATTTTGTGATATGGAATAAAGGTTTGATGCTTTTAAAGTTAGACAAAAATTTCATATCATTGAATTGATAAATGTAGGGAACTTGTTGTTACAAATTGTTGATGAAACTAGTCCTTTGGAAGCAACTGTGTTTGGTGAAGATGCTGTCAAAATCATTAATATGAATGCATTCATGGCGATGGAGATGTACAATGTTGTAAGATATTTAATAAGATATTTATCTTGCTTTTCATTTGAAAAGATGTTATTGATACAAAGTATCGTAATTGTGTAGGGAAATCCGCCTTCTATGGTTGAGATGAGTAAAAATTTAGAGAACAAGCCATTCTTGGTTAAATTAAAAAGATTTTACAAAAGAATACATGATAGATTGCACACACAATACATTGTTGTGAATTTGGTTGAAAATGTTGAAAAGAGGACAATAGTGGTGTTACTATGGCCTCTGGTTTGGTATAAAGATTAGAAGAAACACCGTAGGTTGAAAGATCTCACATATCAAAGGGTCCATTTTCTTCAGGTACGTATAATGCATGGTGTGGCTTGATTATTAGGATAAATATTTTAACATACTTATAATGTTGTTTTTGTATTTTTTTTTTTTCAAATGTAAGTGTTTGCAAATGAAGAAGAAGAAGAAGAAGTAGCTATTTCTATATCCCAAAAGAAACAAAAGCAAGTTGTAACAAGTTTTATTTTCTTAATCAAGTTATTTAACGGTAGTTGTCAAAAAACCAAGATAAATGAAATATTCTTAGAAAAAGTAAATCTTGACTATAGAAGATTCAGAAAGTGAAGGTGAAGAAAATGAAAGAACTAATGCCTCTGCATCTGAAGAATGATATATGCTAAAAGTGTCACTTAATTTTTGGTGAATAGAATGAGAAACCACTTTATCTTGCTTGTTCTGTTGGGTTTCAGACTATGCTTTTGCTAAGAAAACTATCTGCCCCCAACATCTTTTGTCAAGTGTATATAGAGCAGAACCAATAGCATTCCATATATGGTTATTTGGTTTGTTTCAACAAGGTCTGCATGTGCTTGTATTTTGTGGCAAGACAGAGGTGTTTTTTATTCTCTTTTGAAAAGCTTGATTTATGATGAAAAGAGTGAAACAATAGCTACATAATGATGCTCTATTAATTAGAATTAGTCTATATCACGATGAAGTCTGAAAAAACTTCTTGCAAATTATGATTACAGAAATTTTAACTACTGATGTCAATTAGACATGTATATTCCTTTTGCTATCAAAATATTAGTATATTACATGTTAAATGTTGATTATATCTGTTATATGTATTATCGATAGGGAAGCCTCAAAGTTTTGATAGAGAAGCAAGGGAAGATTCATAAAAATTGCTGTTTCACAAACAAGAATAATCCCAACAAGTAAGAGAGGTTTATTCTGTGGCTGATCAAGTGGGAAAGCATAATCATATAGTGCACAAGGAGATGCAACTTGAGTGATAAGAGTTAAAAGCTATTTACATTATAAAAAAAATGGACTATGTAGAATTTTTATTGATGTGTAATAATGTATTTTCTCTTCTCACTGAGATGGTTTGACATGATCAAAATTGGTGATACATAAATCTCTCTCCAAATATATGACAAATCATGAAAGTGTCTACTATCTTGATCTGCATCAGCATTCTGAACCGACCAACTAAAGCGAACATTCCACTTTATAGTCCTGATGTGAAGGGCAAGAAGGAAACCATCACATAAATTGCATCTTAGTCAACCATAAATAAAGAGATGGTAAAGATTCAATTATAACAGCAACACCATATTTAGTAGCAAAATCTATCTTTTAAAGAAACTTAGCAGTCCCGGTAGAAAGGAGTTACCTCTACAATTTGTCTTTGTAACAGACCAAAAAAGTATGAAAAGCTAGGTAGCGTATTTTTTTCCCATAGTAGCTAACTGAGTAAATCAAATAATAGTAGGGCAACACTATTCTATACAAACAAGTAACTAAACAAGTTAGCTTTAGGATTTTCATTTTCCTAACAGCAAAGAGATGAAGATCATTATCCTACATCATCCGTCCATAAAAAATAGAAGAAAGTAGATTTCAACTCCTGATTTTTGAGATATGCTCTTCAAGTACAACATTTTCAAAATATGTATTTTCTAGAAATACTTATTTTCCAGTATTATCATAGCTATGAATAATCTATCAAACATTTAAACAATACTAACATTTTAACTAATATTCGTATAATTGTTGTGCAAAATATAATTTTTAACTACCAGCATAATTTTTAAAATAGATAATTGTATAATTAAATATTATAACAAAAAAGATCTTAAATTTAATATTTACGCAAAATACTAATCATAAATTATTGATTTTAAAAATAGCAATATTTTAGTAATATATAATCTAAATAAGTAACTTAATATCAACATAATCAGAAATTAAATAAAAAATGACACATTTATATTAAAACATAAATAAAAAAACATTATTTCAATTTGACTCTTAAATATATAATTTTTAAAAAACTTAAAAATTAAAATATTTCATCTTGAAAAATAAAAATATAATATAATAAACAATAAGTAGCAAAAAAACATGTACATATTCAAAAAATTTACTTTTTTAGATGCAATCAAAGTTAATATTGAACTTAATTTACTTGTAAATCCAATTTTTTAATTACAAATGATAATATAATAGCTTCTTATATTGCATACCAAAATTTATGAAACCATATGGACCAAATATTGAATTTTGTAGGCAATCCTCCATAAAAAAAAAAAAAGCTCACGCCTAAGTTAAACATGTAAGTTAGCTTTAATTCAAATATAAATTTAAAAACTATAATTGGGCCATTGCAACAGTAAACAACCATAAAAGGAAAAACAAAATCGGCCTATTAATTTAAATTGCAAACAAACAATTTTTAAAGCCCAATTTCCATTAAAAAAAATATATACTAAAAAAAAAGGAAAAAAAAAAGAAAGAGAGAGCTTTGTCAAATCATTCTGAAAAGAGACCTGTCTCTTCTGTTTTCGAAAAATAAATTAACATTCTCAAGGAAGCTCAAAACTTACAAAGCTAAATTCAACAAGAAAAGAAAAATAGAGGCTCTATTCATCTATGTTTTGGGCATTTTGTACAAAAAAAATTGGGGGAATGAATTTTTGGGAGAAAATTTGAAGCACGTGCCAAGTATGGTTTTTTTTTTTGGAAAAATATAAAAAATAATTTAAGAATGAGTTGTTTGTTTCTTTATGTTTTAGGAAGAGACCAACTTTACTGTTGCTATCAAATCAATTGCTTTTTTGTTTGATTTGAGGATGAAAGTAATTTTTTTCTGTAATATATTATATATGTATGTTTATAATTGGATGATGTGTGTGTGTATATATATATATGTGTGTGTGTGTGTGTGTAATAATTGATATATTGTTGTAATACAATGATGTGTAATTCATTCAATTGGTGCTTTACAATGATTAAGAAATCGGACCGGATCGGTTGGTTCGACCAGGAACCGGCCAAGGTTCCGGTCCGATTTGATGTATAAAGCCAATTTGTTAAAAAACCAAGGCAAACCAATGTAAACCGGTAAAAAATTGGTTCAACTAGTGAATTGATTTTAAAAAAAAAATTGGTTTTTAGTTTTTTTAAAATAAAAACTAATTAAATAAAAAATAAAAATCCTAAAGCTAACTTACCAACACTCCAACAAAAGGCAAGCAGCCAAGCCAAGCAAAGACACAACAGTTACGGGAGTTCAGACTTCAGTATCACTTTTCATTTAAAATCTTCTTTTTCCTTTTTTTTCCTTCTATTTTCTCATTTAAATCATTTTCAAAGTATGGTAGCGTTTGAATTGCTTCAAGTGATGGTGGTGATATTATGAATATTTTTCATTTGACAAGGTTTGATGAGAGTATGGATGATGATTGAAAAATTATATATTCTGACTTTTTTGTCTATTGTAACATTGGTTATTATTTACATTTGAAAGTTTTATATTATTTGAGTAGGTATTTATTGTTTTTGTAAGTTGTAATGAATTTTGTAAGGATATTTTCTAGTAAGTCTTATTACATGAGTTGATATTTTAAATTAATGTATGGATATTATTATGGAGTAGAGTTTGGAGAAAGTTTCATGATACTAGGCAATTCTTATTTTCTTTCCTTTTACATATATACATATATATTTACATTTTTTTATATTTCTAATATATTTATATAATATTAAATATAATTATGACGTCACACCAATCGAACCAATGGTTAAATCGGTTGAACTGGTCAAACCAGTCGCCGGTTCGATCATCAGTCCGATTTCTCAAACATTAATGCTTTATTTTAAAATTTATATTTTTATGAATTTAACATTAGCAAATGATGTATTATTTGGAAATATTTATTAATAAATATTAATTATGAAATTATAAATATATCTTAATTATAAAAATTTGACTGATATCATAATTATATCATAATTGTTGATATCAGCTTATATAAATTTTTTTAATTATTGTACATTAATTATAAACTAATTATTTTTTATTCTTAAAATAACTATTTAACTATTTATTATTTACAATTTATGTATAAATAAAACTTAGTTATTTATTTAAATAAAATAATATATATATATATATATATATAAGACTTAAGAACAATTCATCAAATTAAAAAAATAAATAATTTTAAATTATACAAAATTAAATCGTCGTATATTATTTATTAAACAAATAAGCATAATATTTAATTATATATGAAATATAAAACATAATTAATATATACATAGCAAGTTATTTAAATAATTAAATAAATTAAATAAATTAATTTAATTAATTTAATAAGTTATTTATTTACTTTAACTCATTATTTAATTAATACATTATTTAATAAATAAATCACTTAGTAACAGTAGAAAAATTTACTTAATTTTAATTAATTTTCTGGATAATTATTTTAATTGTATTAATATTAATTTATTAAACTTAATAGATTATTAAATAAATATCACACTATAATTAATTTTTTATAATAATTTTAAATAAATGTAAATATTAATATTTAATGAAGATTAATTTTTTTAAAGAGGATTATGTTATTTATTATATCAAATTAAAAAATCTTAAATTATTTATTAAATGAATAAATAAAATATTTAATTAATACTTACACATTAAATATAATAATACATTATTTAATTAATAAGTAATTTAATTAATTGAATATTTTATTTAGTAAATAAATTATTGTAGCACCCCTAAATTTAGCATTTTAGAAAATTAGATTTTAAAAAGTAAAATATTAATTTGACAAAAATTGTGGGGTTCAAAATATAAATAAAGAGGACCTAATTGTTAGAATTTTACAAGTTTTGCGGTTCAAAATGGAATTAAAATGGGTCAACTAGGTCAAAATAAGGCACTAATAACCTGAGGGCTAAATTGAAAACTGACTAAAAAATTTGGGTTCAATTTGAAATTTCTGAAAACCCACATATAAATAGCAATTCCCCATCTCCCAACTTAGTCAAATTCTTGCATGCAAACCCTAGCCTTTCCCTTCGATAATTCCTCACCAGCAGCCAACAAACCTCAAAATCAACTACACTATTTGCTCCCTCTCAGCTTTGGGAAGAAGCTGGTACCAAGAACACCCAAGTTTGACCAGCGGAACACCAAAAAATCGAAGCTCAAAGTGAGCTTGCGGCGGTGGTGACGGGTAGCTTGTCTCCAACGACCATTTGACGTGACCAAGGTATAGGTTTCGACAGGCTTGGCGCGAGGAAAATGGTGGTGCCTTCAATTTAGCGAACCGATGAAGAACGGGGGAGAAATTGAAGAAAAAGAGGGCGGCAGGATCAATGGAGGGCTAGCGATTTTTGGCAAAATTGACCAGCCAAATGACATCCAAATGAAAAATTGATTTGGGGTAAATGTTCACCTCGTTGAGGCGTATCAATTGGTAGTGGCCTCGTACATTTCCTACGACGGTGCATGGCGGCGGCAGTTCGGCAACTTCCAGACGCATGCAACAAGGTTTCGAATAGTGGATTGGCCTTGAGCTTGGTCAATTTGGTAAAATTTTGATTAATCGATTAACTTGATTACTGATTTAATCTTATTAAAATGTTAAGCTAAATTTTGATGTAAATTTAAGTTAATTGGATGAAAATTGTAATTGTGAAATGAAAAGATTGAATAGGAATTCGATTGTAAGTGATGTATGGACCCATATTCGATGTTAAAAGACTAATAATTATCGACTGAGCTAATTGATGCATTTGAGAAGCCAGAATTGTGAGACAATAACAAGACTTGAATATTATAAATACACATGTTAAACTCATGAATGTGGGTTAAATATAATTAGTATTGGATCGAGAACATTAATTTAAGTATTAGTAATGAAAGTAAGTATTGCCCTAGAACTGATGAAATATTCGATTGATGATATTTCATCAAATTGGTATGCTTAGGAAAATAGAGGGTAAATTAAGTTTGGGGAAAAATCCTTGATTGCTTGAATAGGCTAGATGCATAGCGAAACTGGCGACACGAACTAAGTGATTGAAGAAAAGTAACATATAGCTAAATACTATAATGCGAAGACAAGATAGAATGACAATCGAGAAATAAGTGGGTTAGAGTAATTAAAATATGCGATTAGCTATAATTGTTGTTAGTAAGTGCTATATTGTAGTATTGATATTCATATGGCGTTTTGAATGAAATAGGTAATGAGGATCCAGAATCCCCAAGACCATAAGTGTGGCACCCCACTCAGGATATAGCCTAAAAGCTAGAATGCCACTCAATTCAATCCTATAGCATGCAATATCATATCCGATAAGCCTATAAATTTTTTTCCACAAATCTCTAACAAACCACAATGATCAACAACTCACAGCATACTTCAAACTTAATACAATAATATTAGAGCGCTTAATTTATGCTAATAACCCAACAATAATCAGAACCAAGATATCAACATAAGCAACACAATTCATACATGCCAAAAGTCTTACATTTGTCTTGACATATTACAATATTTCTAATACCAAAATATAATCAACGGTGAATTCATATATAACCGTACATTCACCAATCACTATTACAAAACATCAAGTCAAAACCTACCATCAGTCCAAGCCTCATGTCTCATACCTGTCCGAAAGGAATAAACGGTATGAGGGTGAGTCATAAGGACTCAATGAGGAATACGGCAAAATAATAGATGGCTGTCAAGAGTCAACATTAATAGTGGAGTTCAATTTGGAACTATGGAAGCATAATCATATGCGAGAATGAAGAAAAAGGACAATTTTCAAATAATTAACAAATGCTAGGTCGAGATGCTGTAACTATCATCTCAAAAAGACCGAGATCATCTAGATCGATGCTGTTCGGGAGGCTTAGAGCGTCTCAACCGATCACAGTTCAGGAGAGACTATAGAAGGCTCAGTTGGCCTAGGATATCAACCCGATTGAGACTGAGAACTCACTCTAGCTTTATTGCTCCACGAGCAAAGTACAAATAAGAGTACAAACCCAACAGAATATGCATTTCAAGAAAAGAGCGAAGTATGCATATTAGAATACCCTTATGCCTCCATAACAGTATAATAATTCAACAATAACAGTTCAATGGCACGAGCATGACAACTCGGCAATAATAGTGGCACAAGCACAATGGCTTAGCAATAACAGTGGCACAAGCATGACAGCTTGGAAAGGCTCTCGGCCCAACAATTCTCCTATATTATTTTCAGTCAAGATTTTCAACGATCAATTGCCAAAAGGGCAAAACAACTGAACAAATATGCTAATAAGTCAATCTACGATACATTGAACAATCAAGAAAACCAATATGATATTTTGACAATAATAATACCAATTCAACAGGAACGATACAATGAAACTGTGAACGTTCATGGCGCTAGAACGGTAAATCAGTTTGTGATTAGAACAGTTTTAAAACCACAAGCCACTCTAGCGTACAATTCATTTCCAGATATAATTTACAAATTCAAAGAACTTCACAGAGTTCGATTGAAAACAGTCATTTTCAAGAAAAACGAATAAAATAACAATCAGTTTCAAATCAAGAGAACCTCACAGGGTTCGATAATCAACAATAGTAATCAAGAAAGATATCAAATCAGTAGAACCTAATAGGTTCAACGATATGGAATAAGCTCATACAAAATAAGAACCAATTAGCAGATCCCTCACAGAGGTAACAATAATTAATAGAGTATGGTAATTAAATCAATACTAACCCTCACAAGGGTTTATCAATAAAATCAGTAGGTACAAGAGGTGCCAAATTGGAGGATCCTCATCTTAATAGCCTCAATCATGAAATCAAAGCCTATTGGTCTATGGGACCCAGCTCCTCGTCACTTAATCAATAAATGGATTTACTGTCAAAATCCTCGTTTTGACCTTATAACCATAATCAAATGGATAGCCTTCTACTATCGATCGTTTTACCATTACTACTGTATTTTAGGGTTCAATTTCGAAATTACTAAGAGAGACATGCCAAATGAGCCGTTAATACTGAAATATTTTTGAAAATCATATTTGTTCCGGTAAGAGAATATAATCAAATCATATCCTTAATCTATACAATAAACCTTGCAATGTTACACAAAATCGATTATAATAACCCATCTATCATTAATAATCTAATTTTTGTCACTTAGGTCGTGATTACATAAAATTAGGGTTTTTAATAATCTAGTTAACCTAATTAATCAAGACTATTACACAATATGACAAAATTCGGGTCCATTAACTTATGTAATTATATGCGTGTCTCAATATTTTCAATCAAATCATACGTATTCTTTCATTGGTACAATGCATCGCAAGACTTAAAGGTATATACATACACATGCACACAACTTTAAACTCATTTTAGTTTTCACCTAATTTCTTTCTATCAAAGCTTCGGAATCACGATCAGTTTGCATGCATGTGATCACCGTGACGAGACGAAGATTTTGTCCCGTCGTCTCCGCCGCCGGAGATGGTCACTAATGCCACCAGAAGATGTATCTCAGCTAGATAAAGCAAACCCCCCAAATCAATTTTACCAAACTTCGTCGAATCACCGTTCAATTAGCCGAAAAACACCATAGCGCCGCCGCTCGCTGCTGCGCTTGTTTTTCCTCAATTCCGCCCTATTCGATGCATTAAAACTCAATTAAAGACCACCCTCGTGATCCTTGAGTTGAGGGCTACAAAACCCACTATTCACATCCAAGGTTTAGTCGTCGGAGCGAGAGACCTATCACTATCGCCATGGCCGAGTCTTCGAGCTAAATTTCCAATCATTCTACTGGATGGTTTTGAAAGAAATTAGTATATTTGAGTTCCTTGTTTCGAGAGGAAGAATTTGATACCAAATATGCTAAGTTTTGTCGCTGGAGACGAAATTGCCAGTGAGGTGAGGATGAGGGTGTTCGGTGGGGAGGAAAATGAAGGAGAAAAGGGGTGGAAAATGTCATATATAAGCATATTTTTTGAGAATAAGAAATTGGCCCCCAAAATTTTTGCTTAACTTTCAATTAAATCCCCAAAAATGTGGCTCATCTTCAACGCAACCCCCAACTTAGTAAGTGCCTCAAATTCACCCATTTGACCCAAAAATAATTCCATGCAAACCCCATAACAATTGAATGTGATTCAATCAAATCTTCCCAAATTACAATTCGACCACAAAACTTTCAAAATTCTTACAATCAAGTCCTTTTTATTTTTTTCCCAAGCCCTAAAATTCAATCAACCAATATCTTGATTTCTAAATCCTTATTTTCAAAAATATCAAATTTCAGGAGTGTTACAATAAGACATGAATGCATCTCTGTGAAGTTTGAGGTGAGGGTCTAACCTATCTATTCTTTTGGGAAGTAATTGTTCTTTGATTTATCGAATCTCTTAATTGTTTGAATCCTTTGATTTTGACTATGTTAAAAATGATTGTATTCGTTCTGGCGCCAAGAACTTTCATTGCCTTATTTGTTATTGTCTAATTTGAATATGTTTTGCATATTGTTTGCTTGGCCTTGTTGGCATGTCTGAATCATTCTGTACACCCATTATTTGGCCTTGTCGACATATTTGAATTCATTCTGTATATCTTTGATTTACTTTGTTGGCATATTTGAATCAATTTGTGTTATTATTTGTTTAGCCTTATCAATATACTTGTTTATAAATCTGTACATCATTTGTGTGGCCTTGTCGGCAATTGGTTTATTAGTTGTATACATAGATACATATATGAAGAAATTGTTGGGCTGAGTGCCTATACCGAGCTATCATGCTTGGACTACTGTTAACTACTGAGCTATGATGCTTGGACTACTATACTATTACGAAGGAATAAGAAGAATCTGATATGCATGTTATGCTTGGGTTATTTGGATTGCATATTATGCTTGGGTTGCTTTGCTTTGTTTGTACTCTAATCAGAGAGCAATAAGGACGGTCAAGCTTCCCAAACTAGATCATATAGATGATCCAGCCAAACGAGCCGATGGTGAAGTCTCCTGAATTAGATCAAAAAGATGACGGTCCAAACGAGCTGACGGTGAAGTCTCCCAAACTAGTACCTACTAGTGGTCTATCCATTTATTGAATTTGAAAATTTTCATGTATTGGCATATTCGTGTTTCCAATTGAAATGTCTTGCTAGTTAATAAATCTATTAGATTGCTGCTCATTCGATAGTTTTCTTTTGACTGTTTATTGTATTTCCTCTCACTGAGTTCTTAAGACTCACCCTTCTATTACCTTTTATTTTCTTCCTAGACAGGATTAAATGAACAACAAAGGCTTATGGCTTGGCTCGAAGGATCCATTTGTCATAGATTAGGTGATCATATGTATATATAGGTTCACATAATCGTTATGCTTTAACTTAGAGATATTGTGATATGTCAAGTTTGAATCTAAGATCAATGGCCTATATATATTGTTTTTCATGAGAAAACACTTTGGGTTTGTACCTAATGATAGCCTAGAATTGAGATTGTTGATGTGTTAAATGTTATTGGAAGACTTACGACATGTATATATAGTACCTTGTGGTGTTCTTTTAAGTTTGAAGTTTGTTGCTGCTATATGAGTCTTGTTGAAATTTTTAGGCCCTATTAGTTATCTATTATGCTTTAGTTTAAGTCTCTGGGAATGACGGATGAAGGCCCGAGAAGTGCCCGAGAGAAATTATATGTTCTACTTTGATTGATGATTATCCTTGGAATTGTATACTAAGTTTGAATGGGAGATTATGCGTGTATGGCTCTATTACAGATGACAATTGTAGACTTAATATTAGAAACTGTATGAGGGGTTTGTATTTCCTTGCGGAACGTAAGATGGTGCTTTGTAATAGTAAGTTGGAATAAATTGTTTTGGTGGCTGTGTAGCTATTTAACTTGAATTTTGAAGGTGCGTATTTGATTTAAATTATTGTGGAAAAAGACTGGAATAGCTTCTCGGCTCGAAGCAGGAACCTTTTGGGTGGGGTGCTAGAATTATTTATTAAATTTAATTAATTTTCTCGACAATTAGTTTAATTAAATTTGTAAACATAAGTTTTAGAATTTTTTAAGAAGTAAAATTCTAATATTTTCATATATGTATTTATGTGTGTGTGTATATGAGTGAAGTGAGTGATGAAAATTGACTGAGTGATGTGAAAGATGGAGTGAGAAAATGAGGTAGGTGTGCTTTTTAGGATGTAGGATTTTTTTGAGGTGAATTGTGAGTGGTTTTTTGAGTAAAAAATTATAGTGTTTTAGGAGAAAAATTGGGGAATATGCATATGTATTTTGAAATTATTTTGGGAATTGAAATTTTTTTTCCCAAAATGTAGAAGAATTGGCCTAGAGCGTTCCTTTTTGCCAGAAAAAACCAGGCGCTTCATTGACGATGAAAGAATAGCGAAAGAGGTATCTTGCTTGGTATTTATCCTTTTTAAAGTAATTTACAACCCAAATTTTACTTTTATTGCATAAAACTGTACAAAATATGTCCCTAACAAGCAAAATCAAAATTTAACAAAACATTTCAACATTTTTTTTTTATTAATGTACTACCTCAGGCAAAGGAACTTGCTATATATAACACATACGAACAAACTAAACTTTATGAATAAAATTAATCTTAATGATTTTCTTTTTTTAAAATTTTCAATTGTTCCTGAAACAAAAACTACTATTATTACAAGTTCTGCTAATGCATGTTTCAGATTTTTAAAATATATATATATATATATATATTTTTTTTTTTTCTGCTTCTAATCAGCTACAAAACAACAAAAATAATTATGATATAGAATTATATAATTCTAATATTAAAATATAAAAAAATTCTATATACACAGAATCTAGAAAATTGAAATAAAATTCTATATATTAACTTTTATATATGCACTTTTATTTTTTAAGCAATATATTTTATTTCTATTCATACTTTCTAAAATTATATAAATTAATGTTGTGCATTTAGCAAATTAAATCAGTTTTATTATTGAGAAAGTTATTCTATTACTAAAATCTAACATGCAAACAATTTTCGAAAATTTCAGTAAATTTAAGAGTCCTCATTATCAAAATTTTACATACAACAATAACTATTTAATTCTATTAATTTAAAGCTATGCGTGTTATCTTAGTTCTAAATTGGCTGCATGCCTATTTAATAAGTGTATTTTAATTAATGTCCCTTTTTTATAATGCTCATACATTGCTCTTACTATATTGCGAAAAAAATGTGTTTATATTCACGAATAATTAGGAAAATAATTAACTGAATTTTAATTGTGGTGCAGTGAAATGGAACACACACTAGAAACGATCTTTAATGGAAAATTCAAAGTTCAAAATAAAAATCATTTGAGTGAAATTATGGAGACTAATTTTTATTTAAAAACTATAGATGGAGATGACATTTGTAGTGGCCCCAACTTGGGACAACACCTAAGTCGAGGCGCCATTCAATTCAATCTTAAACTGAACCAAAAATATAAATCAAAAGATCCATGATCAAACATTTCAAACTCATCAAAAATAGCAGTGGATTCCAACTTAAACAAACCTTAAATAAACCCGTAACAGACAACACATATACTAAACACATGCCACCAAATCTCAAATCTAATTTATCAGAAGCAGCAGAAATTTCAAAGTTAATTGACTAGTCAAATCATTAAGAAAATGTCATGATTCACCTTCTTATATCTAGCCACATTTACATGTCTTAAGTCATCAGTATCAACATAATATCATCACAGTATCTCAAGTTCAAGCTAAATATTCAAATGATTCCATATATACATTCAAACACTTGTTCTTATTCCAGTTCAAGCCAGAAGTACTCATCCATCACTTAACCCTGTCTGAGAAAATCAATGAAATACGAGGGGGATAAGTCCAAAGAATTTAGTGAGGGATAATAATAATAATAGTAACTGTAAGGATCTGTCGACGAAGAATCAACTCAACAGATTATCATTAGTCAATCAGAACAAGAGCATATCAAGCGATTACAGGCATAATACAATCAAGCAGAGCAGATCCAATAATAGACAATCAAGAAACAGTTATGCAAAACAGACATTTTCGAATTCCAAGATTATCATAAGAAACTCGCTCGGGAGTTGTGGCTGTCGATTTGAATGGCCCGGGATTGTCTCAATCGGATCAGTTCGGGAGGAATGGTCCATCTCAACTGAATCAGTTCGGGAGGAAATGCAGACAGCTCATCTGACCTAGACAACAACCCGATCTAGACCAAGAAACTATCGCAACCTTGTTGCTCCATGAACGGAATACAAGTAATCAGAATATAGTCAGAAAATGAAACAGAACATGTCGATCAGATTTCCTTATCATAAGTATTGGGCTTAAGGCTTATCTTAAGCACACAACCAGGATTAACGTCTCAGGGCTTACGGCTTATCCCAGGCACACAACTGGGTTTAATGTCTTATTACTTAATCAGAATTCAGGGCTTACAGCTTATCCCATGCTCACACAGCAGGGATTAACGTCCCAGGGCTTATGACTTATCCTATGCTCACATAGTAGTGATTAACGGCCCGAAATAACAGTATAGACAGATAACATACAGTCAAATCACTGATTGAACAGATAACGGACAATTGGATAGAAAATCGAATAGATAACAGTACAGATAGTACAGAAATGCCAACAAGGCAGAACGATAGCAGTAAACAGTCCAAATAAGCCAACATGGCTAATAAAAAGCTGTAATGGATAACAGATGTGCCGGCAAAGCAAAAGGTAACAGAACAGGACGGAACAGATAACAGACAGTAACACATAACAGAATGGTACAGATAATAGATAGGAGTTCTCAGCGCTAGAACAGACAGGATTCAAAATCAGCAACAGATAATAACCTACACAGGGGTGTACAAATCAGATAACATATATCAATCGATAATTCAACAATTCTCAGATTTCAACAAAATAGAATACAGATCATAAACAGGAACTCTCACAGGGGTCAATCCACAAGAATGGATAAGTATAATTGAGGCCAGAATGGCAGACCCTCACCTTTGTAGTCTCATATATAGCAACCACAATCAGCAATCCTATTGGTCGGCAGGACCCACTTTGTCGTCACCTATACAAAAGGGTATTTACCATTACAATCCTCCTTTGATTCTTCATACACATAATTAACTATTAATAGTCCCCAAAACCTCTAATTAACCAACCAATACAGTAATTAGGATTCGACCAAATCTATCAGTACGAGGTATGCTAATTAAGACGATTACTATAGAAATAATTATGAAATTGTTTCGATCCCAATAATAAAATGAATTCTAGTCCTTGATTCATGATTCCCAATACATCATCTCAATTATCATTGTCGTTCATTCAACAAGATTAATCTCAATATCTATATTTAGGTCCCAATTTGCATAATCCTCAAGTGGTTTACATTCATAATGCACTTAACTAATCAAATTGCATATACTATGTCAATCCGGGTCCATTAACTATAACAAGTCCAAGCATGGGATATATATATATATATGTGTGTGTGTGTGTGTGTGTGTGTGTGTATGTGTGTACACCAAGTCACATGTCTTTCCAAAAGTGATACATTACAATACTATTAATGATCAAGATACAATATAGTAATAACAAGATACAATATACATGTATATACATATACATATATAATCCAAAAGCATTCCACTTCCAACACAAGAGCGATATAGGATATCCGGAATCACAAACCAAGCACACGTGTGCGATCGTCGCATCGAGGAGACAAAACTGTCTCACCGCCGTCATCGCACCGTCGTCTGCCATCGCCGAAAAATTCAGCAGCACCGCCTAGAGATATCTCTCGCCGTGAGCTTTCCAACGCCCAGCTCAGTTTTCCATTTTTCCACAGAAAAAGCCTCCAATCGAAGCCCCAAAACCCTCAAAAATTGCCTTGCTCCGCAATGGGGTTTTCGTTGATTTTTGCCTCCACCGCCGCGTGGTCATGCAGTAGCACTATTGTGATCCCTGAGCTGAGGGCTTTCAGAAAAGCTGCCCAGAAGCTCGTTTGGTCGCTGCTCCGCCATCGTCCGTCGAGGTGGGTTTCTTCAAGCTTCTCGGCTCCAATGACCCACTGGCCAGAATACTAAGCTCACGATGCCAGGTGGTTGCCGGAGGTGTGGGGAAGAAGGTGCTTGGTTTGGTTTGGAGAAAGGCTCGTTGGAAAAGAAAATCGCCGGTAAGAAGGAGGGTTGGCCGCAGGAGAGAAAGAAAGGAAATTGGGGGGGGGGGGGAATGTGAAAATCCAATATTTATAGGGTAATTTCCAAAAATTATAAATTGGCCCCCAGAAGTTCTGCTATACTTTCAAGCAAGTCCAAAAAGGTTATTCCATCTTCAATTTCAGCCCCCAACCTTCTAAGTGCCTCACATTCACCTATTTGACCACAATAATTCCATGCAAACCCCCAAGATTCTAAAATGTGATCCAATTAAGTCTTGCCTAATGACATTTTGACCCCAAAACTTTCAAATATTTTGCAATTAAGTTATTTTCACTTATTTCGAGGCCTAAAATCCGATCAATCAAAACCTTAATTTTTTCAATTCTTATTTTTCAAAATACCGAATTTTAGGAGTATTACAACATTTTAGCTGTTATTGGTTGTGCCAAAACACCATATCATTACGCTTTCCGTATAGAACCATATTTTGCAATGATTTATCAAAAGATGTACAAATTTGATGATTCTAAAACTTGGAAAGAAATCAAGCAAGTTGAAGAATGGTTTGAAAAAACCTTTTTTGACGGTTTCCCGGGAGGTATGTTACTATGTTCTATAATTTATTATTCTTTTCCATATATTGTATTTAATATTCTATATATTATAATCGCTAATCTTTTCTTTATTATTTCCCCCCCAATTTTCTAATTCAAAAGAAACTAAAACAAAACCCATAGAAATTGATGAAGATCATTCAGGTAAGTACGCATGAATACTAATAAAATAAAATTATTTTGCTGTCTATAGTCTTTTATAAAATTAACATTACTTATTTACATTATTTGTAATAGATACAGATGAAGACATGTAAGAATATCCAGGTATGCACCTTTTATTTAATTGTGAACATTTCAACAAGTGTTGAAATTAAAAATATAGAATATACAATCAACAAGTGTATAACCAAAAATAAGTATAAGTAAAAAAAATGTGAACATTTCAACATATATAATTAAGGTTTAGGTACTGTAAACACAATTAAAAAGTATTGAAAGTTTGCATTTTGGTACAATAATTACTTACACACAATACTGAGCTAAGATTTTGGTACTAAAACCACGATTTGAAATAGTCAAAATTAAATAGATGATAATCAAATTAGGGTTCATAAAAAAAAATAAAACGTATTAACTAAAATGACAGAAAAAACAAACAAATTTAAGGTTTTTTTTTTTCAATCTCACAACCATGAAATTTCTGTAAAATTAAAATATAGGTGATAATCAAATGAGTTCATAAAAAACAAAACCAATATGCATTAACTAAAATGATAGGTAAAACAAATAAATTTAAGAATTTTTTTTCGACCTCACAACCATGAAATCTCTGTAAAAATAAAATATTTTGTTGCTAAAGTGAAATATCTTATCCAATATTTGAAAATATAGGTAAAACTAAAAGTCTTCTTTTCTTGGACAACAATAATAGTGGACGAGAAATTGGAAAAATGAGAGAAGGCAGTACACAAGAAGATAGAGAACAAGAGTGATGAGAATTTCAGAAATGGAGGGGGAAAAAAAAAAGAAAAAGAGGAAAAGGTGAAATGAAGAAGAAAAATGTGAAAGGCTCTACCTTTTGTGGTTTCAAATTGAACACATGGGTATTTTAGTATTTTTGATATAAGTGGAGGGTAAACTCAAGGTTTAATTTTGGAACGGCGAGGGTGGATAAAAAAAAATATGTGGGGACTGAACAAAGAATTAAAGTTGGGTTTGAGGATTAAAGGTCAATTAACTGAAATTTTTGCAATCAATTGCAAAATTAGGAGCAATGAAAATGATTTTCTCACCACTCGGATGGTCCCCGCCGATCCAACGCGCCAATTATCCATTTTACTCTTTTCCCCGCACCGCTCCAATTTCAGTCCCCAAAACAAAATCCTCTTTACATCCAGTCCAGAAATGGAAGGCATAGTTCCAACTGTATTTTTGGCTAGATAAATCATAAGATTTATGTATCAAGATCCAAGACTCGTATTCTCCGTCAATCTTCATTCACTCCATTCTTGATTTTTTTAAGATTCAAATAACACTAGTTCTTCCTTTTGGGTTCATTTCACGGTACATTTAATAATCATACTGTAAATAAGCTGTAAATCAGCTCTGTTTTGGGATCAATGGCGACAAGAAGGCCAATAAATCCTTCTCGGCGCATATCAGAAAGTGGGGCGGCTCCATTTGCGTCTTCCTTTAATTCAAGATCGCGCAATCCCCCTTTCTTATCCATTGCACTCATCATTCTGGTATTAGTTTACATCTTATTTCGTTTTCTGCTGTAATGATTTATTATGGATGAGAACGTGAAAATTCTAATTATAGACAATAATTCTTGATGGGCTTCTTATTTGACATGGGTAAATTCTGATTACAGATTTTAATTTTCATTTTTGCAGGGGGCATTGTTTGTGATAGGTTATTTGTTTCGTGGTCAAGGTTCGATTTCTTTTTTTTTTCCCGTATAATTCGCTGTTAGTTTGTTGATGAGTATAAGTTGATTTGAACTGTGAATTTGTTTTTATTGTTATTTGAAAGTGGATTAGAGTAACTGATGGCCTGCATAAGTAATGTTTAATTCTACGTGAGATGACAAGTGACATTGTTATGTTGGAATGATGTTTCCTAAAGGAGTAATAAATTATCGGAACTACGAATATACTTCTCAGTCAAGATTCTATGCTGCAAAATGGCTGGGTGTTTACTATGAATTGAGTAGTGACGTATTCGTGCTGTTCTTATGCATTGGATATGATGTGAGGATCAGAAATGTGGGTTGATCTTGAATTCTTTATCTACTTTATTGAACATACCAGAGGCCAATACTGGTCAAAGAGCAAATAAATAAACATTGCCAAAAGTTTTGAATGTCAACTAGCATTATATTTGTCGCACTTTTTCAGCTGTCTGCTCTAAGTTTTTATATATGCTTATTACTACACTTGGAACAGCATTTGCACCCGCTTTTTGTGCTTCCATATTGGATACTAGATTAGATTTTTTATATCTCTCAAAGAATATGCCTTAGATTTAATTATGCTTTGATTGATGGGTAATGGTTTGCCTCATAGGTACTTTTGGATATCACAAAGCTGTCAGCCGGGTGGAAGGTAATCATATTTGCTTGCTTCCCACTATCTGGTTTCTTGCATCTTTTCCTTAATATAGGAGCCAAAACCGCATTTCTTTTGTTCACTTGGTGGGGTTGATGCATGACCTCTTTCATGACGATGTGTCCATTATACATTGTAAAAGTGGAAAGTATCCAGAGAAAAACCTTTCATATATTAAATGAGGTCGAAAAAGGATCTCTGTTGGCTGCTTTGGTATGTTTCTCATGCAGAAAGAAAATTCTTGATTCGAAATTTCACAGCTTAAAGAGTTAACCAAAAGTGTTATTATACAGTGGTTTCATGATGGATCAATTGATGTACTGAGTGCTAGCGTATGGCAGTATGGCAGTTTTCATGATTATAAACAAGATGTCCAAGTATCCTCCTGTTAGGCCAAATGATCACTATTTCTCCTTCAATGAACGATATGCATGAATCTTGCATTACTGCAAAGCCCAACACAACCTAATTGATTTGCTGAACCCATTAAATTTGATTGGCATGCTCTTAGTCTCTTTATAAGATAGACCTGCTGATTCTCTGGCTGAAAATTACTAACCAATCCTCCCGGGAAGATTCTTTGTGAATGGTAAATACTGAATGGCTGTTGTTAAACTAAGTGAATTGGAATGCTAGATTCAGAGCTTTCCTCGATTCGTCTCTATCTAAGATTGAACAGTTTCATTTTTCTTTTAACTTCTGAATTACCCCCCCCCCCCCCCTAAAGAAATTCTTCCCATATGTAATGGGCTTTTGGCCTCTATTTAAGGATTGTAAAACAAAGAAAATTACATTAGCATTTTCTTAACACAAAATATGTCATCTGTATCCCGACATGAGTGTTTGTATTGCAATTTCTTGATCTAAGTTGTCTTTATTAACATGCCTAAAGAGAGGGAAAAAAAAGGCGTTGGCGGGTGTCCTGAAATCTAATCGTATGTTCTTTGGCTATGTTCCTTGTGCAGGTGACTTTTCGTGTACTTTAGAAGTTCAACGTGCCATTCCCATTCTGAAAAAAGCATATGGTGATAGCATGCACAAGGTGTTGCATGTTGGTCCAGACACTTGTTCTGTTGTTTCCAGATTGATAACAGAGGAGGACACTGAGGCTTGGGGTGTGGAACCATATGATACAGAGGATGCTGATATTACATGCAAGAAATTGGTGCACAAAGGCCTTGTTCGTGTGGCTGATATTAAATTTCCTCTTCCCTACAGGGCAAAGTCATTTTCTCTTGTGATTGTATCAGATGCTTTGGATTACTTGTCCCCAAAGTATCTCAACAAGACCCTTCCTGATTTAGCAAGGGTATCATCTGATGGCCTTGTCATTTTCACTGGTAAGAAAAACTTGCTTTTCTTTGCATGATTTTATTAATTGAAAATTAAATTATATTCTGAAATCTGAAAAGCTTGTTGTCTGGGTTATACTTCTTGCTGTTAATATCTGTGGTCTATACTTGATCTCTGCTAGAAGTTGTTCTCTAGTATGAATTATCCTCCTGCAACATTGGATTATGTTGGTCATTAACCTGCCTCTCACATCACAGCAATGAAATTATTCTTGTTCTGCTCTCTAATGCACCTTTTGTCTGGAAGTAATTGGTCTAGGTTGAATAACTGTGGGGCTTGGTGGTGGCTGAATTTCTGAGTGCGCCCCCCCCCCCCCCCCCCCCCACCCACCAAAACACACACACACATCCACCACTCACAACCAAGAATCCATGTCAAGCACAGCATGTATTACAGGATTATACATTCAAACGAATGGTTATCTTTTGAATTCTCCAACCTGAGATTGAAAGAGTAATTTACTTCCTGTATGATTTAGACATGTCAACCCAATTAAAGTGTATTTTCCCCAGAGGAAGTCAAGTCCAACTTGATTGGGTGCTATACTCTAATCAATAGTTAACTGTTTGATCTCTCCCCTTCTATTAAGATGATCATTTGTTTTAGTTCGTCCTTCTTGTGCTTTTAGATATTCACTGGGACAAAGTAAACCTATTTTTCGTAGACTGAGATTTTTCATATCTCCCCAAAGCAGAAGTTCAACTTTGTTATCTCATATACAACTACATTAATGTGAAACACATAGCCGTGGAGTTCTCCAAGGACAAGCATTCATTCTTAAGATAGCATGATGCCAAGTATATCACATATGATGGTTTTAGGAGTTTAGGAGAGTGTACATGTCAGTTTTAGTTTTTTTATTTTTTATTTCTTTTATTTATTTTTTTGATAGTTAGTGTATATGGTAGTTGATATTAGTGACAGTCAGAAAAATTAATGTTTGCTCTATGGTTTAACTTAACATAGAGAAGAATTGTCTGAATTGGGATAGAAAACTATGAGGCCCTTTGTGCTTTAGGCATAATTTCTCATGCCAAAACAAAAATTTACAGAAGTATCCCTCGTCAGGACCATGTAGAAAAATCACTTTTAAAACTCATCTGCTTATCATTTTTCAGTGGTCTTAGTGATTCAGTCTGCGACTTTCTCCTCGCAATGTGGTTGAGTTCAACAATTGCATTGGCAGTTGGACACCACATCAACCATCTAGGTAAGGTCCATTAGACTTGACACTACAAGCAAAGTAAATGTCTAAGAATGTTGCTGCTCTTTACATCTTCTTTGTATTCCTCTGCACAATTGATATTTCAGCAACATCAGCTTGCCAAATGAGATAACCATGACACTACTGTTGGCTTATAAGAATACATTATGGCTTTTGTTGAGCGATTGTCTGCCATCCCTTCTTCTAGAAAATGAATTGAGCCGAGTTGGATATAATTATTGATCAAGCTTGTTTTTGTTTTTTTTGTATAGCTTAAAAAGATGTGTTTTAGCTTGGTTTGATTGGTAATGGAACTGAATTTGAACTTTAATTAAGTCAAATATGAGTCGAGCTCGAGTAGCTTAATCTTTTTATGCATTTTATAAATTTTTAACTAATCGAGTCGAGCTTGAGCAGCTTGGTCTTTCCATGCATATTCTATAAATTTTTAACTAAATTGCTCAAGCCAATATTGAATCTTGTCAAATGAAAAAATGTGTTCAAGCTTGGTCTTTTATGTTTAACAAACCTAGCTCAAATAAGTTTTTATGAATTGATCTTAAGTCATGTATGAGTAGTTTAGTTTGTTTTTTCACGCTATCTTCCTTATTTGCCTGTAATAGATCTTAGAAAACACATGCATCTTTGTCTTATATTTTCTCTACGATCTACTTTTTTTCCCCTTTCAAATCATTAAGTGCATAAAACTTCTTTATTTTATGTTGGCAATGTGAGTATAGACCCCTGGTACAACCGAACCCAACTCAAAATAGCTTGGATTGGATCTTAAGATGCTTTAAATTGGTTGGATTTTAAAAAATAAAGTTTAATAGTATTTAAAATGACAATCTTTTAATTTTCTTCTGATTTCTACAAAAGAATTCTATAAATACTCTAGCATCTCTTATTATATACAACTAAGAAAAATGATTAGTGCATTAGATTTAGGTGGTTTTGTGTGTCAAAAAGGGCCCAAGATGGACCCAACCTTTAAAAAAAAAAAAAAATTAAAAAAAAATTGAAGTCTGAAAAAATCAATCTTGTATTTTCTTACTTTTACAAATTTTAGTACATCATCTCACATATCTTAACTATATCAGGTAACCAAATGACTGTAAGCGCTTAAAAAAAAAATGGATATGTAGAAGCATGAAATATGTAGTTTTTAAATGACAAAAATTAATGAGTATGTAGAATATCTAAAATGTCCAATAGGGAATCCTAAAACATCTAAAAGATAGTTATTCCTCTAAATGAATCAAAACAATACATAGAACTGAAAAAAACACTAATATATCCCAAGCCTAAATGGCATATGGACATGTAAGTGAATTAAACATCACCAAGGATCAATATAAATACAAACTCCTTAAGAAGTTAAAAAAATGCATAAACACGAAAAATTACAAAAATAAAAATAAAAATAAAAATTAGAGTGACGTGTGAGCATCTAAAATCAGTACAACATTCATAAATACTTAATATAATATATAAATGTAGAGAAATAACTAAAATATATTAATTGATACTTTACTTTTAATTTATTTCTATTGAATGTTAAAATTATCAAAATATAGTTTGAGAAATGTGTGTAGTATTGTTATTATCCTTTAAATTAAATGCTTTGATTAAGCCAAATGGATCATCTTTTTTGGCATTGGACCAGTCCGGACCTATATGGACCCAACCCACTGGATGGAACCCTACTGTTTGCCATGTATTCACTATTTTATTTTGGTTGTATGTGCTTTCTAACCTTGTATATGAATTGTTGTCTTCTCTTATGTAACCTTGTAGGATATCCACGTCACCACAAAGCTAAGGCTGTTGATAAAGCCAAATATGGACGTTCAGTAAGTCATCTGTCAATGGCAGCATTATGTTTTCCTTTATCATTGATCCTTTTTTCTCAAGGATGCTGGAAACTGTTGCTTGATAATACACAGATAAAGATAAAAATGGTATAGAAACAGCATAAAGATAGCCAACCAGCTTGAACAATGAACTTTATGAATGCTCGGATGCTCAACTTTTTAATCTTTATTCTTCTATATTGTTGGAAGTTGTGAAGAGTGCTTGTCATTTCATTGCCTTAAAAGATATGATTTTACGACACAACTTATCTTGATGATGCCATATTTAGTAGCTCTTATTGAGTGTTTTGCTCACAATGTTCACATGAAACTGTGAAAGTAATCATTTATGTAAATGTGGTTGCCTCTTTTGATTTTACTAACAGGCCAAGCTGAGGAGCTCAACGTGGTGGATTAGATATTTTGTTCAGATGAGCTTAGAGGAGAATGAAGCTGCAGTCAAGAAGTTTGAGCAAGCTGCAGAAAAGAGATCATACAGCCCAACCTGCCAAATTTTTCATCTCAAGTCTTATCAGTGATGTCCAAGTAGAGTACTAATGGAATTGGAAGTCTTTTAGTGCATATTGGACTGCGAAGTTAAGGCAGCTCCACGTATCAAGTGGATAACACATTTGCAGAGATAAGAAATTCTCATAATTCATCGTTCCTCTCAAAAAAGGACCATGTTCTTTGATTAGAATATATGGGAAAGAGGAGCATTGAACAATAGAGGATCTCTATTTTTGTACCAAATAGGACTTTGGCAGCTTACTTGTAGAAACTACCAGGGGAAGACACACACTTTAAGCCATCATATTGGACCGTGATGGAGCTTTTCTCTGAATTTGGATCACAGCTTCCCTAACACCAGATAAAGTTCATTCCCTTTGTTCTGGTATCACCAGTGAGGTGGAATTTTTTGTATTACTGGGCCTTCATTTTGTTTACTTTTACTTAAATTCAATTTACAGTTTCTAAGTTTTATGTGTTTATATAAATTTGTTATATTCCTTTCCAATGTACCCTTTTTCTGCCTATAAAGATTCTACCATAAGTCCAGTGGCGACTGACCCTTATTTTCGGTCAGTCTGATTCTTCATTGTGAGTGTGATGCTTAAATCATCAGATAGCACAAAAAAGTTTCGCTGAAAACTAAATTGATTTGAATATCCGGCTTGAATATGTGGTACTTGCATATGTAAGATATCCCATGATAAATCTGTATTCTTTGTAACATAGGAATATCAAATTTCCATATTCTGTTGGGCTCATGAGATGTTATTCGCTCGGATATTGATTCATGAGGTGATGCTCGCTTGGGTAGGACCGTACCCAAGTGGAGTTGACATCATCACATATACGTACAATAGCTCTTAAGCCTGCTTGGGTCTGTAGCAAGGAAATTGATGTTCAATGGGCAGATTCAAGTTTATTACCTTTGGGTTTGGATTCTTTGTTTTTAGTTCTGTACCACCACTGAAGCATCTGGGTACAAGTAAATTAAGCACAGCTGTGGTTTTAAGTCAAATGACAGATGCGATACAATTTAGCTTTGTGATTAGATTGGTCGCACAAATGATCTTCCGAGTCCATTGACAATCAAGAGAACTGAGTTCCATGATATGAAACTATATTGGCTTTTGACAGTGGCATGCTATAAGCTGATTTTTAGAATGGTGCCATTCGTTGTCAAAATATTGACATCTGTGTATTAATCACATAGGTAGAATATAGGTGAATGCAAAGTGAGATTATACAACCAAGAGGGGTGAATTAGGCTAAATATCTTTATCAATTATTTTTGGAACTTTAACAGGTTTTTTTTTTTTTTTTTATAATCAAAGTAAAGTACTGGAAATTTCAGAGTAGATAAGTGAAAAGCAGTAAATAATAAGGTAAAGACACAAGAATTAGTAGTGGTTCAACAAAAGTCTATATCTACTATTTAAGTTTTTTATTCAGAATTAAGCTGCAAGTTCTACTAAAAACTCCAAAGAAAATTAGTACAATTATAGTTCAATAGTGGAAAACAAAATGAAACCATTAATAACTACAATAAATAAATTGATACAATAAGGAGGGAAAATAATCAAATATCCCTAGTGACTACTTTTTTATTTTTTATTTTTATACACATGCACGTATATTAGGAGTTCGTTAGGGCTCGAACTCCTGATCTCCCACATCATGTGGGATGTGGGAGACTTATGCTATTGAACCACAAGCCACTTGGTTCCCTAGTGACTATTCCATTGACTATAGTTTCGACTGGAATGAATCAGCATATTATTTTCTCTCTTCCATCAATGGTACCTCGAGAAAGTTAAGTATATGAGCAGAAGCTTATTCAAATATGTTATCTTCCCGTACTGAAATAGTATTTTCTATAATCCTCTAAATTGGCACTTTCAACATAATTAAACTTGTTCTTGAAATGAAAATTTCTAGAACTTTGGAATCAATATCTCTCGTCGAATGGCAGTCTTCATAATACTCTTGATTAGTGCAAAGTACAAACGGTCCCTCTAAATTGGTATTTCCAACGATAATTTATCATATTTAAGCAATGTTATGAAAATCGGACCGGATTGGAGGCTAGTACGGTCCCGTTGAAGCCTCAAAATTGGTGAGAACGGGTCAAAACCGAACCGGTTCAACTAGTTCACTTTTTTTTTTTTTTGAAAATTTTAATTGTTTTTTAAAAAAAAGTAAAAAAGAAAAGAGATGAGTTGAAAATGATGCTTAAAGATTTTGGACATATAATTTTTTAAAACATGAATTTATTTTTTTGAAATTTAATGAAGTGGTAGTTATATGTGAATGCTTATGTTTAATTTGTTATTTTATTTTTTTTAATCTCTCTTAAATTATGTTGAATATTTAGCGTAGAAGAATTTATTTTTACTTAGAGTTGAAGCATGATACAAATGATCACTTAAATTAATGTGAAATATTATTTTTTATTTATTTTTAATTAACTAATTGTGAAATAGTATTATTTTCTAAAAAACGTACTTAAAAATATGTAAGTTGATTTTTTTTTCAAATAATATTCTTTTTATATCAATTGAAAGTTTTATTTTTTGGTAATATTAAAATATTATATATATTTATAAAATTAAATATAATTATTACATCATTATGGCGTCATATCGGTTCAACCAATAGTCGAACAGGTTGAACCAGTTGAACTAGTGACCAGTAGCCTCACCGATTCATTATCTAGTCTGATTTTGAAAACATTATATTTAAGCGTTGGTATTGTGATGAAAATTTATCATAATTCTTGGTGTCAAATCAATGTTAAAATATGTGTTTGATTTTGATCAAATAAACAGAACTATCAATCATCAAAACAAGGAAATTAAATAGTTGCCAATAATCGAAATTAATTATCGAAAATTCCTAATAATCTTTTACTTTTTAATGATGACAAATGCTTTGTTTTGTACGATACTATCCTTGTATAAGAATCCCCATATATTTTTCTCAAATAATTCAATGGTTGTTGTATATAGTGCGCAAGCTACCTTCACTTGACTAAATCAAATAAGGATAGTGTTATTTGCACTCCAAATTTTGTTTTTTGTACTTCAATTAATCTTTAGTCTATAAAAATTGACCATTATATGCTTTTACTTTCAAGATATGATTTAATTTAAGTTTTTGGATAATTGTACTCTTGATATACTATTCATTTATCTATTAAATATTAATCTTCACCAATTCCCAACTTTCTTTAGAAAAGTATAGATCCAAAAAATATCTTTTTTATGCTTTCTTCTCTTCTTTACTGCCTCTTCTTCAACCAATTTCTACACCCATTTTTTCTATTTATTTGCATAACAATTTATAATGGAAGAAGTTATATTAGTTTTATTCGTCAAATAGAAGATGCAACATTTTATTTTGTAGAGTTCAGTACTGAATATTTGTCAAAATTTGTTAGTATGATTTTTTTTATTGACTGACTCACAAATATAGCAAGTGAAGAAGATTTGCAAGAAACTATTTTTGATAAACAAGCACCTAAGTTTGATATTATAAAAGATACTGAGAATAAAGACTACCATGCTAAGGATAATCCATTGCTCCAATTGCCAAGTAAAACTTTTGCTAGTCATGAAGAGCTTCAAGAATGTGTTCATAAGATTGCTTTGGAGCAAGATACGTGACAGTTGAAGAAAAGGGTGTAGAAATTGGTATAAATTGCTATACAAAAGAAATAGCAAAAATGGGTGTAGAAATTGGTTGAAGAAAAGGCGGCAAGAAGACAAGGAAGCATAAAAAAGGGATTTTTTGGATCAATACTTTTCTAAAGAAGGCTGATAATGGGTGAAGATTGATATTTAATAGATAAATGAATAGTATATCAAAGGCACCATTGTCCAAAAATTTAAATTAAATCATATCTTCAAAATAAAAGGATACAATGGTCAATTTTTATAAATTAAAGACTAATTGGAGTGCAAATAACAAAATTTGGAGTGCAAATAACACTTCCCATCAAATAATTCAATAGTTGTTGTATATAGTGCGCAAACTACCTTCACTTGACTAAATGCATAGGAAATGTTTGGTTATGTTTTGTGGGATTATAATATATATTTTGGAAAATTAAATTTTGGTAGTGAGGTTGGGGGATTATGAATGTTTGTTTATGTTTTGAAAAATAGTTAAAAATTTGTTTTGAAAAGTGTTGGTATGTTTATTTATATTTTAGGGGATACAATTTTTTATTGTAGCAGTCAAATTAATAATTTATTGTTTGTTTGATTTTTGGGTTGAAAATAGAATTGAGTAATATTTTTTTATTGTAAGAATAATAATAAAATATAATATATATACACACACACACACATATATGGAAAATAGTTAAGTTTTGGGAATAATGAAGGATAGAAGAGAGTATTTTAGAAAAATCTACTTTTGACATTTTAAAGGAAAAATAAGTACATATTTATTATTTTACCAAAACATAACCAAACACTCTCCTGGTTGTAATGTTGAAGAAAAATATGCATTAACAGTTATATAAGATGAAAAGTTTGATACTTTTCAAGAGAAATAAAAGATGCATAAAATGACTTGAAAGCAAAGTAAACGTCAACATCTCCCATTCATGATCAAAATGAGGGTTTAGAGAAAGATGGTGGTGTGATGTGAGGTAATGCAATAAAGGGTGCTATCTATATTGTTAAGATCATACATATAAATAAAAAATTTAAAGAAGAAAAACTCTGAATTTCAGGATAACCCAATTTCAGGCTGTACAGATTTATATGTATTTATTAGATAATTTTTTTATTATTTTTTTAATAAATTGTTCATAATCTAACTTTTTATTGCATTCGCTAATTTTAAAGGTAATTCTTACGTTGAATGAGCTCAGAACAGGGACATGGAACTTGTATATGAAGCATGATGTCATATACATAAAAATACCGGTTCAAGATTACTTGTAAAAATTGGTTAGTTTTTCTATGTATGTCCCACAAAGAGATTAGTGGCCTGAGTGGTCTTTGTTCCAAAAAGAAGCTGATGGGATTGTTGGAGACTGGATTGATTAATGGAGGCACACTCAAGATTGAAAATCAATCAATGTTCCAACCAGAAAAGATCCCAATAATTGTTTCCAATTCCTTTTATATGAAGATTGAAAGAAAAGTCCCCCCATTCAAATGGATGCTGCAGGATACACACATAGAAGCGTGTTCCTGACAGAGCAAGTCCTTTGATTTTCATGTTTTGCCTTTTTTGTGATGGAAAGTGCCGGCCATTAAAGGAGTACGTGCTTCTTGATTATCTGCGAGACTTGCTTCTGTTCCATTCATTATTGAAATGGGAGATAATGGAAAGTTAGGTGCTTGGGATATTATGTAATTCAAAATGTTGGTGGATTGTTCAGAATGGATTTATCCAAGTTTATACAAGTGGCATCTGACTTCTGACATTGTTTTTTTTTTTTTTTTTCTTCTTCTTATTATTGATACTGATAAAATTAATTATATGGGTAATTTGGTAAATAAATTAAAATACATCTGGAATTGCAATGCTTACTAAATTGCCCGACATTAGAATTTTATAAGTTAGAAAATGGCAACAACATTAGTTAAGAATTGAATAAATTTATTATTTTGCCCCTAATCTAATTATTGTTATTTCTGGTAGCATTTTGAGAAGTTGTGAATATAATGTATTTATATGAAAAAAAATACTAAAAACTTCTTAAAATATAATTTTATATTTAAATATTTTATTTAAAATATTTTTCAGTCCAAAATGTTCCTTAATCAACTATTCTCTCCGAAAACCCAATAGCTGATTTTTTTGTTTTTGACAGAATTATCCATGACTCATTAAATTAAGAAATTTAATAAAAAAATTACCCTTTTGAATAGAATTTTTTTTCTTTAGATTATTAGATATATTCGTATAATGATGATTTTAAATTTAATCAATTAAAATTTAACAAAATTTTTTTTAGTGGTTTTTGACAATAAGAAAATACATGTTATTTTATGACAACAGGCTTCTCTAGCAATGGAATTTTTTCAAGTATTTGGAGAGGAAGCACGAATTTCACTCTGCCGTGTCGTTGGGGTTAGGGTTGCGGTTGGGGGCATTGGGGCTGTCATTGCCATATGAAACATACCATGTTACATATGTAAGTCTGAATATATAAGCGTACAACTAATTTATTTTCCAAGTTTTAGAAATTTCTAGTGTTTTTTGTCGACTGTATGTTTTAAAATTTGAAATTCAAAATTAAAAGGTATTTCTTTGGGAGCTGAGAAATATAAAAAGGCTTCATCTGTTACAGTTATTACATTTTTCCATTCGATTAGGGTCTGTTTGGAGGGAATGGGACTTAGTAATTCCAGTATCACTAATCTTCATATTTATAAAATTTTATGATATGGTTTATTAGATTAATGAGGTTGGCTAATTACGTGAAACTTGACAGGGTTCCCATTTGGGAAAATGTACAACAAAAGTCTACCAAAGCCAGTTGAGACAGAGAGAAATTGACTAGCACAAAACTCAGTCTACTCTTTTGTTTTCCAATTTCCACGCGGCATTCGGCGACATGCTCTTCCATAACTACGAAGGGGACCCCTGCCTTGCCTATGCCTATATATACACACATATATGCTGAAGTCCAGCTACAACCAACTTATGCTAGTTCAGTTTTCAACTGATAAAGTTTTGATGGAAATCGTATCAAAGTCAATTTGAAAAGGCAAACAATTGTGGTTAGATAGAGGCCTTAGATCTGAATTTATAATTTGAATTATGTTTTGTACGATTTTTGAAGTGGGATAAATACTTTATCAGGTGTCAGACTATACTCACATGATAAAAGACATTTTTATGTTTGATTTAAAGATTGATGTGATAAAGATCATGGACCGTTTTACCCCTTCAATGGATGAAAATAACAACAAAATCATGAAGATCCCCATTTTTGGTATTTGGGTAGGGTCCTGAAAGACGTTATGTGATTTGGACTGTTCAAATAATATATATGGAAATATCTTGCTCACTCAATATATATGTAGTTGCACTATAAATATCATCATTTTTAGTTTCAAATGGTTATACTTTCTCTACTTTGTATTATCAATCTTAATTTTCGATCTTTATACCTTATTTGACTTAAGTATCAAAGAATTATAATTGAAACCAGTTCATTGTTACTCTAACCGTTTTTTGTATTTTAGGCCTTAAATCCCATAGTTCTACCCGTTTCAATTAGCAGGAGAACATAAATAGACTGACTTAAGACTCAAGACCACTTGGGCGACCTAGATGAAAGTTGAGTTTTATATACTTCAAAACTGCAATTAAGCTTTGTCATCAAACATATTTTCATATTCATTGAGGCGGCCAGTTTACCTAATGCTGTTCATGCCGCCAAAATTCTCACTTTAGTTTTTAACGGCCAACTCAAAGGATGGTGGAATAACAGTTTAACAATAATGGATGCTGAAAAACTGAATTACCATGTGTACTGTAGATCCAAATTAATCCAAACAAAAATATTAAGTTCCATAATCAACGCAACCATCCACGCCCCCACGCCACCCCTCCAAGTGTGTGTGTGTGTGTGTGTATATATATGTATATATAAACATGTGGCGTAGCGGATTACATGTGGCAATTTCCAACACCGACGATAATTCGACACAAAAAATTTGAGTTTGGGCTGATCAATTTTGGGTTTGGATCCAACAAAGTTGACACGAATAAAAACCTGAAGAAAATGAGTTGGGTTGGATTGAATTTCTGGTTATACGAACAACTCGAAATTTGATTTTGGGTCACACAACAACTCGAGTCCACCTGAACCAACTTAATCCAACCCAAGTTAAATAAATAAAATTAAATCTTTTAGGAGTAAAAATATAAAATAACAAAATAAAACTTGAAGTTTTGAATTTTAGCAATATCAAAATTACTACTTTGGTATTTTTCGGTCTTATTTATTTTCACAAACATATAGGATGGATTATTATAATTTTATACTGCTTCTAACGATTATTTTTGGATATCCAAGCAGAAATGAAAGTTGGTTTGCAAAGAGATGACAAAGCACTGCTTTGACTACTAAGTTGTCCTAGAAATATTTCTTAGGCCTTATACAATGCAAAATTTTGCATATATAAATAGAAAATAATATTCTTTTTGTTGAGAGGTTATAAAAAATTCAGAAGACTCAAGCAATTTTTTATAATAAATTATATGTCCAATTAAAATACTTGTTTACTTATTTGTTTGATTATATATTTTTATTGATTTATCATGTGCTGCTTAATTGAATCCATATAAAGTGAAAAAATAATGTCATTTTAAGAAGTTAAACGAAACAATTTGATTGATAAAAAAGATACAAAAATTAAAGAGAGTAGGTGAATAAAACTTGAAAAAGTATGCTATTTTTAAAAATAAGATACCTTGATATTTCAACATTTTTATAATGCTGCTAGATACTATAAAATGAAAGAAAAGAAAATGTCCTAAAATTAATATATTATATGGTTCAATTAAATTTTGTTTAAAAAATTGCTATTGTGAATTTATGATGAGAATTCCTTACTTCTATTTTAATTTATTAATAATTAAGAATAGATAAAATTAAAAAATAAAAATACCAAAAAATTTCTAAAAATTAAAATAAATGTTTGAAATAATTATTTTAAATTAGGTTGGTTTGTTGGATTATGTAGATTTGAGTTGGCGCATTGACCTAATAAAACTCAGGTTGACCCGAACCTGACCTGACATAATTTAGGTTGGATTAGGGTTGGCGTTTTCAAATTGTCATCAGGTTGGATTGGGTTCGGGTTGAGGAAATTAATGTTACACCCCTACTTCAACCCAACCTGAACCCACCCGACCCACCCAAATTGTCACCCTTTGAGTGGGTAAAATTTGGGAGGAAAGAAAAAGAAAAGACAAACAAGTTATTGCATAAATAACTTGAAATAAAGAAAGCCTGTGCACGACAAGTCTTAAACCAAAGTAAAAATTCTTCTCATAGAGAGAAAACCAAATAAATCTATTGTTTAGGTTGTTTGACAAGCCATGTATGTGAGCCTATTTATTGGCCTCTCAAAAAATTTCTAATTCTATAATTGATAAGAATATGATAAATTCATGCTTATTTCTAAAACTTCTAACTCCCTAAAAGATAATGTAAAATAACATCTAACTCTCTAATATAATGTAAAAAAATATCCAACTGTTAAAAGATCATAAAAATTTAAACTCTGATATCTATCTAGAAAGAAAAGAATGTAAAAGATAAAACTTATTATCTAAATGACAAGAATGAAATATTTCCCATATGTGGAATATCTTTTAGAAAATAACTCCATCCAAGATTCTCTCTATCTGTATATCATTATCCCTCTCTTAAGAAAATAACTCATCTCGAGTTATCAATATCTTTGGTTCTAAAAGCTTATCGAATGGATAATAAGGGTAAAGATCAACTGCTTTCACATATTCTTTGGTAATTCTACCACAATTATGTTCATTGATTTTCTTCAAGATATGATAAGGCACACACTTCTTCGATTGCAACTTATTGTAAGTACCAATTGAGAATCTTTTTTTTTTCTCAAGAAAACCATAGCTTCATTGCTTTCTTCAAAAGTTAAGAAACATCCATGTTTATTGGTAGCTACTTTATACTTGTTACTAGCTTCTTCAAGTTTCTACTTGACCTTTGATTGAACATATGGCATTGGTGGCAATTTTGTTGACAGCTCCTTATGTATAATATCATTCTTTTCAAATAACTAATGTATACCTTCAAGAAGTTGTTTCTCTAGTGAATAATCAATAATAGTCAAGATTCCCTTTATTACTAAGCAATGAACTAGTGGAGTCTCTCTACAGGCAGCCTCAAACTCTTTCTCTGAATGAGTTAGTGTTAGGAAAAATTTACCTTCCACTTTAGAAGTTTTGGCCTCAGCCGTCTTATTTAGCTGCAATAAGGTCATCTTCACTCCATTTCTCTCCAATTTGTGTATTTTCTCCCATCTAAAATGATGTGCATTCTTGTCGAATTGTAAAAGTCTACCAAATAGTAAGTGACAAGCGTCCATGTCTACCACATCGCAATACACTTCATCTTTAAACTTCTCAACTGGGAATGGAACTTTGCAGCATTCTTTCACTTGAATGTTTCCTACGGTCTTGATCCACCCAATGTTATAAGGATTTAGATGTTTCTCCATTGATAATTACAACTTTTCAATGGTTTTCTTCCCAATAATGCCCTCCTGACTGCCATTATTAATAAGTCACAGTTACTAGCATTAATGGTGCATCTGGTTTGAAAAAATTAGTGGCGTTGAGTCATATCTTCTTTCTTCAGTGCTAGTGTAATTTTTTGAACCATAAAAGTTTGGCCATCCTCCAAATCTTCTCCATTGTTGTTACTATTAGATTTGCATATCACTTTGCCTCCATCTTCAAGTTCTTCTCGGGATCACCATGCTCTACCATGTTGATATCTTTTCTTCTTGGACAATCATTAGAGCAATGCCCAGGTTAATTACAGTAGTAGCACTTTCCACGAATAAACTTGGCATATGAGTTCTTCTGCATTTGCATTTGAGTCTCGATCACCTCCAACTTCTTAACTACTGCGTTTCCATATGTCTCTTCAACTTGTCTTTGTAAGTTGTAAGTTGATTTCCTTTGTTTTGTGCTTACCAATAGGGACTAAAGTTGATTCCTCCTAAAGCATTCCATCTTATTATCTTGTATCATCATCTCATCTTTTAATGACATGTTTTGTGCTTCCAAGACATTTGCTAATGCTGCACGCCAATATTATCTTGAATTGTAGGCTTCAAACTATTGAGGTATCTCGCTACTTGTTGACTATCTGACTCCATTATGTTGTTTTGCTCAACAAGCTGCAAGAACTTTGTCGTCTATTTATGCATTGATTTATCTCCTTGGTGACAT
The DNA here is from genome assembly GCA_018894105.1 of Jacaranda mimosifolia. Lineage (NCBI taxonomy): Eukaryota > Viridiplantae > Streptophyta > Magnoliopsida > Lamiales > Bignoniaceae > Jacaranda > Jacaranda mimosifolia. The sequence continues at coordinate 8,886,821 of CM032123.1, forward strand.
TGTTGATATTGCAAGAATAGGTACTGCTCATAATCTGGGGGGTAGAATCAAGCTTTCAGTAATTGTTTCATACATTACCATGTTTGGACTCGTCCTCTACCTTCATGCCTCCTTGTGTTTTGTAGATGTTCCCACCAAGCAAAGGTAGCTCCCTTTAGCCTGTAAGCTATTAATTTGACTCTACACTCCTCAGGAATCTCTAAATAGTCAAAAAATCTATCTACTTTTACAAGCCAATCCATAAATTCTTCAATATTTAAATTGCCATTAAAGTATGGGGATCTACCTTTAGGTGAGAATCTTCATCTCTAGCAGGGCGTTGGATTCGATCTTGCTAATTTCCTTGTCCCATATTAAGCATCTCAATATCTTCATCTTCTTCCTCTTCTAAATCTTCCACATTGGTATGATGATTACATTGACAAATAAGATCACGTCTAACCAACCGTGGTGCTTGGGCAAATTTCACAGCTTCACACCTTGGCCTCCTATCCACGTTGAGAGCATCTATACGCAAATTCATCTCCTCCAATCTATGATTAAGAAATTCTCTCAATGCATGACTCTCCTTTTGCGGAGTGGGGAAATCTGATCTCTATCGACCATTTGGCTATTTCGCGAACCACCAACTATTACTCCTACATTAGCAATCAGAAAAGGCCAAACCTACTCCGATGCCAAACTTATGCAGCAAGTAAAATTTGGGAGGAAAGAAAAAGAAAAGAAAAATAAGCTATTGCACGAATAACTAGAAATAAAAAAAAAAGGCATGTACACGACAAGCTTTAAAACAAAGTAAAAATCCTTCTCACAGAGAGAAAACTAAATAAATCTATTGCTCAAGTTGTTGACAAACTACATATGTGAGCCTATTTATAGGCCTCTTAGAGAATCCTAATTCTATAATTGATAGAAATATGACAAATTCATGCTTATCTCTAAAACTCCTAACTCCCTAAAAGGTAATGTAAAATAACACCTAATTCTCTAAGGTAATGTAAAATAATATCTAAATCTTAAAAGATAATAAAAATTTAAAATTTAATATCTATTTAGAAAGAAAAGAATCTAAGAGATAAAATTTATTATCTAAATGATAAAAATGAAATATTTCTCAAATGTGAAATATTTTCGAGAAGATAGCTTCAACCAAAACTCTCTCTATCTCCCGTACCAACTTGCACCACAAGAATGCAAAAACCTGAATTATGTCCCAAAGTTTAGAGGTAGCGATTGCTTGTGGAAAAAAATATCAAAATTTATGTTTCTAAAACCAAAAAAATGGGAAGGTCGCGACTAATTGTGAAAGCCATCTCTGTTTTTTGAGAAATGAGGAATCAGTCATTCTCCCCCCCCCCCCCCCCCCCCCCGGCTATCACTTTTTTCCTCTCTGCTCACTTTTCTCTCTCCCATATACTATTGCAAATCTCTCTCTCTCTCTCTCTCAATATGTCTCAATTTTACACGATGAATTAAAAAAATATTTTTATAAAAAATAAATTTTTATTGTTTTTAATGAAATCAAAAAATTCAATAACAAAAAAAATTGAATCATTTTTTTAATCATTTTTTAATTAATCTTATTAATTTGAAACTTATTAAAACTAAATTCATGAAAATCTACAAAAACTTTTTCTTAGTTAGAGTTTAATTTTTCTCAGTTTAGAAAAAAAAATAGTTGATTGTCCATTTGTAATAAATTATCAAAAATATGTAATATATTAAATCTATCTTTTATTTAACTTTTTTTAGCTATTCTCAATCTCAAACAAATCAAAAATCCAAATCTCATAAAACAATTTCATTATCTTAAATATATCTCACAAATAAATTAATAAATTAATTCATTGTCTATTTTTAAACAATGACCAAAAAATACAATTTATTAAATTTATAAATTATTTTATTTTAAATATCCTCAATTCTAAACAAACTCAAAAAATCAAAATTCATAAAACAATCTCATTTTCTCAAACAAATCTCAAATAATCTCACAACCCATCACATTACTAAAATCAATATACTTTATCTTACAACTAATCACAATTTCATTTCTCAATTTTATATCTCTGATACACCAAAACTCAAAAAATAGAAACTCAGACATTGACTCAATCATAGCCACATGGACTAATTTTATTGGATGCTGTTGGATTGTGTTATATTTGTTAAAAGTTTTCTTTAGGAAGGAAAAAAAAAAAGAACAAAAGAAAGAAAAAAAAGGAGGCTGTCAATAATGACTCAAATTTGTTCCCTTGTGGCCTAAAAGCTGAGAATTGCATGTACTCTTGTCTCATCATCATGCTCCACATGCACAAAACAGTAGTGAATACTTTATGGGCATTGCTAGTTTCATAGTAAGTCAAGGACTATTCGATGTCTTCTGACATTGTGAAAGATACTGTTGATTAGTACTTATAGTTTTGAATATAATGCCAAATATGAATTTCCGTTAATAAGATGCATATGAACAAGAAGGAGACCTGAAATTTACAAACTTCCATTTTTTCTGTTGGAGCACAGCGGAAATAATTTAAGCATGAGATTTAATTTATCAGGAATTTGCAAATTACACTCACAAATTTAATGACAAAATTAATACCCGACAGATAGAAAAATAAAACAGACACAGATTTACGTGGTTCGACAAATTCTGCCTACCTCCACGAGAGTTTTCTTTCTTCAATTATGATAGAATTCACCAATACAAGCCAACCCTTGAATTTGACACGCCTAAACTCAAGCCCCTTGTACAACTACTATCATAACTACCAAAGAGATACTCACTCCACCCATTTGTATTGCCCCACTCGTACTCATAATAACTACCCCATGAGTATCATATCATGAGTTCCACGAGTGTCATCTCTATTTCTTTTAAAGTAATCAAATAAACACATCTATTTATAATAGAAAATTACTTGACTACTTTACCTAGAACTAGGAAACCCAATACAAGAAGGAGTCCTAATTCTAGTCAAACTTGGTTTCTCGAAAACCGAGTCAAATCCTAACAATCTCCACCTTAACGAGGTTTCTCATCTCAACAATTGTTCATGACTCCATCGCAAACCAAGTTCCATTGGCCTTCAAAGATATCACTGCACATGTCGAATTAGTAAGGTCTTGGCTCTAACTAACTCATCCCGGCCAATGCCCATGTACAACTTAATGTGTGACTTTCAGGACTCCACCTTCAGTGAATATTCACAACCTTAGGAATCCAACTGGCTCAGGACTCCACCTTCAGTGAATATTCACAACCTTAGGAATCAAACTGGCTCAAGAAAATTGGATTCTTTCATACCTTTAGGACATAGATCACACCACCTAAAGTATGAACTGCTCCAACAACTATTTTGATTTTTCCCACTTCAATACCCATGACTCTCCAAGTAGAATCATCGCACAAAGACAAATTACATGTCTTCCATGATTGAAGTGAATCAAAAAATAATTCTCCATGGAGCAAACATGCATTGTGCATCTGGAATCCAAAATCCATTGATCTCCACAACATTAATAATAATGTTGTCCGCAATACAAAGTCAAATCTTCCCGCTGTAAATCCTTCATATCTGTCGGCTTCTCCTACCTTCAATGCCACTGCTAGGCCCTGTTGAATTAGGAGATCCTCCACTCTTTCTTGCAAAAAAGTGAAATTCCCTTTGTCATCAAAATTTTGAACCGTGAAGTAATTTGCTAATAACATTGCCCATCCTCAAAAAATTAAATCTCAACTTGCAGCCCCAACCAAAAGCTCCGATACCAGTTTGTTGAAACCCAGGAGGATCTATTGCGGAAACAATGAAATAATAGCAAAGTAATTCAATGTAAAGTGACAACAAGATTTAACGTGGTTCGGCGATGTGCCTAATCCACCCGACAAAGAAAAGGAATTTTATTGATCTCAAATCAAAGTGCAAGTACAAACTTGAATCTCACAAATATCACGAACATAACACATAGCTCTGATACCAGTTTGTTGGAGCACAGCGGAAATAATTTAAGCATGAGATTTAATTTATCAGGAATTCGCAAATCACACTCACAAATTTAATGACAAAATTAATACCCGACAGATAGAAAAATAAAACAGACACAGATTTACGTGGTTCGGCAAATTCCGCCTACCTCCATGGGAGTTTTCTTTCTTCAATTATGATAGAATTCACCAGTACAAGCCAACCCTTGAATTTGACACGCCTAAACTCAAGCCCCTTGTACAACTACTATCACAACTACCAAAGAGATACTCACTCCACCCATTTGTATTGCCTCACTCGTACTCATAATAACTACCCCATGAGTATCATATCATGAGTTCCACGAGTGTCCTCTCTATTTCTTTTAAAGTAATCAAATAAACACATCTATTTATAATAGAAAATTACTTGATTATTTTATCTAGAACTAGGAAACCCAATACAAGAAGGAGTCCTAATTCTAGTCAAACTTGGTTTCTCGAAAACCGAGTCAAATCCTAACAATTTCTTTTTTTTTATCTAAAATAAGGTTTTATTTTTAGGATATTCTTTTCTCTCAATGATATAATCTCATGATGTGATGCTAGAAATTTTTAACTATTACTTTGAGTGTAATAATACACGGATATACAGAACTTTCATTTTTTCGATTTTTACCTAAGAGTTCAGTAATGCATAAAAAAGGGGCGGAAAGTTGTTTTAGTAGTTCACTGTAGTTGATTACAGATAAGCATATATAGGTAATTTATAATTAAATTGTATTAGAGTTGATTGTTTGACTAACGAATCCACTCATTCATGGTTGATGTATGGTACCTAGCTTGACAATTTGAATCCTCCATTTCATTTCATGTTTAATCTAATTTCTATTATATTTTATGAATATATATTTAAGTATATTGAATATTTTCTAATGTAAATATTTAATTAGGGATCAGATATACTTGGCATATATTAATTATAAAGTTGGAATAAGAGATGAAATGATACATTATTGGCATCTTTCCACGCATTGATTCATTTCTTTAGGATCCCATTTAGCACTATTGAAAGTGATGAGCTTGATTTCAAGAATGCTCTACTAATTAGCTGCTCTATGATGCAGTTTAAATCTTTATTTCATTATGTATTAAATATTTCATTATAAGAATAATTGATTGAAAATTAGATGCACTTATCATAATTACAATAAGTTGGAGTAGGAGATGCCAAAAAGAGGAAAGAAATAGAAGGATAAGATGCATACCCATGGTCAAGATTCAAAACTAAACATATATATGTACTTTTGCGAATAGGCAGGGACAGAATAAGAATTTTGTTTTGGAGGCGAGATATATATATTTGGTTCATAAAGAGGGAAACTTCCGAAATTCTGAGAGGGCAATTTTTTTCCATAGTTCTTGTAATTTACATAAGAATTTTTCAGATTATAGAGAAAGAAGTACATTAATTGAATAACATGAAGGCTGAAAGAATATATGTATATATATGTGTATAGTCTCTCCCAGTACGAGAAGAAAAATGTTTTGATGGAATTAAATGCCTGCAGTTACAGCAATTTCTTGTATGAAGCAAGAGTTTCTGATCATGGGCTGCTATAGTACTGTCATGATATGACACAAAACTGGATTACAGAAGTACTTCTCCACATCATGATTCATGAAGTGCTTGCTTGAAAAAGTAGCAGTGAAACAGATTGGATGGATGTATATATATGCAAAAAGGGCAATGTCTCAATTCGTAATTGTGCAGATAAGTATAATGAGATTGATTATATGTCAAGTAGGTCATTCGCTGGCGTTGAATCGACATTAGTGGATTCCATAATGGTTGAATCATATGATAGAATGTGTTTTTAAGTATTGTATTCTGGCTATTTTTACTGCTGTCACATATGTTCTTTAGGGCCTTTTTTAAGCTCCCCTAAAATTCCACATTCTGAAGGTGACAGAAAAATATCACAGAAGAAAAGCCATTACGATGTGATTAATCCATTTTTCGTTTAACGATCGTTGAATAATAATACATCTTATCTTGACTTGTTTCTCTTTATTTTTTAAGAAAATCACAACTTTGCAAAGATTAGCTTCTTATTTATCAGTCATTTGTTAGCAAAAGTGCAACCTTATTTTCTTATATATTTGGGACTGGGAAGTACCATGTAGGGCCACCGTTAGCTTGAGGTGGTTCCGCCATATAAGCACCGTCGATTGGGCGGTTAGTACCGAAATCAAAGGATAATACTGACAATTATAAATCCAACATCATTATGTGTCAAAATTAAACTGAAATCTTTAATTAGCTTGAGTGTCATCCTTTAATTTGTAACTGCCAAAACATAGTTTATGTTAATCTCAACTCCAAATTTGAATCCTAGCTAGGATTGTCGAACAAAGAAAAAAATCCCATGATTCATGCTAAAATGAATACATTCAAATTTCCCGACGATATTCATCGTTGGTTCTTCTCTCCAATATCATTACTAGTTCACTAATTAAACTTGTTGAGTCTTCATTATATGCAAATACGCACATTTTCTGCTTTTGTATATTTTTTTATTTTGTTAACAAGAGGCCTCTGCTGGGCAGCTGGGCTGCTTGTGCACCAGCTTTTGATTTTGTTCTGCAAGAATTGGGACATTTACACAAGAGTCACTTACACATATAAGTCCAACAAAACAACTGCATTTTGATGTCTTCTGGTCAAAAAAACAATGAACAAAGCACCGTCCTTTCCATGCAATACAAAACATTGTCGGGCCACTGTCTGAATTCGTCACTTGTATAAATACATGCTGAATTCTGAAAAATTTACACATCGACAACCCCTGTCTCATTGTTTCTGCACGTTTAATTCCCAAAAACTTTAAGGTTGTTTTAAGGATATTATAATATAGTATGAAAATGTTGTCTAGGAAAGTTACATGCAAGTCACACGGCCAAGACTCTTCTTACTTCTTAGGATGGCAAGAATACGAGAAGAATCCGTTCGATCCCGTTCAGAATCCCTCTGGGATCATTCAAATTGGCCTGGCTGAAAATCAGGTGAATACTCCAAAAGGAAGACAAACTGTAGTTATGTTAAAAGGGGATTTGCATGTTGAGTTTTTGAATTCTTTTTTTTTTTTTGTTTTCTCCTTCAAAAAAATACTGATATCTCAGTTATAATTCTTGATACAGCTTTCTTTTGATCTTCTGGAATCCTGGATTGCAAGAAATCAGGATACTAACTGGTTTAACAGAAGGGGTGAATCCATATTCAGGAAATTGGCTCTTTTCCAGGATTATCATGGGTTGCCCGAATTCAAGAAAGTAAACCTTTTTCCGTTTTTCCTTTTTGTTTTTTCACTTGCTTTATTTTGCATGTGTTCCTATTGATTCTATCGACAGAGATATATATGAATATAGCACCTGTTGATGTGAAGGGAATCTTAAACATAGTTGTCATTTTTGGTTCAGGAACTATCAGAATACATGTCTGACTTAAGACAAAACAGGGTAAAATTTGATACCAACAAGCTCGTCCTCACAGCAGGCGCAACATCAGCAAATGAAACTCTCATCTTTTGCCTTGCTGAACCCGGTGAAGCTTTTCTAATCCAACGCCATATTATCCAGGGTAAAAAACATTAATCTCTCATATTTCTTATACCTGGACTACATATGATTAAAAAAGCAATAGCGTCTCTATCCACGATTTAATGTTTTGGATGCCCATAAAATATAAATAATTAAAATATTATTTTTTGAAGTTATAACTTTCTTCTTAAAGTAATATATAGTGCCATCGACTTACTGATTAAGTGATTATTCTCAAGGACTAAGAGCCCGTTTGGTTTCATTCTCACAACCCATTTTCATTTTCACCTGAAAATGAAAATAGAAACTATCACTATGTACACTATTTTCTCAAATATTTTCATTTTCAAAATATTTTTTATTATATTCTCTCTCTATTTTCATCCCCTTTTCAACATTTATCATTACTTTAATCATTTTTTATCTTCCCACTACTTCTCATACATCATTCACCACATAAATATTTAAAATTCAAATTAAAATTATAATATTATTTTTTCAAGCAATCACACATCATATCATCAATTAAAATTCAAAAACTACACAAATTTTAATAAAAAATACCCAACATCCAAATACATCTCATTTTCACACCTATATAAATCAATATAAATCTATAATTTTCTACAAAACATTCAAATAAAACTCATTTTCAAATTCAACTATTCTAACTAACTTTTCTCTCTCCATTTTCACTTGAAAATGAAAATGGCCCATGAAAATGAATCCAAACAGGCTCTAAACTTCAAGTTAAAAATATAAAGTACATAAAAGCTTTTATTTTTTCAACTTTTATCTAAAACTCCATGATATTTCAAATATAAATATTCAAAGTATTATTCAAATTAAAGAAGAAAATATATAAAAGTATGGCGTATAACGCACTCGCTTCCCCTTAAATCTATATAAAGTTATACAATCTTTTATTAAATTAATAATTTTTTCCCTCCAAATATAATATAAATTTCAATCTCGTGCCAAAATTAAATTTTTTTAGCTCCATAAAGTATTTCCACCTTTCAATATCACTCATGGACTTAATGTTTTTGAAAGAAATCTAAATCATACAGCTCATCAACACCCTCACTTCTGCCAGGTTTGATAGAGATCTGAAATGGAGAACCGGGGTTGAAATTATACCGATACAATGCTCCAGCTCAAACAACTTCAGAATCACCATTTCCGCCCTGGAAGAAGCCTACCAACAAGCCCAAAATCTTCAGCTAAAAGTGAAAGGAGTATTTATAACAAACCCGTCAAATCCATTAGGCACCACATTGACTCTAGAAGAGCTAAACATTCTCATCACATTCTCCATCAACAGAGGCCTCCACATAGTGAGTGACGAAATATATTCCGGCACAGTTTTCGACGGCCCAAGGTTCATAAGCATCATAGAAGCTCTAAAGAAGAGAGCCCTCCAGCAGAATTCTCCCATTTGGAACCGAGTTCATCTTGTTTCAAGTCTTTCAAAGGATTTAGGCCTTCCAGGCTTCAGAATCGGCGTGATATATTCCAACAATGAATCCCTGATAGCTGCTGCCACGAAAATGTCCAGTTTCGGGCTCATTTCTTCACAATCCCAGTTTCTGCTCTCCAAAATACTGGCTGACAAGAGATTTATATGGAAATACATTAAAGAAAACCGGAAAAGGCTGAGAAACAGGCAAAAAATGCTTGTTTCGGGTCTGGAAAAATCGGGCATACAGTGTTTGAAGAGCAACGCTGGATTATTCTGTTGGGTTGATATGCGGCATCTGCTGGTTTCTGATACGTTTGAAGCAGAGATGGAGCTGTGGAAGAAAATGCTTTGTGAATTCGGGTTGAACGTGTCTCCAGGATCCTCTTGCCATTGTTCGGAGCCGGGTTGGTTTCGGGTTTGTTTTGCGAATATGGCGGAAGAAACTCTTGACCTATCGGTGCAACGGATCAGGGCCCTGGTGGATTCTAAACTTGCAATTGTCAAATAGTACCCTTGTGCAGTGGCTCATTCATTTATATTATTCCAATGTTTAGTAGAGAGTGAAATAAAGCATTTCTCTTGTATAAATATGTAATTTTAATCGCCAAAAATATTGTTCGAATTGTACCAATTATATTTATAGTTTAGAGTCAAACTCTTTAATCTTTTGACTAATTTATCCCTTTGACTCTTTGAAAATTTAAACCTTGCTTGTAACTTATTTATTTTAGTATTTGGCTAGTTACTCAATAGCCAGGAGCATTATTCAATTATTTTTTAAATATATTAATTAAATTACTTGTAATTATATTAAAAAAGTCAAGTTTATTATTATGTTTAAGAGACAGCCCCCTCAAGGTATATCTTGCATTTATGCGCTGTTAAAGCTATCCAAGAAAACACGCAAAATTAAAAGGATAAAAAATTTGATCTCGTGTATTGTTAAGTTAGAAATCCTACTATACAGAAGTGAAATTCTCTAAGAACTCAACCTCGTGGGTGGCCAAGAGTACCCACTTGTGGATTGAAATTTTAGCAAAAAAGTGCGAAACTTGCTATAAGCCGCCAAATAATGAGTAATTTGAGACGAAGAAATGAGAATTGTCCCAAAATCAATAAATACAATGATCACATTGCATTTATTTTGGAAGGAAGTATTACTATTGTTTATTGAAATAGTTGTATGTTGGTTGTGTATATTTTACATTGTATTTTTTACCGACAGTTATGATGAGAGCGATGCATAAATTAAAAAATCCTCAATGAATATATAGTTCTTTAATTTGTTTTGAAAAATTAGTTGTGAGCGTGATGCATAGATCTCCAATAACATAGATTTTGACAGTAGAAACTAATTTAATTCATAAATAGTAAAATTTATATTTAATACATTTCAAATAAATTAGGAAGCTCCAAATCCATTTTACATGCACTTTGAAATGACAACTATATTTTTTTATTAGAAAATGTCTATTGTCATCAAGATATCAACATTTTCTAGGGTGGATTAATTTCTACGAGTGAGTTATTCTTCATCTCTCCATAGCTGCCATCAATATACTAGTTGATTACTTGAGATTTTGCCATGCAACATAACGAAAACTTAAGGGAATGTTTCTCTGTATTCTAGGAGAGTTTCTATATGAATATATTTTGAGAGTGGGTTAAAAAAATATTTGAGAATAAAAATTAAATTTGGTTATATGTTAAGAGAAAAGATAAATTTTATTATAAATGTTTTTCATATAAGTTTTTATTTAATCAGTGGTATAACATCGAAATTCTACTTAGAATTTTTAACTTACAAGTTCCACCAAAAATTTCAAAAGAGATTTGTATAATCTAATGAAATCAACCAACTGAAAATTGAATCTATTATAACTACCATTTTAATTCTTATACAACCTTGGTATAAAGAGACAATAGTCCAGCCAAGATGAACTGCATGGTAAATTGATTGGAGTATTAGCAGGATCTCAGCTTGACAAAAATCTTTCTTTTATCCTGCAGTAAGTACCTCAAGATGACTAACAATATCACTGAATTCTTTTTCAATATCACTGAATTCTTTTTCAAGAAAAAGATTAATGTTTTTGTTCAGTTTTCATTGACTTAAATGGAAGAAAGGATGTCCTTCAATTTGGATAGGATGTACAATGGTCTTTTTCTTGATTTCCCGATGAAATTAATACCCATAAAAAGTCTATATTGTAAAAAGTAGGAAAGTTTTGTCTTGATATCCCTTTGAAACTAATACCTATAAAATCTGTTACTAGATTCCCACATCGATTAAGTAAATTAGTGATCTCTACATATGATTTTAGACAATTCTCACCTCTTAAAGTGGCTTTTGGATTGAGTTAGACCTAAGGTCATTATTTAATGTAGTATCAAAGCCATCCATTCTTGATATTGGATTACCTAGTATTGTTGGGCCACTCATTTCATGTTATTTTACACGCCAAATGTTCATTATTGGGTGTGTGTAGAGTATGTTAGATTCCCACATCGGTTGAATAAATGCATACTAATCTGATATATATAAAGTAAAATGATGTTCAAGGCAAAGGGTTAATTTCATTTTACCCCCTTATACTATGATACTATGGGATATATATCAAATATCCTCTATACTTTCAAAACCTTCAAATACCCCCCCTCAAGGATGTCAAATTCCCCCCTGTACTACAAAAAATATTCAAATACCCCCTTCAAAGTCATCTGTCGTTAGTAAAATAGTTGACGGTATCAAAACTCTACAGTATATTACTGATTTAACATCAGAAAATAACTAAATAGCATAAAAAACTAAGATACGTGACATTTTTTTACAAAGTAATTATAAGTGAAATATAACAAAACCCTACATATTATTACACATTTTTTATATCCCACAACGAATGCATATTTGAAAAAATTTAGACAAATAGTTACGAAATAGAAATACGTATAATGGTCCCACGTCTTTTTTTTCATACAAGCAGCCTCTGTTTTGTTGGTTCCATATGTTCTATATTAAAATAGAGTTGTTTAATGTTATTTTTAAAAAAATAAAATGATTTAATGTTTTTGTTGGATTAGGAGTTAGATGATACTTCAAGTCCTAAAATGAAAGTGACAAAATTGAAGTAAGACACTTGAACATTACATAGTAAATTACAAGGTTATTTTGGATATAAAATTTTTCAATGATCATATGTGTAAAGGAAATATAATTTTAGTGCTACATCAGTCAAACAACCGTTATTTTTCTAATGACAAAGAAGTTTGAATGGGGTATTTAAAGATTTTGGTAGTACGAATGCCAAGAATATATTTATCTACACAGAAAAAAAAAAAAAAAAAGGTCACGTATCCTAGGTTTTTATGCTATTTAGTTATTTTCTGAGGTTAAATCAGGAATTTACTATAGAGTTTTGACACTATCAGCAATTTTACTAACGGCAAATGAGTTTGAGAGGGGTATTTGAAGATTTTTGGTAGTACAAGAGGGTATTTGAATGTTTTGAAAGTTTAGGAAGGTATTTGATACATACCCTATAGTACAGTGGAGTAAAATGAATTTAAACTTTTAAGTATGTTTCTTATGTAGTAATGATGTGGTTAAGTTATTTTTATCCCTTTTTTGCCATTTCAACACATTGCCATATATAAATTGCTATCAAAATGAGTTATTTTATTATTAATGCAGAGATACTATATTAATTATTTTTTTTGTAACTCCATATCCAATGTTGGTAAGTACTAAATATATATACACATATAAATATATATATATATATAAAAATATGTATGCCATTTTATATAATTTTGTAACTCTCTCTCTCTCTTTCTCTCTCTCTCTACATATATATATATATATATATTGAAAATATTACTGCAAAATTAGCAGAAAATCAAAAGGCATATTTGGTTTGAAAAATTTTACCTTAATTTGATACTCCCTAAATTATGTTCTGTTCCACATTTAAATATTTTAATTAAGTTCAATTCCTTAATCTAAGCTCAAAGATTCCTATAAGTAATTTATTCTAAAAATAATTGAAACATACAATTCATTAATACTTAATACTATAAAAATATTTGTCTCATTTTTTACTTTACCTCTATAGGATCATTTGTTTGGTGAGTTCAATTCTATTTTTTGTTGAATATATATGTATCTTATAATTTTCATATGATTCTCCATATTAACAAACTTTTATGTTAACGAACCATGTTAATTTACAAAAAAGAAATTTGAAGTCTGAATTTTGCGGTATCATTTTGTTCCTTTAACCCATTATTTGTTTGTATCATTTTGTTGGTTTGATATTTTGGTGGTGGCTTAGAGTTTTTTTCCCCATTTGTTATTATTTTTTTAATCCATGTCAGGAAATAAAACAAAATTGTGGCACCCCACTCGGGATATGGCCCGCAAGGTGGAATGTCACTCAGTTCAATCCTATTAGCATGCAACAACATATCCGATAGACCTATAAAAATTTTCATATAATACCAATAACATCAACAATCATCAATACGTAGCATGCTTCATACTTAATGCAGAATTAATATGAGAGTGCTATATACTATACTAACAGCCCAACAACATTCAGACCACAATATCGTCACCAGTATCGCGATTCATACATACCATAAGTCTAATATTCATCATGGCGTATTACAACACCTCTACAACAAAACATCCCAAGGTACATTCATATGTACATTACATGCTTAAACTTTAAAACAACAAACTCCAAATCAAATATGACAGTCTTCATTGTTCACTCCCTCACACCTATCTGAATAAAACGAATAATACACAACGATGACTCATAAGGACTCAGTGAGGATTAATGTAAAGCAATGTATGATCTTTCAAGAATGAAAGACTTAATGACAGTAATCACTGGCAGTTTAACATAAGAGAAACAAAGTTCTGCCAGAGTAGAACAATCAAGGAAGTCAGAATACTAGTAAATGCTAGGTCGGGATGCTATAACGGTCAGCTCAAAAGGGCTTTAATGGATCATCTCGACCGATCCTGCTCTTGAGGTTTAGGGTCATCTCAACCCATCACAGTCGGGAGGAAATACAAACGGCTCAGTTGGCCTGGGATATCAGCTCGATCCAGACTAGGAACTCACTCCAGCCTTATTGCTCCTTGAGCAGAATACAATTCAAGAATAACAAACCCAATCATGTATGCAAGTCAATAAATCATATACATCATGCATATCAGAATATCCTTGCACCTTCATAACAGTATAGTAACAATTCAATTCAGTTCAATTTAGTAAAAAATCGGTTCAATAGCGGGAGCATAACAGCTCGGCAATAACAGTAGCTCAAGCATAACAGCTTCGCAATAACAGTAGCTCAAGCATAACAGCTTGGCAAAGCACTTGGCCCATCAATTCTCCTATACAAGTTTTTCAGTACAATCAATCAATCAGTACGTTCAATCAGTCGATAGCCAACATGGCGGAAACAATAACAGTACGTTCAATCAATCAATAGCCAACAAGGCGAAAACAATAATAGTACGTTCAATCAATCGATAGCCAACAAGGTGAAAACAAAACAGTACATGACAACTTTAATCAGGACGACAACAAACAAGATAATAAAAGTTCATGGCCAGAACAGGACAATCAGTTTGTCATTAAAACGATTTTAGGAAACAAACCCTCATAGGGGTGTTCAATCGGTAACAATATCGTTTAATCAGTTCATAGAATTCGATCAACGGAAGACAATCAAATCTGATAATAACAGTCAATTACCCTCACAAGGGTACACAAGGCAATGATTAAGACAATAGAACCTCATAGGGTTCAGAAACCAATAATAAATAATAAACAATAGCCAAGAAAATAGAACCCCACAGGATTCAAAGCAACAGTAAACGATATCAATAGTCAAGATAATAGAACCTCACAAGGTTTAACAGTTAACCAATAACGATAATGATAGCAAAGACAGGTATCAGAACAATGGAACCTCACAGGGTTCAATCATGATGCAATTGCTTTACTAAAACAATTACTAGATCGGTGGATGCTCACTTGAATAACCTTAACGGAATGCAAATCAAGGCCTACTCTCTGTAAGATCCAACTCCCCAGCACCTAACCAAAGGAAGGGTTTACAGTTAAAACCTCATTTACTCCTATAATTACAGTCATATCGCTCAGAATCTAACATCAACAGTTACTTGGTGACTACGATGATTTAGGATTTATTTTGATTTATCTCAACATGAAATAAACTATGGTCGTCGTTATTACAAAAATATATCCGAAACTTATTATTAAATCGGTAAGGATAATAGTCAAATCCGTAAATTACATCGAAATCCTTTATAAGGTTTCACCATAGTGTTTATAATAACTCAACTATCATTAATGATCCAAGTTTATCGATTAGGTCATGATTACGTAAAATTAAGGTTTTATCACCTATTTAGCTATTTAACCTATGGTTCACATGAAACAATACCATTTTGGGTTCTTAAGCTCAAGCAACATTCTTGCATGCTTTATTTCCCATGCATGGTTGTATTTTCTGATCAATTTACACATTTTCTTTGATTATACAAGGTATTATGAAGATTGGAATGCATATACATATACATGTAAATACATATAGTTTTCTTCCGATAGATTACTCAAATCTCACTATTGAAGTAGAATTTCAACGATCAGACTTCATACATGCTTTTGTTGCAACGAGGTAAGAAAACTACCTCTGCGCTGCTGCCAAAAAACTACACCACCACCACCAGGAGCTACGTCTCGATGAGATGAAGCAAACCCCCTAAATAATTTCTTCAAAAGCATTCGAATCAAAGCTTAATTTCAGCCTAAAAGCTACTCTGCCACCTTACGCCACCGCGCTGGTTTGAGCTCAATTCTACCGTCGTAGCTGGTTCGTTTTGAGATCTAAAGGCACGGTCGTGTTCCATGAGCTAAGGTTTACAAAGCCCACTCCTTGGTCGCATCAAATCGTCGCCAGAACGTTGCTCCTATTGAGCTCCGCCGTCACCCATTTTCGATCAAGCTTTTCATAGTGGTCTGCTGGTCATCTCCGCCTGCATGTGATGTCGCTGTGTTCCTAAATTAAGTTGAGAGAAAGACATTGATCGGTTCTATTTCGGGTTTTAGGGTGTGGCTGGAGGTGATCGCCAAAGCAGGGGAGAATAGGGTGTTTCGGTAGAGAAAAGGAAAATGTGAGGGTGAAATTGAAAATATGATTATTTATGTATTTGACCTTTTCTAAATTAAAGATTGACCCTAGAAATTATGGTCAAATTTTAATTGGGTCTAGAAGTTCTAATTAAGTTCAATTAACCCGTAATTTTGTTGGTCTTTCACATTAGTCCCAAAATTTCCAAAGAAAAACCTAATTAAGTCTTATCTAATCGCACATTAACCTATAAAAATTTTGAAAATTTAAATAAAATTAATAAATTTTATACAAAATATTAAAATAAGGCATTTCTAGGGTATTACAGACCCTCCTTTCTTACAAGAATTTGGTCCCCAGATTCTCACCTGGATATTAGAAAAATTCTGGATACTGTTGGCGCATGAGATCTTCCGGTTCCCATGTTGCTTCGTCAACGTTGTGGTTGCACCAAAGAACTTTCACTTAAGGGATACCTCGGTTTCTAAGTTCTCAAAATTTTTGATCTAGAATACTAACTAGCTATTCCTCATACGTCATATCACTTTGCAACGGTACATTGGTCTGAGGGATTATGTGGGAAGGGTTAGGATAATATTTTCGTAGATGTGACATGTGAAAGACGTCATGAATGCGTGTCACATCTTGAGGTAACACCAAGCGGTACGCCATTGGCCCAATCCTTTCACTTATCTCATAAGGACCAACATATCTTCGGCTAAGCTTTTTGCCTCTGCCAATCCTTCGGATACCCTTCCTCGGAGATACTTTAAGAAACACTTGATCACTTATCTCAAATTCCAAATCTCTTCTTCTTTTATCTGCATAACTCTTCTGTTGATCTTGTGCAACTTTCATCCTCTGCTTAATGATCTAAGTCTTTTCAATAGTCTCTTGAACTAATTCTGGTCTAATAGTTTTTGGAGACTTATGGTTGTTACCTTTACATTCCTCAAGATCCCAGTGCAATAGGGATCGACATTTTCTGCCATATAGTGCTTTGTATAAAGCCATTTGGAAAATGGTTTGGTAGCTGTTATTATATGTAAATTCGATCAGTGGTAGATGTCGGCTCCAATTCTAACTAAAATCCAAGACGCAAGCCCGCAACATATCCTATAGTATCCGGATAACCTTCTTAGACTGTCCATCCATTTGAGGATGAGCGGTAGAACTGAAATGTAACCTTGTCCCCATATGCTCTTGCAGGGCTTTCCAAAGTCTTGAAGTAAACTTTGGATCTCGATCGGATACGATGCTGACTGCGACTCCACGCAGTCTGACGATTTCGTTCACATATAACTCTACTAACTTTTCAACTTTATTCTGCATCCCAACTTGCAGGAAATGAGCAGATTTGGTTTGTCTGTTTACTATTATCCAAATACTGTCATATCCTTCTCGAGCTATTGGCAGGCCTGATACAAAATCCATGGTAATTTGCTTCTATTTCCAATCAGGGATTGGGAGTGGTTAGAGCAACCCTGCCAATCACTAATGCTCTGCCTTCACCAGCTGGCATGTTAGGCATTTTCACACATAGCCTGCGATATCCCTCTTCACTCCATTCCACCAAAACTGCTTTTTCAAGTCTCGATACATCTTCATGCCTCCTAAATGTACTGTAAACCTCGACTTGTGTGCCTCATTTAACAGTCTTTCTTTCATTTTTTCAGGTACACAGATTCTCTTATGGAATAGAAGAGTACCTTGGTCATCAATACTGAACTTAGATTCCTTAGACTTCTTGACCAATTCTCTCTCCTTCAATGTCCAACTATCATTGGCTTGAGTTCGCTGAATTTCTGCATACAATTTAGGTTGGACATTTACTCCAGCAAGCCAAACTTTCTACTTCAATCTCACTACGGCATCTGTCTTCAGAATTTTTGTCATTGTCATTCCTAATATGTGAGCCATTTTAGCTCCGTGGCTTAGTACATCTGCTACCATATTTGCCTTTTTTGGGTGGTAAAAGATTGAGAAATCATAATCTTCAAGAAATTCCACCAATCGGCGCTATTTCATATTTAGATCCTTCTGTGATCTCAAATACTTGAGACTTTTGTGGCCTGTATATACCTCAAATGTGGCTCCATAGAGACAATGTCTCCATTTTGACAATGCAAAAATTACTGCGGCTAACTCTAAGTCATGAGTGGGATAATTCCCCTCATGTGACTTAAGTTTTTGGGATGCATAGGCAATGACTCATCCCTTTTGCATCAACACACATCCAAGTCCATCCTTAGAAGCATCCGTATATGCTACAAAACCCTCTAATCCTTCTAGAAGAGCCAGAACTAGAGCCATTGTCAAGCTGCTCTTCAGTTCTTGGAAACTTCTCTCATCCCAGTTAAATGGCTAGTTTTTCTAAGTTAGCTTAGTCATTGGGCCAGCCAGTTTAGAAAAATCCTACACAAACCATCGATAATAGCCAACCAGACCCAGAAAGGTACGATCCTCCGTCACATTTTCAGGTCTCTTCCAATTGACTATTGCATCTATATTAGAAGGATCAACTTCTACGCCATCCTGAGATATGATATGACCAAGAAAGGTCACTCGTTCCATCCAGAACTCATACTTACTAAACTTAGCATACAACTGATGCTCTTTCAGAATTTTGAGTACTAAGCTTAAGTGCTTGGCATTCTCTTCTCAGGATTTCGAGTATACCAGGATATCATCAATGAAGATAACCACGAACTTATCCAAATATGGTCGAAATACTTGATGCTTTAGATCCATAAATACCGCATGAGAATTTGTTAGACCAAACAGCATTACTACAAACTCAAAGTGACCATATCGAGAATTGAAGGCAGTCTTTGGGATATCTTCTTCTCTAATCTTCAACCGGTAATATCTCTGCCTCAAATCTAACTTTGAAAAGACTATAGATCCTTGTAATAGATCAAACAGTTCTTCCACATGCGGTAGAGGGTATTTATTCTTGATAGTGATTTTGTTCAACTCCCTGTAATCAATGCACATTCTCAATGACCCATCCTTCTTTTTAACAAATAATACTGGGGCTTCCCAAGGAGAAGTGCTAGGCCTTATAAAATTCTTTTTCAGCAGTTCCTGAAGTTGCTCCTTCAATTTTTTCAACTCCGCTAGTGCCATTCTGTAGGGAGTTTTAGATTTCGGTGTAGTTCCTAGGAGAGTATGAATGATGAATTATATCTCCCTATTCGGAGACAATTAGTTCAACTATTTCAAAAATACTGCAGGGTACCCAACCACTACTTATACCTCTTTGATTTTGGCTGTGTCTCAAGGTTTGTTGATAAGATATGCAAAAAATCCTCATCTGCCTTCCTTCAAAATCTTTCTGGCATCTAGTACGGATATAAGTGATGGTGAGGAAGCATCATCCGTGAATTAGTAGATTGATATTGGTATCTTATCTTTGAGCATAATACACTTAGTGTAAAAATTCACCTGTGCCTAATGTTTATACAGCCAATTCATCCCAAGAATCAAATCATATCTTTGAATGGGCATCTGTATCAGATTGGCAGGATATATCTCGTCCTCTATCATGATCAGGCATTCCCGATATATAACATCTATTGTTAACCCTATCCCTAATGGCATCAGAACTTCTATTTGATATGTTATAGTTTCGGGTTGCTTATTCAACTTTTGGAAGAAAGGGGTAGATATAAAAGAGTTAGATGCACTGGGGTCATACAAGTTATTACCAAAGATTCTAAAGATAGAGATCATACCTTTGACCACTTTATTTGGGTCAGGTGCATCCTCTTCTGTTAGGGAATAGGCACGAGCCTACACCTTTTGCTTCCCTTTTCCACCTGCTACTTGCTTCCCTTTTCCACCTGCTACTTGCTTCCCTTTTCTACCTGCAGGTGTTGGCCCTTTCTTCTTGGGACAGTCTCGTAGGAAGTGCTGATCATTGCCGCAGCCCATGCATCTTCCCTGTTTCATCCAGCATTCAGTTTCCTCATGTCCTAACTTTTCACAGAATCCACACTATTTCTGCGCCATTTCTAGAACCAAATTCATTGCCCACCAGATTGCGGTGTTCAAAGTGTAATGCCTCCAATTTGTAGTCTGGGCTACTTCTTTCCTACACTACCTTGCCCTCCGGGATATAACCTCTATTTTCGATTCCTGTCTTCGATTTTGCGGATTTCCTGCAATTCTAACTCTAATTGCAATGCCCTGTTTACTGCCATGTTTAAGTTCGGCATATCGCAAGTGGCCAATCCTCGTCTAAGGTCCGATCGCAATCCCTATAAAAATTGCCGAGTATGTCTGCCCTCATCTTTCATCATAAAAGGAGCATACTAAATTAGCCGACTGAATACAGCCTCATATTAACTTACTGACTGGTTCCTTTGAATCAGGCTCATAAACTTTCTTTTGTCGCCTGCTTGACTACCAGAGGGACATGCTTATCCATAAATTCTCAAGTGAAATTTTCCCAGGTTTTGAGAGTTCCTACAACGATCTATTTTCGATTGATCATTTTCCACCAACTATAAGCAGATCCCTCTAATAGAAAAGTAACGTGTCGGATCTTCTACTCATTAGGGTACCTCAGGGTCCCAAATATCTTCTCTAGGCATTCAATCCACATCTCAGCCTTTTTGTCATCAGGCTCTCTGAAAAACTTTGGGGGTTGGAGACGTAAAAATCATTATAGTGCTCGACTATCAGCAATTTCATTATCTGCCATTACTCTGTCTCCCCTAGCCAGACCATGTTGTGGATCCCATTGTCCTTGTGGGTCTCCATGCTCAGCAGGTTGATTCATAGCTGGCGGGTCCAACGGGTTGGATTGTGAAGCCTCTTCATCAAGCTATAGCTGTTGATAGGCAGGCATTCCCTGTCTAAAGTTTCGACTTGCATTGTCTCTCCTGCTAACCAGTCTTTCCCTATGGCCTACTCTCGCCAAAGCAGGAGCGTCAATACTCTCACGTGACACCATCATAGTTAGATTTCCTAAATGTCTTAAACCTGCAATTATTGCGTTGCAAGGGACATTTCAATCATTAACAACTCCTTCGAATTCTCAATCTATGGAAAGAAATACGGATAACAAATAAATTTATCAGACTACACAGATCATATAGTACTCAAATATATTTAATAACCGAGGTAAAATTCAAATATATATATATATATCCGAGTTAGTGTGAGAGGATTACATCCGTGTATTTACAATTCAAAATTTCAAAATTATTATGCTAACAGTATGCCTGTTCATAAAAAAATTTACAAGGCTAATATAAAGGTGTTACCCATATCTAAGTAACCTAGTCGATAGAGCCTAACCTACTGGTTAAAAGCTACGCTATTCTATATACATAGTTACATCATATCTACATCAACATGTCACCTAATCCAAATCCTCTACGTCTATGATGACCGATTCGATGTCCTCGTCATCCTTATCTACTTCTACGATCATATCATCATCATCAGATAGCTCCTCCACCAAAAGCTCTAGTATAACCATGTCATCATCAGGTACCTCATCTACCCGAAACTCTTGCACCGCTACGTCATCATCAGATGGCTTATCCACTAGAAACTCCTGCACCGAATCTATCTCAGGATCCTCCTTATCTGGGTCCTCAACTACAACATCCCCGGGCTCCTCTACTGGAAGCTCCCTTGGCTCCTTAATGCGAATGCCTTGTTCGTATCCTAGTCCGTGAAAGGAACGAACTCTAGAAGGTCCAGCGTCAGTATCAATCCATATACCAACACCGGTGACCTGATCTATGGCCTCACTATAATGGGTCATCATCCTCCTAATCTCCTCCATGACTAGGTGGGGAACATCCACTGACCTCCTATACTCAGATTCTATTATCAAAAATATTTCTTCCATCTGAGCACGTGTCTCCCTAAGTCCTTCAACCTGATGTGCAGTAATTCCTACTCAAATTTCCTCTCTTTCCACACTTTCCATCAGTCTATCAAGCATAAAATCCCCTGCCCTAGTTGCAGACTTTAGATGACTTGATTTCATTCTACTACCTTATATGGTCCCACACATATCGTGAAGTTTTTCCTCAAGTGTTCGACATATCTCTTTCTATCTTGTTGTTTCGGCTTCCAAAACCCTAGCTCTTTCTTTCAAAGAATCCACGTTTTCCTCATCAACAGTAGGTTCTTTCCCTTCCCTATGACCATAGCCATCCTGCAGTATATAACTTTCTTTATCAATTTCAACAATTCAAATTCATCTTAAATCCCAAATTACTCAGAATTTCTTCAACACATATATGCAGAACTTCCAAAAAGGCTCGTATCCTAGGATCCTGTCCTAGTATAGCTCGGGTTTCCAAACCCAAGCTCTAATACCACACCTGTGGCATCCCACTCGTTATATGGCCCGTAAGGCGGAATGCCACTCAATTTAGTCCTATTAGCATGCAACAACATATCCGCTAAGCCCATAAATTTTTTCATATAATACCAATAACATCAACAATCATCAATACGTAGCATGCTTCATACTTAATGCGAAATTAATATCAGAGTGTTGTATACCATACTAACAGCCCAACAACATTCAGACCACAATATTGCCACCAGTATCGTGATTCATACATACCATAAGTCCAATATTCATTATGGCATATTACAACATCTCTACAACAAAACATCCCAAGGTATATTCATATGTACATTACATTCTTAAACTCTAAAACAGCAAACTCCAAATCAAATCTGCCAGTCCTCATTGTTCTCTGTCTCACAACTGTCTGAATAAAATGAATAATACACAAGGGTGAGTCATAAAGACTCAGTGAGGATTAATGTAAAGCAATGTACGATCTTTTAAGAATCAGATACTCAATGATAGTAATCACTGGCAGTTTAACATAAGAGAAACAAAGTTCTACCAGAGTAGAACAATCAAGGAAGTCAGAATACTAGTAAATCCTAGGTCGGGATACTGTAACCGTCAGTTCGAAAGGCCCGGGATCATCTTGACCAATCCTGATCGGGAGGTTTAGGGTCATCTCAATCGATCATAGTTGGGAGGAAATACAGACAACTCAGTTGACCTGAGATATCAACCCGATCCAGACTGAGAACTCACTTCAGCCTTATTGCTCCTTGAATAGAATACAATTCAAGAATAACTAACCCAATCATGTATGCAAGTCAATAAATCATATACATCATGCATATCGGAATATCCTTATACCTCCATAACAGTACAGTAACAATTTAGTTCGGTTCAATTCAGTAAACAATCGATTTAGTAGCGCGAGCATGACAACTCGGCAATAATAGTAGCTCAAGCATAACAGCTTGGCAATAACAACAGCTCAAGCATCACAACTTGGCAAGGCACTCAGCCCATCAATTCTCCTATATAAGTCTTTCAGTATAATCAATCAATCAGTATGTTCAATCAATCGATAGCCAACAAGGCAAAAACAATAATGATACATTCAATCAATCGATAGCTAACAAGGCAAAAATAGTAACAGTATAGGACGACTTTAATCAGAACAACAACAAACAAGATAATAAAAGTTCATGGCCAGAACAAGACAGTCAGTTTGTTATTAAAACAACTTTAGGAAACAAACCCTCACAGGGGTGTTCTATCGGTAACGATACCATTCAATCAGTTTATAGAATTCAATCAACAAAAGACAGTCAAATCTAATAATAACAGTCAATCACGCTCACAGGGGTACACAAGGCAATGTTCAAGACAATAGAACCTCACAGGGTTCAAAAGCAATAGTAAACGATATCAGTAGTCAAGATAATAGAACCTCACAAGGTTCGAAAATTAACCAATAACGATAATGATAGCAAAGACAGGTATCAAAACAATGGAACCTCACAGGGTTCAATCATGATGCAATTGCTTTACTAAAACAATTGCCAGATCGGTGGATCCTCACCTAAATAACCTTAACGGAATGCAAATCAAAGCTTACTGCTCTGTAAGATCCAACTCCTTAGCACCTAGCCAAAAGGTGGGTTTACAGTTAAAACCTCATTTGCTCCTATAATTATAGTCATATAGCTAGGAATCTAACATCAACAGTTACTTGGTGACTATGATGATTTAGGATTTATTTTGATTTATCTCAACATGAAATAAACTATGCCCGCCATTATTATGAAAATATATCCGAAACTTATTATTAAATCAGTAAGGATAATATATTTGAATCCCTAAATTACATCAAAATCCCTTATAAGGTTTCACCATAGTGTTTATAATAACTCAATTATCATTAACGATCCAAGTTTATTGACTAGGTCATGATTACGTAAAATTAAGGTTTTATCACCTATTTAGCTATTTAATCTATGGTTCACATAAAATAATACCATTCCGGGTTCTTAAGCTCAAGCAACATTCATGCATGGTTGTATTTTCTGATCAATTTACACATTTTCTTTGATTATACAAGGTATTATGAAGATTGGAACATATATACATATGCATGCAAATACATATAGTTTTCTTTCGATAGATTACCCAAATCTCACTATCGAAGTAGAATTTCGCCGATCTGACTTTGTGAATGCGTTCGTTGCAACGAGGCGAGAAAACTGCCTCTACGCTGCCATCGAAAAACTACACCACCACCACCAGGAGCTATGTCTCAGTGAGATGAAGCAAACCCCCCAAACAATTTCTTCAAAAGCCTTCAAATCAAAGCTCAATTTCAACCTGAAAGCTACTCTACCACTTTACACCGCCGCGCTAGTTTGAGCTCGATTCTGCCACCATCGCTGGTCCATTTTGAAATCTGAAGGCACGATTGTGTTCCTGGAGCTAAGGTCTACAGAGCCCACTCCTTGGTCCTATTAGAACGTCGCCAGAACGCTGCTCCCGTTGAGTTCCCCCGTCGCCCTTTTTGGTCATGCTTTCACGGTGGTCCGCCGGTCGTCTCCACCTGCATGTGGTGCCATCGTGTTCATGAAGTTGAGAGAAAGATGTTGGTCGGTTCTGTTTCAGGTTTCGTGGTGTGGCTAGAGGTGATCGCCGGAGCAGGGGAGATGAGGGTGTTTCAATGGAAAGAAAGAAATGTGAGGGTGAAATTGAAAATATGATTATTTATGTATTTGATCTTTTCTATATTATAGATTGACTTCAGAAGTTATGGTCATATTTTAATTGGGTCCAAAAGTTCTAATTAAGTTCAATTGACCTCTAATTTTGTTGGTCTTTCACATTAGTCCCAAAATTTTCAAAGAAGGACCTAATTAAGTCTTATCTAATTGCACATTAACCCACAAAACTTTTGAAAATTTAAATAAAATTAATAAATTTTATACAAAATACAAAATATTGAAATAAGGAATTTCTAGGGTGTTACAAAAATGATAAGAGATCAATTTCAACTTTGATAATTTTATACAGTAGGAAACCAAAAATGTTTCTAAATTATGTTTGAGTGGATGAATTTGAAAATAAGAATTTTAAATTTATATTACTTTTCTAATTATGTCAAAGCCCCCAGCATGCTCCTTAAAAAATATTTTCAATCGGCTCAAAAGATTTTAGAAAAATGTTTATGTAATACTCCTGAATCATAAGTTGTTATTATGTTTGTTCACGACTTCAAACAATTTTATTTTTGACAAATTGTTTATATAATACGTTTCAAATAAACTAATCAAATTGTTTAATATTACATGCACAAAATTTTAAGTTGGTTGGTTAACAGTTGTAATAGAATAATAATTTTGAAGCAGGACAAAAAAATAAATATAATGAGTGCCTACTTATATAGGAATAAGGAAATTAGGTCATTATTGAATTTAAATGCAATATTATTGGACCTTGTTATTGATTATAACTATTGTCGTTGGAAGTGGATTTTAAGGACATAAATTTAAAATTATTGTCAGGTGAAATGTACAAATTTTATATTACAATGTGTGATCCTACATAATTATTTTGTCATAATTAAAATCCTAATTATTTGAATATTAATATATAAAAGCTATATTCATATATTTTTCATAATTTTATATTTAATTTGAATACAATATCCATATATAATATATATCCTATCAATAATTATTCGAATACTATAAAAACTATATTAATGTATTTTTTAACAATTTTCTACTCAATTTTAGTAAATGCTGAATATATATGCATTATATTAATTTATTTCTTAATATATATTTTTTGTGTAGGAAAAAAAAATGAAAATTTGTAGGGAATGGTGCAATTTCTAGAGCATTTAATCTAATGATACATAAGTCACATTGATATAAAATATTGTTATATTTCATTTATTTCAAATATTAGATTGTATTCAATAAAAAATTTTATAATTTTTTTAAATTAGTTTTTTTGTTTAATATTTGTAATATTTATAGAAAATATAAATATTTAAAGAACAATTATATTATATATAATAAAATTTAAAATTATTACCCCATGCAATGCATGCTATAAAAGGTAGTCTCTATATATTGCCTTAAACAATCTAAATTTTTGAGCGAGTTAGGCCCTCCATTATTTGACATTTGTAAAGTAGAAAAATCTTTTCTTGAGTTCAATCTTCACATTTTGAGTTAACTTATAGGGTGAGTTATGCCCAAAATTCATTATTTGACACATGTAAAGTAGGAAAATCTTCCCTTGAATTCTTAGAAGTGGAGAGGAAACTTCTAAATACGAAAAGATTCTTCAGAAGTCATTTGTTGGTTTCGTATATATTTAGAACAGTAACACAAAGTTAGCACAATAATGAAGGAATAAAAGCAGGTAAGTTAGTTTGACTACGGTAAGGATCAAGATACCATTGATTTTCCATATTGCCATAATAAAAATAAATTATACAGATTTTTCGTTTAACTTCTCATCATCAAAATGTGACATATGAGTTTAACAGTAGTATGTCAGTTCTTTTTTTTTTTTTTTTAAATAAATATTTTGCAGTCCTTTTTGTCCTTATCATCCTTCCGTATAGTTCTTTTCTAATAGTGAGACTTATCATCCTTCGGTATAGTCCTTCTCTCTCATCATCAAGTAATTTGTACTTAATTTATCTTATTACTTTGTTCCTGTGATCTTCACATTTGCTTGGATTTTGTCCTTCACTTGGCTGGCTACTCACCTTGTTAACTAGCAACTCTAGAAACTTCTCTCTTTCTCGTCTTTAAAATTTCTCCTTTCCTTTTTCCACTCCAGCAGTCCACTGTTCATCCAT
Source organism: Jacaranda mimosifolia (assembly GCA_018894105.1). Classification (NCBI taxonomy): domain Eukaryota; kingdom Viridiplantae; phylum Streptophyta; class Magnoliopsida; order Lamiales; family Bignoniaceae; genus Jacaranda; species Jacaranda mimosifolia. The sequence goes on from CM032123.1 coordinate 8,914,215, forward strand.
ATTTTCCACTGAAGGACAGTGGATTGAAGAAATGAGCATTCTACAATTGAAAAGACGGAATCCTTCTTTCTTTTGTTCTATTGAATGGAGTTTACTGAATTACAATCATAAGAACCACTAAATCCTATTTTTTGAAACCAACCCCCCCCCCCCCCCCACAACAAGAGAGAGAGAGATCATTCAGTACTCCTATTATATATTGATCCACAATATGTGCAGAAATGTCAGAATTATCAATGAACATGTATAACTCCCACTCATAATAAATATAGCAAACCCTAGCAACTCCCCAATTGCACAAAATTATACACCAACAACGGTGAGTTACGCTTGCATAGAACTCCACATTCAAGACACTCAAATTCTGTGTGTTCTTAAGAAGACATGTTTCTAAAATGACAAAATTGGAAGTTTACAAAGTTCAAACGGTGAATCTAAATATCAGCATTTATGGGGTAATGAAGCATCTTCCCACGAAGATTTCTCTCCATCCAGTTCTGACAACTTTTTCCAGTTCCATAGGACTTGCATCAATCCGCCATTTGCAGCATGCAGGAGAAAATCATTTCCTCTGGAAAAAAATGTGTATATAATCTTCACAAGAACAAAAAAGCAAGATATGCCCAGAAGTCTCTGAGTAATGCTTCCATCCTGTAAGAAGATGATCAACTTTAATCGCAATCTGCCAGGATTTGGGGTTAGGGTTTGGGGCGGGGAGCCCCCCCCCGGGGCGGGGGGGGGTGTTGCAGGTATAATCAATTTTCACCTTCTGATCGTGCATGAAGTCTTCAGATATCTCATCCAAGTATTTGGTCATCAAGCTTCCAACGAAAAGACCAAAAGGAATCACCAATTCTTTGTTTCTAGAGATAGCGTATAATATATCAGATAGGCAACTAAATGAAAACCATGCAAGCAAAGACCACTTCAATATCTCCTTCCCCAGAACCAGTAATTTGCGGAGTGCAACAACCTCTGCTTTCTTCCAAGGAAAATCTTTAAGTGGACCAGGGATGCATTTCCATAATTTGTCCTTAGTATCATTCAAGAAAACTATAAGCTTAGTAGGCTCATGAAAATGTTCCATCATGGGAAATTTTGCAGAACATGCGACTGAAACATGTTGCTTACGGACATTTATCAGAAAGGAACTATGGTGTTGACACACTCGGCTTTTAGTTGATGCAACCTGTCAATAGACAAAAGACCATGTTACATTGATGTCATTTATGGTTTACCACCATGCAGTCTTCACTAATTGAAAACACCCTCTCTAGCTACATTATATGAGAGGTGGCCGTGGGCAACCACAAGTCTACTATGCATACAAGCATACACAGTTAGTGAAAATATAAATTGGCTATTAACTGCACAAATTTGACCAAAGCTTCACCCAAACTTGGCTCAAATTAAAGGTAGAGATTACCTTGCTACATAAGGAGGTTGAACTGTGGCAGAACTGGAAACTAACATCTGATATGTGTGTGTGCGTGCTGTGTCAGTTACAATTCCACTACATTTTTTCATCCCACCCTGTGCCATGGGAGGGATGCAGTGGTGTTGGACATTTTTATACTGAAGCATGCCCTGGCTTTGATTCTAATAGTCCTGATTTTGCTATTTGGTTAAAGAATGAACAGGCATCCAATACATTTGTTTCTAAGATGAATGTGGAGGAGCATCTTAATGTGATAATCAGCTAAGGAGAACAATAATTAATTCTTGATGATGGTATCTAGAATAGGTACCAAGTAATTAGCAATTTATCAGCTGAATCCATGAGTAGCACAAATTTAATTTGATTGCAAACAAGAGCAAGCTCAACAGAGAGTCAGCTACAAGACACTGAAATATCAGTTTTGTTATGTGCAAGCCTTGAATCTGTTTGAGATATTACTTAATATGCCAAATCAATGAACAAGTTCGCTTGGATCTTGGTTTTAAGGAATTCAGGGAATCAGGTAGAATTCACAAAATTGTCCAGATATCTCAAATTTGATTGTAGGCCTGCACCACTTAATTTGATTCATGAATCTGGTCATTTGATGACATGAAAAACATTAAGTCTCAAATGCATGCATAAAATCTTTAAATAGGTACTTTGCCATTTTAACTCAGTCTCAGTTGACCTCTTATCTTTGCTGGTCTCTATTACAAAATTTGATTGTAATTTGTGAGTGCCTGAACTAAGCAGGTGCCTCACCTGGGGATAACTTTAAAGGACAATGCAATAAGTATCATCTCTAACAGAGATATTACCTTCCAAATTAAAATACTATTTTGGGCAAAGTAAAATTTGCCCTTCTATATTAAGTCCTATGCAACACTTCTTATACTATGAAAACTAACACTTGGCCCCTTAACTGGACGGCCAACTCAACTGACCATTAACAACATTAAATTTCAAAGGCAAAATCAAAACTCTCTCTTAAAAAATTAGAGGACATTACCTTTATTGCCCCTAATATATGGTAGCTTATTTGACATTCCAAAATACTCTTCTTTACATTAAATAGACAGAAATAGAAATTAATAAGAGTCATATGCTGCAGGCTTAAATAAGAGTTAAAATATAATAAAATACATTGTTTCACGTTTGACTTGATCTTCATTGCTATTTTATTTTTCTTTTTAATTCCAACCATTTTTTTTTTTTAACAAAGTTGCAATCATATTCTAGATAAACTTAAATCTACCATTAATGACTTATTTGAAAAATAAGGCTAACAAATATTCCCACTATTGTGAATGTTTTAAAAATGCTTACTAAAATCATGAATGGTAAAAAGACATTAATTTGGGATAAAACAAACACTTTGTTAAATAAAATGCATGGAATTAAAAACCAAAGTACAATAGTACATTAAAAAGTGAAATACTCAATTTTTTTTATAATTTGAGGCTCTTATTTAAACTTGCAGCTTATGACTTTTATTTGTTTCCGTTTTTACCTATTCACCACCAAAAAAGTTGTTTCTTGGAATATTAAATGAAGTGCCACACGTCAGGGGCAATAAAAGTAATGTCATAATTTTTTAGAAAATATTGTAATTTTTGTTAGCTGAACTGACCAAGTTTTACCATCAACTAGAGAGTAAATGATAGTTATCATAGTTCAGGGTTATAAAAGTTATATGAGATATAACACGGGGGACAAACTCTACTTTGCCTCACTATTTTTAATCAGTACTATTTATTTCTAGAATTGAAAAGAAACTCGTAAGAGAACCAAACAAGAAAAATTTGAATTCAAAGAAATTGTGATTCTTGTTGCTATAATTTTTTAGCTTAATTTCCACGATAGAAACTCTTAAGTCCACAGTTGAGATAATTTGAATCCTAAAAGATAGTGATTCTCAACAATTTAGTTCTTGTCAAATATAAGAAACCTGTCAGATAGTGGCCGTTCTAGCAAACAATATGCATCCTCCCTCCTAATTGGCTACTCCCATATTTCACATATATACGTAGCCCGAGTTTGGCAAAAGGAATACAAATCCAAGACAGGACAGCCCACTCCAGAAATTGCTGAAAAGTCAATTGAATTGAATCAAAGATTCAACTCAATAACAAACACAAAGACCAATTCGCTTTTGAATCAGTTAGGTAACATGGAATTCAGTGGATCATGCCATGTTACCTAACTGATTCAAAAGCGAATTGGTCTTTGTTGATATTAGAACTTTTTGCCCCCCTTGAAATTTCCATGGAAGAAACCTAACAATTCAAAGTTCACCCTAGGATGGTCTTTTATGCATTATATTGTTGCTGAATAACATACAGTAACAAGAAATAAGGCTTTCTCTCATACATCTAGAATGCAGATGGTTGCTTGATACCAATGTTTCAACTCCACAGGCTCATGTATCATTCATATCATCAGCAAATTGAAACTTCAGAAAGCATACAGCATTGCGATTTTTCAAATTGTCAAATTTTTAAAATGTATGCCAAGTGATAAAAACCAAATAAGTCATTCCACACATCTAATTTATCAAAACGACGCACAATGTTGCACAACAATCTGAGTAGGAGAAGATATGACATTGAACAATCATAACATTTAGTCTCTCATTCAAAAGCAACAATACATAACACAGTATTGAGAAAGCAGATCACAGAAGTAAATGGGACGCGCGCGCTCACACACACACACAAACATATATTGTTTTTCAGACACTCAAAATATTTATGCTGACGTCGTCAGAAAAATAAATATCATCTTTTGAAACACCAAATACCCCAATTCTTGAACAGATGCCCAGTAATCTACTTCCCAATAGTGACATGTCATGTCCATTTTTTAGCAATTAACTGCTAAGCAGCTCCGTATGTAACCTAAATGTCACAGGAACCTAAATGTCACAGGAATAAGCCTCTGGTAGTTAAACAGAACTATTTCTCTTACAAAATGCAGCATTAACCAATTACAAAATCAATTTATCCCTCGGCATTTTCTGTTTCCTTTATGGTAGTAATTCTATACAGAGACACATTTTTTCAGATACATGCATAAAACCGTGCAGTTTTTCCTAATCTTATAATTGGCATTTTAACTAGCATTATGTTGTTAATTGGTATAAATTGCACTCCGTAAAGGGGAAAAGCAAACACTTTCTTCCTCTGTCTCTGTCCCCGTCTCTCTCTTACGCGCACACAGAGTTACATTTGTACATGTGATTCACACAACTGAGCAGACGATACTTGATAGAGCTATTGAGAAATAGAATTACCAGAAAACATGACTGAGCGAGTGTGGATGCCGCCGGAAAGACCATTTTCTGCCGCCGTCTTTTGCCGGTTGCGGCCGTAAGGGTATGATAGACAATTGATTTTTATTTCTCAAACACGAAATACCCGGACCCGCGCCGGATTTGGATCTTAAGAGTTTCAAATCTGGCCCGACTCATTCTACTAGCATATCAAAATCTTGCATATGAAAAATGTAGGATTCGTGTAGAGGCAATTAGCCAAGCAAAAAAAATAATTAGATTATTAGATAAAAAAATCTTTGATAAGGGGAAGTGAATCAAACCCAATAGAACCAATAGTAGTCGATCGTGGTCAACCAGGCCCAAGAATGATTAGGCTAGCTAGTCAGTGTAAGCTATCAGCATCCATTCAGTCGACCAGAATGTGGTTGATTAGCTCGAGTTTGGTCAGTAGACCCTCGACCAAAGAGGCTTCTGGGCCCTAGGAGGTCCATCATTCGACCAGAGCATGGCTAAAAGACTCACGGCCAAGGAAACATCTCAACTAGAAGAGGTCGTTTGGAGAAACATAAAGTGTTTCCCCACCACCGGTCACTATCGCATTAAATGCAACTCAACCACCACTCTGCCGCATTAAACACACTGACAGGTAGCGTGCCTCCATATTGAAAAAGCATGCCTCCAATGTACCACTAGCACGCCTCCGCATTAAATATGGAGATTTTCTCCATATCCAAAAAAGAGGGGAGGCGCCACCTAGATAAGGACTTCAAGTAGAAAAAAACCTAAAGATCCTCAGTATGCATGGCAATGGGGCGAGTTTGGCTAGACCCGCCCCTCAAGGCACTTGCTTAACCCAAAACCCGCCTCGCCCATTTGGCCCCGCCTCACCTTCCATTTGGCCCTGAACCCAGTGGGTCTAACCCTCTTAACTCAGTCTTTCTCTTTTTTTTTCCCCCACTTATTCACTCATTGCAAAATAGATTCCCGGGATGCCAAATTTTGCATAAAACAAAGTGGGAATCTATTCCGCTACTTACTCTTTATTCAAATTTTGCAATTGATTGATCAAAATCAATAGATCATTTTGCAACTCACAAATTGTAAACATGCGAAATTCATAGTTTCATTAGTCCATACACCAAATTTTCATATAAGTACGTTAACCAAATACAATAAAAAATAAAACATTGTGTTTAATCTCCAAATAGTTGACATCAAGCATTGTTTAAAACATCCTGCTTTGTAAGATTCAATCATATCACAATCCTTTATCAAATTAACCACCAAACATAACTAGCTATGTGTTCTCACTATCATATTCTCCTTGATCATCTTCTTCGCCATCAAGCATTGTTGGACAAGTCTTTAATCCACCAATAGTTGAATAAGTACCTAAACAAATAATTGAACAAGTACTAAACAATAAACAAATAAAATACATAAATTACGTTAATTGCTATAGTATATATAAAATGATGAAGTATTATTGAAATTTCACTTACCATTTGCCTCATTCCATAACCATCGATGACCACAAATTAATGCCTCCAAAGTAGAGGGATTGAGCCTACTACGATGAGGACTGACCAATCTTCCACTACTACTAAATGCAGACTCAGATGCAACTGTTGAAATCGGAATAACTAAAATATCTCTTGCCATCTTCTGTAAATGAGGATATTTCACTCCATTTGTCTTCCACCAACTTAGCACATCAAAATTTGGAGTTCTTGGTAAGACACTAGTAGTAGGATTTGAACTTGAAGCCACATATTGGTCATACATCCCTAGAGGGTCATTCTCAAATGGATCATTACCACTAGAAACACAAGATGACATTGTATTTCCCAAGCTTCCAAGACCACTAACATTTGAGTTATCATTTGATGTTGCAGCTCTAGATCGATATTCACTCAATAGATCATAAGAATTTTGACGAATTTCATCAATTTTATGTTGTGATCTATCACCATAAATTAGTGGGAAGTAAAACTAAACCAACTTCATTTTGTACCTAGAATCCAAAACAACAGCAACCCCATCATAATATGACAAGTATCCCAATACTTTGAATATTTTTCCAACATCTTTTCAGACATATCCCAAATCATCACATTTGGACTCTTCACCCACTCATATAATTTCAATTTGATATCACAATTTTTTGGAAAATAAAAGTTAGAAGTGGGATAGAGAGTAGCAGAAAACATCTCTGTCACTTGATAAAAGATTTTTAACTTTCCACAAATTTCAATTACATTCTCCTGTCTTCTTCAGCTGGTAGGCTTTTGTAGTGCTTCTCTCGATATTTAACTCGTGGAAACACATCTTTATATGCTATAGCAGTTTCTAGCATAAAAAAAGTTGAGTTCCAACGAGTTTTACAATCTAGAGATAATTTCTTACTACAACCAATATACAATTGACAAGCAGCTTCCTCAAAATTTTCTACTCTAGAGGGTGAAGCAGTCCAATCTATGATACTATCACGTATCATCTCAATTGAATCACTAATAATTTCCAAACCATCTTTCACAATCAAATTCAAAATATGAGCACAACACCGCATATGAAATACCTTTCCATCCAACAGCATATCTTTCTTTGGAAGCTTGTTCAAGAGATGATGAAGCATGGCATCATTGGTTGTGCAATTATCTACAGTGATTGATGACAATTTTCGATCAATATTTCAATCCATTAATGATTCAGCAAGATCAAACAACACTACAGCTGTTTGTGGAGCTGGAACATATATGAACCTACAAAATAATAAAATGTAATAAGTACATTTTTTAGTATATATAACAAAAATGAAACAATTTATAACTAGGCATACCTCAAAATGTAATTTTGTAAAATCCAAGAGTCATCAATATAATGTGCTGTAATAGCCATGAAACCTCTTTTGTTGTTGCTCGAAATCCACATGTTAGTCGTGATAGCAACCCAGTACTTAAGCTTGTCCAATAATTGATAACACTTGGCTTTCTCAATATTGTAAATCTTAAGAATATCATTTTTGAGAGTATTTCTTGAGATCATATTAAAGCATGGTTGGAGACTACCAACAAATCTTTGAAACCCAAGATGCTCAACTAAAGTAAGTGGATAATCATGTAACATAACCATCACCGCAAGATCATGCCTGGAGTCTTCTTAATTAAAAATATGTGTCGTAAGCTCCTGGCTTCCCACACTTTTCTTGCTTGCCATAAGGAAACTTTGACGAATATCCATTTTTCTTGGTCGCTTTTTACAAGCCCTATCATAATGTTTCATCAAATGTGTGGTTCCATAATCAGGCGTAGCTTTGAGGCGAATCTTGCAATAGTTACACTCGGCGTATTAGATGTTGCCTGCTTTCAATCTTTTGAAGTGGTTCTATGCCTCGGATGTTCATTTTCTCTTACCATTATCTTCAGAAATATCCTCAAATCGCATGTTATTATCTTCATTATTGTCCTCAGAGGCCATTTCCAATCTCACGTTGCTCTCTTGAATACTAATAGATGGTTGAGAATTATTTCCTTCTTCAGATTCCATCTGTGACATTCAAAAAGAAAAAGAAAAAAGAAAAAAAGTAATACTTAACTAGTAGTAGAATCTTACTCTTAAATCAGTTCTGAAAAAATCGACAAAAAACTAGAAACTAGTGAACTCAAGAATAGATAAGATAAGTTTAATAAATGACAATCAAGAATTTAAAGAATAAATGTTTCCATTAATCCATTTTGGCTTAGAATATGATACTAATTTTAAGTTTTATTATACAACTATAGTTCAATAACCAACTAACAAATTTCTCATAAATGAAAATAAAGGTTATGCGTTTTTTAGTATTTCTAGTTAAATATAATTGTTGGATAAAAATATGAAATTAAGAGAAGTACTTGATGAGAAATTTATGGTTAATAATACTAACAGCTTAAATAATTTTAGCATGAAGTTACCAGCCAACACTAACATTTAGAAATAATAAAATGATTCATTTTTGTTCCTAAAAATAGAGAAAAACAAATCAATTAGAAAAAATTTCAAAAAAGAAAAGAAAAGAAAAGAAAAAATTACATAAAGCATAAAACATTTAACTGAACAAATACAATTAGAATTTAGCTCTACAGTCTCCTCTAGATCTACTTTAATTTGACAATATCACATAATAGGTCCATAGAATAAAATGCATTGTTCCTTACTTTCTTTACCCACTGAAAAAACTGAAAGCAATATCACATATTTAGATGGCAAAAAATAAAGTCTATAATTTGGGGATTCAATTAATCGACTTACCCTTTGTCTTCTTCCTTTGTTTCCCAAAAATTCCTGCTTTATTCTTTGTACTTTCATAATTAATCGGAGAAACTGACGGTAATGGATGGCAACAGCCAATGGCGTCCTTCACCAGTGGGTAATAGAGACAAAGAAGAGGTCCTGCTGCTAGTAGCGGGTTTGACTTTGAGGAAGGAAAAATTTACAAAATTGAAAGAAGAAAGGAGCCCTAGTTTTTAAGTTATACTATATATATGTATATATAATATTAATATATTTACTTATTTAATATATATGGGGCGAGGTCGAGGTGGATTTCAATAAACCTGTAACCCACTTGAAAACCCATTTAATTAGCCCTGAACCAGCCCCATTCGGGACAGGTCAGGGGCGAGGCCCCCTGATTACTCAAACCCATTGCCATGCCTAATCCTTAGACAAAGACAAGAGCCCTCACTGCATGAGCAAGGGCATCATAGACATTTTAACCTATCATAAAAGACTATAAATACCCAATTGCATTTGCTTCATAAGATACGTTCACTATAACTTTGGCCTTAACTCTGTAGCTCTAAATTTTGGTCGATTATACTGACTTGAGTGTCAGAGTACCTCAATCAAGGGCCTTCTAAGCTGGCCTAAAGTGTGTTGATTGGTTGCAGAACTCGACCTATTCCCATCATAATATTCACCTCTAGCCTATTTTCTTGTTGACTATAGTGGGCTCGAGCCCAATCCTTCTATACTCAAATCTAGGCATCATCATTTAGTGTCGTTTGTGGAAAGTAGAGTCCGTAACCTGAGCAAATGATAAACACAAGGCGAGCCGTTTCAAAGACGGAGGAGACTAGAAGGTCCCTGACACCTCCCCCTCGTCCCCAGCAAGAACAAGATGTGGTTGGACCCAGCTCCCAACCCGAGCAAGTGGTAACCCTAACTATGCCGCAGCCTATGCATATTATAAGTGAGCTAATATCGGCCCAACTCTCAATCCAGTTGTTAATAGCTTTGCAGAACCAGCTCGGAGCAATTGCCAGTGCCACCCCTCATCCTTCTCATCACGACGAAAAGGTCCAGAGAGATGACAGTGCTGGGCATGAGATGCATCACCTGCCTAATAGACATTATAATAACCCAGGTCGATTCCTACATGAAGAGACACGCCCCCATCCTCATGAAGAAGTAACAAACTTAATGGAACCTCTTGCTCAACCTATTCGAGCCTAGTAGTGTGATAGGGTCGAGCGACAGAGACCTCAGCTATGTAGAAACTTGTCACAAGCAGATCAGGAAGAATAGGAAAAGATGCCACACCAACTCCAATAGTTAAACAAGCTCCTAGAGGAAATTTCAAAGCGAAACATAGAAAAGACACCCCAGCAAGACAGTGTGCCCTAGCTCCAATGTGAGCGAGACCATTTATTCAAGAGATATTCAACGAGTGCATAGCCATCGATGCGAAGATTTTAACTGGGTTACCTCAATATGATGGTTCAACTGACCCAAATAAGCACTTGCTCTAGTCCGAGCATATGATGCAACTTCATGCGCACAATGAGCACGTTCATACCAAGATATTGGTCACCACACTTCAGGGAATAGCGCTTGATTAGTCTGTTAAGTTGGAGCCAACGTCTATTTTCTCCTACGATCAATTTTGTGATAAGTTGCTCCACCAATTTGCTAGCAGAAGGAAAGTAAAACTCCCCTACACTCATCTGCATACAGTGAAACAAAATGAGGGAGAATCTCTTTGGGATTTCTTTGCCAGATTTAACACTAAAGTGCTGAAAATAGATAGTCCTAGAATTGAGTTTTTGATCGATGTATTATTCCTTGATCTCAGACACAAGGAATGTGCTAATGCTCTAGTCAGGGAAAGACCGCGATCACTTGACCTCGCTGAGAGGTATATGACCCAAAAAGATATGAACTGGCTAAAGTATGGGAACACTAAAAATGACAAGAGGAATAACAAAGAAAAAGATGACAGACAACAGATGGATGGCCATCGATCCCCCATCAAGAGGTTTCACAACTGTACCTCATTGAACACTGCTAGGAAAGAGGTCCTGTTTGCTATTCAGGGTGACAACCTCATCAAGAAGCCCAGAAAGTTGAATGAGACAGAGGTTATGCGAAAGTGCAAAAAGTACTGTCACTTCCATAAACAAAAGGAACATGACACGGATGACTACTTCAACCTCCAAGATGAAATTGAGTGGCACATTTGGCAGGGGCATTTGAAGAAATACATTGATGAGAGAGCCAAACAAGAAGCAGACAGGATCAACCAAACTCCCCGTAGAAAAAGGTCGGTCAGTCCGAGGAAATATGATAAAGGGAAAAGACAAGCTGACGACCAGTGTCCTTCCCTGCGAGGTGTAATCGATACCATTGCAGGTGGACGAGTTGAGGACTACTCCAAAACAGTAAGAATGCAGAACTAATAACAGTTGGAGTCGACAAAATTCATGTTGGTCAATACAGTTTTTCAGCTCTCCATCAGTGTAGAACCTATCTCTTTTTCTAATTCTTACCTCTCACACCTTGAGCACCTCAAAGTTGGCAGCAAACTAGACTTCCCCCTCGTCATGTCAATTAAGATTGTCAATTTTGAAGTAAGAAAGATTTTAGTTGACAATAGCAGTTCTGCTGATATAATTTCCTTATCAACTCTAAAGAGGATAAATCTAGGAAAGCTCAAGTTTGAGGCAGTGTGCACCCCATTGGTCGAGTTCAGAGGATCCGAGATTATTACTGAAGGATCCATTAATTTGTCTACCTCATTTGGAAAAGCACTTAGAAGGCGGCCCCTTATGGTCAATCATCTAGTGGTCGACGCACCTTTTGCTTATAACGCCATAATCGGAAGACCTACATTAAATGACTTCAGAGTGGTGTCTCGACCTTCCACATGAAGGTCAAATTCTCAACAGCTTACAAGGATTGGAGAGCTATTCTATAATGTAAAGGAGGCCCGGCGATGCTATACTATTTCGATCGAGGCAACTGAAGAGAAAAATTGACCAAAACTAAAATGTTCAGGGGACATCCCAGTAACAAAACCCAAAGAGGGACAGAAAAATAAGAAAAGAAAGCGAAAGGAAACCTGATTCGAACCTATTGAAGAATTCAAGACCACAAAACTCGAGCCCGAAAATCCAAACAAGATTACAAGGATTGGTACTAATATGGGGAGCAACGTGGAATGCATGATGGTCAATTTCCTCATGAGGAACATCGATGTTTTTGCTTGAAAGGCTACTGACCTCCAAGGAATCACCCTCACATCATCATCCACCACATTAATGTGGACCTCTCGTTCATGCTCGTCAAACAGAAGACCAAGACCTTCAATGCAAAAAAATGCCAAATCATTGAGGAAGAGGTCAACAAACTTTCAGTGGCAGGCTACATTGTAGAAATTCAATACCCTAGTTTGCTATGTAATGTAGTTCTTGTCCCTAAAAATGAGGGCAAATGGAAGATGTGTAATGATTTTACTGATTTGAATAAAGCTTGCGTTAAAGACCTTTACCCACTGCCTCAAATAGATTTATTGGTTGATTCAACAGTAGGTTGTGATCTTTTGAGCATGATATATGCTTCCCAAGGGTATTATCAAATCTTTATGGCCCCTGAGGACAGGAATAAGACCTCTTTTGCGATACTCAATAGTTTTTATTGTTTTCTTATCATAGCCTTTAGCCTAAAGAATACAGGAGCAACATATCAAATATTGGTAAACTTTACGTTCAAAAATGAGATTAGACGAGTGATGAAAGTCTATATCGATGATATGATTGTCAAAATAATAATAATAAAAAAAAATGCCCTAGCCAACCTCAACCATACTTTCTTGATGTTAAAGGCATTCGGTATGAAACTTAACCCTAACAAATGCACATTTTGGGTAAGAAGAGGAAAGATTTTGGGTAACATGGTTAGTCAAAGAGGCCTAGAAGCAAACCTGCAAAAGATACAGGCAGGATATGCAGAGATTGGTCGGGAAAATCATAACGTTGGGTCGGTTCATCGCCCAGCTAGTAGATAAAAGTTTACCATTTTTCAAAATCCTCAAGAATGCAAGAAAGTTCTAGTGGACAGAAAAGTGTAACCAAGCTCTGGTTAACCTAAAGCAGTATTTAACCGCTCCCTTGATGATTGCCAAGCCTATGGTTAGGGAGGTCTTATGCATTTACCTTGCAATCTCGTCAGCAATGGTTAGTTCGGTTCTGGTGTTGACACAACATGACACACACAGACCAGTTTGAGATCGAAAAATTTGCCCTTACTTTGGTCACCCTAGCCAGGAAGCTGAGGCCCTATTTCCAGTCCTACTCTATTGTTGTCCTAACAAACCAACCCTTAAGTACTGTCAAAGCCAAACATATTGAGGAGACTGACCAAATGGGCCATTGAGTTAAAAGAGTTTGATGTCACTTTCCAACCTCAAACAGTTATAAAAACGTAAATACTGGCAGACTTTGTAGCCGAACGCGTTGATCTCCCCGATAAGGTCAAATCAGATCCATATGGTTAGTCTCTACACATCAATGGATCAGCCACTTACATGGGAGAAGGAATAAGTATTTCTCTACGCTCTCTCGTGCTAAGGAGTACGACTTCACAATTAAACTCGACTATCTTGTCACCAACAACGAAGCACAATATGAAGCATTTCTTGCCAGTATAAGGATGGCCATTGATAAGGATTTCGAGCAATTAGCAGCAATTACAGACTCTTAACTGGTTACAGAGCAGTTCGAAGGGAACTTTGAAGCAAGGGAATCCACCATGAATAAATATCTCGCTAAGGTCAAGAAATTATAGCAGCGGCTCAAGAAATTCTCCCATAGTCAGGACCCCATACAAGTGAATAAGAAAGTATATGCCTTATCTAAGTTTGCTAGTTCGACGAAGGGTACCAAAGAAAAAACCATCACGTTCTTGGTCTTAGACAAACCCACCATAATTGACCCCGACCAGAATCACATCTGGGAGATCAAAGAATCAGCTCCCACCTGGCAGGATGAAATTAAAGCTTATCTAAGGGAAAGCATAGTGTTAGTAGATAAAAATGAAGCTCGAAGGTTGAGGAGTCGAGTAGTAAAGTTCGCCCTCGACAAGTATGGTCAGATGTACAAGAGATCTCTTTTTGGACCCCCACTGAGATGTTTGACATTGGAGCAGTCCTTTGAGGTTTTGCTGGAAATCTATTCAGGCATCTGCAGTAACCACTTTGGGGGGCAGAAACTAGCCCACAAGGTCATCAGGCACGGATACTTTTAGCTGACCTTACTTAAAGATGAGATCAACTTCTCCAAGAAGTGCCCGTCCTGCTAGGTGCATTCCAACAATACGCATCAACCTACTTCAACACTGGTGTCAGTTTAAATCATGTGGCCATTCGACCAGTAGAGGATAGACTTTGTGGGCTCATTCCAAAAGTTACAGGCCAGAGAAGTATATGATAGTAGCAATCGAGTATTATACTAAATTAGTCAAAGTAGAGGCGGTCCCAAAGATAACTAACGCGATAATTAGAAGCTTCTTGTGGAGGAAAATCACCTATCATTTTGGTCGACCAAAAGTACTGATATCAGACAACATAACCCAATTCTAGAGCAGAAACACAAGGAACTGGTATGAAAGTTTGGGAATTCAACAACACTTCACCTTGGTTGGCAACCCTCAAGTAGACAGGAAAATTGAGGTTACAAATAGGATGATATTAGTCCACATCAAAACTCAACTTGAGGGATCCAAAGGAAACTGGGCGAACGACCTCCCAAGTGTCCAATGGGCATACAGAACCACTCTTAGAACTGCCACGGGGTATAGCACTTACAGTCTAGTCTATGGTTTAGAAGTAGTGATCCTAGCAAAATTGATACAATATACAGCTCGAACAATTCATTACAACCCGATAAGGAATGAAGCTAAAAGACAGTTCCACTTTGAAACGATTGACGAACTAAAACCGCAAGCATTCACAAAAATACAAAGGTACAGGTCAATCCTAGTCAAACACTATGACAAGGGCATAAATCCAAGAAGCTTCGAAGTGGGCAATCTAGTCCTAAAAAAGGTAGAAGTCTCAAAAAATATTGGTAAGCTCGATCTAAAATGGGAAGGCCCTTACTCAGTGGTCAAGGTTGCCAAGCACAATTCTTACAGGATAGCAGACATGGATAGGAATAAGTTGCCTTGACCATGGGATGCAGTGAACTTGAAAAATTTTATATATGAATGGAGACTTTTTATCCTGACCCAAATGTTTATCAGGCACGAGATCCAGTCTTCTTGAAAATTACGCTTTTGTAACTTGGTTTCAAACTAATGAATTCAACTTATGTTCGATTCATTTCTTATTCTCATGTCCAATCATGCTTCTAGCCTCATCATTTAATAATGATGAAATTTTTTGAAGTCGACCTAGTAGTTGACTATAAAGTTGGTTTCAAACCAACTAACAAAGATATGTATATCGACTTAACAATTCCACAAGGACTTGGTTCCTAACCAATCAGGACATCAAATAGAGGGATTTATGTAAAGTCAACCTAGTAGTTGACTGCAAAGTTGGTTTCAAACCAACCAATTGTTACATGCATATTGACCTGAAATCTCAAACCAATCAATGCATCAAACGAGATATATTTATTTATTTATTTAAAGTAGACCTTGTAGTTGACTTTTACCTTGGTTTCAAACCAACCAACAAAAATATGCACCACTTAATGAACTGAAGCAAAAGCTAAAGCAAAATGAAGACCAGACAATGGTATAAACTTCAAACCATTGGGCATTGTATTACAAAAACTTTCAAATCGTACAAAAACTTACATCAGGATGTTTATCATGCCTCTCGAGGTGGAAAAAGTACAACAAAAGAAAAAAAATGATAGAAAAACAGTCAGCAACATCAGCTCGAGCCAGCCCCTTCCCCTCCTATGCCTCGAGCAATGCCTTCTGCCACCTCGTCAATAGCCCTATCAAGTTCATCGACAGAATCCACAGGCACAACTATAGGAGGACCTTCGACCTCTTAATCCACTCCAGATCGAAGAGCCCCTACAAGTCAAGAAGGGCCAGCTTTCTCAGTTAAGAACGTGCGGTCGATGATGGGAAAGTATGCAGCAGTGTCAACTTTTCTATCCTTGAGGTCAATGGCAAAGTTGCCAACAAACTCGAACTCCTTCCCCACCTCGACTGCCTTAGGATGAAGTAGGGCTTCCAGCTCCTCAGCTAGCGTATTCCCATCATACTCCTCAAGACACTCATTATGTAACACATTCAATGGAGCCTTGTCCTCCTCGCAAAATTGATTGCCCAGAAACTCCAGCTACTTGAAGGTCTTCTAGAAGGCCTCATTGGCATCATCGAGC
This sequence comes from Jacaranda mimosifolia, assembly GCA_018894105.1. Lineage (NCBI taxonomy): Eukaryota > Viridiplantae > Streptophyta > Magnoliopsida > Lamiales > Bignoniaceae > Jacaranda > Jacaranda mimosifolia. The sequence continues at coordinate 8,930,593 of CM032123.1, forward strand.
ACAAAAACAACGCTAGCCTCCGCGAAGGCAAGGCTCAGCAAAAATTGGTACACTGTCTAATTGCGTATGCTCATCAATATCTTGAAAAATTCATCACGAGCATATCTAAGGGTGTTGTTACACCCCAGGGCTCGACCAGAGAGTAAGGCCTCCTCCACTTCCAACCTTACCTTTTTCAACAGGTCATCCGAGCAGCTTCTCTCTGTTACGATAGTCATTAGCTCCGAATCTTTCTCCTCAACCTACTTCTCAAGCCCTTTAATCCTGGACTCGAGTGACTTGACCCAAGATTTAGACAGTTCATAATGCTCTTCCTGCAATTTCTCCCAGTCGGCCAGGGCGAGCTCAACCTTCGATGAAAGTTGTAGCCCTATTGTCTGACCTACAATAAGGAAAAATCAATCAAAGTACACATACATATGAATGTTTACATGATAACACAACTCGAACGCAAACTTACCATGTTTGCATAGTATACAAATGCTTTCATGGAGTCGAGCTGTCTAAGCTCCAATATCTTTTTTTGGTCCGAAAGAAAGAGACTAGCAATTAACACCTTCAAAGGGGTCACTCCTGTCGACCCCACACCCAGCATTATTGCCGTGTTCGCGACCCCCACGTCAGGTTTGAACTTTGGGTTAGAGAAAATAGGTAAGAGGAATAACTCCTCGTTGGGTCGTGATCTAAAGAATGGGGCATCAATAGCTTTTCCCTTACCCTTTTCAGTAGCGGTCCTCTTGGGAGGGAAAGGTTAATCATTTGTAGCCCTTTTTTTTGGTAGAGGTGCCGGGTTAGGGACCTCAATTGCGATTGGTTTAGCAGGAAGATAAGTAGTCGGAGGTGCATGTTGTGATGTAGCATCTCATCGAGCGACCATTTCTCGACGCTCTTGCACATTTTATTGGCGAGCCATAGCTTGTTAGCGAGTGCGATTCATGATTTCTACTCGATCTGAAGAAACGCACAAATAAAAAGAACAATGCAACAAAGATATGACTACCTAGTCGAGCATTAGCTGGCATATTCAACCGAGCAGGTGACAAGCCCGCTAACACTAGATTCCTCTCCACTAAATATCCCGACGCCTCCATCTCTCCAAACTTGACCAAATCCTAGATGAAGGTGTTATTCCAAGTTAGATTCTCATACCCCGGTGTCTCGACCCAACCCCTCAACCATCCATTGGGAATAGCTCACTAGGGACGCGAATGAAAAAATACCTCTTTTTCCAAGATTGACTGTGATAAAAAAAAGGTGTCACGAATATTTTTGAACAAAGGTGAGCAGTAATCCTCGGTACTACTACATGAATCACTATTCTCCACGATCAAATCCCCAGATAATTGAGTGTCCTCGAAGTCATTCGGCCTCTCATTACCTTCTCCAAAGAGTCTAAGCGTGATTAAAGTCCTAGGGCTTCTAGCGAAGAATGGTAAAGAGCAAAAGAGAGTAAGAGAAACTTATAAAACAACGAAGAACACATGAAGATGGGGATTCTTGCTTGAAGCTGGACAAATGCAACTGTTCAAAAAGAAATTTGCAAAGCTCAACCTCTCACTAATGTGGTAAATATGGTGAATGAAAAATACAACGCACTATTTATAGCCCTCAACCAAGGGGGTAAATCAACTAGCAAATATGACCGGTTATTGGGCACTTATTGCATAACTGTTGGTCAACAAATTTAACTACCCAATATAACTAACACATTTATTGCATCCAAAACCTGGTCGGGATTTAGAAAGAAAGGTCGACATATATTTATGGCAGTTTTGAAAGTCAGCTACTCCACACTCATTCTTATTACGAGCTCATTTAGAACTGAGAGTAGGAGAACTCATGATATGGGGAAGTGAATCAAGCCCAATATGCCCAATAGTAGACAACCATAGTCGACCAGGCCTACGAATACATTGGGCCAGTTAGCTAGTGTAAGTTGTCATCATCCCTTCAGTCGCTCAATATATGGTCGATTAGCCCGAGTAAGGTTGGTAAGCCCTCCGCCAAAGAGGCCTCTGGGCCCTAAGAGGTCCATCATTCGACCAGAGCATGGCTAAAAGACTCACAACCAAGGAAACATCTCAACCAAAAGAAGTCGATTGGAGAAACAAGAAGTATTTCCCCGCCAACTATCACTATTGCATTAAATGCAACTCAACCAACACTCTGCCGCATTAAACATACTGACAGGCAGTGTACCTCCGTATTTAAGAAGCATGCCTTCATTGTACCACCAATATGCATCCACATTAAATACGGATATCTCCAACATATATCCCAAAAGAAGGGAGGACGCGTCACTTGGAGAAGGGTTTCAGACAAAGAAAGACCTAAAGATCCTCAGACAAAGACAAGTGCCCTCACTACATGAGCAAGGGCATTATAGATATTTTAACCTATCATTTGCTTTATATGGCGATTGTGGCATATGTTGTGTTAGTTGCTGGGACTTTCATATTTATATATCATACTATCACCCCTTTGGGGATGCCCTTGGGGAGTTTTGGGCCCACAAGACTAGTTGGCAAGATGATCGGGACGGTATTGGGCTGTCAGTGGCTGGTCTACCAACCAAACCTACTTTGCAAATCTATCTTTGGGATAGTCAGAGGTTGGCTATTGCTCGAGGCTCGATTTGCGAGGATCAATCCTACCGAATTGTGCTGCAAAGATTTGGCGAGTTGGCTACTCGTCGATTTGATATAAGGTAGTATGATACACATTTTGGGAGTCATAAGATTAGTAAACATCATGCAGTCGGTTTTATGAAAAGCTTTAACCCAACCAATTTCATGAATTTGACTAGATTCTAAAATTTTGAAATCTGAGTCTTTTGTAAAATATTTTGTACAATCGGTTCTTTAAAATTGAGCTAGCCCCTGAGTTTTGAGATAAAAGATTTTCTACAAAATGCATTTAAACTTGAAATGCCTCTTCACTAGTATGGGCAGCATTGAGCCAACTCATTACGTGTTGCACAAGAAATACTGGTTCTATTCTGTGGATTCCATAAAATCTCTCTATTTTTTTCAATATCTGGCTATTTTGGCATGTGCTTTTAATTATCTGTATTCAGAATATTCTATTCAGAATGAATATTCTTCTTACATATGTATATTGTGTTCTATCTCATCAAATTTTGTTCGAGCATGTAAATGTTACTTCATTGAGTCATTCGGACTCACCCTCTTTGTATCGTTCTTGCTATTCTTTGCACCATGAGCTTGGGCCACATTTTGCATAAAGTAAATACTGTCACCAAGATATATATATATATATATATATATAAACGGTAAGGATGTGATATATTATGTTTGTAATGTAAGGAGATGTTGGTCATTAGATTAGTAGCTTTTTTCTACCGTAAAGTGTAATAGTTTAGAGTTCCAACCAAATGATGTTGATGTATGGGTTAAATCATGAGCCTGCGAGCGATAGTGACTTGTCATGGGGACTCGAGTTCTGCTAGTCATTTTCATCATGAATAGATTCAATTTTGAGTTGCTTATCATCTTGGGTTGTCGGAGATTTGTCCAAATTTTAAGGTTATGGAAATGTATGTGGAATTTGAATTTTCGGATTCAATTGGAGCATTTTATTCTCTTTGTATTGTTACGGAATTATTTAGGATGAAAATTTTGGAGGTGCATATTTAGCTTTGGAAATTTGATCTGAGTAGCACCCGACCCGAAGCTGGCACCTCTTGGATGGGGCACCACATTAATTGTTTTATAAGATAAGTTCATCTAATTTTATTTGAATTCCACTGTAATTTTATTATGATTATTTTAATTTTGTTTAATTAATTCATGTATGAATTATTATTTCAATTTTTGTTAATTTTGTTGCTTTAGCAAAATGTGGTTTAATTGTTACTAACGGGGGACTCCATTACAATTGATTTTAATAGTTGAGAATTATTTTGATTTTTTGTAAATAGTAAAAATTAATTGAAGGAACTTCAATCAAGTTGATTCTGTTTGCTGGGTTGTTTTCATAAAAATTAGTTGAATAATGGCATCAAAGAAATTTGAAAACACTGAGTTGATTTTACAATTAAATTTAAAACTCAAAAATCAAAATGAATTTTACCATCTCAACCTTAATTTTTAATACATATTAGTTGAATAAATTTATTGCCAAAATACATTTCATATCGAGCTCTTGATCTACGAGAAAAAGTGGATTTTCTTTTCCTTGTGGTGCCATTGTTAGATGCCTCAAAATTTTGATTGTAATACGACCAAATGGCCTCTCAATTTTGTTAAAACATAGATGGATTTCCTCCCTTCTTCTATTTATTTACAGAACAAAAGTTACCTTACAATTGAAAATTAAAAACTAAGATAAATATAATCCAATTTCATTTATTTCAAGAAAATATTTACTGTGAAAAACGCATAAAGACCCAGTTAATGTCATTAGTGTAGCAAAAAATAAACAAACATGGCCAATTTCAAGCGCAAGTATCTTTGGACTCCATGTTATTGAAAATTTACAAGAACTAACAATTTAAAACTTGCTCAAATTGTCACTATACCTCACTGATTCTAATGATATTTCTTTTTATAATTTTTATGTCATTAATTTTAATAGTGACAACTTATATACAATTCTTGCCACTATCGAACATTTTGTCAATTAATATGTATATATTATCAATGACAAGTTTAATGTTGTAATTGACATGGTGCAACTAGTTTTCTTTTCTCTTGTCGTGGAAGGAGCATGGTTACTCAGATCTATGTTTGAATTTTAACAATAAGTTGTGAAGCTCTTAAAATTGTCAAAATAATTTTTCTTACATGTATATTGTAGCATAAATTTGTTGTTTTATGAAGTTGGTTGGTTTGGAGGATTAAGATAAATATCCGACATATAAAGTTTTCTTAACCAATCCCATTGATGATGAGAACTACATATATATATATATATATATATATGCGTACTCTAGCTATGAGTCACATCAATGTGGCCAAAAGTTGAATTTAATTTCATACTGCAGAACTCACATGAACTTTTTTAGCTTAATATAATATATTAATCTAAAGGGGTATACAAGTTATGAGCATCAGAACAGACTCCACGAAAATGTCCTTTCTTCCCATGGCCAGTCAAAAAATGTCTCTTACAGATTACCGCATACATTTATTCTTTGCAATTGATGATACTTTTTTGCGTCTCACATCGAAACAGTCAAGTTACTTGAAATAATTTATAAGCTATTCCACCATCTTTACTCTTTGAAGTGCCTTTTCCCAAAGGACACATACTCCCCACCAAATGGATGCCGATGGAATAATACCTCAATACGATTGGGGCTCCATGTCGGTGATAGATCGATCTAGTCAAGATCATTGGCGCCAGCCATGGGAAACGTCCATCATGTGCCTCTTCCCAAGCCTCTCTCGATCATCGTGTCACACATCGGAGGAATTGAGTGACTTAAAATAGTTTATAGACTTATTCTCTCTCTCTCTCATCTCAGAGGAGTACGAGTTGATATAATTATGAATAATATTTGTCGATTAATATAGTAAAAGATAAGGAAAAAAAATTCTTACCCAAATTCTAATGGCAATGAATGAAAAGGTTTATATTTGGATAGGGCAAGATATCGTGAGATGCAGAAGTAATCAAAATATAGAGTACTTATAATTATGCAAAATCTCATTGATGCCCATGTTATTTACCCAAAGTTTATAAATTGGTTATTTTAATATTTCCCAGTAATGGGACAAGAAGAATCAAGAAACATATGCCTTGATGGGGTTTAAGGAGTACGTAATGAAATCAAGCAATAGATTTCTGTAATAATCAAACATGTGCCTCTAAATTGATCTCATCTTTTAAGAATTTTTATTCTTCTTTGTTGATTAATAACTTTATAAGTGATTAGGCTCTAACAATGAAATTAGAACCTCTGTTTTTATGAATTTAAGGGGGGGAAATTATATTTTTCATCATGTAACTTTATTCACTTTTTATTTTGTCCTATAATTTGCGAAATTGCAATTCGAGTCATGTATGTATTAGAAATTTATCAAATTTAGCTCGATTTTCTTTGGAGCTCTAAAATTGGCCGGAAAAGCTAAACTGACATGCCTGAGTGAATCCAATTTGATAATCTTTGCTTTGTTGACACGTCAACTCAACTTTTCTAGTCATTGTTTTTGGAACTCCAATGAAAATCGAGCTAAATGTGATAAAAAAAATTTACATACATGACTAGAATAACAAGTTTGCAAGTTATTGAATGATTGTAAAGTGAGTAAAATTATAATATGGAAAGATACAATTTTCCCAATTCAAGGGTATCTTGGAACCATTTTATATAGGGGAATGTTATTTAGTACGATTGAAACCTAAATAATTAAATATGCGTTAGAAATCATTGATTATCAAAACTTTTTAGTCATCCATAGTTCGTAAGACTTTTCTTAATGTAGTCTGTTAATTAAATGCAAGGAGCTATACAAAGAATTAAGTCTTTTCTTCTTCTTCTTTTTTTTATTATGAAAATAGTTTGTCATAAATGCACAATGAAGAAGATATTTACTAAAACTGAACATAATTGTCCAGCATGCAACGTACATCTTGGTTGTTCTTCACTTCAAAGTCTTTTGCTATAGCTAGGAGTTTAATTATAATGGCACTCCTTATTATGATAAAAATGGTCTTCTTTCCTTTTCATTTCAATAAATGGACAAGAATACCCTCACTATGACAAACAATTCTCATCATTTTACAAGTTAAATTGGCCCCTTTCAGATGCCCATCGTTTTATTTTGTAAAAACACTACAAGACAATAGAAAAATCATTTTCTTCCTTTTCCCTCTCTTTTCTTATTTTTACCAAGTTCAGCTATTTACTGCAGAAGCAAAAGTGTTTCGCTCAGTAGCTGTTTCTTTTAGGTATTTGATAATCAATTAATTAACACTAGTAATAATGGAATAAATGAGCAACAGATATGATTTAGAGGATTTGGATGAAACCCTATCTAGATCTCTATTTCCATTAGATATGATGTTTAGTCTTATTAAAATGGCATAAAGTATGCATTTAATTGATGTTAAAAATTCGTAACTTTAGCTACATAATAAATCATAATCGAATGCAAGGCAAATACTCTAGTAGCTAACCCTCGCTATAATTAATCATTAGATATTGATTATTTTTTGTTTATATTTTAATTTTTCTCTGAATATAATACATATATAACTAACCTATTGTGCTTGCAATGAATACAACGACAAACTGATAAATAATAATTTTTATTGCTTATTATTTTAAAAAATTGAGAAAGAGGAATAAATCCAATGTGATATTGTTTTGCAAGGTAACGATAAAAGCTATTAGAAGGTGGTATATATATTAGTCCTTTAAAATCGGTAGGAATTATATTTGCAGTTGAAAGGGCATTCTTATCAACATACTACAATAGAAAATAATGTGGAGTATCATTATCAAAGTGCCCGTACAAACTCCCTTTTTGTTTTGCTCTTGTAAGTTGCAATTTGTTTGAACGTTTCATTGTATATCTACGTTTTACTTCTTTAGCTACTAGCAGCTAGCTTATGAAACATTTATTTTGTGCTTATTGGCGAAATTGTTTTTTTAGTCCCGTAAACTAGGGGGTATGCAAGAATCGTCTTTCGCTTTACAAGAATTTTAAAAATATCAATTCAAAAAAAGTTGCAAAATTGGTCCCAAAATCCTATTTCCGTTAGAAAATTAACGGAGCTTATCACGTGCACTACATGTGGCCGTTAGTTAGCACTTATTGGAGGAAAGATCACCAACAAAGTTGTTATTTTAGTTCCACAGAATATGAGAGTCTACAAAAATGGTCTCTCATTTTAGGAAATTTTAAAAAGTAATTTTTTTTTTAAATGAAATTTCTTATTGATAATTTTTTTGAATTTATTGATATATGCACATAGGACAATTTTTTGAATTAAATCATTGAGAGCTTTTATGATAAAATAATCAAATTATTCTCTTTATATGAATGGGTACTATTTTATTTTGTTTAATATTTGGTCCCTTTTTACCAGGGAAACAAAAAAAGAAAAGCACACATAATTAGAGAGTTTTTTTTGATGAAATTCAGGATATGGATCTTTTGAATTTGGAGATTGCAAATAGAAAGTTGTTGCCCCACGTGTGTTACATATTTCCTTTCTCTTTCCAAAGATGCAGACTAACAGCCACGCGCAGTGATCTTTATTAGATTTAAATATAAATAGGTCTTTAAGATCAATTATAATTTTTTATTTGAAAAATATTCATATGTGTTTTAGATTTTCATAAAGTGAGAGATAATTTATGCAAATCTCCCTATCTTGTGGGATTAAAAAAGCAACTTTGCATATGATCTTCCCTTCAGAGAGCCAACTAATGGTCACGTGAAGGGCACTTAACCAACCCCATTAAGTTCTTAACGAAATAGCACTTTGTGACCAATTTTGCAATGTTTTTTAAATTTTGGGATATTTTTTAAATTCTTATAAAACTAAGGACCATTTTTGTGAACCCCTATTACATGGGACTAGAAAAGCAATTTTGCCTGTGTTTATTTTATCGGCTAGTACTCTCTAGGGGTGTAAACGCATGTTAAACGGATCAGATACACTATTTTCATATTCGTATCCGTTTAACTTTTCGAATATTCGGATACGGATATGAATTTTATGGATATTTAAAAATGATATCCAAATTCGTATCCGTCGGATTCGGATATATTCGTATTCGGTTATAATTATTCAAATACAATCATATTTTATTAAATTTATACATATTCGGATTATTATTTTATATTCATATTCGATGATAATTATTTACATATCCATTTACGAATATTCAAATACATGAATTTACGAACCTATAACAAATACATATTTAATTAATAGAAAAAACTATATAATTTCATTAAAACGAAAGCAATCAAAGAAATAGCATAATTTTCAATTAATAATTGACTTTATAATTGATTATTAGTACTTATAAATAATAATAATGGCATTTAAGTATATTAATTATAAAGTCAACAACAATAATTACGTTGATTAGCTTTAATATTCTTCAATCTTTCCTCTATATTACAATAATTTTTTAAATGTATTCTTTTTTCTTCCCAATTCTTCAATTAAAATTTATATATATATATATATATATATATATGAATTATGAGATTTTTATTGAAAAATATAAATAATATATTATTTAATAAATATATATTCGGATCGAATATTAAACAAATCGCATACGCATTTACCATATCCGTATCCATTTATAATCGGATATCTACTAATCGAATACGGATAATATCTGCTTTAAATGGATATGGATAAATTTTGTATAAACGGATACGAATGTGAACGGTAAACGAATTTTCGAATATCCATTTATCTAGGACTCTCATATAGATGTTCAAATATAGCTATTAATAAAATATTGCTGACATTTATTGTTTTTATGAGTAATGAATATGATAGCTTGCTATGGGATGTATACATGGAAAAAGAACTTTGAACTTTGCGTTTCCTAAATTTATTCTAAACACCTTAATTAATATAAATCACAACATGTAAAATTATAGTGAATACACGAGATTCTTAAAAGGCAATGCACTACGAAAAGAAAGAAGAAAAATTAGTGACAAAATAATAAGTGACAATACAAAATTTGTTACTAACTAAATATATTAAGTAATAATTTATTTATTTATTGTCACTATAATAATTTTTGCAAACTTAATAGTGAAACAATAATGTTTAAGTTATCATAATTGACAATTACTGATACATACATAATGACAATTTTGTGACAATAAAAACAATTTTCACAAATTATAGTAGCAATTTTTATTCTCATTAGGTTTTCACAAATTATCAATAGTGATAACTTAAAAATATTGATTTTCGTTCTAGTAAACTACATTGTGACAAAATAAAAAATTATTATGTTGTCACTAAAAAAATACTATTTGTAACAAAATTAAAGTTATTGCTATTTAATATATGTCATTAATGACAATTTTGACATTGTCACTTATTTTCTTGCTACTAATACTTCATTTTGGGTATAGGTGTAAACGGATATTAAACGGTACGAATACACTGTATCCGTATCCATTTAAGTTTTACAATATCCGCATCTGACGGATTTTTTTTATAACATCTGAATTCGTATCCGACGAATATTAACAGAATTCAAATATATTCGTATCCGATTATAAATATTAAGACATTCATTTATAAATATCCGAATATCCGTTTATACATATCCGATTTTATTTTATTTTTTTTGTGGAGGGGTGGGGGGGGCTTTCAAATCCAAGTGTTATATGTAGAATTTAATTATTTAAGGCACCAAAAATGCCATATATAGCCCATTAACTCGAGACATCGAAAACAAATTTGGGTGAGAAATCAAAATCTAACCATCAGATATATAAAATGCCAACCTAAAGCAAGCAAATTAAAATTGATTATTCCCAGATGAAGTTTTTGTTTTACCTACTGATCATGGTGTTAAATTCATCGTTAAAAGGTTACATGATTTTCTGGATTTTCACCTCACCACTCACCAATCACTAGCAGTATGTGACTGTGTACGATGATCATACTGATCGGGTGCCAGAGAATGATATTGCTTATTGGTTACTGATTGCCACAGCAGATGATGGTGACTTGTACCTCAGAAATATACACGCCAAAAGGGTAAAACCACAGCTAAACAAATCAATGAGTAGGTCAAACATAAAAATGTTACCTGCAGCAGACTTGGGGCCGTTTGATTTCATTTTCATATTTTCTAACATTGGAATACATTACTTTATACATATTTTTACTCAATATACTTTTATTTTTTATTCTCAAAATACATTTGTCAATAACATATATATCTTTTCCTAATAACTTATATATTCTCTCTCTCTCTCTCTCTCTCCACACTTATAAGCTACTAAACTTAACATAATAATTATTTTCTCAACAATCTATCCAAATATAAACTCATTTTTACTAACTATATTTTAAAATTTTGAAAATGATGAAAATAAAAATAAAACCAAACAAGTCCATAGGTGGCATTTTAAAAGATATCATAAAATATTTGGTAAAATTTTAAAAAATAAGTCGCTTACAACATTTCAAAAATGTAAAAAATTCTTCTTTTTTTTTTTTACAATATTAACAAACTTCATTAATTTTGACCATATTAATTACAAAATTATTAATAACAAATTATAAATTCCAAAAATCTTATTTCTCTCCAAAAATGTTTTATTGTAAATATAAGATTCAACATTTTATAAATTTAAAAAATATTTTATTATAAAAATAAGATCTAGCATTTATAAATTTTAAAAAAATATGTTATATAATGTAAGAACTAATAAAATTTTATAAATAAGCTCATCCAAACACCCTCTTGTCAGTGGCATGCAGTAGTAGGAAAAGAGCGACCAAGGTCACAAACCCTCATAACTCTAATGAAATCTTGATAGTAAACTCAGCAGCGATCCAAAAGTATTCCAGTTTTAATGCCTAAAGATGCACTTATATATTAGGTTTCGTTCCAGCTTTCATTGGCTGTTTTCCTAGAAAAAATAATGTTTCGGAAAATCTAGAACTCCAAAATTTATGTAGAAAAGAGCTAGAAGATGAAATCCATCAAGGGCTTTGAAAGGAAAGTACATACTAATAATTCTATCAACAACAGAGCTTTCAGATATCTATCATATTCATACCCATGCATCTTCTTAGGGAAAACTAATTCGTACGAAGTTTACTGTTTCCTAAGAGAATTATCTCCCGTCACTAATTAAACCTAGAAGACTTAGAAATGTGAAATACCACAAAACAACATGCATCAGACCATTCCCACGAGCGCAAAAACATCTTACAAGAAAATTCAAAGCATGTTTTTTTTAAGGCTTTTGAGGTTTCATCTTCCATTGCTTTCAGCATTAATTGGGCTGGATTCTTTCATATCAGTAGTTAGAAATGATGTTGAACCAGTGACGAGAACCCACATTAGCATTCATGAGGGATGTCATATAAGCACGTCAGTATAAGGACAAGGCATATAAAATCACTTAAAAGCAACTTGTACAATTGAACAACCAGCATATGCATTCAGTTAATTATACCAAAAATCCTTAAATACACTTAACTAATGCTACATACTTCACACGCTTCTTGGCCACATACATAATTCTGGACACCAAAAAAAGGGGGGGGAAAATACACTTCATAGATTTTTCAAAGATCAAAAGCAAATGACTTAATCAAGCACAGGAGTAGAATGAACTATTGCTGTTCATATTAAATAGCTTATGGAAATATTAAGTTACTATCATTTTGGCAGACGCAACTATAAGCTTGAGCTGTCAAAACATTACCAATTTTCTATTGGTTAATGACGCAGCAAGGCTGTAAAAGTTTTCACGCCATCCCTGAAAATGGAAGTAATTGTACTTTGATCTTCTTTCCTGGACAACCTTGGATGAATTATTGCTGTTCCTATTCAGACAGGGCCATGCATCAAGGCCCCAGCCTGTAAGGACCTTCGCCCATATAATGACCTTCCATGTAGAGTGCAGCATTTTGTGGATGCAGGCCGTCCATCACCATAAATTGCATGTCTTCTGAAGGCTTCCAGTGCCGTTTTCTTTGGTTAATGAACCAGTTATTTATCTGTTTCTGGTCCAAACCAGTTGATTCAGCCAATGCCACCTTCTCTGACTCCTGAAAGGAAACAAGAAACCGGAAGATTGATGGTTTATAATTTATATAACAAGGAAAGAAAATTTTCTCTACAAGAGAACACCCTTCACTAATGAAAATTTGTGACGAATAGAATTCTACTAATAGGATTTCATTACAGATCGAAAACAGATGTAGTGAATTTTTGATAGATTACTACTTATTTGAAAAAAGAACTAAAACATATAAAAGTAAAGATACTTGTGATGAATATAAAGAGTGTATACTAATATGAGAAGTTCTTCACAGATTTCATAACTCTAAATATTGTGATTGAATGATATTTCAATCCGTATTGAAAATTCCATCACAAAATTAATTCTATAATGCAATTTATTTTCATCACACAAATAATCAGTGACGAAGCAGATTTATGGAATAAATCCATCACATAATCATATTTTATTCCATATTTCATTAAATTTGTGATGGATTTTTGGTTGGTGAAGGAATACCCAAATGGTATTAAATTACAAAGTGTAAAAAGTAATGCAGACATACCGATGGATATGGCCACTTGTAATGTAATTCCCACCAGCTGAGTAGTTTCTGGCGGGCATCTTTGGGCAGTTTCCCTTTCTTCTTTTTCTTGGACAGCTCTTGCTTGAGACTACTTAAATATCCACTATACTTCTTCAGGAGGTGGTTTTTAAGTTCTCGGTCTTCTGCTCGTGGATCAATCTCGGGAAGTCCTGTTTCGCCACCACTGTTATCTTGATCTTCTTCGGATGAACCAACACCCTCGCACTTCTCCTCTTTTATTCATTCATTGAGCCCAAAGAATGAACAAAGTAAATACATAAAATTCATGGACAAGTTATTGCACAAAATACAGATGAAGTAATATTACATAACAAGGGCAATAAGTGAAAGTTATTACATCTATATCAAATTACTAGTTGCTTATAATGCATTTAAGAAAAACAATTTAATGTCCAAGCAATCAAACCAACTGAAGTAAACACAAAGAATGCAGTGCCAAAACCATTTCAATAGGAATGTAAAACTATGAAGAGAAACATAAAAGATGTTCAAAGTTATAACACGTCTAATTTTGATTGATACAAGATCATACTGGTGAAAGCAACTTTATCATGGTAAAACTTTCTATACAAAGAACACACTGGAGGATTCTTAATTCTATGCACATGAGACGGATGGATGATTCATTTTATAATAACATCAAGCGAGAGGAAATTATATTTATAGTATGGCAGAAATTCATGAACCTTTTCCCTCTTAAGGGTAAACCAACAACATTGGGAGAAGATCAATTTTGTTAAAATCAAGTCAACAAAATATAGGAATCATAAATTTCATTGCTTGCTATCTTTTGTACTTATCAAATATTGCAATAACAAATGATATCTATGATGAATTGCTTTGCTCTCACATACGCATGGCCTAAGTTAGAAGAAATTATTACAGGGATCTAGAAAAAGCAATCATGAAATGCAATCTTTAAATATATGCAAGTAGCGTTGAATGCATTAAGGACTAAAAGAGTGTTTCGATGGGCTTAAGCTCCATGAAACATCTTATAAAATGTTATAACACACTTGAATGCTTATAAGATGTTATAAAGTGAGTGGTAAAATGTTTAAAAAATGAACTTGTATGCACCTAAAATAAGAGACTAACATCTTATAAGTTCCTAAAAAAATGTAAGGAATTCCTGACTCATCCTGAAGATGTTAAAAAACTCATTTAATCCTAATTATACTAATTAGAAAATTGGTATTACTATCATCTTATAAGTTTCAAAATCTTATTATATCCAAACACTTTAAAAGTTTATATTTTAAATAAGATCTAGTATCTTATGTGTTTCAAAAATATTTTATAAATTGAAAGAACTTATAAGATCATTTAAACAAGCTTAACCAACCACTCATATTATATATTACAAATGAAAGAATAATTAAACATGTCATATCATGATGCATAAGTTTCAAACAAAATGAATAAAAAAGTCACCACAAGACAAAATATAAAAAGCTCTTATATTTCCATAATATACAGCAAGACATATATAAGATTATGTGGCACCAACAAATTCAAAATGGCCAAAAGTTTATTTCATTTGTTTTTGGTTCCTTTCAGAATCAATAGCGCATATATAATTTCTTTTGGTTATTACTAATCACCATATTAGTTTATAAATTACTGATTTTCAGTTCATAGTTTATACACCAAAAACTGAAAAAGAGATGCCTAGCTGATATTTTTGGTCAACATGATCGTTCTCTCGAAACAAAGTTGGACGTAAAGAAACTATTATAAGAAGAAGAGTCATTATAAGGATCGGACTTAATAGTCGGTTGATTTTAAAAGTGAAACTAAATATGGTAATATAATTAAAATGGGCAAATTGCATTTTACCCTCCTGTAAAAAAGGAAAAGAGCAAAAAGACCCCTATGAAAAAAAAAATAGGCAACAAACCTCTTTCTGATTTTAAAAAAATAGCACACCGCCTCCCCCTTATAATTTGATGCAATTTAGTCATAATTTTAATGTATAAGGACTATACTAGCCCTAATTATTTCATAAATTTTTTATTTTATTTATTTATTCTTTTTAAATATATTTTTATATATCTTCTTTCTTTTATTCTTTTATTTATTTTTTTTAAATACAATTAAATTTTATTCTTTTATTTATTTTTTCTTTTTAAATTTAAAAATTATTTTTAACTTTCATTTATCTACTTTATTCTATTTTTTATTTTTATATAAATATAAAATATATATAGAAATATAATATATTATAAATACATTAATATATTACAAACATAAACATAATATACTTGGCATGCTCCATTTATAATATATTATAAATATAAATATAATATATTACAAATACATTGGTAATGTTTGGATATGAATTATATGTTCTAAATTATGTGTTTTGGGAGAATGAGTTTTAGGAGTGGAGTTGGAGAATGTAAAATTTGTGTTTATAATATATGTTTGTTTTATGTTTTGGGAATAGTTAGAAAATTATTTTGGAAAATTTTAGTATGTTTATTTATGTTTTGAGGGAAACAAATTCTACTCTAACAGTCAAATCAATGTTTTTTTTGTTGAATTTTTGGGTTGAAAATAGGGTTAAGTAATCTTTTTATTGTTAGAATAATAATAAAATATGTATGGTGTATATATATAATATATATATTATATTTATGTGTATATATTGAAAAATGGAAAAGTTTTGGGGATAACAAAAGATAGAATAGAATATTTTGAGAAATTTAATTTGACATTTTGGAGGAAAAAATTATTTTCCCAAAATGTAACTGTTTAGCCATTATATTTATGTGTGTGTATATATATATAAATAAATAAAACAAAAATATACCCACCCCACCCCACCTTTACTCACAGCCTCTGCGAGCGGTGGCCTCAATCATGAGTGCGGCCATGGCCAGCTGTGGACCATGGCCGACGCCGTCCACAGCTGGCCATGGCCATCTTCACAGAGGCAGCCATGGCACGGCCGCTTCTATGAGTGGCGACCATTGCCCAACTGGTGGTGGGATGGGGAAGGGTTGTTGGGGGTTGGGGGGGGGGGGGTTGGAAGAGGGGAGAGTTGCAGGGTATATATATAAATATGTATCTATAATACATACATATATTTAATTAAATATAAATATAGTTATATATAAATAAGTATATATTTAAATATATGTATAATATTTTATATTTTTTTATAGCCAAAAGTAATGTGAACCATTGATTTTTTTTAATTCATCTAACGGTTGAAAATAGGGTTGAGTAATCTTTTTATTGTTAGAATAATAATAAAATATGTATGGTGTATATATCTAATATACATTATATTTATGAGTATATATTGAAAAATGGGAAAGTTTTGGGAATAACAAAAGATAGAATAAGATATTTTGAGAAATTTAATTTGACATTTTGGAGGAAAAAATTGTTTTCCCAAAATGTAACCGTTTAGCCATTATATTTATGTGTGTGTGTGTGTGTGTGTGTGTATATATATAAATAAATAAAAGAAAAATATACCCACCCCACCCCACCTTTCAACAGCAAAAATCATAAAATAATCGCACTTGCCCATGCGTGAATTACACCACGGGACGGAGGGGGTAATTTGCTATTTTTATAAAATCACAAGGAGGCTTGCTGCCTTTTTTTTTTTTTTTTCATAGAGGGTCTTTTTGCTCTTTTTCATTTTCACAGGGTAAAACCTAATTTGCCCTAATTAAAACCAACAAGAAAGAAGTCAATAATATTAGAGGAGGGATGGTCAATTCCTAATTGGAATGCTAAACTATAGTAATCAGATCTAATTAAGAAAATGAAAGCTCCAATTCCAAAAATCAAATAAAAGAACACCATTGTTCTCAATTTCTAGAAAAAGGTATTCCTCATTTGTAATAAGAAAATTCTTAAAATGAAAATGAATTCATAAAAAAGAAAAAAGAAAAATTAAGATCTCTACCCTAGTTGATGTTCGTCACATCAAGTTCAACTCACATTTGAAATCCTAATATTTCAATAAACATACTTCAAATTGAATTTCAGTTCAGCAATTTGTTTTTGATCAATTCCATTTCCTTTCCTTGCTAGATGAAGATCCAAATGGAACAGCATCCCAAGGTAACAGGTAGTTAAATTGATACAAGAATCTGTTGCCCCACAGAGTTTAAAAGATAACTTGGCTGCTAAAACTATATGAAAAGATTCACCAGTTATCAGTGTTGCCCCAGCAGAACTAGTAGGCACTCATGAGGGAAATAATCTTTATGTGGAAATGAAGGAATTTGAAGTGATTATTAAAAAAAATATTACAGAATTAAAATAGCTCTAGTTTATGGCCAGATCAATAAACCGTCGGGAGCTCATATCAGAGTTTGACTACCCCGACAATGGCGGAATATTATTGGGATGTTAATGAAAAAGACATACTTCTATTTATCGAAATTACCTTCTGTTCCATCTTAATTGCAAAGGTCGACCAGACAAAAAGGGAATAGGCCCACCTTATTATTCTTATTCCTACATGTTTCCATTCCTAGGGATATTACTGTGTATTTTGCTTGTGTTTATTCTTTCTCAATTCGAAATCATAATCAATTTAATGAATTGGTTTCTCCATAATGTTGGGTCAGAATCGACGTACCCTCATGTTAAGAAAAACTTAAGACCGACATAAATAAAACAAAAGACAAAGATCCCTAAAAAGAAAAATGTACTATGGAGAAAGATCATCCATGGTCTAATAAAATAACACTTCATGGCACAATTCAAAAAAGGATAGGAGTTACTTCAAATGAATAAGATATATACAATGAAGTTACATGCCGATACATACAATAAAAATTTTCATCTCAATTATATGTCTACTCAATAGCATGCATGTCCAGCCACAAACTTTAGTATGTAATGTTTACATATTTTCTGTACATGTTTCACACTCATGGTATTTCACAAATGCATAATACCTACATCTACCTCTCAATGACCCAATTTTAGACATAGTATGCTACAATGAGAAGAATTTGTTGTCCCATGTTTTTTTGTCATTAAGACTCTTATGATTGAATAAAAATGATGGAAGGATTACTTACTGACTTAAAAGAAGCTAACAGTGTGCTTAGCTTTACAAGGACTAATAGTTAACAAGATGGAGGTGACCTACGAGTATATGGACTTTCCTGTTCTAAAAGTTCATATTTGCAACTAGTGGCTGCTATATGTATATTCCTCCAAAACAAGTATCGCTCATATAACTGACAAGTTTTAGCTTGCAATCCAAGAGTAGTTATCTTCCACAAGGTTGAGAGAGCTGTATAGAAGAATATTAAGTAGGAAATTGATAGAAGGGTTGGATATAGGAAGATGTAAAATATATGTTGTTAACAAATTATTTCCAGATTAAGAATCTTAATCTAATTAGCAAAAACATAGTTTCAATGTATCGCATATTTTGTCCAATGTTTTCAGGAAATTCTTTTTAAATTACAATTCTATATGCCAAAAGCTACAAATTATGGAATTTGGCATTACATTTTTAGTTGCTAGTCTCCCTATGGAAAAGAAAATTATTAATAGCAAAAGATTAAGTAATGTGAGACTTATCATTAAGAATGACATTAATAACAAAAAAATTAAGTGACAATATAAATATATTACTAACAACATACGTTAAGTGATAAAAAAATATTATTTTCTTTACTAATAATATATATTAAGTAACAATAACTTCCGTTTTGCTCCATGATGACGCGAAGCGACCCTATTGAGTATCCAACAACGAGATGAGTCTTTTGCCAAAATGCTTCTCCAGAAGCATTCATATTGACAAGGGTAGTGAACAAATGATCACATCACTCAGTAAACAAGATAGAAATGGAAAAAAGTAGAATCATGGAAAGATCAAAAACAACAACATCAACAAAAAAAAAAAAAAAAAAAAGGAACTATAAATGTAGAAATCCTTAACATGTTAAAAAGGAAAAGAGTAAAAATAGTTCATATAATTTTCTGCACAAATGGGAAGACTTGTGATGGGACAGATAGCAGATTATGATTGAATTTAAGCTCCTTCGAATAATATCACTGAAGAATAACACAAATCCACAGAAAAAAGTAAATAAATAAATAAAAGAAACAGAAATAAAGAAAAGCAGCATATAGCACAGAAAAAGAAATAAATATATTAATATAAACAGAAACCTGACAGTAGGGTACAGACTACATCGGTAGCTCACTGATATGAACAGCATCCTATGTTTCTCATTTTTCCAAAGCCTAAAAGCTAAATTGCAAATGCAAACTGTTCTCTCCACACAAAACCAAGAAATGACAAAATTAATGGTTGGTATAATCCGTGTTCAGGTTGCAGACATGCACATAATATTACAAATCCCAGATTCAGCCATCTGCTGTAGTAAATATTCGTAATATATATAATTTATATATGTTGTATGCATAGAGAGAAAGAGGCATATGAAGATTAAGATAATTAAAATGATTATACTAAGTATTACGATGATCTTGTCAGAAGGAAGATTGGGAACCCATCAAAAAGTTAAAAACTGTGATTGGAGAAACAAACGTTTGATTCATCATTGTTTAAATTAAAGCAGAAGATGGGATTGTGTCCCTGTAATTTTTTCTTCATTTTTTATTAGCATAATGGAACCAAATCATATCTTTTTACTATACACTCGTGATTAGGGTTTTTTTAAATTTTTTTTTCCCCCTTAGCTTTGGCACTCGTGACAAGGCGTTGGAAAATGATGGTATCAGTCAAACTTCTGTTCACTGGGAAATAGCAAAGGGGCAATATTGAATGAAGGAGCTGTAATTCTGTGCAGAGAAGAAGCCTATGGTATTCAAGAGTCAAAAGCACCACCACCACCCACTCCACACACCCCCTCCCCACCCCTACCCCCCCATTTTGGGTGGGGGTTGGACAGTTTCAACTATCAGTTTTGCACTGCACAAGGAAAATCCAGGCTACATTCATCACTGGACAACACTAGGATTTGGGACTCAAAAGCAACCAGCAATTATTCTTCTGTTTGTTCTTTCCAAGATAGGCAATGTTTGTGAAGGATGATACTCTCTCTCTCTCTCTCTCTCTCTCTCTCTCTCTCTGCAAAAGAAAAATGGAAAAAGAATGTACCTGAGTTGAAGATCCGGACAGGTCCGTTGGTAAGCATGTTCAGTTGTGTTTCTATCCGCCGCATGAACTCCATGGCTTCTTGTAAAGGCCTGGTCAGCTCCTCTCGATACTTCACCAGCATATCATAGTAAGCTTCCTGCATTCAGATCAGACTTTGAGATCCAAGAATGGTTGTCAAAATCCCACGAAGCAAAATGGGAGCACAAAAGACCCATTAAGCCTAAAACCAAAAAATCAGTGTCTTAAAGAATAACGAAGCAGTAAATATTAACAACCATGAACTGATCGAGTTCTGGATCCTTTGGATCATCTCTGCTGGCCGCTGCAGCTCGCTGCCTTGCCTCAAACTCCTGTCGGACCGCCGTCAGCCGCGCCACCACTTCCGGCGGAGCTCCTACCTTCATATATCGTATGTGAGAGAGAGAGAGAGAGAGAGGAGGGTTATGTGTCAGCACATAGAATGAAAATGAATTCTCTAGTTTGAATTGATGAAAATAAGTATATAATTGTGCTTTGAAAAAAAGGGTAACCTTTTGACAATCCATGTACGCTTCCAAAAGGTTGGAATACTGAGGATGGGCAATAATCTTGGCTTTTATAGCATCAACCTCGCCATGATTCTCATGACTTTCCTGCCGCCTGTGATGACTATGATGATGTTCTTGAACATTCAGATGATGCCCTCTAATTATAGAAGGATAATGAAACCTCGGAGCATGATTCTGTGAGGAAGTTCCAGCTTCAGTTTTCACAATCGGATGCTGCTGTCCGTCAGATTGATCATAACAATCACCGGATTGAAGATGAAAGCCACTCATCGGCGCCAACTGGCTATGATGATTGGTCGTCGACCCACTACTTGTTCTTCCATACACAGAAGAGCTTGGCGCCAGAACTGGACCACTACCGTACAGAAAACCACCACTCCCCCTTGAATTTGTATTTTCGCTCAGCTGATGATTGTATTCCTCCATTTTTAAAGAACCCCAGATGATTAAACTGAAAAAACAACACGCAGAGAAAAAAACCCTTTTTGAAAATTCACGAAACTGTTGGAGAAAAATGAAACCCTAGAGAGCAGGCATGAAATTAAACCAGGTCATCAAACAACAAGGCCTAAGCTAAAAGCGAGTGAAGATCTCTCTTTTCTTCCCTCAGAAAGTGAAAATTGGAGGTTTCTATTTATTTTTCATTTTGGAGTTTTCAAGGGGCCTGGAGATGAAGTTGCTAAAGTGTGGCTTATGCATCTTAAAGGAAGGGATTATGAGATGAAAATAAAAGGCATGGAGATGCAGAATTCACATGGCCGTGGCAGCCGTCTGAACGGGGCGAGGAGAAAGGCAGAAGGAAGGGTGGCGATTGGCCGGAATCAGCAGTGGCAGTGTGCCTTGGGTGGGTGACAAGACGTTCTTTCTTGAAGAATAAACAAATATATATATATGTATATATAACTTGAAAATTAATTGTTGGAAAGCAGTGAAAGACCACTACTTGACAAGTAAACCAGTTAGATTTTTCTGCTTTCCTTTCTAGCTTTTTTTTGTTTTTCTAATTTTCTTTTAGCATATATTTCCCCCACTCACTTTGACGAGGACCTTTTTCACCTCCTCGTGCCCTCTCTGCCCTCTTTTTTGAGCTTTACATTTTTTTGTTGATATTTTATTTTTTTATTTTTTATTTTTTAGAAATAAATACTACACATATGAAGTATTTTTTGTAAAGATTTTTAATTATAAATTAAATATATTTGATGCATATTCATACAGTAAAATACATAATAAAACATTGATTAGAATATAAATTTAATGTTCTATACTAGAAAAAATTAGGGCATTAGCTACGATCAATCCGTGGCTGATGCAAAAAATTCATAATTTTAGTTATAAAATTGGCCTAAACAAATTTGAAGTAGATAGTCTTGTAATTAATCATTACTATATAATCAATTCATAACTATTGATTATATATATTAATTTTTCTACGAATATTGCGTTACTAATTTGAATAAACAAAGCTACAAATTAATAATTAATAATTCTTATTGCTCTTTATTTAAAAGATTTTCTATAAAAGTTACAGTTATAATTTGTAACCATAACTATAAAATTAATTCATAACTAGTTTTTCATATGAATACTTATTTTTCAGTAATTTCGATTTGCGGCATTCTTTTGTGTAGAAAATTGAGGTTAATTAGTTCAACTTTGGAATTTCAAATTCTGGATTCATGTGAATGGTTAGGGTCTTGGTTATATATAATTAAAATTTAGGGACAGTTTACAAACTAATCATTGAAGTTTAATAATTTATAAAGTACTTTTCAAATCAGTATGGTAAAACTTTTTAAATCATTTGAACATCCTCAGTAACCATTTTTTATTTTTATTTTTTTCACAGCACTTTTAGTTGGGAGAATTAATGGTGGAGACTGGAGAGACTACAGTTTAATCATTTATTACCTTTTATACTTAATTTATTATGCATATCCGCCGAGCGCGTACATTATATTTGAACGAGGTGAAAAATAAATATGCGAAATGAAATAAATCATTAGTTGAAGTATAAAGATTGTTTAGTTGAGGATCTATGCAGATTTTAGAGTAATTAATTATTCAGTATGTTGCTCCGATGATTAAATATTTATAGTTTGACATACTGATAAGTAGCAGACATGGATATGATTATTATAACATGTAATAAAATAATATATTCATACAATTAAGTCCAATACATTTTAATAAGCCCATTGAGGGAATGGAGCGATCTACGGTGAGGATTGGTTAAATATATTTTACTGATAGTAAAATAAGTAAAATATAGAAGAACTTTATGGAAAATAAAACAAAAGTCAATAAGGTAGTGTATGGATATGTTTTATGTTTGATTTTATTATGTGTTTATTGTGTGTTTTAGGAGAATGAATAATAAAAAAATTGTGGGAGAATGTGAAATGAAGGTTGGGGAATGTGATTGATATTTGGTTATTGTTTTTAAAAATAGTAAAAAATGAGGTTTGGGAGTTTTGATATGTTTAGTTATATTTTTTAGGGAGCATTTTTTACTGTAAATGTCACATCATTGCTTTTGTGTTGTGTTTGGGGTGAAAATGAATTTGAATTGATTTTTTTTAAATTGTAATGATAATAATAAAATATATTGGATATATATGTATATATATAATGACTGGATGTGATATTGGATATATAAATTTATTGTTTATAAAATAGTAATATATATTGATTTTATATAGTACATTTTTATTATATTTTTTATCATATATTGTATTATATTTTTTATTATATTCTATTTATAATCTGGATTCTTTTTTATTTAAAATGATTTTTTTAATATATATGTATTTATATTATATACAAATATTTTATTTATATATAAAATAAAAAATATTATTACATATATTTTTATTACAAATATATTTTTTATTATATTTTTTTCTACATTTATTTATTATATTTTTATTATACATATATTTCATAGACATCTTGTTATATTTTTTTATAACATAATTTTTTATATTATCGGGATTTTTTATATATTTTTATTTATTAGTAAATAATATATATTTTTTATTTAGATCTTTTTTTTCTATGTAAATAATTTGTATTTGATGATATATATATGTACAATTTTTATATTTTATTATATAAATATTTATATATTTAATATAGATGAGAGAGGGAGGGGGGGGGGGGGGGGGGGGGAGAGGAGGAGAGAAAATCTGCATTTGGCAGATTTTGTGGGAGAATGCAAAATAAAAAGGGGGGAATGGTTATTTGGATGGAAGAGAAGGGCTTTTTGGGGATTAAAATAGTAAAATTAATCCCCAAAAGTTGAAGGCATTTTTGGGAGTATTTCCCCGGAACGTAAGCAAACAAAGTGTAAGTCTTTCCATATTATTGAAAATGACGCAAATTGGCCCCTTGCTCCAATTAGCCGCATTTAATAATAAAAAGATTAAAGGATCCTTATAGCCTCCATATATTTAGAATCTTATTTTATTTAATATATTACTTTTTTATTTTATTTATTATTTTTTAACTTTTTCTATTTCTTTTTTTTTTCTTCCCATCCCAAATTATCACCTTACGCCACCACTACCAATTGCATCCTACCATCGCGAACCAGCCGCGATCATGCCCACTGAAGAAACTTTATCCTCATCTCAAATCCGTATGATAACGATCCCTCCTAATTTAATTTTAGTTCTGGTTTTGGTTTTGGAAATTGTAATATGAATTTGAAATATATTTACTTTTTTTTAATGAACTATATTTTTTGGTTTGTAAATTTATTTTTCATTTCTTGTTTGATGTTTATTGTTGGCCTTTTATGAATAGGGTATACTGGTTTAATTGATTATAACAAATTAAATATTTTACTTTTAAAAAAAATCCAATAGAAATATATCAAAATTTGCATCGGGAATTATTATTCATATTACACTATAAGAAAACACCCCTTCATTAATGAACAATTTGTGATGAAGAAGGCTTCCATCACAATTCGAAGACAATTGTAATGAATTTTTTTATGGATTACTAATGTCTTTAATAAAATGAGCAAAAATATATATTAATTGTGATACTTGTAACGGAAGTGAAGAGTATATATCAATATGAAGAATCCGTCACAAATTTTATAACATAAATATAATTTTTTGGTCTATGACAAAAAATTCTATCACAAATTTAGTTTTGTAACGCATTTTATTTTCGTAACAAAACTGATTAGCGATAAAGCATATACTAATGGATTTATGAAATAAGTCCGTCATAAATTTGATGAAATATAGCATCCTGTAATGAATTTATTTCAGAAATCTATTAGTATATGTTTTGTTACTGATTAGTTTTGTGATGAAAATAAAGTGTATCACATAACTAATTTTATGATGGAATTTCCATCACAAATAGAAGAATCGTATTTAGAGTTATGAAATTTATGATAGACTCTTTATATCAATATATTTTCTTCATACCCGTCACAAGTATCATAACTAATATATATTTTTGCTTAATTTATCAAATTCATTAGTAATCCATAAAAAATCATCACAATTGTCTTCGAATAGTGACAAAACCCTGTTCGTCACAAATTTAATATTAATGAAGGGGTATTTTCTTATAGTGTTATAAAAGCCTTTGCAGATGGATATTCCATCAAAAAATCACCCAAACTTTTTTGATGATTTTTTTTTTTTTATAGATTCTACTGGAAGATCTCTGACGACTTCTTCGATGGAAAATCTGTTGGAAAAGTTTGCTATAGTTTTTTCTGTCACACAAGGTAGTTAAAATCGTGCCGCCATCCTACCAAAACTTTTCAATGACTATTCCAACGAAAAGTTATAGTAACAAATTTTTCAACAGCTTTACCATTACGACCAATTTATTTTTCGACAAACTTTATTCTATCAAAAATTCATCAAAAGAACAGAGTTTTGATGAATTCTATTTGAAATAACCATCAAAAGTTGACATTATGGTACTCTAAGATACCCAAACTCAAAGGGGATTAATTATACCAAGCCTAAAACTATGATGAAAAAGACAGACAAATCCTCATGAAAGACCAAAATCTAAGATATCATATAAATGACTAGAATCTAAAACAGCACTAGCAAAAGCATCATATGAAACATGAGTAATCATAATCCAAAACAACAATAACATAATGCCATAACGAGTAGGATAGAAAACACGATTTATAGAGTCTCATACATGATTAAAATTAAAATTAATAAAGCCTCATAAACAATGGACCAAAATCTAAAACAAGATGAACAGAGCGTCATACAATGACCGGAACATGAAATTGGATTAACATAACATCACAAATTACTAGGATCTAGCAAGATCAATGAGTATACCATGTTGTTGATAGCTAAAACAAATACCATTTGATGGAATATCATTTTTCTAAAAGAGCTTATAAGATTCTAATATCTTATTTTATAATCTTATAAGCTCATTTTTAAAAAAATTTACCATACAAGTTTTAGCATTTTATAAACTCTTAAACATCTTATGAGATATTTTGATGAGCTTATAAGTCCACCATAACACTCTCTTAATTAGTTCCTATTGAATAGTATTCATCAAGAACTAATAAAAAAAAAATTCATATATCACATGATATTCTTGATTGCACTAAATGCAAATTGAGGTGGCCGATATATAATATAACGAGTGTATTACACCCAATTCACTATAAATTCATCCATATTTAACTTATATGTATAGAATTAGGAGTTTATCCTTCATATACCATCAACAGTCCGTGAGGCACGACAGTTTATAGGTCATCTTAGGATGGGTAAAATGCATAGCCATGGAAGTTGTTAGATGTTAAAACATGTAACCACATTTGTCTTTTTCTAATTCTTTAGATTTTTTTGGAATTTTATCAAATGAGATTTATACAAAAGTCGTTGAAATTCGAATTTCGGCCACGTAGTATGATTTCTGGCATATCACCTTTATTGGCAATTGTAAGCAAGTTATGATAAACATATTTGGCTTGAAAATTACATTGGTCCCACTTCCCTATATCTGATATATGCAGCAAGGACACCAAAATATCCTCTAAGAAGTATCTAAGTTTGCTCATGGAAAGAAATAGGGATTTCTAACCTAAGATAATGTGCGTTTTTTATAGGGTTTTATGGAAACTTGATGCTTGGGATCAAATCTATTGCAATCTTGAAATTTTAATGACTAAATATGTGAATGTTGAATATTCGAATTCATTAGAATAATAAATATTATGGATGGGGAAAAAACAATCTCTGGAGTAAATAATTAAGCGTTATGTTAAATTTACATTATACAAAAAAAGAAAGTCCTTTTACACTCACAAAACTACATTTCTCAATCAATAATATCAGAATATTTATTTGCTCAAAATAGCCTTAGAATATAATCCATCTATTCCAACATTTCATAAACAAATTTGAAATTACATATTTCAAACTTAGAAAAACTACTAATTTTACTATTGTTTTAACCGTCATCTCTTGTCATTATTAATTTATCCTTCATGTCCTGCAACTACGTACAAGTCAAAAATTTTGTCCACAACAACACAACTGATCAAGCCTCCAAAATTTTCGTATCTTTTATGATGCCAAAATCAAGTATGTTCCGTTCCTTTTTAAAAATATTACATGTCATGTTATTCATATTTATTAAGAATTTATAGTTTATAATAAGACTAAATTCAAGTATATTTAGTGGGTTTTTTTGGGGTGGGGGTTAATTTGTTTAAGGTACTCTCCTAAATTTCTTGCCTACTTCTAAGGTGCTCTTTAAAAGTTCTTTAATTTAAATAGTAGGTATTACGTTGAAGTTTCTTTGCTCTAAAATAATTTCATTTTTAATTATTTATTAATATAATTAGAATACTATGGTAATATAAATTTATGCATGCAAAGATAACGCGTCATGACGGCTAGTAAAATTACAAAAAAAAAAAAGAAAAAGAAAAAAGAATATTCTATGCACAAGGGTGTGTGAGTACTTCCTCGTTTAATAAATGATAAAATTTGAGGCTTGTGCTACTTCCCGATTTATGAGAAAATAATCGAGTAAACCAACCATTTTTATATCTATGTTACAACTTTTCCCCCTTTAATGTTATTATTGCATATGAGGGAAACAACATTTAACCCTCCCATATATATGACATAGAGAACTATAACACCTTTTCATAATGAATGACGCACTTATCTGAGATATTTTCGCCTAAAAATATATTTTGTCACAATAGCCTTATGTGAAACTACAACTGGGCCGCTTCTATTATTATAATAATTTTAAAAAAAACATAAATATATATATAATTTTTTTTTTCAAAGTTTGGTCTCAAATTTGAGTGACGGAAGGTTTCATTCTCAAATCATTTTCTTCTATCTCTTAAAATAGATCTACACATTTCACATAAAATTCATTTTTTCTTTAAAATATTATCTAAAAATTATAATTATTTCAAATAATCGAATCAATTAAAAGTAGACGTAATTATATTTTCCTATCATTATTAGAATAAAAATATTTTTAAATTATTATTTCACTATAAAAATAATATAAAATTTTAATATAACAGCATTAAACATATAAAGAATTATATAAAAGATGTTTACAATATAAATTATCTTCCTTCAAAATAAAGTCAAACTTTCATTCTCCACATATTTTCTAATCTCATTAGTAAAAAGAAAATTATTATCCCCAAACACTATATACGGCCCGTTTGGTTTCATTTTCATGGCCCTTTTCATTTCTGTTTGGAAATGAAAAATAGAAACTATCACTTTCTATTAATTTTCACTCAAGATATTCTTTTTTTTTTTTTTAATTTTCAAACTCTTTGTAAACCTATCATATTCATATCATCCTACTCTCATATCAATCAAATTTAAATTTGATTTGACATAAAGTATCTACTATCATTTTAAAATTAATAAAATATACATATATTTTAAAAAAATAAATCTTTTTAAACATAAATCAATATAAATCAATATACTTTTCAAACATATCCTTATTTTAATCATTACTATCCAACATTTCTGCCAAACACATCTCAATTTTCATTTTCATTTCATAACTACTTTCCCAACTTTTGGAATATATGAAAACTAAAAATGCCTCTGGAAATAAAACCAAACAAGTTGATAATTCATTATGTTTTCATGGAATACTTTTCAATTGAAAAAATGAAACAAGGCAATGTTAGTTCTTATTTCCACTGGAAAAAAGAAAAGGTAAGTTAGTGACAAAATAATGAGTGACAATATAAAAATTGTCATTGATTATAAACATTAGATGACAAAAATTTTACTTTGTCGCCTTAATATTTTTTACAAACTAAATAGTAATAATAATAATTACTACAAAAAACTATAGCATCAACTACAATGAATCCGTAGCTGATGTTAAAAATCCATAACTTTAACTACAAAATTATCCTAGTTAAGTTCAAAGCTGATACTCTTGTAGCTAACTCTCGTTACGATCAATTCATAGCTAATAATCATTTTTTTTATAAATATATTTTTTTTTTATGGATAATACATAAGTAATCTATTATACTTCAAATGTATAATGCTATAAATTGATCATTCACAATTTTTATTGATTATAATTATAAAAAAAAATTAAATTAGCTACACAAAAATTCGTAGCTATAGTACAAAATTAATTTCATAGCAAATTTTTAGTAGCAGATGCTTAGTTTGTTGATAGTGAGTGTTTACGTTGTCACCATTTGATAATTAGTGATATCCCTATGGTAATAATTTAATGACAATGAAAATCTTGTCGCAAATTGTAGTGACAATTTTAATTATCACTAGGTAGTCACAAGAAGAGTACTATCACTAATTGTAAATTGTGGTAACTTAAAACATTAGTTTTTGTTACTAATGAGCCATAGTATGACAAAACAAAAATTATTGTCACCTAAAAAATATAATTAATGACAAAATAAAAATTATTATCACTTAATATGTATTATTAAAGATAATTTTTATATTGTTACTTATTATTTTGTTACTAATATAATATTTTTTGTAGTATTTCTCAGGACATTTTCTTTTTAAGAAAAATAAAATTAAATATATTTTTTTATTTTTTTTCGAAACACTCAAAATATACCAAACTCTTTCTCCACCATTTCCCAAAGTGTCATAATTATAGAATGTATATAAGCATACCATCTCATATTACAATTACAGATAAAAGGGAAAAAAAATGTGGAAGCAATAGTTGGAGGCTTGAAGGTGACTTTACATGTTTGTAGCTTTGTGCAAAGGGATATATAGTTCAAAACAGATATACATAGAAGTTGCCCATCACTCTGCATATTCAACGGTAAACAGTGAAAAGTTCACTGAGCAAAGCTGATGTTATGTGTGAGTGTGAGTGTGTGTGTGTGTGTGTGTCATAAAACATGAAAGTACCCCACTGTTTGTGATAAAAACCCAATCTGAGTTTAATTGCAGAACAACCACGTGCGCAGTGCATGCATAATAATACACACAGCCACAATGCTGTGTGTGTACTGTGTGTGTTTTTCATGAGGGACAAGAATGACATGTATGGCTGGAAGATAATGCCTGGGGAATGGGCTATTGAAATCCCAACATACATATATAGCTGGCGGCGAACAACAAAATCAGCCACCATTCCTTGTTTAATTAAGAGAAAAAGAAAATATATATTATATGTATGAGGGGTTTTTATTTGATATGACATTTTGTTTTGGTTCAATATAGATCTAGTTTTAAGTTTTTCTCTTCTTTTTTTTTTAATAAAATAGAAAAATAAATATGTTACTTTCCATTATAATTTCAATGCCTCATCTAATTTTGAAAATAAGAACTTATAAGAGAAAAATAATATTAATGATAAATTATTGAGATAATATCAAATAAGTTATTATCCTTATTCTAATAATTAATTCTTATTTAATTTGCTATGTAATAACCTTCCAAAGTTGATGGTTATAACAATATGATAATGTCTTAATCTATAAATATGAGATTGGGAGATGAAACCCTAATAACATCTTAATTTGCGTGTTTGTAATTGAAAAAAAACCATCATTAATAAAATGTGAACACCTGGTAATTAATTTGATGATATATTTTTTAATGAATTGACATAATTAACTATGTTTTAAAAGGCAATGGTAGTTTTATTCTTGGAGACATTAATAACTAACTTGGTGATATGTTTTTTATTGACAAAAATTAACCATATTTATAAAAAAAAATGGTACTTTTATTCCCTTCAAGATGCTTAATTAGTAACTAACTTGATGATATTTTTTTAATAAATTGACAAAATTAACCAGATTTTAAAAATTAGTGATAGTTTATTCCCTCTTCTCTCCACCACGGCAGTTGTCTTTTCCTCTCTTCCCAAATTTACATTTTTGCTTTTTCTCAAATGCTTCACTTTATGACAATTTTCTTCTTTTATTTATCCTTAAATTTTAGATAAATACATAAAAATTATTTAGAAATTTGTCGTATCAAATAGAAAATAAGTCATTATTTTCATTTATTTTAAGCCATAAATGTTTTATCATACACATGGAATGTGTCAAGATTGTCCATTATTTATTAAGTATCAGGGTCTTGATAACTAACTCGGTATATTTTTTAATATTTGATAAATTTAACTTTATTTTATACGATCGTATATAGTAGGATAGTTCTATTATTTTTCTTTTCTCTCCTAATGTTTTTTTTTTTGTCTTTCTCTAGTTTTACTTTTTTAATCTTTTTTCATTTTTTCTTTAGTTCTTTCACTCTATCATAAAATTTCCTTTTATTTATCTTAAAATTTAAGAAATAAAATACATTGAAATTATTAAAATAATATCATATAAGAGTAAAAAGATATATTTTTATTTATTTTATGTTATAAATTTTAGCACATGCATATAGATTATCACAATCACTAATTTTATATAAAATATGTGGGTTTGAAAGTAACTACTTGGTATTTATTTTAATATATTAACTAAATTAATCCTGTCATCTTTTGTTCCTTTCCTCAATTCTCACGCTTTATATATATATATATATATATATATATTCCTCTCTATTTTCTCTCTCAAACTACTTTGGCAATGTTTGATTATTTATTATTAATTTTTTTTATACTTTTTTTGTGTGTGATTTTAATGTGTTTTGGAAGAATGAATTTTGAAAGTGATATTAGAGAATGTGAAAATTGTATTGGGAAATGCAATGGATTTTTAGTTATATTTTGGAGAATAGTTAAAAATTGATTTTGTGGAGTTTTGATATTTTTGTTTATATTTTGAGGGATATATTTTTTACTATAGCAGTTAAATCAATACTTTTTTGTTGAGTTTTAAGGGTGACAGTGGAATTGAGTAATTCTTTTATTATTAGAATAATAACAAATATATATAATGTATATATATAATATATGTATGTATATATTGGAAAATTGAGAAGTTTTGAGGATAATGAAGGATAGGAGAGTGTATTTTGGGGGGAAAAAAATAGTGTTTGAGGGAAAAATAATGATATGTTTGGTTATGTTTCCCTAAAACAACTTTGTTTGGGGGAAACATAACCAAATTAACATTCCCTTTTTTGTCTCAACTTCCAACTTACTCTGTGGAATTTTTTTTAACTTGGTTATTTTATATAATAAATCATAAAATACTTAAATTATTAAGAAAAAATAAATAAATACTTTAAATTTTGTATATAGTGAAAATTTAAGCATTTATTGAGTGAGGCATTATTTATGAAGCGTGGGGGAGTTAAAGTAACTATTTCATAAGATTATAATGATCAAATCAACTCCTATTTAAAAAACAAAATCTAAAAAATAAATATAATCTTTTTTCTCTCTCATCTCCCGCGTTTTTTCCCTTTTTCCCTTTTTTCTTTAATTATACTATTTTTTTCTCTTTCAAACATTACTCTCTCCATTTCTTTTTCAATGTGTCATATAAATATTAAATAAATATCTTTAATTTTATAAAATTAAAAATTCACACACACACACAGTGTCACAATCACTAGTTGTACCAGTAATGAGTAAAAATTATACTCAATATGTGGATTACTAATTTTCAGTAGTGACTTTATTATACAAGACTTTACAATTATACACTTGGAGAAATATTATTTTGATAAAATAAAAGTATTGTTAATTATTACATGTGAACATATTTATAATTGTTAAAAATATATGTCATTTATGATAATATCATTGCTAATTTTCTTTTCTGGCAATTAGAGTTGAACTAAGAAAATGATAAAGTTTAAAAACTTGTTTACTGTTATTTTTAAAATAATCAAAAGTTAATAGTATTACTTTGTTATTTTGAGTTTTAAAGAAGATTGTTATTTTTAGCAAAGGAAAATGATATTCGAATTTCAAATTAATATACTCCACTTCTACTTTTCCATCAGTAATTGTGAAAACGCCCATTAGTTTTTAGAGATCATTATCTTTGTGATCCAAGATATTTATCCACTTAATTTTATAGATTGGCACTATTTAGTTCTATTACATCGTAAAAAATTAACACCATATCTGTCCTCTAGAATGACAAATTAATTTAATATATTAAAAAATGTTAAAATTGTAGAGAGTGACATACCATTTGTCAAAATTTTCAAAACAAATTTATCTAACAAAAAGAAAAGGAAAAAAAAAAGGTAAAAGGGCATGCTCTAAATATCAAATCACTATCCAATAATAATAATAATAATAAGTATGATTGTCCCAGCGATAACTGAATAAGCAAAAATTGGTTACTAACGAATTAACTTATAATTATTTGATTATAACTAGATCAAATATACTTTTATACGTTAGTTTCTACAACATTAATATATATATATATATATCACATATGTAAATCAAAAAATAATTGTAAATAACATATTTTTAATAAGTTACTGTTGTATGTGAGTTATAAAATTTGACAAAAATATTAATTATTTATTTAATATTTGTATAATTTTTTCTTCAATCTAATAAAGAACGATATTTGTTATTTATAACTTCTATCTCTAAACTCTACACAATTTATCATAATATATATACGCATTAAAAATATCATATACATACTAATATATAGAGTAATAAATAGTATGCACATATATAATAAAACATGCATATATATACTAATAAATACACTCAATAGCATATAATATTATATATTAGTATATATTTACTCATGACATGTATATATAATATTTGTATTATCGACAAGTAGATATGTTAAGTAATTCTCATATCTTTCTTAAAAAATATTGTTCTTATTTTATTTCTTTGTCTATTTATACATAAACTTATAAATGTTGAATTATATGAGTATAATATATAAGTATTTAATGATTATATATTTATGTATAAAATTATATATATTTATATATTTATCTAGAGATATTTTTATCGCTAAAAGTATAGAAATATATATATATATGAATATATATCTATTAGATATATACTCTATATCTCTAAAAATACATAAATATATATAAAATTATATTCATATATGTAGTGCCCACACTCAGGATATCACCTAAGTTGAAGCGCTACTCAATCCATACTTAAATCTCATAAATAATTCAAATAATAGGCTCATCAGAAATTTTTTTCAAAATCATCGACGATAGCAACAAGTTTCAACCTAAGTAAATCTTAACAAAAGTATGAATTACATGCCATGACAATCCCATTGTTCATCGTTTCATACCTACTTTAATAATAAGTTCAAATCTAGCATATCATAACATCTCTAAATTTCAACTTAACATAAAAGTGATTCGTACACAGGTTTAAACACCTATTCTATTACAAAACGCATGTACATCCTTCCAAGCCTGAAGTACGAGATCATCATCAAAACCTGTTTGAGAAAGTCAGTGATGCAAGGGGGTAAGTCCAAAGACTTGTGAGAGATAAACTTATGAATAATAGTAGAGATCTGTCGAGGACGATTCAATTCAACAGATCATCAATTAAACAGTTAGAACATGACAGATTCAAAATCAGATAGTGACAATAGAAAAACATGAAACTCTCTTGCCTTATTGCTCTAAGAACATATTTCAGATAGTCAGGATACAGTTAAATAATACAAACCCGAAGCATATGCATTTCAACAGAATATAACAGGCATGCATATCCGATTCACCTTATACCAGACAATCAAATAAATTCACCAAAGCGTGATAGCTTGGTATATGGCAGATGCCCATATGGACCGTATGGCGCACCGCTGATGCCTAGAGGAAATCCCTAGCGCATCGCTAATACCTAGGGGAAATCCTAGCGTACCTCGGATACCTAAGCGGCTAGCTTAGCTCATCGCTGACACCCATGCGGATCGCATGGCATGCCTCACATAACCAAACATTTTGCTCGGATTGGCCTCAAGCCCAACAATTCTCCATACATATAACAAATTGTGCAAGTGCCCATAAGGACCGTATAGCGCACTGCAAGTTTCAGATAAACAAATGTGCCGGCGAGGCAACTATAACAGTACAGATAGTTCAGACAGTACAGAAATGCTGACAGGGTAGAACAATAGCAATAAACAATCCAGATAAGCCAGCATGGCCAATTTAAAGTTATAACGGATAACAAATGTTCCGGCAAGGCAAAAGATAACAGAACAGGACGAAACAGATAACAAAATGATACAAATAATAGGCAAGAGTTCTAGGCGCCAGAACAGACAGAATTCAGAATCAGTAACAGACAATAACCCACACATGGTTATATAGATCATATAACAAATATCAATTGAGAACTTAACAATTCTCAGATTTTAACAAAATAGAATACATATCTGAAACAGGAACCCTCACAGGGTCATTCCACAAGAACATATAAGTATAATCGAGGCCAGAATGGTAGAACCTCACCTTTGTAGTTCTCAGATATAGCAACCACAGTCAGCAATCCTACTGGTCGGTAGGACCCACTTCGTCGTCACCTAAACAAAAGGGTATTTACCATTACAATCCTTCTTTGATTCTTAATACGTATAATTAAACTATTAACAGTCCCCCAAAACCTTTACTTAACCAACTAATACAATAATCAGAATCTGACCAAATCTATCGGTACGAGGTATGCTAATTAAGGTAATTCCTATAGGAATAGCTACAAAAATTTTCGATCCCAATAATAGAATGAAATCTAATCCTTGAATCATATAATTTCCAATACATGATCTCAATCATCATTAACAACCCATTCAACAAGATAAATCTCAATATCCATGTTTAGGTTCCAATTTATTTAATTCTCAAGTGGTTTACATACTTA
Source organism: Jacaranda mimosifolia (assembly GCA_018894105.1). Lineage (NCBI taxonomy): Eukaryota > Viridiplantae > Streptophyta > Magnoliopsida > Lamiales > Bignoniaceae > Jacaranda > Jacaranda mimosifolia. The sequence goes on from CM032123.1 coordinate 8,966,893, forward strand.
ATGCACTTAATTAGTCCAATTGTATATAATATGTCAATCCGGGTCCACTAACTATAATAAGTCCAAGCATGGGATATATGTGTGTGTGTGTGTGTGTGCGCCAAGTCACATGTCCTTTCAAAATTGATACAATACAATACTATTAATGAACAAGATACAATACAATAATAAACAATATACAATGTACATGTGTATATATATACATATATAATCCAAATAGCATTCCACTTCCAACACAAGAGCGATATGGGATATCCAAAATCACAAACCAAGCACACGAGTGTGATCGTCGTGTCGAGGAGACAAATTTGTCTTACTGTTGTCGCCGCCTTCTGCCGTCGCCAGAAAACTCAACGCCACCACCTAGAGATGCCTCTCACCAAGAACTTTCCAATGCTCAGCTCCGTTTTCAGTTCCTCTGCCAGAAAAGCCTCAATTGCCACCCCAAAAACCCAAAAACTGCCTTGCTCCACCATGAAGTTTTCACTGATTTTTGCACTGACCGCCGCATGAAACGGATATACAGTAGCACCACCATGATCTTCAAGTTGAGGGCTCTCGAAAATGCTACCCAGATGCTTGCTTGGCCGTTGCTCCGTGGCGTCCTCCATACCTCGTCGAAATAGATTTCTTCAAGCTTTTGATTTCGGTGATTCGCTGCCCGGAACGCCGCGTGCGAGGTGTCGGAAGGTTGCTGGTGAAGTGGGGAAGAGGATAATCGGAGGGGTTTGGGGAAAAGGTCGTCAGAGAAGAAAGTCACCAAAGAGGAGAAAGGTTGGACGCGGGGGAAGGATGAGAAGAAATGGAGGGAAGAAAATGAAAATTGGCTATTTAAAGGGGTAAATTTTAAAATCTCATTTGGCCCCCAAAACTTTTGCTGAAACTTCAAATGGGTCCTTCAGTTTTAAAAGAAAGAAATTAAGTCCAAAATTTTCAAAAGCTTCCATGCAAACCCCTTGATTTTCAAATATAGTCAAATCAAGTCTAAATTAATTCCAAATTGACCCCAAACTTTCAATTTTTCTAAAAATTGAGGTTTTCTTGTTAACAAGTTGACCCCCAAAATTTAATAAAATCGTAAATTAGTAATTATAACATAAGACTCATGAAAACTAAATATTAAAAATTAAATTCTATAAATCATAAAATTTTCGGGGTGTTACAATATATGTAGTTAAAATATACAACATTTTATTACTTACATAAGTATTATATAAACTGTATACTTTGATATTACAAAAATATGTAAAAGATAAACTTTATACTTGTGATCGATTACTGATTGAAAAATATGGTCACTATTAATTAGCGACTAAAGCAATAATCAAAAGAAAATTTGGTACAAATTAGTGACCGAAAATAATTCGGTCATTAATCTATAACCGAACTAGTGACTGCATAAATATAAATGGCTGAAAAGAAAAAGACCAGTCACTAGTAAGTGATCGAATCAATAACTTGAATAAAAATATATTATTAATGATCATGTGATGATACATTCACTAATCAGTCATTGAGTGATCACTTTTTTTTTTTTAAATTATGTTTAAAACAACCACTGATCGATCACTACTAATTAGTGATCGTAGCATGCGATCACCGAAATGTGGTCAATAGAACTCAATTTTTTATTTATAATAAACTAAACTGAAGTCATATATAAAATTATATCATATTGGCTTCATATTGTCAAATTGAGGAAATTAATGTAAATTGCAAAATAAATGTTTTGTGGTCTATTCAAAATATAAAAATTCAAATTAATAAAAAAATGTTATATGTGTATATAATTAAATCTAAGCCATAAACTTAATAAATTGAAAGTGCATGTGTAAGTAAGAAGATTTCCAGTATTAATTAGATAATTTGCTTGGCAAAAGTTATTAACAATTATAAAGTTAAATTCCTATAAGTATTTTGTTTGCCATGAGAACCTTAAAAGTCGTATACTATCAATTCGTTGGTCATTTATGATAAAGACATTAATAAGAGAAAGAGTTATATCAAATTAAGGAATATTTTAGATAACTGATTAAAGGATTGATGAAATAACTAAAAAGAACAAAATCGATAAAGCCAAATAAAAACTATCGTATTTGATTGATCGTGATCACCATGCAAGCAGGAACAAGTATTTACATTCAATATTTTCATCATAAATAGGAATAAGATAATAGTGTAATACATTTCAATACAAATTAAAAAAGATGTAATATTAATAAAAAATAAATAAATAATAATATGAAATTGTCATTAATAAATAGATTAAGAGATAATAATTTTTATTATGCCATGCATGAATGACAGTTTTTAAGTGACTAAATTTTATTTTATCAATATATAACTTAATAATGATAAAATAATAATAATAATAATAATAATAATAATATTTTAAGTTCTCACCGTTGACAAACAGTTACCCATAACAACTTAGTGAATTTGAAAATTTTGTGTTGTCATTATAAATGTATCACTATTTATCAACACTAATATATACCTTGAACACAATTCTGCTACTGTTAAGATTGTAAAATTATTATTGTGATAACATAATTATTTTCACTATATATATAATTACTAATGATTTTTATGTTGTCATCTGCATATTTTATGACTAATTTTTTTGTTCTATTATTTGTCGTATTTGCAAAAAACAACATTCTTCATTAACTAGTGGATAATTTTTTTAAATGCATATTATTTATTTATAAAGTGTGAGGGCGTTAAAATAACAATTTAGTATGTTTCTAATGCATTGATCGACCAAACCAACCTTATTTAAACAAGAACATGTTCAATTTTTTTGCATTTTCTCACTTGCCGTTTTTTCTTGGCCAAGCTTCTAATTAGATAGTTTGAGTGGTTGCTTAAAATTAAACACCTTATTTACTTTGAATAAGACTTGATGCTCAAGTCATGATTATTACGAACGCGATTACGTTAAATTTTGCTCATACATGTTTGGTGAATTAAATAAAATATATCTTATCCATTGACTATGAAGATTTTAAAAAGTCTCTAGTAGATGTGGCTCATCTATCAAAAAGAATTAAGGCTAACTTTAAATTCTAGTGGTTGTAGCACGTTATTTTCTATGTACGTCTAAATTTAAATTGGTACAATATGAGTATTAATTATATTAATAAATAATAAAAACACTCAAAACAAACATTCAACTCAAGAAAACTTAAGATTATGTATAAGACAACAACCAAAAAATAAAATAAAATTGACAAGACCTAGTAATAGTTCCTCATATTAATCTATATCATTTATCTCCATGTTTCTAGAGTGTAGCAGGTTTTTCTTTTCTTTTACCCCACTCATGCCGACTAAATTTGAGATGGCTAATAATTAAGAAGAATTGATGCATGGGATTGTTTTATAAAATTAATTTAGAAGAATATATTATTTGTTTTTGGATTATGAGAGAGAAGATAGTGAGGAAAAAAGAGAACATGAGAGATAGCATTTCACTGAGAAATAAAATTTTATTGATAACGTTAATTTTTTTTTTCCTAACCAATTAAATGTTTAAAGTTAAAATAGGAACACCATAATTTGGCGTGGCAGAATGAAAATTATAATTTCATGATTATTTTTTTTTCTCTTTTATAACGTATAATAACGTACTCTTGCATTTGAATATAAAATTTAATAATTTATAATCAAATATAAACAAAATTAATATGTCTATATGTAAAAAATTGAAAAATTAATGAAAAATTTGTAACAAAACTAAGTATTATATAGAATATTTATTATTTCATACATCAATGATTAATATTATATATCGTTAGAATATGTCATGTAAAAACAAATTCATCTTATAACTCTAATAAACTATATTTAACATTAATATTCGCTTTATATAATTCAGTATATGCATTTTTATATCTCATCAACCATATTACATATTTAAGCAAAAAAGAACATTCACATTTGTTTTTGAAATTATTTTTTTATCATTCTAACTTAATAAAATTTCTAGAACTTTTCAATGAAATAATATTAAAATTATATTTGTAAAATATCGTATGAGCGATGGGAGATTTACTTTTTGTGATTGAGAATGTGTTCGTTACATTGCATTTTTTTATAAAATTTAATTTGAAGAGGCATGAATTCTATCCAATTTAACTTTTCTTATTTATTTTGAAGAGATATGAATATGATGGACGCCTTAGATTATAAAACTTTTATTTCAATAGGCATGGACCAAGGCCGCCCCTCTATTTCTTTTTTTAATTTTTGAAAATTGTATACTTAATTTTTAATTTTCATAATAACCTATAATACTTTTACTTTTAATAGAATTCAATCCTATTCATTTAATATTTTGTTTTTCCAACTATTTTTGAAAAGCATGGATATCCACACCAGCTTCCCAAGAGAATCTTTTTACATTATTTTGCCAAATATCTTTTACGCTTCCAAACAGTTCTCTATTTACATATTTAACTTTTACTTAAAATTTTTCAGTGGAAGAATTGTCGTATTTAACTCCTATTTAAATCTTTTATTGAGTGACTATTTGCCCAACAGCATGAGTTTTTTTTTTTTTTTTTTCATAATTTGAAAAGTTATGAATTTGAATTTAACGGATTTTTAATGTGTGCGTGTGTATTATAAATAAATAAAAAAGTTTTATTTATTTTTTTGGTGAATCTTTATATATATATATATATATATATATTCCCTTTGGGGGTGGGGGAAATAGGGTGAGTGGAGGGGGTAGATATGTAGGGCTTGTTTGTTTATGAATTGGAGCGTTTTGACAAAATATTTTGGTAAAATAATTTTTGAAAAGTAGGATTGAAGAATGTGATAATTGTTCTTTTGTATTTTTGGTGGTAGATATATAGTGAATTGAAAATTTGTGATAAAATTATTTGTTTGTTTATATTTTGAAAACAAAATGTAACATTAATAATTTTTTTATTAGATTAGTAGCGTGAAATTGATAATTTTTTATTTTTATTTTTGATAAAAAAAAATGTTTGAAAATAAAATTAAATGGGCATTTATATCTTAAGAGTTGAAAAATATTTTAATAATTTACAAATAAACAAGGCTGTAATAATTATGATACGTGTGTGTGAAAGAGAAGATGTTTGATATGTGTCAAACTGTAATTCTGGTCTCCGGGGCAGTTGGGTTGAGAGGCGGGGGTCCCTACTCCCTACCGGGCTTAATCTTAATACGCCCGGAAATTTCGCGCTACAAAGTGGGGTGGCGTGGGGGGCTCAGTGGCCAGTGGGTGTGCCCCATAAAAATAAAGAAAGACAGCAGCGAGGAGGTGACATTGGCTATCAGTTCCGAAACCCTTTTTCTGCCTTTTATCTGCACACACAGATTGGACGTTTCCAACCCAAACTTCTGTTCCACCTTACGTACTTTTAGACTACATCCCTCTCTCTTCACCTGCCCACCCCTTCAATTGTCACTTCTCTCTAATCTCTCTCTCTCTAATATTTTTTTCTCATATATATTTCCCATGCAGTCTTTGCTCATTAATCCGCACAAACATCAGGACAACATTAATTATTAATTGTTGCATTTAACTTGATGTAAGTTTCATAGTTTCGACTTTCTAGCATGAGTGAATATGTATTTTTTGTGTGCCTTGTGTACAACTGTTGGGCCTTGTTCTCATGTATAGTTGTTCATGTTTATTTGTGCAACAAAAGGTCGTAGTAGGATTTGATTCCCAAGGTCTATATAGATTGTAGGGTACCCTAATTCTATGTTGTTTGAAGTTTAATCGGATCACAGGATAAACAGTTCAGGTTGCCACAGTAAGTCACCTTCTCACTGTGGCATCAGCCATATGTTTGTGGGGGTTTGCATTATTTCTTCCCAAAGGGAATTTGGAAGACAAGTGTCTGCTCCTTGCTATTTTTTGGTTGGATGGAATTATGAATGGTAATGGATTCGAGTAAAACTCGGACTGCGCTAACCTCGCCCAGCATGAGTGGGTTTTAAAAGTATAAATGAATTTGAGGCGGATCTTGTGTTTTAATTTTTAAATTTGGACACACGATAAATCCATCCCGTTAAAATATTATATATTAATTTTATTTATTATGAGTATATTTATATGATATGCATTCATATCTATTTGAACAATGTGTATATTACATACATGATTTATATGAATGTAATAATATTGTCATCACAAATAGTTTATGCATTTAATGTGCATATCTAAGTAGCAAAAAATTTGCAATTTATAATTTTTCAAGAAGAAAAACATACATATGTAAATATTTAAATAATTAATTTTTTATTATTAATATTACTTCTTTTATTTAAAAAGTTATGGTGATATTATTTTTTAAAAAATATATATTTTTACAATTTTTTTAAGCATACAAAACGGATCCAATGGGTCTAAACCATTAAGACTCATGTTTGGGACATAATAGGTCCTGGGTCTTTAAAAATCTTAACAAGTGGATCATGGGTCTTGACGAATCTATCCCGGACCCGCCCCATTGTCATCTCTAAATTGAATAGAGGATTAAAACTTTTGACACTAATCTTTAATTTAGAATAAGCTTTAAGGAAGTATTACTTTGTCTTATGCCAAATTCATTTCACTATTATAAAATTAAGTTTTTGCTAAAAAAAATTATTATGAAATTAATTTTATAGCTGTAGCTATAGCTATAAATTATAGCTACGAAATTTTGTAGCAAATATAATTTTTTTAATTACATATAATCGACCAAAAAATATTAACTATATATCAATCCATAGTATTGTATATTCTAAGTGTATTAGATGAGTTATATCTTATTCGTATGAAAATTAACACACACACACACACACACACACACACACACATATATATATATATATATAAAGAATGATCTCATTTGCAATAGGTCATAGCAAGGGTTAGTTAGTTATAAGAGCATTAATTTTGAAATTACACTACAAAAAATATTGGATATTATTATTTGCACTCCAAAATTTGTTATTGGCACTCCACTTGATTTTTCAATCCATATGAATTGACCATTTTATCCTTTTATTTTCAAGATATCATTTAATTTAAATTGGTGGACAATTATGCCCTTAGTGTACTATTCTTTGTTCTATTAAATATAATCTTGATTCATTCTTAGAATTAATTCATTCCATGCAAATTTGATAGAGCACATAAAAATGAACAAATTATCCCATTTCTAAATTCAATCATCTCATTGAAGACATAACTATAAACTTCAATAGGAAATGATAGCATCACTATAAAATAATATATTTTTACACCCCAAATGTGAGTCTTGCTTTGCTTCATGAATATTTCATGAAGACTGTTGTGTAAAATTATTAAATCAGAAAAGTAAAATGAAGAAAGAGAAGAGCACGACAATTTGTTATTTAAACATGACAAAAAATTGCCTATATTGCAGGTACCTAAAAGAATGCGGATAATAAACCTCATTTTTTCCACTCAATAAAATGCGGGTAATTTTACCCACTGCCTCATTGCCTAACATTTTTTGACCCAACCCACGGGTAACCCATGAACAATCACAAATATATATATATATATATATATATTAAATTTTTCTCTAATTCTCACAATTAATAATTTTTTTATGATAACAAAAATATTTACGCACTATTTAAATTTTTAGTTTAAATTTTTTTGACATATAATGAGATTTAAATTTGAACTTCGAAATGTATATAACTTAAAATTGATAGATGTTTATAAGCTATACTTTTCAAACAAAAATACTTGCCATACTTTAAGTACTTGTTCAATATAATGTTTAAAATTTGCAATATCTTTTATTAGTTTTATTTAAGTAATATTTGAATAATATTATGTAAATTAAAAAATACATATTAATTTATCTTCAAGTATAAAAAAAATTAAATAAAAATATCTGCACATGTGGGCTATCCATCACCCATAGTTATGGGTAATGGATTCACTATCTCGTATACAATAAAAAAGGGATAATATTACCCAACCTATCATTATTCACTCTTTTTACCCATGGGTAGCCATTTCCCAAGCCTATTGTTATTTCATATTAAGTTGGATAAGTTGGGGTAGAATGTTTTTATGAATAACGAAGTTGAAAGTAATAGTTATTATGTTAAAGGATATATTTATCTTGCAAATTAATATAAATGTATTTGAAACATAAGTGGATATTTTGATCTATAACCTAACAAAAAAATTTAGAATGAAGTGCGAATAATAAATTTTGGAGTGTAAATAACAATGCCCAAAATATTATATTAGTGACAAAATAATAAGTGACAAAAATTGACAATATGTGTATTAAATGACAATAGTTTTTATTTTGTCACTAGTGATACTTTTTAGGTGGCAATTATTCTTGTTTTGTCACTTTATGGTCATTAATGACAAAAATTAATATTTTAAATTATCACCATTAACAACTAGTGACACACTTATACTAATAATTTAATGACAATGAAAATTTTGTCACAAAGCCACTATAATTTGTGACAAAATTTTCATTGTCATTAAGTTGTCACTGTAGGAATGTCACTAATTATTAATAATGATATCTTAAACACTATTATTGTAACTATTTAATTTGTAATAATTATTAAGATGACAAAATAAAATCTTTTATTACCTAATACACACACACATTTATAATTAGTGACAACTTTTATATTGTCACTCCTTATTTTGTCACTGACTTATCTTTCTTTTAGTGTTATTTAGGACAATTTTGTAACCAAAACTATGAATTTTTAGCATTTATTATGAATTAATTATTATTGATCCCGTAATTTTTTGTAGTGATTCAAATAGGATATATATGGTTCATGCATGGTCAAGTCATGACTCATGATAATAAGATGGCTAGACAAAACAATCTTAGGTAAGATTATATAGATCAAGAAAAGATCAAAATATCCCTACATTATAATATTTCTTTCCCCACTTAGGCCACCTCTTTGAGCAAAAGTTCTGAGGCTAGGATTGTCATTATCCTAGCTGCAAGGTACGTATGGGACTTCATCTAAAACATTGATACGTACAATGGATGTGTTGATGGTGGCTTTTTTATTATACTTATTTTAGCCTATCCTACTTTGTTAAAAATTAGATTTTCAAACATGAGTACTTCTAAATATCATATCAATAGTTATTTAAATTATCAACGGTTCTGCTCAATTACAATTTTTCATTATGAACGGTATTGAAATTAGTATTGTTCTGTTTGTTTGAAATTTGGTTAAGTTGGTACAAAATAAATCAATGTAAATAGTGATAATAACATCAAATGCTCAATCAAAGCTAGGTTTAGCCGGAACTAGTATATATATGTGGACATGAAGCTACAAAAATAGTGATTTAATTATCATAATTTTAATTACGTGATGTGAATTATAATTGTGATCTTAATTACAACTATGAGATTAAACCCCACGTCAATTTGTTGGTATTGATATTAGATCTATACGGCCTTTAGCGGGTAGCTTTAAAAATGGGGTTGTCTAAAGTCATACCACTACCAGGGATCCAAATTAAAGACGCGCGAGGATGGCTTTTCATTTTTTGGCCGAATACAAGAGGGACTTTAACTGTAGCATGGGCGAAGCGACTAGTTTGCAAGTGATTTTTGTGAATTTACATTATGTTTGGTATAGAGATTTTGGTGAGGAAAAGGGAAAAAAAATGTTAATGATAATAATTTTGATTATTTGATATGTTTGGTTCAAAGATTGTTATGAGGAAAAGAAAAGAAAATACAAAGGAAAATATATTTAAATTTTTGGTTGATAAGGAAAATACTAAAAAAAAGAAAATTTTGGAAAAAAAAAAAAAATGTATTGGAGTAACATTGAGTTTCAATTTTGTGAGCAAAATGAGAGAAAAATCCTATTTATCCCCTATTTTCTTCTCCAAGACATTCATCACTCCTCTTCTTTCAATTATTTTCTTCATTATTTTTTTTAACAACTAAACAAACTTGAGATTCTGCATTTCCTTGATTTTACTTTTCTTTTTCCTAGTATTTTTCTTTCCTTATTAAAACCCTTAACACTATTTTTGGTTTAAGGATTTTAATTATAAGGAAAGATAAGTACTAGAGAAAATGAAAAGAAAACAAAGAAATATAAAATCTGAAATTTGTTTGGTTGTTAAAGAAAATGATGAAGAAATGAAAAGGGAAAAGAGAGGTGAAGAATGTGTTAGAGAATAATAGAGAGTTCAAATAGGCATTTCCCTTATTTTTCTCACCATTTTGTGAGGAAAATTTATTTTCCTTTGATATACTATATTTTTCCCCAAGTTTTTCTTTCTTTAGTATTTTCCTAGCTAACCAAACAATCAAAAATATTTTTCTTAGCATTTTCTTTTCTTTTCCTCACCAAAATCCATTAACCAAACTAAGTGTTAAGGATTTTGACAAGGAAAAGAAAATATTAGGGAAAAGGAGAAGAAAACAAAGAAATATAAAATTTCAAATGTGTTTGGTTGTTAAAGAAAATAATGAAGAAAAGAGGAATGATGAAAGTGAAGGAAAATGAGAGAAAGTACTTCAATTTGAGGAAAATGAATTTTCCTCAAATACACTATATTATCCTTCAAGTTTTCCTTTCTTTAGTATTTTTCTTATCAGCCAAACAACCAAATATATTTGTCTAACATTTCTTTTCTTTTCCTTACTAAAATCCATGAACCAAACATAGTGTAAACCAAACAAAATGTGAGTGATTTTAATTGGCACATGATTTTCTTAACACTATGTTTGGTTTAAGGATTTTGATAAGGAAAGGAAAAGTATCAGAGAAAAGAAAAGGAAAACAAAGAAATATAAAACTTCAAATTTGTTTGGTTGTTAAAGAAAAATAACTCTCTTTTAATCTCCAACGCATACATCACCCCTCTTTTCCCCATATTTTTCTTCATTATTTTCTTTAACAACCAAACAAATTTGAGAGATTTTATATTTATGTGTTTTCCTTTTCTTTTCTCTAATACTTTCCTTTCTTTATCAAAATCCTTAACACTATATTTGGTTCATGGATTTTGGTGAGTAAAAGAAAAGAAAATACTAGGGAAAATGTTTTTGATTGTTTGGTTGGTAAGGAAAATATTAAAAAAAGAAAAACTTGATAGAAAATATAGTGTATTTGAGGAAAATTAATTTTCCTCACAAAATAGTGAGCAAAATGAATTTCCTCACATTGAAGTACTCTCTCTCATTCTTCTATACACTTTCAAGTTTCATCACTCCTCCTTTCATCATTCCTTTCTTCATTGTTTTCATTAAGGGTAAATTGCATTTTTAGTCCCACAACTTAGGATATTTTCGATTTTGGTCCCATTCTTTTGCACTTTCTCACATTGCGTCCCATAAGTCCATTTTTTTTCTCAATTTAAGTCCTGAAAGGGGGTTCCGTCCAATAATTAACGGAGAAGTCACGTGCCACTCACATGGCCGTTAAAATTGTTGCTTTCTTAGTCCCATAAGTTAGGCTTGTTTGCATTTTTGGTCCCACCGATAGCTTCAATAAATTTTTTGCAGAAGAAGAAAGAAAAATATCTGCAAGTGAAGGTGCCATTTATTTTTGTGGCACATCGTCTTCATTGAAAACCTCATGGACAAATGAAAATCCAAAGAGGAGGTTTCATGGTTGTACTTCCATGAATAATAGATGTGGTTTTTTTTGTTTGGAAAGACCTCAAATGTGTGAAAGAACAAGACAAATGATACTTGGGTTATAAGATGTTGAATGTAACGAAGAAAATTTGTTAAAACTTCAAAAAAAATTATTGGAGCTATCGTTGGGACCAAAAATGCAAACGAGCCTAACTTATGGGACAACAAAAGCAACAATTTTAACGGCCATGTGAGTGACACATGACTTCTCCGTTAATTATTGGACGGAACCCCCTTTCAGGACTTAAATTGAGAAAAAAATGAATTTATGGGATACAATGTGAAAAAGTGCAAAAAAATGGGACCAAAATTGAAAACGGCCTAAGTTGTGGGACCAAAAATGCAATTTACCCTTTTCATTAACAACCAAACAAATTTGAGAATTTATATTTCTTTGTTTTCTTTTCCTTGTCAAAATCCTTAAACCAAATATAGTGAGTTTTCCTTTCTTTAGTATTTTTCTTGCCAAGCAAACAATCAAAAGTATTTTTCTTAGCATTTTCTTTTCTTTTCCTCATCAAAATTTATGAATCAAACATAGTGTAAGGGTTATATGCTACCTTTGTTTCTTTATTTTGATGCCTAACATAGTAAAAAGATATATATATATGTGTGTGTGTGTGTGTGTGTGTGTGTGTGTGAGAGAGAGAGAGAGAGAGAGAGAGAGAGAGAGAGAGAGAGAGAGAGAGACCTATAATTTTTATATTTTCCATAATCAGAATTTATATCAATGTAGGGGCAGTGAAATAGACATCTTAATTACAAAAATCCAAGTCACGATCAGATGCCCAAAATTCAAAGCAATTTAATTTTTTCGCTCGTCATCACTAATTTGTTAGAAAGTTTTATAATTTTCAGTTATTAGTTTTCTGCATAGGAATCAAAATTAATACAGAAGATGTTATCCTTTGTTGATAAGAATGTGGAAAGAGAGACGACAATTGGGATCAAATGAGTGATGTGATCACTAAATAATAAAACAAGTATCGTGTCTATATATTTTGTAGGATTATTTAAATGATATATCAAATGTGTATTTTAATGAATTATTGTATCTATTAGATTAAAAAAAATAATATTGTAAGTATACTATTACTTAATAAGAGTCACTAACAAATTTAGTTTCATAGTTGATCAAATTTTAAAATTTCCTCAACCAAATTATTAATAATATAAATAAACAAAAATATTGAGTCTATTCAAGTAAATGTTATATGTTCATGTGGACTTAAAATATTTGATTGGACTTTGTTTTGTTGTCTACAAGAATAATTATTTTTAATATTTACATAAACTAAAATTTTCATATTGATCTACATAAATTTTCTAGTGATAATTATCCATCAATTTAGTTTTGATTTAATTATTAGATATCTAATAGTTTTAATACTTATAAATCAAATTTATTTTTAATACTTAATTGTTAAAATTATTTATTATTTAATTTCATAATTAAATTAAAAATAATAATATTGTATTGGCAAGATATATATATATATATGTGTGTGTGTGTGTGTGTGTGTGTGCTCGTATTATTTGAAAAAGAACTAGTTAATACATTTTAGGGTTGTACGGATAATTTTGAAATTTTATTCTTCTTAATAATGGATAGTTAGAATAGGATGAAAATATCCTACCTAAAAAGTGAGATGTCTCATCCTATAATGAAGGATTTTTATACTGGATCACAACTATGATCATGAGATTTTATCCTCCAAAATATATGTAATGTATTAGTAAGTAAAATAAAATAGTATATATATGTACTAACAAAAGGTAAATATAACCCTACTGTATGATAAATTATCCCAAAATCCAAACCATTATGTTATGTAGAACGTTACTATGAAGATAAGAAAGGATGTTTTGGTATTTTTTTGTAAAATATCAATGGTGATCAGTAACAAACTAATTCTAAAAACAAATTTTCTTGGGGAGAGGGTTTTGAAGTTCTACTTGCCCCAGAACTAAAGGGTATGATCTTGTAGTGTACAAATTAAGAAAGCAATTATTTTCAACGGAGAAATATTTAATTATGAATTGTTTTTAGAAAATTATATAATCTAGTATTTCATAATTCACTACAAGGAGAACGGAGATTAGTAATAAAATAGCAAGTGACATAATTTTTTTTGTCATAATAGTGAGTTTCACTAATTTAATGGTGATAAAAATTGTGTTGAGATTATTAGTCATAATCTAGTGGTAATAATAATTTTAATTCTAACCAATCATATATAGTGACAATTTGTTACTACACAACCATTATATATGTATCACTAATTATCAATAGCGATAATTTAATTCACTAGTTTTGTCACTATTGAGTTATAACACAACAATTTATTATCACTTAAAAAATATCATTAATGACATAATAAAAATTATTACCACTTAATATATACTAATAATTTTCACATTGTTATTTATGTTTTTTTATCAAAAGTATTACATTTTCTTGTCGTGATTTTATACTAAACGCACTCCCATATTTTGAAATGAAAGAAGTATATATTTTCATTGAGATCTGCTCCAAAAAAATAAAAATTAATGCCCTGAAACTCTATAGGAACACGAGACACGGGTTTTAATTTTCACCAAATGCGTGGACGTTTGTTTTATTTATATGAACTTTTTGTAAAATTGTAAAAATAAGATCGTAATAATGACAAATCAATTACAATATAAGATCAAAATTTGGAGTATACAAAGTTATAAAAAAAAATTCTTTAAAAATAAAAAAAACAAGGACAAGGGTCACCGAAAAACAAAATCAACACCCATGATTGCTTGCATGGCATTTGCAAGAAGTGTTCCATGCAAGTAATCACCGGCATTGAGTGTACTTTTTGGTGGGCCATTTCCTTTTTTTTTTTTTAAAATTTTTTTTTAAAGTTTTGGTTCTAATTTTGTACTACTCCAAATTTCGATCCTACATTGCGAAGTAGCCACAATTATGGTAATATTTTTATGTTTTTTTCCATTTTTTATTGCAATTTGTTGTTTATTAATTAATGTTAAGTTAGTTGGAGTAGTCTATGGTCTAATTTTCATTGTACATACCTCATGTGAGGGTTGTACAAATGTACTTAATCTAAACCATTTGATTTAAAACATAAAATCATAGCCTTTCATTTTAATGATTATATGGTAACGTAATAAATACAATTAACCTGCTACATGTATGATTGATTAATGATTGATTCTAAATAAAAATTGTTATCTATTTGTGAAAGAAAATCCTAACATTTGATCTATTTATAAAAAACTTATAGAATATGGAATACCCATTTAACTTTTATTAAAAATTTAATAAAAAAAAAAAACTAAAAATTTAACCCCACAAAAGCCATGCACAAAAAAATATTTGGAAACAATATATATTTACCACACACTGAGTTACATATATAAGAAATACATACATATATATAAATGCACATAAACACACACACACACACACACACACACACACATATATATATATATAAACTCCATCCTCAATTTCAACCCCCACCCAAATTCGATTGTCATCACCGAGGACAGACTAATAGGCGGCCAAATTTGGCCATGGCCAGATGGGCTGTCCGAGAAAGGGGGAGAAGGGGGCTGACGAGGTGGGAGTCGTGGGATGAGGGGTGGGGGGTTGGGGGGCTTGCTCGCGGCTTGGTGGTTGGAGGAGGATAGGATGATTTTTTATTTTTTTTTGTTTTTTGTTTTTTGTTTTTTAATTATTTTGTTTTTAATTAATTTACTAATTCAATCAAATTATTTTAAAACACATTTATATATTAGTATATTATAAGTACTAATTCAAAATAATTATTTGTTACTTATTTTATTTAAATTGTATTATTAGGATAATAGTTTTAGATTTGATAATTATTCTTAAATTTTTTATTTTAGTTAATAAATAAAGGTAATTATATTATTTTTGATATATTTCTTATGTAAGTATTATAAAATATATAATTTAAAATTATGAAATTATGTTGTCTGGTATAATAAATTTTTTTTGAAAAATATCTTTTAATTATTTTTTAAAAAGTTACCAAGTACTTAATGCATTAAATTTTAAAATGACAATCAACAACTTGTTGTAAAATTAACGATAATATGTTATAAGAAGATATATGTCATTTAATTCAGTTATACCTCATATATATGAGGTAAATACTAGTAGTATGCCTCATCATAAACATGCCAAACTCTAAAATATAAACTTGCAATTCGTTGTACAATTAACAATAATTTGTTGTAAAATAACACATGTTATTTATTTAGTGGTACATCATATGAGATAAATACGAACATACCTCACTGTAGATGCCCCCAAGTTAGTTATGTATTGATGTCCTCTAAGATAATGATGTAATTATTATTTTTCTTAAACAAATATAAGGATAGCTGAGTTTTCACTTGTAGTAAAAGGGACAAGTGCCAATCAATTAGAAATTTGCAAAGTGAAGATTGATCTGTATTTAGTTGTTAATTGCTTATCGGAGTAGGATTGTTAATGTCAACATAAAACTTTTTAATTATACATTTAATCTTTATGTGTGACAAACTTCTCAAAAGAAAAGAAAAGAAAATACTAATTAGCACTATTTACTTGTTTGGGCTCTGCAGGTGATCTCATTGACACAGATTGATATCCAATTATCTATTTATGGTCAGTCCACCTTCCGATTATTCAGTGATAAATCAACATAGCCAAAATTAAGGGGAATCAACACAGCCAAATTAAGGGGAAGAGGATTCAATTAAAATGATCTTTCTATCCTAAAAATAAAGGCTACAATTATTCGAATACATATTCAAATATTTCAATCATTTGATTAATTATTGTAATGGTTCTTTAATAATTTTGATATATTAACATTCAAATATTAATCTCTCTCTCTCTCTCTCTCTATATATATATATATATATTCTTCTTTATTATTCTCTAAATAAAGAAACTGTGTTGTTTATTTTTGTATTTAAAAATAAATAAATTAAGGTGGTATTTGTATATTATTATATGGCCTTTTACTTTTTAGATATGATTAATTTAAGAGATAGTGAGATACTATCTCGCACTAAAATATTTCAATATAAAAAAATAATATTAGTGACAAAAATAAATGAATTATGTATTAGTATTAATGACATATATCAAATAATAATAATTTTTTTATGTCAATAGTGATACTTTTTAAACGATATGAGTAACTTTTATTTTGTTATAAATATAGTTTATTAGTTAAGAGGATTAGCGCTTTAATTTATCCTTATTGAAAATTGGCGGCAACTATGCAATAGTAAAAATTTGTGATAATTTTTTTTCCCACTAAATTGTCATTATAGATGTGTCATTAGTTATTAATAGTGACAACTTAAACACTATATATATGACATTAAAATAAACACTTAAATACTATATTTATTACTATTAAATGTGTAAAAATTATTATTCTGATAAAATAATTTTTTTCACTAATTTTTGTTTTTATTTTCATGTTTGGAAATTGATTCAAGAAGTAGTTAAAAATAGAATAGAGTATTTGATAAAAATTAATTCATATTTGAATTTATGTAAGAACATATTAAATTACACTTTAGTTTGGGGTTTTAAAAAAATAATGATAAAATTGTCAAATATAATTTATAAATACTTAATAAAAAAAATAAAAGTTGAAAATAACACCCTTAAATGTGCTTCTAATTTTTATCATATTTTAATTTTTCTTATTTTAACGATCGAATGAATAAAAGCTGGGTGAGAAAACGCCTGTTTTTTTCTTTAAGCAAAAAATTTCAAAAATTGAAAACTCTATCTACTAACAAATACTTCCTTAATCCACAATGTGTGACAAAAAATTGAAATCATCCCTTGATTTTATAAGCATAGATGTAATCAAGTGGCAACAAGAAATGCATTTGATTGATTTTTATAGTAAAAATAGCTACAAGGGTCAACTACAAATGGAGATGATGAGGCATGATTTTGTTGGCAACTCTTTTAATTAGATCTTTTGTAAGGCAACTTTCCTTTTATTGCATATTTCTATTACAAATGAACAAAAAGAGATAAAATAGTTTAATTGTTGATGAGTGAAATTGATTTCTTGTGGAACTAAAATAATGAAGTATAGGAAGTCAATGATGTGAATTTGTGGTGGGGAATTTCTCCACTGTGCTTGTGCTTGTATGCGCCTGTATCAATGAACATTGTATTTTTGAAATGGAAACGAATCCATTTAGAATGTTATCAAATTTACACTTACGACAATTATTATAAAAAAAAGATAAGTATATTAACAATAAAATAGTAAGTGATAACGTGTATGCATAAGCGATAATAGTTATTGTTTTAATAGTTCTCACAAGTTTTTTTTTTTTTTTTGACACAACAAACTCAGTGTTTAATTTTTGATAAACAAAAAAAAAAAAAAAAGGAAAGGAAAACCCTTAGTGTTTAAATTATTATTATTGACAATTATTGATATATGACATAATTATAATATCTAAATTATCATGATCCGCCATTAGTAATATGTATGTAGTAACAAATTAGTAACAATAAAAATTCTTATTATGATTTGTAACAATTTTTCAATCAATACTGTCAATTTAAACTTAATCTTTGTTCCTATGAGCTTGTAAAAATCATATTTATGACATAATAAAATATGTTTTCACTAATATATGTAATTAATAATAATTTTCATACTGCCATTAATTTAACATCTTATTACTTTTTCTTTTTAGTGTAGCGAGGAGAGGCTGTAGCCCGACTTACCACAAAATAGCGTAGTACTAACAACCAAAAAAAAAAAATGATAATTTGAAAATTATCACTAATAACACATATTAAGTGACAATAATTTTTATTAAATTAGTAATATTACTTTTTAAGTGATATTTTGTCACTATTAACTATTAATAACATATGTATTAGTGACAATAAAAATTGTCAATATATACAACAATATCTTTATTTTCATTATAATGTTGTTAATATAAATGTGTCACTAAATGTCAATAATAACAATGTAAACATAATTTTTATCTATTGAACACGTAAAAGCTGTTATTATGACAAAATTGAACAAAAAATTTTGTTATTAATATATACAATTAGCAACAACTTTTACATATCACTTATTACTTTGTCATTAATATTACCTTTTCTTGAAGTGATAATTTTATTTGATCATCTAAGCTTCTTTTTTTTTCTCCTTTTCATAAATGGATAGCCAGGAGACCCAACCTCATCGAATCCTTGTGTACTCTCTGATGTCATATTACAATCCCTATGTCAACTAAAATTTTAAACCAGAAAAGCAGATTGTTACAAAGAAATAAATACATATTCCTTATGTTAACCATGTTTATTTCTTCCTTAAAAGCAAAGGTAGATGATTAATTCTAAATAATATTACTTTAAAATTATAAATAATGATATGATCAATTATGGAAAGAAGAGTATGATTATTCAAAGGAAAGTATAACCAGAGGTGGTACCTAGCTAGAAGTATTATCTTATCCTAAATTATTGACTAAGCAACTAATCAATTAAGCATAGTAACAAGAATCCAAAGAGATAAATGTGTACAATCTTCCCACCACTATTAATTGATCAAAACTACCAGAAATTAAGCTACGTGGATTAGCATAATCCACATAATTAGTTTCCCTAATCAATGATTTAACTGTCCAACATATCCAGCTGCTTAGCATTATTTTCAAAGCAATTAAAGCCAATCCTAATACAACTGTCATTCATTGTTGGTGCAAATATTCTGCATCAATCTAAATGGCAATGCTGCCTTTGACTAAGAGAATAATTATCATTGATTATTTAGCCACTTGAATAGGGGAAAAACAGTAATGTTAACAGAAGAATTGACTAAAAATAGGAAGAATATTGTACAAGTTACTTTTTTACTTTTTGATATGATATAACACACACACACACACACACACACACACACACACGCATATGTTTATGTATCTCATGGTTTTGCTCAGCTCCTTGTAATGAATCTTGATTTTGTATTCTATAGAATATGGTCTTATCCTAAAATGGCATTTAACTAATAAAGTTTTTTCTTCTTTTTGTTGTCTTAGTTATTGAATATATTAATTGTATATTAAAATATTTATTCTTCTCTATGTACTGATTTAGGCTTTTTTTAGATGAAGTTATTTAAATGAAAGGGTCATTGAACATTCCAATGGATCTTAATTTTATCACATATATATGTGTGTGTGTGTGTGTGTGTGTGCGTGTTATCATATAATTGTATCATATGTTTTTCTTTTTTCTTGGGTAATACCCAAGTTCAGTGTGTAAAAATATAATATTCATGATAAATATTAAGTGATAATATGAAAATTATTACTAATGATATATGCTAAATAAAAATAATTTTTATTTTATTCATTATAATTCATAATAAGTGAACAATTTTTGTTTTGCCATAACAATAGTTCGGTACTAGTGACAGAAACTAGTATTATAAGTTATCATGATAATAATATGACAAAATTTGTTACTGTGATTTTTGATAAGATTTTTGTTGTCGTTGTACATGTATATATCTTTAACTATTAATAATGACAATAAACACAATACTTATTACTATATATCATGAAAATCATTATTGTAATAAAATAACTTTTTTAATCACTTAATTTATATATAAATAGTAACAATTTTCTTATTATCACTTAATAATGCCATTTATATAGTTTCTTTAGTTATATATCTAGAAGTCTATTCTGCAGAAGTGCTTATTTATGGCTTTCCAAATTTTTTTCTTGCACTTTTCTCATTGGATGATCTCTAAATTCATCCACCAAACGTTTAGCAATACATATAAGCACTTTTTCAAAAGCCATCCAAAAAACTTATTCCATATATGAACTTATTAATAAGAGAGTGAAACAAATGAGCTCATGGTTTTAGAGAAATTTATGTAAACTAAATGGCCATTCAAATTAAAATAAAATTATAATACAGGACTTTGAATCAATTATCTTCGTTCACTATAAGAAAAAGATAGATTAGTGACAAAATAGTAAGTGAGAATATAAAAGTTATCACAAATTATATACATTAGATGATAAATAATTTGTTTTGTCACCTTAGTGATTTTTACAAACTAAACAGCGGCAAGAATAATATTTAAGTTATCACTATTGACAATTAATGACATACCTATGGTGATAATCTAATAAACAAAAAATAAATAAATTGTCGCAATATATAGCTAGTGACAATTTTTATTCTCATTAAATTATCACAATAGATGTGTCATTAATTGTTAATGTTGACAACTTTAAACATTGATTTTTGTCATTATTGATCCATATTGTGACAAAATAAAAATTATTGTAACTTAAAGAACATCATTAGTGACAAAATTAAACGAAAATTGTTGTCACTTAATAGTCATTAATGACAATTTTTGCTTTATCACTTTTTATTTTGTCACCAGTATATATTGCATTTTTTGTACTTGCTACTCATTTATAGAAAATGTTTTGCATGTTAAGGAAAAATGAAAAGAATTCAAACTCGCTTGAAGGATTTTAGAAAATATTACATATTGAATATTATTGTCAATAATTTAATTTTCTAAGTGAAATAACACTATCATGTTAGATGAATTTATGAAAGACATTGATTCAGTTTTCCCCACACAACATAATTATCACATATTGTAATTCAATTGTGATTATTATACTGCAAATTAAATTAAAGGACGTAAAAATATAATTCCCATGACACGGTGTCTCTCCTCCATAAGATAATTATGAGATTGGCATATAAATAATCTCTCTCTCTCCTCCACACACACCCCCCCCCCCCCCCAACAATTTTTTGTTTCCTAGTTATTTCCTCTTAAAATTCCACATATCTTAGAACTAATAGACCTTCTTAAGTGATGAAAAAAATTTACATGCATATAATTGGGCTAAAATTCACATAAATTAATATATAGCTTTTTGAACTAATAGACCTTCTTGAAGTGATGAAAAAAACTTACATGTATATAATTGGGCTAAAATTCACATAAATTAATATATATATATATATAGCTTTTTGGCTAAACTTTGGTAAAGACTCATCGTTGATGCACTTGATTTCTTTAAGGAACTTGGGCTCCTTATTCGATTGACTTCCATGTGGTGGATTATGAATGCACTAGTAAAGGCACAAACATACTTATTTGCACTTTATGAGATTTTAACAATTTTTAATTGAAGAATGTTTTTCTATTACGAAAGGACAACTTATTACGCTTATAATTGCTATTTTTTGGGTATCACTAATCCTTATGAACTTTTGTAGAACACAGAAGAAAGAAAGATTGAATTTAATAAAGAAAGACAAAACAAGACCATGACAACCAGGCATGAAACTTTCTTACAATTGGAAAGCATGTTAAGATACTAAAGCAAACCCTAGTGATAGCCTAAATCTCTACTGGTTTAATTAGCAACTAAACAAGTTGTCCCACAATCCATGCAACATAAGTACTTTTTTTGGTCTTTATTTTTTATCTTTGAATAAATGATGGCTGCTATTTGTGTGACGCCTTACACATCATTGTGGAAAGTAAGTGAGAATAAATTATGATATATATTGACATGCTAACTATTACATGTTAACACGTACATGAGTAATTTAGTTGATTGATGATTATTCTGCAATGCAGATAAGGCTATGAGCCTAACTTCTTTCAACTAATTGGCTAATCTCCAAATTATGCATTGATACAAAGTCAGAGTTTAATAGAATTTTACAACATGACTAGTAAATATTTGCCTATCACCATGATTTGATAGTGAAATAACTAATCCTAAGATGACTTATATATGGCTAATCTTTGAAAATACTATATATAAACAAACATATACACTTTTTGTTTGGTCTTTTACTAGAAATCACATCCAACACGCATCTTCAGAAATGTTGTTATAATGTGATTATATAAAGGATTTATAGCAACTAATTCATTAATAAAAAATGCTACATGAAGTTATACAACCAAATTAATATGAACATAACAAATCACTATGCATCCAATCTTTTGGACAATTCTTGAATACGAGGAACATGTAATCTCTCTCCCTCTCTCTCTTGCTCCCCCCCCCCCAACCCCCCCACCCCCCCAGTGCTCAGGCCATCTCACAATAGGCTTGACAAGTTCAACCCAATATGTGGATATTCATCCTACCCGTTCATCGTAGGATAGATTGAAAACTAGCTTTGCATGTGATGAGACAAGTTTTAATATGAATTTCATACGAGGTGGGCTGGTTTAGATTTAGGACCAACCCTCCCCACTTTGGCCTAAATACTTAAACAATTATAATATATCATATATTTGTATGATTTTTTATAGTTTAGTTTTTTATGGATATATCTGGATATCATCATAATGTTGAATATTATTTTGTTGATTTTATAATTTAAATTTTAATTGATATATTAAATATTGTCATATTGATTGAATTTTTTTGTATAATTTGATGAGATTGTAGTTGAATTATCAAATTATAATTAATTAAATAATTTTTTTTAAAAAGTTGGTAGGTAGGGGACAAGGCAGGGCAAAGCAGATGCAGATTTTACATATTTAATGTGGGACGGAGTAGGTGTGGGTTTTACAGATTTAATGTGAGGGCTGACTAAAATTTTTAAACTTGAAATCCATAGGGCTAGATGAGGTAGGCTTTAAAATATTTTTTCAAGCGTAGGACACGTTTGGGGTTAAGGAAAACCCATCCCATCCACCGGACTGCCAAGCCTATCTTGCACGCACATAAATCCATCCATCTTCCTAATTAATCAGATAAAACAATCCATCCCGACAAGTCTGAGTAACTAGTAAAGAAAATTTGTTACCGCTGAATTTCAAAATTAAAATCAACAAAATTAAGATTGGGAGTTTTAAATTCTAGTATATATACTCCATAGAAACCAAAAGGTAAAATGAAGAAATGTCGAATAAGGTCTTGATAGAAAGGCAACAGGTGGGTACAAACAAAGTACAAGTACAGTGTGAAGTGGAAGACACATCGGATGATATGAAGGGTTAAGGGTCCCCCGTGCAGTGCAGGGGGTCGTCTGGTTCAGAGCGCGCGAAAACAGCGCGGGAGCTGTTTCCCAATCCACACACTACACATACAGCTCAATTATTATCGTTATTACTATTTTTCTATTAATATCTGCATATATATATAGCACACACACACACACACACACATATATATATATATGTGCTTATGAAGGTGAAAGATAGCGAGCAGTTTATAAATTATTTCAAGATTTTAGGGGTTGTTTGATTATGTCGTTATTTTTATTTTTTATTTTTAGCATTTTTAAAATTTAAAAAAATAATTAAAAAAAATAAGTTGAAAATGAATTTGTATTTAGATATGTTGTTGAAAAATAATGATTGTGTAAAATTTAGTTGATTGTAGGTGGAGAGAGATAGTGGTAATAAAGATAAAGAGTGAAAAATATAAATTATTAAGAAAAGATATATATATATATATATTATTGAAAAGTATATTTTGAGTTAAAAATCAATTACGGTTTCAATGAAAATTGTGAGAAGTATTGATAGTTCCTTTCTTAAAGTGAAAATAAGAGGACATGGATTTTAAAATAAAGACAACCAGGGCTTTAAATTCCTTCAATATAACATAAAATTATACATCATTATAACTTCAGTCACACGACTATCATTTTTACAGACAACGTAAGTGTTGACTACCAAATGCGTCGCTAGGGACCAAGGGATCAGTCATAGAGGTTTTATTGACATGAATTAATTATTAATGGGAGTTTTATCTTAAAAAATTCATAAAATAAACTTACATATTATATAAGTTTATTTTAAAATTCTAATTCAATCTAAGAAACATATATATATATATATATATGCTTTGTTAGTCTTTTCTCACGGCCACCACCATACACACAAAATTACAGAGAGAGAGAGAGAGAGAGAGACTTTTCGTTGTTTAGTTACTTTTGGCCTCTTCTCCCATCCTTTCATTCATACCTTCCGATCTCGCTGTCCATCTGACCTGGACCTCCACTAATTGTATTGATTTTCAAAGTTTTGTCTTTTAATTTTTCATCGTAAGTCGTGATTAGAGGAGTTTGTAAAAATTAGATAGCTGTGGATCGATCATAATCTGAGGACCACTAATCCACTAGGATCATGTAATTAAAAGACCAACTCATTGGACAATAATTGTCTCTTCATTCATAAGTAATTGGAATGATCTATGAGTTCTCTAAATTAAGACAATATATGGTGCAATAATCAATTAATTCTAGTTATATATATATATATATTGAATGATTAACTTATGTTCTTTCATCTTAAAATTTTATAACACTAATCAATTAATTCAGTCATATTGCAAGTTCAAATTTAAATGACATCAAATGGATTTGTTTATATAAATAATATATGTGTTTATTTATATAACGATTATGATTCAAGAATGTGAAATTTTAAATGAAATTGAAAATATGAATTTGTAAATATTTTATAATATTACCCTCAAAAGTAATGCAATTGAAAAGTAGTACTATCCCATGGCTTCTTAAAATAAGAGTGTATTTTGGGGGAAAAAAGGTTTGCACAATGAATTTGAAAAAGTTATTTATAAGTGGGGATTACTATTCTGCTTGCTCCAATTTGGTCCCTTCAATTATTTCTAAATATTGCTTGGTCAAAATTAGTTCAAACTAATTAATAATCTAGCTTGTTCTTTTTAGAATTAGTGCAATAATTAAAGTTTTGAGTTATTCTAATTATTTTATTAGCAGACAAATTAAAGAGTACTTGTGGAAGCCCGGCAAGATTGGCATGTAGCCATGTGGGGGGTGGGGGCCAAGGAAGCAGGCATCGAGAGACACAGGTGAGACTGTGTTTGATTAGGCCCACCCAACATACAATACAATGGTCCAATCATAGTATAGTAATTAGTAAAGACTAGTACTGTAGTTATTATATATATATATATATATAACACAGTGTTGGTGGTGGTGTAGATGGTGGTGGGAGTCTATCACTCGATGTGACGGCGGGCCACGGCCGCTTTATGGCCGGCGGGACCCGGCGGTGATTTTTTGCAACTCCCAAATGATTGTTGACAACAATCCATGCTCAATTACAATTCATCTTACATACTCTCATATATATATATGTATATATACATTTATTTAATATATATATCTATATATGTATGTATATATTGAAGAATTCTATTTGTTTCTTGATTGATTCATTGAAATATAAACTTTAGAAGTTTATCAGCCGTTCAACCACATATGTCAAATCACAATTTCCTTTGATTGATATGATAATGACGTCAACTCTAGCTAATTTATATTAAAGGAATGGAGAATTTTAAATTAATTTATAAACAGTTCCTTTTTTTCACTTATTGATATTTTTCTTTTATAAAGACAAAATATGTGATCATGAGTATTGACAAGTCAATTATCTCAAAAAGTTGAATTTTTCATAGAGGACATTTGCTGGACTTTCTTTTGCGCTCCGTTCATCAGACCTTCTGAAAGGCCATAATAGGCCCAATTGACTTTGTTGTTATCAGTACCTGGTCCAGTGGTATATAAGAGTGCTATTGAATTTTTGGAAAATCTTGATTAAGCCTCTAAAATGGAGAGTTTTTGGCTGATAAAAAACATTAGTTTCTTTTCTTTTCTTTTTTCTTTTTTGTTGTATTTTTACACATCATGGATATTCTGATGCAAATTATATTTTTCCAAAAAGAGAGGCACAAATTAGTCTACCAGAAAAAAAAGAAAAAAAGAAAAAAGAAAAAAGGAAAAAAAGAAATTTGGCCAAAAGAATAACGGTTAATTAGAAAAAAATCCCTAATCCTACTTTCATTTTAGTGATCAGTCTCTATTTGAATTTTTACACACTAAACTCCCCACTTTTTCACAAAACTTAGAAATCACTCCCCATATCTTTTAAAAAGATCCATATATCCTTGTAGTTGGAAAAAAATAAAAATACCTGAGAAATGCGTTTTCTCTTCAAGAAGAACACTTTCCTTTTTTTTTTTTTTTTCCTGAAATCGACGACTTCTCCAAGCGGCCAAACAAAAGGGCGCAAAGACGTTCCTTTGCCATTGACGCGAGAAGAAGAAAAGAGGGGGGGGGGGGAAGACTCCAAAATTTCTATTATTTTTTTGCGACAATGGAATGAGAAACAGCAGCAACAAGAAGCAAAGTACAAAAAGAAGTGAGCAAAAGAAATAAAGGTATATTTTCTGCATTTACAACTTTAAATGTCCGTGATTTTTCATTGTTACACTTATTTCTTGTCTATTTTCTCATATTTAGGGTTTTTATTCCTTTTTTAGTTGTTAAACACTTGAACTCATTTGATATATATATATATATGTGATTTTTGTTGTGAGATGGGAAGTTTCTGATTTGTACTTGAAAGGTATGAAAGTTGTACTTCACCTTTTTGGAGTTTATACTTCGTTTTACCTGAAATTATAAGGTGAAATTATTTGAAAGTGGTAGTATATTATATGTAGTACAAAACATCAAAGCTTGCAGTACACATTAGGCAAAATTGTAGTATATAATTTGTGTAACTACAGTATATTTTAGAAGCAAATGTAGTATAAACATTCAAGCTTGCAGTACACATTAGGCAAAAATATAGTATATAATATGTGTAATTGCAGTACGTTTTAGAAGCATTTGTAGTATAAAAACATTCAAGCCTGCAGTATACATTAACTGAAAGTGTAGTATACAGTCTGTGTATTTGCATTACATTTTAGAAGCAATTTTAGTACAAAATATTTAATCCTGCAGTATATATTAAATGAAAGTGCAGTATATTTTAGAAGCAACTGTAGTATAAAACATTCAAGCCTGCAGCATATTTTGTACCTCATGTTGGTGATATTTGTACTTAATGTGTTGATATTTTGTACTTAATGTACTGATATTTTGTATTCCATGTTGCTGATATTTGTACTTAATATGCCGATCTTTTGTATTTCATGTTGGTGATATTTGTACTTAATGTGCTGATATTTTGTACTCCATGTTGGTGATATTTGTACTTAACGTATTGATCTTTTGTACTCCATGTTGGTGATATTTGTACTTAATGTCCTAATCTTTTGTACTTCAACAGTTGATACTTCGTATCTAATGTGTTGGTGTTTTGTACCCCAGGAGACAGAAGACATCACCACAATCCAGGTAGCAGATGAACCACCCAACTCAAAGATTGAATTGAGTATAACACGAGGGCAATAATTGTGTTATGTTGAAGTACACTTCAATTAAATTGAAACTGAGCAGTGAATTTGAGTACAATATGATGGAAATGAGGTACAAATGTAGAACAAACAAAGTATAAATAGTGTTATGTTAAAGTACACTTCAATTAAATTGAAACTAGACAGTGAATTTGAGTACAATATGATGAAAATGAAGTACAAACTAGAACAACAAAGTATAAATGGTGTTATGTTGAAGTACATTTCAATTAAATTAAAATTAGGCAGTGAATTTGAGTACAATATGATGAAAATGAAGTACAAACCTAGAATAAATAAAGTATAAATGGTGTTATGTTGAAGTACACTTCAATTATATTGAAACTGGGCAGTGAATTTGAGTACAATATGAGGAAAATAAAGTACAAACGTAGAACAAACAAAGTATAAATAGTGCTATGTTGAAATACACTTCAATTAAATTGAAACTGGGCAGTAAATTTGGGTATAATATGAGGGAAATGAAGTACAAACGTAGAACAAACAAAGTATAAATAGTGTTATAATGAAGTACACTTATTGCAATTGAATAATTAGTCTCTAATAATTATAGTGATGGCCAAGTGCAATATTTTGAGATTATCGAATAAGGTGAAGTACGTATTTGTACGGGTGATAAGGTGGATATTATTGCCAAATGCTCATTTGTTTACATATTTGAAAGCATAAGCATTATTTACATTATACGATTGATAACATTCATTCATTAAACACTAGTGGTTAACACTTTAAAACTTTAACATTATTTTATTCATATGATAAATATTAAACACATTTTTAGAGTTTGGTTATTAATTACCAAGACTTAAAAAGCAAATCATGGAACAAATTTTAATTCAACAATATTAGTAAAAATATTAAGGAATGAAGTATATAATGGCAGAAATGAAGTACAAATGTCATAAAATCAAGTATAATTCTCCCAGATTGGGGTACAAAATAATTGATATCTCGAAAAACATGCAAAAATGCTAATTTTATGTTAAATCAAATACATAATTGCTGAAATGAAGTACAAATTCATGAAATCAAGTATAATTCTCCCAAATTTGGGAACAAAATAACTGATATCTCTGACAATATACAAAAATGCTCATTTCATGCTAAATTAAATATATAATTGCTGAAATGAAGTACAAATGTCATGAAATCAAGTATAATTCTCCCAGATTAGGGGTACAAAATAACTGATATCTCGGACAACATGTAAAAAGTACTAATTTCACGCTAAATAAAATACATAATTACCTAAATGAAGTACAATTATCAAGAAATCAAGTATAATTCTCCCAGATTGGGGTACAAAATAACTGATATCTCAGATAACATGTAAAAATGCTAATTTCATGCTAAATCAAATACATAATTGCCGAAATGAAGTACAAATGTCATAAAATTAAGTATAATTCTCCCAAGTTGGGGTACAAAATAACTAATATCTCGGACAACATAATTCTTGTATTTAAATGACCGCAAAGTAGACACCGCATAATTCTTAAGCATAATTCTGAACTCCTGAGCATCCTTGAATGTCTGACCCTATCCATATATGCAATTCTTCCATACATCAATTGAGTTGCTAATTAAAGCTAATTCATTGTACGATGCATTGGTCGAACCAATTTCCTCCTCGACTGCATCCCTTGAGGTTGACAAATGAAGTACAATTTTAGGTAAAATAAGGTACAATATATAGAATAATTCAGTATGATCGGGTAATTTCAAATAAATGAAGTACAATTTCAGAACAATAGAAGTATAAAATGCTATCAATTGCAGTACAATTTTGGATAATCAATAAGAAAAGCACTTGAAGTATAGAACTTTAGGTAAAATGAAGTATAAAATTAATAAAACTTTATAAAACTTAAATAATGGAGTACAATTTTACGTAAAAGGTTAAGTATAATTTTATATAAAAAGAAGAACAATTTTAGAACACTTGAAGTATAAAACCTTAGCAATTACAGTACAATTTTTGGATAATCCATTAGTAGAACACTTGAAATTTAAATAATAGATTCGGATAACTGAAGTACAAGTTTAGATAAAATAAAGTATAATTTCAGAACACTTGAAGTATAGAACTTCAATGAATAAAGTACATGTTTAGGTAAAATGAAGTATAATTTCAAAAAATAGAAGTACAATTTTATATAAAAAGAAGTACAATTTCAGAACACTTGAAGTATAAATCCTTAGCAATTGCAGTACAGTTTTGGATAATCAATAAATAGAACAATTGAAGTATATAATTTCAATGAATAGAGTACATATTTTGGTAAAATGAAGTATAATTTTAGAAAACCAAAAGTATAATTTTAGATAGAAGACGTACAGTTTGTGAACACTTCAAGTATAAACTGCTAGAAGTTGTAGTACAATTTTGGATAATCCATTAGAACACTTGAAGTATAAAACTTACATAATAGAGTACAATTTTTGTGAGATGAAGTACAATTTTAATTGCAATGAAGTATAATGTAGAACGCTCCAAGCAGAGAAATATTTTCAAATAAACAAAGTACAATTTCAGAACACTTTAAGTACAAAACTTTACAAACGGCAGTACAATTTAGATTCTGTAAAAGTATTACCTTAAAACATCACTGCTCTTCTTTGCACTGCTGCTTGATTCATCCTTTCGGTTTACTAGAATGTCAACAATGTTCATTTTCAATGTCAAATGCAGTAAGACCATATTTATGACATTATATGGAGCTGGTCTTTGCAGTGGCAACTCTCCAACACTTGATTGAACACTCCTCCTTCACTATTGCTTGACATCGTCAAAAAAATACAAGAAACTCAGAAGCAACTGAGAAGAAACCGAGAAGAAAAAGAAACTCGAAAATGATGAAAATAAAAGGAGAAGAAGGCAATGCAGATGTCAGGTTGGTGGATGCTGGCTCCGATGATTATTCTTGTTCCTGCCGTAGAGCTTGTTGCGTTTTTTTCTGTTCTTTCTATTTCTGGTAATGAGCATATGATAGGGATTACTGTTTGCTTGTGTGAATGAAGAAGAAGTGAGAAAAAATGAGTAAAAAATATTATACTTAAGGGCATTTTTGTCAAATCAAATGAGTATGGAATGATCTCTAAAATTTTAACAAAATTAGGGAGTTTCTTATAACAAAAATCAAGTGGGGACTGAACATGAAAGTGGAAAGTGCTTTTGGTATTTTTAAATAAGTGCCCCAAAGAATAATAATTGTTTCTATGCTAACAATGAGAAAACTGTTCACTATTTATATGGGCTAGCCAGATGCAACAAGAAGATGTCATTCTAGTCTCTAGGGATGCAAACGAGTTGAGTCGAGTCAAGTTTTGACCATTTTTTCATATTCGAGCTTGAGCTCGACAAGCTATGAAAATTGAGGCTCGAGCTTGACTCGATTCGTTCGGCTCGAACTCATGATCAAGCTATAAGCTCGGGTTCGAGTTTGAAAAATTAAATTATTTTATATAAAAAAAATTAAAATTAATTCATTTTATTATATATTATATATATATATTATCGCGAGCCAGCTCGCGAACTTTTATTTGGCTCGAGCTCGAATTCTTTGAACTCAAAATTGAATACTTTTCGAGTCAATTTGTCAGGCTCACAAGCTGTCTTGATTCGTTTACATTCCTAATTTGATGTAGGCTCTCTAGAGAAGTCAGGTTAATTCAAAATGTTTAATGTGAAGATTGTTGGTATATCGACCTCATATATATAAGCATGAGATTCGAGATTTGAACTCTAACGAATTTTTAATATGTGTCTATGTGTGAAAGTTTAAAAAAAAAGAAAAAAAGAAAAAAAAGGGCAATCTTACTTTGATTAAGAAGATATATTGGCCAAGCCAATTTTGTTTTATTAGTATCGATTGGGAGACAATGGCTCCATTAAGCTAATTTATTGTAGAGCTACAAGTTCTACACCCCTCTCTTTATTACTTAAACAAGACCTCCTCTGTACACTTTTTCTATAAGAAAAATGTAAAATTTTATCAAGTACCAACTTCTATACATTCACTACTCAATATTTAAATCTATATAATATTTTCTTTGAGTTTTGAAGTGTTGGCTGCAATCAAATTTCTGGTTAATTTTCTAACTCAATGCAGCTATACAATAATTTATTTTTTATATTTATAATATTTTATTGAAAAATAACGGGGTACCAATTAAACTATGAATTTAGAAGTATTTGAGTGGGTACGGAAATTCATCACTATGAATTTTACTATGGCCTGATAGGAATAATTTGAATCATTCTCAATTAATTCATCATTGCGACTTCACAAAGTCAGATCATGAGTAGATATATAGAAAATTAAGTTCACACTGTATTCTACTCGTAAATAAATGGCAAAAATTAAAAGGCCATTCAAATTTTGTAAGATATAATGAGATATTGTGTAATAAATTTTAGGGTTTGTTGGGAATTGGGATCATTATTTTAAAATTTAAACTATCTATGTTTGCATGGAAAAATAGTTATCTACGTAGTATTGGGATGCTCTTATTTTTCCAAGTTGAATATTATCATGTAGTGTGTTTAATTTATATATTAATAAAAATGAATTTTTTTTTCTATTTATCATGTTTCTAATACAAGAGTTATTTATATTTTGTAAATAATATAGAATGGTCATAAAATTAACTAAAAAATAAAATCTTGTAATATTAATTGAAAACGAGCACTAAACTGTCCAAATCACTTTCACTATCTATATTTCTAATGAAAGTAAAATATTTCTTTTTTACCCGAAATACATAATTTATAAATCACACTAAACGACATAAACAAAATGGAATTAGGAATTTTAATCTTAAAGTGTGAGAATAAATTTTTACGAAATATGAAGGATAATATCATTTTTTTTAGGGATCAAACATTCAAACTTTTAAATTTTAATGAAAATAAATTTGACGCTGATAAATACAAGCATATGAAATTGGAAGGCCTATTGGCCCAAATTAGTTTAGGCACAAGATTCTACATTCTGCATTTAACAATCCATGTTGCCCAACCTGAAATGACCAACCTCTCCATTTACTAACCCACGAAGCTTCAGATCCGCCCGCATGGCGCAAGGGAAGAAATTCTTGGCCCATATAGACAGCCCAGATTATCCAATTTGACCCGCACAACATCCAGTTAAAGGAGATGAAAACGAACCTATGATAACCCCATAAAATATGGGCCGCTTGGGCTTAAAACCTCCATTCTCGATGACATGATCAAAATTTAGATTTATCTCCACAACCGTGATCATCTACCAAACATCTATACTATTATAAAAAGAAAGTATTTTTTATTTCTAAAATGAAATCATGATATTAAATTTCAAATATGCTAATTTATATTTTTACTTATTTTATATATTCAGTAAAATTTACATGTTTAAATAATCATTGTTTATTCAAAAACTTCTCTTATCCTAAGGTAAGCTCAATACTATAATGAATTTTGAATTTTTTTAATCTAGTAATGTAATATGAAATTTTTTACTTTGTGTAACTCTTATCTTCATAATTATGCAAACTATGAATATATATTTTAAATATATCTAAATTTTTATTATAATAAATGTGAGAGTATGTACAAATATTATGATTACTCAAAAATATATTATGCATGCATGAACTGCGTGAAGTGACTGCTAGCCTTTTAAAAATGACATTCAAAATAAGGTTACATTTATATTTTTTACAAAATTCAGCAAACCACAAATTCATGTTATGAAAATTCCATCCTCCATTGTCTTTTTTATCATGTCAAACACCTAATACAAGCTTAATTTTACTTAATAGTTTAAATTATTTCTTACATAAATTTCGAGAGACCCAAATTTTTTTGTGCATGCAAAAATCGCCTGCTTTCAACTACTAGTTATATGAACTAGGGTTTTGTTTGTTCAGTTTTTGGATGTTTTATAAAACATATTTTAGGAGAATTTATTTTGAGAGTTGAAATCGAAGAATCTGCTAATTGTTTATTTTTGTTTTCAATTAAATGTGAAAAATATTTTGGGAATGAAATTATTTATTTGAAAGTGTTTTGTGGGAGATAAATTATACTATACATGTCAAATCTGTAACACCCCTAAAATTCAGGATTTTAAAAAATAAGGATTTGGAAAATCAAGAATTTTGATGGGTAGGATTTTAGGACTCGAAATAAGTGAAAAAGGACTTAATTATAAAATTTTGAAAGTTTTGGGGTCAATTTACAATTCTCAGAGACTTGATTTGGACTAGCTTGAGAAAGTTTTGGGCTGCATGGTATTTATTTTGGGTCAAAGGGCCTAAAATCATGCACTAACTATTTCTTGGGACTGAATTGAAGTGTTGCAATCTTCTGAAGGACTTAATTAAAGGATGAGGAAAAGATTTGGGGTTGAATTGAAATTTCTGAAAATTGCATTTTAAATTGTAGTCAACTTTTCTTCCTATTTCTTTTCCCCATTACTTCTTCCTTTTCTCCTTTCTTCTTCCCGTTTCCCTCTCCTTTTCCGGCAACCTCCACCGGCAACGGAAATACCCTAAATTATATACCATTCTCTTCCTCTCTTCGAGTAGAACACAAAGGTACCGATTTATTGTATAAGCCACCAGTGGAACGGCCAAAAAAATACCTGAAAGTTTCGGCCATGGTGGAGCTTTTGGTGGGTTTTCGTTTCGGCAACTTTTCACGGAGAACTTGGGTACCATCTTGACAAGCTTAGCTCAAGGATTACACCGGAGCTTTTATATTGTCGAACGGACCACCGCGGAAGGAGAAATTGCACAAAAATTGCACGGCGGTGTTGGTGGCGGGATTTTGGTTTTCCGGCCAATTGACCGACCAAATGACGTCGGAATAAAAAATTGTTTGAGGGGTTTGTTTCTTGGAGCTGAGGGGCATCTTCTGGTGGTGACGGTGACCAACTCCGGCGGCGGTGACTGGACAGAATGTTCGTCTCGTCGAGGAGATTACATGCATGAAAATTGATCGTCATTTCTCCTTTTCGTTAGCTTAATATTTGGGTCATTGTCTGGAAATGAAATTTAGCATTTTGCATGTATTTGTATACATGTATTCCTTATCCAAACTTTGTATTTAGAAGGTTGATGAGGGAAATAATCGATCAGAACAACCATGCAAAAGATTTGAACATTCATGCATAATGATTAAGATTTTTGAATCCATATGGTATTATTTCATATGAACTTTAGGTTAGATAGCTTATTAAGTATAGAAAACCCTAATTTTGTGTTATTGCGACTTAGGTAACAAAATTTGGGATGTTACAAAAAGTTGAATTGTTATTATTGATTAGCATGTGTTATAAGGGTTAAATGGGTAAGTTAAGAACTCAATCGGGTATAGATTGAAATCCGTAAATATTTTATACAATGAGTAAGTACAACAGGTTTTACAGCAATAATGTTTAAGCAAAGCCTTAAATATTATATTATTCGGGGAATATTGATTGGGACTGTAACTAGGTATGATTGATAGCGATATTCCGGATTAAATGAGAGTTTGATTTACAAATATTATTTTATTAGGTGGCGAGGACTTGAGGCTTGGAGACCAGTAGGATTCTGACTTACTGCTGAGGTTAACGAGGTGAGGATCCGCCAATTTGGCAACCTTTAGACCTATCGTTTCCTTGATAAACCCCTGTGAGGGTTATTATTATTGCTTTGATTATCTTACTCTGTTGGTTATTGTTGCCCCTGTGAGGGTTCTACCGATTGGTTCTTGATTTGTTTGAGCTGAATCTATAGTTTTCGTCGAACCCGTTAGGTTTTGCTGATTTGATATCTGTCGTGATTTGTTATTTGTTCTCGAACCCTGTGAGGTTCTCTTATGTTGAAACTGATTGATATTTGATCCGTTTTATTGAAAATGACTGTCCAGATCGGCTTCTGTGAAGCTTTGTGAAAATTGATTTCTTTTTCTGAAAATTGAACTGTACGGCCTAGTGGCCTGTGTTTTCTTTAAAACCGTTCTGAACGCACTGATTTACTGTTCTGGCGCCATGAACTTTTCACAGTGTTACTATATCATTCATGTTGAATTGGTGTTTTGAGTGTCAAATATCGTATTGATTTCCTGGATTGATCAGTATATCTTGGATTTGCCGTGTTGGCATCATTGTTCAGCTATTCTACCATGTTGGCAATTTGTCGTTCAAAATATTAATTGAAAATGATACAGGAGAATTGTTGGGCCGAGAGCCTTGCCAAGTTGTTATGCTTGTGCTATTATTTTGCCAAGCTGTCATGCTTGTGCCACTGTTGCTGCCAAGCTGTTATGCTTGTGCTATTGTTTTGCCAATCTGTCGTGCTTGTGCCATTGAATTGTTATTGATTGATCTACTGTACTGTTATGGAGGCACAAGGATAATCTGATATGCATAATTGTTTTTATTTGATATGCATAGTCTGTTGGGCTTGCACTCTTAAATTGTTTTAGCTCATGGAGCAATAAGGCTGGAGTGAGTTTCCAGTCTGGATTGGGCTGAAGCCAAGCCAACTGAGCCGTCTGTATTCCCTCCCGACTGTGATCGGTTGAGATGCTCTAAACCTCCCGAGCAGCATCGGTCAAGATGATCCCGGGCCTTTTGAGCTGACGGTTACAGCATCCCAACCTGGCAATTGTTACTGTTTGAAAAATGTTCATTGTCTTCATTCTGGCTTGTTTTGAGCTTCCATAGTTTCGTGTTATCGAGCTTTATTGTTATTATTGACTCTAGACAACCATCAATTATCTTGCCTTATTCCTCACTGAGTCCTTATGACTCACCCTCATACTATTTATTTTTTCACAGATAGGTATGAGACTGGAGGCTTGGACTGAGGGTTATAGCCTGGCATGTTGTATTAAGTTTGGTGAATGTATGTTTATATATGAATTCACCATTTAATATGTATAAATCTTAGAAAGGTTGTGATATGTCAGGGAGAACTTGAGACTTTTGGACTGTATGTGTGATATTACATATGTTGAGATATGTTTTGAATTAAGATGGGTTATTAGTATGACTTCCGCACTTTGATATTATTGTATTAAGTTTAAAGAATGCTATGAGTTGTGATCGTTGTGATTATTGGAGAATTTTGAGAAAAATTTTATGGGCCTATCGGATATGTTATTGCCTGCTAAAGGATTGATTTAAGTGGCATTCTGACATTTGGGTGATATCCCAAGTGGGGGTGCTACAAAATCAATTACTTTTTCTATTAAATTTGTAGGATGAAATTATTTTTTTGTAAATTTATTGCTATATATTTATAGATGGGTGATTGGTGTGTGTATATATATACATATATTTATAATGATTGATATATGATTTTAAGAAATTATGTGTAAATAATTTATTTGATTGAATTTTTTTTTTAAATGTTTAACTAATTTTAACTTAATAATATGATGTCATGCTGGAAATAAATTAGATAGATAAATAAAAAATAGTATCATATTAATTATATTAGAAATAAATAATTAATATATAAAAATACATTATTCAATTAAAACCTCTTATCGCAGGTGGTTAAACGAATAATTAAAGTAGTTAATGAAAACTAACTATTAAATATATTATCAAACCAAAAATTAATTTTTAAACTAATCAATATGTTATATAATAATCCTAAACAAGTTTTTTGATGAATTAATCAAAAATATTTTACATTAATTCTTTGAATGGATAAAATTTTTAATTCTTAAACAAAATTTAATTTTTAATTTAGTTTAAAAAAAATCTTAAATTAAAATTTATGAATTTGCAAAAGTAAATTATAAAATTTATAAATTAAAAAAAATACGTGTGTGTGTGTATATATATATATAGAGAGAGAGAGAGGAGGAGGAGGAGGAGGAGGAGGAGGAGGAGGGTAGCTACTCTTTATATGGATAGGTTTTAGGGTTTTTTGGGATTTTTTTAAAGCGATATTTTGTGTATAAAATTTATTATTTTTGAAGTTAAAATTGAGGAATGCACTAGTACTTTCAAAATTGGAAAACATTTTGCCAAATACTAAACAAACAAATTTTTTATGTAATACGTCTATTAAAATTTTTATAATATAAAATAAATAAAGTATTTATTTTTTATGCAATACAAAGTTTATTAATATTTTAATATACTTATTTAAGTTATAGATAAATAATTTTTTTTTTGATAAAGTAGTAGTAACGAGGTTATAGATGTGGATAATGGATTGTAAGTAATATATAATTATTATACATGTAAGTTGTAAGTTGTAATTATGAAAATTAAAAGATAATGATAAAAATATTTTAAAAATATCCATTAAAGATAGATTGAAAGGTCGCCCGTACTTTATTTAACAATGTAAATGGGTGAAACTCCAACATAAATTTACTTAATTATTGGAGGTCTATTATTGAAAAAATTTCTATGCCTTTCACCAATTTTTTTTTGGAAGAATTTGTTCATCATAAGTTGATTTTCATCCTGAAGGAATTTTAATTTGTTGTGCTAGAAAAATCGATAAACATATATATATATATATATAATGGCTTTATATAGATTTGAAGGAGTAGCTATCCTTTCCACTCTCTTCGCTTCATCCCTAAATACAAATGTGGATGTAAACTTCTCATTTTCAGGGGTGGCTCTACTATTAGCCAAGAAAGTGATCATCTTAGGCCTCCAAATTTTTGCAGCCTCCTACGTGTATTTTTTTTTTTCTCTTTATATTTTAGGCCACAAAAATAAAAATATAAGGCATATATATATTTATATTATAAGTCTGAAAAAATTAGGTCTTTAGTTTAGAAGCATCAGATATTCGTTTTCTTTTTCAAACAATTTCGGTCTACAAAAAAGTACAAGGCCTTTCATATGAAGGCCTTATTAGTTAAACCTATAATAAATAATTAATTAAAAATATAAATATAAATTTTATTACTTTTGATTTTCCTAAATCTCTGTTATTCTTTTATTTATCAAAATCCTATCTCATTCATTCATTTTCAATACTAATCACTAAATAGTATTAACATTAATTCTCTTTTACTACAAATCAAGGTTTATTTCTACTTTACTTTTTTTTTTCCCTAAAATAAAATTTTCAAATTGAAACTGATAAAATCTGTTAACATCTTAAGAAAGATAAAATAGACTAACTATACTATCAATTGAAAAAGAAAGTTAGATGAAAGTAACTACAAAAGTATAATTAATAATTTTGCTTCTCAAAAAAGTCAGAGAATAAAATTTAAATAATAATGTTTTATATGAAAATCTTTTTCTATTACAAAATGATACTAAAAAGACATGTTTTTAGAAAACTAATTTTTTATTATATATTAAAGGCCTTATTTTTGTGTTTCGTCTTGGACCACTAATTTTATTGAAATGGCCCTGCTCTTTTTTATTATTCATATCTTTATAAATTTAGTGTCGGTTACTTGATGATACTTATATGTCATAAAAATATATATCGGACAATCATATTAAAATTATTTCATATCTTAAAATAAAAAATAATACGATACTATTATGTTTGTATCATCACTAATATTTAATATTTTGGGATGATTAGATAAGTTCTCGTTTGGTTTCATTCTCATATGCTATTTTCTCATTTTATATTATTTGAAAATTAAAACACACTAGCTTACACATATTTTTATTTTTTTTTCCCCTCAATTCATATTCCTTAATAACCTATATGTTTTCTTTTAATAGCCTACGTATCTTCTATCTTTATTTTTATTATTATTATCTCTCTTCACCTACAACCTACTAAACCTACATAATTATTACTTTTCAAACAATTTATTTAAATACATCTCATTTTCAGCTTAAATTTTCTAATTATTTTTTAAAATTTTAAAAATATTGAAAATGAAAAATGAAAATGCAGACATACCCAAATGTGGCTAACATTCACTAACAAGCAGATGGCTCAAAGGGAATACGGAAGCAGGCAAGTAGCTTATAGAGTTGCGCTATATTTGAGCTATCTAAGGGCC
Source organism: Jacaranda mimosifolia (assembly GCA_018894105.1). Classification (NCBI taxonomy): domain Eukaryota; kingdom Viridiplantae; phylum Streptophyta; class Magnoliopsida; order Lamiales; family Bignoniaceae; genus Jacaranda; species Jacaranda mimosifolia. The sequence goes on from CM032123.1 coordinate 9,006,919, forward strand.
ATGCCACTATTAGCGAAATCTGTCGTCATCGGAGTTATATCTCAAATTATGGGCCTTTAAAAGTTTTAAGGGACTTGATCTAATAAATTTGCACCTGGCTTTACTGATTCTAAGAACTATAATTATGTCAAAGTATCTATTTCTATGGCAATTAAATTAATTAGATAGAAATATTCATGTGTATGATAAATTTGAAACTTATAGGCGTGGATTGTTTGTGTTCTAAAATACAATTTTTTTTTATTTTACATTATTCTGAAAATAGAAAATGAGATTGTTTGTACCATTTTCAATGAAAACATCATCCATTTTTATTTTCAAACTTATAATACCTAATAATTTAAAAATAATTAAAAATTCACTAACTAATTAAATATTAATTTTTTTCTATCGTTTCAAGAAAATGGGATCCACATAAAATTTAATACTAATTTTTAATCACATCATTATCCACTAATTTATTAAATAATTATTTCTATTTCTATTTTCTCAAGACAATAGGGCCCACAATTAATTAAACATACTATTACATTAAAATATTTAACAGTATTATATTAAAATATTGTTTTCAATCACCGTTTTAAAATTTTTCACAATGCTTATCCAATCATATTTTTCTTTTTCACATGAAAAAAAATTCTAAAATAAAAACACATTAAAAAATAATGAAAATAGAAAATGGAAATAAAAATACAACCAATCCAGCCCATGCATTCCAATTCTTTAGATTGATATAACAGTCGATCGATCGACTCACAATTCTTTTACTTTCATGAATTCTTACAATAACAGCTCGCTAAGCACTCTTTGCTAGCAATAAAAATCGGTAAGGTCCTCTCGTATGGATCATGATTGACCTAAAAGCTCCGAATATTTTTTCCTTTACAATTGATCGACGCCATAAAGTCTGAAGCAATCAAGTTTTGCTAGGAGGCGTTGATTCGATAATATTCAAACTAAAGAGTTTTTTAATTTCATTATGAAAAAAGAAAAAAAAAAAAAACAAGTACATGAAATTTATTGTTGGAAATTGGTCTTCTTTGACCAAAATTTTAAGTGTGCTCAAGACATTAATTTCTAAGAAATTGGAGATCGTCGTAAATTGCACCATGGGTAGATGACGATAGTATGTTTATTTAGCCAAAATCAATTTCGAGTGAATGAGAAATTAATGGTCAAAATGAGCTACTTGAAAGTTGACTAAGAAGACTAAAATGAGCCAAAGGAATTAGAGGAGTGAAACTCTTTCTCACATTGTAAAAGGTGGACTTCAATATATGTCTCAAGTGTGGAGGTAAGGGATCGGCCCCTTGGGGGTACCATAAGTGTTTGGAGGGGAGAAGACCTACACAATAGTGTGTTCAATCAACCCACACACACGCTCCGCTGCCGTCGCTTGCCCATTCGGCCGGCAGGGCTGGGCTTGGGCTTGGCTAGGTGCAGCGTGGTTGTGGACTTGGGCTAAGTTGGGCTTTGAGTCCAATATCAACTTTGTTTGGACCAAATTTAATATGAATTTATTTGGCCCAAGAAACTTTCAAACTTCCTCTACCAAACATTAAATTTCCAGTGTGAATTTTTGGAATTTGGAAAATGAGTAGAATAAATTCTCAGCAAATGTACTTGGACTACACGTATTTCCTTATCTCTAGCAGATGAATTTGGACTAAGTCTTTCAACTTACCTATATTGGAAATTTGTAGCAACATTAATGATGGTTTAACCACCTCTTAGGCTACTACTTTGGCTCTATGAATATTTCAATCCCACATTGAATTACAATATAGTAATCATAAGAGTAATCATACAATAATCATAGACAATTCACACATAGGTCTGCATAAGTCCATACAGAGAGTTCAGTACGTTAAAAGTTTGAGAGAACAGATGGTTTGTAGTGCTGCTATCGTTTGAATTAGTCGTTGTATCTTGAGAGACAATAGCTAGTTCTCATTAGCACTAGTGCGGGGCTAATTCATCTTAAAGACAAAGAGCTCCGCTCTCGCCTCGATTACTTGATTCTTGCCGATCACAGAAATTTCCATACACCGCACCAACAATTTTAAAATGAATTAGTGTTCTGTGATCATGGCATCGAATCAAGTTGTTGTTCCGTCTACTGCTACCGCTGCTCCAATCACTAGTTGTTTTACCTGACTACATTACGCCTTGTTAGGTTTCTGAAAAAAAAAAAAAAAAAAAAAGAAGATGCTCCTACCATACCTAAAGACGACACAGATGTCCAAAAATGGCTAGCTTTGGTTGCCTGGAACTAAAGCAATTTCCTGTGACGGAATTACATTGTGAATGGATTGGGTGACACTGTATAACAGCCCGATTAAGATAGCTAAAGAGCTATGAGGTCACCTGATACCGGGCAGACGATGCCGATTTTGAAGAAATTTGTGGTGACCAAATTTCTGGACTATAAGATGGTGGATTTCAAATCCATTATGAGTCAAGTCCAAGAGTTGCAGATTATTCTGCATGACATTCATGCTGAAAACATGATTCTGAGTGGATCCTTCTAGGTAGCTGCAATTATAGAAAAGCTACCGCCATTGCAGAAAGATTTCAAGAACTATCTCAAACATAAACAAAAGGAGACGACTCTTGAAAACTTGATTGTCAGATTGAGAATTGAGAAGGACAATCGAATATTTGATGCCTAAATTTGAATTAAGGAGGACAGTCGGATGTCTGATGCCACAACAGGCAAGATCAAAATGGAGGCCTTTTCTAGGAAGAGGCTATGTGCAGAATAGTCTGTTTGAATTTAATATAATGCCTGTACTAAAAAATATTCAAGAGTATGAAAATAAAGCCTTTGGTTCTGCTTACTTGATTGAGTGTTGTAATTTATGGCATGTTAAATTAGGACATGTTAATTTCAACACTTTACACATATTAGTAAATTTTGGAATTGTTGCCTCCATTTTAAATTGATACAACACATAAATGTGAAATATGTGTTGAAGTCAAAATTGAGAAAGTTCATTTTCACTTGATTGAAAGGAGCATGACACCTCTAGAATTGATCCACAATGATATCAGTGTTTTGAAGTTTGTACAAACTAGAGGTGAGAAAAAGTATTTCATTACTTTTATTGATGAATGCACACGATTTTGCTACATATTTCAGTTACGAAGAAAAGATGAAGCACTAGAAGCATTTAAGTGCTATAAAATTGAGGTTGTAAATCAACTTAGGAAATAAACTAAAGTTATCTAAAGTGATAGAGGTGGTAAATATGGAGCACCGTCTGCAGAATTCTGGCAATGATGGCTCTTTACTCACCTAAATCAAACGGAGTTCCTAAATGAAAAATTCGAACTCTTAAGGATATGATGAATGCTATGTTGATTAATTATGGGTTACCTCAGAATTTGTAGGGGAAAGCTATTCTTTCGGTTAACCACATCTTCATCAAAAGGAAAAAAAATGAACCCCTTATGACTTATGGAAAGGTTACAACTCTTCCTACAAATATGTGAAAGTGTGGGGGTAATTGGCTCAAGTGGAGGTACCTAAGTCAAATCAGTTAAGAATAGCATGGTAAATCTCGTCACATTAGACGCTGACATAATACCATAAGGCAATTGATCTTAAATGGGGTAATTTCACTTGACAATGTGAAATCCAAGAAAAATTTAGCGGATCTGTTAACAAGAAAAGGCCTGCCCAGAGATCAAGTGAAATGTCTGTCGAAAGGAATGAAATTAAAACCCATAAGTCTAAGAACCGGCATAGCAGACACCCAACCATGATGACTGGAGATTCCAAGAACTTGGTTCAATAGGACAACTAAGTTATGAAGGTTCATGTGAGCACTTCAACCCATTCCTATGACTTAAAAGTGTTGCATGCTGAATGGGTACTAGGTTGAGTTTTGACTCTTACTGATTCCAGAGCTAGAATAGCGGAGTATGGCAGGATACTCTTTGTGGGAGATCACCTATGTAAGTGTGAAAATGGGCCGCTTTATCGTAAATGCTTATGAATCCAAGATCGGTGTCCATGGCTAAAACGGACACAACTGGAAAGAACTAATAAGCGTAAAGACAACTATTGTGTGAGTACTATTATCTTGGTTTACACCAACAACTGAATAGTTCAAGACATCACGTTTACTGATTAGCCAAGTAAGCCCGATAGTGCTTCACTAAGGAAGGTTCAAAGCCACAAGCTACCTTTCTTGATGTAGTAGTTGTTCGCCTGAACTCTCTCATGTCTGCATAAGCATATGCATCATCAGTCGCATTAATTTCCATTCATGTGGGGGATTGTTGGAAATTGGTCTTCTTTGATCATAATTTTAAGTGTGCTCAAGAAATTAATTTCTAAGAAATTAGGGATCATTGTAAACTACGCCATGGGTAGACGACGATAGTGTGTTTATTTAGCCAAAATCAATTTCAAGTGAATGAGAAATTAATGGTCAAAGTGAGCTACTTGAAAGTTAACTAAGAAGATTAGAATGAGCCAAAGGAATGGGAGGAGTGAAACTCTTTCCCACATTGTAAAAGGTGGATTCGAACATATATATCTCAAGTGTTGAGGTAAGGGATGGGCCTCTTAGGGGTACCATAAGTGTTTTGAGGGGAGAAGACTTACATGGTACTGTGTTCAATCAACCTATACACACGCGCCGCCGCCATTGCCTGCCCATTCGGCCGGCTAGGCTGGGTCGAGTTTGGGCTTGGGCTTGGGCTTGGCCGGGTGCAGCGTGGTCGTGGACTGGGGCTTGGGCTAAGTTGGGCTCTGAGTTCAATATCAACTTTGTTTGGACCAAATTTAATATGAATTTATTTGGCCCAAGAAACTTTCAAACTTCTTCTGCCAAACATTAAATTTCCAGTGTGAATTTCTGGAATTTGGAAAATGAGTAGAATAAATTCTCAGTAAATGTACTTGGACTACACGTATTTCCTTATCTCCAGCAGATGAATTTGGACTAAGTCTTTCAACTTACATGCGTTGGAAATTTGCAACAACCTTAATGACAGTTTAACCACCTCTTCATCTGCTACTTTGGCTCTATGAATATTTCAGTCCCACATTGAATTACAATATAGTAATCATACAATAATCATAGTCCATTCACAAATAGGTCTGCATAAGTCCATACAGAGAGTTCAGTACGTTAAAAGTTTGAGAGAACAGATGATTTGTAGTGCTGCTACCGTCTAAATTAGTTGTTGTATCTTGAGAGACGATAACCAATTGTCGTTAGCACCAGTGCGGGGCTAATTCGTCTTAAAGATAGAGAGCTCCGTTCTCATATCGACTACTTGATTCTTGCCAATCACAGAAATTTTCATACACCGCACCGATAATTTTGTTTTGCTCTCGAGAAGAAAGAAAATGAAAACACAAAATAGCGAAAAGGTAAAAATAAAATATAGGTTGCATGGTCAAATGGGCTTCTAATGGCCCCTAATGCCCAGTTTTTCTAGCATGTTCTGGCCGGAAAATTCTAGATTTTTCCTATCTATAGTGTGTGTATCATACGCACTAATTCATCTTCAAAGTAGAATAGGTATTTCTTTTATCAACTATAGGACTTATTAGCGTTATATACTAATCTCTATAGAGTAGTTTTCTATCAACTATAGGATTTATATAGATAATGTTACACATTCATCCATCCGTCTTATCTTTCCTCCATATAAGATTAATTAGTTTAATAGAGTCTTAATAGATCTCATAAAGTCCATAAAACATTTGCATATTAAGTCTTAACAATTTAGGTCTATTAAAAGTAATTCATAATATATATTAATTAAAGGCCTAACTAATTAATTGATTAAATCAATTACTAAATTGCTTCCAATTGAGCTTTCTTTGATCATTTAGATCCAATTAACTAATTAAATTAATTTATCAAATGAATAAACTGAACTGCAAATTAAATTAATTAATTTGTATCCAATAATTGAATTGCAGTATTTAATTAGAAATTGACTTCTCTAATAAACGTTGTATGATCCCTCAAGTCCACCAATAAAATAGTGGTTGGCTCACAATTCTTGTAAATAGTTAAAACTATTTTGATAAATTAATTTATCTCTTAAGTCTTTAATTAATTCTTAAAATCAACTCTTTAATTTTAAAACCTACAAGTATGATTAACGTCTAGCAATATGTCATAAACACCCAGGTACAGGTGACATAGTAAACTCTTCTGATTATGACTAGTATACACGTCTCTGTATCATTTATCTCACAATCAAGTTTAGAGTACAGACAATTAGTTGAAACCCAATAACTAAACAACTGTATAATCATCCCCAATTATTGATTTAATACTTAAAAATACTTACTTTTTTCTAATTTTCATCCATACTTGGGTCGATTAAGAATTTCTATGCAGGTCATTTAACAAACTTGATTATCTTAAACAAATGCTCGTATATAACTACTAGTGTCCAACATTAATTGTCTTGGATCGCCCACATGGTAATTAATTGTAAAGTAATCCTGAAGTGTGCATAAATATATTAATACCTTGTTTGCTTGTCTTGATTGGATGTGATACATACCTAATCAAGTATCTTTTAATATTTATTTTAATTAATAAAAGCCATTGATAAATTTTAGGTCCAACATTATTTATTGTTGCTTTTGGAAAATGGATCAAATGGGGGAATGCTTGATTTGGTGTGACAAGAATTACAAAGATCAAATATGACCTATTTTTTTATCTTATTTCCAATTAAACCTTGTTCCTAAGAATGAAAAAAAAAGAGAAAATTGTGAAAAACTTATTAAAAAGTATAAAGAATATAATAGTAAATTTATATATTATATATTAATTTATTTATGTATTAATCATATCAACCAAACATAAAATTAAAATATTCTATCATAATGAGTTTAAAATGTATCTATTTGCTTATATATCACTTCTAATCACATCATTCAAAGCAAACGAGCCCTAAGAGCTTGTTTGCTTGGGCATATAGGATTAGACATGATATATATACTAGTGACACATAAGCTAGAAATAGTATCCAAAATCATATAATTTATTGTTTGCTTTAATTTTATAAATTGGTGATATCCTATACTTAAAGCCATATAATGTTTGGTTGGGAAGATTGCTCACATTTAAAAGGGTGGAAAGTGAATTAGGCCAAGATGGCCTGATCCATAAACCAACTTAGCTCATTATACCATGTTGGGCCGCAAATATATCATAGGCCATAAAAATGTGAAGCAAATAGAAAATTAGGCTTGAAAATGGATTTATCAGGCCTTAACCTTTGAAGCAAACAAGCCCTAAGGGTATTGTTATTTGCATTCCAAAATTTGTTATTCACACTCCATTCTAAATTTTTGTGTTACGTTATTAACCAAAATATATACTTACTTTTCAAATGCATTCATATTTATTTGCAAGACAAATATAACCTTTAGTATAATAATTCACACTTTCAACATTGTTATTCATGAAAACATTCGTCTTCAACTTGTCCAACTTAATATGAAATAATGATAAATTAGGCAAATAGGCACCTGTGGTTAACCCAAGAATGGATAATGATCGGTTGGATAAATTTACCCATAGGTAAAATTATCCATTTTTTATTACATATGAGATGGTGGACCCATTACCCAGTGATGGGTAACCCACAGGTACTGATAGTTTTATTTTTTATTTTTTTATACTTGAAGATAAATTAATATATACTTTTTAATTTACATAATATTTTTCAAGTATTACTTAAATAAAATTAATAAAAGATGCTACAAATTTTAAACATTATATTGAACAAGTACTCAAGTATGTCAAGAATTTTAGTTTGAAAAGTACAACTTAAATATTTAAAAATCTATCGATTTTAAGTTTTATTACATTTCAAAGTTCAAATTTAATTCCCATTATATGTCAAAAGTGTTTTGAACTAAAAATTTAAATACTACTTAAAAATATTTGTTATTATAAAAAATGCATTATATCCTCCAAATTATTTATGAAAATTAGAGAAAAATTTAATATATATATATATATATATATAGTTTTTCATGGGTTATTTGTGGATTGGGTCAATTAGTAGCAGGTAATTAGGCAGTGGGTAAAATTACTCACATTTTATTGGGTGAAAAAAATGAGGCCTATTACTCGCATTTCTTTGTGTACTATGATTGATTTTTTTGTGAAATTTAGATAATAAAGTGAAGTGCTCTTGTCTTCCTTTATTCTACTTTTATGATTAAAATAACTTTATACAACAATCTTTATGAAATAAAATAAGACCCACGTTTGGGGTGTGAAAATATCCTATTTTGTAGTGATGCTATCATTTTCTTATTAAGTTTGCAGTCATGTCTTCAATTAGATGAATGAATTTAAAGATGTGATAATCTGTTCATTTTTATATGCTCTACCATGTTTGCTATGAAATAAATCAAAGTTAGGAATGAATCAAAATTATATTTTATAGGATAAAGAATAGTACACTAAGGGCATAATTGTCAAGCAATTTAAGTTAAATTATATCTTGAAAATAAAGGAATATAATAGTCAATTCTTATAGATTAAAAATTAAATGAAGTACCAATAATAAATTTTGGAGTGCAAATAACAATACCCATATATTATTGTCTAATCTTGATGATTCTCAACTGAAAAATTTAATAAACACAAATAAAGATAAAGAACTGTCTTTTATTGATATCAAACAAAAATAAAATTATTTGTTAATTTATAAGAGTACAAAAATTTACAGCCAATCTAACTGACTCACACTAATTTTTTTTTTTTTTTTTTTTGATAGAGCATACAAATGACGAATTTTTATCCTTTCAACAAATTAATATTTTTTTTCATTCTCAAATTAATATTTTCTTATTCTTAAATCAAATAAATTTGGTATTGACTAAATTCTATTTGTATTGACTAAATTCTAAATTTGGTATTTCTAATTTTTGTTTATCTTTTAAAAAAAAATCATTAGTTTGTTGTTCACAAAAGCATTAATAATTAACATTTGTATTTTCTTAAAAAAAAATATTAGTTGGCTATTTACTAGTACATTTAATGTCGTTTCAAACTTAATTCATTTAGATAAACTGTAGAAAAATTTAATTAAGATGAACTATTACAAATTAATATTGTTGTATTACTCAAGTTGATTATATATATATATATATATATATATATAATATCAAAAAAGTAGGTGCTTAATCCTAATTGTGCCTATTTTGACTAAATTTTGATGCATTTTTTAATTTCTTTTATTTCTTAATAAAAGTTTCATTGGTTTATTACTCATAAATATAATTAATAGCTTTACGTGGCACTAATAAAAATTTGTGCAAATTTATTAATTTGCAAATTCTAATATATATGTTGAAGAGAATAATAGGAATTTATAAAATGTCTACGACCAAATGTTTGATTTGATTTATTTAGCTCTACTCATTCATTTGTGTTTTTCTAGATGACTCTCATCTGTTTACAATTTCTCAGCACATTCTTTTCCTATATTTTCTTGTTTTCATCCACTAATATTATTTCATTCACATTTCTCACATCTTTTCTATTCTTAGTTATTTATGATAAAGTTTTTTATTTTTAAATTTATATTATGAATACTTTATAATGTTAGTCTTCCATACACTTTGTTTGGGAGCGTTCTCCCTGAACAAGCCTGTTCTGGGAGAACAATCCCATACATACAGCCCTCCTTTTTTCATTTTCTTCTACCGTGCAGTTCCCAAAAAACCCCTCAAATTCTCCCTATTAACAAAGTTGGCCCATTCATTTTACATTCCCCAATGCTCTGACCCGGTGCACAGCCTTCTGTCTCCCCTCACATCTATCTCTCCCTCTCTTTTCTCCACGCTCACAGTCTGCCTGTTTCCCCTTCCCCCAAATCACATATTTCGCACTACTCTTTACAATTGTTGAGATTCAGTGAGATTTATGGCCAGAAAAACCTAACTGAAAGCGTTAAGTCACCATCTCTATTTTAAGAATGCAAATGGTGAGGGGAAAATGACGTGGATGGGTTTTTTTTGGTCCCGATTTGTGCTTTTCGTCTGGGTGCATGGAGGTAGTTAAGTTGGTGGCACTCGATGTGTGTATATATGAAATTTTATCCATATTTCATGCAAGGGTTTTCGGGAGTTGAAAACTTGCACCGATTTTATATGACGTGCGATGTCGTCTGTCTGGTGCCACGGTTTAGATTTGTAAGTCTGGCCCTATCACGGTCTATTGTTTTGTTTGGGGGTTGAGTTTATGTTTGCTTCCATTTGGCTTTCGTGCTTTGCACTATGTGTTCATGTGTATATGTGCCGCGTATGTTTCTTTCACATTTGTTAGCTTGAAATCTGGGAAATTTGGGCGACCATTGAAACTGTTGATGTTGTCTTTTGAGGATTCACTAACTGTACATGTCAGATTTCATTTATGCTTGTTTTTCCTCCTTCCGCGGGTTCTATGATGGCTCGCTGAGCTTGTGCTTGTATTTTTTGGTAGAACATGGTACTCCTTTAATTGCTAGTGGTAGTGTGCGTATTTGTTAGTTTTGCATTGCTGTTTCATTTAACTTTGATGTTGGGCGTGCGTATAAAATGGCTTATTTGAGAAATTTGGTTGTATTGTCCTCAGCATTTGGATTTTGTCTTCATAAACTTGAAGGCCTGAAGTTTTTTTGAGGGGTAGTTGAGGGTTGATAATTATGCTGCTTTATGTTTGGATTCACTTCTGGGCAATAATTTCTACCTCTGTGACTCTAATGTGCCTTGTTTTAGTATTGTGGGAGGGTCCTTTGTCCTCATTTTTTGACCAACACAGGGCAATATGTACCCTTTTACTTGAGGTTGTTGTACCATTTTCAAATATAGGTGTTGCTATAGTTGTCAGAGTCTGCTTTTGCTTTGTATGCTGCTTGGCTTATGTTACTGTATGGCAGCTTTGGTTTATTGTCAATAAGGTTGCAGCATCTGATTTTCCTAGATTCCCGGCATGCTACATTATGCAATTCTGTGCCCCATGTGCTTCCCTAATTTGTTCTCATATCCTGCACTTCATGTTTTCCTGTCAGAGTAGTCATATCCTGATGCAAAGCCTATTACTTCATGCAGTACTGGCACACTATTAACCCTTAACATGAGTCCATCTATAAATACATGTCTTCCTCCTTTACTCTTTCCCACTCCCACACATTTACACACCCCACATATGGCGTTTGAGGAAGTCCTCTTTCCCATATTGCTTTTCATTTAGTAAACTGCATCTGTATCTGTCAACTCTCCAAGTAAAGTGCTTCTCGCATACCTCTGATCCCTCAACCCCTCTCCACAACAGCAGGTACAAAGAATCTGTATTCACACAGTCTGTTAATTTACATATTTTCTAGCATTTTGTATAGTTAATTAAGCCCTACCAAATCAGCAGCCCCTACGAGCTCTTCTGAGGATAATTTCTCGACCTCAACTTCCAAGTCCAAGGCCATGTCCAGACCTCTAATACATTCCCCAAGCAAAAGTTCTTGTAGTTCATCAGTAAGTTATTCCTATGACACTTACGATGCTTAATCCCTTATGTGCTCTATGTGATTTTTATGTTTTGAACAATGTTCTTCATGTTATTTTTCCCTAAGTGTTTAGTGTATTGCTTATTTCAGTGTTTTCATGTGCTTGTTCATATGCTCTTCCCTATGATCTTCACCGTTTGATCCATTAGAATATTTGGCATCACTGTTGGGGTTTCTCCATGCCAAAAATGGAGAAGTAAGTCATTCCCCCGTGATGACCTCTTAGGATTTGATATATTAAGGATGGTGTGAGATATTTTATGAGGTGGTAGTGTTGTTCTGCATCTACCTCATGTTGCTGTCCACATTTCAGTTTTGTCCATATAATAAGTGTCCTCATTTCCACCTCTTGATTAGGTTGGTTGTGTCCCTGGTTTTTTGTCTGCACTTCTGTCCAGCCCCAATTACTTCCTGAATATTGTTTGGGTTAGTTTAAATTGTATCTTCTCTTGTTGTCCATCTGTATTGTAAGCTGCTGTCCATATGTCCAAATATTGTTCAGCTGGGCATTCTATATATTGTCTCCTTTTTTCAGTTTCTTTCACTGTCAGGTTTGCAGGGTGTGGTGGTTTATATTGGTTACACTTCCTGTACGTTTCGTTTGGTTCAAACATAGTGTCCTCCACGTTGAGTCAGAGTTGGCTCCATTGCATTCTGTCACTATTCGATCACCATGCATTTTTTTCTCTTTGGTGCCATCCCAGTAGGTTCCTATGCCTTGGGATGGATGGGAGTGATTGTGGATAACTAAAAATATGATGGTGCTTTTAGTTGGATCACATCATAATGTGTTGGTGTGGTCCTACAAGTGTCCATCAAACATTATTTTTCCCCAGTTTTTTCTTTACTCAGTGGTTGCAGAGGACCGTTTTTCACATGTAATTAGAGGAGAAGAAGATGTATTTATAGGGCCACAACCTTGGATATACCTTTACCAAATGTTATCGTTTATAATTTCGAATTTATAGTGTTAGCCTGTATTTATTTATTTCTTTTCTTAGTACCATCAGTTGCAATGTTTACTTTAATATGGTATAAGGACCGATCTAATGGTGTATACTTTGTAGTATTTGTATTACGAGCTACACGTACGATGAATATTAAATTATGCTTTTCGTTTTTAGTCAATAATTTCACATTTTCGTATAAAAGTGTGTACAAGTTTTAGTAAACTTTTACTTATTCAATATTTTGAACCATCACGAAAGCTTCCACAAAGAAGTAAAAATGGGGTCACATATATTTATATTGCTTACTATCATTATATATTATTCATAAACTAACCAATATAGTTAAATAACACAAAACGATAAATATGATTAAAAATTAATAATATTACGAATAAATCAACATGTAAATAAAAGAGAAAAAAAATATGAAATAATTAGAAAAAAAAACTTAAAATAACAATCATAATCAGTAGGACGATATGCATAATAGCAAACATATAGGGTAAAAATATATGTTAATAGTTGACCGCCATGTATTTAGTTGTGAGCACAAAAAAAGAGAGTATAAAAACCATTTACATTATGAAATTAGATTATTTGATTTATATATCAATCAAATATAGGGCACTGAATGTCAATCCAACTGCAAAATGTATATGAAAGAACTATGTATAGAAATTGGATCATTAATCCGGTTGACAGCTTACAATGAATTAATAAATTATAAGCTAAAATAGAAGCAAACTATATCATGAAGAAATTAATCACATTAAATAATAGGTTAGCTAAATATATGATTTGGAATAGCATTATTTGTCAATGTATGTGACAGTACATATAAAATATGTACTATATTTACATGCTACAGGTTAATTACAAATACCCCTTGGGGTTTGGCCTATTTATCAAAAAAACCTAAAAGTTTGATGAAATTACATGTACCCCCCTTATTAGGCTCCATCTTACATTATTTAGAATTTGGTAGCCTTAGTCCAAAAAATTGCTGACGTCATAAAAAATTTTGCTATTGGAATTTCGAAAAAATGCCCCGTAGTTACTGTTATGATTATTTGTAAGACAAAATTACCCATGGACCTATTTAATGCTTTTCTCAAAACACAAGGATGTAATTCTAACATTATTTAAATTACGCATTATAAATTTAAATATTATTTATTATTAATTTATTAATTAAACTATTTATTATTCTTTTTATTTTATTAATTAAAAAATGAAATTAGGTAAAAAATTAAAAGAACGTATATTAAATTCATATGTTACGTAAAATAGTTTTTATAATTTTAGATTACATAATGATTAGTGCTATCAAAATAATAGTTATAATTAAAGAAATTTAATTAGATTAAGTTGAAATTACTTATTAATGAAGAAATAAAATAAGTAAAATATTAAAAAAATAAAATTAAAAACCCATTATCTTATATGACCATAGTTTTTTTAAAAAAAAATTATTAATATTCTGTAATATTAAGATAAAAACACATCTAAAATAATATAATGAACTTTAGTTCAATTTATTTATTAATTAAAAAAATTAATATCTAACATACTAATAATTTATTAATAAAAAATTATAAAAATCTAGAAACCGAAAACATATTAAATAGCGATAATATCTAAAATAATTTATATACATAATTTAATTGATCTAATTATATTAAACCAAAAATATATTTATTCATTGAATTACACATTATACAAGATTAAAATAATAAATATAAAAAAAAATTAATATCTACCCTACTAATAATTAATAAAGTAAAACATAATAAAAATCTAAAAATTTTATGAATATTTATATACACAATTTAATTGCATTTAAGCAATTTTAAATGAAAAATATAATTATTAATTGAATTACATGTTATATAATATTAAAACAATAAATGTAGATGAACTAATTTAAGCAGATGAATTATTAAAATAATAACCATATGTAAAACAAATAAATTATTTTAATAACTAATATATCTAATTAAAAATAAGATAAAAAATTTAATACACATTATTAATTCAAATTAAATAGGTCAATATTATTATTTTTATTTTCTGAAATATTTGGACCTTGTTGTAATTACATCAAACCTTAGGGGGCTATTTGTGATTAACCCTTACAGTAATTATAATACATATAGCACCTCTATCATGTAATTTATAAATATATGTATGCTGCTATGTATAAATAGGTTATGGATAATGAAAATTAACTATTGAGATTGAGGTGTACTGATTACAATATTTCTGTGGAGTAGTTTTAAATTCTTTGTACCCTTATCATGGACAATATTAATGGTCTTCCCGTCCATCATATAACTTGTTTTTCATAATGGTTACATTGAGTTCCTACTTACCATAACTATATGATTCATTCCGCTTTATAGTATGTAGACATGAAAGTGACGCATAGCGGCCGATTTTCTGATTTGAATGGTACCCATTCCCGGAAACCTATATTGGTTGTCGTCATATTATCTTCCACTTTCACTCTCAAAATGTATTTGTCACATGTTTCATTTAACATGTCTCTCACTTTGAATTGTATGTAATCTTTATGGGACCGTCACACGATAAACTCGTTCATAGATGGATCTTCATGGTTATAACCCATCATATGGAGTTGACGGTGGATACCATACCCAATCGGGGGGCTAGTAGTAGGTCTACAAACTTGCGATGGCGATTCGCTAATGAGAAGTTGTTGGTCGAGTTTGCCTATGACGAATACCAAGCAGATCAACTTCTCTCCACCACGTTCTCAATGTACACATGGAATTAGATTTGTCATAAGATGAATGTGGAGGTACAACCCGCATTTACGTACACAGTGAAGCAGCTTAAGCAAAAATGGAATAGAGTTCGTGCATTGTGGCGAATTTTTCATTCACTGATAACTAATGGTACAGGCTACGGATGGGATTACGAGCGGAGCACGATCACGGGTAGTGAGGATCGCATCGCCCACTGGCTTGCGGTATACTTATGTTTTATTCTTTGTAAAGTTTTAATCAATTATTAGTGTAATAATGCTCTTTTCGAATTTTTAGGAGCACCCGAACTATGCCACCTTGATGGAGCACGACTTACCATGCTACGATGACTGTACTGAGATGTTCTCAAAGAATGTTGCTTCGGGATCCAATGCCAGATCTTTGGTGATGCTGCATCTTGCCACCGATAGTAATCGAAGTGGGAGCGAAAATATGACCGGAGGCAGTACTGGTGGGTCAAAACGTTCAGCTTCATCACATGATGACGTCGATGACACTGCTGGTAATCAGGGAGAGGGTTCATCCGGACGGGGGAGGGGCAAACAAAGGAAGTTCTATGCAAGAGATAGACAAGATCGATTGGAGGACGCCCTACACAAATGGGATAGCATAATGGACGCAAAATCTGAGAGGATTAGGCCTAAAGCCCAATCGTCTATTTTCGAGTGTGTGCAGGCACTGCGTCTCCTAGATGGCCTACCAAACCACCTATTTGGAAGGGCTATTAATTCTTTTCAGAGTGCCACGATGAGGACCTTCTTTCTACAACTGGATGATAGAGAGAGGCGCCTATAGGTTGAGTCCCTAGGCATTTAATCCAACTGCCACTCTCCCTGTCCCCCCTAATGATTTAATGTTGTCAAGTACTTATGTCGGTTGTCTGTGTAATTTTTACTTGTCTGTTTCATTCACTAATGTCCCGATGGTATGTATGACCTTATTGTCACCTAACTTAGTAGCATTTAATCGCTTCTTGTATGGATTTCTATGACATGATACCATACTATATCTTTATCAACTTTCACATTTATCGTTGATGCCTATTTTCTCTATAGAGATGGCCAGTGGATCGAGCTTAATGCCACCACACCTGGAGTTCAGCGAAGGATCACCTAACACACCTGGCAGTGATGTATCCGACGGAGCTAATGATCTATTGTTCATCGCAGATGTCTTGTTGCCTAATCTATACGTCGATAAAATGTCGTGTAACACATCGGTACTCCATGGGGTCGATTGGGTTGGCGAGATAATGGATGGCCATCCAAACCGATTCTACGATAACATGCGCATGACAAAGCCCACCTTTATGAGATTGGTCCATGAATTAACCAGTCGTGGGCTGTTACCCTAAACGCAACAGTGTCGAGTATCACCAACTGAGGATGTGGCAATGTTCATGCAGACAGTTGGCTATCATCAGAGATAGAGGAATACCATGGAATGTTTCCAACACTCCTTGGAAACGGTGAACCGCCACATACGTCGTGTGATCAAGGTATTGAATATGTTAGCGCCTAAGCTCATAACTTTCCCAAATTTTAACGAGGTGCCCAACCAGATTCAAAATAATCCTGACTTCTTCCCGTATTTTCAGGTATCGACTCCTTAAAAGATCAGATCAGACTATGCAACCTATCTAATACTTATTTGTACCTGAATTGTTTGCCTTTTATCCTTAGGGTGCGGTGGGGGCAATCGACGGCACCTTGGTGTGTACATGGGTACCCGCTCACAAACATAATGCATATCGTTCGTGAAAAGGGAACATTCCCAAAATGTCCTTGCCATAGCCGACTTTGAACAAATGTTTACGTATGTGTACGCGGGTTGGGAGGGGAGTGCCAATGATGCACGGGTCTTGCTGAACGAAATCCAAAGTGACCCTACGTTTCCCTTCCCCCCCTCTTCAGGTATCATGGTTCGATTCTACTAACTGTACATATTCGTATCTATGTGTCGTACAAAGTCTATATTGTTCAACTACTGTCTAGAATATACTAACCCATTTAGATATTCTCATTTAGGGAAGTATTATCTCGTCGATGCTGGCTTCACGAACTATATGTGCTTCTTATCCCCATATAGATAGTCCCGATACCACCTCCAACAGTTCGATGGTACCCCCATATATAGTGGGCCAAGGGAGCTGTTCAACCATTGACATGCTCGACTGAGGAACACCATAGAACGGACGTTCGAGATTCTTAAAAAGTGGTTCCCAATTTTAGCTTGGGGTATGCCGAGCTACATGGTCACTTGACAGATTGATATTGTCATTGCATGTTGTACGCTGCATAATTTCATCCGTAAGTATAGTCGGGGATGAAAACATTTTCGCGACCCCAGACCTCGAACTTGACCCAGACTAGGAGACCTTCTACCACCGTGGTCACCCGAGCCAGCAGGAGATACATGCACAGTCTGAATTTCGGGATGGTCTAGCACAATAGTTGTGGGCCGACAGGTATTGATCAATTTAGATTGAATACTTAAATCCACTATATCATCCTATATGCGTGTTGTTGCACATGTACAGTTTTAGAACTACTTGTTATCACTTAATATATTGAACTAATAATTTCTGTCACCACATTATAATACCACATGATTGAATATCTGTATGTACCATCGCATCTCACATGTACTGATATCTTTGTATTTCTTATCGCACTGTAACATGATGAAAATATTATTCTGTAATTTATTATGAGATGTGTGCTATGATTTTGCTTAAGGATGAGTAGGTGCGATCCTCCCTTGTGCACATGTGGTGCGGGTCCCATGCAAGTACTTATGTCCAGGACAGAGAGGAGCTATGGATGTTACTTTTTCAGATGTCCAGCTTCCATTGAGCACCCACGCAGCTTCATATGGGCAGACAGTGGATGTGAGGATGCTATAGGTATGTATAGGCAGCGTCGATCATTTGGCGCTGCCTCATCACATGGTACTTATAGCACATCTACATCCACATGTGGTTCTTATAGGATTACATCGCCGAGTGGCCCTCCTTGTGATGAGCATAGCTTTGTGCGCACTGATCAGCACACACCATCCCATTTAGCACACCATACGGGCCCACTCTTGCTATTGCCCTTATGTGGATGCTGTATATGTATTTTGTTGCTTGTGTTGTTGCTCCTACTAGTAGTCTTATTTAAGATATTATATGTATGACCACCTACTTTGGGTGGATTTCGAGAGGTACATGTATTAACGGAGCACCTATAATTACCATTTAGTATGGTCTCGTAACGTAATCAAATATATTATAGATGTTATTTCTTAATATTCATTACCACTGGGTATGGTCATCGTACCATACAGGTACGAGTCGGGATGCATCGGTGGACGGTGCTAGCACTGACACCGCAAATGTATGGGGACTCGATGTGGAGGAGCGCTTCATACATATGCTGCTGGGTGCTAACACAATTGACTCCCTAACGGATGAACGGTACTTACATATATGCATGCCCGACATAGCTAACAAACTTGGCCGGCACTTTCAACGTCCATACACGACTGATTTTGTAAGGGAGAAATTTAATGAGCTTAAGGAGCGCCACGACACAATGAAGGCGATCATCGAGAATCCTGATGTCTTCTACGAGCCGACAACCGATGATATTTACATGCCTACTATTATGTGACCGAAGCTCCAAGCGGTAAGAATACTGTACACTACCATCTTCATCTTAATCTTTTGTACGGTTATATGTGTTCCATAACCAATTTTGTTCTTTAATGTGTGCGTAGAGATACCGACTTGCATACCGTTATTGGCAATATGTAGAGACTAGATATGACCTACTAACTGAGATATTTAGACTGCGTGGAATATCACAACGAATCGGCAATCGCCCGACCCAGCACGATAAACGCAACGATCTATTATTAAATCAGCAGAAACGCAATGTCACCCAATCAAGTGCAAGCGCATCACGTAGTTCTTTGTGCTTGCAGGGGTCATCTAGGCCCGACATCCCACGTTCTCGTTCGACTCGAGTTAGAGCAGACATGCCCGTTGCCTCAGACGGCGGAATTGATAGAGGTTCGGGAGTTGGGCCTGTCACGTCGTGGTCTGAGATTGTTCGACAAATTGGCATGAGACTATCGAGACGGCGTGGCTTGCCTCACACGAGCCAAGTTAGAACGGGTTGCACACCTGATCGACCACATACATCATCTTGAATTTGTTGTAATCTAAATGTATTATTATTATGTATCGTACTGATTGTACCCTAGATGACTTTGTGTACTATAGAATTCTTGTTGGTGTTGGTAATGAGTATTGTACGTGATGAATGGACACACCATGTATGGTCTAAGTTCTATTTGTTGACATCTTTACATGTATCATGATATTAACACTACGACCATACCATGCCATCATTTCTTTACTAATAATAATAATAATAATAATAATAATAATAATAATTATTATTATTATTATTATTATTATTATTATTATTATTATTATTATTATTATAATGTAAGTAGCATTAATAATAAATAAAATGATAATAATTCTAATACTAGTAATGGTAATAGTATTCGTAATTATAATAATAATTATTATTATAATAATAATAATAATAATAATAATAATAATAATAATAATAATAATAGTAGTAGTATTAATTATATTTATAACGTAAGTAGCATTAATAATAAATAAAACGACAGTAATACTAATACTAGTAATGGTAATAGTATTCGTAATTGTAATTATAATTATAACAACAGCAACAACAACAACAATAATAATAATCGTAGTAATATAATAATAGTTAGGGTAAGTATACTACTACTACTACTACTACTACTACTAATAATAATAATAATAATAATAATAATAATAATAATTATTATTATTATTATTATTATTATTATGTAAGTAGCATTAATAATAAATAAAATGATAATAATTCTAATACTAGTAATGGTAATAGTATTCGTAATTATAATAATAATTATTATTATAATAATAATAATAATAATAATAATAATAATATTAATTATATTTATAACGTAAGTAGCATTAATAATAAATAAAACGACAGTAATACTAATACTAGTAATGGTAATAGTATTCGTAATTGTAATTATAATTATAACAACAGCAACAACAACAACAATAATAATAATCGTAGTAATATAATAATAGTTAGGGTAAGTATACTACTACTACTACTACTACTACTACTACTACTACTAATAATAATAATAATAATAATAATAATAATAATATATTATTATTGTTATTATTATTATTAAATTTAAATTTAATATTAATATTAGTAATAATAATTACAATTAAACAAATTTTCAACAAACAAAACCCATAAAATATTATAATTCAACCAATTTAATCATTACATCAATCATTATAAACTTACAACATAATCATATCTCTTCAATACATATACATACATGTATACACAACATTTTTAATTAATATCCTTATAATTAAAAAAATTCTTTAATATCAATTTTCACCCCCAAACATCAACACAAAAGCAATGATGTGACATCTACAGTAAAAAATGCTCTCTAAAAAACATAACCAAACATATCAAAACTCCTAAACCCCATTTTTTACTATTTTTAAAAACAATAACCAAACATCAATCACATTCCTCAACCTTCATTTCACATTCTCCCACAATTCTTTCATTATTCATTCTTCCAAAACACACAATAAAATCAAACAAAAAACATATCCAAACACTACCAATTTTTTAAAAGGAGTATTAATTTTTATGTAAGTTGACGCCTAGTTATATTGGTAAATATAATTTATGGTATAGAATGCGCTGCATTTCATGTAATTGTAATTTTTATTAAAAAAAAAAATGTTTTCATTATCTAAATAAAACATATGCTTATAAAATTTGAAATTTGAAACTATAAACAAAACGATCTGCAACAACAGAATAAAAAATGTTTAATGCTATTTTTACCTATAAAATAATTTGAGCAACTCCTATACCTAACACAAAATTAAATACTAATCCTAAATAAATAATGCGGAGCATTGTATCAACAACACTAGATTAATTAGTTGCAAACAAATTGTTTTATACGACATGATTCCTAATTATTTAAGGATTTTAGAGTAAAGCTAATAATAATAATAATAATAATAATAAATGCAAAGAATTATGTGTGCTTTGTCTGAGTTTACTTTCTGGGAAGCAAAAATCCCATAATCTGAAGGAAACCATCATTAGAATTTAGAAAAGTACAGCCAGCTGGTCTAAATCTTTGACTGTCTTCAAATTACCACCACTTGAAATTCCAGGTTTACCCCGCATTTTAGACCATATCCTAAACTAACGATTAAATCTCTGCTTAGCAGGAACTTTCTAGAAAATTGATAAGAGAGTTGCTTAATCTAATTTAACTCTTGCTTTGCTTCAAAACTTCACCATCCTTCATTTCATATTATGAATGTTACACCTAACACATCGTAATGCTAAAATCGTGTTATTTTATATTTGAGTGATGAATCTTATAATTTTTTTATAAAAAAAATATATATATATATATATACAATTAATTTAATAAAAAAATTTACTTATTTTAAATCTCCAACTCCTTCAAATTTTAAGTATGCCCTTATTTAAATTAATTATTACACTATGAAAGTTTTATAAGTGTGAATAGATTGATCGGATTTAATGAATTTTTGGTGGGGATATTATATGGAAAAAAATAAAATGGAATCAGCAAATCATTGTATCTTGACCTGACTTTCATTTAAAGAAATTGGACGAAAGGGTTGATTAATCTACCTCTAGATTGTGCGATTTTTAAATTTCTACCACCCGCAAATCCCATATTCAACACTCAAATAGTATTCCAACGCAATCAAATAATGTCCCATGTGATGTCTGAATCTCGTAAAAACAAAAAATTATCAGAAAAAAAAATAAAAAAAATTGATTGACTAGTATAATTGAAATTTTTTGACTGACTTCAAATTTTCACACCCAGAATTCCAGGTTTGCCCCTAATGTAGACCAATATTACACCAACAAAATCGTATATGGAACGTGTTAATATTCTTGAATCTGGCTTTCTCTTATAAGATTTGGAAAAATGTTAATTACTGCCGCAGTTCTAGAATATGAAGTATTTCGAATGCATTGAATTGTATGCTTTTGAAGTCGCCTATGGTGCCCCTATTTCTTTAACTAACTTCTCACCGAAGCCCATTGCTCACGAAACCGTTGCACATTATATATTGTATCATTTATATGCTTAAAAGCGAAAGCATATTATCTATGTCAAGTGGGTTCGATGGAGATGGAGAATATCAGAGCAGAAACTGTGAAAGAAGAGAAAAAAGACCAAGAAAAGGACATGAGTTTGGAGGAAAATAGCTTAAGCAATCAGAATATCATGAAAAAGAAAATGAAGAAGCAGAAGAAGAAAAAAAGGTATTATTTTATTCCGAAATGTATGAGATTGGACGACGGCGTTCCGGCAGCGGAGAAGCCGGAAGCCGATGGGGGTCTCAACGTAGAGGCCGGTTGCAACGGGAGGGATCACGTGCAGACCCACCTTGTTGTTATGGTCAATGGAATTTATGGAAGGTTTGGAACTAGCAGTGCTCTATATATGTTTAGTTTCATTTTTATCTTTTTTCTTACTGACTATGATCATATAGTAGGTCATGTGTTTAATGATTCATAAGCTGTATTTACGTTTATTTTACATGTGTGCACAGTGCTAAAAATTGGAGATATGCTGCGAAGCAATTTGTGAAGGCCTACCCGAATGATGTTATAGTACATTGTGAGCTTTATCTTTTTTATTTGCATCTTTTTCCTTTTTCCTTTTTTTGTTTTGTTTTTTTTTTTGGTTTTTTTTTTGGCTTGTGATCTTGGTATTGTATCAATTTTTCTAGCCCTGTTTCCCGTATATCAATTGTGTTTATATGCAAATATTTTCTTGTCTGCTTGTTGGTTGCATATTTGCCCTTACCACTATTGATATCTTTAGTAAGTTTTGCTAAGTGGTTGTGAAAGTTGTTTGATTGTTTCTAGTACTTGATAAAGTAGATGTTTGTAAGTTAAATTCGTCAGCTGATTGGAAATGGTTTTTCCTGGAGGGTGGTTGTGATGTTCTAGCTATTTGGATCTCTAAATTTGGTGATTCATATCAAATAATATTTCCAGATTAGTAGGTAGCTATTGTCAAAATTAGGAATTTGACAAGTGGCATAAAGATAACCTTATAAATAAAGGTTACTTCCATTTTGTTCTTGCATTTGAAACAGAAGAGTTACAGAAATTATGTCATTGATTACAAAGCATGGTCCGTCACATTGTGGTTTCCTCATTAGTTACAGGGACAACTAGGAGCAATGCATCTTGCACTAGGTAAATTGGTGTCCTGTTTCAGTAATGGTTGCAATTCAGGCACTACGTAAGATTGTGTCTGGTACAGGTAAATATATAGCATTAAGATTTTTATGAAGTGAGCAATTCATCTTGCAAAAGTGATGGTATAAGGTTAGAGTGAGTCTATGTTTGTTGGATAATTTTAGTGAACAGAACAGATTATACGTACACACACATATAAATTATCTGTTCAGACGTTCCATGACTCACCATCTAAAATGCATGTGTATTTCATGTAACTGATGTCTTTGCAAATTGATTGACAATTATTTTATGGCTAAACCATACCTTGTATTGACTTATCTTCTGCCTTCCAGGTAATCATTTTGTTCCTCATCACTAATTATTTCATAAGATTATAGTTGGTAGAATTTGCCTACCATCACCAAGAAAAGCTTCATTTTGATACAAGCTTACAAATATTTCTTGTAATCTGAGTTGAAGTTACATCAGTAATTCTCATCTTTGAGTTTTGGCCGTCAACATTTTAAAAGCAGAGGATAACAATAGTTCTCATCTTTGAGTTTTCGCTGTCAACATTTTAAAAGCAGAAGATAACAGTACTTAATGGAACCGGAAATATCAGAAATAGAGTACTTCCCTGATCATTTTTTCTCAAATTTATGCAAATATTTGTCAAATATCTTACAATGAAATTCACATTAATGAACAGACTGAAATGCTCGGAGGCTTGCAGTATCTAACATTGACACCAAACAAAAGCTTCTGGGGTCTCTTCCTCAAAAGAACTTGTCTGTCCTCTTCAAACTCTCCTTTGCTTTCTTCACAAGGATCATATTCAAATCTTTTACTGTAAATATCTACATTCTTCACACGTAAACCTTGTTCCTGTCAGTGCCTGTTTCAACATTTCTTGGGCTTCATCAGAGAGAGACTTATGCACCAAACTGAAATCAGGATATGGATGGGGTATACATATGAAATTCAAAGTTGAAATCAAATGGATAATTCCAGAAATATGTTCATACAAATGGTGTTTTTATGTGAAGTTTTGTTTTCTATGTTCCCAAATGATTTCTAGCCAGCCATAATGGATGGAAACAACTAGCAAGAACTTAACATATAGCTCATGCTGAATATAATGTAATGCTAGGACCATCAAACAAATGTTTCTGAGAATCCTCTATCTCATCGCAGTCCCTGAAACTTATAAGCTTTTACTGGTTGTCTTTACAAGGATATATATATTGAGTGAAGTCAGAAGCACTAAATCTTAACCTGAAATTTTTCTTAATCAACATGTTATGTCCAGGCAGTGAATCTAATTCTTCAATGTTGACATTTCATGGTGTTGATGTCACGGGGAAGAGATTAGCAGATGAGGTTTGTAATGCATTTCATGAGAACAGTAACCTTTTTTACCAGTCGTGCAAATATATACTGAGCTGCTCCTTGAATCAAAAGATTCTGTAGCTAGAGCTTAAAGGTGTGTTGCCTTATCCAATTTTCAGGTGATTTCTGTTTCCGATCGTCATCCAAATCTTCAGAAGATTTCTTTTGTAGGTCACTCACTTGGTGGCTTGATAGCAAGATATGCTATTGCTGAGCTTTATCGACAAGATTTAATAAGAAAACCTGGTGAAGAAAATGGTGAATATGTTGGGGATGACTCTCAGCGATCATCTTTAGAAGAGAAACCAAGAGGAAGAATTGCTGGACTTGAACCCATGAACTTCATTACCTGTGCAACACCACATCTTGGTTCCAGGGGGCATAAACAGGTATCACCCTATTAGATGTCCTCCTCTCATTCTCTCAGAATGAACGCATTGCTGATATCTTGGAGAAAGTTTTCTTAGATCCTGTCACAATGAACATTTGTTAATGTCAGCTGATAGTATTATTAATTGGTTGCCTGATGAAAATAACAGGATATTTGCTGTAAGTTTGTTTATTATTCTTGAAACTGTTTCCTGGAGATTATGCATCCTGTTGAATGTTATAAAATATCATCTCATCTTTTGATGATTTAATAAGAATGAGAAATTCTCTTTCGCATAAGAATACTGATAACCATCTCTTTTATCGTTCCTATTAGCAACTATGTTAATTTCTCTAGGCCCCTTTCACGTTACTTCTCTGGCAGGTCCAAGCAACATATAGTGAAAAACCTTTTTAATTATGCATGCACATATATTCAACTTTGCTATAGTTTCGGTTTTTCTCTTGTCCAGACCTGATGATTTTTTCTGCCGCTTTTCTTTGTCCCTTGCAGTTGGTTTGGACGATTTTTTCTGCAGCTTTTCTTTGTCCCTTGCAGTTGTATATCATCTTGTATTAGGCTCTATTCATATTGATAAATGAAGTCTTTATCTTCTTTGGTTACATTTTATTCATTTGAACACGAAATGTTATGGTGTATACCTGATAAGTGCCATCATAAGCTACTCACATCTTTTCAAAATAATCTATGATGTTTAATATTCATAATTCTTTCTTTTAATAGATTGGTTCTTGTGCAGGTTCCAGCTTTCTGTGGTTTTTACACCATGGAGAAAGTAGCATCACGGGCTTCATGGTTACTTGGTAGAACAGGGAAACATTTATTCTTGAGTGATTGTGATGATGGAAAACCTCCTCTTTTGCTTAGGATGAGCAGTGACTCTGAAGATCTTAAGTTCATGTGAGGCGCTATCATTTTCATTATGTTCTTCAAGTTGTCAACAATCGCAAAGTGAATCAATGAAGTTTATCAATATCTTGACTCTCATTGCAGATCTGCTTTGCAGTTGTTCAAGAGACGTGTTGCCTATGCAAATGCACGTTTTGACCGTATCCCAATTTTCACTTACAATGTCTCCAGCTCTTTGCCTGCATTTTACTATAGAAACTGTACCCTAATGAACTTTTAGTAGTTAAAACACTGATTTATAAGCTGCCAGAATTACGATAGAACAGGTTCAAACTTAATTTGGTAAAAAGCATACATTTTCCTAAGATGCTATTAATTCTTGCTATTTAATTTTCCCCTCATATGATGACCTTGACACTTAACATAGATCTTGTTGGGTGGAGTTCTTCATCATTGCGCCGTCGGAGTGAGCTCCCAAAGGTAAAGTTTACCACATGGACTGCTAGTTATTGTATGCCAAAATCTTACGGTATGTTTGTTTTTAGCGTCGGGGTCTTCTGAGAAATGTTAAATATCCACACATTGTCAATGAGGAGAAATCAAATACAGCCAATCCTCAAGGAGGTTCTTTTGAATCCAAAGTTGCAAGAGGCAGGACCAATGATTTGGAAGGTGTGTTTTTACATGAAATTTGGTAATTATGGTCTCTTTTGGTACATATTCTTAGGATATTATGCTATTTTACTTGTAACTATATATTTTTCATCTCGACCCGGTTTTCTTCACTAGAACTGGTAAAGAGTTTGCTTTGCTCTGCAATCAATGAAGAGAACCAAGATCATATACTTGCTTGAATTTGTACCCATATATCCGTGGCAACAACTATTACTAGTTAAATCTTGTTTTTGGCAGGTTAATTGAGTAGAGTATTGCTTTGCAAATAATGCACAGTTGGTCCAATTGAGTGAGAATTTTGGTGCATGTTTTCACCATACTACTTGGCATAAGACCAAGTGGCACTTGAACAGAAAATTTACTTGGTTGTGGCAAGCATACAAGTACCATAGAGAAGAAGAAGAAGAAGAAGAAAAACCTTCCTCTACTTAGATTTACTCAGAAGATTGCATGTAGTTACGAAACCATCATATTTTTTTTCCTTTTTTTCCGGGAAGAGCTGTATGCTTATTTTCAATCAGCTCAGAAGATTACATGCTAATATAGTTACCTGTCTAATCAAATACGTTCATTGAATTCTGGACTTATGTCAGATTGTAATTTCTGATGTACAATTCAAATAAGTGTTTGGTTTCGTGAAAGTTCAGTGAAACAAGATATGTTTGGCATAGCATGTCCTCAGTAGGACTTCTACCTTCATTTTTTAAATGCTCAAGAAATCACATTAGATGTGCACTGTTGGAAAGAAGAGTGATTCCTCAACATGTCATCTATTGAAGTTTAGCCAAAAAAAAAAAAATTGTTTTTGACTCTACTGAATTCCCCCATTAGTTTTTAATCATTTCTTTTCTTTTCTATCTCAGCTCTAAATGTATTTGACTCATACGTAAACTTTTGGAGCGGTCCAAAACTCACTGACTTAATTCGATGCACTTACAACTCATAAACCTATTGTAAGTCTGGAAGTATGTTTTTGATAAAGAATGTTAACATTCAGTTTCTGTTTTCATTGCAGAGACAATGATCAGGGGGTTAACAGTATTGAGTTGGGAGCGGGTTGACGTCAACTTCAGTGGAGCTATACAAAGACTTCTTGCACACAATACAATTCAGGCATGTTTCTAACTGTCTCCTAAGATCCATAATGTCCATACAGTTCAGGTTTCTGAGATTATCATGTAGTATTTGGAAATATCACTGTGTAGCGTAGCAGCCCTTGATCATGTATTTGCTACAAAAGCTCTCCTTCACATTATCTGTGCATTTGTTTTCTTTAAGACCCTGTTCTAGCATCATATTTTTCTACTTGCTTTTTCTAAGCTTATAAGACATTACTTATGGCTACAAGTTTAGTGGTGAAGATGGAGAAAATAACATGCCCATTGCCTACTTCCATTCTTGTCTGAATAGGTTAAGACTCCCTGTATTAATTCTGCTGGCGCGGATGTGATACAGCATATGATCGACAATTTTCAACTATAGATACAGTGTTGAGTTGTGTATACTGTGGTGGCAGTATGATGAGCACTTACTCTTTTATGATTTTTGTGAAAACATATGAAGGGGAAAGATATATAGGAAGGGAACAAAAGGTTGTTTCATCAATCTACAAAGCTTGGAGTCCCTTGTGTTGAATAAGGAAGAACCTGTAAAATACTTAGTGAATTTTTGACCTTTTCTTGTAATCACAGTTATTTTTGCAGCAAATTTACTAGCAGAATTTTGAGGTGTGTATGTGTAAGAATTTGGATTTCAGTTTGTAATATTTTCTTTAATTATTTCTAACTTTTTTTCTTAAATAAAATTGAATTTGGCCTATGTCATGGCTGTATGGAAAACCCTCCAAGAAAGCAACAGAGGGGCAATGGAAAGCTTTTAATTTGTATTTATTTGCAGTAAAAAAAGGAAAAGCCCACACACAAAGCTTTTTCCCTCAGGGCAGGCAGAGCTAATCAGAAGGACAAAATTGATGACCTAATCAAAATTGTACCATCTTAATGTTTGGGCTTCAACTCATGAAATATTGCATTCATGCTACCTAGGCTGGTCCACCTATTAAGTCTTATCTATGATGCTGAATATATAATAAAATGTGAATAAATGAGTGATATGTAATTCAAGGAATTAAAAAGAAATATATATATATATAATATTAACAAGAAATTAATAATGTGATGATCATATTAAACAATCAATTTTTATAATTTAAGTTTCTTGGTTGCTTCTATCACAACATGCTCTATCCCTTTCAAATGTGAAGGAACTTTTATTTTATATATTTCAAGTGAACCCAATTTTTTTTCAAAAGTGTCAAAACATACTTCTATTTTTTCCATAACATACTGAACACTCCTATTTTATCGCTCAATACTATATCAATAGTTTTCATTTGTCCTTTCAATTCAGATCACATGAATTTTTTTTCAAAACTCATATCACAACTCTACCAATGCACACACAATATCATCCATTACATACAAAATAGATTTAAAAGCAGAGTAAGAATAATCAACCTAATAATTTTCATTGAATATGAGAATAAATAATTTTATATCATTTAAAATATTTAAATTGAATCATAATTATTGCACAATCACCACACACAGGTCACACACACAAGAAACCAAAAAGAAAGTAGAAGAATCCCAAGAAGATACAAAATATGGACTACACTCTGAACTTTGCTCGCCTGCGCCTGCACCTCCTCCTCAGTCCTCATGCCCTTTCAACCCCACAACTGATGGGGATTGATAAACCCTACTCAATTACCAATCAAAATATAGTTTTATTTGGACTGCGTATCCATAAGTCAACAACGGTCATCCTTTCCAAGTTTTAGTTTACCATTTTTTATTTTTTGATTGGTGAGTTTTAGTTTACTTATTATAAGTACACTTTATGATTGTTAACTCCAAAAAAAAAAAAAAAAAAAAAAGAGGGAATAATTTAAGATTAAACTAGTTTAGAATTTCGAGTTTGGCCCAAGCGTAAAAATACCAAAACTACAATAATTAAGGTTCGCATCTTTTTTTAATTGTGCTGTTTGATCTGATTCATTCAACTCAACCTATAATTTGAAGTATTTAATCCACTGGGTCGTAAAAATCTTAAATGGCCCTATTTATCAATTATGATTTATGTTTATAGAAACTTCTATTTTATTTTTAATTACAAACTCATTTTTACTATTACTTTATTTTTCTTTAACTGCTAAACTTACGGGGTGTAAATAGATATTAAACGAATCGGATACATTATTTTCATATTCGTATTCATTTAACTTTTTAAATATTTAGATATGAATACGGATTTGACGGACATTTAAGAATGATTGTAAGCATTTTTTTTTTTTCTACAAAATTAAAATTACAAGATAAGAAAAATTGTACAAATAAAAATAAAATTAAAATCCATCAATTGTGGATCTAATCTCTAATTTAATCATCTTATTCTTTTTTTTTTCCAAATATGATCATGAATGTAATGAGCTCCGCAAAGAACGCTTTGAACGCCGTGAATCTCATTAAATTTGATTTGAAGAAATAACGTCAATTCGAGGATTTCGCATCTTAATCTCGATCAAACGCCAAAATATATGAGTTTCGCGAAGAACACCTCTAATATCATGAATTTTTTTGAATTTAATTTGAATAAAATAATGCCAATTCGAGGGCTCCACACCGTAATTCTGAATCAAATGTCATAATATAATGAGCTCCGCGAAGAACGTCGTGAATCTCCTTAAATTTGATTGAGAGAATTGCTGGATTCCTTCAAAGTTTCTCTCACTTGCTGAAATTTGTGTTGTGTGTTAAATGAGCTTTGGTCACCCCATTATATAGATGTTTGTTGGGAGACTTCTAGATTGATTGAACTTTTTTTATGATTATCTCTTTAATAAGATAATATTAGATTATCAAGAGATAATACTAGATATCAAAAAAGAATATCAGATATCAATGGATAATATCAACTATATTTAATTTGATTGGTCTATAGATATAAACACTTCATCTTTGACACTTATCAATATCTGATTTGAGTATAAAATAAATACTAGAGTATTAATTAAAATTAACTATTTATCTTTTGGAATTAAATTTAATAAATTTTCAAGAAACAAATAGAAAATTTAAATTAATATCTAGCATATTATTTTACATGTGTCACTTCTTCATTGGCCAAAAATTGATATGTCTGCAAATGCCCCCACTTCAAGACTTGGCGAAAGATGTGTCGATCATCCACGAAAGAAGCAAGGCTTAAAGTATTTGAGAATTTTTCCTTTTCTCTCCAATTTTCACATGCGCCTGCAATAAGAACATCCTTGAAGCATTCCTAAAGCTATGGTACCTAATAAAATGGTCAAGTTATAACACAATTCAAAGTAAATATCCTTTTGAGGAGGGTGTCATACACAGTTTATATTCATGCGGGTCAGGAGTAACATACATTTTAACCTCGTGTGTCAAAGATCATATTTAACTTGAATAGACATTTTATACTCGTGTGAAGAAGTTCACTTGAATTTGATTGATACTTTATACTCATGTCAATGAGTTTACTTGAGTTTGGCTTAATAGACAGTTTACACTCTTATCAAGGAGTACATTAAGGAAATTTGAATATTTAGATAGTTTATGCCCGAACCTAGGAGTCTTAATGAAAATTTAAGCTCATATCAAGGAGCCCATGGGGAGACTTTGAGTATTTAGATAGTTTATGCTCGTATCTAGGAGCTTTATTGGCAGTTTAAGTTTTTATCAAGAAGCACATGGAAAGACTTTAACTTGAGAATTTTAGATAGTTTATGCTCGTATTTGGGAGCATTGTTGACAATTTAAACTCTTATCAAGGAGTACTTGGCACTTGAAGACTTGAGCTTTAGACTTGAAGACTGGAAGATTTGAATCTTTGATTTAGAGACTTAAAAATTTGAGTGTTGGACTAGAGACTTAGAGATTTGAACCTTTCACTTGAAAACTTGGAGACTTGAGTCTTAAACTTGAAAGACATGGAGATTTGAAGACTTGATCCATTGATTTGAAGACTTTGAAACTTGGAAATTTGAATTCAGATACTTAGGAACTTGAGAAATTTAGAAAGTTTATACTCTTACTTGGGAGTATTATTGATAGTTTAGACTTTTATCAAGGAGTATTTAGAATTTGGAGATGAAAATTAATTTCCTACAGCATCTTCATCATCATCCAGCATCACTTGAGTTTTCTTGTTCATCAAAATTCATGCTCATTTCAATATTATGTGCATGCATTGCCAAATCTTCAATGGTTTTTGGTTTGATTCCTTAAAGTATGTTGCTTAGCCTCCAATGCATTCCTTGGATACACATCTCAATTGCCGAAACCTCCAACAATTGATCTTTGCAGTTAAGACTCAAAATTTTCCAGCGATTGATGTAGTCAATGACAAGTTCTTCTTTCCATTGTCAATAGTTGGTGAGTTCAATCATGCTGATTGTCATTCGAGTGTTATATAAATGATTGAGGAATTCTTGTTCAAGTTGTTCCCAACCATCGATAGAGTCTGCCTCCAAGTTAGTATACCAATCAAAAGTATCATCCTTTAATGATCGAATAAATTGCTTGACCAAATAATCTCCATATGTCCCAGCATTATTACAAGTATGAATGAAATGAGTCACGTGCAGCTTTAGGTTGCCCTTGCCATCAAATTGTTGAAAATTTGGGGACTGGTAACCAATTAGCATCTTCAAGTTGTCAATCCTTTGAGTATATAGCTAAGAGTAAATCATAGACAACCTAGAACTTCCATCAAGCATGTATTTGATAGTCTCCATGATAAACTCCTTTAATGGGTTAATAGGAACTAGTCCATCAGTGGAAACATGTAGTTCTTTATTTGTAGTCTTTTCATTTTCGACTGACTGTTTCATTGTGGATGTTTCGCCTTCGTCCTGAGCCTCAATTTGCCTCTCCACCATGCAGCTAGCATCAAGATTGTCTACTTTGTTCATCAATCTGGAGATTTAAAAGTCTCGCTCTTGGATATGCTTCGCAAGTCCTTCAATAGCCCTCGTCAAATTTGCAATTTGTTCCTCCGAGGTTATAGCACTTGTCACCATCACTGTCACTGTGTTTGAGGAATTTGATATTGAGTGGGGAATGGATGATGTAGATTCTTTCGATTCTTCCTTTGAGTCTCCACCATCTTCATTTATATTAATAAAATGCGGCAAAATCTTTTCTACAGCAAGCAAAGGAGCCACCTCTGAAGATGATTGCATCTTTTTAAACATATTTCTTGTGATGACACCAACACCTTATGCTCCAATACTTGAGGAATTTGAGGCAGTAATTTTCAATGTTGCAGTCTTGTTGGCGGCTATTTGATATTTCAATCTTGATGAAAGAAAGAAATGAGAGGTAGAGATGTCCAATTGGGCGTGCCAAAAATCTGTAAGTGCAAATTTCTTTGTCTGCAAAATTAAAATTACAAGACAAGAAAAATCATACAAATAAGAATGAAATTAAAATCTATCAATTGTGGATCTAATCTCTAATCTAATCCTCTAATTCTTCCCTTTCAAATATGATCTTGAATTTAATGAGTTCCAAAAAGAATGCCTTGAACGCCGTGGATCTCCTTAAATTTGATTTGAAGAAATAACACCAATTCGAGGGCTTCACACCTTAATCTCGAATCAAACGTCAAAATATATGACCTCCACGAAAAACACCTTGAACTTCGTGGATCTCCTTAAATTTGATTGAGAGAATTAATTGTCGTACTCCTTCAAAGTTTCTCTCACTTGCTGGAATTTGTGTTGTGTGTTGAATGAGCTTTGGTCAACCCTTTTATATAGATGTTTGACGGAAGACTTTCAGATTGATTGGACTTTTTTTATGATTATCTATTTGATAAGATAATATCAAATTATCAAGAGATAGTACCAAATATCAACAAATAATATCAAATATATCTTTGATTTGATTGGTCTATAGACATAGACACTTATTAATATTTGATTTGAGTGTAAAATAAATATTAGAGTATAATCTAAAATTAACTATTTATCTTTTGACATTAAATTTAATAAATTTCCAAGAAACAAAAAGAAATTTTAAATTAATATCTAACATATTATTTTACATGTCTCACTTCTCCATTAGCTAAAAATTGATATGTCTATAATGATATCCGAATTCGTATTGGTCGGATATAGATCGAATTCGGATATATCCGCATTCGATTGTAATTATTTAGATGCATCAATATTTGATCAAACTTATTTGTATTTGAATTATTTTTTTGATATTCATATTTGATGATAATTATTTAGATATCTATTTACAAATATCCAAATGCGTGAATTTATGAACATATAACAAATATATATTTTTAATTAATAGAAGGAATTTTATAATTTTATTAAAAAGAAAGCAATCAAACAAATAATATAATTTTTAATTAATAATTGATTATTAGTAAAAATTAATATTAATAATGGCATTTAAGTGTATTAATTATAAAATCAACTAGCAATAATTATATTGATTAACTTTATTCTTCAATTTTTTCTCTATATTACAATAAAATTTTAAATTTATTCTTTTTTCTTCCCAATTCTTCAATTATAATTTATATATATACATATATGGATTATGAAATTTTTATTAAAAAATATAAATGATATATTATTTAATAAATATATATTTAGAACGGGCATTAAATGAATTGGATATGCATTTACTATATTCGTATCTATTTATATTTGGATATCGATTAATCGAATGCAAATAATATCCCCTTTAAATAAATTCAGATCAATTTTATTTAAACGGAATATAAATGCAAACAATAAACAAATTTTTCAATATTTATTTGTAGTCCTAGTTGAATTGGGCCAACTAATTCCAACTCTGAATGGAAGAAATACTTTCAGACTACTGTAGCAGAGGGGATTGCTAACTGCTAAGCATTGTCTCCAGCAAAATACACATTTTTGCGTGGATTTGGAGGCAACTGTTGCACTTACATATCTCCACACTCCACCACTGCATTTGCCCACACCTACACCCCTAAATCACCCTACCCTAGCTCGCAATCTTTCTTGGAAATTTAATAAAATACACTTTTTTAAGATTTTCTTTCTTTTTTTTTTTAAAAAAAGAAGGAGTAAACTTTAGGAGTTCCAATACAATTTCAATTATCTCAAACAAAATTTAAATTACCCCTAAAACTAAAAATCCCATTCTTGAATTTTTTTTTTCAGGTCCTAAATATTGACATTCAAAATTAGGAACCTGCACAAAAACCAACCAATCCTAACAGTGACTATATTTATTCACAGACAGATATGGGTACATATGACATAACGAAAGCAAAATCCATGGAAAAAGAAAGCCCATAACACCCCCCCTCTCCCCAACTGATTCAGACATCATCAGTTTCTTGAGAATTATATATATACATGTAAAAATCAATCAATAAAAGAGAATTGTATTTGTCCCTCGAATTTCTGTGCGCATATAATTTGGAAAACCCTTTTTCTTGTTGGCATTCTTTTTCTCACATTCCCTCATTTGCAGCTGTCTTTCCTGTGCATAAAACAGTGCTTTTCTTTTCCCGTTTGTGGCTCATCAAACGAGGATCCAAAAGGTCCTTCCCTTTTCGGGTCCTTTCTCAAGTTGTTTTCTCAGTTGATCTTTTGCAGAAGTCCCTTTTGTCTTGTAAGTTCAATCATTCTACTAAAAGAATGCACCAATCCCCTTTTTTTTTTCTTTGCCAAAAAACAGCCCTTTAAAGAAGCTTCTTTCTTTTCTTTTCACTTTGCTTGTCCAGAATTAATTTGAACTTTTCAGTTCTCCAATTCTTGCTTGCAGCTGACCTTCTGTTTACCCCTCCCTTAAAAACTCAATGGCCTGCAAGAAAATAAACTGCATAATTCTCCACAGAAATAGACACCTGATGATTATTTGTCTGCTGGCCTTGGAATTCTTACTCTTAACAACCTTAACTCCTATGGCTCAAGGTAAGGAAAAATTCTTGCCAGATATTCCCAATTTCTGTCAAACTATGCATCCATCAAGCATATTGGACTGACATTTTTCTTTTTCCTATTTCTCTCCATTTTTTGGCATTTTTTTCAGGTAGAGAATTCCCCAAGCACTCTGATGCCATTATGGTAAGGTTTCTTGGCATTTCTTTTCTCTTCTTCATACTCAAATTCTCCTCCAAACTGGGAGCTACTCTTACAGTATCTTGTTTGGATGCAGAGGAGAAATCAAGAAAAGGCAGTGAATATGAGATTAGTGATAGGATCAAAACCTCCAAGATGTGATGAAAGGTGCAAGTCTTGTGGGCATTGTGAGGCAGTTCAGGTTCCCATTGTGCCCACCAAGAAATTCCCTATTCAAAGAGCCAAAAGCGGCCTTTTTTATGCAACCCCAAGAATTGCATATTCCAGAGGAGACGACATTTCAAGCTACAAGCCCATGTGTTGGAAGTGTAAATGTGGAGACTTTATTTTCAACCCTTGGTAAATAAATAAATAATGGAGAGGAAAGCCCAGCTTTTTTGTCTTTAATTTGAAAAGGGCTATTTATTTGCTTCAATTGTCAATATGTTTTTCTAATGAAATTCTTAATTTAGTTAGTCCACTATTTGCACAGAGGTAAAATTATGTTTCTGTAGTGTAATTCAATTTCGTGGTAGTTTTCTTTCTTTCTTCTTTTTTTTTTTTTTTCTTTTTCTTTTCTTTCTTTTCTTTGTGCCTATGCCAATTTTTGAAAATTTTTGAATCTTATTTTGTTGAATCCACTCATATTCATTGGACTATATAAAAATTATAATTCCTAAGAGATTTATATAGAATATAAAACATACATGGTTCGATAGTTATAGTGCATTTAGCACAAAGACCGTATAACTCCACGCTAATTTGACTTGTTTACCCACATGAGCACTAATGAGCTCTAATTCGAGACAATATCTAACTTAACTAATTTTAAATAAATTATATTAGTTTATAAAAGTGATATGTCTTGCCATAATATTATTGGCCAATGAAACTGAACAAATACTGTTATTTCAACATTAATTATTACTTCAACGCTGCATTTATTAGTGTAAATATATTTTGCGATAATATTTGCCACTATCAATATATTTTTGAAAAAGTAACAAA
This sequence comes from Jacaranda mimosifolia, assembly GCA_018894105.1. Classification (NCBI taxonomy): domain Eukaryota; kingdom Viridiplantae; phylum Streptophyta; class Magnoliopsida; order Lamiales; family Bignoniaceae; genus Jacaranda; species Jacaranda mimosifolia. The sequence continues at coordinate 9,044,064 of CM032123.1, forward strand.
TTTGACATGCAAGTGATTTATTATTAAAAAATTAAAAACAAAAAATTGGATAGTATTAATCAAATCAAAATGGACAAAGAACAATTTCTATTTTCAAAAATGAAAAGTTTCAAAAAGGTTACGAATAATTTTGATTTTCTATCAATATCAAAAGTCAAATGATCTAGGTCAAATTCATTTTTATAATTAGGAATTGCAGTTGAAATACTAATTTGATGATGCACGAAAATGAATTGGGATTCTTTTTAGTAAAATGTTTTGGACTTCTATTTTTGGAACGTGCTTGTATAGAATTAAAACTTGAGTTTGGTAATGATTGCTTAGATATGTTTTTTGACTTTGAGAATTAGTATTAATTTGATTAAGTTATTACGGGCTTAGGTTCATTTGAATTGGATGCGCATTTTGGTAGACTTAATTTATTGACCCTTTTCTTATTTATTAATTTAATTAATTAATTAATTAAGCATTTTATTTGCTTTTTACTACCTTATAATCTTATTTTTTTCCATATCAGAGTTGTAGGACAATATTGAAGAACACTAAGGTACAAAAGTAATTTTGCAATTTGGTTGAAAAATTAGGGGAGTGAGAAAAAAAATAAAAAATCGTACGATGTCATATTTGAGGAAGAATAACGAATAGTTTTATTTTCATTTTGTTTGATTAGATTGGTCCAATCACAAAAAGGTGCCAACAACATAACCCAATATAGAGGCCTGATTGTACTGTATGGCCCAATTGATGAATATCTGTGTGTGCATTCACCAGTTTGAAGGTTTAAAAATCTTTGTGACGCTTAAATCAATTGTTTTTGGACGAAAATATCAAATAGGACAGGTTATTTAATGAGAGATTGATTTTTTTAAAAGTTCTTTGTGGAGTTAGATTCTATTAATAAAATAAAAAAAAATCAGGTAAAATGTTGACATTGTCAGGGTTGAAGAAAACATATTTCAAAATTTTCTTTTATGCAATTGAGTATCATGTTAAGAAAAAGGAAAATGAAATACATAAATTAATAAAATATCTCTTTTAGTAATATTTGTACAAACATTTTCTTTGTGTTTTTCCTTCTAACCAAACAAAGTGAAAAAAATTAGTACTTTCCTCACTAAAATTCAATAATTCGAGCGGTTATAGCATGGTAGATAATGATTTGCAATTTTAGTAAAATCGATAAATCCTAAAGTAGGGAGGAAACAGGTGGCCAATAAAAAGATTCTATTTTTTTTTTCCAGAATACCATTATGAGAATTGAGGAGGAAATCTGAATAAAATCAAACAACTCATATAAAGTCCACACAAAATAGTGCAATATTGGATAAAAGGATTGATTCTGTTATTTCTCCTTTTAGGTTACATACTCTACTTTGTAATTTACTCTATTTAACACATAATTGCAAGTCCAATGCGTGCTGTAAAGTGTAAACTGGTTGTCATTATTGGGAGGCAGTTGCAGCTGCAGCTGCAGCTGCAACAGAGGCCCAATAGATAAACCCCATCTGCCAACATAGATTTAATGCATTCTTGCTTTCTCCATCTCAGCAGTCGGCAGCATCACAACCCATACTTCCCACCCCCCCACGCCCCCACCCCACCCCTCACACACCAAAGGTGTACTGTGTGTTCTGATGCAACCATTTTCTTGAGCTGCTGTGCAACCAGTTCTCATTTAAAGCACACCATTATATTATATTATGTCAGTTAATGTATGAACTCCAAGAGCAACTGTATCTGCTGGCTTCACTAGATGGGTATGGTTTCTTCCAATCATTTTATGTCCACACATTTGCTGGTCATGATGTAAAGGGTTCTTGGATTTACTACTTCCCATCTGTGAGTTTCTTGCAGTTTATACACGAGAACTGTTTCTTGAGGATGATTCTTGTGCTACTTGTGAATATTTACTTGTTAGACAGCCTATTGCCAAAGTGGATTATGTAATCTGAGTTTTAAAACTTTAGATCTTCACGAATTCTTCACATAATTATATCCATGTATGTTTTTCCGACCAGATTGAGTTTGTTACACGAGGAAGCTGTCTGAAACTGATGATGCTGAAGCAGTCGTCCAGTAGGAATCTGAGGGCTAAAAGTCTAAAGGTAAAGCATGCCCTTTGGATGTTTGTACTACTTGCCATTTGCCTATGGTTCCTTTATGAAGTCAAGCAATCGTATAGCAAGAAGAGCGGATTGGAGGAGAGGGAGCCTAGACAAGTATCTGAAAATGGACAAAATGAGTATCAAATATTGAGAATGGGGAGAAAGGACTTGAAACCCCGACTGGATCATGAAGTTGCTGCAGAGTTTGAAAAGGAAGATGTGGAATTGGAGGAGGACGAAGGGAAAGTAAGAGAGAACGAGGGAGAAGAGAGTATAGATCGGGATGAAGAGATGGATGCAGCTGGGGATAAAGCAATTAAGACTGAAGAAGATCAGTTGCAGGATTTGATTGATGAAGATGACAAGGATGGATAGAGAGAGATATAAAGAGAAAAATGTAAACATTATGGTATGTATGTATGTTGATATAGTTAATGATAGTGTTTTGAAGCATTTAAGGAATTGGAGCAGATAGATCAAAGATGCATTCTGAGAAGAAGAATCCTGTCCGTTGAGGCAATCGTTTTCAGTTTTTTCTAGGGACGATGCAGAACTGAACTCAGAGGATGCTGCAGATTGAAAGAAATAGGATAGTAATATGTAGAGAGATTAAGGAATAAGTTCAGAATTGCACAGTTTGGAGATCATCCAAACATGATATATGATGTAGAAATATATGGATATAAGCCATTGTAGAATAGTTTTAGCTAAAAGTTTGAGGTATTTTAACAGAAAGTGGTGTAAAATCTGAGTGTGTTGCAATAAAAGGATTCTTGGCACTATTAAGGAATCAGAAACTTTTTTATATATAGAGTTTTTTGTCCCTATAGGCTATAGTAGTGTGGTGATCAAACAAGTTGATCTTTATAGCATTTTATTCTTTGTTCCCATTTATGAAAAGAAATGCACTGATCACCCATAATTGTGCAACAAATATCTTCGTCGGTAGATTTTATTGGCCTAACCATAAAACTTGGTGTGAGGTTATTAAAGGAATATCTTTTCCATGTAAATATATAGTATTCCAACCATATTTTTATTTCAATGAATGTCAGAAATCATTAGTAGGTAATTTCATAAAGTCTACAAAACAATAATAATATTAAAAAATGATTAGAACAAAATGGGCCAGGGGTTTCTATCTTTTGTGGTAATAATTATGAAAGGCAAGAAGAAACCACAACCATAATGGCTCCTCTGAACATAATTATAAAAATTCGCATTTATGCTAAAATGTTCATATTGAAACATGGCGGTGGTTACCACGATCGTACTAAATCGCCGAAAAAAATATATGGCATAAAATCTATCACTACTTATAATAGAGAATTTTTGAAGCAAAATTTATACTTTCATTTAGAGGCGCACATAAACCCATTCAACTCAACTCAGTCCACCCAAATCAAATCATGGGTTTCACATTTATTATCAGAATTGAAAATCATGCAGTATTAAAATCACCACTTTCATATTAAATGGCAGATTCAATATTTAAAATTTGCCTTATCCGCAACCTGACCCAATGTATACATTCATAAATAGTTAAATACAAACATAAGTAGATACATACATACACACATGCACATAGATATAATAGCTATGATTACACAAAATGCTCTTATATTTATTTTCTTCTGCCATAATTTTTTTTTTCCTCCCTCTTCCCCGATTATGATATAAAGTGGGTTAGAGTAAGTTATATCAGTTTAAAAGTTCCCCAGTAGCTTCCCCTTATCCTGTGGGTTCCTTCCTAAATATTCAATTTCTCTGTTTTATTTTATTTAAATTTCAGCAAACTAGTTCTTTAATTTTTTTAATACTAATATATATATATATATATATATAAATTTGATTTGCAACTGTAGATAAGTTTAAGCTGTGAGACAATATAATTAATCTATGTACTACCCCATCAATCCAACCGCTAAATAATTGGAACCAAACCAACCCCAGATATGAAACTCATAGTGTTAGATTTGTCCATAAATAGTCAAGTTAATGAAAAGTAAGCAGATCAAATCTGCAGCACATCAAAACTATCAGGTTGAAAATTGAAGGGCTGCACAGCATCTATATAGTTAGACAAGACGGAAGATAAATATAATCTGGATTAATAGACTCCTAGAGTTCACATAGCCCTCTTCTGAAACCCCCAGATACACATCAGAAAACAATCGATGCAAGCGTCGGGTATAAAAGTTAGTGCGTTGTGATTTTAAAAGACAAAAGAACAGTTAAAATCATCTTCAGGGGTTCTGAAAAAACTGCGACAAGCAAAAGAAGGTAACTCGAATAAGCACGTACTCATAGCTCAAGGAAACTTGAAACCATGATGAAGAGATTCTTTTATAAGTCCGTGGCAAATGCTTGCTGAGCCCCCAAGTTATACATGCCTTCATTCAAGCAAGATTGGTAGAGGACAGCTCAAAAAGATGTCCACAAATTCTTCTGCTTCAAAGAAGCATAATGATGTCACTTTTACACATGTTTACTCTTGACCGGTTGATGTGAATTCCACTGCAAAAACATCCATATAATGGATGTGCCTGGAAATAATTTAATAACATTTTAAACGAATGTGGCAGCGATGAAGAGGCTAATCATATATCCAGAACACAATCAAGTATAGTTTGCACCAGGAAATAGAAAATTCAAATATAACAACATAAATGTTGCACCTGGGCCTGACATAAGAATCCAGAATGATAATTGAACTTGAAGCAACTAATGCATCTGAACTAGAGCAGAAAAAGAAAACAATGCAGAACCACAGGCTGTTGTATGATGTAGATGGACGGTTATCCACATTGCAAAGTGCAAACCAACCTAGCTTTGGTGTTCAGAGGGATGTCTGATAGTGTGCACATGCGTGAGTGCATGGATATGTATGAATATAAATGTGATTGTGGCGTCTGCTCCACAAATTTAAACATGTGAGTAATCATATGTTCGACAATGATGCTACTGAAACCTCAAAAAGTTAAGAGATAATATTTGTTAAAATTTGGATGAAAACAGATATTTTAGACTACTGAGAATAGAGAACAAGGTAGCGTAGTCTAAATTGCAACAATGTACAGAAAAAGATAACTATTTTAACACTAGCCAAGATCTTTATATTTCCAAGGAAGAAGAACTGCTATGCCATTTGTTATCTTGAGAAACACAGATTCTACCATAGATTTTGCAGTCCATTAAAGTGCAAATAACATTACATGATCTACTTAGATAAAACATAGGAATCACCAGCAAGAAACCAGAAAAAGATAACATGTGATATCCAAATGAGAAGAGGTAATAATTGCATATAATATCCAAATAGGAAGTGGTGATAGAAAATGAATTATATGCAACAGTTATTTATTTGCAGCAGCATTACCTGCAAAAATGCCAACCGTTGTCAGATTTCCAATAGCCATCGTTTGATAAATCAGATACTCAGTCAAGAAATGGCCAAAAGCATAGATGAAAGATAGGAAAGTGGCCAAATATAAAGGCTTGTTGTCAAGGTTGAAAGCACAAAGAAAGCAAAGAGTGCAGGTCAAAAGCGTCCAAACTCCAAATGTCCGTCCATGAACTTCAGTCACTGCAATATGACATATGACATATATAACTATGAACATCCTCGCTAGAAAATAGTCAAGCACGTACAATTTACTAAATTGAAGTGAAGAGATGCAGAGCATACTCCATACTCCATAAGAAAACAACTATTACATGGGCATACTTATCTAGAGTTTTATGCCAAATCCCCCCTAGAAGAAATTCCAGCTAAGAGCACATTTGTATTTATTGTTTAGCGTAACTGTATTACTAGTGCAAGATTCATGTGGTATATAAAAATAAAAACATACCAGGAGAAGCTATAAGAGTAGAAGAACTATCCCAACATCACCGATAGCTAGTTTAATGCATGAACCAATTGTGGTGACAACAGTCAACCTAACATGGTAAAATCCTTAACGCCCACTCATGCTAATTCAGTCATATGAAACCATTTTATAGAGATGTTCACCTCCCCAAAATATCTCTCTCCTAAATCTACTCTATAACCAAGAGATTAATCAGTTCTACTAGCCACTAGCCTTCTCTATGTTCCAGCTTTTAAAGTTAAAATTTCACATTCTAAATGAAAAAAAAAAAAAAATAGTTTTGCTACATGATACATTTACAGAACCTAATCTCAACGGCACTAAATAGCTTCACCAATAAAATCTGTTCATGACAAAAAATAAAATTTTCAAGATTAAATTTAAAAAAAATGAAAAATTGTCGAGTAAAACTGCTATTAAGTCCATTAAGGAACCAGCGAAACAAGAAGAACCAGAAATTGCTTTCAAGCAGAGGTAACAAGAGAAAAACTTCACTAACACATTACTGAACATTATAATCCAGCAGCCATACTTCATGATTATAGTTATCCTCTACGTTTACTACACAACCATCCTAATTCTAAATCAAATCTTGACTAATAATTGCAAATGAATATTTAGGCAATTTTCCAGCTGTAATGACAAACTTGCAAAGTGAATGCTGGAAGAACTAGATTTCAATGGAAAAAAGAATATCCGAACCAATTCAAGATTAGGTACATAAAGCTACCATCAAATTCCACTTGGTGAATTTTCTACTTATTTCTTGAGAATAGATTCATTTGCCTATGTCTGCAGCAAAAATCTGCGAAATCGAGCCCTATGTGCATAACAAAATTTAAGAACAAATCCTTCTTTCCTATTGCCAAATGAAGGCACCAACTTTTTAGTAGCAATGAATACAATATTCACGACATAAGACGAACTTTAAGGGATTTCCATATCGATTTGGATCAAATCAAACAATAAAACACACATCACGAAAAAGGGATGCTTTGATTCAATGCTAACATGGGTTCGGTTCAGTAAATTTGAGTAAACATGGGCTGCATCGCCGTACATCGTATGTAGTATACGTAATAAATTAAGCAAATGGAAATGGTTGAAGGAATGAAGGAGCATATATACTGGTGGTTTGGGAGAAAACGGCGAGGCGTAGAGCCCAAATGTCGAAGAACCCGAACCAAACAGATGCTAATCGGAGTGCACCCACTAGCATCAGCCACCATCCTAGTAACTTCATCTTCACTCCGGCGCCTTCACACACTGCCAGTCTGTTTCTCTGGCTGATGTGTTGGTTTTAAACGGGAATAACTCTCTTTTGTTAATATAATGACAATATAAGGGCCGGATTACAAATTCTGAAAAGTTGTTCTATTAGGAAACTAGTACTTAACACTTTGGGCCTGTTTGTTTGTTAGTTAGTTTTTTTTTTTTTTTTTTTTGTGGTTGGGCAGGGTGCCGGGGGGGGGGGGGGGGGGGGTGTAACTCATTTTCATTTTATATTGAAAATGAAAATAAAGAGCTACTAACTTCTCTCTCATTTTCACAGGTATTGTCATTTTTAAAATATTCTTCCAAACAAATTTTTATAGGTCGTTTGAATTTATTTTCTGGAGGCATTTTCATTTTATGTTGAAAAGAAATAGTGAAAAGTTAGTTATAAAAGTATTTTTAAAAATAAAATATTGTTTAGATGTTTTGTTTAAAATATAATGATTATGTAGGGTTGAAAATGAGTTGTATTTAAAAAATGTGGTGTTTTTGTATTAAAAATATGCAAATATGAGTAAGAGAAAATAAAAAGTGATGAAAAGTGAAAATGAAAAGAAAGTATAAGAGTTTGTCTGGAAGAATATTTTGAGAATAAAAATATCTATAAAAATGGGGGTGATATAGGATGGCCCACAGTGGCCCAAATCAGCGAGGCCCAACACCCAGTCAACAGCACAGGACCCAAACGACTCGTCAACCTTGTTCGACCAATCCACAAGGCGCTCCATGGCCCTCGAAGCCGCTCGACCATATCGACCCCTATTCTCGTCGATTCTAAAGTCGAACCCTGCACAGTACTCTGCCACCGCATTAAATGCGTTGACTGGCAGCACGCCTCCGCATTAATGGCGCATGCCCTCCCCTCACCGTCTGACACAGCAGACGCAGCAACAGTGTACCATCTTGTCCTACAGCATAAAAGGACATCCAGCTGGCAATATTCAAACGGGGGAATTGACCAATTATTCCCGGTAGGAGGCTGGAGGTCCCTGGGGTAAGCCAAGAGCTTCCCTGACATTTCCTACAAGGGGAAGAATATAAAAACCCCTCAACCCTGCCTCTCACAGGTATGCACTCATACACTCAAAAGCCCATACATTCCGCTGCTCGATTAAAGAGGTCGAATATATACTGACTTGAGCGTCGGAGGGCCTAAGCCGAGGGCCACTCAGCTAGCCTAACATTTGCTGTGATTGTAGGATTCCAATCCCAAACCAATCTAGAAGATCAATACCCCGAATCCGTATCCATCATCGAAATCGAACCCTCATCAGGGGGAGAAGTTGATGGCTCTTTGATTTAATTTTTAGCAGAAAATAAAAATGGATCCACAAAATAAAAACAAACGAGCCCTTACACTCTTTCTCCATTTTCACTTTTCATTTTCTCCTACTTATATTTTGCACGATTTTTAATATAAACACTATATTTTTTAAATAAAACATATTTTCAATCCCACATAATTATTACATTTTAAACAAAACATCCAAATGATATTTTATTTTCAAAAATATTTTTATAACTAATTTTTCACTATTCTTTTTTACCAAAAAATAAAAATACATCTAGAAAATAAATCCAAATGACCTATTAATAAAATACTAGCATCTCTGCACATTCTAATGCGTGTGCTAAATTTTTTAGATAATAAGGATATTTATTTAGTTTTTACATAAAATTATTATTTTAATAATTTAAATATATTTATTTAATTTCTTATATAAATAAATAAATAATTATGATAAAATAATAATAGTGGAGTAGAGGTTTAGTGGATTGTAGAGGTAGTTAAGGCATAAATGTAATAAAAAAATAAAAATATAGAGCATAATGTGTATATTATTTGAAAACACACCAAAAAGAGATTAAATGTTTTATTAATAATATAGATTTAATGAAAAAGGAAAAAGAAAAAGAAAAGACAAAATCATAAAGAGTCACTAGTCACACCTGACTAAGACCATTTTAAATGGCCTATTTAATTGTGATGGACTCAAACCCACCAAAAACTTAATTATTATAAATAATTATCAATTTTCACAGTAAAAAAAAATATTTAAGCACTTATTTTTTAGACTCAAGCATTGTATCTATACGAGCATGTTCTTGAAATAAAAGCCTAATTTTTAATAATTTACAAAACAGACCCTGACTTCAATTCCATATAACATCATAATAAAAATTTAGAGAATTTTTAGTTAAATTTATTTTTAAAAAATTATAACCTTTAATATTTTACAATGTACTTTTAAAAATTATAAGATACTAAATTTTATTTTAAAAATAATAGTTATTATTTGATAAATAAAATCAAAGAGCTTATAATAGTTAGCAATGATAATTTTATAACTAACATGATCAAAATTAATTAAAATTATCAAAATTCTAAATAAGTTAAAAATTACTATATTTTGAAGAATTTATAAAATTTTGACATTTTATTTGCGACTCTGTAAGCTCATTTTAAGATATTTTATATGGTCTTAAATATCTCAAAAAAATATTAATTTTAAACGAAGGACCACCCAGTTCACTCTTAATAAAGGATGAACTCAACAACGCCACATTGGTTACATGCATGCTACAATCTTGCCTCTTCTTTTTATGAAAATAGCACTTTATCATCTTTGATATTTTGATCACTTATTGTACGATGGTTAATAATAATATATGGTGAGGGTTTTTAAAATCGACACTAGCCCAAAAGTTAACCACTAGGTAGAGATGTTAATGGATCAGATTTAATCCAAGTTCGATCTGAATTTTAAGATTTTTATTCAATTGATCAAATTCAATTATAAATATTCAAAGTCCAAATTAAGTGGATCGAATATGGAATTAAGAAATTCAATCCGTTAAAGATCCGAATTTGAACTTTAATATTTTTTATTAAATTAATACTCTTATATATAATATTAATAAAGATTTTAAAATAAAATATATATTATATTGACATAATATCTATATTAACGCCTATATTATACTATTAATGTTAAGTCTTTAACCTAAAAAATAAGAGAGATATTGATAAAATATCAAATATAATAACATATAATAGTTCATCTATGCATTAATATAATGTGAAATAGGAATTTAATATTCAAATATTTAATTTTTGAATTAATATATAATAAAAAATTGTTAAAAATTCAAATATGACATATATTTACTTTATAAATACAATATTTTTATAAAATTCAAAATAATAATAATAAATCGGGTTGGATTTTTTAATCAAAATTTGAATATCCATCGGATTCGGATATAGTACTAACTAACAAAGATCCTATAGAATTTTAGATCGGATTCGGATATGATTTTGATAATCAGATTCAGGTTCAAATATGACAGATTCAATCCAAATCTGACCCGTTGACAGCCCCACCACCAGGGAGTTAATTAGTATTACTATAAAGTTTCTAGAAGGGCCCTTCAAAATAATTTAAAGTACGATATATATATATATATAACACGAAAATTCATGATTAAACATTTGATAACTTTAATTTATAAAAATGCATCACATGATACGCAAGACAGTATAATTATAAAAGTTTTGTATCTCACTTGAAGACAACGAATTGACATCTCACTTAATCTCCCACTACTACTAATAATAAAATGTCATCGTTTAAGTAACATATAGTGCAAGGACAAAAATAGCATCAAAACATTAGAAGACTCATTACTTCAACTAACCCCCCTGTTCCTTGAACAGATTTTTTAGTTGTTGCTTAGAATCAACCAAAGCATCAACAGCCTAGTTGCTCTGCTTCTACTGAGGAAGAATTTTGTGAGTTATATCAATAAAACATAAGCAATTTCGAATCTGTTGTTGATCAGGCAACATTCGAATTTAAACTGAGGAAAAAGGATTTGCAGTCCCTCGCCTTACCATCTGACCATATCACCAAAATAAATAAATGCAAATTTTCCCACATCATAGAGTTAGAGCTCCTAGAATATGGCTTTCTTGGGGCTTTTCAATTTGATTGTATCGAAAAGCCGAATGAATTAAGATTTTCCTATTGATCCCCTTCCAATTTGTTAGAATGTGTTACTTGAACGAAACTAAATCTTGTGGAATCATACTTCCCACCTTGAAAATGAGAAAATATACTACAAAGAAGATATACCTTGAAAATGAGAGTTGAATATAAAAACAAATGGCGCCCTAGTATCTTTTGTTTTTTATCAATAAAAAGAATAAATTCTTTTTCTTTTTTGAATTTGATAAGGTAAACAGAAGATGAGCACGCATTAAAAGTAAATAAAAAATAGAACATTACTATGATAATATATTTTGAATAAGTGTGATATTGTGAACTATTATTTAATTTAACAAACCAAAGTTACAATTAACAAGTCTTTTAGCATGGATCTTAAAAAATATTCAACAAGGTATGAATGAATAATGACATAAATAAGAAAATAATCATAAATTGATTGACATCTTCAAGACAAATCATTTTTAATATGCTGGATTGATACACCAATTGAAAAAAATTTGATTGAACAAATGTATCTTATTCCTCCGTTGTCTTGTTTGCTTGGAATGATGTGATTAGAAGTGATACATAAGCAAATGATACATTTTAAGCCCATTAGGATAGAATATTTTAATTTTATGTTTGGTTGGTATGATTAGTATATAAATAAATTAAAATATAATATATAAATTTACTATTATATCCTTTATATTTTTTAATAAGTTTTTCATAATTTTCTCATTCTTTCCCATTTTTAGAATCATGGTTTAATTGAAAATAAGATAAAAAATAGACCTTATTAAATCTTTATAATTCTTATCACACCTAATCAAGCCTTCCCCCCCTTGATCCATTTTCCAAAAGCAACAATAAATAATGTAGGGCCTAGAATTTATCAAGGACTTTTATCAATTGAAGCAAACATTAGAAGATGCTTGATTAGGTATGTATCACACCTAATCAAGCCAAGCAAACAAGGTCCAAATGTATAAGCTTCATTCTTATTTTAAGTGCAACAGAAATATCCATTGAGAAAAAAAAACCTCCCAAGGTCTACTCGGCTTCTATACCCAACATCAATTCCAATTATTCAAGGCCAACTCATTTTTCTTCTCTCTCTCTCTCATCGAAGTGTAGAATTTCTCATCACCATCTTTCACAACTTATTTCATCTAGGGTGGCAATTTGAGTCGTTGGGATTGAGTTGAAGTGGAGATATATTATTAATTTCTTCATCCCACCTCAACTCAACTTGGTGATAATTTGAAAATGTTCATTCATAACCCAACTTAATTTGAATCAGGACAAGTTTGGGACCAAATCGGACCGCTAATTTCCAACCCGACATAAATTCCCCTCTTTGGAATATATCCCCCACCCACCCTTTTGGAATATCTCCTCTCATTCACCTCCAGTCCACCAGTAGATTATCTCATACAACCATAAAATGATAGTAATGAGTGAATATTCTGTCTGATCAAATTTTAGCACACAATTTAGAATTTCTTAGAGCACAAATAAATTTAAGGCTCCCATGCTTAAATTGCTATTACAAATTGGGGTAGGGGTGTAAACGAGTCGATCTTGAATCTAGTAAGGTCAAGCTCGGTTTGTTAAATAGACAAAGACTTGGGTCAGATTGGGTAAGCCTTATCAAGCTCGGCTCGTTATAGGGAAGCAGAAGAGTTTGATTCGAATAAGTTCGAGTTCATTTAGGTTTAAAATAAAATTTATAATTATATACTTTCCAAAAAAATTTGTTATTTTCTTAAAAGTAACAAACTATATATACAAAATATAAAAAAGCTTATTTAGATTTGCGAGTTTTTCGAATTGAATATTATTGAGTTTGGCCCAACTTGTTTAATTGACGACTTCTAACTATTCGCGAATTGTTTCATCTCGTTTACACCCCTAAATTGGGACCACCGAAAGATTATATAACTTATGTCAATGTTGATAATCCTAGCTAGCTAGATTTTTTTTAAAAATTTCCTGTTTTATTTTACATATTTGATTATGCCTTAAGATGTAGCATTGCATTAAGTAACGGAGCTTTTTAATTGCCTTGATGGGGACACCCATCAATTCCCCCCATAAGTTAATTATTTGAAACCCAACAAGAGTAATTAATTAATTGTTTGAGAAATTATAACTAAAGTTTAAAATCCTTATCAATGAGAGTAATTAACTAATCCACTACTAGCTCAACCAGAGGCAGGAGTGTCAATTCGTGCGGGTTGGGTGGATTCGAATTGGGTTGAGGTGGGGGTGTAACATAAAAATACCAAACTCAAATCCAACCCAACTTGATATTAAACCCAAAAGGTCCAATCCTAACCTGACCCATAAAATTTCGTGTCAGGTTTAGGTTGACTTGATTTTTAGACAAGTCATGACCCAACAACCTGATAAACCCGACCTGACCCAACCCAACCTCATCTATTTATTTTATTTTTCATATTTATAAATTCCAATATCATAATTGTGTAGAAATTTGATCTACAATAAAATCTAAAATTGGCCACAATAATTAAGGTCTAAGAAACACAATAGCTTGTCATGTCCATGAGTACTCCAAATACAAAAAAAATAACAAACCATTATTCAATTAACAATTTTGATGACAACCATCAAATGATCAAAATGCATAATTAACTACAAAATAGTAGAAATTAAAGCCGAAAGATAAAAACATATCGAATTCAATTGTCTTTGAATCGGAAGAATGTAAGTGTTATTACTTATTTGTTAATAATGTTATTGTAATTTATAAATTGTAAGAATTTTCAAAATTTAGATTTTTGGATATATATATATATATGTATTATTTATATTTTATTTGAATTAGTTAATCTGGGCAGGGTTGGGTCAGGTTTATTGGATTATTGGGTCACCACTTATTTTTTCAGGTTACGTGGGTTGGTCCGAAAACAACCCAACCTTATTTTTTTTCTAGAGTCATTTTTATTTTCGGGTCTGACCCAATTTGACCCAAATCCAAATCTGATTTTTTTCAAGTGGATCATTGTTTTGTCATCGAATTGAGTTTGATTTTGACACTCTTAACCAGAAAACAATATTGTTCCATGTCAGAGTAAAGCTAATGCCACCCCCCCCCCCCCCCCACCACCACTTCCACATGGACCAATTCTTAAACCATTTACAGCTATCTTCCATATTTAGGACATTTGACCATTCCTAAAGTCCAAACTAATAACTTATTATATACTTGTAGTGTTCAACCCCAGCGTGCACGCACATCCCTCACCCAATTGGCCAATTCAACATCCCATCCCATGCCATATTGCTATAATCTTTCTAATTTGTTATATTATTATTATTGTATGAATAACAGTGGGGACCCCAGTCAATATATCAGTTTTCTTTAGGCATACCTATAAAAATCTCTAGTTTTATAAAATGTCTAATTTAAAATATAATTTTTATGTTACTACCCTATATGTCAAATTTTCAAGTTCAAAATTAAGATTTTTTTTTGGGGGGGGTGGGGTAATGGTGGTTGGATGAGGAAATATGAATGGAGTAGGGTTGTATGAATTTAAAATTTTTATAATCTTTTTGCACCCAAATTATGGCAAAAGAGTAATTAAACAAACTACCGTCTCTATTCTATTAACCCAAAATTGAATTTAAAGAATGTTTGAGTCAATTTATAAGATTTCTTGGAATTAATTTAGCCAAAGCCAAATGTTGCATAGTTGCATATCATCATATATTTACAAAAAGGACTATCAACCAATTACAAAAATCAAACTCCATTCCGTCTTAAGATTGAATCTTCTACTCTAAGAGAAGGAAAATCGTCACTACATTCAATAATATACCAATTGAAGTTTTCTTTTTTCTTAGCTGTTGAAGCATTTTGCCCATCCACAACAGGCTATATTCTATAAGACAAGAAAATATATCAATCAAACGATAATTAAGTTAAAAACATTTAACTCATTACACTTTTACACTGTAATTCTTACTGTACTTCAGAAAAAAAAAAAAAAAAGAGTATGAACTGGGTTTTACAAAAATCATCCAAAAAACAAAAACAAGAAAAACACTCTTGACAAGAACAATGGTACCACTTGACAATCCACACACTAAAAAAACACAGCGTGCCTTCCCTGTCAACATAACCCCTCCACCTGTCTTTCCAAACTTCATCTGTACATTAATCCTATTTTTTGTTAGTTCTAAAACTATCCCGGCCCCAATCAGTCCAGTCCAGTGATAATAGAATTCAAAACCCATCACCACTGCCAAATTCTTCATTTTTTCACCACTCACAGGAATAGATAAAAAAAGAAAAAGAAAAAGAAAAAGCATAAAAACAAGAGGTTAATTGTCGCGGGATGAGAAAATTGATCAGAAGGGTAAATCCTGAGGAGGGCACAATTCCTTCCGGAGCTTATGAGAGAAAAGCCTGCAAGCGTCCATGCTCAAGTCCAGTGCCGCTGATAATGCCACAAAAACCGCGGCGTCCTCCGTGCAGTTCACGTGCTGCACGCTCACCTCCACCAGAGGTGCTGCCTTCTTCCCACGGCTGCTCCCCTCGCCTTCCACACGAGCCGACATGACAAACCCTCTGTACATGCAGTAAGGCCACAGCCCGTATCCAAAATCCCCACTGCTGCGGGGGCTGCAGCCAGGGGAAGCTGCAGCGCTTCTTGGCGTCCCTGCTGGAGTCCCATTCCCATTGCCGTTTAAGTCTATAACGAATTTCCCTCCCTTGCTGCAGTTAAGGGTCGACTCTGCTAAGACAATGCCTGCAGATGCTGCCGAGTCTGGAATTAGTTCGAACCGGTAGCCCAGACCATCGCTCGCCCCACGCTCGCGCCAGGCCTCTAGGCGGCCCCAGGGCTTCCAGGTCCCATCTCCAGGGCGGAGAATGAGCCAGCAACCGGGGTTGGACCGGCTAACCCTGTCCGAACCGGGCGACGCTACAAACGGCGTCACCATCGAGGCAGCAGCAACAGGCGAACCAGAGAGATCGTGGATTGTGATGGACCATCCTTTTCTTTCTTTTCCCGGCCTTTCTCTTTCACTCCCAAACGAACTTAACCAACTTCTTGCGCCACTACTGTAATCCGATGGTAAAGACCTGTCAATTATAAAGAAATTGTAAAGCTCACTCCAAGTATAATCAAAATATGATTTAAAAGCCTTTAAGCAAAGCAAAGAATGGGCTTTACTCAAATATCAATACATTACAGTATTCAGATAGTAATCGGAGTGTGACTCGGAAGATTATTGATTCCAAAATCCAGACAGTATTTCCAATTATGACTATCGAAACCACTTTCCTTAACTTTTAATATCCCAATTCAAATTGTAAAGTGATGTGGATTCCAGTTAATTCAACAATGTCTCTTTTCCGTACAAACTACAGCAATCTTTTCTTTTTCATTTTCGGGTTTTACTTTACCTGGAGCGTTGATTGCGGTCGGCTGTACGAAAGCTGAACTTGCAGGTGAAAACCGGCTGGCGAATAGTCCCTCGAATTTGGAAAACTTGTGGGCTGCATTCAGGCTCACCGTCGAACTCGAATACGAATCTCGGGTCGGGCTCCGCCTTCACATTCAGGTGAAACTGCGCCACGCCTTTCGTTTCTTTCCCCACATTAATCCACCCGTTGTGGAAAACCACAGCCCTGGACTCCGCCGCCGCCAGATCCAATGGCACAGAAATTTTCCCTAGCAAACGCCCCGAGTTCACGCCGCACGTAGCGCCGCGGCGGCCTGAGTACACCGAGATTTTGAGTTGCGACCTTTTGGAAGTGGAAAATAGGGAGGATTTCCCGGTGAGCTTAGAGATTTCGGGCTTGCTGAGGTGGAAGCTAGCAGCGAGGGTTTGAGAATTCCCGTCGGGGAATTGGGTGTTCCCCGGCGGAATGTAGGGCACCACAGCGCTCTGGAGGGGGAAGTTTTTCATCTTGATTGTGCAGAAACACGGCGACGACGAGGGATGCACGGCGGAGGAGGCTGGCTTCGTGGCGACCGGAATTTTCAGGGCCAGATTCCCTACGGTCAACCTCACGAAAGGACAAGGATCCATTAGAGGATTTCTCAACAAAAACCCAGTTTGAGTATATGTATCAATTCGTTTGAATTATTTGGTGTTTGGGTTTAACTAATGGCGGGTTAGGGTAATTGGGTAAAAGAGGAAGGAGCTAATGTGCGCGAGGGGGCAGGGTGAACAGGGTGCGAGGATATCAGCGGGAGAGGAAGAAGAGTAGTCCATAGGGATGCGCAATGCGCCCCACAACTCTCCCACTTAACGACGCCACTCTGCGGTTACTACTCTCGTCTTAGTTTTTATCAGCTGAAAATGAAAATGAAATCTTTTAAAAAAAGAAAAAGAAAAAGGAAAAAAGCAGAGACTATTTTTGGGATGCATTTTGTCGAAAACATTATAAAAATGCTCTCAAATTGTGTTAAGATTGATTCATTGAACATGTTTGAATTTAATAAATTATCAATTAAAATTGATTAAATATTTTATTTTAACAAAACGTAATTTGTTGTAATTATTTTTTGATATAAAAAAAATTTTCTTCAATGGTGTACCCATTTTCTTAAAAATATAATGTAGGTTTTGAAAATAACTCGCCGATAATCACATGTAAAAACCTTTTTTAAATATTTTTAAAAATGTAAATTGAACAACTGAAAGTACAACAAAAATAGAAATATGGAACCAAACATGGCAAAAATATTTTCTCCTTCTCTCTTTTTTTATTATTATTAAAATTTAAATATCGTTAATCTGATTTTTAAATGAATATATGTGTGGGTGGGGGAGGTTGGTTTTGGTTTTGTGGAGGCAATTAGTTCGCTAACCTAAGCATGGATTACAGCTGTGGACAGGCTGTCGTTAAATGTGTGCCAGTAGGGCGGAAGTTGACGGCAGCTCAAACTGTTTATGACGTATAATTACATATATGCCCCTGAAATATGTATATGGAATGGCGAAAATGCCTGCCTTCTAGTTCTTCCCTGATATCCTGGTCCAATTGGATAGATAGATGCCCAAGGTTGAGAGGTTGTTTGTTGAATCATTTATAGGACTTAATTTCTTTTTTGGTTAAAAAAACAAAAAAAGAAAGATGTACTAATATTAATGGCAGTAAATTGACATGGCTCCATCGCACTGTACTTTCTAGATTTGGCTCAACACCATATCATATCTTGTACTCCCCTAAATGATTAGGGATTATTATTTGAAAAAAGATTGTACATAAAATTTTCATTTCATTAAACTCAATTGTATAATACTTATTGATATAAAATTATAAATAGATACCGTGCAAGTATTTCCATTGTATTATAGTCGGATTACTGGATATAAGTAAATTAATAGCATTAATTATGGAAAGACTTTAAAATATTTTATTAATTAACTCTGTAGGTACCCGTATTATTACTAAGGAGTCATCGTTGTATGACAGGGTAGAGGCCACTTTAGGGTCCAAATTCAGTCTCGTTAATATTTATTTTTAATAATATATATACGTATATTAAAAATTTATTAGAATTTAAACTACGATCATAACATATACAAGTATAATGATTATGTTATTGAACCAATTAACCACAGAGTCAATTTCATTAATATGATTTAATTCACTTGCATAAGAACTTATTAATTCATTTAAGATTACTTCATCAGTGCGCATAATAAGAAAGAGATAATCAAATTATTTATTTGATATAGATATTTGGCCTATCATTATTCTAAGAGCTTGATCGGTGCATCTCAACTTGATATTTCATTATATTTGATTTGTTAGTAAAATAAATATTAAAATTTTAGTTTAATTAATTATTAATATTTGCAATTAAATTTAATATATTTAAAAGTATAGGCAGAAGTGTTAAATTAATTATTAATATATTCTTTTACACATCATCTACTCAATTAATCATAAAATTATTTTTTTAAAAGAATTTCATCATCAACAATGGAATATGGGTAATCAAAATGATTACTAAAAATTAAAAAAAATAGAAAATTTTATTGAATTTAAGAATTCTGATGGTTGGTTAAAGTTTCATACATTTTGTGCTTGACATGAAAGAAATTTTACAACATAATAAAAAAAAAACTATTTTTATCATTTAAAATAAAACAAAAAATTATTTGTTTCGATCAATGAAATAACTAATTTGTGGGGCTAGAATATTTAAATGAAACAATTCAGCAAGCAACTATCACTAAGAAATGTATAATTTAATTAAAAATCTAAATTTATGAAATTTGAGAAATCAATCAAAATTTATCAAATCGTAATTAAATGATATTCTTCCTATTAGTACAGAAAATTAACTATTAAGAATATGATAAAATAGGAATACTTATTTATCTAAAATGTTCTAATGCAAAATGAAAAAACAAATTACTAATAAAATGGAATTAAAATTATTCTTTTGTTTGGATGGTAGAGAAATAAAAAAAAGATAATAATTTTGTCAATCAATAATTAAAAATAAATAAAAATATTTAAATGTAATACATAAATATTCAATCAATATAAAATCTAACAACAACCATCAATAAGAATTTTTAATCAAATATTAAAAGAAATTAAAATTACATAAAATTTTCATCAAACGCCCCATTGTATAAATTATCCTTACTGTGCCAAAAATTTATTAGACAACACAAAGTCGTGTAATTTCTGCAAAATTTATGGTCGGGCAATTTGATGTTCCCAAACAGAACCCTAGGAAAATATGAATCTGCTATTAGCGACAAATAAACCTTCGCGTTGGATGCCTTGTTTGTGGCCGTCAGATTAGGATTTCGCTGTGGGCTTACATTAAGAAGACACGTGGCCTGTCAGCATTGTTTGTTTTATTTTATTGATATAGAGATCGTGTGGTTAACCGTGAACTGCAGAAACGTGATCTGGCCTCCCTGCACCTAGATTTTGTCAGCGTCAGCATGCCGTTAGCAATTTTATATTTTTTCATTCTAAAAATACTCCTCCCAAAAATTTATGTTTAAAAAATAATAATTAAGAATTAACATAGTACTTTCATTAAGATATCATTTTATTGTGAAAAATTTTAAGAATTATTTTTTTTTATCAAGAAATATATTGAAAATTAAGAAGAAAATGACAAATATAAAAATAGAAGTTCGTTGTATAATATTTGTGAAAAAGGACAAATTGGGTTTTTATCCCACGTGAAAATAAGAAATAGCAAAAAACTTTCCTGTGAAAAAAAATAGACAATTCATCTCCTTATGTTTTTTAAAAAATAGCAAATTACTTTCCTCCATCTCACATTGTAGTACACGCACGGCAAAGTGTAGTTTATTTTATTTTATTTTTTTTATCTAGCACGGCAAAGTGGAATTGGTTGTATGTTTTTTGCTGTTTAAATGACAATTTTATTTTAAATATCAACCGTTGAATCATTTGAAAAAAATAATAATTTAGATTTATTATAGGGTTAATTAGAAAAAAATTCCAAAACCTATTTTCCCTTTAGTGTTCAGTCCCCATTTGAATTTTTACACACTAAACTCTCCACTTTTTCACAAAAATTAGGAATCACTCCCCATATCTTTTAGAAAGACCTATATACCCTTGCAGCTGGAAAAAACAACAAAAATACCTGGGAAATGCATCTCTCTTCAGAAGAACGCTTTCTTTTTTTTTATTTTTGCCTGAAATCGACTTCTCCAAGCGCCAAAAGAAAAGGGCGTGAAACCGTTCCTCTGCCACTGACGCGAGAAGAAGAAGAAGAAGAAGTGAAAAAAAAAAAAAGAAACAAAATTTCTACCATATTTCTGTGACAATGGAAGGAAAAACAGTTGCAAAAATAAGCAAAGTACAAAACGAAGCGACGAAGAAGAACAAAGGTATGTTTTCTGCATTTGAAACTCCAAATGTCTGTGATTTTTCAGTGTTGCACTTATTTCTTGTCTATTTTCTCATGCTTAGGGTTTTTATTCCTTTTTTAGTCGTGAAACACTTGAACCCATTTGATATATGTATGATTTCTATTGTGAGATGAGAAGTTCTGATTTGTACTTAAAGGTCATGAAAGTTGCACTTCACCTTTTAAGGGTTTATACTTCATTTTAATTGAAATTATATGGTGAAATTATATTATAAAATAATTTGAATGTGGTAGTGTGTTATCTGTAATACAGAACATGTAAGCATGCAGTATATATTAGCAAAAGTGTAGTATATAATGTGGGTGACGCAGTACAATTTAGAAGCAAATGTAGTATAAAATATTAAAATTGGTACTACACGTAAGGCATAAATGTAGTATATAATCTGTGTAGGCGCTGTACATTTTAGAAGCAAATACAGTATAAACATTCAAACGGGCAGTACACTTTAGGCATAGGTGTAGTATATAATATGTTGCTGCAGTACATTTTAGAAACAAACGCATGTAGTATAAAGCATTCAAGCCTGTAGTACACATTAGGCAAAAGGTAGTGTATAATCTGAATAGTTGTAGTACATGTTGGCGCATTTGGAGTACACTTAGGGCAAATGTGTAGCATCAAATCTCTGTAGATGCAGTTAAATTTCAGGAACAAATTTAGTATAAAACATTCAAACTGACAGTACACTTTACCATAAGTGTAGTATATAATCTGCGTTGTTGCAGTACATTTTGAAAATAAATGTATGTAGTAGAAAGCATTCAAACTTGAAGTACACATTAGGCAAAAGGTAGTATATAATCTGCATAGGTGCAGTAGATTTTTGCGCATTTGGAGTACACTTTAGGCAAAAGTGTAGCATAAAATCACTATAGGTGCAATACATTCAGAAACAAAGTAGTATAAAAAATTAAAACTGGCAGTACACTTTAGACATAAGTGTAGTATATAATATGTGTTGGTGCAGTACATTTTAGAAAGAAATGTATGTAGTATAAAGCATTCAAACTTGCAGCATACATTAGGCAAAAGGTAGTATATAATCTGAATAGTTGCGATACTTTTTAGAAGCATCTGAAGTACACTTTAGGCAAAAGTGTAGTATAAAATCTCTATTGGTGCAGTACATTTCAGAAGCAAAGTAGTTTAAAATATTCAAACTGTCAGTACACTTTAGGCATAAGTGTAGTATAAATCATTCAAACTTTCTGTAGAGATTAGGCAAAAGGTAGTATATAATCTGTATAACTGCAGTACATTTTATGGGCATCTGGAATACACTTTAAATAAAAGTTAGTATAAAATCTCTGTAGGTGCAGTACATTTTAGAAACAAGTATAGTATAAAACATTCAAACTGGTAGTACACTTTAGGCACAAGTGAGGTATATAATATTTGTTGCTGTAGTACATTTTAGAAACAAATGTATGTGTAGTATAAAGCATTCAAGCTTGCAGTATACATTAGGCAAACAATAGTATATAATCTGAATAGCTGCAGTACATTTTAGAAGCATTTGGGGTACACTTTAGGCAAAAATATGGTATAAAATCTCTGTTGGTACAGTACATTCTAGAAACAAATGTAGTATAAAATATTCAGGCTGGTAGTACACATTAGGCATAAGTGTAGTATAAAGCATTCACACTTGCAGTACTCATTAGGCATCATCTGCTGTACATTTTAGAAGCAAATAAAGTATAAAACCTTTAAGCCTGCAATATAAATTAAATGGAACTATAGTATAAATCTCTGTATCTGCATTACATTTTAGAAGCAACTGTAATATAAAAAATTCAAGCCTGAAGTATAGAATAACTGAGAGTGTAGTATATATTATATGTTTCTAAAGTACATTTTTGAAGCTTTTGTATTAGAAAACATTCAAGCTTTTAGTACACTCTATCTAAAATGGTTACTTTATTACCTGTCTATATACTATTTTTTTTTGTCATTGCAGCAAAGCCAAGACATTGTGATGTCTGTTCTCGTTGCTCCCCCCAATATTTTCACAGTAAATTGGAGCTTGTGAAGTCCAAAATGGGGTCCAAACATGTTGATGTATTGAAGAAGACCCCTTTCTATATATACATGGATATGCCTAAGTTAAGTTCAAGCTTCATTCGGCTTGAAGCTATACTTAGGAGATTTGACCCAAAAAAGCTCTCATTTCATTTTGCGGAGGGGGTTGAGGTTCCTTTTTCTGCAGCTGAATTTTCAATGGTTTTAGGGTTGCCACATGTGGGGCAATCTGTTGATATAACATTGAAGATAAAGTCTTCAACCTTTGACCGCCTTTTTTCTAGAAAGCTGCAGAATATAACTAGATCCGAAATATCAAACAAACTTGAGGAGTATGTATATAAGGATAGTGTGGAGGACTTGAATAATTTTTGTAGGTTGTACATATTTTTTGTTTTTAATTGTATTCTGTTTCCAACATCTAATTATTGGACTCCACGATTTCTCCTACCATACTTGGATAATTTGTCTAGAGTTGGTCTGTATGCATGGGGCATAGCTGCATACAATTTTCTTGTCCAAGATATGAAGAACCATTTAGGAGTAGGTGGAGAAAGAAGTACATCGATGGGTGTACAGTCGGCTTGATGGTAAGTGTTTGCTTTATTTTTCTAATAGCATTGATTATATTTATATTCAAGTGAGTATAATTTTTCGATTTATGAATGACAGGCATGGGTTTATGAATGCATCCCGTCACTGGCTACACCAGTGAGTTTGTTTGAGTTTCCACGCTTTTACAGGTGGAATGATAGCAAACTCCCACAAAATGTGGAGCAGGCAGAGAATAAATTGAAGCAAGTCACAGCAGATATGGTAATAATTGTAGTAATTCATTATTTATTTTTTGTATAATAATTTGAATTTGATAAGTATTTCTATTGTAATAGGTTGTAGCCCTCAACCCTGCTCCAGAGGAGTTAGGATTGGCATATTTGATCAAGATATCAGAGGCTGCCAGTACTGCCATTAGTGAAGTCCATGTCTGTGAACATATGATATATGAAGCAATTATTGCAGCTAAAGGTGAAGAAATTAAATCATTGAAAGGAAAAATTGCTTCATTCGAATACATAGCAATGAAGGAGCAGGGTGATGAGGAAGAGAGTGATGGGGTGGAGCTTGAGCAGGAAGCTAGTGAGTATGTGCATGAGGGGGTACTTGATTTGGTACATGATGCACAGAAAGAAGGGGATGATTCTGAAGACACGGTGGATGAAGAAAGTCAAACCAAAGAACGTCATGATCCTTTAGATTCCCCCACACCTTTGAAGACAAAACATTATATACCAATTCAAGCGGCTGAGTTCGAGGAATCTGAGATTGAAGTGGCAAATGTCATGTCTTCGATTGTGACAAATGTGCGCAATCGAGAAGAAAGGAAGCCAAAACAGAAATCTCCAGATTTTGTCAGCCCCCCCAGCACCACACCAGCCAAAAGAGCAAGACAAGTGAAAAAAACCTATCGTCCTCGTCCTCGTGCACGAAAAAACATAGAACAAGAAGAGAAGAAGGTGTTGTGCACTACTTAATGTTTTATTTTTTTGCTACTTGCATTTCATTTGTAACCTGTCTGTTTGTAATAAATGTTATGATATCTTATACTTGATTGGTTGACATTTGCACTTAATGGATGGTGTCTTATACTTCATGTTGATAATACTTGCACTTATATGTTGATCTTTACTACTTCAATAGTTGACACTTTATACCTATGTGCTTGAGTTTTGTACTCCATGTTGGTGATATTTGTAGTTCATCTGCTTATCTTTTCTACTTCAACAGTTGACACTTTACACCTAATGTGCTTGAGTAGAGGGTACACCATGTTGGTGATGTCTGTACTTCATGTGCTTATCTTTTCTACTTCAACAGTTTGTGCTTGAGTTTTATACTCCATGTTGGTGGTATCTGTACTTCATGTGCTTTTCTTTTATACTTCAATAGTTGACACTTTATACCTATGTGCTTGAGTTTTGTACTCCATGTTGGTGATGTCTGTACTTCATCTGCTTATCTTTTCTACTTCAGCATTTGACACTATACACCTAATGTGCTTGAGTAGAGGGTACACCATGTTGGTGATGTATGTACTTCATGTGCTTATCTTTTCTACTTCAATAGTTTGTGCTTGAGTTTTGTACTCCATGTTGGTGGTATCTGTACTTCATGTGCTTTCTTTTATACTTCAATAGTTGATACTTTGTACTTATGTGCTATGTTTTGTACCCCAGGTGGCAGATGAACCAATCCAGGTGGCAGATCAATGAAGCCAGGTGGCAGATGAACTAATCCTAGTGGCAGATGAACCACCCCAGGTGGCAGATGAACCAACCATCACAAAGACTAAAGTGGTCGATCCATATAAATGAAGGAATGATTATAGAGGACTTGCTCTTATTCTAGTAGAAGAGCGAGAAGTCATCGACAACTTTGTCAGAAAAGATAATTTGAGGTAACAAAATTTGCTTATTGTTTTTCTGTTGGATAAATTGGTATCTGACCTAACAATTCAAAATTGTGTAGAGTGACTGTATGGGAAGGAGCAAGACATTTTCTGGATGGAAAAAACCTTTGTGAGCTCTTATTTGGAGAAGAACTTACCGGTGACATAGTGGATTGTTACATGTCGATATTATGTAGCCCATCTTTCTGCAACAAGGGTCACCAGAAGGTGTGGTTTACGTCCTCAATAGTGCAGGTATGTGGCAATTTCCTAACTTTATTTACCTCACGGTGACAAATGAGTCTAACCATTTATTTTATACTTCATAGGCTGATATATTAGACCGACTAGAGGAACGCAACATCAAGGATATTATGGATGAAGAATTTGTGGAGTTTAAGCTTAAACTTAACAGCTTCACCTGTACAGATTTGAAAGAGCTCACGGTGGATGTTTTAAACGAGTGTCGTTACATAATCCTACTGATTTGCCGGCGCCATCACTGGTTCTTGGTTGTCCTCGACACCTCGACTCGTTCGTTCTTATACATGAATTCAATAATGGTCGCCAGATACAAACTGATAGTTGTTGCCATTGTAAGTTTGCTTTCTTTCCCTATGATTTGTTCATAAAGTATGGAGTCAACAACTGATCAATATTTTTGTCGGCTTCATTCTATTCTCGGTACCTGAAGCTTTCATTGGGGAGTTGGGTGGATGAACATTTGAATGTGAGAAAAAGCAGGCAGCAAGTAGGTATAATGGATTGTGGTGTCTATGTATGCCTTTGGGCAGAATGTTTTGCTAGAGACACCCCCGAGTTCTGGAAGGATGCTAAAACAATTGATATTGATAAATATCATGCGAATATGGCTTATAGAATATTAACTCATGAAAATGCCAGGATTTGAATCACTTGTATGTAAATACATGTGTAAATTGAAGTATAATTTGTTTATAATATTTTTTGGTATGTAAGTGTAATTTTCCATTAATTATTTATAACTTAAATTCAATTGAAACAGGGCAGGGAATTTGAATACAATTGAGGGCAATGAGGTACAAACCCGGAAAAAGAAAGTATAAAATGCGTTTCGCTGAAGAACACTCAAATGTAACTGAAACAAGGCGGGGATCTTGAGTACAATTCACGGAAAACTAAGCACAATTTAGAATAAAGAGGGTATAAAATGTGCTTCGTTGAAATACGCTTCAATTCAAATGAAACTGGGCGGCGGATTTCAGTGAATACAATTGAGGGCAATGAGGTACAAACCCGGAAAAAGAAAGTATAAAATGCGTTTCACTGAAGAACACTCAAATGCAACTGAAACAAGGCAGGGATCTTGAGTACAATTCGTGGAAAACTAAGTACAATTCAGAATAAAGAGAGTATAAAATGTGCTTCGTTGAAGTACGCTTCAATTCAAATGAAACTGGGCGGCGGATTTCAGTGCATTTTGAGGACAATGAGGTACAAACCCGGAAAAAGAAAGTATAAAATGCGTTTCGCTGAAGAACACTCAAATGCAACTGAAACAAGGCGGGGATCTTGAGTACAATTCGCGGAAAACTAAGTACAATTCAGTACAATTCTGGAGATATGATGTACAAATTCGAAAAAGAAAAGTATAAGATTTATTTTCCTGAAGTACACTTATGGCAACTGAATAATTATTCCCCAATAATTGTAATGATAGGCAAGTACAATAATTTGATATTATCGGATATAGTGAAGTACCAATTTGTATGGATGATAGGGTGGACATCATCGGCAAATTCTCATTTCTTTACATCTTTGAAAGCATAAGTATTCTTTCATTACTGCAATTGATAACATTCATCCGTTGAACATAAGTGATTAACAACTTAAAAATTTTAATATTATTTTATTCATATGAAAAATATTGAGCATATACTTCAATAATTTGGTTAATAATTACAAAGAATAAAAAAGAAAATGGGAACAAATCAAGTACAATTAGCCCTAATTGAGGTACAAAAGTTAACTAATGTATCCAAAACATGTAAGAATGCTAATTTCACGCTATATTAAGTACAAAGTTGCCCAATTGAGGTGCAAATGGGAACAAATCAAATACAATTAGCCCTGATTGGGGTACAAAAGTTAACTAGTGTACCCAAAACATGCAAGAATGCTAATTTCACGCTATATTAAGTACAAAGTTGCCCAACTGAGGTGCAAATAGGAACAAATCAAGTACAATTAGCCCTGATTGGGGTACAAAAGTTAACTAGTGTACCCAAAACATGCAAGAATGCTAATTTTACACTATATTAAGTACAAAGTTGCCCAACTGAGGTGCAAATGGGAACAAATCAAGTACAATTAGCCCTGATTGAGGTACAAAAGTTAACTAGTGTACCCAAAACATGCAAGAATGCTAATTTCACGCTATATTAAGTACAAAGTTGCCCAACTGAGGTGCAAATGGGAACAAATCAAGTACAATTAGCCCTGATTGGGGTACAAAAGTTAACTAGTGTACCCAAAACATGTAAGAATGCTAATTTCACGCTATATTAAGTACAAAGTTGCCCAACTGAGGTGCAAATGGGAACTAATCAAGTACAATTAGCCCTGATTGGGGTACAAAAGTTAACTAGTGTACCCAAAACATGCAAGAATGCTAATTTCACGCTATATTAAGTACAAAGTTGCCCAACTGAGGTGCAAATGGGAACAAATCAAGTACACTTAGCCCTGATTGGGGTACAAAAGTTAACTAGTGTACCCAAAACATGCAAGAATGCTAATTTCACACTATATTAAGTACAAAGTTGCCCAACTGAGGTGCAAATGGGAACAAATCAAGTACAATTAGCCCTGATTGAGGTACAAAAGTTAACTAGTGTACCCAAAACATGCAAGAATGCTAATTTCACGCTATATTAAGTACAAAGTTGCCCAACTGAGGTGCAAATTGGAACAAATCAAGTACAACTAGACCTGATTGAGGTACAAAAGTTAACTAGTTTACTGATTCTTTGCAAGTGCGACGATTATGCCCTGTTCTACCACACCTTTTACACTTAATTACACGTTTCTCAATATGTGATGGAATCCTCCGTGTTCTTCTACGCCCAGGCTGAGATAGACAATCAGGTGCATAAATGATGTCATCATCATCTACAGGGAACATATGCATATCAAACGTAGGAATAGGGTTTATAACTGCTTAGTATGCTTGTTGATACTTCTCAACTCGGTAGTATTGATCTCGTCATACGGTGAAAGTGACTTTGACTCGATACAAGCACAAGCATGTCTGCATGGTATTTTATCAATCTGCCATGCTCCGCAAGAACAAACTCTGCTCTGTAAATCCAGAGCATACGATTTATCCTGCTCAATCACCTCAAAGCTCAAACCGCTAGACATGACAACTTTTAAGTTACGAGAACGCATATGATTGATTGCCAACTTCTTCTCTTGCTTGGGACATAATTGACCAACCATCTTATGAGATTCTTCTCGTCTATCATGCATCATAACCATTATTTGCATGCGTATGTGATCAATCATGGCTGCAACTGGCAAAAATCGGGCTGGTTTAACCCAATTATTCCAGCTTTCTGCTTGATTATTGTTTATTACCCCCCATCGATCTCCACTGAATAAGGAATTTGCCCAACATGGTGGGTCAGACTACATAATAAAGTCTCTGGCAAGCGGCATTAACTCCAAGATGCTGTCTATATGTCGGGTATGCTCCTACCTTGTAGGTGCAAATGCAACTTTCATAAAAACAGAACACCAATGTTTCTTGTTATGTAGAGGGTACTTCTTTAATACCTGAATTTAAAATAATAGAACAGTAATGTGCTTAATGTTATGAAGTAGAGTTTATTTCATATAATTGTCTCACAAACAAATATAGAGAAAACTTACATGTTTCTTAAAGTTATCCATTAAGTGTCTCAAGCAATATGCATGGTGGCTACCGGGAAATATCATGGGAAGGGCCTTGAGAAGACCATGATGTCGATCGGAGAAGAAAGTAAACATTGATAAGCCAGACAGATATTCAGAATCTAAGACACTTCTCAGCTTAAAGCAGAACCATTCCCAATTAATATCATTTTCAGAGTCAACAACTGCATATGCTAACGTGAATAAGTCATCATTAGCATCCTTACTGACAGCGCTGAGTAAGACTCCTTTGTATTTATTTTTAATATGGGTGCCGTCTAAGAATATCAATGGCCTGCATCCCCTAAGAAAACCAAGAAGGTAGGCACTGAAACATATAAATAGCCGACGAAATTTTTGACTGATTGGGTCAATCTCACAGTCTGCAATACTTCCAGGGTTTGTCCTATTCACAGCATTGCAGTACCACCTCAACTTGTCATAAGATCCCTTCTCAGCTCCATGGATGTCATGCATAGCTAATTCCTTACCCATCCATGCTTTATGGTACCTAAGTTCCACACCATATTCTCTGTGGATATCTTTCAATATGGTAGAGGGCCGATAACATGGCTTTGATCTCAATTTATCCTTCACTACGTTAGCAACCCAAGCAGAATCGGCTTTAGGATGTCCCCTTGTCCGAAGATTACCCTCACCACATGTGTGCTCTAAATTGCATTTTCGAATGCCAAATAATTTATCAGCTTCATGCCTTGATGCATAGATTCTCCATTTGCAATTTTCGTTACTGCAAACGGCTATGATTTTTTTGCTGTCATTTTTCTTGTATTTAAATAACCGTAAAGTAGACACTGCATGATTCTTAAGCATAATTCTGAACTCCTGAGCATCCTTGAATGTTTGGCCCTCTCCAGATATGCAATTCCTCCATGCATCAATTGAGCTGCTAATTAAAGCAAATTCATTGTATGATGCATTGGTCGAACCAATTTCCTCCTCGACTGCATCCCTTGAGGTTGACAAATGAAGTATAATTTTATGTAGAATAATTCATCATTGTGGTATAATTTCAATAAACGAAGTGCAATTTCATAACAATACAAGTATAAAACGCAGAAATTGTAATACAATTTTTTGGATAATTCGTTAGTAGAACACTAGAAAATTAAATAACAGACTCAGAAAATTGAAGTACGAGTTAAAATAAAACTAAGTACAATTTGGAACACCTGAAGTACAGAACTTCAAATGAAAGAGTACAGATCTAGATAAAACCTTGGCTCTTGCAGTATAATTTCGGGATGATACATTAGTACACACTTAAAAGTTAAATAATATGTTCAGATAATTAAAGTACAAGTTCAGATAAAATGAAGTACAACTTCATACATTTGAAGTATAGAACTTTAATGAATGGAGTACAAGTCTAGGTAGAATGGTGTATAAAATGAAGTATGATTTCAAAAAATAGAAGTACAATATTAACAAAGTGAAGTACAAATTCGGAATACCTGAAGTATAGAACTTCAATGAAAAGAATATACCTGATTTAGGTGAAATTATGTAAGAACTGAAATATAAGTTCAGAAATTCGAAGTACAACTTTTGAAAATATAAAGTACAATTTCAGAACAACTGAAGTATAAAACCTTGGCTCTTGCAGTATAATTTCGGGATGATACATTAGTACACACTTAAAAGTTAAATAATAGGTTCAGATAATTAAAGTACAAGTTCAGATAAAATGAAGTACAACTTCATACATTTGAAGTGTAGAACTTTAATGAATGAAATACAAGTTTAGGTAGAATGATGTATAAAATGAAGTATGATTTCAAAAAATAGAAGTACAATATTAACAAAGTGAAGTACAAATTCGGAATACCTGAAGTATAGAACTTCAATGAAAAGAATATACCAAATTTAGGTGAAATTATGTAAGAACTGAAATATAAGTTCAGAAATTCGAAGTACAACTTTTGAAAGTATAAAGTATAATTTCAGAACAACTGAAGTATAAAACCTTGGCTCTTGCAGTATAATTTTGGGATGATACATTAGTACACGCTTAAAAATTAAATAATAGGTTCAGATAATTAAAGTACAAGTTCAAATAAAATGAAGTACAACTTCATACATTTGAAGTGTAGAACTTTAATGAATAGAGTACAAGTTTAGGTAGAATGATGTATAAAATGAAGTATGATTTCAAAAAATAGAAGTACAATATTAACAAAGTGAAGTACAAATTCGGAATACCTGAAGTATAGAACTTCAATGAAAAGAATATACCAGATTTAGGTGAAATTATGTAAGAACTGAAATATAAGTTCAGAAATTCGAAGTACAACTTTTGAAAGTATAAAGTACAATTTCAGAACAACTGAAGTATAAAACCTTGGCTCTTGCAGTATAATTTCGGGATGATATATTAGTACACGCTTAAAAGTTAAATAATAGGTTTAGATAATTAAAGTACAAGTTCAGATAAAATGAAGTACAACTTCATACATTTGAAGTGTAGAACTTTAATGAATAGAGTACAAGTTTAGGTAGAATGATGTATAAAATGAAGTATGATTTTAAAAAATAGAAATACAATATTAACAAAGTGAAGTACAAATTCGGAATACCTGAAGTATAGAACTTCAATGAAAAGAATATACCAAATTTAGGTGAAATTATGTAAGAACTGAAATATAAGTTCAGAAATTCGAAGTACAACTTTTGAAAGTATAAAGTATAATTTCAGAACAACTGAAGTATAAAACCTTGGCTCTTGCAGTATAATTTCGGGATGATACATTAGTACACGCTTAAAAATTAAATAATAGGTTCAGATAATTAAAGTACAAGTTCAGATAAAATGAAGTACAACTTCAGATAAAGTGAAGTCCAACTTCGAACACTTGAAGTATAGAACTTCAATGAATGGAGTGTTGTTTACATGAAGTACAATTGCAGAACACCTGAAGTATATAACTTCAGTGACAAGAGTACAGACATATATAAAATGATGTATAAAATGAAGTATAATTTTAAAAAATAGAAGTACAGTTTATGTAAAGTGTAGAACAATTTTTGAACACTTGAAGTATAAAATCCTGGCAACTTCAGTACAGTTTCGGTTAAATGAATAATTTCAGAAAACAGAAAGTATAATTTTGTTTAGATTACGTACAATTTGGAACACTTCAAGTATAAACCTCTACAAGTTACAGTACAGTTTTATATAATCCTTTAGTGTAGAACAGTTGAAGTATAAAGCTTACATAATAAAGTATAATTTTTGTGAGATGATGTACAATGTTAACTGCAATAAAGTATAATTTAGAACACTCCAAGTACCGAAAGATTTTCAAATAAACAGAATGCAATTTCAGAACACTTCAAGTACAAAACTTTACAAACTATAGTACAGTTGAGATTCTGTAGAGGTATTACCTTAAAATATCACTGCTCTTCTTTTCTCTGCTGCTTGATTCATCCTTTCGGTTTACCAGGATGTCAACAATGTTCATCTTCAATATCAAATGCAGTAAGACCATATTCATGACATCATCATCATCAGTTAAACTCACGTACAATCTTTAATGTGGAGCTATATATTGCAAACTGAAGTGCTCTGCTTTGATTTCACTCCATTTTCTTGTGAGATTAATGTACATATCCATTAAAGTCATACTATCCTTAATTGACATTATATGGAGCTGGTCTTTGTAGCGGCAACTCCCCAACACTTGATTGAGCACACTTGCTTCACTACTGGTTGACATTGTCGAAAAAATATAAGAAACTCAGAAGCAACTGGGAAGAAATTGAGAAGAAGATGAAACCAGAAAATAATGAAAATAAAAAGAGAAGAAGACAATGCAGCTGTCGGGTTGGTGGTTTTTGGCTCTCACCGTGTTGCTTGTTGCGTTTTTTCTGTTCTTTATGTTTTTGGTAATGAGTTTATAATAGGGTTTACTGTTTGCTCATCCGGTTGGAGAAGAAGTGAGAAAAAATGTATGAAAAATATGATATTTAAGGGTATTTTTGTCAAATCAAATGAGTAGGGAGTAATCTCTAACAATTTAACAAAACTAGGGAGTTTGTTCTAATAAAAATCAAGTAGGGACTGATCACTAAAATGGAAAGTGCATTTGGTACTTTTTAATAAGTCCCCCTTTATTCTATATTTAAAAATATAAATTATATAAATATATC
The DNA here is from genome assembly GCA_018894105.1 of Jacaranda mimosifolia. NCBI lineage: Eukaryota > Viridiplantae > Streptophyta > Magnoliopsida > Lamiales > Bignoniaceae > Jacaranda > Jacaranda mimosifolia. The sequence goes on from CM032123.1 coordinate 9,077,809, forward strand.
TTTTTATATACATATATATTTATTAAATATTCCCCCACTCTTGCATCCCGTTCCCCACCTTCCACTATGGCAGCCTCACGTTTTAGCCACGGCGGCCGCGGAAACAGTGGCCATGGCATGTGGCGGCCATGGCAGAGGAGGCGGCGGCCGCGGCGGCGGCGGCTCGGCTGCCATGGGTGGGAAGCGGGGCGGTGGGGTGAGGGTGGGGGGATGTTATATTTATATATATCGTATTATATGTATTTATGTATATTTATATATAAACATATATACATATTTATGTACAGAAATATATAATACATAATATATTTATATACAAATATTAAAGAAATAAAAATAATTTCTTTAAATTTAAAAATAAAGAAATTAATGTGAACGAAATGAAAGAATATATATGAAATTAGAAATTTGGCACATTTGATGCATGAGCTAAAGTTTTTATAGAATTTTTTGTATGATAACAATTTTATTTATTCTGTATATAATGTCATTTTATTTCAATAATTTAAATTTATTTATTTATAAATAAAAAAATTATGATGCAATGGTAATTTTATGCATAAAATAGGTGAGTTATAAATATTATAGATATTTATATAATTTTACGTAAATATGAATATATATTTATTTATCTATAAATATATATTATATGTAAATATAAATATATACATAATTATTTATAAATAAAAAAATTATTATACAATGGTAATTCTAGACATAAAATAGGTGAGTTATAAATATTATAGATATTTACATAATTTTACGTAAATATGAATATATATTTATGTATCTATAAATATATATTATATATAAATATAAATATATACACAATTATTTATAAATAAAAAATTATTATACAATGGTAATTCTAGACATAAAATAGGTGAGTTATAAATATTATATATATTTATATAATTTTACATAAATATGAATATATATATTTATGTATATATAAATATAAATATAAATATATACATAATTATACTATATATTTATATAATATATATTTATATTTTTATAATACATATTTAGATATAAATATATATAAAAACAAAAAAAATTAGAAAAATGAAAATACTAAAATTAAGAATAATTTTTTTAAATTTAAAAATAAAAAATTGGTGTGGATGAGATGAAAGAAGATATATGAAAAATATTTCTTCAAGGAAAAAAAAAACATATATGAAAATATATATATAAAAGGAATAAATTGAATTAGAAGTATATGAATTAATTAAGGGTACTATAGTCATTATATGTTAAAATTAGGTTAGATTGCAGCAAATAGGGAAAGGGAGTTGGTGTGCATAATTTTCAAAAGCATAAGGAGGTTTTTTGGCTTTTTTTTTTTTCATAGGGAGGTTTTTTTGCCTTTTCCATTTTCACAAGGGGTTAAAATGCAATTTGCCCTTGTGAAAAATATTAACTAATTTGTAGTAGTTCATTATAATTTGAGATATAAATAAAAATAAGGATAATAAAAATACTAAGGATAATCTGTAGAGTTTATTCATGTTAGGCGACATGCTAATACTTGTGCTCATTTCCTTGCGAAGAAAGCTATATCCATTTATAATAATGAGATAGAAGCAACTGTTGTAATTGAACAGGCTCTTGCCCTTAATTCTATCTAATGCCATCTTTACCATTTTTCTTTCAAAAAAAAGAAAAAGAAAATAGTACTGACTTCCCATAGAATTTCCAAAAGAACTTGTCGTTGGTTTCATGAAAAATGAAATATTGAAATTTGAGTGATTGAGTTAAAATAGCTAACTGATTTATAGCTTTCGTTGTAAACTTATTTGATTACTTCTAATTATGTTAATTAGTAGTTCAGACAACAATAAAAGGTAGGGCATTTTTTATTTTGTGAAACTATATATTTTTCATCATTATGATAATTTGTGAAAACGAATGTGTGTATTTTTCTCAGTGGTCATATTTTATGAACACCCGATATTGATGTTACTAAATGGATAAGTTGCCAATCCCTAACTTATGTAATGTACTTTATCTGTTAGGTGATGGATAATTATTTTACCATAGATTTCTAGTCTACCATTCTCTACTAGCTCCCATGAAAAGGCTTCTTGAAAGTTCACATATTGCATAAGAATCACCAAAATAATTATTTTTATAGCATAAAGCCTTGTTTTAGTATTTTTAAAAAATAGAATAAAATTATAATAGAAAGAATGAAAAATAATCAAACTCCCACGCTTCAATATATATATGTGTGTGTGTGTGTGTGTGTGTGTGTGTGTATTTTGAGTTTGAATTTAACTAGTAAAAGATTTTATGCTAAAAAATTACTATAGCCAACTTGTGGGTTTGTAAACGGCTATATGACTAATGACATTACCTCTAACAATCAATAATTATATTTTTATATTAATCAAAATGGATAATCTCTTGTAAACTTACCTTTTATTCCTAAATTATATAAGAGTTATTAGTATGATCTTAAGAAAGAGAGAGGAAGCGAGAAGTGAATACGAAATGTTATTCTTCTTCTTCTTCTTCTTCTTATTATTATTATTATTATTATTATTTACACATGCATATGTATATCTAAATTTTTTAAGAATAAATTCTAAACCTCACACATAAAGGTATGAGTCAATGCTATTAGACCAATTAACTATTTGATCATTTTAATATTATCTTAGTCTCATGGTTTGAGGGATTAAAAATTAGCTATAAGATACACCAAATATCCATTTGGAGCATTGGCATTTTGATGGGCATTTTTTTTTTTATTAAAAAAATTAGGAAGCGCCATCAACGTATTATATTGGATTTAAGTTATAATTATTCTTTAAAGAGTAGACCCATTAGTATATGTTGTCAAAATGTCGATCAAATTGAAATCATTTAATCATGGAAGTAACCGATTTAAAAGTTATTTCCAAAAAATTATATCTTTTCTTTTGAAAAGTATCTCTTTAAAATAGAAATGTATCTCTTCAAAGGGGTATGTATAATTTTATGGATAACTTCTTGAAAATTTAAAAGAGAAGAAATATCTCCAATTTATATTAAAAAGTATGCTTTTACATAAACATATAATGTCTTCTTTATTTACTTTTGAGTATTTCTATCAAATAAGACAATAGTGGGAAAATTCGAGTTCGTCGAAATTCTTGTTCGAGTGCATGTCAAAGATTTCTGAAGAATTCTTGTATCTCGGCAGTAGACATCGAATACTGTTTGCATCTAGCAGCGGCCAATTCTACTCTAAAGTGAGCGCAATTTTTTATGCATACCTTGAACCGGTTTGTATTTCTACTCCTTTTCATACTTTATTATTCTTTTTTTTTTTTGGTTGTTGTTGTTGTTTTTTTTTTTTTAATATTTTAGTATGTGTGTTTGAAATTATATTTCCAATAGTAATAAACAAATGTAAATTTACCCCCCCCCCCCCCCCCCCCCAAAAAAAAAATTGAATCAAATCAAGTTTAATAATGCAAATCATGATTAATCATGACTATATATAGAATTTAGATAAGAGGAGGCCGGCGAGCTACTCCATATTCTTTTAGACCTTGTTTGTTTTGTTTAATTAGGTGTGGTACATACCTAATCAAGATTCTTTTAATATTTGTTTTAATTGATAAAAGCCTTTGATAAATTTTAGACCCAATATGACTTATTATTGCTTTTGAAAAATGGATCAAAATGGGATATGCTTCATTTAGTGTGATAAGAATTAAAAGATCAAATACGGCATATTTTTCATCTTATTTCCAATTAAACCTTGTTCCTAAGAATGGAAAAGAATAAGAAAATTGTGAAAAAACTTATTAAAAAGTATAAATGATATAATAGTAAATTTATGTATTAAATTTTAATTTATTTATATATTAATCTTACCAACTAAATATAAAATTAAAATATTCTATCCCAATAGGCTTAAAATGTATCAATTTATTTATATATTAATCTTACCAACCAAACATAAAATTAAAATATTCTATCCTACTCGGCTTAAAATGTATTCATTTGCTTGTATATCAATTTTAATCACACTATTCAGGGCAAACGAGCCCTTATTAACTAAATTAAAGAAATGGATAAAGAATGGGAACCGGCTTAGCTGTAGTGAATGATAGTTTGATTAAATTGAGCAGGAGGTTATCATCTCTTGCACGCACTGTGTTGGACCACATATTCATAAGGACTTCTCCATCCTGAGAACGCAAAAGGTCAATCGAATCTTCTTGGCGGGATTTGTAGTTTGAATTTCAAAACTTACTTTTCCAAATATAGAAATATTTGGAAATAGAAAATTAAAATAAAAACACAATCAAACGGCTTTTGCTACTCAGAATGTATGCAGGTGATCACATTAAGATTCAGTTAGCCCTATGAACATTTCGCCAGCCTGGACTAATTACTTTCAAGAAAAAAATTATGTTATTTCCTTGTAAAATATGAGATAAGCAAAAGAACTCATTGTGAAAGAAAAAAAATAAAAAATGGAAGGCACACCGCACAAGGAGCGGTGTTGTGCCGGTGGACCCTATGTATTATAAAGATTTTAATTATTGTTTTGTAAATAATAAGTATTTTGTTTTCTAAATCATGTTTAATTTAAATTGTATAGTAGAAAACAAATATAACATGAAAGAGTTCATGTTGTGAGATACATGGTCTGCTTTTTATGACAAATTTTGAACTTGTCATTTTGGTTACCTTAATAGTATTTTTATATTTTGTTTTCTCATATTTTTGAACATCCCAAGGGCATATTCCTTCATTTACTGATGCAAACGTAGTCCAACAGTTCCTTTTGAAAACAAAATAGGATTATTATTGATCAATATTATTTCCTCTTTTTTTTTTTTCTTTTCGATATTGGGTTAATATTATTTCATCGATGTACATAAGTCTAATATTTTCTTTTGAAAATGGAATAGAATTATTATGGACCAACATTATTTCATCAGTCTTTGTAATATTGGGCTTCTTTGTTTTCAATTGTTTTACCAAGTTTTAGAATCAAATCATGGATTACTTATTTTTTAAATCTGATACTTATTATCTATTAATAAATTATATTATATAAAATAAATTATACTTTCAATACATGAATAAAAGATTATGTAAGTTCAACGTCAGTTTCAAGTAAGAGTTCACACGCAAAGATTTGTTTTCTGGACAAATGTATTCATTGTTCGATCAAAACAACATGTGTAGACAAGTCCAATTTACATATGTGGATCTACTTAATTCACTGCAAAGATTAGTAGCAAATTTGATTTGTTAAATATGGATCAATGTAATTCACCGCATAATAATAATAATAATAATAATAATAATAATAATAATAATAATAATAATAATAATAATAATAATAATAATAATAATAATAATAATAATAATAATAATAATAATAAAAATAAAATCAGCATAGATCATTAATTTTCATTTCCTTGTCTAGTTGATCATAAATTTCCAACAATGGAATTTGAAATAGAAAGCAGAACAATATCAGTCACTATAAATGCTCATTGGAAGAAGACGAGCAGAACAACATCAGTGATAGTAATTGCTAAGCAGCATTGTGAAGATGGAACGAGACCCCTTACAAAAGCCAACAACAGCAACATTCAAATGGTTACATCGTAGTGCTGTTCAATTTCAATGTACAGTAACTCAACAATACAGTACCTTCTGGAAGGATGATAACTTTGGCAGCAACAAGAAACATTAGCCAGCTTACTTGGGTCACGTTTGATATAGAATTTGAATTGTAATAGCTATTGTAATAGTGGGTTATTGTGTGAGATTGAATTATTTATTATTCTGTTTGATAGAAGAGATTGTGATATAAATTAGACACAATTGAAATATCTAATAATCTAATATCAGGTGTTTGATTGGGCCTACAACATTTTATATGACTATTTTGCCCTTGAAAAAAATACATATACATAGCATTTAAATTAAATATATATATGTATATATATATAAATTAACCTAAAAATTTTAATTTTCACACTTAGTATAAATTATAAATTTTCAATATATAAATTATGAATTTTCAAAATATAAATTTTTAATTTTCAATATATAAATTATAAATTTTCATTATATAAATTTTAATTTTCAATATATAAATTATAAATTATAAATTTTCAATATATAAATTATGAATTTTCAAAATATAAATTTTCAATATATAAATTTTGATTTTCAATATATAAATTATGAATTTTCCAAATATAAATTATAAAATTTCAAATTGTTGACTGAGGGACAAGATTCATCCAAATATGATGCATTAAAGGGGACGAAATTGAACTTACATCTCATTGCCAAATTGAGTCACCGGCAACTGTTCCACAATTGCAGCCAAAAACCCGTTACTGGACTAGTATGAACAGTTGCAAGCCCACGATTAATTTTGGGCCGACAAGCATACTTAATGTTGAGGATTGAACATGACACTATGTGAGATTGCCTCCTATATTAGCACCCAATATATGAAATCAAACGAGCCCTTGGATTTTAAAGCTTGGGAACATAATATTAACTTTATAGCTATTTACAGGAATTGATGTTAGAGCTCAAGCATGAGGAAAGTCTCTACAACCATCCCCTAAGTTTCTGCTTGTCAGCATTTTATGGCAAAAGAAAGAAAAGCATTAGCACATCTCCCTCTTGGCAGGTACCTCGTCCTCTTTTCCATCCCGTCACACTTCTCTCCCCAAGTTGACAAACAGACTGCTGTCTTGGCGTTGGACCTGCCAAATGCTTCCTTCCTCTACCGACTTCCTAGTCGAGTTCCTCTGTTACACGCCTAACTGAAATGGCTACCATTAGCTTTCAACAGGTTTTCAAATACCTAAAGATCTTCAGTCACCTCAAGATGGGATAATGTAACCAAATCGGGAACTACGTCCCTCTGAAAGTCTTTCTGTTACCTCCCCCATTTTAGACAACATGGTATTCCCGGCCATATTGCACTTGGATTGTTCAAAATGAACAGCTTGTATAACATTCTTCCTTGGTATCTTCCAACTTTAATGTCATGAATTCAAAGTAATCCATATCATTAAGAATAGGTTCTTCTCCATCAAAGGCTCTATTAGAAGAAATTATTTCTGCAAACCATTTGAGACAATTTAAGACGCTGCTGGAGGAGCATCATCATCCGCCAACTTCTTTTTCTTGGGTAATGAGATGGCAAGTATGGCCTCAGCTGCGGTTTTATTGCATTCTTTATAAGAAGCTTCAGACTTTCCTGGCAAAACTTCTGTTTTCCTTGAGTGGGCTTCATTAGGAGGGGCATCAGTTTCAGATTGAATAGCGGCCAGAGCCTCCAAGTCTATCTCTGTGGTTGCAATTTTCAGAATAGCTGTCGGGAGAGAGGGGGGAAAATTGCAATTTTAGTCGATGAACTATGCTCTCTTTCGATTTTAGTCCATTGTAATATAGGGTTAGCACATTTAGTCCAAAAGCCTGTAACTTTTCGCACATTTAATTTAGTGGGCTGAAAAATTTTCAATTGGGTCCAAAAATTGTCCAATCAGCTTTAATCGGGCCTAATTTTTGGGGATTTTGTGACATGTGTCACCAGCGTCCACCTCAGCTACCACATCAGCAAAATGGCTGAAATTAAAAAAAAAAAAAAAAGAAAGAAAAATGTTGAGGGGAAAAAATAAAAAAATCAATAAAATTAAAAATTTATATTATTATATATATAATATAATACATATGTATAATATATATAATATATACATATGTATCAATAGATAATATATTATTATATATATAATATATATACTTTTTTATATTAAAAAAAATTAATTATTATTTTAAATTATCTTAATTAAATATTTTCTAATTTTTCACATGTCAATTTTAGGGAAAACAATTCCTTTTTTTTTCAATTGCTACAATTATTTGAAATTATTTTAACAATTGATAATTTTTCACATACTGTTATTTCAAAGAAAAATCAATTTTTTCCTAGTTGCCATGTTTATTTTAAATTATCTTAATATTTTGTAATTTTTACTTGTCATTATTTTAAAAAAATTCAACTTTTATTAATTGCCACAATAATGGAATTATCTTAAATATTTTACATGTCAATATTTTAAATTTATTTTAGCTTTTTTTTTCCCAGTTGATTCATATTTAAACATTTTGTATTGATACATATGTATATATTATATATATTATACATATGTATTATATTATATATATAATAATATAAAATTTTAATTTTATTGATTATTTTTATTTTTTCCCCTCAACATTTTTCTTTCTTTTTTTTTTAATTTCAGCCATTTTGCTGACGTGGCGATTGAGGTGGAATCTGATGTGGCGCTGGTGACACATGTCACAAAATCCCCAAAAATTAGGCTCGATTGAAGCTGATTGGGCAATTTTTGGGCCTAATTGAAAATTTCCAGCCCGATGGACTAAATGTTCGAAAATTTACAGGCTACTGGACCAAATGTGCTAACCCCATATCACAATGGACTAAAATCGAAAGATTGCATAGTTGGTGGACTAAAATTGCAATTTTCCCGGAGAGAGGGTGCCCAAGGAGGATCCTCCTTGTCCAAAGGTTCAAGTCGATATGATGCTTCACATCAGATGTAGTTATTTAATCCTTTATGCAAAACAAGGTCCTCTGTTTTCAAGCTGATTCCTTGGAATATGTTCGACTTTTCTAACACCGTCAGAAATTAGAAAACCAAGAATCTTTCTTGTGCTAATATCATTGACCTCATTGATTCCGCCCTCGACTTCCTGGCTGAGATTTCTTTTTTCTGCTTCGTAGTCTGAAAGGTGGCGTTGGCTGTTTTGGTTCTCCTGAAAAATTTCTGAGAACAGTTTTGCATAGAGTCCAGATTCATAAAAGAAGAACTCTTCTTAATTCCCTTTGGCTTAGATCACCATTAACTTGTGAATGTCTAAGAAACCAGGGTAACCCTCCCTTGAAAATTTCTGAATCTTTCTTCGGAACTTCCACCGGCTTTGAGTTCGCATCATCCAAATTCTTGAAACACTTTCTGGGATCATTTTCTGCAAACGGATAAGGCACTTTGGCGAAGTTTGAAGAACATCCCAGTAACCATTTCCTACTCATAACAGAATGACAGGAAAATCTTTCTTGGCTTGATATTTCAACCCTTAAATCTGTCCTTGATCTTTTGTCTTTGCCATCATCATTCGCATTTGTCCCGCCAGCTCAAGACTTTGCATGAAAGAATTAGAAATCCGTGAGGATGTCTCGAAGGATACAACACGGTGAGATTCTTGATGAGGTCCGACTTTCGGAAGCCAAGTGCTCGTCAATCAGAAGCGGCATAGAGCGGATAATCATTTCCTTCAGAAATTTCTATCCCAAAAATTTTCCTTTTCCTCAGAGAAACCGATGTACCCATATCTAATGGACAATTCAAAAATTCTTTTCTTGGCTGAGGCAATAGTGATTGAGGAAGGCAGGTGACTTGTCAGAACAGCAGTTTCCAACAGAAGAATGTTTGTCAAATCTCGTTTCCCCTGGGGAATTCACCAAATCAAATACAGCATGAATGAAGAAATTATGAATGGTAGAGATCAAGTCTAGGAAATGGAGCCATGTGCTGTCTTAAACCTTGATCAATATTTCAAAATGCCTATTGTTGCTTTTTACAACTTTGATACCGAAACATTAATCATTAATGAAAATGCAAACTACAGAAAATTCAGAAAATCAAACAGCACCAGCAGTGCAATAAAATCAAACTACTCCTTTCATTCCAAAATCCCAGAATACTCAAAGAACTTCCCCCATTCATTTCGTCCATGGAATTTTGGAAAAAACAAAAAAAAGAAAATCTTTCGTCATAAGATTAAAGCTTCCAAAGGATTAAATCTTTGAAAGCCTCAGGCTATCAGAAATTCCATCCGTTGGTTGCTTATACTTAGGAAAAATTGCAAATTTGGTCCATCAACTATGCCCTCTTTCGATTTTAGTCCATTTTGATATGGGGTTAGCACATTTGGTCCATGGCCCCGTAAATTTTCGCACATTTAGTCCAATTTTTTGCAATTTTAGTCAATCGTGCTGATTGGTTTGAAATTAAGCCCGTCAAAAGTCCAGTCAACAGCAATTGGGTTTCAATTTTGGGCATTTTACGCCATTTGGCATGAATCGGCCACGTCACTATGTCTGTTGCGCCATGTGGGTAAAAATGAAAAACTATTATAAAATAAAAAAATATAAAATAGTAAAATGTGTAAAATAATTTATTCAAACTTAATGGATTATTTATTAATTAATAAATAATAACAAATAATAGATAATAATTAGTAAAGATGAATAAATAAAAATTAATTAATAAATAAAATAAATAAATAAATAAGAATAATAAAAGTCTAAAATAATATTATCTATTCAATATTATTACATGTTTAAAATATTCTATTTAATATATAATATTATATATATAAAATAATTTATTTAAGTAATTAATTATTTAATAATATTAAATATTAAATATATTTATTGATTAAGTTACATAATTAATAATTTTAAAATAATAAATATATATCATTTATTTAATTAAATTTAATTGCATTACTTACTAATCAAAAATAAAATAAATAAATAATTATAAACTAGAAAAAATTAAAATAATATTGCATTCAATTATATTAAACAAGAAATATTATTTAAAATAATTTTGTTAATATACTATATACATAGATAATTTATTTAAATAATTAAATATAATAATATTAATATATTTAATAAAGATAAATTGCATTTTACCCTCTTGTGAAAAATGAAAAAGAGCCAAAAAAAAACCTATGATTAAAAAAAAAAAAGTAACAAATTTCCTTATGATTTTAAAAAAATAGCACACCTCCTCCTCCTCATGATTTGATGCAATTTAGCCCTAGTTTTAATATATAAAGACTATACTACCCCTTTAATTTTATTTGTTTATTCTTTTTTCATATATTTTTATATGTCTTTTTTCATCTCCTTTATACCAATTTTTTATTTTTAAAATTTAAAAATATTTTTAATTTTTTTTTCATCTTTCTAATTTATTATTTTATATATATATATATATATATTATATGTACAACTATAAATACATAAATATATAATATAATGCATTATACATATATAAATATATTTATGTATTTATACATAATATATATTAATAAATAAACATTTTAAATTATATTTTATAAAATAACACCCACACACCCCCACCCCACCCCTCCCCTCCCCTCTCCACCTTCAACTTACCTGCCATGGCCGATGCTCTCGCAAGCAGCGGCCATGGCAGCCCCTCTGCGGGAGGCAGCCTCCATGGCTGCATTTGCAGGAGGCCATGGAGGCCTCTGCGTGCGGCAGTATTGGCCTTTGCTCGCAGAGGCTGGTGGCTGGAGGTGGGGGTGAGGGTGGGGGAGGGGAAAGGTTTGCCAGCTGCCAGCGTCCTTGGCGGCTGGGGGTGGGGGAGGGGGGAGGTTTGCCGGCGGCCAGCGTCCTTGGTGTCTGGGGGTGGGGGAGGGGGAAGGTTTGTCGCCTCTCGCAGAGGCCGGCAGCCATGGCAGCTAGCGTACCTGGTGGCTGGGGAGTAGGGGTGAGGGTGGGGGAGGTTGAAGATTGAGTGGGTTGATGTGGGGTGGTTTTTGAATTTTTTTTTTTATTCCCTCAATTTTTCCTTTTTTTTTTTTTGTGTTTCAACTGGCTGACATGGCGGCTGAGGTGGACGATGATGTGGAGCTATTTGACAAATGTATCAAAATCCCCAATATTTAGGCTCAATTGATGCTGAGTAGGCAATTTTTCAGCCCAATTGAAAAAATTTCGGCCTGATGGACCAAAATTGCAAAAAATTGGACTAAATGTGTGAAAATTTACGGGCCCATGGACTAAATGTGCTAACCCCATATCAAAATGGACTAAAATCGAAAGAGGACATAGTTGGTGGACTAAAATTGCTTTTTCCCCCTTATACTTAAGTCTCCTGGATGATTGGCTCTCTTCAACTAATAGACGAAATTTTTAATATTATTGGAATATTAGCACAAATTAAATGCCACAACATCATGTGTGAGCAGAACTAAGAGATAATTTAGTATCTCCAACTTATGAGGAATAATGGTTCCTATTTTTGTTGATACTTCCGTTGGAAATTGGTCTTCTTTGACCATAGTTTTGAGAGTGCTCAAAGCATTAATTTCTAAGAAATTGGTCATCATAGATTCATCGTAAATTGCATCGTGGATAGATGATGATAATGTGTTTAATTGGCCAAAATCAATTTCGAGTGAATGAGAAACTAATGGTTAAAGTAAACTATTTATTGGTTGACTAAGAAGACTAGGAATGAGCCAAAAGAATGGGAGGAGTGAAATTCCTTCCCACATTGTAAAATGAATAAAAGGTGGACTTGAATATATATTTCAAGTGTGGAAGTAAAGGATGGGCCCCTCGGGGGTACCACAAGTGTTTGGAGAGGAGGAGACCTATATGGTAGTGGGTTCCATCCAACCCACATGGGCGCGCGCCGCCGTCCGCCCATCCGACGGGCATGGTGTGGTGTGGGATTAGGTATGGATTAAATTGGAACCTTCAAACTTCTTCATGCCAGGCATTAAAATTCAGTGTGAATTTTTTGGAACTAGGAAAACATGTAGAATCTTCCTTCCGCAAAGGAATCCTTCCAACTTTCTGTGTTGGAAAACTAGTTGTTGAATTGGAAAAACAGCAGCCATTTAGACCATCTTTTCAGCTGCTACTTTGGCTCTATAAAGATTAGTCCCGAATCTGCATAAAAAACACAATCATATTTCATACAAAAAAAAAATTCTGCATAATCAAAAGTCCAAAGAGAGAGTTCAGTACGGTAAAAGTTTGAGTGATAAGATGATTTGTAGTGCTACTACTATTTGATTTAGCCGATGTATTTTGGGAGACGATAGCCAGTTTCCATCAGCACTAGTTTGGGGCTAATTTATCTTAAAGACAGAGAGGCCAACTCTTGCCTCGACCAATTGATCATAGAATTCCATACACCAAAGTAACAATTTTAAGATGAATTATTCAATTTTCTGTGATCATGGCATCAAACCAAGTTAATGTTCCACCAACTACTACTGCTGCTCCAGTCACTAAACCTATTCCTGCTCACGGAGAAAGACCAACGAAATTCGTTGGACTTGATTTTAAGAGGTGGTAGCAGAAAATGCTGTTTTACCTAATGACTTTGAGCCTTGTTAGATTTCTGAAAGAGGATGCACATGCTATACCAGAAGACGACACTAATGTCCAAAAATGGGCAGCTTTGGATGCCTGGAACCAAAGCGATTTCTTCTGCTGGAACTACATTCTGAATGGACTAGATAACTTGATGTACAATGTTTACAACCCTATTAAGATGACTAAAGAGCTGTGGGAGTCATTTAACAAGAAATACCGGGTACAAAATGCTGGTTTGAAGAAATTTGTGGTGGCCAAATTTTTGGACTATAAGATAATGGATTCTAAATCCTTCATGAGTCAAGTTTAAGAACTGCAGATTATTTTGCACAAAATTCATGCTGAAAATATGATTTTGAGTGAATCCTACCAAGTAGCTGCAATTATTGAAAAGTTACTGCCATCGTGGAAGAATTTCAAGAACTATCTCATACATAAAAGAAAAGTGATGACTATTGAAAATTTGATTGTTCGATTGAGGATTGAGGAGGACAATCGGATGTCTGATGTCAAAATAGGCAAAATCAAAGTAGAGGCCAAAGCCAATTTGGTTGAACCGAGCGCAACTGCAAGTAAAAAGAGAAAGAACCAAGGAACTGGTTCAAACAACAAAGGCAAGAAACCTATGAGGTTTCAAAGAAATTGTTACAACTATGGAAAGCCGAACCACAAGGCTAAAAATTATTGGCTTCTTAAGAAGAACAAACCGAATCAAGCCCATATGACTGAGGAAAAGTCCATACCATTGGACTTGTCTGAATTAAGCCTGTCGGCAGTGGTTTTTGAAGCCAATATTGTTGATAATCAACGAGAGTGGTGGATTGACACTAGTGCCACTCGGCACATTTGTTTTGAAAAGTATATATTTTCAACTTATACTCCTATCACTGAAAAGAAGCTGTGTATGGGAAATTCGGCAACTTCAGACATTGTTGGAATGGATGGGCAAGATTGTTCTTAAGATGACTTATGGCAAGGAGCTGATGCTGAATGAAGTTCTTTATGTACTAGACATTCGCAAGAACTTAGTGTCAGGATCTTTGTTAGCAAAAAATGGCTTCAAGCTTGTATTTGAGTCTGGTAAGTTTGTGTTTTCTAAGAATGGCATGTTTCTAGGTAGAGGTTATATGCAGAATGGGTTGTTTAAGTTCAATGTAATGCTTGTAATCAAAGCTGTTCAAGTGAATAATAATAATAACGCCTCTAGCTCTGCTTACTTGATTGAGTGTTGTAATTTATGGCATGTTAGATTAGGACATGTTAATTTCAACACTTTGTGTAGATTAGTAAATTTGAAATTGCTGCATCTATTTCAAATTGACACAACTCATAAATATGAAATGTATGTTAAAGCCAAAATGGCTAAAGCTCCTTTTCACTTGATTGAAAGGAGCACGACGCCTCTAGAATTAATCCACAGTGATATCTGTGACTTAAAGTTTGTGCAAACTAGAGGTGGGAAAAGGTATTTCATTACTTTGATTGATGATTGCACAAAGTTTTGCTACGTATTCCTTTTATGAAGTAAAGATGAAGCATTAGAAGCATTCAAGTGCTATAAAACTGAGGTTGAAAATAACTTAGCAAATAAATTAAAGTTATCAGAAGTGATATAGGTGGTGAATATGGAGCACCGTTTGAAGAATTTTGCTCAAATTTTAGCGTTATTCATAAATGATGGCTCCTTACTCACCTCAATCCAATGGAGTTGCTGAACGTAAAAATCAAACTCTTAAGGAAATGATGAATGCCATGTTAATTAATTCTGGGTTAGCTCAGAACATATAGGGGGAAGCTGTTCTTTCAGCCAACCTCATTTTAAACATAATACCACACAAAGAGAACCTATGAATTATGAAAAGGTCACAAACCTTCTTACAAATATGTGACAGTGTGGGGGTGCTTGGCCAAGGTAGAAGTACCTAAGCCAAAACAGTTGAATATAGGACCTAAGACGGTTGATTGCATTCTCATTAGATATGCACACAAAAGTAGTACCTATAGGTTCTTGGTGCATAAATCAACAATTTCTAATATAAATGAAGGAATGATCATTGAATCCAAGAATGCTGTATTTTTTGAAAATATCTTTCCCTGTAAAGAATAGGAAGAATCAAGTTATCGAAAAAGAACTTTAGAATCAACAAGTGGTTCTCAAACCAATGAAGCACCAAGACAAGCAAGAGGGTCAGGAAAGAAAGGATGTTTGGTCCAAACTTAACTTTTCTGTTAGAAAATAAACAACGGACAATTGGTGAAGCATTGTACAATCCAGAAGCACCTTTCTAGAAAGAAGCTATCAACAACGAAATAGAGTCGATCATGCAGAATCACACTTGGGAGCTCGTTGATCTCTCAGCAGGCCACAAACCATTAGGCTGCAAGTTGATACTTAGAAGGAAATACAAGGCAGATGGCTCTATAGACAAATAGAAAGCTAGATTGGTAGTAAAAGGGTTTAAACAAAAGGAAGGACTTGATGTCTTCGATACTTACTCACCAGTGACAAGAATTACATCCATCAGGGTGTTTATTATAATAGTAGCCCTGAATAACCTTGAAATACATCAAATGGATGTGAAAATTGCTTTACTAAATGGTGAGCTAGATGAAGAAATATATATGGAACAACCTGAATGATTTATTGTTCCCATGCAAGAAAGGAAAGTGTGCATACTTGTTAAGTCATTGTATAGACTCAAACAAGCTCCGAAACAATGGCATGAAAAATTTGACAAAATAATACTGTCAAATAGCTTCAAGATAAATGAGTGTGACAAATGTGTATACCTCAAAAATACTCAAAGTGACTTTGTCATGGTTTGCCTGTATGTTGACGACATGTTGATAATGGGTAGTAATCAAGATATTATCTTGACTACCAAGAAAATGCTTATGAACTATTTTGACATGAAAGATATGGGTGTAGCGGATGTCATACTGGGGATTAAGATTATTAGAACATCTGATGGACTGATTTTCACTTAATCCCATTATGTTGAGAAAATTCTCAAGAAATTCAATGTGTATGACAACACTCCTATAAAAATGGATCCCAGTCAACATCTGAGCAAAAATATTGGTGAACCCCTATCTCAAGTGGATACTCGAGAATAATAGGCAGTTTGATGTTTCTAACAAACTGTACTCGCCCTGACATTGTGTGCTCAGTAAACAAATTGAGTAGATTTATGAGTAATCCTAGCAATGCAAACTATGGACTCCGGGTTACACTACATTAGATATCCAGTTGTAATGGAAGGATACAGTGATGCTACCTGGATATCTGATACAAAAGATACCAAGTCCACAAGTGGGTATGTTTTCACCCTAGGTGGCGCCGCTGTGTCCTGGAAATCCTCTAAACAAAAGTGTATAGCTTGTTCTATAATGGAGTTTGAATTTATTGCTTTAGATAAAGCAGGAAAAGAAGCAGAATGGCTCTGAAATTTTCTAGAGGATATTCCTTGTTGGCTTAAACTGGTGTCTGCCATCACAATTCTTTGTGATAGTCAATCGGCAGGGCTCAAAGCAGTATATACAATGATAAATCTTGTCATATTAGATGACGACATAATACCATAAGGCAATTGATCTCAAATGGGGTAATTTCACTTGATTACGTGAAATCCAAGGAAAACTTAGCGGATTTGTTAACAAAAGGCCTACCCAGAGATCAAGTAAGACGTCTGTCGAGAGGAATAGGTTTAAAACTTATAAGTTTAAGAATCGACATAGTGGACACCCAACCATGATGATTGGAGATCCCAAGAACTTGGTTTAATGGGACAACTAAGTTATGAAGGTTCATGTACCCACTTCAACCCATTTCTATGACATGGAAGTGCTACCTACTGTGTGGGTACAAGGTCGAGTCTTAATCTTAATGATTCCTAGAGCTAGAATAGCGGAGTATGTCAGGATACTCTTTGTGGAGATCACCTATATAAGTGTGAAGACGAGCCACTTCATCGAAACACTTATGAATCCAAGATCGGTGTTCATGGCCAAAACAGACACAACAGGGAAGAACTAAAAAACATAAGGACAACTATTGTGTGAGTATTGTTGTCTTAGTTTACACCAACAACTGAACAGTTCAAGATATCATGTTCACTGATCAACTAAGTACGCTCGATAGTATTTCATTGGGGAAGGTTTAAAGCCACATGCTACCTATTCTGATGTAATAATTGTCCGCTTGAACTCTTTCATGTCTACATAAGCATATGCATCATTAGTCACATTAATTTCCATTCATGTGGGGGACTACTGGAAATTGGTCTTCTTTGACTATAGTTCTGAGAGTGTTCAAAGCATTAATTTATAAGAAACTAGTAATTGTCATAAACTATGTCATGGATAGATGACAATAATGTGTTTAATTTGCCAAAACAAATTTTGAGTGAATGAGAAATTAATAGTCAAAGTGAGCTATTTGATGGTTGGCTAAGAAGATTAGGAATAAGCCAAATGAATGGGATGAGTGAAATTCCATCCCACATTGTAAAATGAGTAAAATGTGGACTTGAATATATGTCTCAAGTGTGGAGGTAAGGGATGGGCCCCTTAGGGGTACCATAAGTGTTTGGAATGGAGAGGACCTACATGGTAGTGCATTCAATCTAACCCACATGCACGCCCGCCCATCCGGCCGGCTTGACTCGGTTATACTTGATTGGGCTTGGGCATGGTCATGGTCGTGGGATTGGGTTTGGGTATGGATTAAATTAGCCATTCAATCCTATATTAACTTTTTGGACTAAATTTAACATGAATTATTTTTTGGCCTAACAGGAACAAAAGCAAACTTCTAGGCATTAAAATTCAGCGTGAATTTTTTGGAAATAGGAAAATGCGTAGAATAAATCTTCCTCCAGCAAATGATACGCCTGGACTGCATCTTTCCAACTTTCTGCATTGAAAAACTAGTTGCTGCATCGGAAAAGCAACATCCATTTAAACCATCTTTTCTGTTACTACTTTGGCTCTATAAAGATCAGTCCTGGATCTGCATAAAAAACATAATCATATTTCATGCAAAAGAAATTCTGCATAATCAAAAGTCCAAAGAGAGAGTTTAGTATGCTAAAAGTTTGAGTGATAAGATGTTTTGTAGTGCTACTAACGTCTGATTTAGCTATTGTATCTTGGGAGACGATAGCCAATTTCTGTCAGCACTATTGCAGGGTTAATTTGTCTTAAAGATAGAGATGCCAACTGTGGTGCCCCGGAGGTCTTGAAGCCACCACACCGTGACACTAACCCTATCTAGGAGATTTTCCTTTCAAGGGCTAGTGCCAAGCGTAGACTAACAAAATAAAATGACAAATAATATTAAAAGGAACAACTTATATTTTATTCTTTGTACACTAGCTTGAACTTTTCCTCTAGTTATAGATGAGTACACATATACTAGTACCTGAGGTATGGCGCTAAAGTCGCCATGGCTATAAGCCTTATTATGTACATACATAAATTTATTGATCTGGGTACATTGAGATTCAAACAAAAGATAATTTCTTCCTTCTTTATTCCCAAGTTTCTTCTCTAGGTACGGCCAGTACAACCTCATCTATATAAAGAGAAGTATAAGGGTGAGTTCGAACGACTCAGTGAGGAAAGTTGGAGAGAATTACCTATATAGAGCTTATATTACAGTGGAAGATGATAGAGTGAGAATTACGTATTAAGTAAGAAGCAAACATGCTAGGATAACTTGATTTCTATAACAAGCTCTTGTAGTAAATGCTTTACAAGTCAAATGCACATATTTTTGAGATATCTTAAGTTTTGTATAAATTAGGAGATGCTTTAACAAAATTACTTATAAGAGATCTTATCATATAAGAGGCATCTAATCATATCATGTAACTCTATCACTGTCCCATACCAGCGAGGAGAATTTAGATTTCATATTCAGATTCAAGTGTATAGGATTCTAGAGGTGGCCCTGTCGCACCGCCGCACGTGGCACTTAGTTCCTTACACTTCATTTCATAAAGAATAAAATAGGATTTTATCAATTGAGGTATAGAATACAACTGAAAGATGTTTAGTACTGAAATCCAGAGGTGTTACGGTGATAGGTTCAAGATATGGCCCCCACTGCACATCCCCTGTCAACAAATGTGGTACTTTGCTCTGCCCAGCACATATTTTACAGTACTGACCAAATTAGATATTTAAAATAGTCAAGAGTACTATAAATCTAGTAGAAGGTGTCAACCTTGGGATTTTAGAGGTGGCCCCCACTCACACCCTCTGTTAGCAAGTGTGGCACTTAGTTCCCGATTCGACGAGTAAGGTGAGAAGATTTATAATTATAAGAAAACACGAATCCTTTTCATTTATAACCTATTTGGATTAAAAGACTTTATCATAAATATTCTTCGGTGTTTTTTTTTTTTTTTTAATATAATATCAACCTTTTTGTGATATTTTGAAAGTACTTTACTTATTTGAGTAGCATAGTTTTGATTATAAAGAAACTAACAAAATTAATGCAAAGATCTTGTAAATAGGAATAATTCAGGATTTCAACCGGCTCGATTTACCAAACAGATCAAACAATTCTCATCAACATAAGTGAGGCATTTTAGAAAGTGCGAAAAGGTAATATGATTTTAGAAGTAATGATTAACCAGTAACATATGAAAATTTGAAAGAAATATAAGACTTTATATACCAATGATCGAGGGGTTCTTGAGAACAAGAAATAGGTATATGATTCCCAAAAATGATAACGGGTAAACGAATGAGATTGTGAAGGAAAAAAAAAACTCACATATCAATATTCAAGGTGTTTCGGCAAAAAGAATTACAGATAACAGAATACAAATTGAAAAGGGATAGAAATTCTCATAGATTCCCGTGATCGAGATTCTCCAACAACTTGTACGCCTAATTACCTAAATCCAAGATTCAATTACTGTGGATTGTTCTTTTGATAATAATATTATGAGGGAATGAAAATAAAAATTAGTTTACTTAAGGTACTATATACTATTTTAACTACACAATTATTATTTAATAATTCAAGCGACTATCTTTGAGCATATATATATACATATAAGAGTAATATTTCCTACTTATTAATTTTCAAATGAATCGAATATATTTTAACGCTTTTCTTATCACATTGTTCCAGGAATTATATAAAATTATGGTATCTAAATCATATTTAACAACAAATTATAAGTCAATTATATCTAAATCAAAATTCAATTATCCAACATAACCTCAAGATCCAACATTCATTCATACCCAACCACCTTTAACCAAAACTTATAGGTTATCATCTTCATAATATTCCTACAAATTTTTAACAAAATCTGCCCACTTTCCAAAACCTGTATCTTATATAATCAGCTAGGATAGTTTTCATCAAAAGTAAATTTTAACCAAATCCAAGAGAGTTTAACGGTAATTTTTACCTCAAAACGAATTAGAACTCAATAAATTTTCTAATTATGGTTTCAATTGGATGATCGGACGGACCGATCTTTCCTAATTCCTGTTCAAAGTTAAGTTTTGATGGCAGGTTGCGGTTTCTACACAATTTAGGCTAGAATACTGCGCCAATTCAATAAATATTACTGCTATTCTTATCTACACTCATAGGGCTTTCCATCCATGGTTTCTTTTTCTCATTTAAATGGTGGAATCTCCAGCTATAAGCAAAATAATATCACCTCCTGGTCTGCCAATTTTTACCTGTGTGTGGCAGTGTCAATTTCGGTAGCAATTCAAGTGTGATTTCGGCATAATTTCTGAAATTCCATTCCACCAAGGTAATCTACACAAACGGAGATTACTAATTATATATTTGCATGGGTGATTAGGTGACAAAAAGGTTGGTTTTCGATTTTTTGAAAGTTTAAGTTTGGGCAGCAGTTCTATTGGCTAGTAGGTTTCTTCTTGGTTTTGAGAGAAATTCTGGAGTTTAGGACTAGGATTTTGGGAAACTTTTTTTGAGGATTGTGATTCTTGATGAACTAGGGAGGTTTTGGCTATATTTTGATGGTTGATGGATGAAGATTTGCTATGACTTTTGCTAGCTGAATGATGAAAGAAAACTTGGAGAGAAGATGCTAATATTTTGGGACAATATGTAGAAACATTGCAGCTTTGTGTGGAAAAATTAGCTGAGGATTGTGTCTTATTTATAAGCAAAGCAACTTTGCTTATTTATTCTAGAAGTTCTTGGTAGTTTTATTTAATTCTAATTTTCCCCTGGGCTTTTTATTGCAATTTAGTCCTTGATTTCTTGTCTTATTTAAATTGGCCATATAAAACTTTTATTATATCATACTTTTATTTTATACCTAATATATGTATATATATATAAATTTTTTGCGTTATAACTTAGGGTGTATGACTAAATTCACAGTATAGGTATTTTTAGGGAATTTTAAGATCAATATTTTAATTAACTCTTTTAATCTAAAATGCTATTAACTCTAATCAAAGGGATAGTTTTTTTATGAGACGGCCTAAAAATTTTAAACTTGGATTTCCTATAGTTACTAGATAAGCATAATAATTTATTTATTATTATATTATTATTTTTAGAAAAAAATTACTTACGAGGAAAGACGGGATGTTACACCAACTCTCGTCTTGACTAGTTGATCACATAATTCCATACATTAAGGTAACAACTTTCATAGATCCATAAATTCCTTGGTAAAATTCTCCCAAGTTCTGCGGGTCCCTGTAGCGGTCCACTTGCGATCTATCATCTTCCACCAACCATGTGCAGGAATATAGTGAACCGAACTTTTTGATTGTCCGGACAGCACAAAGTCTCACATACGTTCTCTATATTTTCAACTGATTCCTTCGCTGGATTCCCTACAGGATCCTCTGCAGGTAACTCTATAGGGTCTCTATATGGTATCTCCTCAATGTGAACACCTTGCCCATGCCTCGGCTGAGGGGAGGTGCAAACTCCTGAAGATCCAACATTAGTGGCAATCCCAATGTCAACTTCGATAATTTGATCTATGGTATTGCCATAATGAGCTATAATCATCTTAACCTCATTCATAACCATGTGAGTCATATCAACTATCCTCATATGATCGGACTTTACTGTTTGGAAAGTCTCCACTATCTGTGCTCAAACTGCACGGAGTTTTTCTACTTGAGCTTCTGCTATCCTTACCTGCTCACCCTCTCTTTTTATATCCCCCATCAGCTTATCTATGGTATAGCTCCTAGCTACAAGTATTGATTTAAGATGGTATGTCTCAACCCCTCTCTGCCTGAGTAACTCATCCTAATCATAAAGCCTATCCTCAAGTCTAAAGCAAACTTGCTTTCTCATGTTCTAAGATCTCAATCCTTTCTTTATCTTCCCGAATCACATAGAACTTCTCAATATACATAGAATAACCAAAGTTCAATTTCAATCTAGAGTTCAGTGCTCGATTTTTGGAATTAAAGATTACAGTCTAGTTGGCCGGTCCAGGTATAATCTCTTACTTCCTGGTTTCGAACACTATACCCAAAATTTCATATCCTAACTAACTTAAACAGAAGGTTTGTTATAAATCCCAACGATATTCAACGCCTAGGTCATTGACAAACCTAGGCTCTGATACCACCTATGTGGTGTCCCACTTAGGATAACCCCTAGGCTGAGATGCCATAAATTCAAACTTAAATCATATCATACAAAATAATCGATAGACCCATAAAATTGCATCAAGACACATGAAGCAACCATAAACTTCAAACTTAAAGCAACTCTACCATAGTACCATATACATGCCAAGTACTCCGATAACATTCAAAAAAATCTCAATTCTAGACCACGATTAGGTACAAGCCCAAAGCTTCATCTCATGAAACACAGTAGATACATGCCATAGATCTTAAATTCCACTCAATATATCACAACATCTCTAAGTCAGAGCATAATGATTAGGGAATCTATATGTACATATAATCGTCTAATCTATTACAAAATAGATCCTCCAGGCCAAGCTATAAGCTTATGTCCTTCACTTAAACCTGTTTGGGAAAATCAAGAATAACATAAGGGGGCAAGTCCAAAGGACTTAGTGAGGGGAAGTATACAAGCAATCAATTGAATCTATTAAAGAAGAAGTAATTCAACAGAATATCAACTGGCATGATATAACAAATGAAATATGAATATGCCAGATTATAAACATTATCAACTCAACAATTGGAAAAGTCTCTGTCCTTATTGCTCCCTGATCAGAGTACAAATAGAGCAAAACAAACCCAAACATCATATGTAGTCTAAATAAATCAAAGCATAACATGCATATCAGATTCTCCTTGTCCTTCCGCAATAATACAATAGTCCAAGCATGACAGCTCAGTAGTAACAATAATCTAAGCATGACAGCTTGGTACATGTACTCGGCTAAACAGTTTCTCTCTGTATGCATCATTGGATACAACAAATAAATAAATTGCCAACAAGGCCACACAAATGCTGTACAAAATGCAAACAAGTATGCAGGTAAGGCAAAACAAATAATACACAGAACGATTCAAATATGCTGACAAGGCAAATCAACAATATATGAAACGAATTTAGATTGTCGACAAGGCCAAATAACTGGTATATAGAAACGATCCAAATATGCCAACAAGTCCGATCAAATAATATACAGAACGGATTCAGCTTGGACTATAACAGATAAGCAATGAATGTTCTTGGCGCCAGAACGGATATAATCAATTTTTAACAGAAGTAAAATCAAGGAATTAAGTTAGTCAAAGATGTCCGATCAAATCAGGACGTCCCATAAGAATAGATAGGTGTATACAAGATAATTACCAAATCGGTAAACCCTCACAGGGGTATATAAATCACAAAGATAGCTTATTTTCCAAAAGAACATATAGTTTAGACCCTTACTGGGTATACAAACGAATAAAAGATAAACAATTAAAGAATTCAGACAATTCAAGAATTCAAGCAATTAAGAGATTCTATCAATCAGGGAAAATCCACTTCCTAGAGAACAAAAGGGTAAACAGACCCTCACCTCAATGGCCACATAAATGCTTTCACAGTCTACGGATCTGTGGGACACATCTCCTCACACGTAACCAAAAGAATGGCTTTATTGTCAAAATCCTCATTTTGACCCTATAATCACAATTATACGGATAGTTGTCTAAAATCAATCGTTATTAGTTAATACAGTATTTAGGGTTCGCATTTGGACATTATCGATAGGGAACACACTAAATACATCGAAAATACAGGAATACGATGTTCATCTTTGTTCTAGTAAACGGATATAATAAGACCCTTAAATTATATAATTAACCTTGGAACGTTACATAAAGTCGATAATAATAGCCCAACTATCATTAATAGTCCAATCATTGCCACTTAGGTCTGAAATCCATAAAGTTAGGGTTTTGATCATCTAATTAACCCAACTGACCAAGGTTATCATATAATAATGCAAATTCGGGTCCACTAATCTTATATAAATATACATGCATGTCTCATGTCCGGGTCTCATTTCAAATCTTTCTATTTATTACAAAAATGCATGAATTGAACAAAGAATCTCAAGAACAATATTAACATATTCAACCCCAAATTCCAACTTATATACCAAATCTTGTTATCGGGGCACAATCATCACAAACTAACTTCGCATGCACGATCATCACGATGAGGTGAGAAAACTGCCTCAGAACCGCTGTCCACTGCTGCCAAAGTTGCTCACCACCACCACCACCACCAGTGGAAGTGTCTCAACACCATGAATCTAATACCCAAGTTAATTTCAAGTTCTGCTACTGAATTACTTGTTAAATGGGGCTTCAAAGCCTCAGCACCACCACCTCCATTGTGGCCATCTCTTCCAAATTCTGCCGACAACGACTGTCCAATTTGGAAGTCGAAGGTACCTAAACTGTAAACCTCAATTTTTGGAATATCAGTTTAAGTTGATTGAAATTAAATTAATTAAAGTATATGTAGCGATTGGAAATTGGAAGATTTAATTGTGGATAAGAAAGGGGCTCGATTATTTTAAATTATAAGGTTTAGGGGGTTAAGTGGACAAATTGAAGGTTGGAGGACTTTAAAATAATTGGATTTGGACTTAATTGCCCAAAAATAGAAAAGTTAGGGGGCCAATGTATAAGAATTAGAAGTTGAAGGGCTCAAATAAAAATCAGGGGACTAAATTGAAGGCGGTTAAAGTTTGCAGGGACTTAGTTGAAGAAAGTGAAAAGTTTTAGGGGTCAATTGTAGAAGTTGAAACATATAATTACATATATAACCGTAAGGACATAATTTTATTAAATGCCCAAAAATTATCCAAATCTCACCCACCGGCGAAACGTCGGAAAACTATTGGAAAACATGAAACCATTCAGATAGAAAGCTTCCTCTAGCTGAGAGGAACATATCTATACCAACATTGACCAAAAATAATTGGCAAAGCCGCCGAAAAATAAGGGCTGTCAGTGGAGCTCGCGGTCCTGCCATTTTCGACGGTGGAAAATGGTGGTGTTTGGGTAGGTTTTGGTCGCGAAGTGGTGAGGTTAATTTTAGGTTTTGGCGCGCGGCGGTGGTGGACGGCAGAGGTTAGGGTTTGGCTGCAGCTTTGAGCAGCCAAACGGTGGCCAATCTGGAAATTGTTTGGGGGATTTTGATCGCCGTGGTGAGGCGCGCCTCGTGGTGGTGGGGGTCTCCATCTCCGATGGTGGCGCATGGTGGTCGGCGACTTCAGGGCAGTTAGCTCAATTTTACGATCTAGATTTGACTGGGCCATTCCCGACTTGAGATTGGATCTCGATTTGGTCCAATTTGATTAATTTACCGAATGCGATTGAAGTTTGAGTTTAAACCTGATCCTAATATGACTTAGGACTGTTAAACCATAATTTATGTCAAGTTATAGATTAATCTTAAAAATTTCTATAGTTTTGAACTTAATCGACTTGAAAGGATTATCGGATTTTCATTGAAACCTTAAATATGATTTTGACAACCAGTTTACCGACTTGTCAAGTTAAGGGCCATGATTTATGATTACCTTGAATATTTGAGTGTAACACGGAATTTTAAAATTATCATTGAACCGTTAAAGAAACTAAGGAACTTGATAAGGATGTTTAAGTACATTAAGAATTATGATTCAGAAATCAACACAATGTTTATTTAAATTATTTATTTTGAACTTTGAATTGAATAGGAAGCCAGGTCATGGACTTTCCAAACATTTAAAGATTATCGGGGCTATGTCAGAATAACCTTAAGTTTAATAAAGACGTTAGTTATATTTATATTGAAGGTTCAAAGGATTGATAAGAGAATGACTCGAGTTATCTTATGACAGTTGTCGGACTGACTAGGAAGCCAGGGCCTGAGTGTCCGTACAACTAGGAATTCCGCTGCATTTGCCGGGTGAGATTATATTAGCTTTTATTGCTGGGAAAAGAACATAAGTATTTGTTATTATGGCTTGCCGCTTGGTTTTATTTGTGCTAAGATTCGATGATTGATGAGTGCTCATTCTCTGCTATTCTTTGGCTCTCATGTTTAATCTATTAGTCTGTTTGAGCTGTCCCTTCTACTTGAAATTCTTGAGTTGTTATTATCTAAACTCCCAATTTTAATTGATACGATTTCTTGTCTTGTACATTTACATTGATACATGTATATCAACTCTGTTTGGCCTCCCTTTGCTGAAAATTGTTGTTCATCTATATAACCTGGACTTGCTGCCCTTGTATTCTCTCAGTAGTTTATTTGGACATCTCTTACCCTTATCTGTAATTCTTGAGCTATTTTTACCTAAGTCCCCTTATCCATTTCAAGTGGTTGAATCCTTAAACCGCAATTCACTTCTACACAAGTTTCGATAAAGTTAATATTTTATGAAAATAGTACTCCACATCGCCCCTTTCCACTGAGTGCCTCTATTAATATTTATTGATGTCGCTTTATGCGAAATTGGCAATTGTGTTGAGAAAGTTGAAAAGTGACTTCGAAATATATATCGCCATGCTCCATTTGGAGTAAGCATTGTGCTTGTTCAGTGGTTATTTGTTTATCATGGCGAAGTGATATGTTAAGTTATATGTTGTTGGATGTACTAAATGATATCAGTGATTATATACTCAATACCCTTGGGGGTGGACCCTGAGGTCGGTTACGAAAGACGGTTGGGCGGAACGGTCCGCAATGACAGAACTTTCGGCTGATACCAGTATAAAATTGTACATATTATCCCTGCTCATAGAGGGCTGGAGGTAGCTGGCTATGAGTGGGATCATGCATGTAGCTACCCGTGCCTAGTGAGTGATTAAGTCTCCGAACCGATCACTCGATACTTTGGAGGAATAAGAATTTTCGTGTTTTCAAAAGTAGAGTGCAAGGTAGGAGAACCATCAACAACTTTTACTTGAAAATGTTTGCTAACTTGTGATTGGTTAGTTTCTCCATTTGATGTTTATGCTCTGAAACTCGACTATTGTGAAATTTCATCACTGGTATGGGACGGTGGTGAGATGGACCATCTAAAGATTTGACTAAAACCTTCTCTTACTGTTTCTGGAAATCTTAATGCCTTTATATGTCTCGTATATGATATTTGAGAAATTTTCAATTTGTTATTGTCGTTAAATTATCTCACTAAGTCATTCGAATTTACGTTGTTTTATTGTTACTCTTTGTTCTTTACCCCAGATAAGAACAAGTGACGAAGACAGACTAGCCCAGGCGACACATAAGGTAATAATGGTGATAGAAGTGCTAATTGTGATTTGTAATGTTTTGGTTCATAGTTGAACATCTTCTGGACATTGCTTGTAAAGATTAAATAATTTGGTTTTTAAGAAATGTATTTTCTGTAATTCATAAGATTTGTGGTATAGAGTGAATAGCACCTCGGTCGGAAATAGGCATCTCCCGGTCGGGACGTTACATAAATACTCCCCAAGTTGAGCTCTACAACCTAAGCTTCCACCGCGGCTCCGTGCGCTCGCCACTCACCGCCGTGACTCGATTTTAGGTTTTAGCTTTCCAATGGTCGACTGGTCAGAAAAGGCTGCATGTGGTATCAATGGATTCTAGAGAGATAAGGAAGACATTGGTTGGTTTATTTTTCTGTTCTAGGCCGTTGCCGGTGATGATCGCCGGAAAAGATGATGTGGGTGCACGGTGAAGAAATGAAGAAAATGGGGTTGGGGGGGATGCTATTTAAAGACAACTTTCAAAAATCTCAAATTGATCCCCCACAACTTCTTACAGCTTTCAATTGAGTCCTCTGAAATTTTAACCATCTTCCAATTGACCCCCATTCATTAGTGCCTTGAATTTGCCAACTTGACCTAAAATAATTCTATGTTGACCCCCAAAACTTTTAAATGGTGATACAATTAAGTCTTTCCTATTCATATTTTAACCCCCAAAAATTTTAAAATTGAAATAAATTTAATAAAACTCACAAAAATAATATTAAATAAAACTTTACTAATTAAATAATTTCTAGGGGTGTTACAATTCCGTAAGTTAGCTCTTCTTCCATAATTTAATATTTAATTAAGTTAAAAATCATAGTTGGGAAAATTTATAAATCTAATCTAGAAATCCTTAAAAATATATGTACTAGAATATTCTAAACATAAAATTTACTATTTTAAAATATAAAAATATTTGTTTTCTTTTTTCTCCAACTCTATATGATCATTTTTGTGGTGCGTTAAAATTTATTTTTTCTTAAAGATGTATGTATGTGTAATGCTCATACCTTTTTTTATTGTTTTAATTTTTATGCTAGTGAACTAAGAAGCTTATAAAAAAAGAAATTTGAAATCCCAATTTTATGGCAAATTAAACTATTTTATCTTATATCACCTAAATTTATTTTTCAATATTGAATTCCTTGATTTCTTCAAAACAAGTCAATGTTAAAGTGATTTTCTTTATTTTATCTTCTACTATATTTTGTAAATAGTTTATTGAATTTATAAAGTGATTTAACATTTTGTCATTAAATTTTATGAAGAAATAGATTAATAAATGCAATTTGATCTGATGATACACAAACGATGTTTGTATAAAATATTGTTATATCTCTCATTTACATCATCAATTATATTATAACAATTTTTTTAATTTTTTAAGTGTTATATTTGTAATATTTATAAAAAGTATAAATATCTAAACTACAGTTAAAATTAAATAAAATAAAATTTTAATTATATCGTTATATAGAAATTTTGATGTGGTATCAATAATTAAAAAAATTCATGAAAGGACATATAATTTAAATGTCTCCTTAGAATATTTTTTTCAAAAAAATAAAAAACAAAAAACTAAACACTAAGTTTAATTTTACTTATTAACAAATTCAAGTGGCTAGATTACTTCTCTAAAAACAAGTGTCTAATTCCAAAAGCATTTTCATAATGTTTTTTTTTTCTTTACATAATTGTATTTGAAAAATTTCTGAAATTATTAATGTAAAGGTCTCATCACATTGGAAGTTAGAGTGCTAGCGCAAATTTGATTTAATTGGATAGTCATCACATTGGAAGTTAGAGTGCTAGCGCAAATTTGATTTAATTGGATAGGATTATATTTGTTTCAAAATAATAAAAATAATTGAAACTTGTCTAACAAACTAAAAATAGTGGAGTCAAATTGATAAAAAAAAGAAGAAGAAAATACTAAGTTCAAAAACTGCATATAGACACAATGGTATTTGATGAGGGTGAAAACCGCTTATAACTAGATTTAGTGGTAATTTTGAAAGGTTCGACCTTTCTAGTCGAGCTCTTGATATAGTTGGGCTGAGTCATGCAATCACGAGCAAACGTCAGGCTTACTGAGGTGCCCTCGGCTAAGGCACTCCGACGCTCAAGTCAGTACGGGGTCGAGTAGATATAATGAGCAGCAGAATGAGGGCTTTTTTTTTACGGAGAATGGCATATCTTTAGTGAGGCTGGAGGGGAGGTATTTATAGCCTTCCCCTGGTGGGGATTTATCTGAGATGCCCTTAACATGCAGAGAGGATCCTTATCCTTGCATGAGGCATTAGGTCATCTTCCATTCCTGTACTATTCCATGTGGCGACATCTCCAGGTTTCATGGGCAGAGAAGTACACTATAGGCGCGCCTCTTGCCCAGTGCGGCAGTATGGGTGGTATTGGGGCGGCACGCGCCTTTAATACGGAGGCATGCTGTCTGTCAGGGCATTTAATGCGACAGAGAGTTGATTCTGCATTGAATCGACCTCCATGGTCGGTGACAGGGTCGACCAGTGGTCCCAGTTTGTGGCCTGATCAAATAACTGGCCCCATAAAACTAGTATGACAGGTCGATCTATTTGGTCAACCTAGGTCATCTGAAGTCGGTAGCACTATTGGGCCCTAAGGATGAGATGAGCCCAATGCTACATCCTCGAGTCTGTGGTCTTTGGGCCGAGCTTATTGGGCTATTCCATATCAGTATTAATGTACTTTGGTATTTTAGTAATTTTTTTTCATGTGGATTTGGTATCCTTTGATCCATAATGATAATAGCACTTAATTAATTTTTAATTATGTTGGTACACCAAATTATGTAATCGATTGAAATTTCGGTTGGCATTTTGATTTTTATTTTTACAAACATTCGGCGTTTAGTTTTCTACTAATGTATTAGACTTTACTGATGTTAAATTATTATTGTTATATCTACTATTAAACTTGTATATTATTTTTATTTTTTACCTACCAAATTGAAAAGTTAATGAACAAAAGGTACAATTATGATCTTTTATTTCTTATTTTTCAAAATTAAAATATATTTTTTAAAAATTCCAATTAATAAAATTGTGAAATTGAAAAAATAATGACCCCAATAATAACCTATGTCCTGAAGGAACTAAGCCTATCATTCTCCATTAATAATAGGCACACCTTTCAACGTTGAAGTATTCTGGTAATGTTTGGTTATGTTTTATATATAATGAATTTTGGGAGTGAGGTTGAGGAATATGATGGATGCTTATTTAGGCTTTGTTTCGTTATGTTTCCCAGAACAACATTGTTTTGGAGAAACATAACCAAACATATCCCCAATTTTCCTTCAAAACGCACATTCTCCAATATATACATACATATTATATATATATATATTATATTTTATTATTATTCTAACATTAAAATAATAACTCAATTCCATTTTCACCCTAAAAATCCAATAAAAAAGTATTGATTTGACTGTTACAGTAAAAAATGTGTCCCCCAAAACATAAACAAACATATCAAAAAACAACTTTCACATTCTCCAATAATTCATTCTTCCAAAATACATAATAAAATAAAACAAAAAAACATAACCAAACACTACCTTATATTTTGAGGAATAGTTAAAAATTTATTTTGGAGAGTATTGGTACGTTTATTTATATTTTGGGGGGGAGATACTTTTTACTGTAGCAGTCAAATTAATGCTTTTGTTGGGTTTTTGGGGTGAAAATAAAATAAAGTAATTTTTTCATTGTAAGAATAAAAATGAAAATATATATATATATATATATATATATTGAAAAATTGGGAACTTTTGGGATAATGAAGGATAGAAGATGATAATTTGAAAAAATCTATTTTAATATTTGAAGGGAAAATGAGTGTATATTTGTTTATGTTTTGTCAAAACAAAATTGTTTTGGCAAAACATAACAAAATAAGGCCACTGTCTTTCTAAAAGAGGCTATCAAGATTTTTGTCAACCAGAACCAAAAGAAGAAATTTACAATTCTTGATGGTCTCGAAATATTAAGGAAGTGTTTGGTTATGTTTCTCCAAAACAATTTTGTTTTGGGGAAACATAACCAAACATATACTTCTTTCATTCAAAACACTAGATTTTCCCAAAATATCCTCTCATATCCCTTATTATCCCCAAAACTTTCCCATTTTTCAATATATACAGACATATATATCATACATATTTTATTATTATTTTTACAATAAAAAATTACCCAATTCCATTTCACCCTAAAAAGCAAGCAAAAAAGCATTAATTTGACTATTACAGTAAAAAAATCCCCCCCACCCACCCAAAAAAAGAAAAAACATAAACAAGCATGCCCAAACTCCCCAAAATAAATTTTTAACTATTTCCCAAAACATAACTAAAAATTTATTACATTTCCCAGCACAAGTTTCACATTCTCTAATCCCACTTTCAATATTTATTCTCTCAAAATATATATTAAAATCACACAAAAATATAATCAAACATTGCCTAAGAATATCACCCTACATAGTATTGACATTTATGATATGTTGGGGTGAGCATTGATTGGTTCGGTAAATTAATCGACCGAGCCAATCAGTTAATGAATCAAAATGAAAAAAAATGGTAACCATTTACCATATTGAAATTTTTGATTAACTGGTAAAATTGACCGAAACAATTCAGTTCGGTTAAGATATTTAACCAATTAACCACTTCTTATTTAATTTTTTTTCTCAACATCATTATTCAAAAAAATTGTAATAGTAAGCTCCATCCAAGCAATCTGATGATCCATATTGCATTTTCATACAATTTCTTGCAATAACCTCTAATATTTTTTTAGTGCAAATAATGATCCATAAAAAATTTCTCAAATAAATGGGAGTTTATAAAGTGTAGCAAACTCTATATGTATATAATTAATCAAGATTATCATGTAATATCAACCATAAAGTTAATGTAGATATATATGCATGGAACAACAACAAACATCATGAAACCAAGTAAAATTAACGGTGATGCAAAGTGCACAAGTTTTCTATTTTGAAAAATTCGGTTAAATCAGTTTTTAATCGATTTTTTGTAAAAATTAACCAAATTGAACCGAAAACTGAAAACTTATAAACAATTAACCATTAACCAGACCGAAAAATCAATTAGACAAATCGGTTCACTGAATTCAGTTTCAGTTCGGTAGGTTAATCAGTGTTTTTGGTTAATGGATTATTTTGCTCACCCCATTGACATGTTGTTACCCTTCTCATTATCTGTAAAAAGTTTTTGTTAGTGTAATGCAATTGATTAGCATAAATAAGTGTGAGGATTGAAGCTTGAATCTTAATAAGTTCTCAGTATGTGTACATAAATAATTTTAAAAAAAAAAATCCACTAGTAGCTGCACCTCTTTTCATATAATTGATAGTTTGTTTTATCATATAAATTAATTTTATATTCGTATCAATTTTGAATCTTAAATTTTAGTAATTTTTTTTCTTTTCTCTGCAAATGATATAATTATTAATGACTTTGTTGGAGAATGAATACAATAATTAGCACATAGTTAATTTTGATCGGTCAAAAATCATATTTCTTCGATAACAACGAAATTACAATGAACTATGTCGGATTCAAATCAACTACTACCCTTCTGGTCCTATACGACTTCTATTTCTTCTTCTTCTTCCTCCTCCTCCTCCTCCTCTCTCTCTCTCTCTCTCTCTCTCTCTCTCTCTCTCTCTAACAGAGTTTTTCTTACTATTTTAGATTACTACCAAATCAATCTATTTACCACCCTCCAAGATATTGGATTACTTAGTGATTTACCCAAAAAGTATATTAGAGAGATTTGTGGAGAGATCTTAAGAATTTTGAATTTCTCTTATTTCTCTTCTTTAAAGCTTTAACCATTGATTTATAGGGATGGGGTGAGGTTTCACGGAGAAGCCACCCACTTTTCTTAATGAGAAAGCTACCCTTTGGATATATCGAAAAAGTTAATCATAAAAGCTTTCTTAATGTTACCCTTTAGTTTTATCCAAAGCCCGGCCACGAAAGCTTTTTTTACTGAGGAAAGTATCTTTTAACTTTATCTAAAGGTCAGTCACAAAAGTTTTCTTAATGAGGAAGATATCGTTTAGCTTTATCCAAAGGCCAGTCACAAAAGCTTCTTTAATTTCCCAAAGAAGCTTCCTCTTAGCTTCTTGAGTGAGTTTCCTTTAGTTTCAAGAAGAAGTTTCCTTTGACTTACCTTTTAAAGTTATTTCATACTTATCTTATAAGCTTGTAAAAAATATGAATGTTTTTTTGGATCACAGAAAAAAATCCAATTCAATTAATTTGGGTCATGGGCCAATACATGGTTCAAATTACAACAAACATAATTATGAATTTCACATATGACCTAAATTTATGTTTGAAGCAATGAATTTAATGAAAAAAAGTAAATGAAAAATGTAAACGTGTAAAAATTAAAATAAGAAATTCCATTAGCTAAAGTGTAAAAAATGAATTTTTAATATTTCTTTTTATTAAAATTTAGATC
Organism: Jacaranda mimosifolia; assembly: GCA_018894105.1. Taxonomy (NCBI): domain Eukaryota; kingdom Viridiplantae; phylum Streptophyta; class Magnoliopsida; order Lamiales; family Bignoniaceae; genus Jacaranda; species Jacaranda mimosifolia. The sequence goes on from CM032123.1 coordinate 9,112,330, forward strand.
CAAATATAGGATAGATATAGAGTTATGGGACTATCGCAAAATTTCCATGTCAATTTAAAAAATAATGCAATTTTAGTATTTAAAATTTTTAAACTTCCTTTTTCCAAAAGGGGGAAAAAGCCAATTATTATGGAGGGGTAATCTTAGTGGTGCTCTAGGAGTAATTTGTGAAAGCCAACTACTTGGATTTGGTCACATTACTTGAAAAAGTTTTTTTACAAAAAATTATTCAAACATAATTGTTTTCTATAATAACTAATTTGGTAAAATTTTATTTTGAAATAGTTGATTGAATGAAATTGTGGTTGATTAGGTTGGCTTTTAAACTTCATAAAATATCGCTTCTTAAATTTAGACAACTTAAATACATTTTTATCCTAAGTTGCTAAATGCCTTCCTTGATCATGATACATTGAGGTGATTCTCATTTGGATTGTCAATTGCTTTAAATTGCAATGTGATTTTAAGATTCAACCGCAAAGGCAAAAAATTTCCTTATTCTTCATTGCCGGGAAATGGATCATCCATTATTGACCCATTTCCAAAAATGAGTGAATGGGAAGTTAGAGGGAGTGATTTTTTCAATTTGAATTGAAACACCCACCCTCACACTCTACTCATAAAATGATTCCCATAATTTCTATAGATTATCGATCAAATCAAAGAAATCATCATTTCATACAATTACAAAGGGAATGTTTGTTTTCATTTCCCAAGTATTTTTCTTCAAAGGAAAATAAAAATAAATATAAATTTTTCATTGTAGCGCTCTATCAGAAAACGTTGGCCGGTTTATAATTGATGTGCTACTCAAAATCTTATTAACAAAAATTCAAAAACAAAATACGCACCCCCAAAAATTTCAATTTAGATAATTTAGTAGTGACCTAAATACTACTCATTCCAACTTACTATTACGTACTGCTATATAACATTCCACAAGGGCTATAAATTTGTCATACAAACCCATATTTATTTAATATTTACATCAAAAGTAGTTGTGTTCAAAGTTAACATCCCTAAGCCAATTAATATCAAAATCATATGAGCAAAAGCATCTACATGAGACGTTGCAGAGTTCAAGCTTAGTTGGTAAAGTTTTTACATAACAAGTCTAGATCCTATACAATTGGAAACCAGTAACAGACTATTTACATTGACATAGGCTGCTGAGATCCACCTACTACCCGTCAAATCCTATATGGGAAAAAGAATTAAGAGCACAAAGAGGTATAAGTCCTAATGATTTAGTGAGGCATATAACTGTTAAGTTACACATAAAAGAAGGGGAGAACTGGTAAGATTTCTGATACAACCAATATAAAGTCATGACTCATTGAAGATAATCGAAAGAATAAAAAAGCACAGCATAAGACATTGATAAAAGATGAGATCGAACATCAGATATATGCAACTGTTGATATACAACATAGTAATAATTAACAAAATATAAATCAAATTTGAAAAGCTTAACGGAACTACTGGCACATTCCAACCTTATAGCTCCCTGGAACATATCAGAATCAAACATATCATAATCGGAACATATCTTATTGAAAACCTTATTTCTCCAATTCTCGAGTAATCAACTATGCATAACATAACATGCATGTGGCATGGCCAGCTGCATGCTGATCTCGCCACTTGCATATAGCTACCTCCTAATATGTGTGAGTCGAGATCATGAGTGAGTACTAGCCGGTAGATTAGTCACCATCAGTTCATTCCGCCCGATCATCTTTCCGGCCCTAATCTGAGCCCAACAACATATGGCATCCCTATGAATAACAAATGTCCCAAAGGCGTCCCCAAGGGTGACATAACATATACCAACAACAAAACTATATTTCAAAACATCTGGCCATGAACAAATTTGAACACAAGGCAACTTGATTTAAATCACATAACATATTGGTCGGCATGACCGCATCAACATCTCAAAACAGTAATAAAACCAATTTCAAAATTTGTCCGACAAGGTTAAGGACGTATAACAACTAACATAACAAATTCAAGAAAAAAAAAGTCAATCGGTATACAAGAATGCTCAATTAACTGTGCAGTGTGATGAGTTCAGAAAATAATAAAACAACTGGTTGACAAGACGATCTCATTGATATTTCAAAAAAGCAATATAAATATCCACGAAATCAATCGACAAGGATGAGGAATACAGAAAAACAAGGTATTCATTAGGATTCAACAAAGAGACTCGAACGTCCTGAAAAAAACTGATAAGTCAAAGTACGTACGAACAAGTAGATACTCACAAAACGGATATATTCCTTTCCTAGCAAGAATATGGATCGTAACCTCACTTTAAGTCTCAATGTCGATAGTGGTTCTCTACCAATCAGGATAGTTCGTGTCCCCGCCACCTATTATCAGTGAAACATGAAATAAGTATCGATATCATGCTAAAATAATTCTCACATGCAATTATGGGTATTTGTGTGCTTTAATTACAATAATGCTCTTAATCTCTTTTGGGACACCCCTATTAGCCTAATTCTCGTACTGACATGTTTAACTATGTAATCCAATTTCCTCAGCCAATTAAGCTATTTTACTAGAATCATCATATATTCGGCTCATTTAGGCGATTAAGGGTTTCCTTTTGGTAATCAAATGACAATTTGACTTCCTAAACATGTCACTATAGTTGAATAATGCCGATCAAATAGTTTATCGATTTTCAACCGATATTTCATTCTCTTACCAACAATATTTAGTTTAGTATTCTTAGCCCATAACTAGAGTTGTAAATGGATATTAAATGGATTGGATATATTGTATCAATATCTGTATCTGTTTAAATTTTATAATATATGTATCTGTATCCATATTCGACAGATATTTTACAATAACATTCGAATCCGTATTTGTCAGATATTAATCAAATTCGAATATATGTGTATCCGATTATAATTATTAGGATACATCTATTTATAAATATTCGAATATCCTTTTGTAAATATTTGAATATTCTTTTACAAATATTCAAATATCTGAATCTGTTAACCTGTAATAACATGCATATTTTTTCTATTAAATTTTATTTAAAAATAATCAAATAAATAGCACAATAAAATCTAGAATTTAGAAAAAATAATTTATTGAAAAAATAGCACAATATGAGATTTCATATTGAAAAAATAAAAATAATTTATTATGTATAATAATATATTATATATGATAATTTTTAAAATATTATTTATATATTAAAATATATGAAAAATTAAAATATATTATATGTAATAATTTTTTAAATATTATTTATTGGATACAGATAACGAATTTAATTAAATTACAGATAGTCGAATATATAAAATGGATATATCCAACAGATATGTATTCGGAGTAGATATTAAATAGATTGGATATGCAATTACCATATTCGTATCCATTTATGGTCGAATATCTATTAATCGAATATGGATAATATCTACTTTAAATGGATACAGATAATATGTCATATAAATTGATTAAGATGCGAACGGTAAATAAATTTTTAAATATCCATTTACAGCCCGACCCATAACTAATAAATTTAGGTTATTCATATGAATTTCGCGTATTTTCCTATTAACAATTAATTTTCATAACATTACACAATTTAGCCTTTCTAATTACACCAATTAAGACAATTAATGTCAACTAGGCTTTTACTAATGGTCTGGTCTACACATCACTTACATTCAAGTTTTTATATCCAATTGTTTCAGTCTATAATTACAATTTTGGTTCGATTAACTTAAATTTACACTGAACATCAACTTAACAGTTTAATTGAAACAATTCAAGGGATATTTAACTGATTAAATGGAATTTTACAATATTGACCAAGTTCGGAGTCAATTCATAGTGCGAAACCCATCTGCATGCACTCATATTATTGCCCTGAGATTCTGCCATCAGGTCCACCTGAGTGCCCTGTGCATTACCGGCCATTGCAGTCTGAACTAGGATCCGCCACTACTTGTCGATGCGCTTCCTCATGATGAGCAAAAGCCCTCAATCAATTTCGCAATTCTCCACCGTCTTGTTGCTCAATTGGGCTGAAAACACCATAACTCCCTTGCCAACTAGCCCGTATCTTCGTTTTGATTACTCTTTCTTTGGTTGTCAAAATCCACAATTGAGGGTATCAGAGCTTCAGCTGTCGAAATGGTCACATTCGCCATCTTCACCGTGAGCTTTAGTTCAGCCACCAATTTTCGACGCTCCATTGATTGTTTTGATACAAATTTGGTACCAATGTGTTTCACTCTTCGTGGGAAGTTGATGGTCAGCTTTGTTTCAATTTTTCGAGCAACAATGAAGGTGTGGTGTCGGTGGGGAAAGTTGAGCATGCATGTATAAATTAATTAAATGAAGGGGCCTCCTTTTATATTTTTTTTCACTTTCCCAAAATTTCACTTCAGCCCCTAAACCTTTCCCCGGCTCTCAATCTAGTCCTTTAGCTCTTTAGTGCCTTACATTTGCCCTAGAGTTGTCTATTTACTCCCAAATCTTTCTTCCTTTCGCACATTGGCCATTGCTTAATTTTTAATTTTTGCAATTGAGTTTGATTTGATTAATTTTTCGATCTTCTTAATTTTCTAATATCCTACCAAAACCCTAATTAACTTAAGCATGATTTACCTAGGCCCATTTCAAATTTAACATCATAATTATTATATTTTTATTTTCATTGGCTCTTGACACTAAGACCCAATTTATTAAATTTTGAATTCTTTTAATATTTGTATTTACGAGTTGAGGCATTACATTCATTTCCCCCCAAACATTCAAAATAATTTTAAAATATCCTTCTCCCACCATTTCTCAAGAAAGACATTATCATTATATATATATATATATATATCTCACATTATGATTATACATACATAAAATAATAATACAAAATTACATTTTCAACCTACTAATCAGACAAAAATGTATGATATTTATAGTACAATTTGTGTCTTGCCAAAATAAAATCAAACATACCATATCAATCCCAAACAATTTCTAACAAATTTCTAAAATAAAATCAAACATACATCACATTCTCCCAACCCACTTCTCAAAATATTTTTCCCAAAACATTCTCTTTAAAACACCCAAAATAAAAGCAAACACTACCAAAGCAATGAGTGTCCTATTTTTGTGATAAGAGATATACTACATCTAGAAAATCATACATTAATAATTTAAAAGTACATTTGGTTTTATTTTTTTGTACATACATATGTAATTACTAGTATTGTCTCCATACTATGTATTAAAATTTTAAAATATTATATATTAATGTTATTGTAAACTATTGATATAACTAGAAAATAATATATAATAAAGATATTGTACAAAATAATCAAAAATTTAAAATATTATCAATATAGTCAAGTAATAAGTAAAATTAAATATTGCTCCAACATATCAAAATTTAGTACTTAAAAGCTTGAATATGTAAAGATATCAAAGAAATATGAAATCTTAAATACATGTGTCATGGAAAATGATTTCAAAGAAGTTAAAAAAAAATTCAAAACTTTCAAAGATAAAAGTTTATGAATAAGATTATAGTTTATGAAAAAAAGAAAAATAAAAAGAAAATATTATGCAACAAAAATCTAAAATATAGTTGCATTAGAAAATATAAATATATGAGAATTATAGAACACAAGATTAATGGGCTAAAGCTGTTAGAAAAAAAAAGTTAGAAATTATAATATTATAATATAGTATGACTATATATTAAGTTGAAAGTTAAAATATAAAGAATAGTTAACAGTCAGCAAAAACATTAAAAAATTTTTTATCTTATTTTAATTTTTGATTAAAGATCAATTAATTATAATATTATAAGATTACTCTAGACAAAATAGAGGATGACTGTATATTAAGTTGAAAGTTAAAATGTAAAGAATAGTTAATATTAGCAAAAACATTAATTTTTTTTATCTTATTTTAATTTTTGATTAAATATCAATCAAGTCAAAATCAAACTATGATAGTAAAAATTAAAAAATAATATAAAAAAAATCAAAATTAACATATAAGATAATTATAAAGTTAAATTTAATATCATAATATAAGTTAATAAGAAAATCTTTTAATTTGATTCAAGCAAATTGAAATTTAAAAAAGTAAAGTTAGATATATATTATGGTGGATTAAATTTTGCCCATTTTTATAAACTAAAAAAATTAATGATTGTATTTTATATTGACACAACCATATATTTGAATAGATTAAGATTGATTTAGAGAATATATTCTGATAAAATAGTATATAAATTTTTTAAAAGGAGTTTGAATTATATATATATGTATGCGTAAATAATTACATATATGAGTAAAATATAAAAACTGATGGACTTTTGAAATTATAAACATTCAAAAATATGAAAATTGTAAAAGTATTAAAATCAAATAATAGATTTCATCCTATGAAATTAGATGAACGAAAAAAAATGCAACACCCCTAAAATTCAATATCTTGGAAAATAAGAATTGAGAAATCAAGATATGGGTTGGTCGAATTTTAGGGCTCGAAAAATAAATGAGAATGACTTAATTACAAGAAAATTAGGAATTTTGGGGTCAATCCATAATTTAAGAAAACCTAATTGGACTAAACTTTTTTTTCTTTATTTTTACAATGAAATATTTAGCTTACTATATCCTAATTGGACTAAACTTGAAAGTTTTGGGGTTGTATGGTAATTATTTTGGGTCAAAGGGGGTTAATGTCATACATTATATTTTCTTGGGTTTAATTGAGGGCTAGCTAAAGTTTTCGGGTTAGTTTGTAATTAAGAAAAATATCATATTATAAAAATAAGGAAATTGCAATTCCACCCCATTTTCTTCACCATCTTCACTGCGGCACCCCTCCCCCTCTCATCGGCGACACCCTGAAACCCAAAACCACTCCGACCACCTTATTTTCTTCACTTCCCATCCATACCACATGCACACACTTTCTTCGGTGAGCCATCAAAAAATGTGAACACCGAAAGCATGCGACAACAAGCTTCTCGAATGTGGCATTTTAGCGACAGTTTGATGCGACCTAGGTGTGAGTTTTGTAGCCCTCAACTTAAGAATCACAACCGTGGGTTCAGCTTCCAAAATGGACCATTGACTGCGACGGAATTGGAAGAAAACAGCGAGTGGTGGTGTTGGGTGGTTAAGGCTAAAATTGGGCTTCAATTCGACGGTGATTGATGAAATTAACTTGGGGTTTGCTTAGTTGAGCTGAAAGGCACATTTTGGTGGTAATTTTGGTCTTTTCCGACGACGGTGGATGGCAGCAGCGTGGCGGCGATTCTGAAGTTGTTTCTTTACCTCGTCGCAGTGACCATGGTGGTGCTCTTGGTTTGTGAATTTGAAGTCTGGTTAAGAAAATATTGGGTAATGGTTGGTATTGGGTTTAGGGTTTCTTGTATAGTTTTGATCCATTTAAAGTTCTTGTATTTTTGGATGAAATGATTTTAAAGTGTATCTAGCAATGAGAATATTATATGCATGGATATTGTTTGGATTCTTGGACCTGGATCTGTATTGATATATGTTAAATTTGGGATTTATTGAGTTTATTAAGTGAGAAAACCTTAATTTTGTGAATTTGGAACCTAAGGATAAAATTAGGATTGTTAAGGTAATTGGGCTGTTAGTTTGATTTGGAATAATGATATGAGGTTAATTATAAATAAGGACTTGAGCATGTCTTTTTGTTAGTACCGCTATAAACCCTGTAAATGTTCCCATATAATGGCATAATTAGCCGTACCATAATAACAATATCGATCAAACCCTAAAACTGCCATATTAGCGAATAGCTACCGATTTTAGGCTATTAATAGTAAGATTGTAATTATTGGACGTTGTTAAGGTCAGATAAGGATTTCGATTGTGGATTTATTCCTTTGGTTAGGTGACGAAGGAGCGGGTCACGTGGACCAGTAGAGTGCTGATTGTGGATTACAATTTTGAGACTACGGAGGTGAGGGTATGCCATTTTGGCCTTGATTATTCCTATCCATTCTTGTGGAATGAGCCCTGTGAGGGTCCAACTTGATTGTGTTCTGTACTTGTTCTTGATTGTTGAAATCGTACTTGTTCTTGTTATTGGAATCATTCTAGCTTGTGAGGTCGATTGTTATTTGTTAATTGACATATGTACCCCTGTGAAGGTTACTTCTTGATCGTACTCTGATATGATTTGTTCTTGTCCATTTTGGCACCTAGAACATCTCGTCTGTTATCTATTTGATCTGTTATTTGATTGTCTGTTATCTGACTGTCCTATTATTTGATCGACTTGGCTGTTATTTGTCCTTGCTTCGCTATCTGTTACTGCTCTATTGTTTGTTACCGTCCATTGTTTACTGCTTGTAATTGTTATTAGGAATGAGAAATGATATGTTAATCCCTACTGTGTGCATGGGATAAGCCGAACGTTAATCCTTGCCATGTGTATGGGATAAGTCGTAAGCCTTGGGACGTTAATCCCAGCGAGGTGTGTGGGATAATCCATAAGCCCTAAACTCGTGTTTAAGTAACGAGATGTTAATCCTTGCTGTGAGCATGAGATAAGCCGTAAGTCCTGGGACGTTAATCTCTGCTAAGTGTGTGGGATAAGCTGTAAGCCCAAAACTCGTAATATAAGGAAATCTGACAGGTGTGATTTGTTTCGTATTCTGATTGCATTTTGATTGTTTGTATTCCACTCATGGAGCAACAAGGTTGTGGAAATTTGTTGGTCTAGATCGGGTTTTTGTCCAGGCCGGATGAGCCGTCTGTATTTCCCCTCGAACTGTGATCGGTGGAGACGCTCTATACCTCCCGAGCAAAATTGATTGAGATGATCCTAGGCCATTCGAGCCGACAACTACAACTCTTGAGCTAGTTCCTACTGATAATTTTGAAATTCTGATAATGATTGTTTTGCCCGAGTGTTCCTGATTGCCCATAATCTGATCTATTTTGCCTGATCGTATCCTAACTTTAATCGCTTGATATGGTTTTATTTTGATTGTTTAATATTAATCTGTTGAGTTGATTCTTCCTCGATAGATCGCTATTATTCTTAAGTTTATCCCTCACTAATTCTTTGGACTTACAACCCCCTCGTATTACTTTGATTTTCTCAGACAGGGTTAAGTGATGGATGCGAACTTTTGGCTTGAATTGGAGAAAATTATATTTTGTAATAGAAGATGTGCTTTATATATATACATGGGTTTAATTTTATGTTGAGTTCGACTTAGGGATATTTTATTATGTTAGGATTGAATATAGTGTTTGTATTATGTATGTTATAATGAAAGTTATGGAACCTCCGATGGTACGTACTTGGTGTTTTGTTGAAGTTTGCTACTATCTCTGATGGGTTTTGAGAAATTTGTTATGGGCCTCTTGATTGTATTGTGGGTTCTATTTAAGATTGAATTGAGTGGCGCCTCAACTTAGGTGCTATCCCGAGTGGGGGCGTTACAAAAAATAATTTAAAAATAAATAGTTAAACTTAACAAATATACTGATAACCTGATTGAAAGAATGAATATAAAGATATTGAATGTATAATAATTTAAAATAAATAAATAAATAAATGACAAAATTTACTAATGATTGAAGGGGAAAAATAGCCACTAAAAATAAATAAATTATAAAAATATTTCCACACCCACTATTTCCATTTTCTACTATTTCAAAAATAGAAACCATTACTTTTTAGAAATTTTCACTGAACATAATTTTCATTTTCATTTTCAAAACACATTTTTCAATAATCTATATATCTTTGCCCAATAACCTATATATATTCTCTTTCCGCTTACAATCTATTAAAACCAACATATTCATTACATTTCCAACATCCATCCAAATATATTTTTTATTTCCACATCACATCACATCACATAACTAATTATCACCATTTTAGAAGTGATGGAAATGAAAATTGAAAATGGAAATAAAACCAAATAGCGCCTTAAAACCCCCCAAACTGATAGGTGGAATGTTGGCAAAATGCAACTAAATCGGGGCTCGCGATGGTGGTAGTGGGAGTCACTATTCCGACAACTATTGGTGGCGACCAAAGGATGGGTTTTGACGGGCTCAGCGTGAGGAAGATAATGTTGACTTCAATTTGACGAACCGACGCCGAATGGATGAGTAATTGGTGAAAAATAGTACGGCGGCATTGGGTGGCGCTGTGTTGATTTTCGGCAAATTGGCCAGGCAATCGGCAACGGATTGGAAAATTGAGTTGGGGGAATTATTTACCTCATTGAGGCACATTGGTGGTGGTCGTGCACAATTCCGATAGTCCGGCGACTTCAGGGCAGAATTTTCAGGGCGTCGATCCGAGCACATGCGGGATAGTTCTGGGTTGTGAATCAACCTCAAATTCAATTAATTTGGTAAAACATCGATTAATAAGAAAATTTGATTGCTGACTTAATCTGATCAAATTGTTAGCCTAAATTTTAATGTAAATATAAATTAATTGGACCGAAATGATTGTATGTGATTTTAATATAAAGTGATATGTGGACTTGGATCAATATCTAGAAGTTAATTATTCATTAAATTAAGTTAATTGATATAATTGAGGAATCTAAATTGAGTAAAGTTAAGAAGATTGCTTGTTATTGGAAAAAAACATGTAAAATTCATACGGATAGCCTAGATTTATTTATCCTGGACTTAGAGCATTAAATTCGAGATTATGGGTAAAATTCTAATTAAATAGTTAAATGTCTCCTGATTGAGCTCAATTAAAATGTTAAGATAATTACTATTGTTAAGTTAAGATTAATCGTACCGCATTATAATTATGGACTATCAGGATAAGATTTATGATGTTAAGTTAAGATTTACGGGAAGTGAATAACTTTCAATATTTGAATTCCCTATGTCTAATTGTTGAATTTAATCGTACTCGTTCTAGTGCTCAGAACTCCTATTATGTTATCCGTTTTTCTATCCCATGCCCTCTATAGCCTTGTTGGCTTTCCCTATATGCGTTGATATTTTGGTCTAGTTGACCAATTTCATTCGTATTCTTGGTTAATCGTTCTGTACGATGGTTATACGGCCTTACTGGCCAATATTTTTGTGATTTATACCATTCGGTTCAGTATGAGATTTATTCTTTTGATTAGCATTTTGAAATACATTATTTGTTGTTGGCACTATGTCTGAGTCTTTTGAGGATGCTCTTAGGATGTTATCGCCTATAGGAATGCCATGGGACGGGTTGGGCCCAAAACTAGGTCCAAAAAGACGACCGAGTATAGATCGACGGTGGTTGGTCTCCCGACTAGTACCTATCTAAGATCCTGACTTGCGGATAACTGGATGTAGCTATTTAGTAATGTGGCGGGATCTGGCATATGGACCAGCTATGCCATACCAGGCCAAGTGTGTGGGTACCGACCGAGTGCTTGGGTAGTAGAGTAATAAGGGAAGTCTGTTATGATTATTGTACTATACGTATCATTTGTTACCGTTTCTATTCTAATCTAGGAGCAATAAGGTTGAAGTCGCTAACAGTTGGTTGAATTTTGTATCACACGTGGTGTGTTATATCTTTGTTCTATGTTGAAAATATTTGGTTCTGTCTAGTCTTGCCTGTCTCGTTTCATTGGATTTCCATCCCATTAATACACCATCTATTCGAGTTCTAACTTATTACTACGTCAATTTATAACTTCTGCAGTTTTGGTTCTTCCTGTTATCTCGCCTAATTATTTATCTGTTGAATTAGGACCATTTTATTGGTCTTCCTTGATCTTATGCTTTTGAAAATAGTCACATTCCCTTTTTCCACCTCACTAAGTCCTTCAGACTTATGCCTCTTTCATGTTTTTGATTCCTTTTCTCAGCTAGGCTATGATAGGTAGCAATTGGAACACTATAGGATGCATCAGAATGCATGGTTTTGTTATTAACTTTCAGACGTATCAGATCTAGACTAAATTTTGCAATGGATTATGATAGCAAGCTAAAGTCTGAGACGCCTCATGATGATAATTATGCGTGTATAGCTCTGATATAGATGCAGTTGAAGATTTAGTGCTTGGAACTGTATGATGGTTTTGTATTTCCTTGCGAAATGTTAGATGGTGCTTTGTAATTGTAAGTTGGGACAAATTATTTTTGGTTGTTGTACAGCTTTTTAAATTGAATTTTGAAGGTGTGTATTTGGTTTAAATTATTGTGAATAAGATTGGGGTAGTTCCTTGGCCTGAAACAGGCACCTCCTAGGCGGGATGCTACAAAAAAAGTAAAATAATTGGGAAGAAAAGTTGAGTCTCTCTTGCCTACGACCCAAATAGAACACCCACGGGAGTATAGGAGTGTCCCCAGAAGTAAAGCCTAAAAAATAGTAACATATTGAACCAAAAGTTGAACCAATGCCACCCAAATCCCAATAGGAAGAAGTTGGGTGTGGGTCGTGTGGCCAAAAATTAAGATTGTCGATGGCCACTATCATTTTATAGTTTCTTCAGAAATAGATGTTGCTTCAATCATGCTATTTCTTCAAGTAATCCCCCACATACATCCTTCAATTGGAGCCTTCATCACAAATCATCCAAGTCTCTCTTGAATAAAGAAACCCACCATTTTACTCAACAGAAACACCCCATCAACTTCAAGACCAATTGTTGTACATGCCATTTCCACCATTATTTCAAACTCGGCTCAGGTGGCAAATTGTGATCAAAACTCTGCAGGCTGCAACAGGATTGGAGAATGGAGACTTAGAGAGGTTAGGGCTTGGTTGAGTTGGGGGAAAATAAAAAAACTGAGGCAGAGTTGACCAGTAGGAAAAGAAAACAATGACAACAGTATAAGGTTTGAGGTGTGTCTATTTAGCTTTACGAGGTTTTTTTTAATTAAATATAATTGGGTACCCTATTCCCAATCGGGCCAGGATTCAACAACAAATCCCAGCCCGGTAGCTAATAAATCGGGTAACCGATGAAACTAGATAAAACAAGTCATGATTGCATTTTTCCCGGTTGAGTTGGGTTGGGCACCCGAAACCTAAACCTGAATGCCCAGCCCTATTTTTCTCTTGTTCATTTTGCTCACATCCATAAGATTATAGAAGGTATTTTTTCTGTTAAAAAATTAGGTCATAACTATTTTTGTGATATATTCATGAAATATACCTGAAATCTATGTTTATATATGCATTTTAAATGAAAACATACTCGAGTTAATGTATTTTGTACATAAGGTAGTATTTTGTGTACTAAAATAAATAGTATTTAGAAACTCTATTATTTTGGTTTTCAAACCCAATTTAGTGTAATTTGTACTTGAGTTTTTTGTTTTAATTGTTATGAAACTTGTTTTAAGTTAAACAATACCTTAATTTTATAATGATTGAGTTAGTTTACAATATGATTAATATTAGGTATGTTGGCAACTCAATTTTTAGGGCTTGTATTGAAAATATGGTTTGTTTGAAAGGTCTACAGCATGTTTAGTCATTTCCTATTGTTCATGAAGAAAAACATGGCATTAATTTATTCAGTACTATATGCATGTATATTTGGTGCAAAAATACTCTAATTTAGTATTTTTGTTTACATTTTTTAGTATGAAAACCTGAAATGTAAGTATATATGGAGATGTTTATAGTATTTATTTACATTATTTCTGTATTTGCAGCAATGGAATCAGAAATATATTGTCGTTGTTTCCCTGCATATTTTTATACAGCAATGAATGATTTAGAACCCAAAATTGGGTTCTGACACAGACAAGCCCTTAAGGAAACCCTATTCTATATCTTTTACAATATGCCACAGTTGAATTATTATGGCTTCAATATATCTTAAGTGATCATAAGATGATTCAATGTACGAACGACTTCATTTGTCTTTAGTAAAGACATCGAAAATCCTTTCGGGCGCAAGAGTTTTCTTCAGTGTTGTCTCATGTGGGGCAACCTTTGGATGTCAATCTAAAGATGAAGTGAGACATCATTGACCTCTTGTTTTCCAAGAAATTTTTGAATGTTAACCGTGTACAAATATTTAAAAGGTTACAAGAATTTGTGGATAGACATAGTGATCAAGATATTGAAAATTTTGCTAGGTTGTATATATTTTTTATTTTTAATTGTATTTTGTTTCCAATGAGCAACTAATACACACCTCATTTTGTCATCCTTACATTGATGATCTATCTTCTGTTGAGTTGTATGCATGGGGGGAGGCTACATACAACTTATAGTTCAAAAATTGAGAAATCATTTAAGAGGTGATACAGAGAAGGTGCAGAGGAAGAACTATTTTGATGGTTGTATAGTTGGTCTTTTGGTGAGTGTCTTTGAATCTTTATAAATCTTTAAATTATAAAATTGGTGTTATTTACTGTAAATAACTATAGGTTTTTGCTTTATGAACGATAGTAATGGCTGCATGAGCATATTTCTTCTTTAGGGAAACTAAAATGTTTATGTGCATGCCCGTGGTTCTTTCGATGGGTTGACAGTAAGATCCCAAAGAATGTGGCTGATGTAGAGAAAGCTTTTAAGCAAATTAAAAGGGAAAAGGTAAAAGTTTATTGTTTATATTTAGAATGATTCCCTATGAGTTTGGCATATGAAAGAAATATGTAAATTCCTATTGTAACAGGTGCCTATCTATCACTTTCTCGAGGAGGAAAAGCTTGTCGCTTCAATGCAGCTAATTATTTAGATGTGCATGATTATTGCTTGAAATTTACTTTGTTATTACATTAATAATTTTGTGCTCTTTGTACATGTTCCTTTAATGTCAAGCTATGATGTTTTAAGTTTTGAAACTTAATTGAGGTAAACAATGAAGAAGTGGAATTATTGAAGCACAAAATTGCAATTTTGGAGAGGAAAAGAAATGAAGTTGATAAGGAGAAGATGACTGAAGAGGAGAAGCAGAATAAAGATGAGAAAGATGAAGAAGAAGGTAGTGATGCTAAAGCTGCTGCTTAAAACAGGTACGAGAAACCACACCTGGAGTCTGTTGTTGATGAGTTTGAGACTCCTGATGGTGGTAATGATGGTGATGGTGTTGGTGACACTGATGCTGATATTGATGTTGCGGGGGAAAAAGAAGAGGAAGATGGCATTCCACACTAAGAAAAAGCCAAAAAGAAGCATAATCATACCTCTTTTATTGTCCGAGGTGTGAGAACAAGAGATGATCGGAGGAAAAAGAGAAAATACAAAGACTTTATCACACCACCTCTCTCCACACCATCGAAAAGAACCAAATTTGGCACCCATAGAGGCCGTGGCAGAGGTAGAAAGGCCTCCAAGAAAAAGGTTGCAGAGATGAGCCAAGGTACAACTAAAAACGCTGATGATGTTGAAGAAGTAGCTCAACATACTGAAAAGCAGAAGATTGATATTGAAGAAATGAGTTTAAATACTATGGTGTCTGATGTTTAGTACTTGATTTCTTTATAAAAGTACTAGAAATGTAAACAAAAAGTAGTATAAATTGGCTTTTGAATACTGAACTTACTGAGAAAGAATACTGCCTCCTTCTTTTTAATGCAAATTATATATATATATATATATCTTGTAGGGTGATATTGTTGTGTCTGGAGATGTTGGTCTTAAAGGCTTTGGAATTTGCCTAAGTGAATTTCAATCGAGAAAAAATTATAGAGGGCACAATGATATTCCTGACAGACAACAAAGTATTATTGATTTGTTTCTATCTCAACCTAATTTTGAGTAATAATTATCTTATACTTGTCTTTCCCTTTTATAAAAATTTTAAAGTTCTCTTAACCAATAATTTTGACTTGTTTTGTAGTATCATTGTTTGGGACGAACCTGACCACTTTATCAAAGGAGATGTTTTGTGTGATTTGTTATTTGGAAAGGATATGAGAGATGATCTGATTGATTGTTACTTGAAGATACTTTGTAGCAGCTCTTTCAATGCATTTTATGGACATGGAATATGGCGTATGTCTACTATTGTTCACATAAATAATTTGTAAAATATTCAACACTCTACATGGTAAAATGACTACTAATACCAATACAGTTTGTAGACGACAATATTGAACAAATTGTAAATGCTGAACAAGAAACGTACAATAAAGCCATAGCAATATCCAATGTTTCTTGAGGAACTAAATTTTAGTTCACAAAAGATGCTTGAGTAGCTCAATTTGGATGTCCTGACCAGATGCCGATTTTTTATTTTTCCAATTGTGTATAAGTTCCATTGGTTCTTATTAATTTTTGATACATCCACAAAGAATTTTACACAAATGAATTCTGCTTGGTCCCCTATTTCAAAGGTGACAACAAGAGTTTGTGTAAGTTCATTATCTTTTAAAAGTATTCATGTAAACAAGTTTCTTAAACTATAATAAATGATGTTATAATTATGCTTTGCAGGATAAGTTTATAGCATGATACCTCAGACATTCATTAGGGTATGATGCTGGCAAAGATGGCATCCAATATGGCTACTACTGCCAACAAGTTGGAGACGTGGATTGTGGAGTTTATTGCTATCTTTAGGCTGAATGTTATGCAAGAAACCAAAAAAAGTTTTTGGGACTATGTAAACTTATGGTCCATTAATGCATATCAGGCACATATAGTTGCTATGATTCTAAGCCATGAGCATGGCTTGCTGATTTTGATACAAAGTTTTAGTAGTAGCCTCTAGTAATGCAGTATTTCTCTTTTATTCTCACTACACTTGACCAAATATGAAGTATTATTTATTTGATTGTTGGTATGAGTTGCAGTATGAATGATAACAACATGGTTAGATATGGGATTTTAGATGGCTATTATTTACGAAGTTAGTTTTTGTATATGGATGTTATCATGAATTTGAGCTTCATTTATTTAGAAAATGTCATATACTACATGTTACTTAGTACTATATTCCCACAAATGGTAATATGCACAACGAGAAATCAGTATAAAAGCGAGAAATATATTACACTAAAAACGTACAGAACAGTCAAAATTCATTTTTAAACAAAAATTTAAGTACATAACCCTTTACCCCAAGTACAAAATATAGTCAAAGTGAGTACATAAACATTATCCCCATGTACATAAGTGCCCAAACTGTTTTTCTTTTCTTTTTTTTTTTCTTCTAGATTTTTAGTATCATTTTGAGCGCATGAGGGATCATTCTAAAGTCAAGTGTAGCACTAGAATCCAATAAATAAAGCACAAAATTGCTAAATTAACTAGGCTACACTCGAAATCAAGGATCTAATCATGCTTTAAATTCATATTTGGATGAAGGATTACCTTGATTGCTCAAAAATCCAAGGTAGAGTGGAAGAACACTTGAACTTTTCAAAGTTGTCTTCTAGTGGCGCAGCAGCAACTCGGCAACTTTTGCCCAATCAAACCATCTCTAAAATTACTAAAATTTCGACACAACCTCATCAACACCTTGGGAAAGCTCCAGTAAAAAAATTAGCAACAATTGAATCTGGCAAGGTTTGGAAACAAAGCTCCAAAATTTCTGCCCTTGCAGTGGATCTCCAAAAGCTTAGTTATTCAAGTGTCTAGCACCTAATGACAAGATCCACACACCAATGGCAAATCCAAATCACTCCAAGGTCAGCTGGAAAACCAAAGAGAGATGACGGAGATGAAGGCCAAATTTTAGGAAAGGAGGATGAAGAAAAGTGTGAGACTTCAACTCATGAATGAATCACTCAAAATTGGAGGGAAAAATGGAATCTAACAATTAGATCAAAAATTGCATGCTAAACTTTAAGTGGCCAACCATGCTCTCTATTTATAGAGGGAATGAAGGTGAGATGCTCCCATGAGGTGCCACTTAAGCAAGCAAGTTGTATGTGTGAAATTCACATTTCACTTGCGTTTGAATTTCATTTGGAATTTTCATTTCATCTCATGAAATATCATTCAAATAAATTCTAATGCACTCCAAATGAACTCTTTCATTTGAATTTTCCCTCCAAAATTAAATCTTCATTTTAATTAACCCCTTAATTTCATTAATTGGTCTTGACTTAGCTCTTAAGTCAATTAGCTTAACTCTTTAAGTTAGAAAGTGTTAACTTAACTCCTTAAGTTAACTTGATCAATTGATAATCATGTGGCACCAATTAAATTAACTCCTTAATTTAATTAGTCTAATTTAACTCTTTAAATTATTTAGATCAATTTAACAATTAAATTGATCAAGCCAAAATGATCAAAAATTTAGTCAACTATTTCCCTCCTTAAAATCGGTCAAGAGGAATATTTCTAACTCTTAGAAAATTCCCTTCATCAAGTAGGATTTTTAATTGACTTTTGTGTGTGACCCATAAGGTTCTACCATTCATTGGACAATGAGCTCACAACTCTTATGATATTTACAATATTGAAATATTCACATTAATTTAAACTCCTTTAAACTAATAACTCAATTCAATTAATCTCCATTAATTGAAGAGTACCCAATCTCCATGGTCGATGTCCAACCTCAAGCCCATAGAGACCAACTAATTGATCGAAATGAATATACTTTTGGAGAACTATTCTAGCTCTACGCTTCATGTAAATACAGTTCTTCCGTCTCCTATCTCCCAAAAGAGGCATACGACAAGATATTTGCTGGCTCTCCAATAGCCTCGATAACTATGTTTCTATTCCCAATATTCGATTCCTCTTTATGACCTTATCTTTGGAAAACTCATTTTTCAAATTGTCATACTACCTTGCGCAAAGATTTCTTGGAATCGATTATTATAGAATACAAAGAAGTTGCATTTGCCCTTCACAACGACGAGGAGTCGGATCCCATTTTAGATCTCACAAACCTCCATATCTAAGTAGTTTATACCCAAACTCAACTAGAAAGACCCGTTAAGTGGTCAAGGAAGAGCCAAAGTATGAGGACCTAAACACAAGGTTATCGTGGATCCTCAGGTCAAATGACTAATTATATACATTAGCGTAAGTTGGAGAACTTGCTACTACCAACTTGCCACTACATCTATTTAGTGGATTCTCTGGGTGGGCCTTCAGTGAACTTATTCTCTAAAAAGCACCCACTAACACGCACCTATGTCTAACGTAGATTACTTATGAAACAGAGTAATATCCAACCCTTGGATTTATACATCGTTAGTGTAAGTCTATCCAAATCTTGGATGCCATATCTCATAAGATTTTATGACTTGGAAGTTTTAAGATCATGACCATGTAAGATTTGTTTCATAATCACCACCTAGTGTATGACCAAGTCTTGTAGTTTTGTGTGATCTAAGGGTTTCAAACAAATGCTAGTAAAGTAAAATAAACATAAGATAAAAATGGCCATTTATAATGAATACCATTCAATCAAGATTGTATCACAAGTGAAATAGTTTACATTACAATCTAATTTGCTATGGGCACTATTCCAACACATTCTCTATTCGGCCTAATTTGGTCAATGCATGTTTATAAGACCATGAAGTATTGCATTCAGGACTCATTTATTGATGATAGGTTCGGCGATGTAGGAGGGGGGTGTCACACTGATTGATTTGCCTCATGTGTCAGTGCTTTATACTAGTACGAATGATACTACAAGTGGTGGGGCTTGGGTTTTTGTGTTTCCAACCATTCCAACAAGTGCTACGACGACCATTTATTCAAAAGGTCATGCGTTTGAAGTAATAGGGTCACCAATATGTTGTTCTGCGCGTCGAATTGAGGTTAGAATATACTTTTGGAAAAGCAAGTACAGAACCCCTTATCACATGTGCACAACATAGTCAAAGTGAGTACATAAACCCTGGACTCAAGTACATAAGTGCCAAAACTGGGTACTTTTTCTAGATTTTCAATATCATTCTGAGTGCATGAGAGATCAATCTCCATTCGACCTAATCTGGCATTGCATGTTCATAAGATCATGAAGTATGTCATTCAGGACTCAAATAGTGATGATAGGTTCGATAGTGTAGGAGGGGGTTATTGGGCTGATTGATTTGCCTCATTCATTTGTGCTTTATACTAGTACAAACAACACCACAAGTGGTGGGTTGTGGTTTTTTGCGTTTTCAACCATTCCAACATGTACTATCACAATCATTTATTCAAAAAATTATGCATTTGAAGTAATAGGGTCACCAATGTATTGTTCCACATATCGAATTGAGGTTAAAATTAGCTTTTGGAACAGCTAGTACAAAACTCCTAACCATAAGTACATAACATAGTAAAAATGAGTACATGAACCCCGTCTCGAAGCACAAAAGTGTCAAAATTGGATTTTTTTTGTTGTTGGATTTTTAGTATCATTCTTAGGGTATGAGGGATCGTTTCCCATTCGGCTTAATCTGACCATTGAATGATCATAAGAGCACAAAGTATTACACCCAGGACTCATTTAGTGATGATATGGGTGTTGGACTAATTTTTTTACCTCATGCGTCAGTGCTTTATACTAGTATGAATGACACCACAAATGGTGGGATGTGGGTATTTGTGTTCCTAATTATTCCAACACGTGCTATTACTCATGGGTTGCTACATAGCTTGAATTGAGGTTAAACTCATTCTTTGGAAAAGTAAGTATAGAACCCCTGATTATAAGTACATAACCATTGCGGTTTCAATACATAAATGCAGTTGTGAAGTACACAAATGCCTAAAGTGGGTACTTTTTTCGGATATCCAGCATCATTATTAATAGAAAATAGTATTTTTATTTGCATTTAAGGTATCCGACATATTTGGTATACTAACTAAAAGTCGTAATATATTACACTACATGTAATACCAAATATTCCAACACGCACTATCACTCATGAGTTTCTCTACAGCTTGAATTAAGGTTAAACTCATTCTTTGAAAAAGCAAGTACAGAACTACCAAAAATTCCAACACGTACTATCACTCATAGGTTGCTGCATAGCTTGAATTGAGGTTAAAGTCGTTCTTTGAAAAAACAAGCACAGAACCCCTAATTATAAGTACATAACCATTGCAGTTTCAGTATATAAATGCAGTTTTGAAGTATACAGATGCCTAAAATAGGTACTTTTTTTTTTAATATCCAGTATCATTGTTAATAGAAAATGGTATTTTTATTTGCATTTAAGGTATCCGACAAATTTGGTATAATATCTAAAAATCGTGATATATTACACTACATGCAATACCGAACATTTCAATATGTGTTATCACTCATGAGTTGCTCCACAACTTGAATCGAGATTAAATTAGTTCTTTGAAAAAGCAAGTATAGAATACAAAATATTCCAACACGTACTATCATTCATTGGTTGCTCCACAACTTGAATTGAGGTTAAATTCGTTCTTAGAAAAAGTAAGTACGTAACCCTAGATTATAAGTACACTGTAGTTTCAGTATATAAATGCAGTACTAAAGTACACAGATGCCTAAACATGGTACTTTTTTCAGGATATCAAATATTATTGTCAATAGAAAAACGCGATATATTACATTACATGTAATACCAAGCATTCTAACAAAAAGTCAACTATAATATTATTACATAATAGACCAAATAGTCTAAATCTAACATGTCTTTCAAAAAGAAAAAATTAGCAGCTGTCATTAGTCTCTAAGCACCGTGCAACTCTTCTTACATTGATTGTATCCTATTCATGCACCTTTTTCCTATGGATTAATTATAAATAAAAAAAGATATTAGTTACACATGACAAGAAGGTACAACAAGTATATATATGGAACATAATGATAAGCAAATACGTTAGCAAGTTCAAGTTAATTTAACTAGTCGTAGTTTCTTTGCATGTACGATGATTATGTCCGGTTCTACCACACCGCCTATACCTAACTGCCCGAACATCAATTTGAGATGGAAATTTCCGTATCCTCCTACAACCTAATTGAGGTCTCACATCAGGTGCATAAAATGGTTGGTTCTTCCTTTGCTTCGACTTTGTTTAGGTCAAAAGTAGGTATAAGGTTAAGTACAAGTTAGTAGGCTTGTTGATACATCCCAACCCGATAGTATTGATAAGTGAAATCATACACTGAGAGTGACTTAGATCCAATACACGCACACGTATGTTTGCAAGGCTTTTTATCAACTTGCCATGCCCGACATGAACAACTCTAGCTCTGCAAATCCACAACATAGGATTTGTCATGATCACTGACCTCAAAGTTCTAAGCACTAGATTTCTCCACTTTTAGTGTAGAGAGGTTATATAATTTACTACTAGTTTCTTGTCCTGCTTCGAGCATAATACTCCAGTAAGTTATTAGATTCTTCTTGTCAATCATGTACCATAAACCATGACTTGTTTGTGTATATGATCACCATAGCTGCAATGGGCATAAATCGTGTCGGTTTAACCTAATTATTCTAACATTCTGCCTGATTGTTGTTTATTATTCCCCATCTATCACCAGTAAATAAAGAATTTGCCTAATATTGGGGCTCTGACTGCATGATGAAGTTTCTAGCAAAAGGCACGGACTCCACTATGCTGAGTTTATTCTTGCCTTATTGGAGCATATGCAGCTTTCATGAAAATAGGTGTCCAATGTTTCTTGTTGTAGAGGGGGTACTTTCTTATTACCTGAAATTGAAATTATATGATCATTAGATTTCTTGAACTATTACTTGGATATTAATTTAGATAGGAACATAGTTTTCAATAAAATACAAAAACTCCACCAACTATCTCAAACAGTATACATGATGACTACTAGAAAACACCATAAGGGTGGTTTTAAGAAGCCCAGTATGTTGGTCAGAGAAAAAAGTGAACCTTCTGAACCTTGTGCTATAGTGAGAATATAAAATGCGCATTGACTTCAAGCAGAACTACTCCCAATTAGTATCATATTTAGCATCAATAACTGCATATGCTAGTGTGAATAGATCATCATTGGGATCTTTGGTGACAACACTAAGTAAGCATCATTTATACTTATTCTTCATGTGAGTGCCATCCAAGAAAATCAATAGTCTGCATCCACTGAGAAAGCCGACCAAGCAAGCTGTGAAACAAATAAATAATCGCTAAAATTTTAAGGTCACTGGGTCAATCTCATAATCCGCAATACTTCCAGGATTTGTTTCCTTCACAACTCTACAATACCATCTCAACTTATCAAAGAATCCTTTGTCCGCCCCATGAATATCATGCATAGCTATTTCTTTACCCAACCATGCTCTATGGTATGGAATTTCTATGTCAAATTCTTTATGAATATCTTTCATTAGGTTGATAGGTCGGTAACAGGGCTTTTATCTCAATTTTCTTTCGCTACATTAGCAACCCAAGTAGAATCAACTCTAGGATGCCCTCTCGTCTGAAGACTACCTTTATTACATGTATATTCTAGATTGCATTTTTGAATACCAAAGAGTTTGTCAGCTTTATGCCTTGAGGCATATATTCTCCATTGGCAATTATTATAATTACAAATTGCTACATTCTTTTTGGAATCATTTTTCTTATATATAAAAGACCTTCTAATAGCAACAACATACTTAAAAATAAGTTTAATTCTTAACTCTTCAATATCCTGAAATGTTTGGCCTTCTCCATGATGCAATAACTCAAAGCATCAATTGAATTCTTTTGTAATGTTAAGTCATATTGTGACTTATTTGCGAAGGAAATGTCCTCATTTATTTCATTCCTAAATGGGTGTTCATTAAAAAGAAATAACATAGTTAAATACATATTAATTGTCAATAAAGTGCTGCAAGATCAGTACATAAGTACTCAACTATGCAATTTCAGTATTCAACAACAAGATAACTAGGTACTTAAGTAAACAATATCATTATTTAACATAGAAGAATTAAGTATTGAAATAAACAATTTAAGTACTTAAATGGAGTATATAAGTACCGAAATGACTGAATCCAGTATTTAACGTAGAAAGAACTAAGCAATGAACCCAAAAATAAATGCAGTATTTGACATAAAAGACCTAAGTATTGAAATGAGAAAATTTAATATTTAATATAGAAGGCTTAAGTACTAAAACACACATATTCAGTATTCAACGAAGAAGACCACAAGTACTGAAATAAACAAATTTAGTATTTAACACACAAGACCTAAGTACTAAAACACAAAAGAACATGTATTCTATAAGACAACTGCATATAACTAATAATGCAAATAAGTACAAATTGGGACAATGGAAGCATGCTAAACAATAATTACAGTATGAAATTAAATATATGAAGTATTTATTTGCTTGTATAACTACTTTACCTTCCCTGTCCACTAGGTTCACTTTTACAGACAACTATCATGCCAACTAAGGTCATCTTTAAACACAAATGTAGGCGAATAATGTTGGACACATTCTCATCATTATTCAAAATCATGTAAATTTTTTGATGGAGAGCAATATACTGTATTGTGTGGTATTGAGGGCAAATTTCACACTATTTTTTCTCCAATTGAAAATACAGTTCCACTAGAGTCATGTTCTAAAAAATGGACATGATATAGAATTCTCATTGTACATACAACTCCCTAATAGTTTAATTTGAGATTCTTTCCCACTACCCGACATTTTTAGATTAAAAAAATAAAATAGCTATTGCTTGCTAAAGATTACAATGCTGCTTTACCATGCAACAATGAAAACAAAGTAGGCTTGCTTCTTGCTAAAATGTTATCGCAGATTGCAGAAAATAAAAAAAGAAAAGGAGAGAAAAGCACTGTGTTCTGCCGTGGTAGATAAACAGAAAACATATGAGAAAGAGAAAGAGAGAGATGAGTTGCTTGGGACATTAGGGTTTAAGAATAAAGGAAAAAAATATATATATTAAAGTGAGACCACTTCAATCATTTTAAGTGGTTGGGGAGTGAAGGCTAAACTGAAATGTTACATGGAGAGTTGAAAATAAGGAATAATTGGGTGGAGATTGAATACTAAATTGAAAGTTGGATTAGGTATTTTTAATTAAGTTACCCTTCAAAATTTTGCAAGAAATGCTTCAGAAATGAGATATCATTTTTTAGAAATGAGAGAAGAGAGAGAAGTTATTTTTCAAAGAAAAGAAGTGTATGGAATGTTTACTTATGTTTTGGGGATGATTATAATATATGTTTTGAGAAAATAAATTTTGAGAGTGAGGATTGAGGAATGTGAAAGTGGTATTGGAGAATGTAACGAGTGTTTGTTTATATTTGGGAAAATAAATAGAAAATATTTTGGAAAGTTTAACATGTTTATTTATGTTTTAAGATGAAATATTTTTCACTGTAACAGTTAAATCAATAATTTTTTATTAAATTTTAAGAGTGAAAATGAAATTAAGTATATTTTTCACTGTAAAAAAATAATAATAATATATATATAATAAAATGAGAATTTTTTTATGATAATAAAAGGTAGAGGATGATATTTTTGAGAAAATTTATTTTAATATTTTGAAAAAATAGATACATATTTAATTATATATTGACAAAACAAAATTATTTTGACAAAATATAAGCAAACACTCCCGTGACTTCTGAGAAATGAGAGTTGAGTTTGGACTTATGAAGAAGCGTTCCAAAATTTTTTTCCGTAAGCAGGCCCTGCCTTAATTATTTTTCCCGAAACAAAATGCAGTCGCCAGCGCATTTTGAAATTCGTAGAAACTTTAAAAAGAAAAAGGAGAAAATACATATATAACTGGTAAGAATTAGGGGAAAGGGAAAGAAAGAAAAAAAAAAAAAAATGATGGCATGGGCAAAAATTTAATGAAAATGAGGGGCAACTTTGTCCTATGACCTTTTGTGCGCTGAATTCTGAGCGACTCGGGTCGGCGCGGAAGACGACTCGTCCTTTCTTTTCAGTTCCTCCCTCTCCCGCTCTCTCTCTGTCTCTCTCTCTCTCACCCAGTGTCTGTGTTCCGAATTTCCCTGCAGGTTGTAACAAAGCTCTCTAACATTCCTCCCACACACATTGCACTGTACATACTCATATGCATATAGATACAGTCTCATGCATATTATCTCTAACGTCTTCAGCTGCTTGCTTGTATTTTTACGTACTACTCCTCTGCTTTCTTCGCCATTTTTGTGATTTTCCATCAGTTTGAAGTGGGGTTATGGAAAGCATTTGTCGTTGCATTGATTTTGCCCGGATATTTTTTATGTTAGGACGAATACGCATAACTCACGCTGTTGCAGCTTTATTTGACGTGATATGATCACCAGTATCAGTCTCAATTTTTTATTACTATTTTTATTTTATTAACTTTTTTTTTTTTTTTTGGCGCCAGGGTTTGGTGATGAGACATCTCTTGTTTGTCTGTTTTCAGTATATCTCCAACTTTTTCTGAGTGGAAAAAAAAAAGATTTTTTATTTTTTTAAAATCTTTTCCCAAGTTCTTGCACTTTTCGTGGTCCCGTTGCATGTGGAGAGAGGCATAGGGCTTTATTTGTTCGGTGCCATAGCAGTCTTGTGATTTTTATTTCTGTAGATTAATTAACTCTCTGAGTTGCTCTTATGTTTGTTAGTTTAATGACATCTCTATTCTCTGTTTGTAGTTTTTCTTTTTCCTGATGGTGATGGATGAGTTTTTTCTTTTTCATATTTTTTGTTCCGTTCTTGTATGTTAAATGTGGTCGTGTTAGTTTTTTTCCCTTTCTTTTTCTTCTAACTTAGGGTAAACCGTTTGTTTTTGTTCTTGAAGGTCTTGTATGTTTGACATTTGAGATGGATTTATTTTTTAGGCTTTTGATTCTCATGAAGGTCTCAGCCGTAATCTATTGAAGGTGATAGTCATTCTGCAGATTGGAAATTTTTGGTTCTGCTTCCCTTAACTAATTTTTCTGTTGCTTCCATCAGCACATCACTTTGAATGCCTTTGATTTTTTTGTGGCATTGACTGATGGACTGTATAATTGGGAAATGAAGAACAGTGTGAATACCATTATTACTGAAATATAATTTACTTGGGCTTCTTTGTTATGTGGCCATTTGATGATGTCTGTTAATGCTGTACCCTTTCTTGCCAACAAAGCATCTGCGTGACGAGGTGTGCTATATTGCCCTGAGATGTTAATTTCTATAGTTACTATCTGATAATGTTAATGAATTGTTTAATTACTTGTGTCAGATAATAACCTCACAAATTGAAAACTGTAGGAGCTAAAACTTTTGTTGGGTAAGTTTTAGATAGATCACAATTCCAGTTTTATCTGGGGGGGTTTAAAATATTATTATCTTGCAATCATTGAAATCAACTATTATGATATGTTAGACTATGTTAGATTGAGAAATCAAAAGTGCTAATTCAGGTTGCACTTGTGTCAACTACAGTGGTAGGACTTCTGGTCAATGGTCAAGTGGCATTTTTCTTTGAGAAAAGTTGCTGTCGCTAAGTGAACATTGGTGTGTAGACAAGTGCCCCCGCCCCTGAATTCGACAAGTATATGCAAGACTAATGAATTGGATTAAGCATGGATGACTATAACTTATCGGATCCCATACACGGCTGTTGTTCATATAATGCAGACACTTTAGTTGCTATTCGTTAGTCCTTGTACTCTAAAATGTTATAGAAGATATGTGTGTCAGTTCAATCTTTCTGTGTCTTATAGATGACCATTTTTTTTGCTTAAATTAGAAATTTAACCAATATTCTTTCTTCCTTTTGCTTTAAGAAATTTTGAGCCATGCGTGGGCATGCTTGTTTTTGACCTAATGGCATGTCTTGTAACAGGTTTTTGTAATGGGAGATTGTGTTTTGAAAAAGAAGTCATTAAAAGAAGGTGATTTTAGTTATTCTGTTCATATGTTCTGATTTTTCTTTATTTTTCTGTTTGTCATGAACAAGTTGTTAACATATTTCTTCAAAGGAATATAATTCAGTTAACCATGTGACTCTTGCATTGATACGTATTGATAAAACCATAGAAACAGTGCGTACTCCCCAGCCGAGACAACTCCCCCTTCCCACCTGCCCTCACACACATACAGATGAAGGGCACATATCATATGTTGAATCGTTTTAGAAGTTAAGAGTAGGTAACCTGTTCCCCTGTATTTTTACCTATTGAATCCTATCACATTCTGTGTGATGATGTGTAATAGCTACAAATATTGACTAACATCTTTGCATGGATTTAGTTTTCTGCTTGAAATATTTTGATGCTTTTTCTGCCATACGGATTAACCTTGTCTAACTTTCGCTTTCCTTTCCATTCTTACATCAATGCTTTGCAAGTTCACGAATTTGTACCAAATTGTTTTGTCACTTAGTAGTATTTTTATCTTTGACTTTTGATGCAAAGTTTTGCAGGTTGTTCTCAACCTCTTGTTACACTGACAAAGGATCAGAAGACTATAAGTCGGGTAGCATGTGTTAGTCCACCCAGTCAAATGTACGCAACTTTCAGCCACTAAATTGTTGATTTTCCTTAAACTCCAAAACGCTTGCTGAAGATTTTTGTGACACGAGTAAAGTTGTATGGCTGATATACTTGGTGTTCTGTTTCAGTTCAAAATTGAGCATATATCATTCTGTGGTTTTCTCTGCATTGGAGCATGGTCTGTCCTTCTGCATGCTTTATGGTTCTTGCGTTTTCTTTGTATCAAAATAGCATTGAAATATGGTACTATGTACTTACTCTTCTGCGTGGTTTTACTAGATAGGCTCTTTCGTGGGATTAAGTAATTAATACAGGTGATTTAAACATTTACAATTTAGATGCATTTGATATTTCATTGTGTAATTATGCATCATGGATGTATTGAGTATTGAATCCATATATAAAGAACGGGTTCATATGGTTGTTCACAGTATTCTAGTGAAAATTATATGGCATAGTGTATATGTGGTGTCTAGTGTCAAACATGACTTTCCATTTTGATAATTTATTTAATGTGTTGATCTTATTTCAGTTGTGTTAAACTTTTATCTCTTTCGGAGAAGACAATATAACCAACAGTGAAAACATAATGGGAGACCATTCGAGTTTGGCATCAAAACACGGACAGATATGTTGGTGCATCAGTTTGAATCAACTTGACTTGTGCTGCTTATAATGGAAGAGCTGGACAAATTTTTAGTTTATGGAGAAGCATTTACTTCCCTTGTAATGTGCGCTAGCATTCAGCATTAGTCTAAATGGTCACTAGTTCCTAGACGAGTTTTCAGAACAGAACATAAATGGTTCTAGCACTTGGACTGACCCCAGTGGATCATGTTGCTATACCAATGTGGATCGAGAAAAGGAAGCAGTTGGCACTTGGCAGAATGAAAAGTTGTTTCTCATGAGACTTTTTGAAATTTTATTTAGGCACTAAAATATCCACTTTTACAAATTAGAACAACTACATGTTGCATAAATGTACAATATCCAATTGGATGTACTGCAGTCAGAAAAAAACTAGTATCTTCTCAAAATATCACATTCTGTGTCTGTGAATTCTGATATGATAACTCATTAGTAGGTTGTGTTTGTGTGTTGTGCATGCTCCTTTGTCTCCAAATAAATTAACAAAAACTGATCACAACATAAGTATCCATAGAATTTTCTGGAACTTCTTCCTTTTCATTTTTCACTTCTCCCTTTTTTCTTGTCAGTGGCCTCTCTTTTGAGATTCAGTCATGTCTGTTTATCTATATAATATTCAACCCTTTTTAAAAGGAAATGCTTGACAGGCCTGCAGCTTGGGACATAACTTCCATTGTCCGGAAAGACACGATTGATTTTCTACCTGTGTTGCCTGGTTTTTCCCTAAGCCCTGCTCATGAAGATCTCCATCAGGAAAGAGAGTGGGGATGCTTCTTGAATTTTCTGCAAAAGCATAAAAGGGTAAGATCATATTGTTCCAGAATTAGTTTTATGGATTGTTTTGTCTTGGACCTAAAACAAGGGAACTTTTTGGATACTTCCATATTATTAAAATGAAGCAACTTTCTGTCTTATTTCGCTTTCTTGTGGGTGGGGATGGGTGGGTGGAGAATGTAGCATACTCCTTATACTCTTGAGCTATACTAATGCAACTTTACTAAAGAATGATTCTTACTGGGAATTTTAGATATAAAATTAAAAAAGAATTAGCTAGTTTGTTTTTTCCTCTGTTATTTGGAATGGTTTCAAGCAAATGTGCACTCTCCCCCTTTTTTAGGGAATATAAAGTCTCCTTTTTTCTTTGTTTCCCTTATGTTTATTCCATTGGGAAATGTAATCATGTTATGAAAAGAAGATACTATTTATTGATATCTATAAGCATTTATTATTTGAAGGTTGCCATATCAAAGCTGGGATCATATGAACTCTACATACTTCCTCCCAGTAAAGATTCAAAATATGGTCATGCAACTGTTCTATACAAAGATAAAGTACCAAACGCCTGTCCTAGTCAGAAGTGTAATAGATTGGGTAAGCTTTATCTTTCCTCTTGCATTCATCTACATAGATCATAGTCGTGGTATTGGTGATAATATTGGTAGGTGTTGCTCCACATTAGTTGTGGCTATCAAGATATTATCAAGTGATACGAAACAAGTGCCTAATAGGATGCTAAAAGAATTCTAAAAGAATGAGTACAATTATAGAAGAATTAGAAATAGCACAAATTACCACCCATGACTGAATAGTAAAAAGCTTTAGAATAAAGTTAATCAAGACATTATTATCAAATATAAATTTGTAATATAAAAAGGTTCACCAGTAGTAACACCCAACAAACATTTATTCTATTTATAATAATGTATTAAGCATTCATATTACAGAGGGTCTCCAAGAAGTGTAAATTCCATTATCGGATATAACATTAGAGACAATGTGATATTATTGGATATTATTG
Organism: Jacaranda mimosifolia; assembly: GCA_018894105.1. NCBI lineage: Eukaryota > Viridiplantae > Streptophyta > Magnoliopsida > Lamiales > Bignoniaceae > Jacaranda > Jacaranda mimosifolia. The sequence continues at coordinate 9,143,111 of CM032123.1, forward strand.
TTGATAATACTAGATGTGGCTGATAATATCATAGCATTGACTATTATATCATCTGCATTACATGTGCGCTTGGAGAATAGATATTCTCATATTGGAAAGGGCCATAATGATATGTATAAGCCGATATTGTCTGGCTGATAGTGAACTATGGTCCTCCTAGTAGCATGGTATGTCCTCTTCTATCTTCTAACTGAAATATCATTTCACCTGTTATTTCAAGAAAAAGATTCCCCAATTCTAGAACCATTTTGTTCCAAAAGTTGAAAAACTAGGACAATTTTGTTTTAGAAAAAGAAGGAATAGAAGTATTCTCAACAAATAGGCCCAAGAATAGACCTTTTTTCTTCCTTTCTTTCTCGTTACATGAAGAACAATATTTAGTTAGTACTTTGGAAATAAATGCAAATTTGTGCTTATATATGTTTTTTTAAAGTCTAAACTAAAATTTTGTATTTACTGTGTTTAATCTGGAAGAGCTAGAGGAACTGTGGATTGATCTATTCCTGCTTCCAAAGTTTTCCAATCATACTGTCAACAGATGGAATAGGTTTCCCTTTGTTTCCATGTTATTGATCTATGATAGCAAAGATCATTATACCAGACAGTTTCTAACTGAGATTCTACTCTTTCCTCTTAGAGAGAAACAACTTAGATCAATATGTTGAAGCATGGCTATAAATTCATATATAACTTTTAAGCTGACATATGAAATGAAACCATAGAAGAAATGGCACTAACGACCATTTCTCTTGTGTCCTATTCTAGTCTGACATTCTTCTATTCCCCCTGGAGCAGAGATTGCTGCTGCTGAAATCTCATCTCCACACAAATTTCTCGCTGGTGAGGCTACTATGTCAAACTCCGACCTGATTGAGGATAGAATTTCTCCTGAGCAACAATATCCAGAAGTAACTGGGCATTACTCTTGTGATTTGAAAGCTAAAGGTAGCAGTAGACTAGGAAATTCTGTTCGACCGATTAGATCATTCGAGAGAAACTATGTGATAGCACATCCCAGTTATTTGAAAACCCTTGGTCAAGCGCATTCCAGCTGGATCTTTGGTGCAATTGCTGAGCTGGTCGACAATTCAAGAGATGCCAAAGCAACTAAGTAAGTGTACACCAAGTTTTGGAATAGCTTCACTTTTCCCTCATGGTGTATCTCTGGTAAGGCCATCTCTTTGAGATCTCAGGGATGATATACTCAAATTGTTTTTTCCCCCTTATTTCTGTTTAATGTTTTCTCTTCTTATCCTCTTGTTGGTTGTGGTTTCATTTTTACTTGGACAAGAAGGCATCGCTTGTCTCAGCACTTGTTTTTTTTAACAGATATGACATCTAATTGTTGTGTTTGACAGGTTGGAGGTGGCTATTAGTATGGTCTATTCCAAAACTGCTGGCAAAGATATTCCTATGTTGTCAGTAATAGATGATGGCCATGGAATGAGCCATGCAGACATCCAAAGAATGATATCATTTGGGCATGGGCAACCCGAAGTTGATGATCCCAATCGTATAGGAAGATATGGAATTGGATTTAAGGTCCTACAAAATCTCGTTTGCTTTAGTGCTTCTGGTGATAAACATTCAAATTTTCTATAAAACTCTTAAGTTCCTTTGTGTTTGTTTGAACATAAGATGGTTGTACAAGTTGCCTCATTGATGAACATGTCATGTGTTCTTCTGAAAATAAAAAAAGCAAAAATACTTAGCACCAGTGTTTATTGTCTTCACGATTTGACTCTGTGTCATGTCTGTAACCCATTGAATATTTTTCTCACGGGTACCTTGTATGCATTGATTTTCCTTTTCTCCCCCAAAATGAATGCACAATGTTACTTGGCGGTGAATATTGAGTTACATGGTATAATAAATTTAATAGATAACCTAATAGTATTATGAAAACACAGTCCTTTACTTCAAATCATGCTTCAAATCTGTCTAGATTATTGAGAATGTTATTTCCTGCTTCATGATGTTGCTGAACTGCTATTGCGGACAATCATGAGTCCGCGGCCCTTTACACGGGAATTAGTTAAGTTTCAATTAGATTTTGATTGCTCACTTTCTTTCCATTTAGATGAGAACTGATTTCTTCATCAACTGTTAAAATGGCTTAAATATATTCTGAAATTGCTGCATATAGCTAAGAATCATTATTCATAATAAGAAATTGGTTATTCTGGCAATTTACCAAGACCATCAGTTAATTCCATCATAAAGCACGAACAACAAAGATTTAAGTTATCTCTGCTATCTTTTCACGTTGGTTTGGCGGAATTAATGTATGATGTGCATATAAATACTTATGCATGTAAATACATGCATTTTTGTGTGTACACATATATGCATGTCTGTATGTACATTTTCACACCGGGGTACATAATATACAGATATATACATGTGTCTCTGTGTGTGTGCGTGCAAAGTCTTAAGAGGTATCTGATAAGGTGTATGACCCAGACTGAGAGAAGCTTTGCTAATAATAGCCAGGGAGAAGTCTTCTGACAATGGACATTGTTTTTCCAGACTGGGGCTATGCGACTAGGAAAGGATGCTTTGGTTTTAACCCAGACTGCTAATTCCAGATCAATTGCCTTTTTATCACAGTCGCTGAATGAAGGAAAAGATGTATGTTGCCAATCCCAATCATGGATGATAGTGTTTTTTATGGAGTTTAATCTTGAAAATAGCATTTTATTAACTAAAATAGGATTATCTTCTGTGATATGCTTTGCTGTAGAATTTGGAGATCCCCGTTGTCAGCTACCGAAGAATTGGGCAGTTTATGGAAGTGGATACCAATGTCCAGAATGAGTCGTCTGCGAAATACAATTTGAAGATCATCAAGAAATTTTCGCCTTTTGATAAATACCGTATAGGTGAAAAAGCTGGGTTATTCAATGAGCATGGCACTGGAACACAAATTTATATTTGGAATTTAGATGAATGGGGATCAACTTATAGCTTGCAGTGGGAAGCTGGGATGACTGGTGGGAGTTCCTTCCATCAGGGTGGTATATTCATACGTTCAAGGAGGACAAGATCTCGTCCAGGACAAATATCTCATATTGTATGTATCCTCCTTTCTGGCCAGCATTTCATGCGAGTAGTTCATACACAAATTACGTTGCTGTTTCTTTGAATTCCAGGTGCTTTTGGACTATTCTCTGAAATCATATTTGGAGGTTATCTTCTTAGATCCACGGATGAAGATCTACGTGCAAGGAGCACTGGTAATGCATAGACAAGTGTGTGCATGAGTGTCTTTTGAAGGCATATCATTGAGACTAGCCCTCAGGGCAAGGCCCATAAAATCCCTTTATTTAATGGATGGGTATATGCCCCCAAGGCATAAGCCTGAGTGTTAGTTATTGCTTGAAGTTGTACATCATGTGCCTTTCCCTGTTGGTGAGTGGGGATGCAAGTTGACTCCCATCAGGGTTGAGATTCTGATGACTTCGTTATATTTGAGTAATCCGACTGTTTTTCTTTCCCTTGTCACTAAATTGGTTCTGCTATTTGTTTTACTCTAATACTTGACTCATTTTTTAGGCTTTTACACTTTGCTTTTTGGAGCTAAAACTAATTAATTTCATTTATTTTCCCTTTTATTTGGTTTTTGTTCTATTTGGTATTTATGATATTACATTACATACTCTATTTTGGGCCCTGTTTTCCTTTTCCTCTAGTTGATATGTCTTAATGGTTCAAAGATATAATACATCAAAGACAAGCATACACCCGACTCTTGGGCCCTTATACACTCTTCTTTAAATGGCCTTGCGGCTTTATAAAGATTGGAATTCATTTTTGATATGAAATTTCTTCATAGGTCAAAAGTCGACCCATGGCAAAATTGTTGAACCAGACTGTTGTTGAAAATGGTTTTGTCCTGGGAAAACCAGTTCAACTTACTCTTGGCCGTTCTCAATTGGAATGGGAGCAAGCGAATTGTGGCATATTTCTATATTGGCATGGGCGTCTGATTGAGGTGAGCATTCACTTCTACTTTTCATGAGCAATTTACATGAGGAGAAGAGCATAACATTGTTTCCTTCACCTTTTGTTTGCTTTGTTCCAAACCTGTATTAGCATCGTTTAGCTATCAAAAATTTGAATTTAAAATGTATGCCTGGATGAGAGAGTTTTGAATGTAGTAAGGGGCTTTAATTTTTCCTCAGTCATATTATATGCTTTGAATTGATCTGCACTTTTTTTCGTTTTGATTGTTGCTATTTCTTAAAACGTGATGTCTTCATTGCGTAGGATCTTCACCACGATGCTGCATTAACATTGATTTTGAGTCCATTTCTGCTATTCTGAAGCTAAATAACAAACTTAGTGCGGTCTTGGCAGGTGCAGGTGGTAGTTCTTAGTTTATTTTGAGTATTTACTTGGTGTAGCTCGAGTCTAAATGCCCTCTTGTAGAAAGACATGATGAGATCTGGAAAATCGGGTTTGTAAGGAGGATTACTCTTGGTGAACTCTGATCTCTAAACCACTTCTGTATCAATTTGGGAATATTATATAAAAGTTCATGACTTTGATAGGATCAATTTCTAAAAGATATGCTCACAAACTGGCCATTAAGAAGTTTGGCTTGATGGGAAGACCACTTTAGATGTTATTTAGAAAACAGTCTTCAGGTTCTCAAACTTAACTTCTAATGTTAGAATGCCATGTGGTTTGCCACCAAAGGCTGCATTACTCAAGTCAGTCAAATGCAATGCCACTCTATAAGTGGAAAGGGATAGCCAAATGCTATAAGATAAGCAATCAAGATGGGAATGCTCATATGATGCAAGTGAGTGCTAATCTTGAGAGTCTTAACGGTTGCATAATCCAATATTCTCGAGTTCTCAGAAGAAATTATAGAAGTTGAAGAATATGATTGTCATTATCCATTCACATTGAGCAAATTGTCATCTTCTATAAATTGTTGTACTTTTAATTGCAAATAGTTTTCCGTATCTTCTTACTTTCAGGTTGGTAAATTGTTCAGTAATTTAACAGGTTCTATAACAGGACAGAGTTCTTAATTAACCAATTCAGAAACCCAAAAGAACACTTTGGTTTATTTCGAAAAGAACTGTGCACTTAAAAAAAATAAATAAAAGAAGTTGGGAATGTGCTTGTCATCATCATTTCCTAATTAGCGTCATGAAGACTATCTTTCAGCATCATTTGTTAAGACTAGGGCTGTAAATGAATGTTCGAAAATTCGTTTGCCGTTCGCATTCGTATTCGTTTATTCAAAATTTATCCGTATCCGTTTAAAGCGGATATTATCCATATTCGATTAGTGGATGTCTGATTATAAATGGATACGAAGATGGTAAATGCGTATTCGATCCATTTAATATCCGATCCGAATATATATTTATTAAATAATATATTATTTAGATTCTTTAATAAAAATATCATAATCCATATATGTATATATAAAAATTATAATTGAAGAATTGAGAAGAAAAAAAGAATAAATTTAAAAAATTATTGTAATATAGAGAAAAAATTGAAAAATAAAGTTAATCAACATAATTATTGTTGGTTGACTTTATAATTAATATACTTAAATGCCATTATTATTATTAATAAGTACTAATAATCAATTATAAAGTCAATTATTAGTTAAAAACTATGTTATTTGTTTCATTGCTTTCGTTTTAATGAAATTATATAGTTCCTTCTATTAATTAAAATATGTATTTGTTATAGGTTCATATATTCACGTATTTGGATATTCGTAAATGGATATCTAAATAATTATCATCGAATATGAATATAAAATAATAATTTGAATACGGATAAGTTTAATAAAATATGAATAAAGTTGAATAATTATAATCGAATACGGATATATCTGAATCCGACTGATATCCCACGGATACGAATTTGGATATCATTTTTAAATATCCGTCAAATCCATATCCGTATCCGAATATTCGAAAAGTTAAACGGATATGAATATGACAATATATTTGATCCGTTTAATATCCGTTTACACCCCTAGTTAAGACATAATCAGCAGTAGTCTACATATGTTCTTTCCCCAAGTATGATAATCAATATAGGTTTTTTACTTTGAATTGTTACAATTCAATGAATAGGTTTTTAACATGTTGATTTTCCCGAATGATGTTAGAGATTTACGCTTTCGGCCTTTCTTCTTGCAGATGTTATGCTCCCGGCTTTGGTAGCCCTGCAACTGATAACATTTGTGTCTTCTATTTTTTGTAGCATATAGAATAATTTTCCATGAATTACTGTATTTTTCACATCATTATCACCAACTAGAATTTCAGTCTTCTCAAGGTCTGATTTGTGGAAAACCAGCAACGGGTTATAACTGAACTTTTTCTGTATGCATCTGCGCATTTGGATATTCATGTTAGGATTCAGACTTTCCTTTGGTTGATTGTCCTGGTTGAAGTTCCTAATATTTGTCTCTATTTACTCCTTTGTATTACTTTATTATAGGCATACAAGAGAGTTGGAAGCATGATTCATAATGGAGATTGTGGGCGTGGAATCATTGGTGTAATTGATGTTACCGAGTTAATGGTAAACTTTCTAAAATAGACAAGTGACTGTTTCACTGGCCCTTTTATTTCAGTTCTGAGATGATATGTGAGGGTAGGCATGCTGCAACAGACGTATTATATCTGTAATGTTTGATATCAGAAGTTCAATCCTGCAAATGTTAAGAGAACCACTATTCTTTGCATGCACAACCTGTCAGAAATCTTCATCAATGATGCTCAATCTTATAATGCTAGAATGAGTAGACTCTTGGTGTAGGGAATTTCCTGCAACTTTTGGACATGAAACATACACTTGAAACTGAATATACCTTATGTTATGAAATGATTTCTACAGATATGCTTAAATTACGTCAATACCGTAACACTAAACTAACTGTGAATGGAGTGTAAAACTATTGTTGTTTAATAATCAAATGACAAAATATGATGTCTGGCTATTACTTTTATTTGTATGGAAGAACCGTTTAATTTGTCCACTTGCTGATTTGTGAAGCCAAACAGATTCTCTTTGGGCATTTTTCTGTATCGCCGTTACTCTGATTCAGAAACAAAATTTCAATATCTCAGTGCATAAATTTAAGCACTGCATTGATTCATTTTAAAGCTAATGCCAGCATTTTGTATGATGAGGCATGAAGCTTGGAAAATATGAGGTAGTGTTTAGTTTTATTTTGGGTGTTTTGGAGAGAATGTATTGGGGAAAATATTTTGGAGAGTGGGTTGGGAGAATGTGATGTATGTTTGGTTTTATTTTAGAAATTTGTTGGAGGTTCTTTTGGATTGGACGGTATGTTGGGTTTTATTTTGGTAGGAGGCAAATTGTACTGTATATGTCAAATCAATACCTTTTTGTCTTGTTAGTGGGGTGAAAATGTAATTTTATATTATTATTTTAAGTACGTATAATTGTAATGTGAGATGATATATATATTTATATACATATATAATGATTATGTTTTTCTTGGAAAATGGTGGAAGAAGGAAATTTTGGGATATTTTGAGTATTTTGGGGAAAATGAAAAAGTTATTTTTGTTTTTATTCTCCCCAGAAAAAAAACATTCTGGGGAAATAAAAACAAATATTCCCTAAGTTTTTATGTGGTTAGGTGATATTAGACAATAAGCTGAAATTATGGGTAGCATTGAAGTGAGCCACGTTGATTTGGTCTTGCATGAGAAGATTCTATTTCTGGTGATTGGATGAAGAGTGTTTGCTTGCCAATCAGAGGTATTTAAGGCCATAAATGTTCAGAAATGTTTAGTATATCCTTACATGTTTAGACGAGGAACTTTCCTGTAATCATGTTGATGGTATAAACAAACAAAGCTAACTTAGCTTGCATCCATGGTTCTTTTCTATTCTTATGACAGGATGATAGCAATGGTCATGTCTGGGTGCACAGCAACAAGCAAGGGTTCCAGGACTGTGAAGCGTATGCTGAACTGGAGAAGTGGCTGGGTGAAAAAGCTGATGAATATCTAGACAAATATGTTGATAAGATTCTGTTGGTAACTATTTATACTTTCTATATAATCAAAACAATGGTCGGCACTATAGCTTACTTATATCATGCTGTTGTTGAATATCCCTCAACATTATTAATGTTGTCTTGCTCTAAAAAGGTGCTGCTAAAGAATTGCGTTTTTAATTTAGGAAATACTTACTCCACAACAAATTGCGTTACCCTTAAGCGATACTTTATTTTCCAAGCCTGCTGGTCAATGTTTCTTTCTAGGATGTACGCAAATAATGTTAATCATAAAATAAAGTACCTGATGTTTCTAACTTAGTGTGTGAGATGTGATTAATATATTTTCTTGAATGCTCAAGTAAAAATTACAACAAAGACTCATTTTTTGTTGTGTAAAGTATTTTATCATCCCATTCAATCGTTGAGATACAATATATCTTTCATGAAACATGTATACGAAGTTACAAACATGTAATTCGTGTCTAATAAAATGTCTTGGATGATGAAAATAAGTCACTTAGTTCTCTATGTTGGCATGTACATTAGCCTCAAAAGTGAGTTAAATCTTTCTGGAATAAATGCTTTATAATCATAGGCTTTCTTGATCTTAAAGGTTCCAGTTTCTCCTTTAATCAGGATTCTGTTTGACTCCGGTGCATCAGCAGTGTACATAAATTAGTTCAAGTGACGGTGATAGTTTGAATGGAGGAAAAAGGAAACAATAAGACATAAAGGTATAACTCCTTAAATAATAAAGGTAGAAAATGACCGCATTCTAGAAAAATAATAAAGGGCATATCATTTTATCTTCAATCATTGGCTGTACCACATGATGTTATTTTCTCCCAATCCTTAGTTTCAAAGACTGAGAATGAAGTCAGAACCCTCTCCAAGATGATGAAGATAGCTATGGAAGATTTCTTGAAAGCCTAAGTATTCAGCATAACTGTAAGAATAATCACAAAAATACCATACCTCGTGTCAGTCATTGTTAATTGATTGAGAGATAAGGAAAGCCAATGGGTGTATGTAGGCTCTGACTCACTCATTACCTCTCTAGAATTGCTTCATTTTCTGTATATATGTTTTGACCTCTGATCATATGCCCTTAGTGGGTCTGGATGAAATAAATTACCTTACTGTACATATATCCTACACATAACTATAACAGTTTTAACCCATTAATTGAGAATCATCATTTCCATCTTTCTCGTGTATATTTTAGAAAGACTCTTTTCCTTCATATCTATCTCTTGCCTTTGCTATTTCAATTTATCTTCTGAGGGTTTATTTACTCTGACAAGATTTAGTTAGGGTTCTATTCTCTCAGTTGGCATGGACTCTGTTTTTTGTGCAGAGAAAGGGTAATGCCCAATACAAACCTGATCATGAGTGGGTGCAGTGTGACAAATGCAGGAAATGGAGGATGTTGAGCTCTGACTTTGACAGCAAGACGTTACCGTTAGAATGGTTATTAATCCTTTTGCTTATCACATTTTTCTTCGAATATTTTTTATATATGTTCATTATAGAAATTATAAACTAATGAAGTGGATGTTTGAAGCATCAATAGTTTTGTTATACACTTGTGATCATTACTATTTGTTATGCAAGTTTATGCCTCAGATTTTTCATTTGTTTATAGATTAGCAAGTTGTAACTCAAATTTGTGAGACTGATCCTATTATGGAAGAAGAAGCAGCTTCTTGCAACCCCACTGTGTATTATAATTATCATGCTGTGTACCGCATAACACCAATTCAGTAAACAAGTCAAGCAGAATGTCTTGTCCGGAAAACTCTCTTGATAATCTTAGGCAGCAGCAGTAGACCAGCAGTGCAATTGATTTTTCTTTCCGGTTGTATAAATTTCATATATTCTCCAGAAAAAGATTGTTGTTGCTGTGCATACCCCAACTTTTACTTGGCCTTAAATTGGAATGTGTCTAATTTCTCGAACAGCTAATTGACAAGCTCACACAGATGTCACTATTGGCAATCCCAATATATCAGAGCAACAAATTTGCATTTTCAGTATTTGGTTTTATTAGATTTCATGTTTCTTTTAGGTTCTGTTATATGAAGCCTTTTAATGGGAGCTGCGAGATGCCAGAGGAAGAGGTTGGAAGTGGATTGATCACTATATCGACCAAGCGTCATGGTTACCACATTAAAGATCAAACTGAATCCAGAAACAGACTTCCTGAAAAAGCAACAAGTAAATTGGACGGTATGTCTTGTCCTTATATTTGCACCAAAAAATGTGCGTGTGTGTGTGTGTGTGTTCAAATATATTTATAGGCGTGTGTAAGTGATATTCGTATGTGTATATCTTCGTGTATATATTCCATGATAGAATCTGAAAAACTTTGTATCCTCTTAACACTCACTAAAATAATCTTTGGTTCTGTGTGTTCAAGTATATTTATAGGCGTGTGTAAGTGATATTCGTATGTGTATATCTTTTTGTATATATTCCATGATAGAATCTGAAAAACTTTGTGTCCTCTAACACTCAGTAAAATACTCTTGTGCTGTGATGTGGAAGCATTTTCTTGGTCCCAGAGTGTAACGTCATGGCCAAACATTATCTATTCTTTTCTGCTGCTAGTATTTTGCTTTTGGATGTTTGCATCAACTTGTAATGGGACATTAATTTTGAGAATACATAGTGGGAATTCTGCTTATTGGACATCCCATATTTGAACTAGCTGGAAAATTGCTTTAAGTGATGATTGACTTGTTGGAGCTTGGGTTTAATGGGGAAAAGGGAAAGGAAAAAGAAAATCATGAAAATAAAACACAAAAAACACATAAGTATCACGTATAACTTTGGAAAAGGTTTTCCTTAAGTCTTCTCCTCAATGAAATCCTAGGTCCAAACAAATGGCTTAAAGCTTACATGAGGAAAGGAAGGGATAGTGGGACAGGGAAAGGAAGGGATAGTGGGACAGACTCAGAAGTGAGGTTGAATTGTTGTTAGGAGCACAAGTGGTTGATACTAATCTGTAACCTATCCAGTGGGCAAGGAAGATTGTCCATTGAAAACTATAGCTGCAGGAAGAATCCTGACAATGTACTTTATTTTAGCTGCAACGTGGAACATCAACACTTGTTTGCTGTATGACTTATGATGAATTGATGAGAACAACATACTGGATTGATGAATAAAGCAAAATATGTTCAGCTTCATGGCGTTTTCCTTTTTACGATTGAGTTGGTGACTTTTCTACAAAACTTTTTACGATTGAGTTGGTGACTTTTCTATTTTTAGAAAGAGGAGAAAATTTGTTATATTCTCAATGTTTTTGTGATTGCGCGATAGATAAAAGGTTTTTTGATTAGCTTGATAGTATATGGAACTGTATCAGGTCTTGTGTATTGTGAGAGTGTGTGGTTGAACTTATTCAAAAGCTTTTATAAGCTTCTACATCTTATAAGATATTTTTGGAGCTTATAAAATATTAGATCTTTTTTGAAAAATAAGTTCTTAAAGTTTTTGGATAAAATAAGATTTTGGAGCTTATAAGATATTAGTAATGACAATTTGTAATTAATATATTTATAATTAAAGGAGTTTATTAGGATCTTAAAATAAGTTAAGAATTTTTAATTTTTTTAAAAAGAGTTATAAGCTCCTAATATCATATTTTATAAGCTTATAAACTTTTTTTTAAAAAGGTTTACCAAACACATCTTGACATCTTATAAACTCTCAAACATCTTATAACATGTTTTGAGTAGCTTATAAGCTCATCCAAATATCCTCTATGTTTCCTTTCTGATTGTAATGCTTTGGTCTATATGTAGGCATTGGTAGTGATGATACTTCTGGTGAATCCAAAGAGAATGATGTTCAGTTGTCCCATAAGCGGAAAAGAAGCTGTCTTCCTAGGAACTGTAAGAAAAGTTAATGCTGTAAAAGAGGTATTTTTTTGCATGGGCCAACGCAGGGAAAATGATTCGAAAACAACCTTTGAAGAGATGTTTGCAAGCTGCTATACACTGCCCAGATTTTGTGAAATATTGGGACTAAAGATGCATTGATGTTGTACCAACAAAGCTATAGCTAATCTGCTAATGGCATTTTAGAGTTTACCCATTCGCTGAAATTGTGTATCGACTACTGTCCCCCGTGCCAAATTAGTGGATCGAGTTACTATTAAAATCAGAACCAGTTACCATTGCCAATTAATCTGTTGAACTATTTATAAAAGAAATAATGAACAATTAAGTTAATAATTTATAAGCTATTTCACTAACTCTATTTCAAAACAAATAAATAATATTATGATATGAAAGATATTGTTATAAAATTGAAGAAAAGAAGTTAACAATGTTGGGCAAATACAATTTAATTTTCTCACAAGTCACAACTATTTCAGCAAGCGTTGTACTTATTTTAAATATAAATAAAGACTTTTCTTATTGTAAATTTTATTGCCTTCATTTATTTTTGGGGTTGTTGAAAAAACCCATATGAAAAAAATAATATGGTATTATTAATTTTAATTATTATTTTTTAAGAATAATAATAAAAAAATTCACAAGTTTTATGTATTTTAATTTTTATTTGAAATCCCGTGTGAATCAAACTGAACTTTTTATTTTGGGTCAGACGAGTACTAATGTGCAAATCAAAATCAACAAAATTTTACTATAAAGATAATCTTTTGTATTAATCTTTTTTCGTTTATAAAAAAATTAACCTTTTCACCACTGTAACTACACTTTTTTTTTTCTTTTTATTTAAAGACACGTGCATCAGGAGTCTGTTAAGGCTCGAATTTCTGACCTCTCACATTATGTAGGAGACATATGTCGTTGGGCCATAAACCATTTGGCACCACCGTTACTACACTTGTAAGTTGTAAGCATATACCCCCCACCAAAACTCACAGTCAGCTCTATCCTCAAAACAAAGAGAGGAAAAAAGAAAATGTTCGTGTCCGCCTTATTTGGTTCAAGACTGGTGGTTCCTCGGCCATCCTCTGCTGCAGTTACCAAGGCACCACCACCAATTAAGATGGTGTTTGGTCAAGATTATTTAAAGGGCAAATGTCATAAATGGTTCCTAAAGTCTTAGCTTAGAATTACTTTAGTCCTCAAACTTTAAAACTTCATTTTTTAGTCCCTAAAATTTGTATTTAGTTTCAATCTAGTCCCTAAGTCAATTTTTTGGCAATTTTTCGCCGGAAAATTGACCAAGTTTGATATTTTGAGAGCAAAATTATCAATTTATAGTTTTATGTTTCACTTTAGTCCTTATATAAGGTTTTATGTTCCACTTTAGTCCATATATTACTTTTTTTCTTTTTTTTTTCTTTTTATAAATATATGTGCATGTGTGTATATATAATTGATACTAATATATTGTTATTAACATTAAATAATATATTGTTGATATATTAATATCATTTGTGATACTATTATAATTAATAATATTAATTGTATGATTAGTGATATATTAATAATAATAAAGATTATATTATAATGATTTTAATTATATTCATAATATATAGTATTAATAATATTATAAATATTATTATTATTATTATTACTACTACTAATAATAATACATGATACTAATAAATATTAAATTATTATTATTATTATTATTATTATTAATCATAAGAATAATAAGATTAATAGTAATATAATTAAATATGATATATACTAATACATAAATATAAATATATAAAAAATACTATATAATTATATTTGTATAATAATCCCACCTGTCCCTGCAACCCGCACCCTCCACAACCCCCATCCCCATCCCCAATTGTCCAGTCCCACCCCACGATCAACAGCAAACATCAGGCTAGCCGATGTGCCTTCGACTAAGGCACTCCGACGCTCAAGTTACTATGGATCTATTAAAGAAATGAGCAGCAGAGTGAGGGCACAAGATAGGAAAATAACATACCTTGTTGAAGGTAATGGATGGGGTATTTATAGCCTCCTCAAGGTGGCTGGTAAGTCTATGATGCCCTTGCCAAACGTGAAGGGCTTTTGTCTTCACCTGAGGGTCTTTAAGTCTTCTCCCGGTAGTGTACTATTCCAGATGACGTAGCCTAGGGCAAGGGGGTACACTGGTGGCGCATACTAGCCTGGTGTAGTTGAGAAAATGTAGTATTGTGGTGGCATGCGCCATTACTGCGGGGGTACGCTGCTTGGTGGAGCATTTAGTGCAGTTAAGGGGCTGCTGCCTTTCCTCGACCTCCATGGTCAATATGGTCACTTATGCATGATATCGTCTCAGGTTCTGGTCGACAAGGTGTGATCCAGCCTGGGTTAGATCTTACTGGATGAATGAGGGAGAACGCCTCGAGTCCGGGTTGACCAGAATTCGGTCGACAAGGTGGTGCCGATGCACTGCCCTGGCTGACAAAACTTGAGGTCGAGTTGTGGTTGATAGGTCGAGCCTTTCGATGATTGGGCCGCTGACATCACATTGCTGTCTTGGTTGAGTATCATTGGGTTGGTCGTTGGACAACACATCACTGTTCTGTTCGAATATTGTTGGGCTAGGCCTATTGGGCTGCCCCATATCAATAATAATACTAATAATATTAGATAATTATATTATCATAATAATACTATTATTATCATTGATACGGGATAATTATTATTTTCGTCCCTAAACTTAGCCACTTATTCGGTTTTAGTCCTTTAATAGTATGACGTTACAAAATTGGTCCCTAAAGTGTCAATTTTTTAACAAATTGCGTCCTTGCCATTAACCATCCAGTTATATTGGATGGAAAGTGGTCATGTGCACTGCACATGACCACTAATGGAGGGAAATACACCAAAATCTTGCCTAGTTTCCCGCCAAGCACGTTTCTTGGCTTTTTTTATATCATTTTGTCTCATTTTTTTGGTCAATTTGTCATAGAATTCAGTCAAAGCCAGCAAGAGAAGCTATAATGCATAAACAAATCATAGCATTAGTCCAAATTTTTGGAAAACAGTATAGCATTGCTTACTTGAATTTTTTGTACTTGCTCTGGCAAGATCCCAGTCGTTGTCAAAACCAAGTGCCCAGACGAAATAGCCCCCAAGTTTCTGAGCCTTAGCAAAGTTCACCTTTTATTGAACTGAAGTAGGGTCATCATACCCGAGCCAATTTGTTCCTGAGTACGAATATGCCGACATTGTTGCATTATTAAAAACAGCAGTTGCATTATTTTATTAATTGAATTCAAGGATAGCTGAATAAATCATCAGCCCTCCACCAGGGCTGGTCCCCATAGCAGGAGCCCCAATTCCATGCTGGTTTGGGTCCTTCAACTGCCATGTCCTCCCATAAACGGGTATTCCCATCACTAATTTCTTGGATGGTACACTGTTTGCAATCTAGGTTGAAATACCATAGCTAGTACTCATGTTACTAGTGTTATCATAGAGCAAGGCAAGAGCCCTTGTGGCAGAAGTGTCCCAGCCACCATGATAATCATAGCACATTGGGCTCATAAAATCCACATAATTCCTAATAGCGTTGCCTGGATAAGTCCATGGCACATATCCAGGCAGGAAAAAGTTGGAAGCAAAATAAACAGCAGAAGAAAAGAGCAGCCGGGGCTTGCCTGAGGCAAAGGACTCATAATTGACAGCAACACGCCATTCTTTGTATAACAATGCAAGGTTTGACATGTCTTGTGGATTGTTGGGAGACTCCTAATCAAGATCGAGTCCATCAAAACCATATTTTCGCGCTGTGTCGATGGTGGACTGGATGAATGCAGCCCTGTTATCAGAATCGCTCGCCATATTGGAGAAATTTTGAGGGCCTTCCCTTGCTCCACCAATGGATAAAAGGGCTTTGGCAGGGGGACTGGCGGAATAGAGCGTGGAGGTGAAGTCCTCAATCCACTACTCATCGTGTTGTGTGATTAGAAGCTGAAAACTGGTGGGATCAATAAGAACAAAGGCGTAACACACGTGTGTGAAATATGGAGTGGGTATGCTCGATGGTGGGAGAGATTCTGCCTGTGCTGAAGGCCAATTTGCCCCTTTTATGCCGCAATGAGAGGGTGGCGGAGGAGCTGGCTCTGAGGCAACCGGCGGTGGAGGTGGCAACAAGATAATAGGTAATTGGGGTGGTGCTGACAGCTCTGATGGAGGCATTGAGATTGGCGCTAGAGGAAGGGTTAACGACAATTTGGGGTTGAAGGGGAGAGAATGGGGGAAGCAGACTTTGACGCTAACCTAATAATCTGGAGTATTTCCCTCCATTAGTGGTCATGTGCAGTGCACATGACCACTTTCCGTCCAATTTAACTGGCTGGTTAACGGCAAGGACGCAATTTGTTAAAAAATTGACACTTTAGGGACCAATTTTGTAACGTCATACTATTAAGGGACTAAAATCGAATAAGTGGCTAAGTTTAGGGAAGAAAATTATAATTATCCCTCATTGATACTATTAATCTTATTATTCTTATGATTAATTATATTAACAATAATAAAATTAATTTAATATTTATTAGTATCATGTATTATTATTAGTAGTAGTAATATTATAATAATAATAAATTATTATATTAATAATATTATTAATATTCTATATTATGAATATAATTAAAATCATTATAATATAATCTTTATTATTATTAATATATCACTAATCATACAATTAATATTATTAATTATAATAGTATCACAAATGATATTAATATATCAATAATATATTATTTAATATTAATAATAATATATTAGCATCAATTATATATACACATATGCACACATATTTATTGAAAGAAAAAAGTAACATAGGGACTAAATTGGAACATAAAATCTTATATAGGGACTAAAGTGGAGCATAAAACCTTATATGGGGATTAAAGTGGAATATAAAACTATAAATTGACAATTTTGCCCTTAAAAATGTCAAACTTGCTCAATTTTCCAGTGAAAAGTTGCCGAAAAGTTGACTTAGGGACTAGATTGAAACTAAATCCAAACGTTGGGGACTAAAAAATGAAGTTTTAAAGTTTAAGGACTAAAGTGATTCTAAACTAAAACTTTAGTGACCATTTATGACATTTGCCCTTATTTAAAAGATGTTATAAGTTTCTACATAATCTTTTGAAGTTTATAAAATGCTAAATTTTATTTTTAAAAATAAGTCGTTAAAGTTTTTGGATAAAATAAGATTTTAAAGTTTATAAGATGTTAGTAATGATAAATTATAATTATAAAAGTTATAATTAAAGGAATTTGTTAAAATTTTAAAAATAAGCTAGAATCTACTTCTTTTCCTTTAGAATAATTTATAAGATTCTAACATTTAATTTTAGAATCTTATAAATTCATTATTAAAAAATTCATCAAATGCTTTCTAATATCTTATAAGTTCACTCAAACATCCTCTAGACCAAAAACTGGGGTACGTACTTAGAGACAATTAAAATGATTTTCGTAGTATTTCTTGCCTTTGTTTTTTTATGAATTTGTCATTTTTCTGTCGTTCCGTTTTAAAGTTTGATGAATATACTTTTCTGTTGAAATCTAAATCAGCGGTTTCACTAAATTAAGGAAAACCCTTTTTTTTATTTTTTATTATTATTATTATTATTATTATTATTATTATTATTATTATTATTATACCAAAATGTCAAACAAGTAATGTAATACAAGTTTTTTTTTTCCTTACTAATAGTCTAATATCAATTTAGACCCTTCTAAACTCTGCGTTACCATTTTTTTCAATGGCAATATTTTAAGTTTTTGCAGTTTAATATATTATATGTTCAAACAAAAAAGATAAATTATTTAAATAAGTATGAAAATAAAATATTACAATTAGTATTACTTAGAGGGAATACGGAACTGAAGGCTATTTTTAGTTATGCAATAATGCACAAATAGAATAAAATACTTTTCTATTATTGAAAATCAATTTAAAAACCGATTCCATATGAGCTATAGAAAGGTAATTTGAAATTTCAAAAGTTACAAAACAATAATGTATTTATTTGTATATATTTTTATCGCATAAGTTGATTATTTTCTAAATTAATTAAATATTTAATTATACAAAAAAATGTTTTTAAAATATGCAAACCACCCAAGAGCTTAAATGCTATTTAAATAACCCCATTTCTTACCAGCAGCCAAGTAAGTCTAGAAAACCCACTGAAAATTCTTCTTTCCTTTTTCTTTTTAGTTAATTTATTATTTTATTTATCTCGTGGAAGCCGACTCGTCCCTTTTCAGTCTCCCACTCTCACTCCCTTCCGAAATTCTCTGCAGGTTCTAACAAAGCTCTCTCATCTTCCCCTCAATGACCCACACACATAGTGCTCAATATATATATATATATCTATATATTTACTTATATGCACACTCCCACACACTCATACATGTTGATGAGGGTTCGATTTGCTGGATATGGGTCAAACTATTGATTTGAATGAGACTCGACTTGGTTGGTCGAGATTCTTGTTTAGGTGGGATGAATCTTGCAATCACAGTAAACGTTAGGCTAGCTGAGGGCTGAGGGTTCGATTTGCTGGATATAGGTCCAACTACTGATTTGAATGAGACTCGACCTGGCTGGTCGGGATTCTTGTTTAGGTGGGATGAATCCTGCAATCACAGTAAATGTTAGGCTAGCCGATGAGCCCTCGGCTTAGGCCCTCCGACACTTAAGTCAGTATAGATCGACGAGATATCGAGCAGCGGAGTGAGGGCTTTTTGTATGTATGAGTGCGTACCTCAAAAACGCTAGAGCGAGGGTATTTATATCCTCCTCCCTTTGGGGAATTGTCTGAGATGCCCCTGGGACACCCAGGGGCCCTTACCCTTGTGCCAGGGGTGACTAGTCATTTCCCCTATCTGCATATTTCCAGATAACTGGCCTTCTAGGTTTTAAGGACATGATGGTACACTGTAGCAATGCCTATTGTGTCAGGCGGTGAGGGGATGGCATGCGCCATTAATGCGGAGGCGTGCCGCCCGTCAGTGCATTTAATGCGGTGGCAGAGTACTGTACTGTCTCGACTTCGCTGGTCGACAACGTCGACCTTACGCAGTTCTGTGCATGGGGCACCATCAGACAAGTGGTTGATTGAGGTCGATTATGCATATGGGCCACGGGTGCCAGATTGGGCCTAGTGCTGCACCTCTGGGCCAACTTGGTTTGGGCCTAGGTATTTGGGCCACCCCATATCACATGTCCCCCCACTTCGCAAGGCTGAACGAGGATTCGACGAGAAGCGTTGGGAAGTAGAGTAATGGGCACTGGTAATAATCAACCAGGGTTTTTTCAAAAATCGACTAGGGTTTGACGCATTTATTGAGCGGTTACATTGTAGTGCGCGTGGGGCGGCGTGGCAGTTACGAGCATTATTACAGGCGCTTGGTTTCCTACGCCTGCTCCCCTATAAATACCCGCGGTAAACCTTATCCCGACCTGGCCAAACACCTTTGTTCGGGACCTGGTCGGATTTGGCCAGATGGAGGCCTTGATTTTTATCGAGGAGAGACATTTAGTGTTGGCTGGATTATCGTCGGCTCTGTTAGATTTGCCTGCGAATGACCAGCTAGGTAGACAGTATTTCTTGTAATTTTGTTGATTTTTCATTGTTGTTATGGTTTCTGACTGTCGTTAATTTGCTGCTCGGCAGATCGCGTAGGTGTCATGAACAGGTTGAGGGCAGAGGCTCTGGCAAGAGCAGAGAGAGAAATAAACAGCGACGACAGGGTCCAAAGGCTCGTCGAGAAGCCGCTGCCATCGAGGAGCCGCGCCTGGAGGTCGCGGCGCCAACTCCTTCTCCGACTCCATCACTTGGTCAACAGCTGGCGACAGCCTCGCGGGTTGGGGTAAGCGAGTCATGGTGGAGCAGGGAGGGCCTACTCCGAATAAAGCTGCTGCCGGCAAGGGAAAAGGCAAAGCAGCGAGGTCAGGGCCGCTGATCGAGAATGATCTTTTTAGGGACTGAGGGAATGAAATACTGTTCAACTTACCTAAATTCCCCTCTCCTCGATTCGGGACAGAGCCGAGTCATGTCGTGCATAATTCCTTGTGCATGGATACTGCTGGGCGTACCGGGGTCGCTCCTCTAAGGTCTTGCTGGCAGGCCAGTTCATGGCTGACCAGAGTAGGATCATGGGATTGAGCTAGGACGCAGCTCTTCGAGAGTTGGCTTATCATGCTAACATGGTAGAGTTTCCTACTCTTACTTTTGTATCATTGCATTCTGGTCGAGTACCTGATGGCTTTTATCTTTCAGGTCAGGCAATTGGGCTACAACTTTTATAGGCAGTTGGAGCTGGCCCTATTTGATCGGGAGCAGCTGGAGGCCGGAGGGGACGCAAAGACTCTGAAGGCTCAGCTCGAGTCTTCGCAGATGAGAGTCGATGAGCTGGAGAGACAGGTCGGCCAGCTGACTAAGGACCTCGAGGAGAAGGATGAGCAGGTGATCCTGGCGGTCAAGGAGAGGACCAAAATGGATGGGCAGGTGAAAAAGCTGCAGTTGGACCTACAAGTCAATTACGATTCCGGTCGATCTGCGGGCCGGAATGCAAGTTTAACGGAGGCCCGGGCTGAGTTCGATCGGATTCTGCCGCTGGTACGTCGGGAGGCTGTGTAACAATTCATGGTAAGTTCTGCCTTCCAGGGTGCCAGTGTTATTCTTGCTCTCGACGACGCCCGGAACTCATTTGAGAAGGTCGTCAAGCAGTTGCAGTTTTTGGGCTACAGCGTTCGACCTGAAGACCAGTCGCGCATAAGCCACTTGTTTGACGAGCAGCTGCGACCCTACCCCGAGGAAGAGAGCAATGCCGAGGGACCAGTCGTTGAAGCCGCAGGGGTGGTGGGCGTGCTGGAGGTCGAACTGACTGAAGAGGAAAGAAGGCGGGCCGAAGTCGAGAGAAAGTTGAAGGCTGTTGCCAAGGAGTTTGAGTTTGTCGGCGATCTTGCCTTCGAGGTGTCAGAAGGGATAGTCAATGTCGTTGCATATTTCCCAATTCCTGAACTGCAATTCTTGCAAGATGCTGCTGGCCCTTCTCAACCCGTAACTACTGTTGTGCCCGTTTCCATGGCTTTGCCTGAGCTTGCGCCTACTGCCGCTCCTGCTGCTGAGGAGGTCGGGCCTGATGTTGAGGAGGTTGCCAGCTCCAGCTAGCCTTGATCATTTATTCTCATTGCTTTTCTCTATTGTTTTTGAGAAGGGATGTACATGCCTTAATGAGGCTTTTAAACAACTTTGTGAATTTTCTGCCTCGATGAGGCTTTCAAACGCCGGTGGATGAATGGATATTTTATTATTCCATGTTCAACGATGGTTATTTTTGCTTTTGGTATAAGCTATTCCCGTTAATGAGTATGTTATTTAACAGGTATTGACTGCAATGTTTATTATTCCGCATATTGGAATTCTTGGGCAAATGCTCTCTAGCGTATCAAGTAGCATTCATTCAAGGCCTTCGTCGAATAAGTGTTGTACTTTGCAAAATTCATTCTTGGTCCCTGCCAAGTAAATTGTAATTAATGTGCCAGCGTAATAGCTAGTCTTTGGGTTTTTTAAATAATCTTAACGATTGTGGAATCGAGTTCATGCCCTATGTGATTTTATCGACTGTGAAGTCGAGCATTTGGCTTGGGCTGGAATGTCTTGACTTGGCGGCGTAAAGCCTGTTTTGTCGACTACGGGGTCGACTGTTTGGTCTCGGCTCATAGGCCTCGACTTGGTGGCGCGAAGCCTGTTTTGTCGACTATGGGGTCGACTGTTTGGTCTCGGCTCATAGGCCTCGACTTGGTGGCATGAAGCCTGTTTTGTCGACTACGGGATTGACTGTGTAAAGGAGATTTTGCAAGTTTCATATAGTTTGAAGGTGCCATAATTTTGTTTCATTGGAAGGATACAATAGGTGCCCATGGCCCTTTACATGATTTTTTTTTTCAAGTTTACTGCATTCCAAGGTCGAGGAAGTTCACGACTTGATGCATCCGCTAGTCGGTAGGCATTGTTTTTTGACACTTTAACCACTGAGTAAGGTCCCTCCCATTTTAGGTCAAGTTTTCTGACATTTTTTGACACTTCCACTTTCTTAAGGATGAGGTCGCCAACCTTGAAACTCTGGGGTTGTACTGTCTTGTTATAACGTTCTGCCATTTTCGACCGATATCGTTGCATTGTGTTGTAGGCTGCGTGGTGCTGCTCGTCGACAGTAACTAAATCCAGAGTCCTTTTCGATACATTTGTGATCGGGTTATAGTAGATCACCCAAGCTGTATGCTGAATCAGCTCAGACGGTATTACTGCCTCAGAACCGTAGACTAGGCTGTACGGGCTGCGGCCTGTGGCTGTTCGAGGTGTCGTTCTGTATGCCCAAAGCACCCCTGGGAGGTCGTCTGCCTAACTGGCTCCCGTCCCTGCTATTCGAGCCTTGAGGTGATCGAGAATAGTTCTGTTTGTGACCTCGATCTAGCCATTAGACTGGGGGTTTCCCACCGAAGTGAAGTGTTGGGCGATTCCCAAGGTCTCGCACCACTTTCTCGTGTTCCTGCTTTGAAACTGAGTGCCATTGTCCGAGATTAAGACCTTAGGCAATCCAAATCGACAGATTATATTTTTCCAAATGAAACTTTTAATGGCTGCATCGGTGATCTTCAGGACTGCTTCGGCTCCAACCCATTTAGTGAAGTACTCGACCGCCACTATAATAAACTTACGTTGGCCCGAAGTCTTTGGGAGAGATCCCATTATATCAATCCCCCACTGGTCGAATGGCTAGGTGATCTGAACGTGGTCATCGATGTGGCTGGTTTGTGCTGAATGTTCGAGTGGATTTGGCAGGACAGGCATTTTTTAGTGAAGTCAACTGAGTCCTGCAATAAAGTTGGCCAAAAATAATCGTAATGGACAACCTTGTGTGCTAAAGATCGGCTGCCCGA
The DNA here is from genome assembly GCA_018894105.1 of Jacaranda mimosifolia. NCBI lineage: Eukaryota > Viridiplantae > Streptophyta > Magnoliopsida > Lamiales > Bignoniaceae > Jacaranda > Jacaranda mimosifolia. Next base: position 9,166,038 of record CM032123.1, read on the forward strand.
ATGGTTGCCGTAGATGCCGGCATGTATCTCCTGCAAGACTTTGTTGGCCTCATCGGGTTCTAGACACCTCAGCGGAGGTCCTGATATCGACCTCCTGTAAAGCTGTCCATGCTCATCTAGAGCAAACTTGGCTACCAGCCCTCTGAGTCTGTAGGCCTCCCTCTCGTCTGTGGGTAGGGTACTTTGTCTCAAGTAAAGTTTGATTGGCTCCTCCAATGAGAGGGTTATCTCTTCGATACAGCTGATGAGAAGGTTTGTCGGCCGCTAAAAACGTTATGGTCTTTTCTCTGGTACCCTTCGTCGAGCTGGCGAGCTTCGAGAGCGCATCTGCTCGTTCGTTCTCTGCTCGGGGGACTTGGCTGAGGGTGAAGCTCTTGAACAGCTGCTGTAATTATTTTACTTCTGACAAGTATTGGGTCATTTTGGGCTCCTTCGCCTCGAAATTGCCCTCAACCTGCTCTACGACCAGCTGAGAATCAGTGAATGCTGCGAGATGCTCGACTCCGCGAGTTGTGGCCATACGCATTCCTGCGACAAGAGCCTCGTATTCTGCTTTGTTGTTGGTGACCGGGAAGTTGAGTTTTATTGCAAAATCATACTCCTCAGCAAGCGGGGAACGGAGGGATACACCTATCCCGCCTCTTGACGTGGTTGCTGATCCATCCACATGTAAGGTCCATACGGGGATGTTGTCGGCATTTTACGTAGGTAGGTCGAGTCTTTCGACGATGAAGTCGGCCAAAACTTGTGCTTTTATGGCAGTCCATGGTTGAAATGTGATGTTGAATTCCTTGAGCTCGATAGCCCATTTAGTGAGTCAACCTGAAGTGTCGGGCTTCGACAACACTTGCTTTAATGGTTGATTCGTTAGCACCACGATCGCATGGGACTGAAAGGAGGCTGAAGCTTTCTGGCCGACGTGACGAGGGCTAGAACGAACTTTTTGATCTCCAAATAATTATGCTCAGGTCCATGCAAGACATGCAAGACCTTGCTGCAATAATACACCGGCCGGGGGGTCCCTTCTCTTGTTGATGTTAGCATTGAACTGATCGAGGCCGATGATACCGCTAGGTAGAGCTGTAAAACTTCTCCCAGGTTGGGTTTGGCGAGCATAGGTGGCGAAGACAAGTATTGCTTGAGCTCTACCAAAGCTTGATCACAATGCTGATCCCATTGGAACCCAGATTTCTTAGCATTTATGAGGATTTTGAAGAAAGGTAGGTTCTTATCGGCCAGTCGAGCTATGAATCTGCCGAGGGCTATGACCCTGCCAACCAAACATTGAACTTGTTGAACTGTGCAGGGTAGAGCGATGTTGAGGATCGCTTGGATCTTCTGCGGATTTGCCTCGATCCCTCTCTGACTGACCATATACCCGAGGAACTTGCCTCCTCGTACACTAAATGTACATTTGTTAGGGTTGAGTTTCATGCCGAAAGCCCTCAATATGGCAAAGGTGTGGCTAAGGTCGGCCAGATGATCCTTAGCCTTCTCAGTTTTTATAATCATGTCGTCGACATAGACCTCCATCGACCTCCCAATCTCATTTTTGAACATGAAGTTGACCAATCTTTGGTATGTTGCACCTGTGTTTTTAAGTCCAAAAGGCATGACCAAAAAACAGTATACACCGTTGGCGAAAGAGGTTTTGTCCCTGCCTTCTGGTGCCATAAATATTTGATAATAGCCTTGGAAGACATCCATCATACTGAGCAGTTCACATCTAGCAATAGAATCAACTAACAAATCTATACGAGACAAGGGGTAAGGATCTTTCGGGCAAGCTTTATTCAAGTCAGTGAAATCATTACACATCCTCCATTTCCCCTCATTTTTAGGGACAAGTACAACATTACAAAGCCAAGAAGGGTATTGAATTTCTACAATATATCCTGCCTCTAAGAGCTTGCTAACCTCCTCCTCGATGATTTGCGACCTCTCAGCGTTGAAGGTTCTTGTCTTCTGCCTTACTGGCTTGTGAGTTGGGTTCACGTTGAGTCGATGGACAATGATATTGGGGTCGATGCCTTGAAGATCTGTAGCTTTCCATGCAAAAACATCAATGTTGCGTCGGAGGAAGTCGACCATAAGGCATTCCAGTCGATCCCCCAGATCACTCCCGATCCTGGTGGTTTTGTCGGGGTTCCCAAGTTCGAGCTCTATTATTTTGAACTCGCCAATAGGCTCGACCCTGGTGTTTTCCAGTTTTCTTTTCTTTGATGAAGGTCCCTCATCGGGTTTTGATACTGGGGCGTCCCCCGAGGGCTTCAATTCAGGTCTTTTCTGCTGCTCGCTGGAGTTGACTGAAATGGTGTAACAGCGCCAAGCATCCTGGAGGTTACATAAGAGTTCTCCTACTCTGGTTGGTGTCGGGAACTTTATCTTCATGTGGTAAGTGGAGACAATGGCTCTGAAGTCATTGAGAGCCGTTCGACCCACGATGACATTGTATGCAAATGGGGCGTCGACCACCAGATAGTTGATCATCAATATTCGACTGCGGGGGCCTTGCCCAAATGTGGTGGAAAGATTGATGGATCCCTCAGGGATGATCTCGGAGCCGCCAAACCCGACCAACGGTGTTCTGACCGAATCAAACTTTAGCTTCCCCAATTTCATTCTGTTCAAGGCGGACAAGAACATGATGTTCACTGAGCTCCCATTATCGACCAGTATCTTTCTGACCTAGAAGTTGGCAATTTCGAGGGTTACCACCATGGGGCAGTCTATCTTCCTGTCGACTCCCCTGTTCTCCATATGGTCAAGGTCTGAGTCGTTGAAGGAGATCGGTTCCACGCTGGTCGATAGCTGAAAAACTGTCTCGACCTTGGATAGTTTGGTCGAGTCAAGCTGTCTTTGAGTTTGTTTCCTCGCATTACGGGAATCTTCTCTGGAGGAGCCTCCCGCAATCATGTCAATGACTCCTTGAATGGGTGGGTCGGGTTGTTGGGCAGGTTTTTTTCCCTTTTTCTTCCCTCCTCGGGCTGACCGACCTTTCTCTACGGGGAGTCCGATCGGTTCCGCCCTCTTCATGCCTGGCATGCTCCTCAAAAAACTTTTTCAAATGGCCCTATCTGATCAATCTTTCGATCTCATCTTTCAAATTGAAGCACTTTTCAGTGTCATGGCCTTTCTGTTTATGGAAATAACAGTATTTCTTTGATTTTTTCATGGCTTCAGTTTTTGTGATTTTCCTGGGCTTCTTGAGCAGGTTCTCATGCTGTATGGCGAACAACACCTCTTTCCTCGGGAGGTTGAGTGGAGTGTAGTCGTGGAAGCGTTTTATTGGGGAACGATGCCCCTCTCTGACCTGACGGTCATCTTTCTCCTTATTTTTCTTTCTGTCAACTTCCAGGCTACCATATTTCAACTTGTTCATCTCCTCCTACGTCATGTACCTCTCTGCGAGGTCGAGAAGCTCTTCCATTGAGCTGGGCTGCTCATGCACCAGCGCATTTGCATATTCCTTGTGTTTCAGGCCCAAGAAAAGCACATCTGTCAAGAACTCAATTCTCGGGCTATCGATCTTCAAAACTTCTGTGTTAAATCTGGTGAAAAAGTCACAGAGGGACTCTCCCTCATTTTGTTTCACGGTATGCAAGTGTGTATGGGGGAGTTTAGCTTTCCTTCTACTTGCAAATTAATGCAGGAACTTATCACACAGCTGGTCATAAGAAAATATAGATGCCGGCTCCAGCTTCACAAACCAATCGAGGGCCACTCCCTGAAACGTGGTTACCAACATCTTTGCATGGATGTACTCATTGTGCCCATGCAGCTGCATCATGTGTTCAAACTGCAGTAGGTGTTCATCCGGGTCTGTTGAGCCATCATACCTCGGTAATTTAGTCGGGATCTTAGCATCGACGGCAATACGTTCGTCGATGATCTCCTGAACGAACGATGAGTGTAGTTCCCTCCGGAACCTCTGTTGCCCATCCAGATGGAGGGTTATTTCTCCGTTCTTCCTTGAGATCTCCTCCAGTCGCTTGTTCAGTTGTTGCACTTGATGGGATACCTTCTCCCATTCCTGTTGATCCGCCTGGGATGCATTTCTGCCTGGCCTGAATCTGGAGCGTTCGATCCTATTGCGCTGCGGGGCTTGAAGGGGTCGAACGTCATGATCAACAGAGTTTGCTACCTCTTCCTGCGGTGGGGGGCGGACCACTTCTCTAGGAAAACGGCCCTGGCTTGGTTCTCTTCCTGACTGGGGCCTTCGCGACTCCGGTTGCTGAAAGCGCTCCTTAGGCCGCGCCCTTTCCGGAGCCGCAGACTGGGGCGTGGCACTGACTGCTGGTTCCAGCTGCACGGCGTGTCTGTTTAATGTGGCTGAGAGTTGGGCCAAAATCTGCACTGAAATTTGCTCACTGATGAGCTGCATCAACTGAGGTATTGTTAACGTGACCACGGGCTCAGGTTGGGCGTTGGATCCCTAGGCATTTGGTTCTAGGTTTTATTGAAGGGAAAGGGGAGCTAGACCTCCTGTTTTCTTCTCTTCCTGAGGGGGCTCGCCTGGTGTTTACCATTTTCGATAGAGGATTCAAATGTTTTCCCATAGATGGCGCCAAATAATGAGGGTTCGATTTGCTGGATATGGGTCCAACTACTGATTTGAATGAGACTCGACCTGGCTGGTCGGGATTCTTGTTCAGGTGGGATGAATCCTGCAATCACAGTAAATGTTAGGCTAGCGAGGAGCCCTCAACTTAGGCCCTCCAATGCTCAAGTCAGTATAGATCGACGAGATATCGAGTAGCGGAGTGAGGGCTTTTTGTATGTATGAGTGCGTACCTCAAAAAGGCTAGAGCAAGGGTATTTATATCCTCCTCCCTTCGGGGAATTATCTGAGATGCCCCTGGTACAACCAGGGGCCCTTACCCTTGTGCCTGGGGTGACTAGTCATTTCCCCTATCTGCATATTTCCAAATAACTGGCCTTTCAGGTTTTAAGGACATGATGGTACACTATAGCAGCGCCTGTTGTGTCAGGCGGTGAGGGGATGGCATGCGCTATTAATGCGGAGGCGTGTCGCCCGTCAATGCATTTAATGCGGTGACAGAGTATTGTATTGTCTCGACCTCGCTGGTCGACAACGTCGACCTTACGCCGTTCTGTGCATGGGGCACCATCAGACGAGTGGTCGATTGAGGTTGATTATGCATATGGGCCACGGGTGCTAAATTGGGCTTGGTGCTATGCCTCTGGGCAACTTGGTTTGGGCCACCCCATATCACATGTTATCTCTCACGTCTTCAGTTGCTTGTACTTTTGCATGCTAGCTACTCCTCTGCTCTTCGCCTCTTTTGTGATTTTTATATCTGTTCAAAGCTGGGTTATGAAAAGCATTGATTTTGGTAGGATATTTTTGTTGTAGGGATGAAATAATGCATATAGCTCACTCTGTTGCAGTTTGACGTGATATGATTACCATTTATACGAGCCTTCGTGTTTTATTTAATTTGGCCAGAGTTTAGTGATGAGACTGCTCTTTTTCCTTCCTGCTCATTTTCAAATTCTTTTGACTAGTTTTTCAAGGTCCTTCCAATTTTCACCGTCCGGTAGCATGCGGATAGAGGCTTAATGTTTTCTATTTCTTTTTTTCTTCTCACTACTCAAGAGGAAATTGTTTATTTATTTTATATTCTTGAAGGTCTTGTACATTTGACACTTTCAGTGGATTTCTTTTTTAGGATTTTTATCCTTAGGATTGTCTCAGCGGAATTCTACAGAAGGTGATAGTCTGTTGCAGATTGCAAATTTAATGTAATTTTAATTTTATTCTGCTTCCCTTTATTAATTTTTCTTTTGCTTCCATCATCATATCCCTTTGGATATATTTGATTTTTTGGTGGACTTTGGTTGATGGACCATGTAATAATTAACTGGAATGTGAAGAATAGTGTTAATACTATTATTACTGAAATATAGTTCACTTTGGGTGAAAACATGTTGCTATATTTCCCTGAACATGCATGTGGATTTCTATAATTACTATTTTGCAGTCATCTGATGATATTAATTAACTTGTTATATAGTGTCAAGTAATATTCTCCCAATTTGAGAACTGCAGGAGCTAAAGGTTTCTGTTGGGTAAGTTATAGAATATAGATTAGAATTACACTTTCATCTGTTATTCAAGAATCATTTATCTTGCAATAACTGAAATCAACTATTATGATACACTTCGTCCTTGTACTCTAAAATATTTGTGGAAGATACGTGATGACTATTTTATTTGTTTAAGTTAGATAAGAAATTTGGGATATGTTCTTTTTGACCCACTGGCATGTTATTATAGGGTTTGTAATTGGAGATTGTGTTTTGTAAAAGAAGCCATCAAAAAGAAGGTGACTTTTAGCTATTTAGTCATTTGTTCTCATTCTTATTTATTTGTTTATTTATTTGTCATGAACAAGTTGTTAACATCTTCTGTTCCAAGGAATATAATTCAGCTAAACATGTGTGTTTTTTTATTTTCTTTATTTTTAATTCATATGTATTGATAAAACCATAAAATAAGCGCCCACTCCCTCCACCCCTATAGATACGCAGAGGGAGGGTACATATCATATGTTGAATCATTTGACAAGTTAAGAATATCAAACTCTGTGTGATGGCACATAATAGCTGCAAATACTAATGAGCATCATTGCCTGGATTCAATTTTGTGCTTGATATATTCTGATTTTTTGCAATGTGGATTAACTTTATCTTACTTTCACTTTCGTTGTCCATTCTTATGTCACTGCTTTGCAAGTTCATGGATTTTTACCAAATTGAGGTGTCATTTTTACTACGTGGTATTTTATATTTGACGTTTAATGCAAAGTTATGCATGTTGTTCTCAACCTCTTGCTAAAATGATCACAAAGGATCAACAAATATAAGTCCAGTAGAATGTGTTCCACCCAGTCAAACATAGGCAACTTTCCAGCTACTAAACATACTTATTTGTTCTTAAACTCTTTGAAGATTTTTGTGACAAAAGCAAAATTGTATTTGCTTTTCTCCGAAGTACACCTTAGTATATGAAAAATCATCTAACAAAGTTTTCTTTTCTTTTCTTTGTAGATCTTTTTAATCAAAACATGGACCGCATAATAACAGTACATCCTGGGCCAATTGGTGAAAGTGTTCTTAAATTGCAAGAAAGGCACATAAGCCAGGAAATATGGGTAAAAAATACGTGTAATATCTTGACTCATAGGTGCAGTCCTCCTATAGAAGTTGAGAATGCCATTGTTTTGAAATTTCTGAAACAAACCGGATTCTATGGTTTGTATATAAGTTCAAGAACTAGAGTTGACCATGCCCTTATTACAATTCTAGTAGAAAGATGGCGTCAAGAACACACTCATTTCATTTACAAGTTGGAAAGGCAACTGTGACTCTCCAAGATATAGCAATCTTAACTCATGCACCGATTGATGGTACTCCCATCACCAAGAGTTCTCAAGTTTACAGTTTAGAAGAATGGAGAGATATGGGACTTGCTTACCTTGGATTGGTGCTAACAAATATAAATCAAATCGGAATCCCAAGAATAACTAAAAGTGTACTCGAGGATCACTTTAAGAGGTCAGTAGCACAATTTGGTGATGACAACACTGAAGTAAATAATAATAGAGCAAAGCAGCTTGTTCGGTGTTTGATTCTCATGATGATAGGTGGATCTTTGATGGCGAGGTCCCCCTCAAATCTAATTGAGCTGTACTACCTCCCACTTCTTATTGATTTTGAGAACATAAGTACTCGAAGTAGTGCATGCAATTTTGGCTGCATTATATGGGGGACTATGGCGAGCTGCTTGCCGTTCGCCTGGAAAGAAAAAAACAAGGTGTTGAAATCTATATCCCGGGCTTCATATTGCAGGTTTGACTGCATAGATTAATCAATTGAATATTTATGTCTTTTTGAAGTTATTTATTTAATATTTTTATATTTTATCATACAGGCTTAGGCTTGGGAAAGAATGCCAATGTTGCAGCCATATCAACTACAATTGCCACAAGGAAATCTTGATCCAAGAGCTGCTCGATGGCGATCGTCAAAAAGTTTATTTGATATTTTTGTTCATTCTTTGTCCATATATAGAGACCAAATTTCCCTAATGCGAGATGAGTAGGTATTTTATCCTAAGTTTCAGTTTATTAAAAAAATTCAGAATAATAATTATATATGATATATTTCATTTTCGCGGTTCTTTTGGCAGCCATATGGAGATATTGAGGAGCTGCCGCCATATTGTGGTAATAATGAATTATGGCGCACTAAGGTTCCTCTAATATGGTGCAGTATAGTGGAATGGCATCTACTTGATACAGTTTTGCGGCAGTTTGGCTTGAAACAAGGCATCCCAATCGCCTATGACACAGACAAATTGGATGATAGGGGAAAAAATTATCCGAATTGGAATGTTGCATATGCTGAATTTCAAGCGAAATGGGATGACCGGCGCAATCATGTAGTACATATTGAAGCCGAGATAGACATAGGAGCATACATGGTCTGGTACCGAAGAATTACTCGTACTCTGGTCGCGAATCCAAGAATCCAAAACTCATTCGGCTACCAGTCATCTGCTGAATCTATTGAGCTTTTGGTTGGTTATAAATTTAAGAACTGAAAATTAAATATAACTCGAAATGCCTTTATCCTAACCTTAAACTTCTTGTTGCAGCTTCAATCTGTTGTAAAAATACACAGGATGGCCTTGCAAAATGGCCAGCAAGACATTAAGCTCATCTGTGAGGCAGCAATAGCACCATGCAGAGCATATCGATTGCAGGATGCAATGTTGGAAGGCGTAGAAGTGCAGGATGTTTCTATTCAGGAGGGATTATTTATAAAAATATAGTAAAAAAATTCAAATTTTATAAAATTACCGCAGTTTTGAGAAAATTATAAAACTACCGTAAAGCGTGGCTCCAGGCCACGCCTTTAGTTAGCTGAATTTTTTTTTTTAATAAATAAAACAAAGGCCACGCCTTTGGCATGGCAAATTTTCCGGCCGCAAGAGTCGTGGCCGGTTTTAATGAAGAAATAATCAAGCCACGCCTCTTGAAGTTTTTTTTTTTTTTTTTTTTGAAAAAATGGCAAGAGGCGTGGCTTGTAGCACGCATCTTGCATGGCATGGAAATTATGTTCAAACAAGAGGCGTGCCTTGTATGCACGCCTCTTGTGGAAATTTTTATTTTTATTTTTTTTTCACACCTGAAACAAGTGCAGGCACGTTTCTTGTGGATAAATATATATTTTTTTTCCTGCATAGTTGAAACAAGTAGCCACGCCTCTTGGCTATACTCAACCCTCCCTCCATTATTCATCTTCTCATACTACTCCTCCTCAAATTTACTTTCCTCATTCTCAAGCTTTCCTTCCTCATTCTCAAACAAAGGAGTGTGCTAGTGTTGTGTCTGCAACAAGTGCAGGAAAAATTGAAGAGGAAAAGCAAAGAGAGAAGGAGGAAGAAGAAGATACAAAGAAGAAGAAATTGTGTTTACAATAATTTGAAATAAGGTGAAATTTTAATTTATGTTGTTCAAGATTTTAATTTTTAATTTTTGATTATTTTATGTTATTAATTTTGTATTGTTAAGATAATATATTGCAATTTTTTTTTTTTTTGAATTTTTTACAGTTTGGTTAGAAATCTTAGTTTGGAGAAGGAAGATTTTGACTCACAAATATCAGGTTGGTTTTTAAAATTTTAAAAGTATATTAATTTGAGTTGTTTACTATTAAGTTTGACTTGATATTGTGATGCGAAAGTTATTTTAATTTTTAGTTTGAATAATTTGAAATTGATAAGCATGACATTAGTATTAGTTTATGTTTGTGGTCTTTCCTTTGTGATTATTAATTCATACAAAATGAAAAGAAAATAAAAGCACATAATGGAGTATCAATATTTTACATTACTGGTTATTAAGTAATTCAAATGCTAATAAATTTATATTAAATTTTAATTAATTTATATTAAGTTACAAAATTAAAATTAAATAATAAAATTAATTCATATTAAGTAAAATATTTTTTAAGAAATTATAAATGGTATATATTTATTTATAAAAATCATATCTCTTATAAATTATGTGTATCACAATTTACATATTACTTATAAATATTAATTATATTGTAAATATATTAGTCTATATACAATATATAGTGCATTATATATAGTAAATACAATATATGATATATATCATAATATATAATATATACTATATATAATATACAATATATAATACACACAATATATAATATACAGTATATATAATACAACATATAATGTTGCTTTCAGCGCCTCAAAAGCAGCTGAAGACAGCGCCCTTTCTTCAGCGTGCTTGGAAAAGGTGCTGATGTCAGCCCTAGCGAGGGCTAACATCAGCAAAAAAATTTAAAAAAAATATAGTTTTAAAAATAATATATATTTAAATTAAATTAAATTAAATTAAATTTATGAAAAATATATATTTAAAATAAATAAAGTTAAAATTTTAAAATCTAATATATATATTTATGAAAATGAATAAAATTAAATTTGAGTAGTAAGTATGATATTATTATAATTCAATTTAGAATATATTATTTTATATTTAAAATTTGAATAAATAATTTTTTAATTTATGAAATAAATAAAATTTAAAATAAATAAAATTATATATATTTAAAATAAATAAAATTTTAAAATTTAAATTTAATATATATTTATGAAAAATAAATAAAGTTATATTTGAGTGGTAAGTATGATATTATTATAATATAATTTTCGTTCAAAAATTAGATTTTTGGTTGAAATTCTCAAAAATTTTAGACAGTTCTGATCTATGTCATATTTTACTAACATAGTTAAAAAATAAAACCCATACATTGTTCTTTAATTAAATAGTGAGTGTTACATATTAGACTTGCAAAAATTAAATATATCTAGTATTATAAGTCAATATTCTAGCTCTGTCTTAGGTAGTTGAAATCAAATTTGGAATTCAAAGTTAAGAAACAAAGCAAAATGATACATGATATTAATCATTGTCATTCAAGATACATTGACATTGACAATGACCATTTTTTCTTCAATAACCATGTATATCAACGCTACAAAAATGGATCATCTCTCATTTGAGTTCATTTTTAAAATATTAAAAAAATAAATAAATGATAAAGTTATGTTAATGGTAGGTTTTATAAGTGGAATACATAAATAGGATCGAGTAGGTAAAAATATTATGTGATAGTTTTATATGCCATGATAATAACATATCTTCAAATTATACGCGTAAATTATGATTAAAATGTATGATATCTCTTAAAGAATGTATATATACCACTCTTAACTGTATCTTAAAATACATTTTTGCCATACAAAAGGCGTGGCATGTCTTTGCGGATGTTTTACAAAAAAAAAAAAAAAAATCAGCCAAGAAGAGGCGTGAGGCCACGCCTCTTCAATTTTTAATAAAAATAAAATAAAATTTGCATGCAAGAGGCGTGGCCTTCAATTTTTAATTAAAAAAAAAAATTGCATGGACGCCTCTTCCCTTTTTAATACACCCAGAATTCTTGCATGCGGCCAGAAAATTTGCCATGCTAGAGGCCACGCCTTTGTTTTATTTATTAAAAAAAATAAATTCAACTAACTAAAGGCGTGGCCTGGAGCCACGCTTTATGGTAGTTTTATAATTTTCTTAAAATTACGATAATTTTATAAAATTTGAGTTTTTTTACTATATTTTTATAAATAAGCCATTCAGGAGTGGCGACCCTTCAAAGCAAAAAAGTATCATCGTGCGGCCAATGATGACAAGAGGGCTGGTGACCTGATTGCGGATAGAAATTCCCCTGAGCAACAATGTGCAGAAGTAACTGGAGATTACTCTTGTGATTTGAAAGCTAAAGGTAGCAGCAGACTAAGAAATTTTGTTGGACCAAATAGATCATTCGTGAGTGTTATTGTCTATATCTTTTCCATGTATAGATAGCATTAACATAGGAATCTAATTAGTAGGAGGCTAATCTGCAGGAATGAGAATGATTTGTAGGGATTTGTTTCCTTACTATAGCAGTTGTAATTGGTATATAAACCCCTAATTTGTAAGAATAAAACACAAGAAAATATTCTTTCTTACATGGCATAAGAGCCACTGCGATTGGGTTTGCTCGCTGGAGTCTTCTGTTAAAAAGACTTCTGGTATTCTTGGGTTGCCGGTTTAAGTGGCCGAATATTCTTACCGCCGGCATAGGAAGAGTTGCCTTTCTCAGTTCGGCTAATACCCATGGTCTGGTGACCAAACTCTGTGCATGGGAGGCTCACGCGCTGCAGTTGCTTCTGGAGCGATTGTCACGTGTCAGCGCGTGCGGGCACGTGCATCAATGCATTGGTTTTCTATCTTCTTCTACGACGTCGCCCTATAGTTTCCGATCAGACTTTGTTGTTCATCTGATCCCATTTGGAGAAGGTTTTGTGCATAGGTTTGGTCTTGGTTCTGCTGATTATTTTCATCTATTTGCTGGAACACTCTGTTAGTTTCTTGGCATTTAATTATCTGGGTCTGTCATTTGGTGTTGGTGGGGTGTGGCTGAATATTTGGCAGGCTTATTGTTTTGGGTCATCTACTTTTGTTTGCCTTATTACTAGAAATGATAGAAACTAAGGCAGTTGTGAGTGAAATAGTTCCAGCAATGTCTAAAATTACTAAACATAAATTGAATGGCACTAATTATTTGGAATGGAGTAAGACAATTAGGGTTTATTTATGAAGTGTTGAAAAGGATGATCACTTGATTCAAGAACCCCCTAATGATGAAACCAAACAAGGTTGGATGAGAGATGATGCACAATTATGCTTGCAAATCAGGAATTCGATTGACAGTGAGGTAATTGGCTTAATTAATCACTATGAATTTGTTAAAGAACTTATGGATTATCTGGAATTCTTATATTCTGGCAAAGGAAATGTATCTCGAATTTATGAGATATGCAAGGCTTTCTATCGTGCTGAGAAAGAGGCGAAATCTCTCACAACTTATTTTATGGACTTGAAGAAGATATATGAGGAACTAAATATGCTTTTGCCATTCAATACTGATATCAAAGTGCAACAAGCTCAGAGAGAACATATGGTAATAATGAGTTTCCTTGCTGGCCTTCCTTCTGAATTTGAGATTGCTAAATCTCAAATTCTCTCCAGTTTTGAGATCACTTCTCTTTTAGATGTTTTCAGTAGGGTACTTCGCACGAAGAGTACTCATCTATTCAGCAAACCAGTGTTCTGGAAGAAAGAATAATAATAGGGGATGAGGAAACAAGGCCACTGACAGCTATAATAGTAACTCAAGCAACATTATCTATTACTACAACCATGAGCCTGGCCATACAAAACGTTACTGTAAGAAACTACATAATCGTAATAAGAGAACTCATACTGCTAAAGTTGCTGCTGCTCCTAGTTCATCTTCTGAAAAGACTGTTATGGTCTCAGTTGAGGAGTTTGCTAAATTCTCACAATACCAGGAATCTCTAAAGGAATCCATTCTAGCTACTGCTCTTGTTGAGATAGGTAAAACTAATACATGTCTTATTTCCTCATCGACCAAATGGGTCATTGATTTTGGTGCCATAGACCACATGACAGGTAATCCTAATATCTTTTTTAGTTTTCGATCCCATAAAGCACCTTCTCCTTTAACCATAGCTGATGGGTCAATCTATAACATTGTAGGAACTGGGACTATTAAACCAACTTCCTCTATTACCCTGTCATCCGTACTAAGTCTACTAAAACTTGCCTTTAATTTAATTTTTGTGAGTATATTTAACAAAGACCTTAATTGTTGTATCTCATTCTTTCCTGATCATTGCCTTTTACAGGATTTTATGACGAAGTAGATTATTGGTAAAGGACATGTATCTGATGGTCTTTGTATTCTTAATGTATGGGTGCGTCGGTCTATTGCCTGTTCCAATGTTGCATCTCCATTTGAAGTACATTATCGGTTGGGACATCCTTCTTTGCCTGCATTAAAGAAGTTATGTCCTCAGTTTCATGATGTACCTTTATTGGATTGTGAGTCATGTCAGTTTGCTAAACATCACTGCAGCTCGTTAGGAATAAACGAGCTAATTCTATTTTTGAGTTGGTTCATTTTGATATTTGGGGACCTTGTCCTGTTGTGTCTAAGACTGGGTTCAAATAGTTTGTCACTTTTGTGGATGATTTCTCTTGAATGACTTTGATATATTTCATGAAAAATTGTTCTAAAGTATTTTCTTATTTTTGTGCTCTCAATTTAATGTTTTTGTGCACATATTGAGAAGTGACAATGCTAAGGAATACATGTCAGACCCATTTCAGAACTACATGACTTAATATGGAATTCTTTACCAAAGCTCGTGTGTTGATACACTTTCTCAAAATGGGGTTGCCGAGAGGAAAAACAGATATTTACCTGAGACAGCTCGAGCTCTTTTATTCCAAATGAAGGTTCCTAAGCAGTTTTGGGCTAATGCTGTATCCACTGCTTGTTTTTTAATTAATCGCATGCCATCATCAGTACTTAACGGTGATGTTCCATACAACATTTTGTTTCCCAACAAGTCATTATTTTCGATAGGGCTATGGATATTTGGTAGCACCTGCTATGTTTGAGATGTACGACCTCATGTCACTAAGTTGGATCCAAAATCTTTGAAGTGTATCTTTTTAGGTTGTTATCATCTTTAGAAAAGGTATAGGTGTTATTCTCCTGATCTCAATAGATATTTGGTGTCAGCCGATGCGGTGTTTTCAGAAAACATACCTTTCTTTCCCTTACCTTCAGCTTCTATAAGTCAGGGCGAGGAAGATGAATGACTAGTTTATACTTTCACTGAGCAACCAGCAGCTTGTGTCCCTCCAGTAATAACAAAGTCGCCAATAGTTCAAGTTTATTCCAGGAGACAACAGACTTATGATACATGTCCTGCACTAGCTCCTTCGTCATCAGATCCTCCTCCAAGTGATCTTGAGCTTCCCATTGGTCTTCGCAAAGGTAAACGTTAGTGCACCTATCCTAAATTTACTTATCCTATTGCTAATTTTATTTCATACAATCACCTATCTCCTTCATCTAGCTCTTTAATTACTTCTCTAGATTCTGTCTCTATTCCTAAGACAGTTAAAGAGGCTTTAAGTCATCCTGGGTGGCATAATGCGATGATTGAAGAGATAAATGCCTTAGATGAAAATCACACTTGGGATTTGGTAGATCTACCTAAAGGAAAGAAAGCTGTGGAATGCAAATGGGTCTTTACTGTCAAAATTCATCTAGATGGTTTAGTAGCTCAACTTAAAGCTAGACTTGTTGCTAAAGAATATATGCTCAGACTTATGGAGTGGACTATTCTGATATTTTCTCCCCAGTGGCCAAATTGACTTCTGTTCATTTATTTATTTCGATAGCGGCTTCTTAAGATTGGCCCTTACACCAGTTGGACATCAAGAATGCATTTCTTTATAGTGATCTCGAGGAAGAAGTGTATGTGAAGCAACCCACTGGATTTGTTGCTCGGGGGGAGTATGGAAAAGTTTGTTATTTGAAGAAATCGTTATATGGTCTCAAGCAGAGTCCTCATGCTTGGTTTGGCAAGTTTAGTAAGGTAGTTCAGGAGTTTGGGTTGAAGGAAAGCAAGTGTGATCATTAAATTTTTTACAGACAGTCTGAAATTGGAATCATTCTTCTAGTTGTGTATGTCGATGATATTGTTATTATAGAAAATGATAGTCCAGAAATCTCATCTCTCAAGTCATTCTTGCATACCAAGTTTCATAAAAAAGACTTAGGACAGCTGAAATACTTCTTGGGAGTAGAGGTAACAAGAAGCAAGAAAGGGATTTTCTTGTCCCAAAGAAAATATGTGCTTGACTTGCTTACAGAGACTGGGAAAATAGGAGCCAAGCCATGCAACACACCAATGGTTCCTAATGTGCATCTTATAAAAGATAATGGTGATCCATTTGAAGATCCAGAGAGATATATGAGATTAGTTGGGAAATTAAATTATCTCACAGTGACTCGTCCAGACAATGCATATGCAATTGGTATTATTAGTCAGTTTATGTTTTCACTTACAATCAAACATTTGGTAGCTTTGGAACAGATCTTGTGTTACTTAAAATGTTGTAATCCAGGAGGATTTATTGCGAAAATAATGAAATAACAGTAAAGTAATTCGATGGAATTATGACAACAAGATTTAACGTGGTTCGGCGATATGCCTAATTCACCCAACATATTTATGTCAAATGAAAGTGTAAGTACAAACTTGAATCCCACAAATCTCACGAAAACACTTAACACGTTCGTTCTAAACTCCGTCTTGAGAGATTTATTCAAAATCAGTAAAGAAATCCTTGTGTTACGTTCGTGATACTTTTTTCAGAAGAAAAAACTGATATTTATACTCAAAAATCGAAACCCAAAGCCCGTGGGCTTGTGCCGCGCACCGGGGAGCACACAAATTTGCTTGTGTTGGGAAAAACCGAATCTTGGGCAGAAACTTTAAGTTGGGGCGAAAAAAACTTGAGCCTCGGTGTAAAGTTACTGTTCACTATGCGCCGGGGCGCACAATGCATGTTTTGATGCCTTTTCCGCCCATATCCACGCTTTGGCGTACCTTGCCTCACGCCTAGGCATGCGGCGTCCTGCCAACACGCACTAGGGTGTGTTCTCAAGCGCATTTCGACCACTTTGCTCCGTTTCGCTCCGTTCTTCTTCCAGTTCTTGTCAATTCAGCCAAAATTTCAAGGCAAAATAAACAATTCTCCACATTAACTTGAAATTTACTATATTTCTTCTTTGTCCCTGCCCCCAAAAGGGCCTGTTATCTGAGTCTACAAACATTAATTAAATCCAAGCAATGCTCAAACTTGATACTTGGAAGAGCCTTAGTTAACATGTCTGCCGGATTATCCTTAGTCCCAACCTTATCAACCAACATGACTCCTTGAGACACCATATCCCGAACAAAGTGATACCTCACATCTATGTGCTTTGTTCTCTCATGAAATGCTTGATTCTTTGACAAGTGTATGACACTCTGACTGTCACAAAATAACTTAGTGATCTTAGAAGTTATACCCATATCATTGATCAGCCCCTTTAGCCGAATGCCTTCCTTAACGCCTTCAGCCAAAGCTATGTACTCAGCTTCTGTTGTGGACAATGCAACTGATGACTGCAAAGTGGCCTTCCAGCTAACCGTACAACTTGATACACAAAACACATAGCCCATAATGGACCTTCTGTTGTCCAAATCTCTTGCATAATCCGCATCCACATAGCCAATAATTCTAGTAGTAGAATTCGATTGACTATACCTCAAACATTTGTCTGCAGAGCCTCTCAGATACCTCATGATCCATTTCACAACCTGCCAATGAGTCTTTCCTGGCTTGTGCATATACCTGCTCACAACACTGACTGTATGGTTGACTGCGTGTGAAATGTCTGGCCTAGTGCACACCATGGCGTACATCAAGCTACCCACTGCACTAGCATATGGCACATTAGACATGTGCTCCACCTCCTCCTCAGTACTTGGTGATAGATCTGATGAGAGCCTTAAATGAGCTGCAAGTGGCGTACTAACTGGCTTGGACTTATCCATCCCAAATCGCTCAAGTACTTTCTCAATGTAATGCTGTTGAGATAAGTAAAACAATCCTGCGTGTCTGTCCCGGATGATCTCCATGCCCAAAATCTTCTTTGCACCGCCCAAATCCTTCATCTCAAATTCTTTACTTAACTGAGTTTTTAATTGGTTGATCTCAGATATGTTTATAGAGGTAATCAACATATCATCAACATACAACAAAAAATATACGAGAAGGCTATCACTACAAATTTTGTAATATATACAACAATCAAACTTGCTTCTAGTATATCCTATCTTGGTAATAAAAGCATCAAACCTTTTATACTACTGCCTGGGAGACGACTTCAGGCCATATAATGACCTCTTCAAAAGACATACTTGATTTTGTTTCCCGGGAACAACGAATCCTTCTAGTTGACTCATGTAGACTTGTTCCTCCAACTCACCATACAGAAACGATGTTTTCACATCCATCTGCTCCAGCTCAAACAGAGCAACCATGGCAAGTAAAACACGATAGAAGTATGTTTTACAACTGGGGAGAATATTTCATGAAAGTTAACTCCCTCTCTTTGAGTAAAACCCTTAGCAACCAATCGCGCCTTGTATCTAGCATCTTCAACACAGGGAATCCCTTCCTTCTTCTTGTAGATCCATTTGCAACCTACAATCTTCTACCCTTTTGGTACATCAACTAGCTCCCATATGCTATTCTTGTATAGAGACTCCATCTTTTCACTCATAGCTGCAACCCATTATTAGAATCTGGCCTGGAAATTACCTCTTTGTATAAGACTGGATCATCTCCTACAAACTCCCCAACTAAACTCAAAGCATAAGCTACCAGATCTGAGTAAGCATACCACTATGGTGGTTTGATCTGCCCTCTCTCCCTATCACGAGCCAAGCGATAATTTTGTAGTGGTTCATTTTCCTGCTGTTGATTAGGTGGTAATGTGCTCTCACCAGCTTCATCTACGACCTTCTGTTTCCTTTTTGAAACTTGTGGAGGATTAATATAAATCTCCACCTTCTCCTTAATGCCCTGTTGACCGCTTTCCTGCTGCTCCACCTTCTTCATCATTGTAGACTCATCGAATGTCACGTCCCTGCTGATAATCATCTTGGAGCACTTGTCATCATTACACCACAAACGATAACTTTTGACTCCATCTATATAGCCTAGAAATATGCACTTCCTAGCCCTTAGCTTAAGCTTCCCATCTCGGACATGAGCATAGGTTGGACACCCAAATACTCTCAGATTTGAGTAATCAGTAGGAGACCCGGACCAAACTTCCATTGGTGTCTTGCAGTTCAAAGCAGTTGATGGTGACCTATTCACCAAATAATACGCAGTGTTAATCGCTTATGCCCAAAAATCCTTGGACAATCCGATATTAAAGAGCATACATCTAACTCTTTCCGAGATAGTCCTGTTCATCCGTTCTGCAATTCCATTCTACTGTGGTGTATGTACAACTGTGCGATGCCTCACAATTCCTTCATTGTCGTAGAATTCCTGAAATTCATTGTTGCAGAACTTCAATCCATTGTCAGTCCTCAAGCGTTTGATCTCATTTCCTGTCTGCTTCCCAATTAAGGTCTTCCATTGCTTGAAATTGACAAGCACCTCATCTTTATGATTTGGCATGTACACCTATACTCTCCGTGAGAAATCATCTATGAATGCCAGCATGTACCTTGCACCTCCCTTTGAAGGAACTTGAAAAGCCCCCCCAAAATATGAGTGAATGTAATCCAAGGTGCCTTTGGTCCTATGAACTGCAGTGCCAAATTTCACTCTATGTTGCTTGCCCAGCACACACTGCTAGCAGAAATCTAGCTCTCCAGTCTTTTCTCAACCAAGCAATCCTCATTTGCTCAGTTCTGACATCCCCCTCTCACTCATATGTCCAAGTTGTATATGCCACAGTCTCGTAGTATCATTGATTGATGAAGAAACCGCTGCAGTACCAGAAATCGTGTTTCCCTGTAATATGTAAAGGCCGTTCCATTTTTCTCCCTTCATGATAAGCAATGCACCTTTGGAAACCCGCAGAACTCCATCTCGAGCTCTGTATTCACAACCATTCTTGTCCAAAGTACCTAGCGATATCAGATTTTTCTTCAGATCTGGAACATGACGCACATCTGCTAAGGTCCTTTCTATCCCATCATGCATTCTGATACAAACTGAGTCAATTCCTACAACCCTGCAAGAAGCATCGTTTCCCATAATCACCTTACCACGATCATATTTCTGGTATGTGGTAAACCAATCTTCTTGTGGGCACATGTGGTAGGAACAACCACTATCCAAAAGCCATTCAGAGCTTAGTAAAGTTTCAGCAACGTTGAGAATAAGCCCACCATCAAACTCATCCTCAACAATTCCTGCGATATTATCTCATTTCTGATTAGAAGTTTTACCCGAATCCTTTGCCTTTCCTCGTTCTGGACAATTTCGTTTCCAATGTCCCTTTCCACCACACTTAAAACACTTTTCACCGTTTCTAAGCTTGGTTCGGGACTTTGATTGGCCTCTACTCTTTTTCCTTTCTCTTGGTCTCCATTTTGCCACCAATCTTTCCCTATTTTTACCATTGTTGATGCCCATGACATGTTTTCTCAACTCTTTGGAATTCAATGAGGCCTTCACATCCTCTATTGAAATTGTATCTCTCCCGTACAGCAAAGTAGTAACCAAGTGCTCAAAAGATTTTGGCAGAGAACACAAGAGAATCAAAGCTTGATCCTCATCATCAATTTTGACATCTATATTAGCGAGATCCAGAATCACCTTATTGAAAAAATCAATATGTTGAGTGATAGATGTGCCTTCCTTAATTCTCAATGTGTATAATCGTTGTTTCAAATACAGCTGATTCGTCAGGAATTTCGTCATATATAGACTTTCTAGCTTCTTCCATAAATCCGTTGGTGTACTTTACGTAGCGACCTCTCTCAATACGTTATCTGCCAATGATAACACCAGAGTGCCGTAAGCCTTCACCATGAACTCGTCCTTTAGCATTTTCGGCAAGGAATCTTTGCCCTTTAACGCTCTCTGTAAACCTTGTTGACACAGGAGGGCGTGAACCTTCATCTTCCACAGCCCAAAGTCGTTTTTTCCATCGAATTTCTCTACCTTGTACTTCATTCCTGACATCTGATCCAACCTGCTCCGAAACCAATTTGTTGGAACCTAGGAGGATCTATTGCGGAAACAATGAAATAACAGTAAAGTAGTTTGATGGAATTATGATAACAAGATTTAACGTGGTTCGGCGATATGCCTAATCTACCCAACAAAGAAAAGGAATTTTATTGATCTCAAATCAAATTGCAAGTATAAACTTGAATCCCACAAATCTCATAAAAACACCTAACACCTTTGTTATAAACTCCGTCTTAAGAGATTTACTCAAAAGTAATAAAGAAACCCTTGTGCTATGTTTGTGATACTTTTTTCGAAAGAAAAAATTGATATTTATACTCGAAAATCGAAGCCCAAGGCCCGTGGGCTTGAGCCCCGGCGCGCACAAATCTACTTGTGCTGGGAAAAATCGAATCTTGGGCAAAAACTTCGAGCTGGACGCAAAAAACTTGAGCCCCGGTGCAAAGTTATTGTTCATTGCACGCTAGGGCGCAAAAAACTTACGCTGGGGCACGCGAGATGTGTGTTTTGATGCCTTTTCCGCCCATATCCGCGCCTTGGCGCACCTTGCCTCACGCCCAGGCGCGCGGCGTCCAGCCAACACGCGCTGAGGTGTGTTCTCGAGTCCATTTCAACCACTTTGCTCCGTTTCGTTCCATTTTTCTTCTAGTTCTTGTCAATTTAGCCCAAATTTCAAGGCAAAATCAACATAAAAGGAATTTCGAGACTTGGCATGCTGTATAGAAATCATGGTCACACTAGCATTGAGTGTTTTGCAGTTGCTGATTGGGCTGGATCCAAGGTTGATAGAAAATCTACTACTGGTTATTGTGTCTTTGTTGGAGGAAACTTTGTATCATGGAAGAGTAAGAAGCAAAATGTTATATCCTGATCCAATGCTAAATCCAAATACAGAGCCATGGCACAGTCAGTATGTAAAATTATGTGGATACATCACCTTTTAATTGAAGTCGGCTTAACTTATTCATTGCCAGTGAAACTTTGGTGTGATAATCAAGCTGCTCTTCATATTGCCCCAAATCCAGTGTTTCAGGAAAGAACTAAACACATTGAGGTTAATTGTCACTTTGTTCGCGAGAAAATTCAAGAGAATCTGATATCTACTGGATATGTAAAGATAGGAAAGCAACTAGGTGCTCTATTCACCAAAGCCTTAAATGGGACTCGGGTTGAATACCTTTGTAACAAGTTGGGCATGATTAACATCTATGCTCCAACTTGAGGGGGAGTGTTATTATCTATATCGTTTCCATGTATAGATAGCATTAACATAGGAATCTAATTAGTAAGAGGCTAATCTGCAGGAATGAGGATGATTTTGTAGGGATTTGTTTCCTTACTATAGCAGTTGTAATCTGTATATAAACCCCTAATTTGTAAGAATAAAGCAAAAGAAAACATTCTTTCTTATAGTGAGAAATTATGTGATAGCACATCCTAGTTCTTTGAAAAACCTTGGTCAAGCGTATTCCAGCTGGATTTTTGGTCCAATTGCTCAGTTGGTTGATAATTCAAGAGATGCCAAAGCAACTAAGTAAGTTTACATGGTCTTTCCAATTTCTTTATGTTAAGGTTATCTATGCGACTGAGTTTTAAAATAACTTCAGTTTTCCATTGATCATGGCTTATCTCAAGTAGTAAGGCCATCTCTTTCGAGATCTCAGGAATAATATACGCACATTATCATTGTTTTTTCCCCCTTATTGCTGTTTAATATTACCTCTCCTTCTCCTTTGTTGGTTGTAGTTTCCTTTTTATTCGGATGGGGAGGCATTGTCTGCTTCAACACTTGTTTTTGTTAATGTATACGATGTCTAATTGTTATGTTTGGCAGATTGGAAGTGGCTATCAATATGGTCTATTCTAAAACTGGTGGCAAAGATATTCCTAAGTTGTCAGTAATTGATGATGGCCATGGAATGAGCCATGCAGACATCCAAAGAATGACTTCATCTGGCCATGGGCAAACTGAACCCGATGATCCCAATCATATAGGAAGATATGGAATTGGATTTAAGGTCCTACTGCATCTTGTTTCATTTAGTGCTTCTGTTGATACACATAAAACGCTAATCTCCTTTGTGTTTGTTCAACCATAAGATAGTTATACAAGTTGCCTCATTGATGAGTGTTTTATGTGTGTTCTTCTGAAAATAAAAAAGAAATTACTCTGCACCAGCGTTTATTTTCTTCACGATGAAGAGAAGCTTTGCTAACAATGGCTGGAGAGAGGTCTTCTGACATTGGACATTGCGTTTTCAGACTGGGGCTATGCGACTAGGAAAGGATGCTTTGATTTTAACCCAGACTGTTAATTCTAGATCCATTGCCCTTTTATCAGTCACTGAATGAAGGAAAAGATGTATGTGACAGTGTTTTGTGTGGAGTTTAATCTCTGAAATGGCATCTTCTTAACTGAAAATTTGTTATCTCGTGTGATATCCTCTGTCTGTAGAATTTGGAGACCCCTATTGTAAGCTACCGAAGAATTAGGCAGTCTCTGGAAGTGGATACAAGTGTCCAGAACGTGGAGTCTGCGAAATACAACTTGAAAATCATTAAGATATTTTCTCCGTTTGATAAATATCTTATAGGTGAAAAAGCAGGATTATTCAATGAAAATGGCGCTGGAACACAAATTTATATATGGAATTTGGATGAATGGGGATCAGCTTATAGCTTGCAGTGGGAGAATGGGATGACTGGTGGGAGTTCCTTCCATCAGGGTGGTATATTCATACATTCAAGAAGGATGAGACCTCGCTTAGGACAAATATCTCGTATGGTAAGTATCCTTCTCTCTTGGTATCATTTCGTACGAGGAGTTCACATACAAATTAAGTTGCTGTTTCTTTGAATTCCAGGTGCCTTTGGACTATTCTCTTAAATCATATTTGGAGGTTATCTTCTTGGATCCACGGATGAAAGATCTATGTAAAAGGAGCACTGGTAATAATATATAGATAAGTGCATGCACACATGCTCTATTTTTGGTCCTGATTTCCTTTTCCTCTAGTTGACATTTCTTATTAGTTAAAAAAAATATAATCAATTAAAGACAGGCTCACAGGCATACATCTGACTCTTGGCCCTTCAGCACTCTTCTTTAAATGGCCTTGTGGCTTTTAAGATGGGAATTTATTGTTGATACGGAGATTTATTCATAGGTCAAAAGTCAACCATTGGCAAAATCTTTGAATAAGACTGTTGTTGAAAGTGGTGTTGTCTTGGGAAAACCAGTTCAGCTTACTCTTGGCCGCTCTCAATTGGAGTGGGAGCAAGCAAATTGTGGCGTATTTCTATACTGGCATGGGCGTTTGATTGAGGTGAGGATTCCACTTTGGATGTTCATATTAGGCCTTCAGACTTTTCTTTATTTGATTTCCTGGTTGAAATTTGTAGTGTTGTCTATATTTACTTCTTTCTATTACTTTATTATAGGCATATAAGAGAGTTGGAAGCATTATTCATAGTGGAGATTGTGGGCGTGGGATCATTGGCGTAATTGATGTTACCGAGTTAATGGTAATCTTTCTGACACAAACTAGTGATTTTTTTACCTATCCTTTATATCTGTTCTGGGATAATGCTGCGACAAACATAGTACATCTTTCGTGTTTGGTATCAAAAAATGAGATAATGATGTTGATGGCAGTGTTGAAGCAGAAAACAATATACTTATCTTGTATCAACAAACGCGGTCTAACTCAGCTTTTATCCTTGGTTCTCTTTCTTATCTTATGACAGCCGACAGGATGACGGCAATGGCCATGTCTGGGTGCAGAGCAACAAGCAAGGGTTCCAGGATTGCGACGTGTATGCTATACAAATATGTTGATGAGATTTAACTGGTAGCCCATTTTAATTCTCTTTTCTATATCTTTAAAACAAAATGATCAGCATTCGCTTATACCATGCTGTTGTTGAATATCATCATTATTAATATCGTTTTGGCCTACAAAGAGGCTGCTAAAAATTGCCTTTTTAATTTACTGTACTACAATCCATTTATATGATATTTTATTGTCTCATTTGGGATGGACTCTGTTTTTTGTGCAGAGAAAGGGCAATGCCCGATACATATCTGATCATGAGTGGGTGCAGTGTGACAAATGCGGAAAGTGGAGGATGTTGAGCTTTGCCTTCGACAGCAAGATGTTACCTCTAGAATGGTAATCGATATCTTTTTGCATATCACTTTTTTTTTCCTTGGAATATTTGTTTTATACTTAATTATACAAATTAATGAAGTGGATGTTTGCAGTATCAGTAGTTTCTTTTATCAAAATACTTTATCGTATAATATTTCATTATCTAGTTTTATTAGAATATTTCACGTTTCGTTTTAGGTTCTGTTATATGAAGCCCTTTAATGGGAGTTGCGAGATGGCAGAGAAAGAGGCTCTGGAAGCGGATTGATCACTGTATTGACTATAGATCAAACTGAATCCAGAAATAGATTTCCCGAGAAAAGCAACAAGTAAATTGGATGGTATGACTTGGTTCTTAATACGTATTTGTATGTAGATCTTCATGCATATATATTCCATGATAGAATCTGTACAACTATGTAGGTAGCCTCTAACACTTGAATAGGTGACTTGTCTTATTTTAGAGGAGAAAAATTTGTATTCTCAATGTTGTTGTTGATTGCATGATAGGTAAAGGTACTTTGATTTAGAGGGTGTTTGGCTAAATTTATTCAAAAGGTCTTATAAGTTGCAAATAACTTATAAGGTGCTAGATCTTTTCTTAAAAATAAGTTGTTAAATTATTTGAATAAAATAAGGTTTTGGAATTTATAAGATGTTAGTAATGACAATTTTGTAATTAATATACTTAAAAATTAAAGGGGTTTGTTAAGATCTTAAAAATAAGTTAAGAATTTCTAACCTTTTTAAAAAGAGCTTATAAGGTCATAACATTTTATTTTAAAAGCTTATAAGCTCGTTTTAAAAAAAAATTACCAAAAACTTTTTGATACCTTATAAACTCTCTTATAAGATGTTTTAAAAAGCTTATAAGTTCACCCAAACACCCTCTTAGTTTAATTGTACATGGAACTTTATCAAGTGTTGGGTACTATATTTCCTTCCTGATTGTAATGCTTCGGTTTATATGTAGGTGTTGGTAGAGATGATAATTGTAGTGAATTCAAAGAGTGATGTTTAGTTGTCCCACAAGCGGAAAAGAGAATGATTGTAATCTGTTGTACTATTTATAAAAGAAATAACGAACAATTCAATTAATTATTATTTATGAAGGTTTTTATTAGGGTAAAATCTAATTTATTCCCTTGTAATCAAATTTTGTCTTATTTTCTCCCCCTATATTTTTAATTGCATCACTTTGCCTCCATGTATTATTAATTTTATTTAAATTATTTAATCCCGTTAAATTCTCTCCATCTCCCTAACACCATTAACCTTTTGCTTTTAAAAGACGAAGTTGCCCATAATTTTTAATTGTTTATTTAACAAATAAAAATCATCTTCTCCATAAAAAGGAAAAGTTTATATTGAAGGTTTAGAAATATGAAATGGGCAATTGGCACTTTGCACCCTTGGAAACATATTTAATAAGCATTTTGCATCCTCAAAACACAAAAATGGCAAATTGCATCCTGGAAATATATTTCCTTTGGCAAGTTGCACCCCAAAGTGATTTTTTGTCAAAATAACTCAATTTAGACGAGGGCAATAATGTCCAAGCACCTTCTAGACAACTTTCTTACTATTATTTAATATATAAGGCAATTTTAGAATTTTATGTAGAAAGTCAAAATTTCTGTATAAGTCCAAAAAAATAAAAAGAAAATGAAGATGACAAAAAGTAGAACGATCAAACTCATGCCATCAATTAACATATTGAAAAAAACCATGCCATCATTTAATCACTTTTCTTTTCCTTTTTTTTAAACTCAATTTCAAGTCTTTTTTCTTATTATTATTGTCATCATTTTTCAATTTAAAATTAGTACTTTAAAATGGCAAAGAAAATACTATTTCTTTCCAAAAGATGATTTCAATAAAAGAATTGCAAGGAAAAAAAATTCTTACCATAATCAGAAGGCTGAAGACTATTTCTCAATTTCCACACCCATGGCTCTTGTGTAATCAAAATTTAAGGCTAATTTTATGATATTTTGAGTTTTGAAATGGTGATTGAATGATTATGAAGAAAACCCTATGTGAATTTGGGGATGAACAACTCTCTTTGCTCCTTTTTTACATAGGTTGATTTTCTTGGGGGAAAAAAAGTGAATTAAATTTCGAAAGATTAAGTGAGAGATTAACTCTAGAAGGTGTTTGCACATTTTTGCCCTCGTTTAAATTGAGTTATTTTGATAAAAAATCACTTTGGGGTGCAACTTGCCAAAGGACATATATTTCTGGGGTGGTGC
Source organism: Jacaranda mimosifolia (assembly GCA_018894105.1). Classification (NCBI taxonomy): domain Eukaryota; kingdom Viridiplantae; phylum Streptophyta; class Magnoliopsida; order Lamiales; family Bignoniaceae; genus Jacaranda; species Jacaranda mimosifolia. The sequence goes on from CM032123.1 coordinate 9,193,260, forward strand.
ATTTTGCCATTTTTATATTTTGAGGGTGCAAGGTGGTTTTTAAATGTGTTTTTAGGGTGCAAAGTGTCAATTACCCAATATAAAATTACCAAAGATATATAATGGAAATATGTTTGTTAAAGACCGACTTCAAATACCTATATGAAATCTCACTTACATATAGTTTTGTTGCTACTTTGTGCTAAAGGCAGTTTTTTTTTTTTCCTTCAATTTTTGATGATTTCATAGAGGGATGTACTAGGCAATAAAACAGAGTTAGTAAAGCAATTCTATGGACGAAAAATGGGGTCTGCATATTATTAATTTGAGTTTTCTTTAATGAAAATCATTGTTTCTTCTAGAGATGTACTATTAGTATATGATACAAGTCTTTTATATATTTGTAGTGTAGCCAATAGTGATGTCTAGGTTTCATCTTTCAACATTCAACTTGGATCTTTTAGTTTAATTTAAATATTATTTTGTATCAAATTTGTGTATTCATATAAGAGAAAAGTAGCTGGGAGAGATTGGCAAAAAAAATTGAGGTATAGGCATTTTGGGTATATTAATATAAAATATGATAATCTAACCACTTTTACTTGGTTTCCTAATAGAAATTGAAGAGGCTTTAATGGTGTTAAAGTAAGTGAAATAAAATTGAGAGTATATGGGGTAAAGTGAGACGAAATTTGAGTACAAGGGGGTAAAGTGAATTTTATCCTTTTTATTATACCAATATTGACTATAATTGATATGGTAAATTAAAGGGAGGATGGGATAGTTTGACATAGTAGTATTCCAAATAAAGTATTCACTTTGTTAAATTACCGCGTTAGGAAAAATATACATATACATTTATTCAGAAGAAAATATTTATTTTTGTGATAAACTTTGCCACAAGTATTATACTCATCTCAAACATAAATAAGAGCTTTCCTCATATTAATTTTATTGCCTCACTTTTTTGGGGGGCATATTTAGAAAAATTATGATAATATGATATTATTAATTTTTAAAAACAATAATAAAATTTATATATTATGTAATTTTTATTTAAAAGTTTGTGTACACCAAATTGAACTTTTTATTTTGGGTAGGAAGAGTACTAATTTACCGATCAAAATGCACACATTTTACTATCTATACAATTATAAAAAGGAAGATAGTTTTTTTTTTTTTTTTTTTATCTAAAATGGAAGTTATGACACCAAATTTCAATATACCAAAATTTTCCTTTTACTTATTCAATAGCTATACTATTATAAAAAGGAAAGCATTTTTGTATCTAAAATGAAAGTTATGATACCAAATTTTAATATACTAAATTTGCCCTTTTGCTTATAATTTATATGTACAAATAATCACCATTTATTTAAAAACTTCTACTATTTACCTATTTTAATTAGTTTTATATTTTTTTTCTTTAATTTGGTAATGAATTATAAAAATTTTACTTTAAGTGAATGCTATCTTCATAATTATGCAAATTATAAATATGTTTTTGTGATGCATGTCAACTTTTATTATAATGAATGTGAAAATTTTTTACTTAAAAATATTTTATGCGTGCAAACGACTACTAGTTCAATAAAAAATTACATGTATAAATAATCACCATGTATTCAAAAACTTTCACCATGTACCTATTTTAATTAATTTTAGAATTTTTTTTAATTTGGTAATAAATTATAAAAAGTTTACTTTAAGTAAATGTTATCTTCATAATTATGCAAATTATAAATATATTTTTGTGATGCACATCAATTTTTAATATAGTAAATATAAGAATATTTTTACTCAAAAATATTTTATGTGCGTAGAAATTGCGTGCAACTGACTGCTAATAAAGTATAAAGGAGGCTTGTTTGATTTATCCCTTTTTTTTTTAATACAAAAAGTTAATTTTTTCTCCACCATAATTTACTTGTACACTTATCCCTCCAACGGACCCGCAGTGGGCACTTCGCCACCATAAAGCCCTTCTCTTATCAGCTCCGTCCTCAAAACAACAAGAGGAAAAGAAAAATGTCAGTATCGGCCATATTTGGTTCAAGACCGGTGGTTCCCCCTCCCTCCTCCTCCGCCACAGCCAAGTCAGCACCACCACCGCAGAGACTAGTGGTGGGCGGCGGTTACGGCGGCGGACTAGTGATAGAGTGCTCGTCGAGGCCTGAGAAGAAAGCCACCAAGCATCACATGAAGACACGCCCTCGTAAGACTCGGCCTTCCGACATCCGACGTGGTCCCACCGTGTACCCTCCACTTCCCCCTCTCCCCCCAGATTGGAGTCTTGTCTCCGACGAAACCTCCGTCGCCCCTCCCCCGCAGCCTGTCCAGTCTGAGTAATTCTAAGTACTTGTACTTGTTTCGTTATCTTGTGGGTTTATTGTGAATTATTTGAATATTTTGTATGGGTTTTTGCTTAATTTGAAAAATTGAGGTCGTACGTTAACTGTGGCAACTGTTGTTTGTTCACATTGAGAATGCAGTAGCATTTTTGGAAAATTAATCCTCAATTATTATGCGCAAATACAAACTATGATGAGTTTATTACCGATTAATTCTTCACCTTTCTTTCGTCTATGAATTTCGAGGGTCGTTATCAATTGTGCCCGTCAATACTAAATATAAATATCTCAATTAAAATACATAGGATTTGCCTAATCTTTACAACTTTTATTATTAAATGATTTCAATTATAAATTTGTTGCTAATATAAGTAATTCGCCTTATATATATATATATATTATTAAGTTACATCTTAAATTTGTTAATGATATAAGATATATAATTATTGTATAATACCTGTTATATATTTTTCTTTCAGTATGATGTATGTGCTATATATTGTTTCAACCTTTTCAAATTCCAAATATTAATTTTAACTTTAGGTACGTGTAATATGTTTTGTATATGCAGAAACCATGAAACTGTACAGTGCAGGGCATGGGATTATTGTTAATTAGTTACGAAAATGACTAATACCATTTATTGTTTACACAAAAGTATGTTTTGAACATTTCTTTTGAAACACATCATCCAATCCATAGATGGAAGATTAAGGTATCTCACCCACACCACTCGTGAGAGGAGATAAAAATTATCCGGGCAACAGGATTGTGAATTGTTGCCGTGAAGAGTGAGATGAGAGAGTACATCAAAGTTTAGCATGCCATCATCAAACCAACACCGCTTTTTTCTTCCAAAAGATAAAAGCGAAATGGTAAATTAGCGAATTAGGAGTGATTTTTACATGTTTTAACAAGGGAGGGGATGGTTTACAAGGAGGGATCACAAGGCCTAACATATGGAATATACTTAGGCCGAAAACCACTACAAGTCATAAACTATAATGTGAGAAAGTGGCCCTAAGGCCTAAACTAACCAACTACTACCCTGTCAAATACCAAATGTGCACGAAAATAAACAGAAAACATAAACCAAAGAAGGCTTCTGCAGAATCATCAAATCATTTTTCCCAAGATGATTGATCGCCTTAGTAGCAAAATGGATTGTTAGTGCTCTGTACTCTCCTATGCAAATTGATGCATTGGAGGAGTTGCATTTCCAGTTTTTCCTGCCGCGCTTCATTTTCTTGTTACGGAGAAATCATGTCTTTGACAGCACAGGGCATTGCTATTTCCAGGGTTTAGGTCTTTCTATTTGGTTTGTACCAGGCTCAGAAGGAAATCTGTAAAAACATGCTCATATTCTGGCATTTTTCCATATCCTGAAAATCAGAAAAGAGCATGTAAGGAAGTACAACAAAGAGGTTATTTCCAATTCAAAGATGCAAACTTTCTCTGGGTGTGATTTTAGTTTTGTCCAAGGCAGCCATCTATTCCCGAGCATGATAAAGTGGGCTATGGCATTTACCTGGAAAATAGTTAATATCTATCACATAATAGTTGTCTTGAGTTCCATGCTCTCGAATTATATCCAAGTTGAACAACCGAAGACCCTATCAGCAGAGAGTAGAGCATCAGATTAATAATCAACTAAGATCCCTGCTAGAGACCTAATAAACATCCAAAAGTTAACAGTAAATGAAGGCATACTAGCCGTCGTCGAAGTTCCCTAGCCAGTCTCTCCAGTAATGGTCGTGGAGGAAGCTCTGCAGGAATAGGATGACAAAATAAAAGATAAGAACCTAGTGAACACACAGAACATATTGCAAGCAAAAGACCATGTGCTTCAAATAGAATACAGCTCACCAGCAACACAAGGATCCAAGTCTGCTTCATCAGCAGATGCAGCAGCACAAGATACTCTTGGAAAACGGTAAACACCAGCATTCTTTGATAGTTCACGCTTGCTGACATCAGGCAGCGAAAAACGCCTCACCACCTTTATCGTTTCCCCAACAATATAAACTTTGAAGAGCACACCTCCTACAAGAAAAAAGAAAAAAGATCAAATGAAAAATGCTTTATTTGATCTTTTCCACCATGCAAACCACCGCAGGAGGTATTGAAAAGAATATGAAATATGTCCTCATACCGTGATTAATGAATTCCTGCAAAACAAGTGGGGGTTCCAGCTTCTGGAGGGAGCACTCATCATAAGCAAGAGAGAGCTCATGTGACTTTGCAACCAAAGGCTTTGCCACTGAAGTATGTAAATTCAAACAACATTAGCATCCAAGTGAAGTATTAAAAGCAGTATTAAATTTCATCATCCATGTGTCATTTAGATTATGAAAAAAGTGATCAACGCGTCCAAAAAAACAGTTGAGAATTCTCTATATTGTATGACGAATTGGTGCTCATACAAGTGGTGCTCATACAAGTCGCACACACATAGAGCTCTCTCGAAAAATTGCTGATTATACTGATTGTTGTAACCAAAATATGGAGCTATACCAATTGGTAGCCTCAGCCCAGCCTTCTTTACTGCATCAGGAATAGATGATGGATCTTTCTTGATAACCAACTGTTTAGGGACACCAACTTTTCCTGCATGCCAAATGTATTTTAATCAATCTCTCTCCTTCAGAAGTACAGGTAAAATATTCTTTGCCACATTTATTATAAATAAGCATCAAGCAGACTTTCAACAAGGTAACCCCTTCCCCTCTATCAAAAAAAGACAAAGCTTAAGCAGGCACGAAGGACCAAATCTATGCAAAGGCATATCCGTCAAAATTACCGTAGGGGTCTGATAGATTCAGGTCAGCAACATCTTGAAGCATAGACTGACGATTATGCACTTGCTGTATGGCATCAGGAGGATCAAGAACTGTGACCTCAGGATGTGTGTCCCGGTAATCCTTCAAAAGAGGTAGAAACAAATGATAAGCAAGGACCTTAGAAATTCTGCAAACATGTTCATATGTTAACCTCAAATCCACAAACACCTCCATCAAATGAGAAAAATATTTTCTACTTGCACAAAAGAAGAAAAAGGAAGCAATTGGATACCAGTAAACTTAAATCCATTCTATCTCAACCAATAGATGTTATGGATCAATGCAAATAAATTGGTAGTTCCATGCATTATGACAATCTAGATAGAAGCATATGTGAATCAATTAGTTTATGAAGACAAATGTCAAGGAAATATGCAGCACCCAGAAGAAATGATCCCATCTTGGATTGTTGAAGCATCAGGAAGATCAAAAAAGGTGATTTCATGGTGCCTTGCATCCTAAATATTTTTGAAGTATGTTGGCCAACTAGATTGGTTTCATAGGTCAAAAATATTGCACTTGTTACCGCATCAAGTCAGGCATTCTCCAAGAAATAGGACTTATTTCTCAAAAACTTTGCTTGATCCTACAATTAATCAAGATTGAAATAATGAGATCAAACACAGACCCCCCAGGAAAAATGAGAATGCTACCGTTTTCAGTAAGAAATGCATCCTGAAGATCAAGAAACATGTTCTCTTGTCAGTAAGAATGCAAGGCAACTAGAAAATCAATTTGAAAAAAGATTCTACTTTTGTCAAAAGAGATAGTCATTTAGTTCAGACTAAACTCCAAGACTTCTGCATTAGCTCAAACTGTTCATTTGAGCCGGCAATACTAGCACACAAACAATGGAAGAATCTACAGTTAAAAATTAGAACTGTCTCAGAATCTTAAAAAACATGGAAGTTTGGGTACATGCAGTTCTTCAATTCTTTTATTCTCAAACAGATATGTTTAGCACGATAGGTTTCAATTCAAGGGAAAAACACACTGATAAACATTCACTAGCTAATGGGAGTCCTTGTTTCACACAGTAACCCTTTTGAGTTGAGGAGTTCATGATTATTTTACTTTCTTCTCATGGTTGTCTCTGAACATCAATCTTAATATTGCACTACAGCACACTACAAATGAATACATGTCAGTGAAGGAACCCAACAACTCTAAATATCTAAGAAATTTGTACTTTTAGAGCTGTTAAGCAATGATGCCGCTTCATTGATAATCTTCTAGCAATAAATCAATTTCCATCACTCCAGGGGGGATGGTGGGTTCAATCAACATCAACCACCTGTTCCAGAGAATTCTTCTATTTTAGCTGCTGCTTCGCACGAGGCTGGTCCCTCTGACGCTGAAGGTCGTGCTCCGAGGGATTTCATGAAAGAACTCAAAAATGATACAACCCTTACCCAGAGGAAAGAGAATTTTAAATAAATAACAGTCAACTAGAAATTTAGCATAGTAGGTGCTAACAACCCTCCATTTTGTACAGCAAAAGACAAGTGAACTAAAAGTCCAAGTAATCAAAACAAAATGCACGTAAAGAAAAATACTGCCCAGTGCAAAAACATAAAAATAGGTTAGCCCTCTCCTCAGAAAGCTGATATAAGGGTGGGCAATCATCCTGGAAAGCACAACCCACTGGAAAAGTTAAACCAGGAATCTTCTGTGAAATCTAAAACCCAAAAATCAGGCTTAAAGGAGAACATCATTTTTGCTGGAATGTTAAGGCTTCAACCTCAATTGTGAAGTCGTGATTCACAACAGAAGAGGGAGCAAAGTACTCGGTCAATTGTGTTGGATGGCAATAAGTTCAAAAGAAAAACTGCAGGCTGCTCACCAGTCAGTCACAACAAATATCATGTCATCAATGTGTCTCATCTGACTGCCCAAGCAATCAAATTTATCATTCCAAGCATAAATTATAAGTCACTGACACTGTTTAATATAAATGCAGACACTGAAAGATGAAACCAACCTCAAGTACTCGCCTCCATTCTTTTCCAGACAACTGCGGGAGAGATGATGGAACCAAAAAGTATTAGTTCAGTGCATATATTGATAGGTCTCGAAAAGAAAGCAGCTGGATTGATAAATGGAGAAAGAGTGGAGAAAGCACTAGCAACTCACCTTGTGCAACACTATGTCAAAAGGACCTTGTTCTGAGAGAGGTCTACTTTGATCAATAGCTACAAATAGAATTCCCTTATTCCTGCATCAACATAATGTTAACAGCTGATAGTCTTCCAGGTGCTAGGGAAGGTTCAATAAAGAATTGTTATGCAAAAGAGTCATTATGCTGGCAATTATCTGTGGCCATTAGATGAATAAGCATCAATATTTCTTGCCATTCTCCCTTCACCTCAAAACTAATGAAACGTATGCACTACATTGCCACCTCAAGTTGTATAAACAAATTTTGAATTTGACAGTTCAAGACTTGTTTAACATAAAAAGCATCCAATAAGTTATGCCACAAATGAAGATATACAAACCAAACACAGGGTCATGCAGCCTGCAGAAATCTTTTGGTCCAAGCGCACACTAAAAGAGTTGAATTAACAACTGGAGACTATGACAGCTAACAATTTCACCTAAACTATCAAGTTGTCAAAACAAATTCAGCAATAAACTCAAATTTCCACCTTAGCACAAAGTACGCAAACCAGACAGAACTAACACACTGAGTCCTAGAAAATACAATGAAAAATGACAAGTAACATATAATAACTGTTGACATTTCTTTGTCATTGTGACAGAAATCATTTTAAACCACAAAAATCTTTCAGCAGATTTGTCACAACCAGAGTTTTCTTTTGTGTTGGCCACACCACATAGAGGATATTCCATGTAGAATATTCATAAACACATTTTAAATTCCAAAACTCATTAAGTTACATCCCCACAGGAAAACACAGTTTTTCTCCTCTGAACAGTTGCCTTAAAATGGCGTTTACAGCATAAAATGGAAAAAAGAAGAAAAAAAAAGGAAGAAAAAGAAGAAAAAAGACAAAAGAAAAAACTGAAGCTGAACCGACAAAAAACACTTCTCCATCTCCATAATTCCTTATGTATCCAGAATCCAGTATAAAAATTAGAAATTCAAAACTTCAAGATCATTTACCCTAGACCCAAAAAAATCAGATACATTAAGAATTACATAACAAGCAGCTTCATTTTCTTGATTTTCTCCGAGATTTGTAGTAATTTAACCCAAAAAATGGAAACTACAAAAAGAAAAAGAAAAGAAAATTAATTACCTCGCTAAGCCTTCAAACTTGGGCTGTAAAAAGCTCTTAATCTTCTTAGAAGTAAGAGCATATCCTACGACCACCACTTTCCTCGCTGGCGGAAACCCTCCGCCCACCGCCGCCGCATACTTCCTCTGCGCCGCCATCATTTTCTCTTCTTCCATCTCTTCCTCCTTCCCCACCTCTTCCTTATCTTCCTCTTTCCTATATGCTATTTCTCCTCTCATCTAGCCCTCAACCCTTACTTATACCTATGTATTATTTGTGTGTGTATGTATGTATACGCCCGACGAAACACTTCCCTTCCCGTGGAACTCAATCACCTTTTTGCCACAAAGCAAAAGCTTTCTATTCTTTATTTGTAAATTTCCATTCTTTTCGGTGATTATATGAAAAAGGGTTTCACAAATTTACTCCAAATGCAGCGTCAGATTTTTTTTTTTGAAAATACGGCTGGAATTAGAGCGAGAAAACAGAGATTTAACAAACAAGCCAATTAAGAGAGAGAAAGAGACAGATGTTGTCTGTGCATGTATGGGTGCGTGTGTGTGTGTGTGTGTGTGTATATTTTAGACACAGAGAGGTGAGCTGGAGAGTGAATGCAAAGTACCATTAAAACTGAATTGCTGCGCGTGGAGCATAGGGAGACTATATACATACATATATATATAGATATAGACTATAGTATGTAGTACTGGACCATATATATTTTACATGTGCCTGGGCTCTTGGAGCTGGAGTATATAAAACAGCTGGGAGAGGAGGTGGGACGTGGGGTGGGAGGATGTGAGAAGACCGGACAGATAAGATAAAGCCATTTTGTTATTAGAAAATTTGGCTTTGCTTGGTTTTGTTTTCGACTTTTTCTGAAAAATATTTTGAGAGTGTATTTGGGAGTTAAATTCGAAAAATATATCAACTATTTGGTTTTGTTTTGGACAAATATGGAGAATGAAATGGTTTGCTTGCAATTGTTTTGTAGGAGGTAAATTTTATTATACATATCAAATCAGTTACTTTTTTATTAGAATTATATGGTAAAATTGTATTTTTAAATTTAATATATATATGTATATATATATATATGGATGATTGATATATATACATATCTTTGTAATATTGATATATGATTGTGGTGAAATTAAAAAAATAATATTTAATTATAAAATTATATTTGATGATAATTAAGTGAAAGAAAATTGTTAAATGTATTATTACAAACTGCTAATTAAATAATTTTTTAAAATTTATATAATTAATAATAATTAATTAAGCAATATTTTAAATAATATTGATAATATTTTAATTAGCGTGTAATCATTAATATATTTACTAATTCAAATATTTAATTAGACTTTAATTATATTATATTTATTAGAAAATATACGAGTTAATGAATGAGTGATATAAGTTGTAGAGTGACAAAAGGAAGGAGTAGTTTGTTTTTTTTGCTTTTGGAGAGTATTTTGGGTGGAAAAAATGTGTTCTAAGAGTGTAACTTGGAGAATGAAGTTATTTGTTTAGTAACTAGTAGGGTTGTGGGAGTTGAAAAACATTTTGAGAAAATTTAACCAAACAAACCCTTTGTTTACAAGAAAAGATAAAACCGGTATTACATATGCTTGAATAGAGGTAGCACTTTAAATAATAGTTGAATAAAGAAAATTATTTTAATTTTAAAATAATAATTGAAAGTTAATGGTTATTCATAATTTAATGTGACATCATGTCTTCTTAAAGAAAAAATTATTTTCAAAAAGGAGACACTATTTATTGTTTCAATGTGAAAAGAATAATATATGATATTTTCTTTTGATAAACGATTAAATATTTATTACATCAAAATATTAATTGAATGAAATAATAGCTAGTTGGTATCCAATATTTAATTAACCATTATCGACATTAACAAAGTAGTTAAAATTTCCCCAGATTTGATGTGATTCTCACATAATATATCTCATCACTTTAACTAAGCAGACCTAATACCTTATAGATTTAAATATATATATATATTACATGTATATGTGTATATATAAATATATATGTATATATCTCGAGTGAGAGTTGAAGTGGATTCTTTATTCCACTCCAACTAGCACAAGATTTCATAGTTGAGAGACGAATTCCTAATCCCCTAGACAACTAACTCAAGACATCATAACTTTGAACATAAGAAGTAAGAATATATCTCAAATAGATTTCTTATTCTTTTTGCAATTGGGTGGAAGAATTGATCCTTTTCTCTTCACATTATGCGTTACGAATTTATTATTAAAATTAGCAATTTTGGTACATTTTATATGTACATTAAAATTTGTATAATATAAAATAAATAGATTTATTAATTTATTTTATTAATCAACTTCCTGATTATGTAAAGATAGGACACGAACATAAGTTGTTTAAATTAACTTTTGTGTGAGTCATCTCTCTCTCTCTCTCTCTCTCTCTCTCTCTCTATAGTGTCATGTTTGAGAAATTTAAGAAGTCGGTGATGGAGAAATTTGTTGGGAAAATACATTATCTTTGTAGAATTGCGTAATTTATTTAACTACAATAAGACATGTATCTTATAAGTTCATTAGCACATACATAGAAAACCCTATAGAGATGCATCTTCTTGCCATGAAGAAATTTTTCAATACTTAAAAAAGCAGCGTAAGATTTCTGTTGTTTTACAAAATAATAAAGATATCGGATTTAGTTGGTTTTAGTGATGGTGATCATGTAGGAGATTAATTAAGATGACACAAGAATTACTTTAGTTTTTATTTTTTTACTTCATCTACCATTGAAGCTGAATTTATCGCTACAACTTTATGTCCTTGTCAAGCTAAGACGAATTCTTGAATAACTTTAGTTTAAGAAATTAAGGCTTATTACCATATTTTGTGACAATATATAGCTGAGGTATCTTTCTCGTCCCTCCTTTTACTTTGCAACATGCATCCAATCTATATCCCCGAAGCCTCCATCCGCGCGCTTTCACCTTTGTCCATATTGTTCATAATCATCTTCGAACCTCTATGCCCCTATTTCATGATCATTCTAATTTATTATATGCTTGTTGGATTCATAGCTTCCAACCTCTAGCTCTATTTTATAGTCATTTTTTAATTGATATATTCAAGCTTGTCGGATTTATAAATTGCATTCTTGATAGAAAGATTTGATAGTGTGAAAAGTTCAAATAACCTAATAACATTTAACGGTATGAAAACTCAACTAGTAAGCTTATATCATATAATTTGTACTATGATTATATTTATACTATTATAAAAAGGAAGGCATTTTACTCTCATAAATGGAATTTAAGTTATTTTAATATTTTATTATTTTTTCAACTTTTACCCTTTAAAAGACATTCAAATAATAAAAATATTTGATGTAATAATCAACTATTCTTAAGGGTAGAAATGATAATAACTTCAAATTGGGTAGTTTTCGTACCAATTTTTGAATAATCCAAATTTTCCTTGATGATGCAATATTAACATCTAACAAAATTATTGTTATAATTGTAATTGAATTGAAAAGTTAGACAAGCCACATTCAAATTCCACATATCGGGGATCGATTCTTCAGTTCTTTATGTGAAGGATATTTCAACACCATGTTCTTTAAAAAGAAGATTTTCAATTATTCAAGTTTTATTTTTATTCTATAGATCAAAGAAGAAAATGAGATTGGAGAAAAAGGGGATGCAATTTTTACTAATTTCAAACCTACAAGTTCTAGATAGAGACTAGTACACAAGTTCGAATGCATATCATTCTTTTAGTCTTTTATTTAATATTCGAGTTTTTAAATAATTCTCATTTATTTGCTACTGGAATTTCTTTTGTTTGATTTTTTACTGTTAATTTTATAAAAGTTAGTAGGCTTGGAAACCAATATGGCATATTAGTTAGTATGGTTTGTACTATTGTATATTTAACTGTATTATTTGCAAACTTATTTTTTATCATTATAATTAATTATAACTATCTAGATGGTGACGCTTCACCATCTAGACTATGTATGCTTTTTTTTTTCAACCTTGGCATATATGATCAAATTTTGGTAGAATATTATAGCAGAATTCCACCACATCAATGACAAGGTACAACTTTCAAGGTATTAAAGTCAAACTTTCCAATTTTGTGAGCATAATGGTCATCTTCTTAGTGTAGTCTCATTAAACTGCAAAGTACAACGAACTTTTCTGGTGTAACCTCATCATGATTTCAAGTTAAAAAGGTATCCACTTTATGAAGTGATGAAAATACCCTTAAAAAAAAAAGTTATATCATTCATGTGAAGGGACAACAATATAATATCTCACGAGGTTGAATATTCATATGAGGGAAGGTGGAAAAAAAAGTATAATATAAATGATAAAGTGTTTAAACAAAAAAATTAATTAGCTAAATATAAAAACATGCATAGTTTGAATGCCAAATTACTATTTCCCCGTCACATTTATAAGACTATGCTAGAAGGGTCCACAGGACATGCATTATAGTAGCCATTATTTTTTAGTATTTTTTGTTTCTTATTTTTGAAAGTATAAAGTCCAATATCCTTCCTGTGAAATGTACATATTAGTTTAAATAGTTATTCACATACTAATATTTTAGCTATTTCCGTTTTACTTATTGTCAAATTAAATTTGAATTGATGTTATATTATATGATTTCCTTGATCATCATGATCAAAGACGAAGCTATCTAGCAATTTTAATTTTGGGTTGACACTGAATTTTTGAAAAATATGAAGAATAATTTTATTATTTTTAGATAACATGATTTTAAATTTTAATAAAAATATATAATATAATCTTATATGGATTTAAAGGAGGACGACTGTCCCTATCCGTCTTTCTTTTCACTTCATTCGTTGTGGCAATGCAAATCATCACATGTCAAATAGCGATCCCATCGAGTTAAAAAAATAAGTAAAAGTATCAGCTAGAACAAAATAAGTGAACATTCTTATTTCCCCCAAGTGACTAAGATTTTTGAATTTTTTATTGTAGTGAGGATGAGGGATGTATTGTACTGCATGGTATATGATGTAAATATGATGCGGATTTGAGTGAAATTGCTTTTATAGAACTAATTGAGAGTCCACATGGTATTCTTGCTGGACCTCATCTTTGCATATCATTTGTTCTTTTAGATATGGTTGGATCTTATGAATTATTTATTTGCAAGGTGCTATGTAATAGTTAATTTTATTAGATATGGAATTCAGAAGATTCTTTTCATGATATTGTACCAAGATTGAGGAGATTCACAGCTATATTTTTGTGTCTTTGACTAATTAAAACAAATGGAAAGACAGAAAAGGAAAAAAGAAATCATTGCAATTATTGTGTCCTAATAAGTACGCATGCAAGATCCCATGATCAATGTCAATCTGAACTTTTTAATATTTTATTTTTCTCATGTTTCCTATGTAGAGTATAGTAGTACACCTCTGTTTAAAAATTTATTTTGATGTTCAACAAAAATTTTAAACTATTTCAATTTATTGATCCAGTTCAGATTGTGTTTTAGTTGACATGTTGAAAGTTAGATGGGTAACCTCAAGCTAAGTTAAGAAAATCATAATTTCATAATTAGAATTGGTTTTGATGATACTTGATTTACCTCATATCGGAGAAATTAAGAATTTTGAAATAGTTTATAAGTTATTTCTACTATGTCATCCTTTGAGGTGTTTTTTCAGGATAAAATTTCTTATCACATATGTTTAGACAGAACAATACCTTTGAGCAGATGGACATTCATACTTGGCCACTACTCCAGTCATAATCAAGTTTTGTATTTTTATTAAAAATAATAAATTGTGCATGAACGTAATACATACATATATTAACATAACCGCTTGCATATGGTTGAATTCGATGCAAAGTGAAGAACCTTACCAAAATTTGACATGCTGCAAATCCTCTAGAAAGAAAGGGGTGCCCTCAGGAAACAGATACAGGTGGTGTATGACCATTGTCAGCTCGTGTGGTAAGCTATTAGGTTAAGTCTTGTAACGAGTGCAACCCTCATATTTAGTTGCTATTGTTGAATTTGAAACCCTATCGAAGGAAGGTGAGGATGATATCAAGTCATTATGTCCTTATGTTTTAGACGACACATGTGCTACAATAATCAAAACAAAGGATCACAATCCCGCGAGAGGGAGTTAACCTCAACAATCCATTCATGTGAGTTCTTTACCACACGTAGGAACTCTTTTTATTTTTATTGGTATGTTTTAGTTGCCATTGTTGAATTTGAAATTCTAAATAGAATGTCGTCGGTGATAAGTCAAAGGAAGGTGAGAATGACGTCAAGTTATCATGTTCTTATATTTTACATAACACACGTGCTACAATGAGCGAGATAAAGGGTCGCGATCCCGCAAGAGTAAGTCAACCTCAAAAACCCATTCCTATGATTTTTTTTTTACTACATGTTGAAACTCCTTTAATTTTTGTTGGCATGTTTGAACATCAAGAAAGAAAACAAAATTTGAGATTAAGAATATTCTTCTTCTTCAAATATATTGTCTCTAGATCTTAGCTCTTATAAAAGAAGTTTAGATTGAGAAAGATGGTATGAATGTGACTCAATTCCTCTTTATAAAGGACATGTGGAAAGAATATATAGCCAACTTCCATGAAAACTTGGTTAAGACTGCAGTTCCATATAATTTGGATTCAGCTAAGGTTAGGTATGGCTTCAAAATCCTTGATTGTTTAGAAAAATGAATTTCAACAGTTAATCTCTTGTACAAGAAAAAAGAAGTACCCTTATTAACTTTGTTGGATTCAGACCTTCATACAAATAACCAAAAACCCTTATACAAAGGACAAAAGTAGTAGCCTTTCGTTTTTTTATGATTGCACCCCTTATTAAAAGTGAAAATAAATATGCAAAAAAAGAATTATTAAATAAATTTAGGTAGAAAATTCTAATATTTTGTTAATTTTTTATTACAAATATATTCGCCTTACTATTGACTCATTTCTCATTATTTCTCTTGAGGGCATGAAAACCTATTTTTTTATTTAAGAAATAGTAGAGATTTTATGTGGCACCCCACTTGGGATATAGCCCGCAAGGCAGAATGCCACTCAATTCAGTCCTATTAGCATGTAACAACATATCCGATAGGCCCATAAATTTTTTCACGAATCCTCAATAGACAACAACAATTTGCAACATGCTTCAAACTTAATGCAGAATTAATATCATAGTGCTATAAACTATACCAACGTTTCAACAGTACTTTAGACCAAAATGTCGTCTCCCGTATAAGAACATACATGCCATAAGTCTTAATTCAACCTAACATATTACAACATCTCTAACCCAAGATAACCAATGGTGAATTCATATATATATATATATATATGTAATACATGCATTTACCAAAATACTATTACAAATAATCTCTTTGTCAGTTCTGCCATAGATCAGTGTACCATATCTCATACCTGCCTGAGAGAAATCAAATGGCACACGAGGGTGAGTCTTAAGTGCTTAGTGAGGGATAATAAGTAACAGTACAATGATCTGTCGAAAAATCAGTAATTCAATAGAGCACTACTAGCATGAATAAACAAGAAAAGCATGAATGCTAGATCAAGAACGTTTTTAAACAGTTAGTCCTTGCTGGTTCGAAGACTGTGACTGCTGGCTCATCGACATGGTTGTCTCGATCGATCATGTTCGGGAGGTTTAGGGACATCTCAATCGATCCCGGTTTGGAAGAAATTTACCATTGGTCGTATGGCCTGGGACATTAGCTCGATCTAGACTGGGAAACCACTCCAGCCTTATTGCTCCTTGAGCAAAGTACAATTAAGAATAGCAAACCTAATCACATATGCAACTCAATAAAATAAGCATAGCATGCATATCAGAATACCCTTATACCCTCATAACAATTCATCAATCAATCATATCATTTCGATATTAACCCTGGCTCGAGCATGACAGCTCGGCAATAAAACTGGCTCAAGCATAACAGCTTGGCAATAACTCTAGCTTAAGCATAACAGCTTGGCGAGGCACTCGGCCCATCAATTCTCCTATACAAATTTTTCAGTACAATCAATCAATTAGTACGTTCAATCAATCGATAGCTAACAAGGTGAAGACAATGTACTTCACAATACAATTTCAATAATGTCATCACGGCGAACAACGATAGACAAAATCAATGAAGGAAGCTAACACAGCTAAACAACAATACACGGTACGAATTCAATCTGAATGATGACAAATGAAACAATAAAATGTTCATGGCCAGAACGGAACAATCAGTTTCTGCACTTTTAGGAAACAAGCTCTCACAAGGTGTCTAATCAATAACAAATACTATTCAATCAGTTCATAGGATTCAATTACGATAGACTATCAATTTCAATAATGATAGGCAATTTACCCTCACATAGGTGCACAAGGCGATTATCAATTCGATGGAACTTCACAGTGTTCATAAATTAATGAATAACGATGATCAATGATAGGTATCAAATCGATAGAACCTCACATGGTTCAGAAGTCAATGAATAACGATGAATAAGGACAAATATCAAATCGATAGAACCTCACAAAGTTCAGAAGTCAATGAATAATGATGATCAATGATAGGTATCAAATCAATAGAACCTCACATGGTTCAAAATTCAATAACAGATACAATTCAATTGATACGAATATCAAAGTAGTAGCCTCTTAGGGCATTCAACAATCAATAACAGATACTGATCAATCAATACAATTACCAGGTTGGTGGAACCTCATAGGGTTCAACAATTAACGAATAGTTGTAATCAAAACAACAACCTAAAGTGGGAGACCCTCACAAATAGAGAATAAACAGGTTCAATCAATATAAGTACCAAAGCAGTAGGCCCCCACCTTAATAACCGCAGAAGCACAAGTCAAAGCCTACTAGTCCGCTGGGTCCAACTCCTCGTCACCTAACCAAAAGATAAGTTCACGGTCAAATTCCTTATTCAACCTTATAATACGATTATATGCTTAATAGTCTAAAATCGATAATCACTTGATTAATACAATAATTAGGGTTCGTTTGTCTTAAACATTAATGAACGTGCAGTCGGTCTTGATAAAAGATTAATATCAAGTCCTAAATTGTCCAGTTGATCTTGCCATAACATACTAAATCGATGACAATGGTCCAATATCCCTTAAAACTCCCAATTAACTCAAATTTATCGCATAATAATACAAATCTGAGTTCACTAAACTTATAATAGTACATGCATGACCTAAATCTTGGTTTTGTATCATCTCAATTAACCCAATTATTGCTACTTAAGTTCCAAATTCATAAAATGAGGGTTTCTCCACCTAATTAACCTAATTAACCAAAGATCATTATGCAATATGACAAAGTCCGAGTCCATTAACTTATGTAATTAGATGCATGTCCTAGTTTTCCATATTAAATAACACATATTCTTCATTTATACAATATATAGTAAGGTTTGGAAGTACATACATAAGCATGTATACAATTACAACCTATATCCGACCTTTTACCCAATATCTTCATATCGGAGCCTCGGAATTACGATCAGCTTGCATGCATGTGATCACCACAATGAGATGAAGATTTTATCCCGTCGCCACCACCAGGCTGCCACTTGCTTTTGCCGGAGAAGGTCACCAGCACCACCAATAGAAGTGTCTCAACTCCATAAATCAAACCGCTCAAACAATTTTACCAAACTCCGTCATATTGCAGCTTAATTTTCACCTGAAACCCACTACACCACCACTCGCCACCACGCGGTTTTTCTCCAATTCTGCCGCCATCGATGATCCATTTTAAAATCTGAAACCATGGTTGTGATCTTTGAGCTGAGGGCTACAAAACCTACTACTTACATCCAAGGTTCAGTCGCCGGAGATGAGAAAATCATCACCACCACCAAGGCCACAACTTCAAGCTCTAATTCTGACCGCATCATCAGTCAATTTTGGGGAAAAAAAATAGTATTTTTAAGTTCCTTGTGCTGAGAGGAACATTTTGATATATAATTTGCCAACTTTTAGCGTCATCGGGGAGAGGTTCGCTGGAGAAGAGATAAAGGATTGCATGTGAAAATTTGAAGAAGTATGGGGGTGGTTTGCTATTTATAGGGAACTTTATGAAATTATAACTTCCACCCCAAAACTCTTTTCAGCTTGTCAATTTGGTTCTTTTGAAATTTTGTTAAGTTGCATTTTTGTCTTTTTATTTATTTAATTTCCCCTTATGATCAATAATAAAAATGCTTAATTTTTGGGTTTTAACTTTCATTTTATATTTTGTGAAGCAAATTGAAGATTCGAGCTTATGCAGTTGAAAATCAAGCATTTGACATGTTTGGAGCAAAGATCGCATTCCTAAGAAGATGTAAAATGAAAGAAGGAAATAATTCGAGTGCGGACATGTTTTGGCAGTTGTATATTCCTGGAATATTTTAATTTTTATTTCTTTAATTAGGATAATTTTAGTTTTCCTATTCTGGTAGGACTCTTATTAGTTTTCCAGTTGCATTAGGAGTACTAGGCTATTTATAGGGAACTAGGTTTCTTTCATAAGGGAGTTCTTCATTCTTTTGTTTAGTATATTTTTAGTTTCCTGAGTTTTCTTCTTCCCATGAGTTGCTAAACTCTTTTTCTAGCCTAAGGAATTATCAAAATTTTGGTTCTTCAGTATTTGTGAGATCTAATTGATTTAATTTGTTTTCCTTATTCCGTGAGTATTTATTTATCTTCCATTTTCATTACGATTATTCAGGTTCATTGAATTTATGGCCCAAATTTGATAGTTTAGAATAATTGTCCTGTCAATTAGAACATTAAATCCGTAACTGTTTAATTGTTCTAATATTTGTGGCAAATAACATAGTTATGTGTGGTGACCACATGCATGATTTATGTTATGTGGATAAATAATCTAGTCTAAATGAACCTCGCTTGTGTGTGTTTGTTGGCTAGGGCTGGGTCGCTCTAGTTTTTAATGGTGTTGATAAATTAAATCCTAAGAGTGCTTCTTTAGGGTTGTTTATTGACAAGGAAAATAACTAACGAGCTTCTCTTAGTTATCGAAATAGTAAGGAGAGATTGGTTATTAGGGCATCTAAGTAACTATAACCAGTCTATTCAAGAAAAGAGGAATTAATCTTTGCATCAATGATCAGATCTGTGAACCAAACTGAGATTTTACCTTAGGCTAGATTTCAATTTTATTGATTTTTTATTTTTCTTTGTGATTTATTTACTTTTAAGATTCTAGTCTTCCGTTTCATAAAAATCCCCCCATTTCTATTTTATTTTGTTTAGTAAACTTGAAGGAAACAAAATTTACCAATCTCTGTGGAATACGACCCTACTCACCACGGATTACAAATCATATCTTTAGAGTAGGGAATTATTTTTGTTGAATTTGACACCCATCAAATTTTGGCGCCGTTGTCGGGACTGGTGTCAAATAATTTTGTTTCTTTTTAATGCCTTGATCTTCTCATATAGGTGAACTTCAATACAATCCTGAGATTGAGAAGACTGCTCGTAGATTGCGGAAGGAGACTAGATTGCAAAAGAAAGGCGAATCATCACATTCGAATCTCGATCTAGATATATCTAGCTTAGCCAGTTCAAGCGATTCTAAACAAGAGGAAATAATGGCCCAAGAAGGAACTTTAACTGAGTTAGCTGAACCAGATTTGACTCAACAACCGCTTTGTATTGAATATCCAAATCTGGAAACACCTTTTGAGTTAAAATCTGGGTTAATCCATCTATTGCCTATTTTTCACGGCTTGGAGAATGAAGATCCCCATAAGCATTTAAAGGAACTTCATGTTGTGTGCTCGACCATGAAACCCCAAGGAGTATCTGAGGAGCAAGTGAAGCTGTGAGCTTTTCTATTTTCCTTAGCATATAAAGCTAAGGATTGGCTGTTTTATCTACCTCCTGGCTCTTTCAATACGTGGACGAATATGGAAAAATTGTTCCTTGAGAAGTTTTTCCTTGCTTCGCGTGCTACCAGCATTAGGAAGGAGGTCAGCGGGATAAGACAGAGAGACGCAGAGAATCTTCATGAATATTGGGAAAGGTTTAAACAACTTTGTGCAAGCTGACCACAACATGGTATTACTGAGCGACTTCTCAGTTAGTACTTTTATGAAGGACTTCTACCAATGGAAAAGAGGATGATGGATGCAGCAAGTCAAGAAGCTATAGTGAACAAAACTCCAAGCGAAGCTAGAGAATTGATTTCTATAATGGTTGCCAATTCCCAACAATTTAGATACTCTTGGGACTCTCCTAGAAGGGTCAATGAGGTAAGTAATTCATCCCTTGAGCGTCAAATTTCTACTTTAACTTATCTTGTTCAACAATTGGTTGTAGGAAATACGTGACAAATGAAAGCTTGTGGGATTTGTACTAATATTGGTCATCCTATGGATATGTGTCCTACGCTTCAAGAGAATTCCTACGAACAAATCAATGCAGTAGAAGCATTCCCTGGACCACTGCAAAGAAATTACGATCCCTACTCAAATACCTACAACCCAGGATAGAGGGATCATCCGAGTTTCAGTTACGGAGGGAGATCGCAAAACTACCAATACTTCCAACAAAAGCCGCCCCCTCCACAGCAACCATCCTCTTCAAATACAGGTATGTCTGTCGAAGAGATTGTTAAATCTCTTGCGACTAACACTCAACAATTTTAATAGGAAATGCGAGCAAGCATTCAGAACCTGGAGAATCAGATGAGTCAATTAGGCACCTCAGTGAGAAGGATAGAATCCCAAGGGAGGCTACCCTCTCAGACAGTTGTCAATCCCAAGTAGAACGTTAGCGCGATTACTCTGAGGAATGGTAAAGAGTTGAAGAAACCCAGAGAAAACACTATTGGGGAAAAAGTGGACAGAGAGATTGTCATGCTTCAAGATTCTGTTGAACATTCACATGAAACCAATGGTAAGGTGACAAGCTCATTGGTTATACATCATTTCTTTCTCAAAAGGTTTGCTAAATCCAAAATACATGAAAAGAAAAAGGAGATTTTTGAAACTTTTCACAAGGTTGAGGTAAATATCCCACTACTTGATGCAATCACGCAAATACCTCGGTATGCTAAATTTCTCAAGGAATTGTGCACAAATAAAAGAAAATTAAAGGATAATGAAAGAGTAAGTGTGGGGGAAAATATCTCAGCAGTGATACAAAGAAAATTGTCCCCTAAATACAAGGACCCAGGTATGTTTACTATCCCTTGCAAGATTGGCCAAGTTAGAATTGAAAAGGCTATGTGCGATCTTGATGCTTCAATTAGTATCATACCTCTTTCCATCTACTCTTCATTGAATGTTGGTCATTTGAAAGAAACATGAATAGTTCTTCAACTTGCTAATAGGTCTGTTGTATATCCCGAGGGAGTCCTAGAGGATGTGATAGTACAAGTTAACGAATTGATTTTTCCTGCTGATTTTTATGTACTTAACATGTCTAAAGATAACTCTCATAATTTGTCACAAATACTGTTGGAAAGACCTTTCCTTAGAACCTCTAGGACGAGGATTGATGTGCATGATGGTACACTCACTATGGAGTTTGATGGTAATATGATTAAATTCAATATTTATGATGCCATGAAATATTCTAGTGATGAGTCTTGTCTTTCTGTTGTGGATAATATTGATACTTTAACTCATGAAACCTTGAATTTGAATGATGATAATTTTGTGACATGAGGAATAGCTACGTCTAGCCAAAGACGTTAAAGAGAGGCGCTTCTTGGGAGGCAACCCAAACTTTCAATTTTTTGTTTATATTTTCAAGAACAAAAAATAAAAAAAAAACAAAAACAAAAAAGAACAATTTTTTTTTTCTTTAATTAGCTTTATTTTTCTCTGATGCAGGAGACGTTTTAAATTGGCCCGTGGGTGGAATTATTTGACAAGGAAAGCTCTTCAATCTAACCGTTCCCACGCCTTGTTCAAAAATTTCTTCTGGTATGTTGGAATTATTTGACAAGGAGAGCTCCCCAATCTACCCGTGCCCACGCTTTGTTCAAAGACTTCTTCGTGCATGTTGGAATTATTTGACTAGGAAAGCTCTCCAATCTATTCATGCCCATGCCTTGTTCAAAGACTTCTTCTGGCATGTTGGAATTACTTCAGGCGGAAAAGCTCTCATATCTACCCGTGCCCACGCCTTATTCAAAGACCTCTTCTGGCACTATTAGAATTATTTAACAGAAGTACTCTCATATCTACTCGTGGCCACGCCTTGTTTCGCCACATCTCGAACCACCATCTTCAACCAGTAGCCACCACTTTCCCGCCACCAACATCACCATTGCCGCTGCTGGTTTCACACCCCCAGTACCACCCAATCTTTAAAGCCATGCGGGCCTCATCTCATTAGGGGAGTCCTTCTTCCACTTTTCTTACGCATTTGCATTCTTAGTTTGAAACATTGAGGACAATGCTTGGTTTAAGTGTGGGGGAGGAAAATTTAGATTCATTTTGCTTCAAACATGTATGAAATAACTCTTTATTCTTCTTATTTGCTTTCAAAGTGTGCTTTAGTTCTTGATTAGTTAATTTTTCTCTTAGTCCTTTTGCCTCTTTTCGATGCTTGTCCCTGAGGTAATACTTAAATAATTGGGTTGAATTAGGACACATTGTAAGAATGGCATGAGTAGTTCAGTTCTTGTTTATTGCACTTTGACTTGTTATCGTGTTAGTTGATTTGGATGAAAAATGTATGAGGGAATTAATGCATATCATCCTAACAATTGTCATGCATAGCGGGTTAACCTTTTTTTGAACTTGCCTTGATGAACATATTTGGGTTGAATTGTTGAGTTGAATGTACTAAGACAATAAAGGTGACTGGGTTTGACCATTTAACCTCTTTTTGAAAAGAGAGAGAGAGAAAGAGAGCAAGCACTAAATTGATTACTCTTCTAATCACTAAATTAAGTGATTATGAGTAGGGATAATAACCATCTAGGTTTGTGACTAGCTGAGTAACCGGGTGCATTCATCACCAATATTTGTAGTCGCGTAAAAAGGTTGGTCAACATGCTGAATTTAGTGCCGAGAGAGAGAGAGAGAGATTAAATAAGGTTTTTCCCTTTCATCATTTATGTTTTCTTGCATTCGACTTGCTATTCTTCCATGAATATGTGATATCGTTGCATGTTTTTTTATAGTTGTCCTTCTTTGCCTTGACTTGAAATGAACTAAATGAAGAAGTGTTAGATCCCTTTTACATTTCAAGTTCGAAGAGATTGCCAGAGTGATTGGTTATTTGTGTGATTTATAAGGGTTCTTTCTATGAAGTGCATGTTCTTACTTATGTTTTGATTCGGCCCTCCAAAATATGATAATTTGAACTATTTGGGGATAAGTTGAGAAATAGGAAGAAAGGATTGTGAGAAAGATTGATAAATTGGAACTATTGTATGCTTGAGGACAAGCATTGTCTACTAAGTGTGGGGGAATTTGTTAAATTGCATTTTTGTCTTTTTATTCGTTCAATTTCCCCTTGTGATCAATAATAAAAATGCTTAATTTTTGGGTTTTAACTTTCATTTTATATTTTGTGAAGCAAATTGAAGATTCAAGCTTATGTAGTTGAAAATCAAGCATTTGACATGTTTGGAGCAAAGATCGCATTCATGAGAAGACGAGAAATGAAAGAAGGAAATAATTCGAGTGCGGACATATTTTGGCAGTTGTATATTCCTGGAATATTTTAATTTTTATTTCTTTAATTAGGATAATTTTAGTTTTCCTATTCTGGTAGGACTCTTATTAGTTTTTCAGTTGCATTAGGAGTACTAGGCTATTTATAGGGAACTAGTTTTCTTTCATAAGGGAATTCTTCATTCTTTTGTTTAGCATATTTTTAGTTTCCTGAGTTTTCTTCTTCCCTTGAGTTGCTAAACTCTTTTTCTAGCCTAAGGAATTATCGAAATTTTGGTTCTTCAGTATTTGTGAGATCTGATTTAATTTATTTTCCTTATTCCTTGAGTATTTATTTATCTTCCATTTTCATTACAATTATTCAGGTTCATTGAATTAGGGTCCAAATTTGATAGCTTAGAATAATTGTCCTGTCAATTAGAACATTAATCCGTAATTGTTTAATTGTTCTAATATTTGTGGCAAATAACATAGTTATGATTAGTGACCACATGCATGATTTATATTATGTGGATAAATAATCTAGTCTAAATGAACCTCGCTTGTGTGTGTTTGTTGGCTAGGGCTGGGTCGCTCTAGTTTTTAATGTTGTTGATAAATTAAATCCTAAGAGTGCTTCTTTAGGGTTATTTATTGACAAGAAAAATAACTAACAAGCTTCTCTTAGTTATCGAAATAGTAAGGCGAGATTGGTTATTAGGGTGTCCAAGTAACTATAACCAGTCTATTCAAGAAAAGAGGAATTAATCTTTGCATCAATGATTAGATCTGTGAACCAAACTGAGATTTTACCTTAGGCTAGATTTGAATTTTATTGATTTTTTTATTTTTATTTGTGATTTATTTACTTTTAAGATTCTAGTCTTCCGTCTCATAAAAATCCCCCCGTTTCTATTTTATTTTGTTTAGTAAACTTGAAGGAAACAAAATTTACCAGTCTCTGTGGAATATGACCCTACTCACTACTGATTACAAATCATATCTTTAGAGTAGGAATTATTTTTGTTGGATTCGACACCCATGAAATTTAGCCAACTTTCAATTAACCCCCAACTATTTTAGTACCTCACATTCGCCCCTTTGACCATAAATATTCTCAATTTGACCCTCAAAGCTTTCTAATGTTGGTAAATCGAGTTTTCTTAAATTGCAAATTGACCCCAAAACTTTCAACCTCCATACAATTAAGTCCTTTTTATTTATTTTTCCAGCCCTAAAATTCGATTAACCAATATCTTTATTTTCTAAATCCTTGTTTTTCAAAAATACCGAATTTAAGGGGTGTTACACTCCTCTCTCTTTAAAAGAACATGGTCCCCAGATTCTTGTCTGAGTATTGTTTCGACTAGCAAAAAATAAGTAGATTCAGTCAATCGATCTATATTCCATTCTCATCATTTTTCGCCAAAATTGCTTCTTCAAGTTCCATTACATTCTGATGCCTTTCAGATGCATCGCGTATCTTGACCTGTGTGCCCTATCCAAAAATCTCTCATTCATTCCTTCTGGCACACATATCTCATTTGTGGAACAGAAGAATACCTTGGTTCGGTATTGAACTCAGCTCTCTAAAACTTTCAACATTTTTCTTCAGTTTTAGCACTCATATATCTTTGGCTTAAGGCTCATCACATTTCATCTTATGATTCAGATTGCATTTGTCTTTGCAATCCTACTTCGCTATATTAATTTCAGCTAGCACCTGTTCGTCAGCTTTTTGATGCTTTTGCTGCCAATAAGTGAGCTATTTCAGCCCCTCGGCGTATGGCATTGGCTACTGCATTTGCCTTTTCAGGTGATAGATGATGGAGAAATCACAATTTTCTAAAATTTCCATCCATCAGTGCTATCTCCTATTTAGATTCTCATTCTGGTCAAATGGTTGACCATTTTGAGTTAATTTAGTCAACATGTCAGCTAATTAGAAAAGTTCTTCACAATCTTCATCAATAGCCGACAAGACATAGAAACTATGAACTTCTATCACATTTTTCGATCTCTTTCAGTTGACTATCATCTCTATCTTAGAGGAATCAACCTCTACCCTATCTTGGGATATGATATTTCCAAGAAAAGATATCTTCTATTCAAGGTCTGCACTTGCTATATTTTGCATACAACTGATGCTCTTTCTCAGGGTTCCAAAAATTTTGCGTAAGTGCTTTAGGTGGTTTCTTCTGGTCTTCACTGGTAGCACCCTGGTCTAATTCCCGCTTTGCGAGATTCTTGTCCCCACAGAAGGTGAAATAATACTTCTACGTGGGGTAGGGGGTATTGATCTCACTTCTTTCGGGAATATTTTTGGGTGTTCCGCTATACTTCCACTTTCTCAACTTTAAATTGGGTCTCGGGTTTATTGATAAGATATACCAAGGATTCTCGCATGCCTTCCTTCAAAATCTATCTGGTCTTTAGCATAGATATAACCGACATTATGAGGTGTTATCTGTAGAAGGTGTTATGGTCCTTGTATCTTATCTTCGAGAGTAACGCACTTGGGTGTAGCAGTTCACATTTTCCTGATGAATATATGGTCGATTCCTTCTGAGTATCACATCTTACTCTTGGATAGCCATATGTGTGATATTGGCTGGATATACTATATCCCTAATTGTCATCTTGGCAATTCCGATACATAGTGTCTAGACTTTTATTTGACAAATTTCTACCATCACGGTAGAATCCGATGCTTCTTTTCCTATCAAGCATAGGCATGAGCTCTTACATTCGGTCTCCTGCTAGTTCCTGCCATCGATTTTCCTTTTCCTGCAGGTATTGGGCTTCTTCTTCTAGGGCAATCTTTTAGGAAATATTGATCGCTTCCACAGCCTAAGGACCTACTCTGTTTCATCAAGCATTTCGATTCCTTATGGCTAGCTGCTCCACAAAATCCACATTGTCTTTGTGGTCTCCTTGAGTTTAATATGTCATCTCACCAGACTAAGAGGCTTGTTAGGCAGTGCTTCCAACTTATAGCTTTGGCTGTTTTCTTCCAGCATTACTTTGCCCATCGAGGTGCATCTTTACCTTCCGAATCTCCTACAGCTCTTACTCGAGTTGTAATATCTTGCTTACTGCTTGATTGAAGTTTGTCAGCTCGCAAGTGGCTAGACCTTTTCTCAATTTCGGTCGCAACACTTGTACAAATCGTTGGGTCTATCGACCTTCCTCATCTTGTATGTAGGGAGCATATTATATTAGTCGGCTAAAATTAGCCTCGTACTGACTTACAGACTGTGCCCCTTATACAAGGTCCATACTCTCTTTTTTCTTGCTTGCATCACCACCTCTAGCACATATTTATTTATGAAGTCTTGGGTGAAATTCTCCCAAGATTGGTGGGTTCCTTCAGCTGTCCACCTTCGATCAATCATCTTCCACCCAGTACGGGTAGAACCTTCCAAAAGAAACGTGGCAAATCAAACCCTTCGCTTATCTAAATAACGGAGTATCTCAAAAGTATTCTCTAAACTCTCGATCCATTCCACAGCTCTTCTATCATCAGGGCCTCCTAAGAACTTCGGGGGATTGAGACAAAGGAACCATTCCAATGTCTGATCTTTGGCCATCTTATTGACAACTCTTATTTCACCACCTAGTTGATGGTCATGCTGTCTGAACCTCTATTCTTCTTGATGAACAGATTTTGCCAATGGATCTATAGTCGGTTGGTCAACCGGAGGAGTTTGTGAAACTTTCTCGTCCGGCAAAAGTTGTTGGTAGGTAGGTACTTCTTTCTTAGGAGCTCGTGGTACGTTGGCCCACCGACTAGGTGGCCTTTCCCTACGACCTACTCTTGCTGGTGCAGGGATGTCTGTACTTTAATAGGATGCCATTACACCGGATACTTCTTAAGTATTTAACCTTGGGTCATGAATTGTGAAATAATATCTCGATTCTCAACCCTTTCGAATTTCTCAAGCTTACGCAGGGTAAAAGAAGAGAAATATAAATTTAACAAAATTCAATAACCTCATAGCAGTAAAAGAAGGGGAATCCGTTGTCAATATTCGAGGGTAGAATTTATGTATATATACCGGATTAAAGTTATACATTAGTATGTACACAGGTTCAAAGTGTCAAGATGGCTAAGCTAACTATTTGCCTGATTGAAACCAAAATGATAAAGCGAGTATAGGGTATCGCCCTATACATCTAGATAACCCAGCTGACACTATGCGACCTATTGGTCAGAAGTTACTATCACTCGATATACATCTGTACAAATGTATCTATGGATACCAAATCATCTACCTCTAATCCTCCATATTGGTGATAACAGACTCGATATCTGCCATTCAAAAACTAAGGTAAAACCTTTAACTACTTGTTTTCCCTTATCTTTTTGAGCCTTTGTGGTTGTATGTTTGGGTTTAGGGCATTCCTTGAGGAGATGCTGATCGCTGCTACACCTCATGCACCTTCCTAGCTTCTTTCATCAGTTAGACTCCTCGTGATTCAAAGCTCTACAAAATTCACAACTTCTTTTTGGTGTCTTAGTTTGGACCTTCTGCTATTTCCTACCTGAACCACTTTCCTTATTCGTAGTGATTTCAGTTCAGAAACTTTCCTTTTCTTGCCCTTTTTCTCATAGGTAGATACTTTAAGAGGTTCGCGTTCTGTCTGTAAGGCTCGCGCTAAGGCTTTTTTGAAGTTAAACTACTTGTAAGGCGCAAGGGTTTGTCGTATCTCTGATCTCAATGTCATAACAAATTCCTCTGTCTTTATTATCCTTTTCTCGATATTTGTGGTATATACCGAATCAACCTATTGAACTTGGTTCATATTACCACACTATCATATCTCCTTAGATAAGACTCTCAAATTCTTGTTCCCGAGCATCTCTTACTTCTTGTGGTATGAATCTATCTATAAATTTCCATATGAAGTTGTCCCAGGGACAAGGTATATTTTTATGCTCCTATTGTTGACTTACCAAGGTCCACCACTGTCGTGTAGCTCCTTCCAACAAATAGATGGAAAATATAAGTTTGAGGTTATCTAGGTAACCTAACATTTGAAAAATATCTTCAATCTCTCTAATCTAAGCTTCTGCCTTTTGGTGATCTGATTCTCCCATAAATATTGGGGGGTGGAACTTAAGGAAATGTGCTAAAGTCCCAAACTCTGAAGGCTCTTTGCTTCTCTCAGAGCTATCTATCTGACCTTGTTGCTGATATATCACATCCATCTGCTCTATATCCTCTTCTCTTCCTGTTGAATGTACTCTTGGGTCTCGTGTCCCTTCTTCAACATTTATTGGACGTCTCCGGTCTGAGGTCTCTTCTTCTGAATTTTCTCGACCAGGAGAAGGTGTTGGGGTTAGTTTTGGTGACGCCATTCGGTGGGTTGGAATCTTCTCAACAGTAAACCGCACTTATCTGCAATAATTAAATGGAATGTTTTATCATCTAAAATACAATCGTTGTTAGTTCTTGATGCGCAAGGGTCAGGATATATATATATGCAAAATCGTTAAGTATCCTACAATTCTAACAAAGATTTCGTCGCTCTTATCCTTTTTTCTTTCTCATTCCTATCTTAAGCAATTCCAAAGTTAAGCTTAACATTCAATAACCAAGAATTTCATATTCGAGGATCATATCCTAGGACCAGATTCTAATAACTTAGGTTTTCCTTATCCCAAGTGTTTGCATCTTAGATGATTCCCAATTCAAATTTAATCTCTAGTAACCCATCGATTCCAGTTACAACAGTTATTCCTATGATAACCTAGGTCATTGAGACCTAAGCTCTTTTCCTTCTCTATGTCGATTAGCCATCATGCAGTACATAACTCCCTTTATCAATATCAAACAATTCAACTTCATCTCAAATCCTCAAATCACATAGAATTTTCTCCATATGCAAACATCCAAGAATCGTATCCTAGGATCCTGTCCCAATATAGCTCGGGTTTCCAAACCAAAGCTCTGATACCATGCATGTGGCACCCCACTCGGGATATAGCCCGCAAGGCGGAATGCCACTCAGTTTAGTCCTATTAGCATGCAACAACATATCCGATAGGCCCATAAAATTTTTCACAAGTCCCTAATAGACAACAACAATTCGCAGCATGCTTCAAACTTAATGGGGAATTAATATTAAAGTGCTATATATCATACCAATGTTTCAACAGTACTTAAGACCAAAATGTCGTCTCCCGTATCAAAACATATATGCCATAAGTCTTAATTCAACATAACATATTACAACATTTCTAACCTAAGATAACTAATGGTGAATTCATATATATATATATACACACACATACATTCACCAAAATACTATTACAAATCATCTCTTTGTCAGTTCTGCCATTGATCAGTGTACTATATCTCATACCTGCCTGAGAGAAATCAAATGACACACGAGGGTGTGTCTTAAGGACTTAGTAAGGGATAATAAGTAACAATACAAGGATCTATCGAAGAATCAGTAATCCAACAGAGTACTATTGGCATGAATAAACAAAAAAAGCATGAATGCCAGATCTAGAACGTTTTCAAACATTTAGTCCCTGCTAGTTCGAAGACTGTGATTGTTGGCTCATCGACATGGTTGTCTCGATCGATCCTGCTTGGGAGGTTTAGCGACATCTCAACCGATCATAGTTGGGAGAAATTTCTCTGATCCTATTCGGGAGGTTTAGGGACATCTCAACTGATCCCAGTTCTGAAGAAATTTACTGTTGGCTCATATGGCACGAGATATTAGCCCGATCTAGACTGGGAAACCACTCCAGCCTTATTGCTCCTTGAGCAGAGTACAATTAAGAATAGTAAACCTAATAACATATGTAGCTCAATAAAATAAGCATAGCATGTGTATTAGAATACCTTTATACCTTCGTAACAATTCATCAATTCAAACATATCATTTCGATATTAACCCTGGCTCGAGCATGACAGCTCGACAATAACACTGGCTCAAGTATAACAGCTTGGCAATAACTCTGACTTAAGCATAACAGCTAGGCAATAACACTAGCTCAAGCATAACAGCTTGGCAAGGCACTCGGCCCATCAATTCTCCTATACAAATCTTTCAGTACAATCAATCAATTAGTACATTCAATCAATTGATAGCCAACAAGGCGAAGACAATAAACTTCACAATATAATTTCAATAATGCCATCACGGTGAACAACGATAGACAAAATCAATCAAGGAAGCCAACACGGCTAAACAATAATACACAATACGGATTCAATCTGAACGATAACATATGAAACAATGAAATGTTCATGGCCAAAATGGAACAATCAGTTTGTCAACAGAACGCTTTTAGGAAACAAGCCCTCACAGGGTGTCCAATCAATAACAAATACTGTTTAATCAGTTCATAGGATTCAATTACGATATATTGTCAATTCCAATAATGATAAGCAATTTACCCTCACAGGGTTGCACAAGGCAATTATCAAATCGATGGAACCTCACAGGGTTTAGAAGTCAATGAATAATGATGATCAATGACAGGTATCAAATCGATAGAACCTCACAAGGTTCAAAAGTCAATGAATAACGATGAATAATGACAGATGTCAAATCGATAGAACCTCACAGGGTTCAGAAGTCAATGAATAACGATAATCAATGACACGTATCAAATCAATAGAACCTCATAGGGTTCAAAATTCAATAACAGATACAATTCAATCGATACGAATATCAAAGTGGTAGCCTCTCAGGGCATTCAACAATCAATAGCAAATACTAATCACTCATTACAATTACTAGGTTAGTGGAACCTCACAGGGTTCAACAATTAACGAATAGTTGTAATCAAAACAATAACCCAAAGTAGGAGACCCTCACAGGGTTTTTGAAATGGAGAACAAACAGGTTCAATCAATACAAGTACCAAAGCAATAGGCCTTTACCTTAATAATTTCAAAAGCGCAAGTCAAAGCTTACTAGTCCGCTGGATCCAACTCCTCATCACCTAACCAAAAGATAGGTTCACGGTCAAATTCCTTATTCGACCTTATAATACGATTATATGCTTAATAGTCTAAAGTCGACGATCACTTGATTAATATAGTAATTAGGGTTCGTTCATCTTAAACATCAGTGAACATACAATTCACGTGGGTCTTAATAAAAGATTAATATCATGTCCTAAATCATTTAGCTGATCTTGCCACAACATACTAAATCGATAACAATGGTCTAATATCCTTTAAAACTCCCAATTAACTCAAATTTATCACATAATAATACAAATCCAAGTTCACTAAACTTATAATGGTACATGCATGACCCAAATCTTAGTTCTATATCATCTCAATTAACCTAATTATTACCACTTAGGTTCCAAATTCATAAAATGAAGGTTTCTCCAGCCAATTAACCTAATTAACTAAAGATCATTATGCTATATGACAAAGTCTGAGTCCATTAACTTATGTAATTAGATGCATGTCCTATTTTTTCAAATTAAATCGCGCGTATTATTTATTTATACAATACATCGTAAGGTTTGGAAGTATATACATACACATGCATACAATTACAACCCAAATTCGGCCATTTACCCAATATCTTCTTATCGAAGCCTTAGAATTACGATCAGCTTGTATGCATGTGATCACTGTGACAAGATGAAGATTCTGTCCTGTGGTCACCGCTGTCAGAGATGGTCACCAGCACCACCAACAGAGGCGTCTTAGTTCCACGAATCAAACCCCTTACACAATTTTACCAAACTCTGTTGGATTGTAGCTTAATTTTCTCCTAAAACCCACTACATCACCACTCGCCGCTGCGTGGTTTTTCTCTAATTTCGCTGTTGTTGGTGGTCCATTCTAAAATCTGAAACCATGATTGTGATCCTTGAGCTGAGGGCTATAAAACCCACTACTCACATCCAAGGTTCAATCATCGGAGATGAGAAACCCATAACCACCACCAAGACCGCAACTTTGAGCTCTAATTTCGGCCGCCTCATTGATCGATTTTGGGAAAAAGTGGTATTTTTAAGTTCCTTGTGCTGAGAGGAATATTTTGATATATAATTTGCCAAGTTTCAGCGTCATCGGGGAGAGGAGATGAAGGTTTGCATGTGAAAATTTGAAGAAGTATGGGGGGTGGTTTGCTATTTATAGGGAACTTTTGAAATTATAACTTCCACCCCAAAACTCTTTTTAGCTTGTCAATTTGGTCCTTCTGAATTTTAGCCAACTTTCAATTAACCCCCAACTATTTTAATGCCTCACATTCGCCCCTTTGACCACAAAAATATTCTCAATTTAACCCTCAAAGTGTTCTAATATTGGTAAATCGAGTTTTCTTAAACTGCAAATTGATCCCAAAACTTTCAACCTCCATGCAATTAAGTCTTTTTTTTTTTTGTCCAAGCCCTAAAATCCAATCAACCAATATCTTGATTTTCTAAATCCCTATTTTTCAAAAATACTGAATTTAAGGGGTGTTACATTTTAATATCTTGATGGATGAATAATCAAGGACTTGAATAGACAATGAATAATGTAAATGAACCGCGAAGTATTTATTTATCAAATAATTTATAGATTATTTTTCATCTCATTGTTGAGAAGTCTCTTCATATAAAGAAAATCCTTCACTATGTGTCCAATACACTGAAAATAAATTTAGTTATTCAAATATTTTATTTTTTTAATAATGATCATTTTACTTTATGTAATTAAATAACAAATAACATAGTTCTAATGTTTCAAAAAGGAAATTTATTATTTAATAACATAAAATGGAGATTTCATTTGAAAATGTTAAAATTTGAAGATGATTTATATAGCCCGACTAAAATTGTAGAGCATCAAGAATTATTAATTTTAAATTTATAGATCATATATATATTCTTAAAATTGTTAAAGTTAAAATAATTAATAAGAAAGGTAATAAATGATGAGGCAAATATTTTAATTTAATATACTTTTAAAATCTTTATATAAAAATATATATTCTAAAATGATATATATAAGCAACTATTTTTTAAAGATAAATTTTTTTTTAGTATGATCTGGTTAATGATGCAGAGGTTGCAGTAATAACTTTACAACACTTGAAGATTAAAAATATTAATTAAAAGTCAGCATGATAAGATTTATTTATTTTTATTTATGGATTTGTTTTATCATTTTTAAGATTACCACATAACATATTTTACATATTATGTAAATTATTATAAAATAATAATTAGTTTTTAATAATTAGATTAATATATAACACATATTAATATCTCATTAAACTCAAAATATACAAATAATTTAAAATACATCTTAATTAATTCAATAAAACTTTATTTATCTAACATTGTTTCTACCAAAATTTATTTTTATTACATATTCATTCATATATTTTTATTAAACAAAAAATGCGTAGATGAATGTATATGATATAAACTAGCAATTGTCGTACATGGTCCCCGTGTACATAAATACTTTTTGAGTGTAATATATCTTTGTTTTGAAAATTTTTTATTCAATATGAAAAATTAACTTATATATTATACAATAATTTTTTTAACTGTCACGATACAATTAAAATGTTATATAAAACTATATAAGAAAGACACTATTAAATAAAAAATAAAAATTCAATGCATAATGAAGTATAGAATTGAAGTAAGAATTTCTCAAAATCCTCCCGATTGATTCCATAATCTCATCAAACCAAATAGCAACAATGGACAAAAAAAAATACTCAAAAGAAAAAAGAACTCAACCTAGACACATACTTGGGGCAAAGGGAAAGAACATATTTTGCTATAGAATGGCCTTAGTTTATGCAGACTACCAGTGTTTCTAGATCTTATCATCAAGGAACTGTTGGTTCCAGGATATGAGAATTATCAACATGCAACAGTACAACAAGATAAATCAATAAACCAATTCAGATTATCAACACACAGATAATCAAGTCGGCAAAACGTGCGTTTTTTTTATCAAATGAAATCCAAATATATCATGCGCAATCCAAATTCAACATAATAAGCATATTCAAGGCATAACAGAATTCATGCATATATATTTAACCAGATACGAGTCAAGAAAAAGCCAAAAATTACATATGTCAACCAAGGCATTAAAAACAATAAAGCATGATGTCAGATTTATAAATAAAGATGGAAAATATTAAAGAAAACTTAGCTTAAGGATTCTGTATTGTAACAGAATCAATCAGACGACCAAATCACAGAATTCTGTTTACCTTGAAGAAATGAACGCCCCGACTCACCAGTGTAACAGGTACAGCGCTGCTCCTCCCAGGATGAGATGGTCCAGAACGATCAAGTGCACTTCGTCTCATTCACCTTAAACAGTATTCAGTCGCCGAAATCAAATAGCTGTATATCACAAGAATAGGGAAAGCAAGAGGGAAAATACGAATATCAAGAGTGAAGGAGGGATGTGGGACTTAAGAGAGGAATGCTTGTTCGTATGTCTTCCTCAAGTCTGCTAGAGGCAAGGTATTTATAGGCGTAATTAGGGTTAGCAGCAGTTAGAGTATGCTAATTAATGGCCTCTAACATGTCACCCGTCCATCACCAGTCCAATAGCAATCCACCACGTCGCATTTACACGTCACGCACATCCAACAGCACTAAGCCATGTCGTGTAACCACCTCTGCCTAAATCTCAATTACCAGGCTAAATCTTGGCCTTATCCGATTACAAGCCTCAATAATCTTTGACTTTAGTCAGACTCATCCACCCCGGTTCGATTAAGTTATTTTGAATTTTAAATTCAAAATTTCAATTGAATTTCATCCAGAAAGATAAGACTGAGATTGAGACATTTGCCCTAACGCCCGCACCCATGCCCGAGACCCGGATCCGGAGCTAGGCTGGGCGGTGGCGACGCGCTCATGTGGTCCACTTATATGAACCCCTCAATGAACACTTTAACAAGCATTCATACTTCAGTTCAATATAAACTATTCATCATTTGTTTACAAAACCAATATGGGACAAGTGAAGGGTTGAAATAACCCTTCAATTTCTCCATTTCATTTTATAAGACACAAGTAAGTCTCCTCTTTCTCAATGTACCAATGTGGGACAATTCAATATATAACACTTAACTAATTTTCTTCCTCCAATTCAACACTTTAATTATCTCTAGATTCCAATCATAATTGGCATCCATCCAAATCTAATTAAACATGTAATTAGCATATATGTGCCAATTACAACAATCCCCCACAAATATGTAGATAATGGCTATCAGATTCAACATAGCTCGCTTTCAGAAATGGCATCTTTCGATTTTAACCACTCCCTATGTTATCCGACTTTTGCCACTACTGGGACAAATGAATCTAAGCCTTGAATTTGTGCCCGTGATTGTGATTGCATCCATTAGTAACAATGAGCTAAAGGCTATGTACTGATCTTTAGGGTTGCCACATTAAGGCCATGTGTCCCGATCCTGTCTCATGAATGTTTGTCAAGGAACAACCCAATTCCTTTAGTCCCGACTAAAGGACTACATTCACTTAGTTGGGTGCTCCAGGGATGCACTGCTCGCATCTAATCCAAAAAGGACTTAACCCCATTTAGAGTTTAACTCTTACTGTACCAGTAATAGTCAACACCTATCAGGCAATCAGGGAAGAGACACCAGATACAAAGTATCAATCTCAAATTTTAGGTACAACTTGATATACTCAGCAGCTTGTTTATACCACATTGAATCTACCTTGTGGGATCTCCACTTAGTAGGTTGGGTTGCTACTGCAGGTATATCACTAATGGGTTTCCAGTCCTATCCCCAACCTGAATTTATGAACTGAGGACAAATCAAGTCCTTTAGTTAGAGGGTCTGCAATGTTGTCTTTGGATCCAACAAAGTCAATTGCAATAACCCTATCAGATACTAACTCCTTTATAGACTTTAGTCTAACTTGGATGTGTCTCTTAGTCTTTTGATTGAACTTTGAACTGTTAATCTTTGCAATTGTGGTTTGATTGTCACAATGTACATCAATTCCCGGAAGAGGTTTGGTTACCATGGGCAATTGTACCATCAACCCATATAACCATTCTGCCTCTGTCCCAGTTGAGTCCAAAGCACACAACTCAGCCTCAAAGATGGACCGAGTTATCAAAGTCTGTTTAGAAGGCTTCCGGGAGACAACGCCCCCACCCAAGGTAAATATGTACCCTGCACACCCATTGCACCTGGAGTTTTTGGCTATCCAGCTAGCGTTACTGAACCCTTCCAGCACTGCAGGAAATCTTTTGTAGTGCAAGGCTAGTGAAGCAGAGCCTTTTAGATATCGAAGTACTCTATCCAAAACCTCCCAATGAGTTCGATTAGGACAACTTGTATATCTAGCAAGCTTAGAGACTACAAATGAGATATTTGGTCTCGCGCCGTTTGCAAGATATTGCAAGCTACCAATGATTTGAGAATACCTCAATTGAGATACTGGTACACCAGTTTCATTCTTAAAGAGAGCCACTGAAGGATCATATGGTGTTTTTGCGATTCTACTTTATTTATAGCTAAATTTCTCAATAATCTTCTCAACATAGTGAGACTGAGAAACTGCTATATCCTAAGTTGAACGAGTCAACTTAAGTCCAAGAATCATTTCCAAAACACCCATATCTTTCATTTCAAACTTGTTCTTCAAGAAACATTTCGTCTCATTGATAATCTCAGTGTTGGAGCCAAACAGTAGAATGTCATCTATATACAGGCATAACACAATATAGTTATCACCTTTAACTTTGCAGTAGACGCACTTGTCATTATCGTTAACTTTGAAGCCAAATGACAATATAGTTTTATCAAACTTTTCATGCTATTGTTTAGGTGCTTGTTTCAAACTATAAAGTGATTTTAACAAGCTTGCAAACTTTCCATTCATTTCCAGAAGCTACAAATCCCTCAGGCTGATCCATATAGATTTCTTCCTCAATATCACCATATAGAAAGGTTTTCACATCCATATAGTGAATGGGGAAATCATAGATGGAAGCGAGTGCTATTAGCACTCAGATAGTAGTCAAACGAGCTAATGGGGAATAGGTGTCGAAGTAATATATTCCTTACTTTTGCCTAAACCCTTTAGCAATTAGCCTGGGTTTAAACTTATCAACAATCCCGTCAGACTTAAGTTTCTTTTTGAAGATCCACTTGTTTCCTATAGTAGTACACCTTGGAGGGAAATCGACTAATTCCCATGTCCCATTTGAGACAATAGAATCCATCTTACTCTTATTGGCTTCCTTCCAATACTTAGCTTCAGGAGAAGCCATAGCATCCTTGAAGGTAATAGGATCACCCTCGACATTGTAAGTAACAAAGTCACTCCCAAAGTCCGTAGTGATTCTAGCTCTTTTACTTCGTTTAGGTTCATCCAGTTCTTCAGGAACTGTGTCGATACTACTAGGACCAGCCCCCACATTTGTCATCTTTTCCACATGATCAGGAATCGATGTAGACTCAAGGGCTGAATCTAAAGAAACATTTTGAGGTATCCCAATCTTCATGGGAAAAATAATCTCAAATAATGTAGCATCGCGAAATTCGACTATAGTATTCATATCTATGCTCAAAATTTCTGATTTAATAACCAAAAATCTCATAGCATAAGATGTTTCCACATAGCCTAGAAAAACCGCATCAACAGTCTTAGGACCTAGTTTTTTCCTCTTGTGTTCAGGGACTAAAACTTTTCCAAGACATCCCCCACACTTGGAAGTATTTTAGACTAGGTTTCTTGCCTTTCCAGAATTCAAATGGAGTGCTTTCTTTATGTTTTAGAGGAACTCAATTTAGAATATGGCAGGCCGTATTCAGAGCTTCCCCCCACATGTACTTGGGCAATCCAGAATTCAAAAACAGACTGTTAATCATGTCTATAAAAGTTCTATTCTTTTGCTCAGTGATCCCGTTTGAAGTGGGAGAATAAGGAGCAGTTTCTTCATGAATTATGCCAAAATTATGGCAGTATTCATGAAATGGGTTGGACCCATATTCTCTACCCCTATCTGACCTTAACTGTTTAAGTTTTCTACCAATTTGTGTTTCGGCTTCATTTTTGAATGTAATGAACTTTTCTAATGCTTCATCTTTATGTTTTAGTAAATAAACATAACAATACCTACTGCTATCATCTATAAAGGTGATAAAGTATCTTTTATTGTCTTTTGTTAAGATCCCATTGAACTCACAAATATCTATGTGCACTAAGTCAAGAATTTTAGTTTGCCTTTCAACCTAGTGGTAAAGCTTTCTAACTTGCTTAGCTTTAGCACAGACTTGACATTTGTGACCTCGTTCAATTTCATGTTTAGGAATTAAATTTAATTTCATCATTCGTTTGACAGAACTAAAATTCAAGTGTCTTAAACGACTATGCCAAATAGATGAATTCTCAATAACATTTATAATAGGAAAGTCAGGAAAGTCACTTTTATTAGAACCAATAAGGTTTTCAACTCGAAATTTGAACAAACCATCGGAAAGATAACCTTTACAAATGAAAGTGCCGTAATGTAAAATTACAACTTTATTTGACTTAAAGGAAATTTCATAGCCCTCCATAACTATTACAAAATCGCTAATGATATTTCTTTGGACTGCTGGAACATGATGCACCCTTTGCAGTGATAATATGCGCCCCGAAGGAAATTTCAAGTCTATGCGTCCTATCCCAAACACTTTGGCTGCACTTGAGTTTCCTATTGTCACAATCCTTTCGCTAATAGGCTGATAAGATACAAACAACGATTTGTTAGCACAAACGTGCACATTAGCACTAGTGTCTATCAACCAATCATAGGGTTCATAGATAGAGAATAATTCAGGTCTGTAAGAAATGTACTCATCAATGGATGCATCAGGAACTCTAGCTTCGCTGGTGTCTCCAACAACCATGTTGAC
Organism: Jacaranda mimosifolia; assembly: GCA_018894105.1. Taxonomy (NCBI): domain Eukaryota; kingdom Viridiplantae; phylum Streptophyta; class Magnoliopsida; order Lamiales; family Bignoniaceae; genus Jacaranda; species Jacaranda mimosifolia. Next base: position 9,233,311 of record CM032123.1, read on the forward strand.
CACTGGTCCAGCAGACTGGGCTTTGGTCTTGGCTTTCTTGGAGGGACACTCCTTAGCCCAATGCCCTTTTTGTCCACAATTCCAGCAATGCCTATTTGCCTTTGGTTTCTTATTAATTTTAGTTTTTCCCTTATCGATGGTTTTAGAGTTCGAGTTCATGTTGACTTTCTTCTTTCCTATTATTACATTCGCCTTAGGATGATATTCACCAGGAACATTATGCGTTTGATTTATGTGTTCCTCTTCAATGCTTATGGCGATCATCAGATCATCTAAAGTCAATTTCCCTTTTTGATGCTTTAGAGTCATGCCGAAACTTTCCCAGGATTTGGGGAACTTATCGACAATCGACATGACCATAAATTTTTTAGGAAGTTTCATTTTAGCATCAGCCAGGGAATGCTCTAGATTGATCAATTCATGTATCTGTTCAGATAGAGACCTGCCCTCAACCATCTAATACTTCAGGAATTTGAAAATTGAATACTTTTCGAGCCCTTGCTCTTCAGTATTATATTTCCTATCTAGTTCATTCCATAAAGATTAACCGTATAGGAATCAGAACAATATACATAAAAAAGTGTATCAGACAGAGCTAATAGAATCACTCATCAAAGAATCTGATCCTTCATTTTCCAATCGGCTATTTCTTTAGTCTTTGGATCAGTTTCAGTTGGTTCTGGCATGGTCAACTAAATCAACGAAAGAAGACCTTTCATCGTCAGCCAGATTTTCATGCGCTGTTGCCAACGCTTAAAATACTGGCCCGCGAATTTTGCCAACAGTTCAAAAAAGTCAAGTTTTGCTGAGACAATAGCATGCGAATTTGAACCCATCATAGATTACACAAGAAAATAATCCTAAAGCAAAGTATCTAGGCAATAATTACATAATTTCCAGGCAAAATTCCTAGACATAATATCTAATCAGAATTTCCAGGCAAGATTCCTAGACAAGATATCTAATCTGAATTCCAACAGATAAATAACACACAAAATATACTCGTTTCTTCAAGATTTTTGGTTCCAGGATATGAGAATTATCAACATGCAACAGTGCAACAAGATAAATTAATAAACCAATTCAGATTATCAACAAACAGATAATCAAGTTGGCAAAACATGCATTTTTTTTATCAAATGAAATCCAAATATATCATGCGTAATCCAAATTCAGCATAATAAGCATATTCAAGGCATAACAGAATTCATGCATATCTATTTAACCAGATACGAGTCAAGGAAAAGCCAAAAATTACATATGTCAACCAAGGCATTAAAAATAATAAAGCATGCCGTCAGATTTATAAATAAAGATGGAAAATATTAAAGAAAACTTAGCTTAAGGATTCTGTATTGTAATAGAATCAATCAGACGACCAAATCACATAATTCTGTTTGCTTTGAAGAAACGAGCGCCCCAACTCACCAGTGCAATGGGTGTAGTGCTGCTCCTCCCAGGATGAGATGGTACAGAACGATCAGGTGCACTCCATCTCATTCGCCTCGAACAGTACTTAGTCGCCGAAATCAAATAGCCATATATCACAAGAATAGGGAAAGCAAGAGGGAAAATGCGAATATCAAGAGTGAATGAGGGATTGCGGGACCTAAGCAAAGGAATGCTTGTTCTTATGTCTTCCTCAAGTCTGCTAGAGGAAGGGTATTTATAGGCGTAATTAGGGTTAAGGTTAGGGTTAGTAGCAGTCAAAGTCCGCCAATTAATGGCCTCTAGCATGTCACCCATCCATTACCCGTCTAGTAGCAATCCGCCAAGTCGCATAACCACCTCTGCCTAAATCCCGATTACCAGGCTAAATCTCGGCCTTATCCGATTACAAGCCTCGGTAATCTTTGACTTTAGTCAGACTCATCCACCTCGGTTCGGTTAAGTTATTTTGAATTTTAAATTTGAATTTAAATTCAAAATTCAATTGAATTTTGTCCAAAAAGATAAAACTGAGACTGAGACATTCGCCCTAATGCCCGTGCCCGCGCCACTTATATGAACCCCTCAATGAACACTTTAACAAGCATTCAAACTTGAGTTCAATATAAACTATTCATCACTTGTTTACAAAACCAATGTGGGACAAGTGAAGGGTTAAAATAACCCTTCAACTCCTCCACTTGGTTTTATTAGACACAAGCAAGTCTCCTCTTTCTCAATGTACTAATGTGGGACAATTCAATAAATAACACTTAACCAATTTTCTTCCTCCAATTCAACACTTTAATTATCTTTGGATTCCAACCATAATTGGCATCCATCCAAATCTAATTAAACATGTAATTAGCCTATATGTGCCAATTACAACATACATGGGGCAAAGGGAAAAAAAAAATACTCAAAAGAAAAAAGAACTCAACCTAGATACATACTTGGGGCAAAGGGAAAGAACAGATTTTGCTACAGAATAGCCTTAGTTTATGTAGACTACCGGTGTTTCTAGATCTTATCATCAAGGAACTGCACTCATGATAGAGGTGAGTAGAAAAAGATGGTGGTCAAAATGAAAGTATACATACTTCCATATCTTTCGGCAGACAAACAAAAACGAAGAAACGGTTCAAGATCTTACTTCAATATATAACTATTTTTTATTTCAAAAATATAGAAAATCTGACATTAATTATTGACATGCTTATCTGTAATATATAAATAATAGCTATAAACAATCAGAAAGTATGATTACTTGCTTTGCATCAAATCAAATACTAACTATATATGTCTTTCCTTATGATTGAAAATATTATTCCTCCAAATGCATTTTTGGTGTTTTTACATTTCTCTCAAGTATAGCATAATTCATTAGAGTACTGATGATTAAATAGGTGAAGCGGCCACTTCATAATCTGCACTATAAAACAATTTTGAGAAGAGAGCAAAATGTATCTACAGAAAGAATGATCTAGTGGAGTAAATTAACACCAAGAACAAATTTAAATAAATATGGTAATGCCAATAATTATCTAATGACAAAAAATATTATTGACAAATATTTCTACAAACCTGAATATCTTAATGAGATATTTCCATCAATCTCATGCTTTGCTTGAACTCTTGGCTGCATGGCAACAACATTTCTTAATTTATGGACAAAAAATATTGAATAGGGGAAATTAAATAATAATACAACATCAAAACACATAAACACCACACTTTTTGTCTGGCATAATTAAGTAAAGTCCAGCAAAATGCCTACGTAGGTTATATAATTATATAATTTATTAAAAAATTATAAAATGTACATCAATCCCATTCATACTATGTAGAATTAAATAATAGTATTATTACCTTTGGTAGAAAATTTTAGGAAAATCATTATTGCAATCGGAACCTATTAAAGAAGTTATGAGAGTTGAGAAAAGAGAGAATTACTGGGGGAAAGAGTTATAGATATTGGAGAGAAGATGAGTTAGTAGGGGGAAGGAGTTATACACAATGGGAAGAGGGAGAAATGAGTGGAGATTGGATAGAATTCTTAAAATTCAAATACATTTATTTTCCGTCTTATAGGGGATTTTTTTGGGGTAAATCATATTTTGGTGTAACATGGTGAATAACCGCCATCTATTAGAGTAAGAGTCCTTTTCTTTTTGAATAACTAGCAATCGGACTGCATGCATCAATAACTTTTAAATGTGAAATATTTTATTTAAAAATCTTTTATTTAGAATAATAAAATTTATTGATATTTCACATAATATTAATTTTTCATGATCACAATTAAATCAATAGAAATTAAGTAAATTGTAGCGCCCTGCCCAGGAGGGTGCCTACTTCGGGCCGAGATGCTACTCCAGTCTTACAATAATTTAAACAAAATACGCACCTCCAAAACTCCAGTTTAAAAAGCTGCACAGCAGCCCAAAAACCATTCATTGCGACTTACTATTACAATCCGCTATATGTTATTTCATAAAGGCTACAAACCATCATACAATTACTAGCCTCAAGGTCTTAATGACCCGTACAGATATATATTGAAATGCTAAACTTACTTACACATGCCAAAAGGGACATAATAAGTCTATGTCTATGACTGTCATTAGTATCAGGGTCGTACAAGCATAATCACCAGCATTAGGCGTCTTAGGCTTTAGCTTACAAACATAATTCATTACAAATTTGAGTTATGAATTATGTAATGAAAGTTAATAACAAAGCCATGTATTCATTACAACACATTAGTCTAGATCATGTACGTCTGAAAGTTAATAACAAAACTATGTGTTTTAATACATCCTGTAACGCTCTAGCTGCTACCTGTTACAACCTAGCTGGAAAAAGAAATCGAGAACACAAAAGAGGTATAAGTCCAAAGGACTTAGTGAGAGAGGAGTGGAGGTAACTATTCACAAAACATAAGATTAAGGGGAACCAGTCAAAGGGTCCTAATTTTAAGCGAAATAATAGGAATAACTGAAACTGCAGAAGTTACAAATTGACGTGGTAGTAGAATAGAACTCAAATAGATAGTGTAATAAAAAATGGGAATCCAATGAAACGAGATATGAAACAGGCAAGACCTAATATAACAAAACATATCATAATTTACAACATGAAGCAACGATATAACATAACACATGTGATACAAAATTTAACAGACTATTGGCAACTCCATCCTTATTGCTCCCAAAACAGTACATAAGTAGTAATACGAAGTACAAATATAACATAATAGATTTTCCTTATTACTCCATTACCCAAGCATTCAGCCCAGTCCCTTATCTCTCCATTACCCAAGGACTCAGCTCGGCAGACATGTGGCATGGCCGGCTGCATGCTAGATCCCGCCACTCGCAGACAGCTATCTCCAACTATCTGCAAGTCAGGATCTTAAGTGGATATTAGTCGGGAGACCGACCACTGTTGGTCCATGCCGCCTGATCATCTTTTCAGACCTAGTCCTAGGCCCAACCCAACCCATGGCGTCCCTACAGGTAGTAACCGCTTAAAAGCGTCCTCAAGGTGACTCAACATAATGCCAACAGATAATACGTATTTTAAAATAACCGATCAGAAACATATATGTGAAACAGATCGAAATGGTACAATCCATAAAATATTAGCCGACAATGTCATATAAACAGCATACAGAACGATTTAACCAGGAGTACGATACGAAAGTGTTTAACAAGACCAAAATATCAATGCAAATAGGGGAAAGCCAGCAAGGCTATATGGTATATATGGGATCGATAACATATAATACAATAGGAGTTCTGGGCACCAGAACGAGTACAATCAAATTCAACAGATAAACACAGAGAATTCAACAACAAAGATAATTCACTTCTAGAAATAAAATTGGTTTACCCTCACCTTAAAAACTCCACAATAGTGCTATCTATGTCCTATGGTCTAGGAGACCCTGGATCCCCGTCACCTATTCCAATAGAACGTATTAAATGTCAAAACACTTGCATTGTATTCTTTAAACAATAATTAAACCATTTATATCTTAATAATATCAGGTGTCCTGATTATGAGGCATATCTACCTATTTTAGGTTCTTGCTCCATTTTGGATACAGTAATTTAGGCTAGAATATTTTGATTATTTAAATTATTCTAACAAAATCAACCTGTTTCCAACTAGTATGATATTTGGAGATTTGGTTCCAAAAATAATATATGGTTAATATACTAGTCATGCTAATGTTGCTATAGTATTAACGAGGTATTTATTTGTTTCGAGTCACTAACCACTTCTCAAATTAATAGCCCAAACCCATGTATAATAATTCAGTCAAACTATAAGAAATTATCATATTCCATTAATCATTAATTCTTGCAACGTTACACAAAATTTAGGATTCTGATTATATCGATTAACTTAATTAACAATAATTACGTTCTAATTACCAATCTGGGCCTACTAACTGTACACAGCTTATATATTCAAACATTTTGGCTTGACATCACAAACCTTATCCTGATAGTCCATATTTACAATTCGGTTCAATTAGCTCAACTTACATCAATTATCTGTTTAATTAATGATAATTATCTCCTATTAACAATTTAAGTCCACACATCGCATATAGACAAATTTTTATGTTCAATCGTACACCTTACAATTGCATATCTCAGTCCAATAATAGATATTTCATATCAAAATTAACTTAATAATTTAACCAAATCAAATCCAGGAATTACTTCAATCGATCAACTAGAGTTTTGCCCAATTGACTAAATTCGAGGCCAACCATCGCGTGATAACAGCCTGCATGCACTCAAATTGTCGTCTCGATGAAATTGGTGGTCAGTCACCAGAATGCCGCCGTGCGCCACTGTGTGCTATTGCCAGAATTGGGTCCTGACACCACCAAAATGTGTGTCTCCTTGCACTGAACAAAATGCCCAAGTCAATTTCATCTTCAGCCACCAGCTCGCTAGTCAATTTGAGGAAGACAGCCACAGCCTGCCGCTGGACCACCGCCCCATTTTTCTTCAATTACTTCTCCATCCTTCGTCGGTTCACTCAATTGAAGGCACCACCATCTTTCTCGCGCTGAGCCCATCAAAACCCATACCTTGGTTGTCATCAATAGCCGCTAGGATGATCCACCCGCCATCTCCACCGCGAGCTCCGATCAAGTTGTAAATTTTTGGTGTTTCGCCAGGCGATTTGGAGTGTCGTTGGTATAGTTGTGTTCACCGTGTCATAGGAAGCTACTGGTTCAATTAGATGGGAGTTTCCGCTGTTGCTGGAGGGAGTTCGCTAGTGAGGGTTGCAGGTGGAAATTTAAGAAAAATGAGGCTGAATTTGCTATTTATAGGCAATTTCCAGAATTTTTGAATTGACCCTCGAAACTTTTCTCATTTTTTATTTGAATCCTTCAGTTCTCTGAGTGCCTCACATTGGCCCCAAAAATTTATTTTAGTTTGCAATTGAGCTCTAGGACAAGTTAGTGCTTTAAATTAAACCAGTTGACCATTTTTTAATTACAGATTGACCCCCAAAATTTTCAAGTTCCTTACGATTAAGTCCTCCTTATTTATATTTTGAGCCCCAATTTTCTTTCTTTCTTTTTTTTTTTTTTAATCTTACCTTCTAAAATGCTAAATTTAGGGGTGTTACATAAATCTATAACAAATCATAATTAAATCAATAAAAACCAACTGGAGAGTGGAAGCAACCATAGATCACAACACAATATACAATGCACCACATGTTTTTGTTTGAAGCAAGAAAAAAGCTCCATGGACCAAATAAAAGTGGTTGATAAAAGTTTTGGCAGGCAATGGACTTTCCTTGAAAAGAAATCTTATGCGTCGAACTTTTGTACATATATCTCCCTGCATTATGAGGCAAAATATGTTATACCATAATAAATAAAATTAAAAAAATAAAAATTGATGATCTTCCTAAAAAATCAATAGAATCAACCCAATCTTTATCAATCAAATCTCTATCAACAAAATATCTATTAATCAAATAATATATATTCATATAAAATATTTATACATATATATATATAATATCGATACATATAGATAGATCTCCAAACTCTAGAGTCATATTTAAGTATGTAATAAATTTTCAAATTACAGCAACATCCAAAAATTAATCAGAAAATTTTATATTTCTCGCCCAAATAGACCTTCTATTTTCTAATTTTAAGATGATCTCCAAGCTCATAGAATTCTCAATTTTTTTTAAATTTCATACACTTTAGCAAATAAACCCACATAATATTTTCAATCAAAAAGAAAAAAAAAAGAAAAAAACTCCACCAATCATAAAATAAATGAGAGATAAGTACACTTTTTTTTTTTTGATGAAATGCCAAAAAATAAAAATAAATAAGCTTTTCAATATTGATGTAATCTACCCAAATATCATGCAACATAACAAAATTATTTGCCTTCGATTCTTTACATAAATTTATACAACTCGGCAATACAAAAAAAAAAAAAAAAAAAAAAAATGGTTCTTAGCAAACAATTTAAACATAATAGGCTAAAAATCTGATGTGACCTTAAGCTTAAATTTAAGAGAGCAATTGCTCCGATATGTCTTTGTGCTGCAAGCAAAATAATTTGTAAAGTATTATATATTTCTTTCATAGCAAATAAAGTGATAAATTAAATGACAAGAAGAAACCAATAAATATGAGAAACAAACTAATGCACTAAAGAATTTTAGCCTAGCATTACCTTCACAAATACTAATTATGTGCCTCAAATGTTTATCATCCTTGACGATCTCTTCAATTAACTTATCCACCACGGTTCCTCTCTATAGACAAGAAACATTTGAAGAGACAGATCTAGATAAACATATTCAATATCCAACAAAAGAAAAATAGAAGAACACCTTAAAAGATCATAGCTCTATGATTGAAACTACTTGAAAGGGGAGTTACGATTAATGGGGAGTTAGGAAATGAGTGGAGGAGTTATTGATGATGGGGAGATAAAGAATAAGTGGGAAGTTATTTATTTTTAAAAAATATATATAAACACATATAGGGTTATTTTAGAAAAATCATATTTTGGTGTAGCAGTACTGTAAATAACCATCACTTTGTGAGTATAAGGGGTCTTTCTTTTTTAAACAATATAGATATAGATAAACTAATAGAGAATCAATTTTAGACATCTTTTATTTGGTTGGTGAACATAAATTTTTTGCCGCTTTATATTGGGTTGTATGAATTGTTTTACTTTTTGGGCAAAATAACTAATTTTTATGTATCAGTAGTTCCATTAATAAAATTGGATTGATAACTTATTGCATTTCCTTTCATTTATGTAACATTTTAATTGCAGCATAATGACTAAAAAATTTATTATTATGTAATTTATCAGTTAAATTTTTTTTTTTTTATATAGAATGAAAATTTCTCAAAATAAAAATATGTTTTATTTGAATGGTACTTATACGTGTAGAGATTGTGTGCGACGGCCACTGGTTATTTCAAATGACATACTAATATGCCACGAAATATTGTATGTAGTGGCAAGTGAGAACGCTACAAAAGTTCCTTTAAATGATAAGGTAACATGCCATAAAAATACAATAAATGGCATGTTGAAATGTCACAAAGATACTTTTAAGTGACATGCTAACGTACCACAGAAAATGCATATAGTAATGTTAAAATGCCACAAAAAATTATTTTATATGACATACTAACATGCCATGAAAACTAATTAAATAACATGCTAAATTAAATGACAAAAAAAATTCTTTTGAGTGACATCATAATCAAGAAAGCCGAGGATGAGGCCATTGATTCGATTGATTCTTTGGGTCAAGTCTTGGACTTTAGGCCGGAAGTATGCCATATAGTTAGTAGAAGGTCTAGATCTTTCTTTCTTGAAGATACTGAAAAGATGAGGCAAATTGCCAAGCCTTTAGCACCCATACACGAGACTCCAACATATTCTAATTACTCTCTATATAAGACTTGAACTTGCAACCTTTTACTTGGAAAGATATGAGTTTACTGTTAAGCTATCCACCAAATGTTTATTATATATATTAAAAAATATTATTACATTTTTATACTTTAAAAATATATTTTCTAAATTATTTAAATATATGCTTGAAATTATCATATTAAACTAGCGATCCTTGCACGCGGTCATCGCACGCATAAATAATTTTTAAGTGCAACATATTTTTGTGTAAATTTTTCATTTACTATAATAAAAATTACTTGATATATTGCATTGTGATGACAAAAAAATAATGAAGTTCATATATATATTTCCATGACCTGCATCTTCCCATATAATTATGAAAATTATTAAATTATTATAATTAAATTATTGTTATTATTATTAAGCCAATAGATTAATAATCATTATTGAATATTAAATTAAATAAATTAGTTAAATTTATTAAATTTAAAAACAAAATCAAATTAAGTTTTGAATTTGGAACTAAATAAGAAATTATATAAATTAAGTTTTTATTTTTAATTTACTCATTTATTGTCAGAAATATATATACAAAACTTTGAAGAAAATTGGGCTGTAGAATTGTTGGTCAAATGTCTAATTATGTTCAAAATAAGATTTGGAGATAATAATAACTGTTATTTAATTGTAAGTAGGTTTAATCGCAAAATGAATGAATTTTTGCATATATGGAGAAGATGTAACTTTAATTTTATAGTTTTGTAAGTAGGGTCACAGTGAATTAGATTTACCTATATAAAATCACAATTAAGTAAATAGAAATTAATCAAATTTTTATCAACCAAATCCTTTGTGTGTATATATATAAGTCTATATAGTATAGATACATATTGATAGAGTGACACCTAAATATGTAATATCTTTCGAAATTACAACAAAAATAATCTTCTCCTTGTCGCCCAAATGGAGCATTTAATCACTACAAGAAAAGTTACATTTAGTGACACTAATTTAGTGACATTTTGTGATATAATGATGCTAGAAAGTAATATAATGATAAGTGTAAGGGAATGCCACTATAATTTAATATTTTGTGGCATCTGATTACCGAATGACAAATAAAATATTGATATTTGATTGAAAATGCTGATATAAATGTATTTCAAAGACACTTAATTACTGCCACTAATTTTTCTTAGAAAAATGCCGCGAATATATAGTTATGGTATCATAAAAAAATGTCATCAAGCATTTAGTAGCACTAACTAAATGGCATTTTATGGTGTAATAACTAAGAGTGTAAATGGATATTAAACATATTGGACACAATGTTTCTGTATTTGTATCCTATTAATTTTTTAAATATTCAACTACGGGTATGGATTCGATGGATATTTAAGCATGATATTCGAATTCGTATCCATCTGATATTGGTCGAATTTGGATATATCCGTATTCGATTATAATTATTTAGATGCATCCATATTTGATCAAATTTACCTATATTCAATTTTTTTTTTATATTCATATTCGATGATAATTATTTAGATATTTATTTACAAATATCCAAATATCTAAATCTATTAACTTATAACAAACACATATTTAAGTTTTAATTAATAGAAGAAACTATACAATTTCATTAAAAAAAAAAAATCAAACAAATAGCATAATTTCTAATAATAATTGACTTTATAATTAATTATTAGCACTAATTAATATTAATAATGACATTTAAATAAATTAATTATAAAGTCAACAAACAATAATTATGTTGATTAACTTCATTATTCAATTTTTTTTTTGTATATTACAAATTTTTTTTAATTTATTCTTTTTTCTTCTCAATCCTTCAATTATAATTTATATATATAGATGCGTGGATTATGAGATTTTTATTGAAAAATATAAATAACATATTATTTAATAAATATATATATTCGAAGCAGATATTAAATGAATCACATACGCATTTATCATATCCGTATCTATTTATAATCTGTGGCACCCCACTCAGGATAACCCCTAAGCTGAGATGTTACCAATTCGGCCTTAAATCATGCATACAACATAATCGATAGGCTCATAAAATTGCATCAAGACACATATCTCAACCGCAAACTTCAAACTTGAAGCAAGACTATCATAGTACCATATTACATGCCAAATATTCCAACAGCAATCAACATTCTCCAATTTAAGCCACGATTAGGTAAAAGCCCAAAGCATCAACTCATGAAACACAACATACACATGCCATAGATCTTAGATTCAAACTTGACATATATGTACATATATTCACCAACAATATTACAAAACAATTCCATCACCAAATCATGAGCCCTCATTCCACTTTCATACATGTCTAGGAAGGAAATGAAAGAATAGCAATAGGGTCAGTTCTAAGGACCTAGTAAGGGATAATTCAATAAACAGTCAGTAGGGATCTGTCGAAGAAATAATATACAGATTATTGACTAACAAGACATTTCAATCAGAACATGAATATATTAGGACATAAACATTATCAGATTCAACAAATGGAAACCTCGCCATCTTTATTGCTTCATGAACAGAGTACTACAAAATCAAATGGAAACCTCGCCATCCTTATTGCTCCATGAACAGATACGCACAACATATTGTCCCAAGCATTCCGCTTGGTAGACCACTAGTGGGTACTACTTCAGGAGACTTCACCATCGACTCATTTCGCCTTATCATCTTTTCGAGCTAGTTCGGGAGACTTTACCGTCGGCTCATCTGGCCTGATCATCATTTCTGTCTAGTTTGGGTCCATAACTTACTAGTTTCGGTCCATAACTTTCTTTATCGCTCCATCATTCTTAACATATCAGCACGTCCTAAGCATAACAGCTGGGATCTACATAACAGCACGTCCCAAGCATAACAACTGGGATCAACATAACACATAATTTATTCCTATATGATAGAACAAAAGATATACAAATGCCAGTAAGGCCAAACAGATGATATATAGAACTACAGAACAATTTAGATATGCCAACCAGGCTAAACAATGATATACCGAACGATTCAAGTATGTCGGCAAGGCTAAACAGACAGTATACAGAGCGATTCAGATATGCCGACAAGGCCAAACAAACTTATACAAAGCAAAATTAGATAAAAAAGCTAATCATAAGTAGGTCGATAAGACCATATATCAACGAAATAACAGGAAGCCGACAAGGCTGTGAATTACACAGAACGATAACAGATAATAGAATGATAATAGGTAGGACAAAATCAGGGTTTTGGACGCCATAATGGACATGATCAAGTATGACATGTAAAGTCAAGAAAATTCAAATAATCAAGGAAAAACCCACACAGGGCATATGGACCAATTAACAGATAATTTATCAAAGGATTCAGATGATTCCAAGAATTCAAACAGTCGCGAGATTTGAACCATCAAGGCAATAAATTCTCATAAACAAAGCAAACTTAACCATTACAGAGTATACAAGACAAATGCCAAATCGGTAGACCCTCACCTCAATGCCACAGAAATGCTATCCCGAGCTCCTGATCTGTGGGATCCTGCTCCTCGTCACCTAACTAAAAAAATGAGCTTATTGTCAGAACACTCGTTTTGACTCTATCACCATAATTCAGAGGATAGCATTCTATCATTGGTCGTTATACCATTAATAATATATTTTAGGGTTTAGTTTCGATATCACTGAGAGGTAACATACTAATTGCTGATAATACTGAAATATTTACGAAGATCATATATGCTCCAATAAAGGAATAAAATCGAATCCTTAAATTATATAATTAACCTTGCAACGTTACACAAAGTCGATTATATCAGTCTACCAATTATTAATAATGCTTAACTATACAAAATTAGGTTTTATCATATAATTAACTTATTTAGCCAAAGTTATCATATAATAATATAAATCTGGGTTCACAAGGCTTTTATATATGTCCATGCATGTGATCCATTTCTTAATCCCATGTCTTATCCATTTGCATTACAAAATACATGAATTAACTAGAATAAAACAATATAAGGTATTTAACCCCAATTCCAACTATTTACCCAATATCTTCTTATCAAAACCCCAAAATCACAAACCGATATCGCACATACAATTACCGCAACGAGACGAAGAATTCTCAGAGTTGCCGCGCGACACTGCCACCGGAGTTGATGCGTATTAACACCACAAACTTAATGCCCCAATCAATTTTGAACTTTGCCGTCGATTCACCGTTCAATTCATCGAAAAAGCCAACTAGGTCTCTCTTCCGCCACCGCGCTCAATTCTCCTCCAACATTGGCCCGTTCGCGAAATTGAAAGCACTGGGATGCTCTTTGAGCTAAACCCATCTCATTCCACTATTCCAACCTAAGCTTCCGTCGCCGGCATCGCTACTCCCTCTACCTCCGCTGTGGCTCGTGTTTTCTTCTCAAATTTTGGCTAGCTCTTCGATTGAATCAAGAAGATTTTGGTACCAATGGCGTGGAGCTGAGAGGAAGAGAATGGTGGGTTAACCTTCGAAGTTCGTCGATCGTTGGTTGTTGGTGAAGAATTGCTAGAGAGGGAGTCGGGGCTGCATGTGAGAAATTGGAAGAATTTAGGGGGGGGAATTGCTTTTAAAAGCCTATTTTCTGGAATTACAGATTGGCCCCCAATACTTTAGCCTAGTTTTCAATTAGAGCCCCAGAAATTTCATTCAACTTCTAATTCAACCCTTAACTTACTAGTGTCTCAAATTGGCCCATTTGACCTAAAAGGATCCCACCTTGACACCCAAAAGTTTCAAGGTTCTTGCAATTGAGTTTTTCCTATTTACATTATGACCCCTAAACTTTAAAAATAATAATAAAATATAAAAAAAATGTTAAATAAGATTCCACCAATTGTATGATTTCTAGGGGTATTATATAATCGAATATCTATTAATCGAATACGGATAATATCCACTTTAAATGGATGCAAATAAATTTTGTATAAATGGATATGAATGTGAATGGTAAACGAATTTTTGAATATCTATTTACAGCCCTAATAATAACGCACAAAAGTAATGTAGTGATAGTCGACACAAATGTCACTAATTGGTCATTAGATGACATATAAAATAATGGCATTTGTAATCAAATGTCAACAAAAGTATAATTGGAAGGCATTTAATTAGTGTCAGTAATTTTTCTTCAAAAATGCCACTCATATTTACTTGTGCTGTCATTTAGGAAAAATATCACAAAATATTAAGTGGCACTAATTTAATGACATTCTACAATATAATAATACACAAGAATGATATGGTGATAATTGTAGAAAAAAGTCACTATAATACAATATTTAGTAGCAGTTGATTAATAAATAACAAATACAAATAGTGACATTTGATTGAATATGCCAACGTAAATGTATTTGCAAGGGATTTAAGTAGTCCCACTAATTTTTTTAGAAAAATGTCTTTCATATATTTTTTTTTTGAAATAAGAAAAATTTCTTTCATATTTATTTATAGTGTCATTTATAAAAAAATGCCACAAATTATTTAGTGGCACTAATTTAACACCAGTTTACAGTATGGTACACATTAAAATAATTAGTGATGGTGATAAAAAAAAATACCACTATAATATCATACTTAATGACAATTGTTGAATAAATGTTATAAAAATGTCATTTCTTAAAAATACTAACATAATTATATGTTAAAGACATTTAACTAGTATCACTTCTTATTTCTTTTTCGTTTTTGAAAAACAAATATCTCTTATAATTTAGTTATGGCGTGACGTGAAATAAATATTACAAAAGTAGATAAAGTATATGTATATTAATAATTTTAAAATTTATAAATTTATATCTTATCATAATGTATTGATTAAATTAGCACTAAAAGAAAATTGGCATTTAGTGGCACTAATTTGATGACATTTTACAATATAATGACACAAAAAAGTATTATGGTGATAGTTGTAAAAGAATACCACTATAATTTAATATTTGGTGGCATTTGATTATTAAATGACAGACAAAATAGTGACATTTGATTGAAAATGCAAAAATTAATGTATTTCAAAGACATTTAATTAGTATTACTAATTTTTTTAGAAAATTGTGACTATATATAGTTATCGTGTCGTTTGAAGAAAACTGTCATAAGGTATTCAATGACACTAAATCAGTAACATTTATAGTGTAATTACACACAAAAGTAATATAGTGATAGTAAAAAAAAATATCACTATAATAAAATATTTGGTGGCATTTGATTATTAGATAACATATAAAATAGTGATATTTGATTAAAAATGCAAACAAAAATATAAATTGAAAGCATTTAACTAGTGCTACTAATTTTTTTTAAAAAGTGTCACTCATATTTATTTATGGTGTCACTTAGAAAACTACCACAAAATATTTAGTGGCACTAACTTAATGACATTAGGTAGCGTAATGACACACAAAAGTAATATGTTGATAATTGTTGAAAATGTCACTATAATACAATATATTAGTGACGTTTGATTAATAAGTGACAAAAAAATTAGTGGCAAATATTTTTAAGTTAAGTTGGCATTTTCAATCAAACATCATTATTTTTTGTCACTTATTAATCAAACGTCACTAATATATTGTATTATAGTGACATTTTCAACAATTATCACCATATTACTTTTGTGTGTCATTACGCTACCTAATGTCATTAAGTTAGTGCCACTAAATATTTTGTGGTAGTTTTCTAAGTGACACCACAAATAAATATGAGTGACACTTTTTAAGAAAAATTAGTAGCACTAGTTAAATGCTTTCAATTTATATTTTTGTTGGAATTTTTAATCAAATATCACTATTTTATATGTTATCTAATAATCAAATTCCACCAAATATTTTATTATAGTGATATTTTTTTTTACTATCACTATATTACTTTTGTGTGTAATTACACTATAAATGTTACTGATTTAGTGTCACTGAATACCTTATGACATTTTTCTTCAAAAATATAAATTGAAAGCATTTAACTAGTGCTACTAATTTTTCTTAAAAAGTGTCACTCATATTTATTTATGGTGTCACTTAGAAAACTACCACAAAATATTTAGTGGCACTAACTTAATGACATTAGGTAGCGTAATGACACACAAAAGTAATATGGTGATAATTGTTGAAAATGTCACTATAATACAATATATTAGTGACGTTTGATTAATAAGTGACAAAAAATAATGACGTTTGATTGAAAATGCCAAATTAAAAATATTTGCAAGGCATTTAAGTAGTGCCACTAATTTTTTCTTAAAAAATACCACTCATATTTATTTATGGTGTCATTTGTAAAAAGTACCATAAGTTATTTAGTGGCACTAATTTGGTGTCGTTTTACAGTATAGTGGCACATTATAACATAGTGAAAGTAATAAAAAATGTCACTATAATATAATATTTAGTGATAATTGATTAATAAATATTATAAAAATATAATTTTTTGAAATTATTAACATAACTATATGTCTATATGTTAAAAGCATTTAATTAGCATCACTACTTTTTTCTTAAAAAAAAAAAAATCACTCATAATTTAGATGTGGTGTGACATGAAATAAATATTGCAAAAATAGATAAAGTATATATAGTTATTAATAACTATAAAAGCTATAAGTTTATATCTTATCATAATGTATTGATTAAATTAACTACTTAATATAATTTTAATGTATCAACTAAATTAACTATATTTTTCAAGAAGTATAAAAAAATTATGTTTTTGCCCATTTTTTCTCCTCGCCTATACATTATTCTTTTGAATATTTTCTCTCTAAATTTAATGTCTCACACTTTTTCAAATATATTATTGAATAAAAAAACTTTCGAACATATATTTAAATAATTGATAAAATATGCTTTTAAAGTATAAAATATAATAATATTTTTGAAACTTTATAATGAACATTTGGAAGGTGACTTGACAGTAAACTCATATCTTTTCAAGTAAGATGTTGCATGTTCGAGTCTTTTACAAAGCGATTGGATCATGTTGGAGTCTCACATATGGGGCGCTAGAGGCAGATTAAAATGTCAATCTAAAGAATCTTTTTGCCATTTAATTTAGCATGTAATGTAATTAATTTTATGGCATGTTAGTATGTCATCTAAAGGAATCTTTTGTAACATTTCAACATCACTGTATTCATCTTTTATGGCACATTAGCATGTCATTTAAAAGTATTTTTATGACATTTTAACATGTCATTTGTTTTATTTTTTTATGACATATTACCTTGTCATTTAAATGAATTTTTGTAGCATTTTAACCCGCCACTACATGCAATTTTTAGTGGTATATTAGCATGCCATTTAAAATAATTTTGAATGGTGCTTTGGCATGTTATTTAATTCATTTTTCATGATATTTTAATGTCTCATTTGATATAATTTTTGTTGTATTTTATTAATGCCAAAATAAAGGTAATTTAGTGATATTTATACCCTTAACCACACTGCTACAAGTGGCACTTTTAAAAAATATCATTAAATATAAAATTGCCACTATAATATTATTTAAATGGTACTTTTTAGTGTCTTTAATACTAAATTTTGTTGTAATGTAGCTACTTGATATAATTTTAATGCATCAGCTAAATTAACCATAGTTTTAAAGAAGTATCAAAATTTAAGTTTTTGGCCATTTTTCTCTCCTCACCTATATCTTATATTTTTTCTGAATATTTTTTATCTGAAAATTTAATCTCTCACACTTTTTAAGTGTGTTATTTAATATAATAAGTTTGAACATATATTGAATAATTGAAAAAATATGCTTTCGAAATATAAAAATAAACTAATATTTTTGCCTATACATATTAAAAATTTGATAGGTAGTTTGATAATAAATTCATATATTTGCAAATAGATGGTTATGGATTCGAGTCTTATACAAAGCAATTGAGGCATGGTGAAGTCTTATATATGGGATACTAGATGTAGATTGACATGCCATTTAAAAGAATCTTGTGTACCATTTATTTTAGCATGTTAGTTAATTAATTTTTCCGGCATTTTAGTATGTCATTTAAAGGAATCTTTCATGGAATTTTAATATCATTATACGCATTTTTTGTGGCAAGTTAGCATGCCATTTAAAATTATCTTTCTGATATTTTAATATGTCATTTATTGTACTTTTTGTTAGGGATGGCAGTGGGGCAGATTTGGCTCGCCCCATACCCTGTCCCACCCCAAAAGACCCTGCCCCATCCCGCCTCGCCTTGTCCTGTCGGGTTGGCGGGTTTAACCCACCAACCCGAAAAGAATTAGAAAATTTGAAATCAATCAATAAAAGTATTAAATCAAAACCACTTGATAGCAATTAAAATTCAAATTTCAGGTACAAAAATGAAAATTTCATGCAAATAAGATAAGATTTTAGACGCAAAATAGGATATAAGAATAGAGTTAAAGTAATAACGAGTACAAGTACAACATCCATATTTTTATACATTGTGAGTTTGTGATAGTAAACTGACACAAAAAAAAACTCAAAATTTTTAAGTCCAATATTTCCACCATATAGTTCTAATCCCCATCTAAATTAACTGAAGAGTCAAGCAGTCGACTGTAGAGAAAAGAAGTGAACAGCGGGTGGGAGTGGGAATGAAAAAAAAAAAAAAATTAGTGAAAGTGGAACCCTATTATTTTTGGTTTGGACATTATTTTTAATTAGAAAAATATAAAATAAATTATATATAATATTCAATTATTTATTAAGGGGCGGGGTGGGTAAACCCCATACCCCACCCCAAATAATTCGGGTTAAGAAAATCCCACCCCATACCCCGTTTATTCGCCCAAACCCATCCCATCCGGGACTAATTGAGCTCGGGTTCGGGTTTTGACCCGCTCCATTGCCATCCCTACTTTTTGTGGTGTATTAGCTTGTAATTTAAAGAAATTTTGGTGGCATTTTAACATGCTCTTACATGTGTTTTTAGTGGCATATTAGCATGCCATTTAAAAATATCTTTAGTGACACTTTAAAATGTTATTTAATACATTTTTCGTGGTATTTTAATGTATCATTCAATATATTTTTTGTTGTATTTTATTAATATTACAATAGAGGTAAATTAATTAGTTCAACTCTTGTTATTAAAAAGGACTAAAATAATGTAATGGTGAACTAATTACAAGTCTTAGGCTGCTCTTTGAGTATAGCGGTCAAACCCACAATCAAATTTCAAACACTGCATGAAAAATCGGATACCGGATACATACTGAAACAGAAAACAAACACCAAATACTGACACAAAAATCTTAAAATGGTGAAAAAAGGGGAACTTGGTACAAACAATGTTTGGTATACTCCTATTACTCCTTGTCCTCTCCTTATTTTTGGTTACTTTTTGTTGGAGATGCCAAAAAATAAAAAATTACCTGAAAAATACTTGAAAATTTTCTTATCTGAAAAAAAATTGGTTTTAACAATTGATAATGGTAACATTAAAATACAGAAGAAAAAACAGCAAACAGAAACCTTGAATGGAAATTCAAATTTGGAGAGAGAAAGAGGGAACCGGAATGGGAAATCACCGAAAGATTCGATAAGCACAAATTCCAACAATTATGTTCCACATCTTTCTTTCAATTTTTTCCTTACTAGAAAAATACAATCGCATAAACAACTTTAATAATAAATGAATTAGTAAACATATTCAAATTAAGACTTAAAAATTTTCAAATATACCTGTAAATCCAAATTCTTAGAGCTATGGTTAGTTATGTAAAGTTTGGGATCATTTTAGGGAAATCAAATTTTGGTATATGCTACAAAAACGGCCATTTTATGAGTAGAAGAAGGCTTCTTTTTTTAAGTAGTATGGATAATACATTTGAAAAAGTGTAAGACCTTAAATTTAGAGATAGAAAATATTCAAAAGAAATTATAGGTCATGAGAAAAAATGGCAAAAATTTAAATTTTTTATACTTCTTTGAAAATATGGTTAATTTAATTGATACATTAAAATTATATTTATCAATGAATTTAATTAATACATTATGATAAGATGTATATAAATTCATGAATTTTACAGTTATGAATAACTAGATATACTTTATCAATTTTTACGATATTTATTTTATGTCACACTATAACCAAATTATAAGTGATATATAAATATTTTTTAGAAAAAAGTAGTGATGTTAATTAAATGCTTTTGAAATATAGTTATGTTAGTAGTTTCAATAAAATTACATTCTTATGACATTTTTTAATCAATTACCAATAATGTTAAATTATAGTGGCATTTTTTATTAGTATCACTATATTACTTTAATGTGTGACTATACTGTAAATTGGTGTTAAATTAGTGCCACTAAATAATTTGTTGCATCTTTTAAAAATGACACCACAAATAAATATAAGTGGCATTTTTTAAAGAAAAAATTAGTGGCACTACTTGAACGCCTTGTAAATATATTTATATTGGCATTTTCAATCAAATGTCACTATATTTCTGTCACTTATTAATCAGATGTCACTAAATATTATATTACAATAACATTTTTCAACAATTGTCACCATATTACTCTTGTGTGTCATTACACTACTGAATGTCACTAAGTTAGTGCCACTAAATATTTTGTGGCATTTTTTTCTAAGTGACACCATAAATAAATATGAGCAACATTTTTTAAGAAAAATTAATGGTACTAGTTAAATGCCTTCAAATTATATTTTTATTGGCATTTTTTTGTCAAATGCCACTATTTTATATGTCATTTAATAATCAAATGTCACTCAATATTTTATTATACTAATATTTTTTTTCTAACTATCACCATATTACTTTTGTGTGACATTAGACTATAAATGCCACTAAGTTAGTGCTACTAAATACTAAAAGAAATTAGTGACACTAGTTAAATATTATTTAAATACATTTATCTTGGCATTTTTAATCATATGTCACTATTTTATTTTTTATTTAATAATCAAATGCCACTAAATATTAAATTATAGTGGCATTCTATTATAACTATCTCCATAATATTTTTTGTATCATTATAGTATAAAATGTCACCAAATTAGTGCCACTAAATGCCAATTTTCTTAAAAATAACTTTTGCGTTACAATATGCTATGGGCATTCTTGATTTCTCTTTCCTTTTATTTTGACACATTTATTTTGTCATAATAAAATCATTTGCTTTTGGAGTTTTTTAAAAAAAGGATTATATATATATATAGCCAAGTTTTAGAACTGGAAAATTACACAAATGAGAATATTTATATGAGACTAATTTATTTACTATGACATAGAGGATTGTGAAGCTTAAAATGAAAACAGCTATCATAAATATGGAAAAGCCGTTCAATGCGATTTGTAATTTCCTACATTGTTAATTAAGAAGAATGCAAGTCTAATCAAGTTAAGTACATTTCGTATGGTTCTGTGTAAAGTGAACTGATTCCAAGTAAATATTTGAAAGCGTAAGAAAGAGAATTAGGTGGTGATTGATATGAGGAATGTAATTAGATGAAAATGTAATGAGTTTTGGAATGAAATAAACATGAGAAAAGAATGGTGCTAGTATAACTAATTTTATGCTTGGTATGTACAAGAAATAAGAAAGGAATAGAATTCTTATTCTTGTTTGATTCCATTCTCATTATTGGTAAATATTAGCAATGGCCGATAGAAATGAAATGAAACTTTTTAAATGATCAATTATTTTTTTGTAAAAAATTATTAAAATAAAAATATTTACTAATAGATATTTTTTATATATTACTATAAGAAAATTTTGTGGGGTAAGTTTATAATTATGTAGCTTTAATATTACTCAAATTATATTAGTAAAAATATGTATTTTATATTTTATCAACTATATTATATACGCTTACGCAAAAAACTATAAACACAATTCCTTTGAAATTACTCTTTCTATAATTATAACCTAGCAAAGTCTTTTGAATTTTTTGATAAAATATTATTATAAAATTATAAAATCTTATAATTAGAATGCTTAATTTTTATGGTAAGACTAGAATGACTTTATTGCACTTTTTTATAAGTTTAATTTGAAAACCTATTGATACAATACACGACTCTTAATTTATTAGTTTTGTACATATTTTTTTAATAATCTTAAAAGATGTGAATATGATTAATATTCTAAATTATATATATATATTTCGTTAGGCATGGAAAAAGTCAATGATGCTTCTTCTTTTTTATTATAAAACTTGAGAGGTGCATAATTATTTTTATTTTTTATTGTTTATTATTTTTATTTTATAATAATTTAATATTTTTTAATAATATTATTAAAAATTAGGAGAAAAATATATAATTAAATAAAAATATATAGCGATCAAATAAATTGGAACATAATATTAAACATTTGCAAAGTGAAGTTTTCTTTTTCTTTTTTTTTTAAATATGAAAGTCTTTTGTAAAATTTTGGAGGGTAATTTTGTCAATGAAAAATATAGGTTCATTCCCAATGGATTAGGAATAGTTAAACCCATGAGGAACAGAGGGAATGGGTAAATCCATACTTATGGGAATGGGGATTTCCATCTTTAAATTGTACCAACAATAGGTTTAGGAATGGATTTATGAATGCTAATTCCATTCCCACCTCATTTATGCATACCAATTGTGCCATTAATATATATGATATGAACAGTTCAAAAAATGGATAGCTTTAATAAATTTAAATATGTGAAGTAACCTTGTCACTAGAAGAAAATTAAAACTTACTGGCAGTAATTTATTAATGTTTAATAATATAACGATATAAAAATGTTACTATAATATATTTAGTGGCGGTTGATTATTAAATGACAAATGAAATAGTGACATTTGATTGAAAACATATATATAATTAACTAGTATCACTAATTTTTTCTAAAAAATGTATTTAGTAGTTATGCATAAAGTGTTTAATGGCAATAATTTAGTGACATTTTATAGTATAATGATACAAAAAATAACATGGTGATGGTTGTAAACAATTATCACTATACTATAATATTCAGTGAATTCGATTGTTCAATGACAAATAAATAGTGGCTTTAATTTGACTGAAAAATACCAATATAAATATATTTTGAAGGCATTTAACTAGTGCTATTAATTTTTCCTGGAAAATGCCACTAGTATTTATTGATGGTGTCAGTTATAGAAAATATCAAAAAATGTTTAGTGTTACTAACTTAGTGGCATTTTATAGTGTAATACACACAAAAATAATATGATTATAGTTGTTAAACAGTGTCACTATAATATAATATTTAGTGGTATTAACTTAGTGGCATTTTATAGTGTAATACACACAAAAATAATATGATTATAGTTGTTAAACAATGTCACTATAATATAATATTTAGTGGCATTTGATTAATAAATGGGATATAAAATATTTATATTTGATTGAAAATGTCAACATCAATGCATTTAAGCCATGCTACTAATTTTTTTGCCTGTTATATTTTATTCACGATGTCATTGGAAAAAACATGCCATAAAGTTGTTAATGGCACTAACTTAATGGCATTTTATAATATAGTACACATCAAGTAATATGGTGATAGTTATAAAAATATCATTATAATATGATACTTAGAGGCATTTGATTAATAAATGATAAAAAATAAAAAAAATAGTGACATTTTGTTAAACATACCAACACAACTATATGCCAAGGGCATTTAACTAGTTTTATTAATATTTTTTTAAATGCATTCATAATTTAATTATGGTGAAAAAAATATTGATAAAATTCCTTTTTCAGTTATACACATGCATGCACATTAGGTGCCCATTATTTCGAACTCCTAACCTCTCATATTATGTGGGAGACTTATGCCATTAGGCCACAGGTCAGTAGGCATGTCACAAATAGATGAACTATAGGTACATTAATAACAAGAAAACTCACAAAGTTACATATCTTATCACTAATGTATTAACTAAATTAACTACTTGATATATTTTTAATGTATTGACGAAATTACTATATTTTAAAAAATAAAATTAAGTTTTTGTCATTTTTTTCCCTTATCACATATCATTATACTTTATCCCTCTCTACGTTTTGGATATTTTTTTTATTTCTAAATTTGGTCTCTCTGATTTTTTCACTGTATTATCTTATGTAATAAATTCAATCAAATAAATTTAAATAATTAAGAAAATATGCTATATATAAAAATAAATAAATAATTTAAATTCTATAAATTGAAAATTCGATGGATAGCTTGGTAGTAAAACTCATATTTCTGCAAATAAAATTATTTAAAAGTTCGAGTTTCATACTAAAAATAAAATTGCAACTATAATACTATTTAAGTGTCTTTTTTCTAATGTCTAATTAATTATTTTATTATAGTGTGTTATTGACCAATTAGTCGAGTGGTACTGTATAAGTGTGAGGACTAGATTTTGAACTTGAAACATATAAACAAAGCTTAATTTTAATGTGAAAGAGCAAGTAATAGTTTATTTTAAGTAGACTAACAGTTGTCGCATACCATTTTTGTGCATAGTAAAATATTTTTGGATTACTTTAGATTAATGTATGAAATAATTTAAACTATGAAGTAAAGTTAAGGTTGTATTAGGCGCTTCACATGATAAAGAAGGCAATGGAGGATGAAATTTTGACAATGTAGGTTGAGGATTTGTGGATTTTGTAAAAAATACAGTTGTAATCTTATTGAATCATCATCATTTAAAGAATAATTTAGAAGCTAAATTTGGGATATTAATAAAATTGGTATCTTATAAACTATTTTTCTTATGTTGAATACTGTATTTTATTCTTTAAACTGCATTATCCATTTCAATTGTTATAATAATTAAAGGATATATTATGTGAAAAATAAAAACTAACTTCAACTTTAGATGCAAAAATATCTCGTTCTATGACTACATAAACTTAACCATACAAAGCATAATAAAAACTTCAGTTTCTAGTTGAAATTTATAATCAACAACCTTAATAGTTAGTACGCCCATGCTTTTGGACAATTTGCTAAATTTGTATCAATATGTTAACTTTATTATTTCCCTCTCATAATGAATGCTCTATTTATTACAATAAGAAATTCAACCATTGATTCCTTCCGTCCATGAATTTTCTAATGGATCTTTTACAATTTTAATATTATAAAACGTATGAAATTTTAACTTTCCAAGATAAATACTAATCTCTAAAAAAATGCAAAATTTGAAGTATATAAAATTAGTTACATTAATTGGTTAACAAAATAATTGGAATATTTAAATTGTTAACATAGCAAACTAAAATTAAACGTTATTCACCATTGATTAATTTTGAAACTTGGATCGATTTTTGCTCTTCAATAAACTAGCTAATAAATAGTTAACTGACTTGATTCTGTGTTGTGGTGTTTGGCAATTGAATCAGTTCAAATTAAATATAAACAATAATATATTTCTTTTTTTTAAAAAGAAAATGGCAAAATATTATTAATTAGAGTAAAAAGCAAGAGCCTGAACAATTACATCAGAAGCAAAAACCCTGTTCTAATACAAAGTTAGAGCTTGTCTCGAAATAAAATGAGCACACATTTTAGCATCACGCCTAACATGTGCAAAAGAAGAGAAATTTGCACAAGTGAGAAATTCCTTGGCATCTGATATAATATATAGGACGGAAAACAGAAAGGTTTGTGGACTAGTGTCTAAGTACATGAATAGTTTGTGGAATATAAATAATAAATTCTGATTCTACTCAATTTATTTAAACCATCAGATAAACATATTCTGCGTAGAAACAAATGAAAAATCTAAGAGTTGGAAAATTCGATGTGATCCATTCCTTTTTCTGGCCGTTGCATGCCCAATATATCTTTTGTGGAATTTGATTCTTTCTTGCAAAAATTTACCAAAAAGTCAAATAAAAATTGGAGGCCCAGAATCCCACTAAAAGAATAATTGCATCCCACACACTTAAAACACACAACAGGAATGAGATATGTGGGACTCACTTTCCTCCACACCAAATTGATCTAAAGAAGCAGAATCTTGATGGGACCGCAAGTCAAATTGATCTTATTACATGCACTCCCTCAATTATGGACCATGTCGCATGTCGATTGAAACATGAAAAAAAACATCTATTTCTCCACTACTGAGGTTTGACCTTACATAAGGAGCATTTTTAGAATGTTACGTTATGCATTTGCAAAAAAGAATGTGAACATATATTTAACCTATCCATCTTAAAATTTGAGACTTGTCATGGAAGTGGACGATTTAGTTGATGCTACAATAAGATTGATATTTAGTGGCATTAATTTAATAATATTTTATAATATAATAGTACAAAAAAAATAATACTGTGATAATTGTAAAAGAATGTCAATATAATAAAACATTTGGTGCATTTTATTATTAAATAATAAAATAAAATAGCGACATTTGATTGAAAGTGTTGAAATAAATATACTTCGAAGACATCTAACTAGCTAGTGTCACTAATTTTTAGAAAAATACCGCTAATATGTAGTTATGGTGTCATTTGAAAAAATATCATAAATAAACTTGGTATTATTTTATAGTGTAATGATACACAAAAGTAATATAACTATAGTTGTAAGAAAACGTCATTTTAATGAAATATTTAGTGGTATTTGACTATTACTTGACATATAAAACAGTTAGCATTTGATTAAAAATGCCAATAAAAATGTATTTCTAAAGTATTTAACTAGTGCCACTAATTTTTTTTTAAAAATAAAATTTTAAATAGAAAAAAGGCCATAAAATGTTTAGTGACACTAATTCAATGACATTTTGTAGTGTAATGATACACATGAGTAATATGGTGATGATTGTTGAAAAATGTTGCTATCACTACAAGAAGACACCCCTTCATTAATAAAAACTTTATGACGAAGAGGGTTCGGTCACTGTTTGAAAACAATTGTAATGAATTTTTGATGGATTATTAACAAACTTAACAAAATGAGTAAAAATATATATTAGTCATGATACTTGTGATGGATATGAAAATTATATATTTATATGAAGAGTCCGTCATAAATTTTATAACTTATGCAAGAAATTCTATCACAAAATTAGTTTTATGACGCACTTTATTTTCATCACAAATTAATCAGTGACAAAGCATATATTAACGGATTTAGAAATAAATCCATCATAAAATGATAGATCTCATTAAATTTATGATGGACTTATTTCACTAATCCGTTAGTATATGCTTTGTCATTGATTAGTTTGTGACGAAAATAAAGTACATCACAAAATTAATTTTATGATGGAATTTTTGTTATGGATCAAAAAATCATATAGAAGTTATAAAATTTATACAGAATCTTCATATCAATATATATTATTCATATCCATCACAAGTATCATAACTAATATATATTTTTGCTCATTTTAGTAATTTTGTTAGTAATCCATAAAAAATCTATCACAATTATCTTTGAACTGTGACAAAATCCTTTTCGTCACAAATTTTCCATTAGTGAAGGAATGTTTTCTTGTAGTGTATATTGTACAATATTTAATGGCGTCTAATAAATAAATGACACATAAAAATATTGACCTTTAATTGAAAATGGTAACATGAATGTATTTCAAAAATATTTAACTAGTGCCACTATTTTTTCTTAAAAAACACCACTCATACTTATTTATGATGTCATTTAAAAAAAGATGTTATAAATTTTTAGTGGCACTAACTTAGTCTTAATGGAATTTTATAATGTAGTGATACATTAAAACAATACAGTAATAGTAGTAAAAAATGTCACTATAATATAATACTAAATGACAATTGATTCACAAATATTATAAATATATAGTGGTGCTTTATTGAATAAACCAACATAACTATATGTCAAGTACATTTAACTAGAGTCACTACTTTTTTTGGGGAAAAAAAAAATGCCGCTAATAATTTAGTTATGGTGTAATATGAAAATAATATCACAATAACAGATAAAGTATAAGTGTATTAATAACTATAAAATTTTATAATTTATATATATATATATATTATCATTAATATATTGATTAAATTAACCACTTGATATTCTTTTTTATGTATTGAGTAAATTAATCATATTCTAAAAGGTATAAAATATTTTTGTTTTTTCTGATTTTATCTCTCATCACTTATACATTTTTTAACCCTCCATTTTAAAAGATTTTCTATCTAAATTTGATTTCTCGTACTTTTTTAATTTTATTATTTCATATAATAAATTCAAGCACATACATTAAATAATCGAGAAAACGTACTTTCAAAATATGAAAATAAAGTAATATTTTTAACTATGTACATTGATCAATTTGATGGGTTGTGAACATATGGTTATGGATTTTGGCTTATGAGAGTAATTGGGGTATGTTGGAGTCTCGTGTATGGGATAGCATGTTATTTAAAAGAATATAGCTTTTATAATATTTAATTTAGCATGCTATTTAATTAATTTTTTATGACATGTTAATATGTCATATAAAGAAATTTTTTGCATTTTAATTTTTGTGGTATGTTTGCATGTCATTTAAAAATATCTTTGTGATATTTGAACATGTAATTTTTTTGCATTTTTTGTAGCACATTGGCATGTCACTGGTAGGAAATTTTGCGGCATTTTAATATGCCACTATATAGATTTTATGTGGCACCCCACTCGGGATATAACCCAAAAGCCGGAATGCCATTCAATTTAATCTTATAGCATGCAATATCATATTCAATAGGCCCATAAATTTTTTCCCAAAATTCTTCAATAAACCACAACGATCACAACTCACAGCATGCTTTAAACTTAATAACATAATATCAGAGTGCTGAATTCATGCTAATAACCCATCTATAATCAGAACCAAGATATCAACATAAGCAACATAGTTCATACATACTAAAAGTCTTACATTTGTCCCAACATATAACACATTTCTAATACCAAAATATATTCAATGGTGAATTCATATATAAACATCCATTCACCAAACACTAATACAAAACATCAAGTCAAAACCCTCAGTCCAAGCTTCTGGTCTCATACTTGTCTGAAAGGAAATAAACAGTATGAGGGTGAGTCATAAGGACTCAGTGAAGAATAAGGCAAAACAATAGACGGCTGTCAAGAGTCAACAATAACAATGGAGTTCAACAGTTTGGAACTATAGAAACACAATCATACGCCAGAATGAAGGAAAAAGGATAGTTTTCAAACAATTAACAAATGCTAGGTCGGGATGCTGTAGCTGTCAGCTCAAAAGGTTCGGGATCATCTTGACCGACGCTGTTTGAGAGGTACAGAACGTCTCAACCTATCACAGTTCGAGTGGGAATATAGACGGCTCAGTTGGCTTGGGACATCAGCCCGATCCAAACTGGGAACTCACTCCAGCCTTATTGCTCGACGAGCAAAGTACAAATAAGAGTACAAACCCAACAGAATATGCATTTCAAGAAAAGACTAAAATATGCATATCAGAATACCCTTATGCCTCATGATAGTACAATCGATCAACAATAATAATTCAATGGCACGAGCATGACAGCTCAGCAATAACAATGGCACAAGCATGATAGCTTAGCAAAAACAATAGCACAAGCATGGTGACTTGGTAATAACAATGGCACAAGCATGACAACTTGGCAATAACAATGGCACAAGCATGACAGCTTGGCAAGGCTCTCGGCCCAACAATTCTCCTGTATTATTTTCACTCAATATTTTGAATGATCATTTGCCAATAGGGCAGATCAACTGAACAAATATGCCAACAAGGCGATCTACGATACACTGAACAATCAAGAAAACCAATACGGTATTTGACAATAACAATTTCAATTCAATGAGAACAATACGATAAAACTGTGAAAGTTTATGGCGCCAGAACGGTAAATAAGTTTGTGATTAAAATAGTTTAAAACCACAAGCCACTCGGGCGTATAATTCAATTTCAGATAAAATTTACAAATTTAGAGAATTCACAAAGTTCGATTGAAAACAATCATTTTCAAGAAAAACGGATGAAATTCCAATCATTTTCAAATCAAGAGAACCACACAGGGTTTGATAATCAAGCAACATTAATCAAGATAGATATCAAATTAGCAGAGCCTAAAGGGTTCAACGATAAATACGGAATAAGCTCATACAAGCAAGCACCAATTGGCATATCCCTCACAGGGGTAACAATAATTAACAGAATACGATAATCAAGTCAATACCAACCCTCACAGTGGTTTATCAAGAAAATTCGATAGGTACAAGAGGTGCCAGATTGGCGGATCCTCACCTTATCAACCTTGGCAATGAAGTCAATATCTACTGATCCTCGAGGCAAACTCCTCCGTCACCTATTCAAAAGAGTAATTTTCTATCAAAACCCTTGTTCAACCTTAATGATGTCTAACATTCATAATCATCCTAATAACAATCCCATTTCTGGTAGTTATACACCTAATATTATGGTTAGGGTTTACGCTTCGGTATTATTGCCATAAACATGCTATTCACATCTGATATATAAATTATTTACGGAGTTCATCCTATACCGGTAAAATAATACAATTGAATCCCTAATTTACATATTTAATCTTATAACATTACATGATATCGATTATAGTAACCCAATTATCAATATAAATCCAAATTTTGTCTCTTAAGTCATGGTTATATAAAATTAGGGTTTTCTTCACTTAATAAACTTATCTAACCATAGATCACATGAAATGATTCAATTTTGGGCTTTTTCGGGCTCAAGTACATGAATGCATGTTTGATTTCCCATATATAGCTATATTTTTCAGTCGATCCGTTTATTCTTTTCGTTTATACAAGGTTAGATATGATTTGAACGTGTGTATATATATACATGCAATACAAAAATTATTTCTTTCGGTTAATTACCAAATATCTCACTATCGGATCACAATTTCCAAGATCATACCTCGTGCATGCGTCCCTCTCGTTGAGATGAAGAATATGTTCTTCCATTGCCGCCGTGCCACCGCCGCCAGAGATGACCAACAACACCACTAGACGGTGCCTTTCAGCTCAAACAAAAAGATGCCTAGGTCAATTTTGCCATTTGCCGCTGGATTGCCCTTCAATTTCAACCTGGAAGCTCCTCACCATAGTGACTTTTTTGTCCAAAATTCGCCGTCGCTGTCACTGAAAACTTCAGTTAGAGACCATCATCATCATGCTTGAGTTGCGCCCTTTCGAACCTACTAATTGCATGTATGGTTTCGTCGCTGAAAAATAAAACCCACCAAACTCCGCCACAGGTTCGATCGGCCTTTGCATTTCTTGGTGGTCTCGCCGGAGATAGAGGTTGTGGAGGGTATATTCGTGATCAGGGTGAAGTGCGGAATAAGGTTATGTGATTGGTTCGGGGGTTGGGGTGGTGGCCGAAGGTTTGCCGGTGAGAGAGGAAGAAGACGGTGTTTCGGTGGGAAGAAAGAAATGTGGGGGAGAAAATTGAAAATAGGTTATTTATAGATTTAAACTTTTCTAAATTACGAATTGACCCCCTTCAGTTTCGTTAAGTTCAATTTAGCCACCAAATTGTGATAGCTCTCACATTGGGTCCACTAACTATTAAAATTACAAATTGACCCTCCTAATTTTTAAAAAATGATGCAATTAAGTCTTTTATATTTGCATTTTAACCCACAAAACTTTTGAAAAATCAAATAAATAAATTAAAATTCTCATAAATCAATACTTAAATAAAATATGAAAATCAAATGCATTTCTAGGGGTGTTACATTTTTAGCGGCATATTAACATGTCATTGAAAGATATCTTTTGTGCATTTTTGTTGGCATTTTAATATATATATATATATATATATATCATTGGATGAATTTTTTGCTGCATTTTATTAATGCCAATACAAAGTTAAATTGATTATGTCTATACCGTTAGCTACACTACTACAAATGAAACTTTTATAAAATATTACTAAATACACAATTATCATTACAATATTATATAAGTGATATTTTTTAGTGTCTTTAATGCTTAATTTAACTATAGTGCGACTTGTTTTGGTAGAACTCTAGTAAGTACATTGTGAATTTGGATTGTTCTTCAAAATTGACTAATCGTGTATATGAAAGAGAATGCATTTTTCAAATAAATGTAGCGTTTTGTTATCAGAAAACCTCACAATAATTCATAAGAAATGGACATACATTTAATTATGGCGAGACATTGAAGACAAAAAGAATGTCTTCTAATATGAGTCTTGTGATATTCATAAATATGGTGATGATTTCAAGATAAGTAATTTAATAAACCATACATACGTAGAACAATCATACTTGGTCAACATTTAAGGTACATATACATACATATGTTATTAGTGATAAAATGTTAAGTTTTGATGTCAAATGTTGTCGCTAAAGATGTATTAAGTGAACCAATTTTATTTTACTGCAATAAGAATTTTCAAAAGCACAACAACAGCAATTTTTTTGAATTATTATTATTATACGTAACTAGTGATACATATGCAATCAAAATTAAATTATGACTACAAAAATATTACTGTAATTGATTGACATTTTTTCTAGTAATTGAACTATAACTAAACATGTGACATTAAATATATATTAACTATTTAAACAAATTTAATCTTGTAAATTTGTGAAAATTATCATTATTGTAAAATTTTATCACTTAATATATAACTACTGTATTATAAGTTTAATATCCGTAATCCATATCATATCCACTTATTTTGGCTTCTTCTTCTTTCTTCTTCTTTTTTTATTTTTTCTTTCCTTGGTGCTAATGCTGTGTAAAGGTGATATCCACCTAAATTATGATTACCTTTACCAAGTAAAGGGCATTCTTGGTGAGTATGGACAAGAATTATTATATAGTTCTTTGAGTAATGATATATACAATCACCTTGCAACATTGAAAGCCAAGTGGTAGTTCTAATTACCCAGAAGAATCTTAGGAAAGATTAGAATGTGTCCTCAGCCAATTTGCTAATTCCCCATTAATCTATTGATTCGTAAAGATACAAAGTGACGAATAAAAAATGGTGGGATCGAGACTTTAATCTAAATAATACATTTATGGTTATAAAAGAATAAATGTATTGGTACACGCGTCTTGATGATATTAAAAATTAAATAACTTCATCTTTAATTATTTAATATGTCACATGTTTTTGAACGTCATTGACTAAATTCTCACGTTTGGATAAGGGGTAATCAAACTTTATTGTCTCCTACATTGCTTCTTCATTACAAAATCAAGTTTAAACAATCAATCCCTCTAAATTTAACCATCCTATGCTCCATAATACAACACAAGCATTTCCCTTTGTTAGTAGCATGTAACAAGTCCTTAGTTTAAGCACTTTGGAACACTGATAAGATGTTTCTAGAGGGGTTTCCCTTTATACAAACACATGTTTGGTGGATTTTTCCAAAGTCCAATTTCTTCCATTTTGTGCCCTCCTCTCCTTTCTGGTTCCATGGTGCACCAAAGAAATTTATTAGCCAGGTTTGGACAGAATGGGTTTTTAGTTTTTTTTTTTTTTTTAATTTTTGGTGTTCTAAGTCTCTTATTTTAGGAGTGGTCAATGTCAATTGAAAGTGGCAAGCCTCTTAGTGGGAAGCATTGAAAAGAACTGGAAGGGCCACAGCACTTCAGACCTTTGTCATTTTCCCAAAATTTTAACATGTAGGAAAGGAATGTCATTTTGCAATAAGACATGTTGACAAGTTCTACCCACAAATTAATGTATGAAATATGATGACATAAATTCTGAAACATATGAGTAGCAATTTGAATAGTGACTTAATTGGATTGAATGATACATTCAGCCCCAAATGCTTTATTTTCCTTTTTTTTTTTTTTTTTTTTCTTTTCTTTCCTTTTCTTTAGGCGGAATTCACCTTTTCACCGGCCAAGTGTGTGGATAACATAAGAGAATACTTACACAGATATTTTCATGTGGGCTTCTATTTCTACGTCACCAACTTATTATTTCTTTTCTCATTTTCAATAAGAAGGAAAAATTGATCTCATACCTAATAAAAGTTGCTATCTATACATCCACCAGCATTTATATAAATTCCCACCTAACTTGCGTTAGGATTAAAAAGCTAACGATACTTTTGCTAATGCAACCTTGTAACATAAATAAATACGCCACTCTGCAAAACTGAATCTAACTTATAAAATCCTATTTGATGTGGAATAAAAATTAAATCTCTTTAGGTAGAACTTAATAATTGCAATCTCGATCGACATATTATAAAAAATAAACCTAATAAGAAAATACTATTTATTGAGATGATTCCAATTAAAACCCTCCTTAAATCACCCCAAGTAAAAACTTTTCAATGTCTAAACCACAATCAAATTCTATAAGAACTATGCAACTAATGCGCATGTGTTTCACTAGTGGGACTTGGAGATATTTATACTTAGTTAACAC
Source organism: Jacaranda mimosifolia (assembly GCA_018894105.1). Lineage (NCBI taxonomy): Eukaryota > Viridiplantae > Streptophyta > Magnoliopsida > Lamiales > Bignoniaceae > Jacaranda > Jacaranda mimosifolia. The sequence goes on from CM032123.1 coordinate 9,268,190, forward strand.
GTGTGCTAATTTATACTTGGGTATGTGCCCCAGGTGAAATCAAAGTGAAAAGTTTTTTTTTTTTTCTTTTTTTTTTTCCGTCTTTTTGCCGACTTGTGGACTTTTTGTTACACCACCATTAGTAGGACTTGTATGTACTGTGAAGAGGCCTTTTTCATTTCAAAAATTGCATGCCAAACAGAGAAGAAAAAAACGAAAGTAAAATGGTCTAAATGAAACAAAAAAAATGTAGCATCTTAGGACTGTTCTGCACTTAAGATTAAAACCTCAAATTATTGAAAAGTTTCAAGCACCTAACTGTCACCTCCTCTATCTTCCATGAATATTGAATATAAAAGTATATTTGTCCATTTCATTTCAGTTTTAAGGAACTAATTTATATTGCACCTTATATAATTTTAGATTTATTGAAAGAATTGAGACCTAAAATAGGTAATTGGCATTTTTAAACTCTCCAATCACATCATTTGACATTTTTAGGCCATTTAAATTCAAATTTGAAATTATTTCAAAAAAAAATTCAAATTTGAAACTTTCCACATCTTATTCATTTATATAACGGTGTGTTGCACCCTATCAACTTTTAAGACAAAAAATATGTAAGTGGTTTACGAATTACGATGGACAGGTTAGTCATTCTATTTATCCTTCTCTATGAAGTAATTAATTCCAAAGTCTATTATGAGATGAACATCTAATAAATCACTTTGATGCATACATGACACAACGAATTAGCACTGAGAAAACTATTCTCTACTCAGCCCAAAGTCCCATTTTGCTCGCGCAATCTCTTTAATACTCAATTCAGGAATCTACTGCGAAAAGAACAATATTTTTGTCAAAATTAGGATATTGATGAAAAGGAAACTCTTCTACATCACCTTGGCACTTTGTTTCCTTCTATGACTCAGAATTCTTACCACCTAGTGGGATCGGGTATCATTTTCCTATTTGGATTCCTCAATTTTAAACTCTAATATCCATTGAGCCTATTATTGAATAAAGGATTCAAGTTCAGCTCGGTCCACTAAGCCCCAAGAATCCAGCAACCATGCCCTTTAGGCTTTAGCCAATCAGGCTCTGATCAAGGCCCAGGCACTTTATTTCACATATGATGAGCCCCTTGGCCCAATCTTCGAGTACCAATGGTAAGTACGTTCCTTCTATCCTATAAACGCATATTTGTGTACAAACACACGGGTGCGCGCCCGCACCAAGAAATAGCATAAAAACAGATAACAGCCCCGAGAGATGCATATAGCCGAGTTACTGGAGGGAATGATAATAGTGTCATTGACCACACCAACCAAACTAAAAAATCAACCATCAAGTGGAACATAATGCAAACGTTTGGCACTTGTTTAACAAATAATATGTTATTCTATGAAATATGGCACTATAAAAACTTCTCAATCACACATTCACACTTTCACAGTCCACATTTTGCAACTACTCCCACCTTCACGAAATGCGGGTCTCTCGTGTTGTGAGAAGGAGAAACCAAAAGAAATCTGCAGTTGAGCAATTTGTACCTTTACTCCCAAAACAGGATCCATTCATCTTCTCCTTCCCCTTCCTTGGCTTTCTCCCTATGTTGGAAAATGATTTCTCCATTCTGACTACAAACTCTCACTTGTCAGCCCAACTTGGACCAATATGCACGCCAAACTAGCTTCGCTAGGCTGAAAAGCAGTAAAGCCAAAGCAACATTCCTTCAACTACTACTCCCCTAAAAATGGAAATCCAATTGCTAGTTGCGGCAGCGACTGACCCATATCCATAGCCAACATAATTATGTCTCTTGACAACTGTATATCTCTCATACCTTGTTTCATCTTCTAAACTACCAATATATCATTAGTAAACAGGGGAACAAGACTTCCGATAACTGTATTTGAACTTTGGGTCAATCCTCCCACGCCCTACTAGTTCTTAATCTAGCTGATGTCAGAACTTCAGGGGAACAATTCAGGACCAGATGAATAGACTTTTTTTTTTTTAAACTAAACAAAGAAGTACTTCCCTTACATCAAAACAAAAAAGCAATATCGAAAAATACACTGTGATAGCGGATTATGGGCAGCCCAAGAGAAGGGGGGGAGAGGGGGGGGGGCATCCGCTTAACAATGAAGCACTAATCTGTTCAATAGCCAGGTGGATAGACTTTAGAAAAGACATCATAAACTAAGAACTGCCATCAATTAAGAGGAATCCCAAAGGAATAGTAGGACTTTTTAGTTATATAGTAACCCATTAAATGTGTTGAGTGGGCCAAGACCAGAAAAGGAAAATAAAGATACTCTCCCAAATGGCTGTATTCAGATCCCTTTACATCAGAAGACATTCATCATATTTGTTACTGTGGTAACAAGAAGAGACCGTAAAGATAGTGGCCATCTGCTTGAAATCAACTACCCACGTCCTTTCAGCGGTTAATAAAATCTATTTGATTCAAAAATCTACTTTCAGCCATCTAATCACATATACCTTTCGAAATTTCAATCATTGGCCTAACAAATTCGAGTGACGCAAATCAGGCTACTTGAGAAGAAAAAAGACAAACAAAACCCAACTACAAAGAAATTGAAGCATTTGACATATCTACATCCATGCCTGGATCACAGTCTGCAACTTTACCCACTTCCTTACCAGTACTTAACACCAAGGCCTGAGTTTTAACTGTAGTAAAGGTCTTTTACCATCTACCAAGTCACAGAACATAATTCTCCCAGTATAGCCATCAAAATATTTTGAAAATTTTATCAGGCAATGAGTAGCAACATTTTTCATGCCTGTGGGAGAAGGATTTTGACAACACACAAACAAATCAATATTTAAAAAACCAGTGCTGTTATAATAACGCTAAACTTAAGTTGGACTTTGCAACCATAAAAACACACTGATCATAGTCAATATGCGTCTCAATGCAAATATCCTACGAAATGAATAAGACAGTCGCAAAATTGGCTTGAAGTAGCTGCTGTAAGCTGTCTTGACCAGTTCCCTTGCTTTATTATCCTCATGTAATGTGGCCATCATAAGGAACCCATTTCTATCTCAAATATTTTGCTCTATGCTTATTACTTCACAGAATAGGCTTTAGCACTGAAATTGCAAACTGAGGATTCTTTTTAATTTAGCTCAACATAATTATATTGACTCAGTTTACCTGGATTCATTTCAAGAAATTAAGGCCGATTACATTAGGTAGTCCTTGCAAAAACTAGTAGAGCTTATTGGTATTAAGTTGGTTCTGTTGATGGAAACTCATGAAAATAAAATCCAGAAGGCAAGCATAAGCCAGTGGTGATGGTGATTTATTCCTTATATTGTAAACTTATCTGCTAAATACACAATTAGCAATAACCAGCTCTTAACCATTTGTTTCCCTACAAGGGAGTTGGTTTCTATACATGGGGCACGGCTACCATCTTCGGTAGTATATATCATTACAAGTAGGTAATTCCCAACTTGAACAATTCCAATCTCAAGCTATGCATGAAAGTGTAAAGCTATTAATATTCGATCCTATACATTCTGAAGACTTCCATTTAAAGTATTCTAAATGAAGAATTCGCGTAGGATAAATGGAACCTCTAATATGTATAAGTTCAGAGAGAATAACTCCATAATAATTCCAAAGAACTCTGCATGTCAACCCACAAAAAGGAACAGCTTCCAACAGGAAATAGCACAGAACTATCATGGTAAATTACAAATACCTGCAATTTAACCATGAAAGAGTGGACCATTACCAGAAAAAGGGATATTGTATTTTGAGCCTTCATTATCGCAGATGCTCTTTACAATACTGAGAACTTCCATTGGAGAGATAAAAAGCATAATGCATCAAGTTACTTTGGAACTGATGGCATGCACTCCGTGCAAGTACTGCCTTAAACTGGATCAGGGTAAAGCAAAGTTGATCATTTTTGTACTTGATCCTGAACTTCACTAGCCAAACTTTACGTGTTTGGACTTGAAGACAACCATTATGTGCACATATTTGCTTAACTTGGACCACAATTGAACTTCAATTGAATTAGAAAAAATTTGTAAACATTTCACAGTTATTAGAAGCACACAGTATCCCAAGATTTTGCAGCATTTGAGTGGACAACATAAAGAACATCAATCCTATATTTACTGCAGATTTCATCCGAAATTATGACACTGTTACCCAAAGTTGCTGAATCAATTAATGCTGTTCAAGGACATCAAAGGACTTCCAATTACAGAAATCTGTAGTTCATCAATTCCTTAAATAGCCCAAGACCAAAATCAATGAAAGAAGAGATTAGAATCTAAAGAATCAGTCTAGCCTTGATTATCTTCATGAGAATGCATTTCGCCCCACTATAATTCCTTACATTTGTTTGCCTCAGATTCTGTTCTTCATGCATTAGCATGTCTCATAGCATACTTAAGTTTCTTGCTAAGAGTAAAGAGAATGATTAAAAAAGTTAGTGCACTTAAAATGCAAACAATATGTTTCAGTGAAAAAATGCGAGAAATTTGAACAAACTCATACCAGAAGCATTTGAAACCAGTTTTAGCCTTAAATTTAGCAAAGCACCAACTCATCTTGCAACTTACTTTAATTGGCCAAGATAGATTATGTTAAACAATCTATTAATAATCTAAAGCTTCTAGGTTCTCACAAAAGGGCCCAAATATAGACCAGCAACAACATTTGCTAGGAAAAGCCAAACTGAACTTGGAGAATTCACCACGTGATAACCAACAATGCTGAACTCGATGTGGTTATAGGCCTCCAAAACAAGTGCCAAACGAAGAAAATATCAGAGCAGAATCAGAGAAAAAATGCTAAAGCCAATAACAATTCAATAATGAGGAAATGACTTGACAGCGGCATTCCTTTCCTGCTTTACCCAGGGGAAATAATGTCTAGGGGATGCAGAAGAGACCGGAATTTAGTTCACCAAAAGATGCAATGTGAAAGGGAAATGAATCATCCCGATGTCAGAGCAGAATCAGAGAGAAAAAGACAAAGCAAATAATAATTAAATAATGAGGAAATGACTTGACAGCGGCATTCCTTTCCTGCTTTACCAAAGTCAAATAATGTATAGGGATGCAGAAGAAACCACTTAAGGATCTTAGTTCACCATAAGATTGTACATGAAATGGAAATAATCATCCCAATTTCTTCACATTTAAAATCTATAATCAAGAATATGCTGATATCATCAACACCAATATTTTCAATATCGGATGCATACAGTTGACAACCTGTAAATAGTAGAAAAGGTGTAATCTAGAAGAATGAGACACTCATCAAGAAAGCTAATTGTCAGAAAGCAAAAATCCAAAAAGAGAAGAGAAAGAAAGTGCAAGCAATCAGATATAATAAAAATGAATATATCTGCCTAATATTCATGCTATATAATTCCGGAAATACTATTTACATCTTGTAAACTAAACAAAACTTTCCTAAATGTTATACACATAAAATTCATTCTTCATAACCATGAGTTACCTTGTCCTTCCATACCAGTAAACTCTCCAGTCAAACTGGCAGATGTTCACCTCAGGAGCACTTAAGATTGCTTTTTTGCCTGAAACCTAGACTTGGCTAGAAGCCATGAAACCGTGGTAATAAAAGATGCAATAACCTGATAACTGACAACTTAGTTAATTTACTGCATATCAATAATAGAAAAAAGTAATATATGGATAAAAGAAGAAAAAGCACTTGCATCCCATTTGATATACAAACACAGGATTGCAAATCATAATATGACTTAAATTCTGAACTCTTTCTCTTATATAATAAAACACAAGAGGCCATGCTATGAGAGTCTTTGCAGCAGTGTAATATGCTTCCCTTGAGAAACTTGATACGAAAGGTAGTATGGGCTTCAACTTGGTCAGTGACGAAGTGCCCATAGATGTTATATCTCTGGTGCTGGGAAATCTCATAAGTCCAATGAGTCTTTTGAGAAGCCTCTGCTGTTTAGCAAGCCCAATCCTTTTAAGAGATTTCTCAAAAATAGGCAAAATAGGATTAATTGTTTAGGATAGGCCCTAATAGGCTGGTGGGTTAAGAACAACTTCAATCATGTACCCTGGTGCAGAAGGCCACATCACCACCATTGATGCACCACCTCGGCAGCCCCATACACAACCTTCACCATTGGACCTGAATTCGAGGATAGCATTTGCTAACTTTATTGGGGCTTGTCTTTTGCTTTGTTTTGCTTAGTATCTTGTAAATACTTGTGCAACAATTAAGTGCGTTCCTCAAATTTTGAGTGCCTTGTATTTTCACAATTGTTTTTCTTTAACCTATCATAAGGGGAACGAATTGTTAAAGCTAGTTATTAGTCTTGTTGGAGCCCTCTCCCAGCTTCAAACATTGTTATCCACAACTTATATATGTCACTATTAACAATGAATTGAACCATCTCTCTCGTTTACCTGTACCTTGAAACCGTTCCATTAGTTTGGTGTTCGATATTTTCACCCTTGGGCATGAGTTAGTCAAACTTCATCGAACTTCTAGCATAGGTAGTGGCTGAGCATCAAGCTACTAACTATACCATGCTCTTTTTCTATTCACAGAAAGCATGCCTTGTGAGATATGAGCATGAAAAGCTGTGAAGTGAGGTCGGCTATGAAGCCCATATTGGGAAGGCCTCATTGGGAAAAGTTGAGACAGAGTTAGGTCACGGGGCCTAAATCCACAAGCAGCCTATATTGCGGTGCCCCTAGTTGACTTAAATTGGGAAGAAAATAACTGGTGTTAGAATTCTATTCTCTTCAAAGTTTAAATTCTATTCACAAACTAAATAAATTGAGATATAAATACATGTCCAAACCCTCAATTTGAGATACCTTTTTATCACTTCCCCAGGTTTTACCTATTTTCCTTTTGAGGACAAGAGATGAGCTCCAGAGGGTTCTTCTTCAAGAAAAACCAAAGCTACTGAAGTATTTTTTATTAAGAATCATGTTGAGAAAGATATGACTCTTATTTTTAATTTTATTTTTTTTTATTTTCTATTTTTTATTTTTTATTTTTTATTTTTTATTTTTTATTTTTTATATATATAGATATAATTGTTTGGTTTTGGGTGGGGAGATGATTGGTTGTCGGAGATTGCAAAAAGCATGTGGGTCCAATAACTGCTTATCATGCAATGCATAACCTAAATCATGTTGCGATTTGCCCCATTAACCTAAAATAGAAACCACAGAAGGGAAAAGATGCATCAGAGAGAATAACATATTTGTGAAATCAAGGAATAGGCTTTGGATAACTTTTCTCTCTATCAGATGAATCAAAAAGTTAGATGACATCACTTAACATAAAGGTTTTCTAGACATTTTGAGAAAGTTATCACATACTTCATTCATTTTCTTACTTTTCTTTTTTAACATGTTGAATTTGTTGGGTCCGAACAATCTAATTATTTTGCATTTGCATCATCCTAGGGGAAATGTCATCATCAGTTCCTCATAAAACACATACACACTGCCACTCATCCCCACCCCCAAGAAACAAAAAAGTCCATCCTAAATTCCAAATAGCTTAAAGAAGTGAGAAGTAATATCAGATTCTTTTATTGATGTGGTTCAATTAATGAATTTAAAATTAAGGACCTCAAATCAATACCAAATCTATCGAGACCTAGTTTGAATAATTTAATATTATAGTAGATTTCAGGTCCTTGAACTTCCATAAAGTGGATTTAAATCCACTTCATATGGAGTCATTTGAAATCATTCCCTCAAATCTAGATCATCCTTTTCCTCCCATATATATAACCTTAAAAATCATTGTCAAAAATTAAACTTAGTGAAAAAAGTAATGGAGATTACTAACTAAAACCATACTTTGCATCATATATTTGCAAACTTATTTATGCTCGCCAATAATAATCTAGTAACCATATAATTCACAGTAATATATGCATTTCACTTACACATCATGAACTTCACCTCACAGAAAATCAGTCACAAGAAAAAGTAGAATAATTGCAGCTAGATATACAAGCACAAACTCATACACATGACATATACTTTACCAGGGTGGCAAGAGTCCCATATTTGGAGGTAGATGTCCTTTAAGCTTCAAAGTTAGTGATAGCAAAGTATGATGATCCTCTATGCTAAGCTTACCGTTATGTCTTGGTTGCGTTCCTAACTTGGGAGGTCAAGTGAGCATCTTCTCACTCCTTTAGAGATTTCAAGAAGAGTACATTTATGCATGGGGCCTCATAGGTAGCCTCTTACAGAAGTCTATACATGGATGGAAATCTATAAAAATGTTCCGCTTGAGCTTGAAAATTTATGAAGGTTCTTAATATTTAGCATGGATGTAAAAACATGTAGACAGTTCTAGATTATTCTAGAAAAAGAGTATAACATTGTAGATAGTTCTTGGATATTCTAAATATGTATAAAATTATGTGGACGGAACTAGAAAATATTGAACTGTGTAGAAACTTGTTGGAAGTTCCTAGAGAGTTAACATTGTAGATATCCAAGAAATATGTTCAATAATATTCTTGTAGCATTTGAAAGTTTTCATCACAGAGCTCTGTAGTATGAAACTCTTGTGAGCTTTTCTTTAGTTGGGCCTTTTTGTGTCCTGCCTATCTACTACATTTCACATTACTTCATTAGGGGACAAGTTAGCGACAAAAGGCTCAAGAGAACCAAGATGATTATACTTGTCAGCCTATCAGTCAGTCCCACAAAAGGAAAATTAAAAAAAACCACAAAGAAAAGAGTACTGAACAAATAAGCATCATTTGTACTTAGATACAGTAGAATAACAAAGTTGTATAACTATTTTCAAGGTCTAACCTATATCTACTTTTATTCTAAACTATAATGAGACAACAATGTCACAAAAACAAAGTTCAAGTCTAGCAGACATCTATCTTGCTTGTTTCCAGAGTTTTTTTCAATGAATCTTGACAGTTGATCAAAATGTTTAATGAGAGATGAGAAGTTCTCAAGTCCTTCAAACTACAAACATAATAAGGACAAAAGACCTTATTCTCAGCCACGAATTTCTTGAATGGTAATGCGCAATACGTCATCCCCAACTACTGATCGTAATTGCTTCACAAAAGTATCTTTTCCTAACTTCCCTTCCTGCAAAAGAAAAGTAAACACTTTAATACATAAAGAACATAACATCAATTAAAACCTAATTACCAACTTTGTACCAGGTAGAAGAAAAATTACCAACTTCGTACAAGGTAGAGAAAACATAATTGCTCACCTTACATGATCTCCATAAAGTTTGCAATTCCTCAAATCTTGGCGAAGGAAGAGAACTTCTCATCTTGGATAATAATTTTGCAACAAATATAGACAGCTGGGGAACCAACTTCGCATTAGAGACACCATTTACTGACCCTGAAAAAAATTATAGGTCCTCTGTCTTAAAAGATGCCAATTGTTGAGCAAAGTGAGTGCATATCAAACAAACTTGTTTACCAGAAATATTTACAGGCCTGTAGCTGACCACACACTCCGGCAAAATATGAGTATTCATGTTGGCAGGCCACACTGTATACCAGCTAGGATTATTCAAGTCGTCAACACCAGTATCGTACTCTACACTTGAAGGATACAACTGTTGAGACCCTGCTTCAACCTTCTCGCATTTCCCTAATATCACTCTACATAATATAACATGCTTCTCACCATTCTCATCTATCTCTGACAACATTGTGCTGTACCACATTCCAAACCAAAAGGTTAACAATATTAACAACAATAAATAAGCCAACCCAAAATGAAAAATACTAAACAAATAAAATAATCTTGAGGTTCATCTACCATAAGAAATAGCTTATACACAAAAGACAAAGCTAATGATCATAAGGAAACTCCAGCTGAAAAACAACTGTGAGACAAGTCTAACCGCAACCATACATAGAATACACACCTATTTTGGGGTGATCGTATCGGTGACAGGTAAATTCCAATTCCATGACCTTCGGAATGAGATAACTTGCTAGGCATTCCAAAACCGTGCATTAAAATGCTCTCCACGCCCTTTGCTGATGTGCCATACCACGCAAAAACCATGTTACTTTCCCCTCTAGCTCGTTTTGTGATCTCCAGTTGCTTTGCAAAGACCTCGCAACGTGCCTTTTCCAAGGGTCCCATCCGTACACATTGATGAATTGAAGTAACTGTAGCACCCGGCTCCACAACTTCCAATGCTGACGAAAACAAATTCTTAACTATTGCATACCCTTTCTCCTCAGCACCCAAGATTCTGGCCTTCGGCCATCTGGATGACTGCGATTCAATCCCAACCTTTTGCCGCCTTTTGGCATTATTGCTGGACCAACTTCCCTCCATTTTTTCCTTCTCTACAATCTCCACTCTCTTCCTCTTACTCAATTTTACACTTTTATTCAACTCCAGCCCTTCAGAACTTCCTGAACTTTCTCTAATTTTGATATCAATATGAATTTTCGGGCAATTCTGATTGCAATTTGCCAGATCATCCTCATGATCATTATCACAACTATTTACAAATATTTTGGGGAAAAAACATTTACCATCAACATCAATCCAAGAAATGGACCGCTGATTGCCACTGCCCAAATCAATCTCAAGCATGCGGTAGAAGTCAAAAATACAATTGTACCCCAGTACTTGAGCTTCAACCATGGGCTTCCCGTGCATAAACCCTAGTTTCATCACCTGTTCCACTTCCTTCGGGTAATCAACCCACGACCCATTCTCGTAGAACATGAATCGTTCCGGGCAGGAGCTCCGCTTGAAGTTGGAACGATTCTGGATCAGCAGCTGACAAGACAATGCCGTTGAAGATCGAGGAGCCAAGATATCAGCTTTGCTCTTCTCCCCTGCACAGATCTTCGTCATCATCGGGGTGGAATTCAAAGAATTCATGGCTGAATTCGAGTGTGAGAAGCTCTTGGTACAGTATCTTGATCTAACTCTGCAAGAACTTCTGAGGAGAGGAAACCAATTTTGCCGCCTGTATATATATGCAGAGATCACTGTAGAGGTCGGTTAGGATTGAAAAGACGATTTAGGCCCCAGGGAGGGAACCATTGGTGAATGTGAAAGGACACTTTAGGCATTTGAAGATAATACAATGACTTGATGGTTAAGAAAACAGGTTTAAATTAATTAGGTGTTTGTTTGATGGGCTGGATTGTTTGGATTGAGCTTACTTCAGCCCAAAGAAAAGCATGAAGAATTTTTTTTAGTGCCATCAAAATTAAAAAGTCAATAATTTTGACTTTTTCTTTATTCTATTCTAAGATGGCAACTTATGGCTAAAGTTGTTTGATTCCTATGTTATTTGATCATTTAGAAATGAAAATTTACTAGTTTTATATTTTTAACCATTAAATACATTTTAATCAGTATATCATTTTAAAATATAAGTAATTATATTATTCATAATTAAAATAATAAATACAATAATAAAAACTATTCCACAAGTAAATTAATATATCTTTTTTTTTTTCTATTATTTAAACATACTCGCATCCTAAATTTATTGAGTTGAAACATAATTTCACATTTTATGTGTAATGCTTATACCATTAAGTTAAATGATCATTTAATATATATCAAACTTACAGTAATACTAATTATTGATATTGTAAACTAAAGCAAATAAAACGCATTGTGGCTATTCAATTGGATCATTGTTTGCAGATCCCCGAGTTACTATCTTAGGATTCTTTATTCTTATTCTAGCTATTTTAGACGTGAATAAAGTGAAAGCAACCGTTTCCGTTATCATTTTAAATCTTGAAATATGCAATGAAGAGATACAATACTCAAAGTAGAATTATTTAATGTGTGCCACAAAATGATTGGTTGGGCATTTTGAGGTTGTTAAGCAATAGAAAAAATTCAAAAGAAGGTGATACAATAGTTTTATGACTTTCGGTAATATTGAGAATAGCAGAGGCAATGTTTGGTTATGTTTTTTTATGTGATTTTAATATGTGTTTTGGGAAAATGAATATTCAACAATGTGAAAGTTGCGTTGGGAAATATAATGAATTTTTTGTTATATTTTGAGGAATAGTTAAAAAATAATTTCAGAGAGTTTTGGTATGTTTGTTTATATTTTGGAAAGAGACATTTTTTACTGTAGCAATCAAATCAATATTTTTTTGTTGGGTTTTTAGTGTGAAAGTGGAATTGGGTAATTTTTTTATTGTTAGAATAATAATAAAATATATATATATATTATATATGTATGTATATATTGAAAAATGGGAAAATTTTGGGGATAATGAAGGATAGGAAAAAGTATTTTGAAAAAACTTTTTTAAATGTTCTAGAAAAAAAAGTGAATGTATGTTTAGTGACATCTTGCTTTTTTTGGAAAAATATAACCAAACATTCCCAAAGTAATCTCATTGCTTTATTACCAACGATAGTGACATCTTGCTTTCTTTGTTATTTTGGAGAAACATAACCAAACATTCACATAATAATCTCATTGTTTTATTACCAAGGATAGTGACATCTTGCTTTCTTTGCTATCTCTGGTCAAGAGCTTACCCTTTTCATCTTTTACATTATTTTGTCTCCTCCAACTATTCAAAATATTTTAATCACTAATTGTTTATAAAAAACTTGCACCTAATCTTTCAAACTGGTCATAGTATGACTCCGCATGCATTTTGCACCCCAAAATACTAAATTATCTTTTTATATTAAAATTTAATTTTTCCTTACATTGTGAAATCCGCATTTTTTTTTATGCGAATATGATTTGTTTTGAGTTTGTCACCAAGGGGATTAAATTCATAATTTAGTTTGTATATAAAATTAGCTCTTATTTATTCAATTAGGGATAAAACAAATATTGTCATATATGCAATTAAAGCATGTGAGGTAATTCAAATAATATTTTGCAAATGAAGGAAGTAAATGATGATATTTTGGTAATTGAAATCACATTTTGTGATTAAGGAAATAAATATTAATTAAATTATGGAGAGTCAATCAAATCGTGATGCTTTATTAAATATTATGGCAAGACCTCCTACTCGAAAAGTATGAGGTGGTCTATGAGAAGTTAGAGAGACAACACCAACTCGAGACTGGAGATAGAAAGGGACGGAGTGCCTATTCCTCCTAATCATGAAGAAAATTCAAAAGAACCAAAGCACCCACTTGTAATTGCTGATATCATTCCTGAAAGGGACAGCTCCTTCTCTCCAAATCATCCAAACTCTCAACTCTACGTGCCTTATAAATCATTTCTTTGTCTCCCCCAATCGATCTTGCTGGTGGCTTGTGTCTAGCATGGACTGATGATCAAGTTGTTCAAACTGTTGGTCATAACAATTGGCTCATTTGTGCCATTGTAAATATTCTTAATTTCCCTCTGTGGCTTCTCACGGGTGTCTAGTGTCCTTGTGCTACAACTGCGAAAGTCATTTTTTGGTCTAACCTTTAAGAGATTGCTGAATCTTTTGATGGCACGTGGATTGTTTTAGGATATTTCAATAACATTATTAACCAAAATGAAAAAAAAAAAAAAAGGAGGTAGGCCTTTTGCTTCTTCCTCTTGCCATTCCCTTATCCAGGACTTAAATTCCCTGAATCTCATTGGTTTGGGTATCTTTGGTAAGCCTTTCACCTAGAATAACAAACGAAGAGGTCTAGCCAATATTCAAGCTCAGCTGGACAGAGTAGTTGCTAATCCTAGCTGGCTTACTCTTTTCCCTTGAGCTACCACTAATCACTTCACTGCCATTGCTTCTAATCATAGCCCCATCATCCTTCACACATCCCCTACCACTCCAAGTTATTCTAAGCCCTTCCAGTTTGAAAATATGTGGCTAGATGAAGCCTCATGTTTCAATATCATTGAGAATTCCTGGAAAACTCATGCCTTTGGCTCATTTCCCTTTATTCTAAATTCCAAATTTAAAGCAACCTGTCTTGCCCCCATTCTCTGGAACAAATGCAATTTGGTGACATCTACAAAAAAATCCAATCCTTAAACCTAGCCATTGACCTTCTTCAAAAAGACGAGCAGATAGATGATAATCTTTTTAGGGAAGCCGCACTCTAGCTTGAAATGGGCAATCTTAGAAAAGCAAGAACAAATCTTATGGAAACAAAAATCCAAAATAAAATGGCTTCGGGACGATGATGCGAATACAAGGTATTTTCATTTGACTACTATTATCCATTCTCGTTTTAACCATATTGATTCCATTGTAATTAATAATGGTGTGGTGGTTTCTGATTGGAAGAATATTGGTAATACTTTTGAAAATTACTTTCTCAATCTATTCACTTCTTCATACCTTGATTCTAATCTCCCTTTCCCAGAAAATCTTGAAAATTTGTTTCCTAAAGTGATCAATGAGGTTGAAAATGAGATGTTATGCCAACTTCCCTCCCTAAAAGAAATTCGTAAAGTGGTGTTCAACTTTAGCTTTAATTTCTCCCCCGACCTTGATGGATCCACTCCAGCTTTTTGTAAAAGATGCTTGCACATTATAGGACATACGGTATCTAAAGCTGTTATTCATTTTTTTGCATCTCGATTCCTTCTGAAAGACATTAACCATACTTTCATTACATTAATTCCTAAAACTCCCAAAGCTTCCAAGGTAGACCATTTCAGACCAATCAGCCTTTGTAATGTCATATACAAGATAATCTCTAAGATTTTGGCAAATCATCTCAAATTGGTCCTTGATAAATCAATTGCTCCTACTTAAATGGCCTTCATAGCTGATCGAAAAATTGTCGAGAATACCATCATTACCTATGAAATCATGCATTATATGAACTAAAAAAAAAAAGGTAAAAATGGTCTCCTTGCCCTCAAAGTTGATCTAGCTAAAGCTTATGACTGAGTGGAGTGGCCTATCCTAATCTAAATACTAAAAAATTGTGGTTTCTCGAAAAAGTTCTCACAATTGATTCATTAGTGCATTTGCTCCACCTCATTCTCTATTTTGATCAATGGTCCCCTTTTGGCTCATTCCAACCCTCAAGAGGTATTAGACAGGGTGACCATTGTCTCCTTTTCTCTTTCTCCTAAATGTGGAAATCCTATCTAGGATGTTCAACCGTGAAGAAATTAACCAGAACTTCAAGAGAGTTAAAATCCGCAGAACTGCTCCGACCATCTCCCACCTATTTTACGTAGATGATATCTCTATTTTCTGTCAGGCTTCTACCAATGATGTAGGAATAGTTCTAACTGTGTTGGATAAGTTTGAACAGTGGGCAGGTCAAAAAATCAGCAAAGAAAATCTCTCATACATTTTAGCCCTAATGTGAAATCCTATTCTCAAAAGGAATATTAAGAATCAACTTGGAATGGTGGAATGTTCTCGTAAGGAAAAACATTTAGGGTAAATAGTTTTGCAAAACTAGACTTTCCAAAGGAGATTTTGAGGATCCTATGTCCAAGCTATAGAAACGTCTAAGCGATTAGAAGACAAAACTGTTATCTCAACCGCTAGAGATGTGCTGTTACGCTCCCCTACTCAAGCTCATCCATCTTATTAGATGATGTCCTACATTCTGCCTAGATCAATCTATATGAAAATGGACTCCATGATGATGAATTTTTGGTGGGCGGCAACAAAAAAATAAATAAATCTCTGAAACTTAAGTTGGGATGCCATTTGTCTGCTTAAGAGTGTTGCTGGGCTTGGATTTAGGCGCATGCGGGACTTCAACTTGGCATTATTTTCTAAATAGGCTTGGAACCTAGCTGCAGATCACAATGCTCTTTGGGTTAAGTTACTTAAAGCTAAGTACCTAAGATCAGAAAGCTTTATGAGTTACAATGCTGCTTCCCAAAGTCCCTTCCCTTAATGGAAGTTCATTTGCAAAATGCAAGAACTCATCAAAAAATATGTCTGCTACTCCATCTCATCTAAATAGAATGCATGCATTTTGCTTGAACCTTGGGTTCCATCAATTCCGGATCATATTCCCTCAATTCCTTATCTTACACTACTTCTCCTTTTGATAGGATTAACTTGGTTAAAGACCTTATTTGCCAAGAAACTAGGGAATAGGATGTTGATGTTCTCTGAAGTGTATTTAACATTGAAACGATTAAGGAAATTCTAAAAATTTCCATTGAACTCCAGTGATAAAAAATTACTGATTTTGATTGCCTCTAAGTCTAGCAAGTTCTCTACCAAATCAGCTTATCTTGCTTCTATTGGCACCCGTGTGCTCAACCCTCCTATCGTATTTCCCTGGAAGAAGCTTTTTGCAGCTAAAATCTATGAACGGATGAAACTCTTCCTTTTGAGAATTCTTAATGATATCATCCCTACGAAAAACAGCTCAATCACATGTTTCCTATCTCAGATCAGTCTTGCATCTTTTGTAAGCAAGATGAGGAAAACTTGGAACATCTTTTTCTCAAATGCCCATGCATCTCAACCTTCTTTTTTGCATCAAAATGGAGTTTCAGACTTTCTCACTTAAAAGACCTGAATATGATCTAATGGATTGGTACATTACTGCAGACCACATCGGGGCTCCTTCCCTTAGCTTTGGTTAATACAGAATTTTTAAACTTTGGTGTTGTGGCTATGTTTGCTCTTTGGAAATATTGTAACAATCTAATCTATGGAAAAAACTATTCTCTGATGATTCTTTTCAAGCAGGTTTTCAAAGAAGCGGAGAACTTCTGGAAGTCACAAACAATTAAAATGCAGAAGGAGTCTATCACTGCTCTCAGTCATATATGGAAACCTCCTCCCCTAGGCTGGATCAAAGTCAACGTAGATGCCTCTTTTGTTGATAGTTTCGCCTTCGCAGCAGTGGTGGTCCATAATGCCAATGGTTCGGTGACGTACGTATCCTTAGCAAAAAGATGGTGCTGCAATGCTATTAATGCTAAAGCTTTTACACTTCAACTTGCAACAACTATCCTGGATTCCCTCAAAGTTCAGCAGGTTGTTTTTAATCGAATTGTGTGAATGTCATCTCTATGTTAAACAACAAGATTGATTCTATTGACTGGTATGCTAAATCCTCCATTATAAAGGTCCATGCCTTTTGGTCAAAGTGGAAGAAATGGAAATTCAGATTTATGCCTAGACAGGCTAATGATGCCGCTCATAATTTAGCAACTTGGGCTAGATCATGTGATTTTGTTGGTGTTTGTAAAGTGGATGAACTTCCCACGTCTATTTTTTGTAATAGGGGTTTCCCCTTTGTTGACTCCTTTTGATTCTTCTATTTGCTAATGAATTTTTCTTTCATCAACAAAAAAAAAAAAAAAGAGTCACATGCTACATCCAACTAAGAGAGAATTTGGAGGAGAGCATTCTCTTAACAAAATTTAAGAATATTTTTTGTGTTCAAAGCATACAACAAAGTATTTGTCATGGAGCTCACGAAATTATAGTTTTTGATTTGATATTACAATGTGAAGCCCTCAAATTAATATTATGAAAGAACAATGTCAACTTTAGAGGAGATCAAGGTATCAATTTTGCCTTCGGAGTTTTAAACTTCATTTTGAAGAAAAGAATCAAAAGAATAAAATTGAGATATATCCATAATTGAATTTAAAAAAAAATAATTTGCACAATTCTTTTATCTTATATTTGTTATTTTTTGTAGACATGAAATTTATATATGTGGCACCCAAGACCCTGAAGCCGCCACACTGTAATGCTAACCCCTTTTGGGAGACTTTCTCTTCAATAATCAACATTAAATGGAGACTAACAAATCATACAATTTCAAATCAAATTAACAAATGCTGAAATATATTTACACTACTTATAAAAAAATCCAAGCTGGTCTCTAGGCATAAATTGTTTAGACATACCGATATTTGAAATATGATACTAACATTTATATGGATATAAGTCTTATATCATACATGCATAAAATATCTGTAACACCACCAAAAATTTCTCAATATGAAACTTTCGATTTAAACCAATATAAACACCAAAGTAATAATCATAATTGAAAGAAAACTTAAATAGAGGTCTCGGTTTGATATTAGGAACTTGAGGGGCCAAAGATGAAATTGAATAGGACTTAATTACAAAGGTTTAAGGAATGGATAGAGCCAATTTGTAATAAAATTGGGTCAAAGGGGTCAATGAAAGGCATTTCTAAATCTAGGGGGTTCAAATGAAAGTTGAGAAAAGTTTTGGGGTCTACTTTGAAATTCTGGAAAACTACAGCTACAAATAGCAAGCCCCCTACATTTTTCCAATTCATACATGCAAATCGTCACCCTCTTTTCCAGCAATTTCCCACCGACGCCAATGATCACACAAAACAAATTTGGCTATTAGCTTCTTTATGTCACGGTGGATACACCCACACCCAAAACTCCCAAAATCGACCGATGGAGCAACCGAAATTGAGCTTGAAGAAGGCGTACAATAGGGGGTGTGGTCCCGGCTATTTTGGAGATCGTTAGGCGGGACCCAAGTATGGTTCTGACGAGCTTGGCGTAAGGAAGTCAATGGTGTCTTCAATTTAGCGAACCAACGACGGACGGAGACGTAATTGAAGAAAAACTGGGGTGATAGCTGGTAGCAAGCTGTGGCAGTTTCCTTAAATTAACCGACGACCATCTGGCAAAGCCCAAAATTGACTTAGGCATTTTGGTCAGCGCAAGGAGATGCATAGTTTGGTGAGATCACGATCTCGTTTCGGCAGTGGTCCGGTGGTAGTGCTTTAGTAGCTGAAAGTCAGTTTGTTTACAATTTAGGTGCATGGGGCCTACTATTGTACAGTGATTTGGCCTTGGATTCGGTCAATTAGGTAAACTTTGGTTAATTGATTAAAATTAATTCCTAAATTTGATTTGGTTAACTTGTTAAGCCAATCTTGAAGTAAATATCCATTAATTAGACCAAATTATGTAATTGCAAGCTATGCGATTGAATATAGAATTTATCTATAAATGATGTGTGGACCTAAAACATTAATAGTCCGATTATCCTTAATTGTGTTAACTAGTACGTCTTGAATGATTTAAATTGTATAAAGTATATTATGGCAAAAATTTATAGAAAATCTATAAGATTTATGATGTCAAATTGAAGTATTTGGATATATAAGTCATGTACATCGTTAGTGGACCTAGATTGCTAATTAAAATATAATTATTGTCAAATAAGTTAATCAATATAATTAAAATCCTAATTTTTTGAAACGTTGTAAGGATTAATTGTTAAGAGAAAGTTTGAGAAATTCCCATGAATAGACTAGATTTATGAAACACAGGTGTAAAATATTAACTTGTATATTATTGATATTGAGGTGTAGTAATGGCCCGGAACTGATAAACTCCTTGTTAATTCTATTTAGCATCGTTATTATGTTTTAGGGAGGTAGATGTGCCTTGTCTTCGGAATAAAAATTTATAATTGTTCATACATGCAAGAAATATATTAACTTTGGTAATGCGGCCTTAGAGATCAAAGAATCAAAATTTAGAAGCAAGATATTGCCATACCTTGACTGGTCCAAGATTTAGATTAAGAAGGACACTCCTTGAAATGAGAAATTTATGTTATTAAGATTAACTAGTAATTTAATTACTATTAAAAAGTACTTTATAGACGTATTAATGTTTAGATGCATTTTATCGGAATAGTTGTCAAGGAGCTAGGGTCTTTAGGACCATTGGATGTGGATAGCACCTTTATGGAGTTTTAAGGTGAGGTTATAGCCTTTTTTTCTAAGAAATGAATCATATCCGCTTATCTATTCATTTGTGTCTGTTTGCAATCATTCTGGTGCCCAGAACTTCCTTTTATGTTATCAGCTTCTTGTCCCTTGTACCCACAGCCTTGCCGGCTGACCCCGTATGTGTTGATATTTTGGTCTTGTTGACCAGTTTCATTCCTTGCTTCTAGTTATGTTGTTCTACAAGTTATTCGTACGAACTTGCTAGCCATATACTATATGATTTATACTATTTTATCTAGTATTCTATATGCATTTCTCTAAACAGTTATTTTGAAATCATATTTCAGTGTTGGCATTATGTCATGTCCACCCATGGGGACGCCTTTGGGAATTTGCCACCTGTAGGGACACCACGGGAAGTTGGACCCAAGACTGGGTATGAAAAGATGACAAGGTAGAATAGACCAACAGTAACTGGTCTGCCAACTAATACCTACTCGCGATACTGATTTGAAAATGGTTGGAGGTAGCTATCCACGAGTGGCGGGATCTGGCATGCAGCCAGCCATGCCACATGTCAAGTTATTATATGCTGAGTTAAGTGCTTGAGCAATGAAGTGATAAGGGAAATTTGTTATGCTGTATTTGTACCCTATTTTGTTTGTTATGTTCTGCTTTAGGAGCAATAATGTTGGATTTTGCCAACATCTACTATGATTTGAAAATGGTTGCTATTATGATATGTTTTGTTATGTCACGTCTTGGTTGTTTTATGTCTCATTTCAGCTGGATTCCTATTCTGTCAATACACTGTTATCCCTTTCTGACATCTTGGTTGTTCTGTTAATTGTTTTGAAGTTACTTCTGTTACTATGTAATGTCTTGTTGGGTACCCCTGTTTTCATAAGTACTATTTATTTGAGCCCTTATTCTGTTAAAGAGTCATTTTACAACTTCTAATTATCTCGGTTATTCCTTTTACTTTGCTTGATTATTTATTCATCATATTAGAATCCTTTTGTTAGTTCCCATTAACCTTATGCATTTGTTAATAGTTACCTCTCCCCTCGCTAAGTCTTTCGGACTTATGCCTTTTCGTGTTCTCTGCTCTTTTTCCTAGCTAAGTTGTGGCAGGTAGCAATTGAGGCATCACAGGCTACGTTAGTGTATATAGTTTTGTTCATGGCATTTGGATATGCAGAATCAAGACTTTTCATGTTGCTTGGAGGACGTTAAGTTTAGATTCAATCACTTGATATAAGTATTATGTAAACGTATGCTTATAATTTTGAAGTTCGTGTAAATGAGGAATATTACAGTAGAATGTGATATAGAATTAGCATAAAATATTTTTGGGTCGCCATAAACTATTTAATTTAAATATTTTGGAAGTGCATGTTTTGTTATGAATTATTAAATTTTGATCAAAATAGTACCTCGAAAGCAGGCGTGATGATACAGCATGGTACCAAAGCTTGGGTTAAAGAAAACTTAAGCTAAACTAGGATATGATCTTCGAAGTGTGAAATTCTTGGTTAGTGGAAATTAAGCTTGACTTTGGAATTGTTTAGGATGTGAATGCATGAGCTATGCTAGGATATGATTCTAAGGATGTGAAATTTTGGGGCAGGTAAAATGTAGTTCTATTGTGGAGTTTGATTGGATATGGACTTTTGGGATAATGCTCGACATTAAGGAATTGAAAGTTTACGATCGGGTATGCCATGTAACTGAATGTATAATTATTAGTAAGTATAATGCTATTTGGAATTATGTTGTTGTGTGAGCAATATCTGTGGAGGTTGAATTTGATGGGCAAATGACTATTTTGGGAAGAATTACAATTAGTGAGTAAAGAGTTACCTTGGGAAGCAACATTCGTGGAAATTGTATCTGATGAGTAAAGGATCATCCTAGGAAGATACGTATTTGGCTAGTAAATGATTATCTTTGGATGAAAAAATACCTGCCCCGTGCTTATGGATGAGAATTAGATTGTATAGATACATAGGAAAAGAATTATTGGAGGAAGGAGTACATTTGGAAAACGAATGATTATTAAGGATGCATGATGTTTGACCTATGTGTACAATTAAATTTGGACAGTATGTTTTTATTGACAAGGGATAGCATGATGATGAAATTAAACCATATTGTAAATGTAAAGGAGACTTATGTAACAAGTATGAGAAATGAAATAAAAAAGGTGATATTGGTATAGCAGAAGGAAAATATGGATAAGGAGCAAAAACTAGTGTCAAATAAGATATGATCCCCTTATCAAACCTGAAAATATGTGATGGGTGAACAAATGGTATAAACCAATATCTCAGGTATAGGAAATCCCACCACGAACCTTCACGATAAAAATCTAGGAATGATGAGTCATAAGAATTAAGAAAAATTTGAAGATGAATAGGTATATCCCCCAAATGACCAGTGTATGATCTATTCTTTAGTGATGCTAGGAGTGTGACTCTTTGAATTCAAAAGGTGAATCAAAGGAGTATATCACCCGTAGACGTATTTTTGTGATATCCTAGATTATTAGTTGAAGATTGTCCTTGACGAGTTGTATGGTGTGATTTGAACGATATAGTTATATGCAAAATTAGTGTACGAATAATGAAAATTAGTTTGTGTGATTGTGAAATGAAAGATAAAGAGAAAGAGATAAAGTTTTAAAGACTTGAAGGGATGAAATATGATTTAGAGAAAAGTCACAGTTATTCTGATAGGCATTGAAGGCATCATATACTAAAATGAAATAGGATGACATCATGGAATTCGTAAATTTAGGCCATCAGGAATACATCAGTGATAGATAGAAAAGTCGGAAAGGAATACATGCAAGGAAGAGAATAGAGAAAGGAAATGAGAAAAAAACAATGCGTGGTAGAATCTTTGTTGTGATTGAAGATTAGTGAGAAAAGGCCACCAAATACATATATATATATACTAATAAGATTACTTGTGGTGCAATAACTGTAGACACCAAAAATTAGTTTACGCCGAACCACAACTATCTTGGACCTAGTCATGATTTTCTTGTCGAAGGCTAGGCTATCCGTTAGTTTAGCAACCATCTCAAAGACACCATATGAAAAAAAACAAAAAAGCAAGAAAAAGGAGGAATCTCTGATGTTAATTTTAATTTTGAAACTGATCGAGTTCTAATGTGTCTCATTTTTAGAAAAATTATGCATGTATTTTGAATCATGCGCAATAAGAATTGACAATGATTGGACACTAATTAACAAACATCTTATTAAACATTACAGATAAGTGTGGCTGGCCTACACAACTGAAAAGCTTTACAATCTATTGGATGGCATCACAAAAGCTAACCTTAATGCATTCGCTCAGTTGCGAAAATCTGAAAGAGGACACCTCAGAATGGAGACGTCTAATAAGTGTTGAGGAAGGGATAAAAGACTTACTAGTGCATCCAACAACGAGAAGAGAGATTATGGAATAAATGGTGGTAATATAGCAACAATTCATACAATTGCGTCAGCAACAAGATCAGATGAATAATCCCGAGAGAAGCGAAGAGCCTCTAAAGTTTGGAACTCTAGCACACCTCCTTAAGTTCCATTTTCAATGTTTAGGGTGAATCGAATCACGAAAATGGTAAAATCTTGGATCAAGGAGATCGAAGATATTTTCCAAATGTTGAGTTAGTTGGATGACCACAAGTTTATATTTGCCATCTATCTATTGGAAGGAGATGCGAGTTAATGGTGGACCTTAGTAAGTCCATGATGGAAACATAAGAAAATACCTCCTACATGAGAAAACTTCATATGGGAATTTATAAATAGATTTATACCTCGAGAAGTGAGAGATGCCAGGAGATAAGAGTTTGAGGGTCTTGCCCAAGGGAATATGACAGTGTGGCAGTATGAAGCTAGATTCAGTCGATTGATTCAGTACGCCCCTCAGGCACTAGGAAAAGAAGCGTGTAGGATCGAGAAATTCATTAAAGGACTAAGATTTGAAATACGACAGACCTTTATGCCTTACGAATAGTCTAACTTCGAGGAAGCCTTAGAGAGAGCCCTGTAGGTGGAGTAAAAACCCCTTGAGGTATATGCAAATGAGAGAAAGGTCAAGCAAGGGAAAGCTTTTGAACTCAGAATAGCTACTCACAGGGAAAGTGGTTTAGGTAGGAAACGGATGAAAGTCCAATCTGGAACGTCAAAGAAGATTTGTGGATTTTGTAGTGGTTCAAATCATGAGGAATTTAATTGCTAGAAAAGGCTAGGAAAGTGCATAGCATGCGGCAACGATCAACATTTTGTCCGAGATGGCCCTAAAAGCAAGCAGTCAACCTCAAGTGCTCAAAAGGATAAAGGGAAACAGACAGTTGAGGGTACTATCTAAGTTCTTGAACATGAGAAGAGAGTTTGATGCCACATATTCTTGGCTTTATCTCTCAAATGAAATATAAGGAGCAACAGATGTATTGTTCGAGACTGTATCTAGTATGTATAGTTTTTGTGAACTTGTAGCTAGCTGTTTGGGAATGTATGACTTGTTATGAAATCAGGCATGTTAAGTTTGAACTTGGTTACTCCCTAATGAAAATATCATGTAAATATGAGTTTGTGGTGTTAATGATTGTTTGTTGCCGTGGTGGGTTTGTGATAGCTTAAATAGCTGCATGTACTCTTATCAAGATGAAATGGAGAACCTTTTAACTATAGAATTGATATGTGACAATAAGCATAAGGTTTACCCAATTAGATTATAAGCATAAACACTCAGTAATTTTATGGGATCACCAAAGAGGTTTAAAACTCCTTTTCGAGATAGTTTAATTTACTTCCTATAAGCACAAATGTGGAGATCAAAAGAAATTTTAAGTAATGGCAGATAACGGAACCATGGGTTATGGAATTATTAGTCAACCTTAGAAATATAAGGTGACACCACATGCTTGGTAAGAATGAATATGTTGGGAAAACAGAAAGAGAAGATTCTTGAAAATCTTAGCAAAATAAACGTTATTAGGGGTTGGAGGAAGTATATCGTGACAATGGGAGAAACAAGCATGCGATCTAGGCAATGTGGGAACAAGAGTGTTATACGTGCTAGTATTAATCTAAGTTGTTCTAGTCAAAGATGAGAATCTGGGACCAAATTCTTTTAAGGGGGGGAGGATTGTAAAAGTTGAAAATTTCTCAATATGAAAATTTAGATTTAAACCAATATAAACACCAAAGTAATAATCATAATTGAAACAAAACTTAAAGAGAGGTCTCGATTTAATATTAGGAACTCAAGGGACCAAAGATTTAAATTGAATAGGACTTAATTGCAAAGGTTTAAGGAATGCATATGGCCAATTTGTAATAAAATTGGGTTAAAGGGGGAAATGCCAAGCACTCATAAATCTAGAGGGTTCAAATGACAGTTGAGAAAAGTTTTAGGGCCCATTTTGAAATTATAAACTAGAACTATAAATAGAAAATCCACCCCACATTTTATCCTAATTCACACATGCAAACCGTCACCCTCTCTTCTGGTGATTTCCCACCCATGTCGGCGATCACTTAAAACAAATTCAGCCACTAACTTCCCCATGTCACGGCGAACACACTCACACCCATATCTAAAACTCTTAAAACCGACTGGTAGAGCAATTGAAAATTGAGCTTGAAGAAGACACATGGTGGAGGGTATGGTCGTAGCCATTCTGACGACAGTTAGGCACGATCAAGGTATGTGTTTTTATGAGCTCAGCATAAAGAATACAATAGTTTTTCAATTTAATGAACTAACGACGGACGGAGGAGTAATTAAAGAGAAAATTGGGCCGCAGCCAGCTACAAGTTGTGGCCATTTTCCTTAAATTAACCAGCGACCATCTAGCAAAGCCCAAAATTGACGTAGGAATTTGTTTAGTGTAAGGAGACGCAAAGTTTGGTGGGATCGTGATCTCGTTCCAGCGGCGGCACTCTGGTGGCTGAAAGTCAGTTTATTCGTGATGGTGATCCGGGTTCATGCAGCCAATTATCGTGCATTGATTTGGCCTCGAACTCGATCAATCGGGTAAAACTTCGGTTCATCGATTAAAATTAATTCCTAAATTATATTTGGTTAACTTGTTAAGCCAATCTTAAAGTGAATATCCGTTAATTAGACCAAATTATGTAATTGCCTATAAATGGTGTGTGGACCCAAAACATTAATAGAAGCCATATTATCTTTAATTGCATTAACTAGTATGTCTTGAATGATTTAAATTTTATAAAGTATATAATGGCTAAAATTTATAGAAAATCTATAAAATCTATAAGATTTATGATGTCAAATTGAAGTATTTGGATATATAAGTCATTTATAGTGTTAGTGGGTTCGGATTGGTAATTAAAATATAATTATTGTTAATTAAGTTAATCGGTATAATTAAAACCCTAATTTTGTATAACATTTTAAGGATTAATTTTTAAGATAAAGTTTGAGAAATTCCCACGAATATATTAGATTTATAAAACACGAGCATAAAATATTAATTTGTGTATTTTTTATATTGAGGTGTAATATGTTTTAGGGAGATAGATGTGCCTTATCTTTGGGATAAAAATTTGTAATTGTTCATGCAGCCAAAAATATATTTATTCTAGTAATGTGGCCTTGGCGATCGAAGAAGGACATTCCTTGAAATGGAAATTTTATGTTATTAAGACGAACTAGTGGTTTAATTACTATTAAAAGTACCTCATAGATGTATTAATGTTTATGTGCATTTTATCGAAATATGTGTCAAGGAGCCAGGGTCTCCAGGACTGTAGAACGTGGATAGCACCTTTGTAGATATTTAAGGTGAGGTTATAGCTTTTCTTTTTGGAAAATAAATCATATCCGCTTATCTATTCATTTGTGTCTGTTTGCAATCGTTCTAGTGCCTAGAACTTCCTTTTATGTTATTAGATTCTTGTCCTTTGTACCCTACAGCTGTGTCGGTTGACCCCATACGCATTGATATTTTGGTCTTGTGGATCTTTCATTCTTCGCTTCCAGTTATGTTGTTCTGAGAGTTTTTCGTACGACCTTGCTGGCATATGTTGTATGATTGTACCATTCTGTATAATATTCTATCTGCATTCCTCTGAACGGTTATTTTGAAATTTATATTTCATTGTTGGCATCATGTCATGTCCACCCATAGGGACGTCCTTGGGAAGTTGCCACCAGTAGGGACACCACAGGAAGTTAGGCCCAGGATTAGGTTTGGAAAAATGATATGGCAGAACGAACCGACGATAACTGGTCTCCCAGCTAGTAACCACTCGCGATTTTGACTTGTAGATGGTTGCAAGTAGCTGTCTGTGAGTGGCAAGATTCGGCATGCAGCCGGCCATGCCACATGTCAAGTTATTACACTCTGAGTTGAGTGCTCGAGCAATAGAGTGATAAGGGAAATTTGTTTTGCTGTATTTGTACCCTATTCTACTAGATATGTTCTGTTTTGGGAGCAATAAAGCTTGATTTTGTTAATAGTTTGCTATGATTTAAAAAGGGTTGTTAATATGGGCAAAGCCCACAAAGCCCAATAAGGATCTAAGCCTAGTAGCAAGCCCAATTAAACTAAGTAGAAGGCCTAGATAGGCTTATAGACATTAACATTTCAAAAAGCACAAACCAGACAGTGAGGTTGCGTTTTCCCAACCTAGAGAGGTCGAAACTGGCAAACAATACGATAACAGCTTGGCCACCGAAGCATTAGCAGCAGAGCCTGCCACCAATTGTATCAACATTAAATGGCATTGACTGATCATCATCTCCGCATTAATGATGGTGAAGCCTCCCTCTCCGGCCAGTCGGTTATTAGCAAAGGCTTCTAACTAGGTTGAAAAGACCTAAGTTACACCTACTCATGGAAAAGAAGGTCTGGAGTGAATCAAGGATAAACCTGTCTTTTTATCCCTCTCCAAACACTATGAATACCCCTTTCTTTCAAAGACAAATGTATGCTTTTACACATTTCTTAAGCCGTGACTCTGCTAAATTATCTTTAGGTCAAAAACTAACTTAAGCATCGGAGGGTCTCAATCGAGGACCCTCTCGGCTAGCCTAACATTTGTTCATTGGCTATAGGATTTAATCTACTTCACCTTACTCTATCTTTCTGGTTGATTTTTATCCTCAAGTCAAAACTGAAAAGCCCAACTAATTGTAATTGACATAATCATTTGGCGCCATCTGTGTGACGTGGAATCTACAGATGAAAAGTGGTGAACACTAGGCAAATCACTTTCGAAAGACAGAGTGACCGCATATCACCTCCATCTCTCCCACTGCTGCCATAGCCTCAACCGGAGTAGTAGGTTGAAGGCCCAAGCACTCAGTCGGAATAAGTGGTCACTTTGACCATCCCTCAGCTCATGCAAATGATCACTGACCAGATATCTACTATGTTTTCAGATAGTTATCTACCGCCTTGAAAGACATAACAATTAGCTAGTGGTCGCAGCCAGTGCTACACCACACGCCTCCCGCCAAGAAGAAAAACCACCACAGAAGGACAAAGTAAGAAATGAAACTCGTCACAATCCTAGTAGATGAGACTCGAGTCCTGTTCATTTTCCCTATGAGGAGACCCTTTGTCAACCTCGGGATGAGGTAGCAGACTCAACGGAGCACTTCATTTGACCCAATTGAGCCCAACAGCACGAGCATTAGAGACCTCAACCCCAATAGAGATTTGTCTAGAGCAAATAGAGATTAATAGAAGGAAGTATCAAGTCAAGTCCAATAGTTGAACAGACAGTTGGAAGAGATTTTAAGAAGAAATGTCGAAAGAATTTAGCTTGACAATACTCCCAAACTTTGATGAGAAAGGGAATCCCTATTCATCTAGGAAATAGTTGACTAGTGCATTGTGATTAATACAAAAATCCCAATCGAATTGCCAGATACGATGGGTCAACTGACCCCAATGAGCATCTACTTCAGTTTGAGCATGTGATGCAGCTACAGGGCCATAACGACCATATTCATGCCAAAGTATTGGTCGCCACTTTCCAAGGAGTGGCACTTGAATGGTTTGTAAAGTTAGAACGTGCATCCATATTCTCCTACGACCAGCTCCATGAAAAATTCCTTCAGGAGAAAAGCAAAGTTACCTCGTACTCACCTCCATACAGTCAAATAGAATAAATGAGAATCCCTTAGAGACTTCTTTTCTAGGTTCAACACTGAGGTGTTGAAGATCGACAACCCCAGGATCAAATTTTTAATAGATGTCCTATTCCTTGGATTAAGACATAAAGAATGAGCTAATGCTTTGGTCACGGAAAGACTACAAACGATGGAGTAACTCCTTGGCCTTGTAGAAAGGTACATAACACAAGAGGATATAAACAAAATGAAGTGTGGTGGCGGGTAAGGTGATAGGAAGAAAGGCAAGGAAAAAGACGATAAACATTAGAAAGATGGTCACCACTCCCCCATTAAAAGATTTCACAATTATGCACCACTCAATACACGTACAAAAGAGGTCTTGTTTGCAATACAAAATGACAATCTCCTCAAAAGACTAATGAAGTATAATGAGACTGAAGCCATGAAGAAGTCAAATAAGTATTGTCATTTTCATAGACAAAAGGGCCACGATGCAGAGGATTGTTTTAACCTCCAGGATGAAATTGAGTGACTCATTTGGCAAGTTCACCTCAAAAAGTATATTGATGAGAAAGCTCGACAAGCAATGGCTCAGATTGACCAAACTCCCTGTAGAGAACAGTTGGTTAGCCTAAGAAATGTGGACATGGGAAAGCAGAAAGTCGAAAAAGAATGCCCCCCCTTAAGAGGTGTTATTGACACTATTGCAGGAGGACTAACTGGGGGGATTCTAAATCAGCAAGAAAACAAGCATAGAGACAACTTAAATTAACTAAGTCCCAGCAAATGAAAACAATCTACCAGCTCTCTACCAATGCAGACCCCATAACTTTTTTCATTTCCAACCTCTCTCACTTAGCGGGCCAAGGGGTGGAAAGAAAATTGAATGCCCTATGGTAGTTACCATTGAAATAGCAAACTTTGAGATCAGAAAGATCCTGATCGACAATGGCAGCTCCGCAAATATAATTTTTCTTGTCGACTTTGAACATGATGAAGTTGGAAAAATTGAAGTTTGAGTCTGTTTGTACCCCTCTGGTCAGTTTTGGGGGTTAGAAATTATGCCAGTTGGATTCATAAACTTGTCCACATCTTTTCGAAAAGCACCAAGGAGGCGCACCCTCATGATCAACTACCTGGTTGTTGACGCACCTTTTGCTTACAACGCTATAATTAGGAGACTAGCACTAAATGATTTCAGGGCTATAGTATCAAAATATCACATAAAGGTCAAATTCCAGACAGTAGTTGGTATAGTGGGGTTGTTATGCAACATAAAAGAAGCATGGCGTTGCTACACCATTTCAGTCAAGGCAAATGAACAGAAAAATCAACCAAAACTAAAACCCTCAGGGGACATTCCAGTAATGGAATCGAGGAGGGATAGACCAGCAAGAAGAGAGAAAGATAAGACACTAGAGTTGAGCTGACAGAAGAATTCAAAATAATAGAACTCGAATTTGAAAACCCTGACAAGACAACAACGATAGGGACAAGCTTGGGACATAGCATGGAATGTATACTGGTCGATTTTCTTAGGAAGAATATTGATGTCTTTGTATGGAAAATAGCCGACCTTTGAGGAATCGACCCCTAGGTTATTGTCCACCATCTTTCAAGCTGGTCAAACAAAAGTTCAAAACTTTCAATGCCATGAGGTGCCAGATCATCGAGGAAGAAGTTAAAAAGCTTTTAGAGATAGGCTACAAAGTTGAGATTCATTATCCTAGTTGGCTTTTAATGTAGTTATCGTCCCTAAAAATGAGGGCAAATGGAGAATATGTAGTGATTTTACTGATCTTAATAAAGTATGCCCTAAGGACCCATATCCACTGCCTCGAATAGATCTATTAGTTGACTCTACAGCAGGTTGTGACCTCCTGAGTATGATGGATGCTTTTCAAGGATATTACCGAATTTTCATGGCTCCTGAAGACTGATATAAAACCACTTTTGTGGTTCCAAATGATGTATATTATTTTCTGGTCATGCCATTCGAGTTAAAAAATACTGGAGCAACTTACTAATGAATGGTCAACTTCATGTTCAAGAATGAGATCGATCGATCCATGGAAGTTTATGTAGATTATATGATTGTTAAAATAGAAAATGAGTCAGACCACTTAGCCGATCCTGACCACATATTTTCAGTAATAAAGGCATTTGACATCAAGTTTAACCCAAATAAATGCACATTTGGAGTAAGAGATGGGAAATTCTTAGGCTATATGATCAGCTAGAGAGGTATTGAGGCTAATCCCTAAAAGATCTAAGTAATTCAAGACATCCCATCGTTAAAGACTGTGAGATATTTAAAGGTTGGTCGGAAGAATCATTGCTTTGGGTCGATTCATTCCTTGGTAAGCAAATGAGAGTTTACCATTCTTTTAGGTCCTTAGGAATGTGAGAAAGTTTCAGTAGATAGAAGAATACGGCTAGGCTCTGGTCGAACTCAAGCAATACCTGACTATGCTACCATTACTCACAAAGCCTATGGTTAAAGAGGTATTGAACTTATACTTGGCGATCTCAATGATAGCTATTAGTTCAGTCTTGCTATCCACTAAGCAGGGTTCATATAATCCAATATACTATATCAGTAAGGTCCTACAAATCCTCGAGCATAACTATTTGGAGAACAAAAAATTTGCGCTTGCTTTGATCATAATAGCATGCAAGTTAGGCTCTGTTTCTTGTCACATGCTATTGTTGTCTTGACGAATCAACCATTGAAGTAAGTGCTTTCTAAGCTTGATACATCATGAAGGTTGACCAAATGGGCCATCGAGTTTGGAGAATTTAATGTCAGGTTTCACCCCTGTACCACCGTAAAAGCGCAGGTATTAGTTGATTCGCGGTAGAGCGTGTCGACTTTCCCACAGTAGTTGAGCAAGATGAACAAGTTTGGTCTTTGCATGTTGACGGATCAGCCACAAGCACCGGAGGAAGAGCATATATTTCCTTGCATTTTCCTCAAGTTAAGGAGTATGATTTTGCAATCAAGCTCAACTACCCAGTCACAAATAATGAAGCTGAATACAATGCCCGCATTGTGGGAATGAGGATAGCTCTTGATAGGGGGGTCGAGCTGTTAATAGTTATCATAGACTCGTAGCTGCTCGCAGAGCAATTTGGAGAAAATTTTGAAGCAAGGGAAACAACCATGAACACCTACCTAGCAGAGGTCAAAAGGCTCGAACAATAGTTCAAAAATTTCACCCTCAGTCAGGTGCCCAGTGTCCCAAGTGTCCTTTAGGCCTATCAAACCACCCTAAGAATAGCCATGGGGCAAAGCCTGTACAATTTGGTCTATGGTTTTGAAGCAGTTGTTCCCTCAGAGCTAATCCAACATACAACTCGAGTTATATATTATAACCCGATCAAAAATGAAACAGAAAGGGAATTCAACCTGAGGCAATCAACGAGCTCCGTCAGTAAGCCTTCACAAAATGCAAAGGTACAGGTCGATCATGGCTTAACATTATGACAAAGGTGTTAAGCCAAGATGTTTCAAAGTTGGGGACCTGGTTCTCAAGAAAGTTGAAATCTTAAATAATTTTGAGAAACACGAACCAAAGTGGGAAGGCTCATATTCCGTAGTGAAAGCAACAAAGCATTATTCTTATCGACTAGCTGATATAAGTGGAAATAAACTCCCCAGACCATTGAATGCAACTAATTTGAAAAAGTTCTATGTATAAACTAAGGTCTGGACATATGAAAAGAGCACGTATTAGTAATGAAAGATCAAGTCGACCTCATAGTCGAATGATCAAATTCACTTATGATTCAATTATTAGTGAAAGATCAAGTCGACCCTGTAGTCACATGATCAAGTTTCACATGATCAAATTTACTTATGATTCAATTATTAATGAAAGACAAGTCGATCTTGTAGTCGCATGATCAAATTTACTTATGATTCAATTATTAATGGAAAATCGATTCGACCCCACAATTATCCAATCAAGCTACATGATTAAGTCGAACCGTCAAGTTATTATTACCAGTAAACTCGACTTAAATATTCAAATTATCTTGGCATACTTAAGTTGACCTCCTAGACGAGGCCAACTAAGATGATGCACATAAAATAAATCTCCTTAAGTAAAGCAAATTCAACTAAAAGCATGCAGTCTTAACATTAAAATTTCATAAAACCATAAACATTGTTCAAATGCCCCTTAGGGCTTTACATTATTCAAAAACAAGAAAATTACATAGTAGAAAAAGACCTCTAGCTGGAGCCAGCGCCTTCTTTTGGTCGAGCAGCAACCTCCACAGCAATCTCGTCAATAGCTTTGTAGAGCTCATCAGTTGTGCTAATACCATCATCCAAGGATGGACCCCCGACCTCTTGATCATGTTCAGATTGAGGTGCTTTTGTAGGTCGAAATGGCCCAGCTTTTTCTTTCAGGAAGACCCGTTGCTCAACAGGGAAGTAATTCACCACATTCACTTTGTTATTCTTGATATCTATGGCGAACTCGCGGAAAAAAGACAACTCTCCGCACTGCAACAACCCTGGGATTTAGAGGAGCTCCACTCTCTTTGATGGGAGTGTTCTCGTCAAAAGCCTTAAGGCATTCATTTTTCATAACATCAAGCTGAGCCTTGTCCTCTGCTCGAAATTCATAGCTAAGGAACTCAAGTTGCTTCACTGTTTTCTCGAACGTTTCCTTGGCGTCATCCATATTGAAGGTCACACTAGCGTCAGTAAATGCCGAGCTGAGCATGAACTATTGCACGGCCTCTATTCGAATATCAGGTATCTCCTTGAAAAACTCGCTCTAACATAGTGCAAGCAACTTTTATATCCTTGAGCTCGATCGGATAAAGAAGCTTCTTGGATCGAATTCAACGACTTCTTCAGTTGCTCTTTTGCCTGACTCCTACCTTGAACAGCAGCCAAAATTTTAGCATCTTTTTCCTCAAGCTACTTGGTCAGCTCAGCAACCCTCGACTCCAAGGAGTCGACCTTGATCTTTGTCAACTCATTTTGCTCCTTCTCAAGTTGCTTGTACTTTTCATCTAGCCTTTGTCGATTTGTTTCCCACAGCTCATAACGATGGTGGAGATTGTATCCCCATTGCCTGACTTGCAAAAATTAAACAAATAATGAGAAGACCAATTTTTCAAAAACTAAGGAGTTCGTTCAATAAGAAACTTCATCATGTTTGTCTGGTAGGCAAAAGCTTTAAGACCATCCAACTGCCATGATTGAACATCTCGACCTGGTCTTTCTAAAAAAAATCGGTTGTAAGAATAGCCAGAGGAGATATTGCAGTCGGACCCGCACCTATCATGGTCACAGTATTCAACACCCCGATCTTTGGGCCAAACCGCAGCTCAGGAAAATAGGTAGGTTGCACAAACGCTCAGGAAAGAACATCTCATAAGCAGCCACATTGGGTTTTGTCACCTTTTTTTTCCCTTGTCAATTGTACTCTTCTTAGCAATGACTTAAGTCTCGACCTCTGTTGCTTTTCCCTTTTGTTGGGGAGTCGGACTACTCGCTGCTTCCGTGTTCTGAACAACTGGCGATGGTCTAGCTTGGGGCACCTGTTCGACCCCAACTGTTGGTGGTGCTGCCCTTCGACGAGTTGCCGCGGCCTTGCGCTACTCCTGAGCTCTCTATTATTTCTATATGGCAAGTTGCCTTGCTCGGTTCATAACTGCTTGACCTGCAACAACCCACATTTCTCGATCAGAAATAAGTCTTAAAGCATAATGATAACAAATCAAATAAGCTAGGTAAGTTTGTTCCACCTAAGCCTGCATTAGCACACAACCTCAACTAGGTGGTCGACAATCCCTCCAGGACCAAGTTCCTCTCCCTTATAAATTTAGAGGCATCCATCTCACCAAATTTGAAGAGATCTCGAATAAAAATATTGTTCCATAATGGGTTCTCATTAGTGTTTTTCTTGACCCTGTCCATCATCTACCCTATGGGAATGTTAAAACTAACCCCACCGGGAGATCGAACATAGAAATATCTTTCCTTCCACTTTTGGCCATGAAGAGGATGGGGTTCTAAAAAATTTTCTATGTGGTCGAGCAGTCAAATAGTAAAATCCTGACTCTCCCGCAAGGCTCGACTTTCGAGATATCATGAGATGAAATAAATTAGTAAAATTAGCCCAGGAAGAGGGCTGGTCATGAATTATCATTAAAATAGTGAAACTATGTAGAAGTCAAAAACAATT
Organism: Jacaranda mimosifolia; assembly: GCA_018894105.1. Lineage (NCBI taxonomy): Eukaryota > Viridiplantae > Streptophyta > Magnoliopsida > Lamiales > Bignoniaceae > Jacaranda > Jacaranda mimosifolia. The sequence goes on from CM032123.1 coordinate 9,303,190, forward strand.
GGGCAGAAGTTGAGTTATGCAGACTCGAAGATCTCTCAGCAGGTCGACTACTAGTTCAACAAGAGGGAACCTAAGACCACATTTCAGGGCATCTTCAAAAACTTTTTTACATCCCTCTGGAGGTGTGTGCATTCTATCCCCTGCCCTAGGTCTAATCAGCTAAACTCATTTGGAATATGGTATTTAGCCCTAATCGACCTCAAGTCATTCGAAGAAAACTTAGACACAATTTCACTATAATGTGCACTAGTAAAAAGCCTACCCCTCGACCTTGGGAGTTGGTCTGTCTCTCCCAATAGCCCAGCCTCCTTTACTGCGGGCTCCGAGGACATAGTCTCATCAACCTCTAACATTTCCTCAACTACGCCTACTTCGGGTTGATCGTTAGGAGAGCTAGACACCCCACTTGATGACTCACTCGAACTGGCCTTACTAGTCGAGGCGTCTAACAATCGTGTCACCTCAGAGTCAAAGCTTGAAGACATACTATAAGAAACTTAAACAAGAGAAGAGGAAGACGTACAAAGAATTCCTATAGAAAACTAAGAATTCACTATAAGAAAATTTGACTTTAGCAACAAAATTCTCTACGACAATGATAAAATGGTCATTGAAGATACACATTGAGTGACCAAAAAATATTTGGTTGCTAAAATTAATTTAGCAAATCATATTGCAACAAATCAATTTTTGGTAGCTAAGAATGGTCGCTATATTTTGGTTAAGTACTAGTGACCAAATTTAGAGTTTTTAGCAATAATTTTTATGGTTGCTATAAACAAATATTAATTGTGACCAATTTAACAACAAAATCTAAATGATTGTTGCAAGTCTTTTGAGTTGATTATTATCAACCAACCAATTTGGTTGCTAAACATATAGCGACCATCTTTATGTGGTTGCTAAAAAATACTTAAACAACTAGCTTTACATTGTCAATAAAAGTTACTCCTAGTGATCTAATGGACTTTGACATTTACAATTTTTTAGAAAAATATTAGAAACTTCTGTTAATTGATTTCGAAAAGCTAAATTGACTTTGAACAAATTTGATTACAAAAGTCAGTTTAAATATGCACAAAAAAAAATTATAAATATTAATTGAGTAAATAAAATACTTTTTATTTTTTTTAAAATATTTAGTGAAATGAAATATTGAACCAAAATGTGCAAAAAATTTATTAAGATGTTGATTGATATTCAGGGTGACTTTTTTGAATGTCAAAATATCTATTTGATAATTAATTCAATTCTATCGAATTAATTCCATTAGGTAAAACATAGAAAATATCATTTCTTTTATATTTATTCAAAATAAAAACAATATCAAAATATGGCAGCATTATATCAAAAACTTAAGAAAGTAGCATCGTTTCTCAATATCCTTCAAAGCCATAAAAAAGACAGTTTCTAAAAATTTCCCTCCAAATTTAATTTCTCTCTCTCTCTCTCTCTCTATATATATATATATTGTCTTTTTATTTTTTTCTTTATTTTTATTCCCATGTTTACTTCACGCATATCAAGCAGTTCCACAAAGTAAATCAAGAAAAGAGCTGGAATCAAAATTTTCTTAATTTAGCAAGGCTATGGATGCCCCTGTTTTGAATATTGATGAATTTGTTCTTTATTGTCATCCGCTAACTAGCTCAATCATTTACAATTTATTCCAATCCCTTCTCACTTATGTTTTGTTTGCTTTCTTGTTCAATAGCTTTTGAAGACTTCCTTTAACCCTTACATCGCCATCTTCGTCATTTTGCAGGTTAGTTCAATTCTAAATCCTTTTTCTTTAATGTTTTCATTTTTTCTGATGGGGTTTTCTTAATTGCTCATTAATTGAATCCATAGACTTGTTTTTATTCTTTTAAAGTACATGCATATGAATTTTAGCTATATAAGAAATTTCGTGAAATTGCAATAGTAGTTTAAGGAGTATTTTTCTTGGGATATATAGGAGGGAAATGGTTAGATGCATTAAAATTTTCCTATTAATTTACATGGGTGTGATCCTAATTCTGTGAATGTTAAAGAAAATGAGTTTTGTCCTTAATTTCTTGGCCATTTGATTGTGCATTGTTCTTATCTACTACTCTATGCATATTGGAATATCTGTCAATTTTTTATGGTGGTAACTATTCTTTCTGCTTCATTAGGTTATATCTAGTCTTGGTGGTCCCAAAAAGAACTAACATATGATGGTCAATGGACAAATGAAGAACAAAAATAGAAAAATTTCATGGTAAGATAACAGGTCTGTATGAGCCAAAATTGAGGTGCTTCCCCTCAATTTCAAAACATGCTAACACATTAATGCATAAGTATATTTGTTTCTAAGGTGGCTGCATTCTATGCCAAATTATGCATGAATATATTTGCTGCTATAGTTGCATTGGCCTCTTGCCAAAGGAATGGTGCTAATTAGATAGTGCATTGTCATAAAAATGAGTAGTTATCTGAAAAGATCCCATATGTTTAGCTTCTAATTTGTATGGATCAATGAGAGACAAGATCCAATGAGATTGCAATTGATTATATATATTATTATTATCTTTTTACTGCTGCAAAGCTCCAGTTATTCACAAAGTAAACGTTATAAATAATATCCATAAGGCTTGGCCAAATATTTCTAATATTTCATCTCTTACTGTTTGTGTATTATGAAGAAAATTAAAGTAGGATATAGATTTTATCCCCTATGAGATCTAATTTTTTATCTTTCTTTATATTAAATATTATTTCAACTATCTTTTTGGACTGATACCCTGTCTGCATGTGATGGGGATGGCCAGAGTAGAGAAAAATTCAGACAACATTTGTATGAATTATATTGCTCTTTGGACTTAGCATTGACAAAGTAGGTATCTGTGGTACTTTTTTCTTTTCTTTTTTCAACTTATCCCTTTTTCACCTTGTTACTATTTTATGTTATAGATATGTTTGGGATGAGACTTCTAATTTTTTTTTTTTTTAAAGATTTTTTGTTTTTGTTGGTTATTCTAGTACTCGAGATGTGAATAGGGATTTGAATAACGGATTAAGGGCTATTGTGCTTTTAAATAGATTTGGGATCTTACTGTAAAACGTCCATAGTTGCCTTTGTTAGATTAAGATTTACATCAGCATTTTCAACTACTCTAATAAAGTTTTGAACTCTTTTGTTTCAATGTAATTTAATTGTTAATATTTTGGTTTTTGGTAAATTCAGAGGTTTGGAGCATTTCAGAGTTAAAATTTTTTAGTATATCTTACATGCTAAAGTAATCCTAATCAAATTTATGTTCTTAGTTTTCTTTATGTTCAATTAGGTGGAGTATGTATGAGATTGTATGGTTATAAATTTAGCACTGGTTATCCTAGGTCTTTTTGAAGCGCTTTCACTTGTTAACTATAATGTCAAAGTTACTGCAATAGAGGCACTCACAGTTCCTTCTGATGTAAACTGTGATACAATAGTGGTAACATACTATCCAACTTTTTAGTGTGTGATAAATGGCCAATGTGGTTTTTTGATGGTTAACAATTCATGAAACTCTGTCAACTTTGTTTTCCTTATATCACCATGATGTTGGATCTATGAGGTGAATATTGACGCCTAGTTGGCTTGACATACAAAATATTGCTCGGGCTTCACTCTATGTGGAAGATGTTCTTTGACCAAGGATCTTCCTTCTGTGATGATGTGTTATTATGGTGTTCCTGAGATCACAAGTTTTGGAATTCATACTTCACTGCTCGTAAACCTATGTTGCTATTGTTAGACTAACTTTGAAATTGGTTACTTTGATGTTCTTCCCTGAATTGTTTGGATTGAATGAACCATGCATGGTGCATCTTCTGATGAATTTAAACAGACATTGTCTTAGTTACAATTTTTTAATATAAAGTTCTACATTTGCAGTTTTATCACTTCTTTTTTTTTTTTTTTCTATTTTGGCTGGAATTTAACATTATGCATGACCTTTAACTGCTGGCTGATCACAATTTGGATCTTATGAAAAAATAGTTGATGTTGGTATTTTGATTATTGACACGCACAGAATAGATAATCTTTCTTTCTCGATTTCTATATTTTAGAACCACTTGAACAAAAAGGTCAGATACCTTTCAAATGTTTTTGTTTTTATTGAAATTTAATGCCTGAATATTTGACTATTTACTTTGCAATTCACTGACATGGTTATTGAATGCACGACATTAACTTATACAAATTGCTAACTGATAAAATGAAAGTGATGCAAAGAAAACATTGACCTCCCTTCTTATGACTTAGCAGTAGCTGTTAGATGCCTCTACATATAAGGGATGGTCAAAATACATAAAACTAATTGGACATATAATCTTGACTCATCACGCTCAGGTTTTATCCCTAGTTTACATAGTCTTTGATAGTAATCTCCTCAAAACCTTTTACATTTTCCCATGATTTAGTGTTACACGCATTAGAAAAATGATTCAAAATGACTACTAAGAAACATAGGAGATTTTGGATTTCTAGTTCTTGAACATACATGTTACTGCAACGTAGGTCATATTTGAGAAGACAAAATCTATTCAAACCTGAAAAAATTTCAAGTTGAAACGTTCAGCATAATGGTATCTTTCCTTGGAACAGTTTTCAGTTGAAGATCTATTTAACCAAGTTTGATCATATGGCTAATTTTATGCAAAAGCAAGAATGTGAATCTTGAAGGAAATACTATAAAGCAATATCTATCTATGACTTTGGTTCAACATCCACACATACAATCTCTCTGTTTGATACTTTAGTAATAGACATAAAATAGATGCAATCTCTTTTTTTATCATCCCTATTGAAGTTTTTACAAATAAATTAACTCTCAATGTTAATTGGTTGACAAATTAAAATATTACATTAGACAGATTATAAAAGTTGACGCATGCCTCATTTTCTAGTATATCAATATATTATAGACACATCTTGAGCATTCTACACGATTGCCTTTGATCCTCTAGATACAAAATAGGTTGACAAAATCTATTCAAACCTAAAAAAATTTCAAGCTGAAACGTTCAGCATAATGGTATCTTTCCTTGGAACAATTTTCAGTTGAAGATCTATTTAACCAGGTTTGATCATATGGCTAATTTTATGTAAAAGCAAGAATATGAATCTTGAAGGAAATACTATAAAGCAATATCTATCTATGCCTTTGGTTCAACACCCGTACATACAATCTCTCTGTTTGACACTTTAGTAATAGACATAAAGTAGATGCAATCTCTTTTTTATCATCCCTATTGAAGTTTTTACAAATCAATTAACTCTCAACCTTAATTGCTTGACAAATTAAAATATTACATTAGACAGATTATAAAAGTTGACGCATCCCTTTTTTCTTTTTCTAGTGTGTCAATATATTATAGACACATCTTGAGCATTCTACATGGTTGTCTTTTAACCTCCAGATACAAAATAGATTGACTAAATTGTTCTCCTCATTCTGTTGAATTTCTACATTGTAGAAGTCAAGATGTCAAGGAGAAATCACAAAATTCATCTCCCCTTAAGTATAGGTAAGTTACTAATACAAATTCATATTGTCCAAGGATTAATTAACTTATTCTTTTTTGATAAAGCAATATCTAGTTAACGATGCAGGACAAGTGGAAAAATTGAAATGTGCAAGATCAGTACAAGCCACATGTAACGAGTGATGCGGGACAAGTGGAAAATATAACATGTGCAAGGTCAGTACATAGAAGTCTTGATGAATGTGATCTAAACTTTTGTACAATGAAACTGACTCGAATCATGCCAAAGGTATTTGAGAATTCAAATAAAAAGGCAACTATCCTTCTTATAAAACTTACTTTTGTCCATGTTAAGATCTCGTACATGGCTCCTATGAATAGTTGAAACTTGATGATATCAAATTCTGCAATATTTTCTTCATATATATGACATAATGTTTTTCTTACTTTCTGCTCAAAATAACAACGAGAGTGGATAAACTTCTCTCGGCAAGTTCAAGCACATGAAATAAACTAATAAGTAATCTACTCGACATATGGTACATTAGACTCAGTTGACATCGATAGCTGTCTCAAAAATAGAGGTATGAAAGGAAAAAATTTACTTAACATACTTTCTTGCCATAGTAAAGTTAAGGAGTATATTGATAATGTTTCAGAACTTTTTGCCTCTTCATTATTTTGATATTTTGGAAAAAACAATTGAGCACATTAGATATCGACATTGCAAAAAATTTCTCTAGCTCATAATTTCTTTGAAGCAAGAATGATCATGTAGGAGTTGAATTTGTCATATAATTGGTCTTTACTTCCATAAGATTTACTTTTGAGGCAAAGATGAAATGCCCAGGGCATGTTGCTATGAAGCACCAGTTTAGGTAGTTTAGGTTGTCTACAATGATCATGCACACTTGTCTTGTCTTATATTATGTAATCATTGTTGATGGTGTAGATTAGTGCATTTAGGAGCATCGAGCTTTCCTTGTGAGTTATTTGATAGATTTGTAGCCGAAGTTTCTATTATTTGATGTTTTGTTGGTTTTTAACTATTGAATTTTAGTGTTTATTATTTCTGATGTAAGATTAGGGCATGTGCTAGAATATGTCCTTATATAAAATGAAGCTAAATATTTAGTGTCAAATTTATTTGTTAACTTAGCAATGTTAAAAACACAGCCACACACATAGGTTTAGGTTTTGCAGTCCTCGACTAGTGCTTGGTGAATGATATGCAAATTGAGATAGTCTAAAGTGTACCTTGGCTACTACTATACTTTTATCAAGCTCATAAGTTTGATTTGTTTTGACAATAATTATAACTAGTAAGATTATTATAAATTGCAGAACTTTGATAGAACTATAAGGTATATAATTGGTATTAATGATTTGATCATGATTTGGATTCATCTTAAGTGACAATTGATCGAAGGCATTTCTAATTCAGAATAAATACTATCATGTTATACAACTCAAAGTTGCATTTAATTTAAAGTTTATTTTAGTTTTAACTTTACATTCATTTTCATACTATCTTGTGTATTTTGAAATTTTTATTTGTGAATCCGAATTTTCAAGCCAATTTTGTAACATAAACTCCATGAAAAACAATGGAATGCATGGCTAAACCAAGCACATATTGCCAGTTTAATTAATCAATAGGCCAAACTAATTATTGTTTCTCTTTCTTTTTATTTTGTGGTCATGTACATGCAAGCTAACTCACATCGTTTATATCACCTTTTGACTATTTCAGGTCAAAAAGAGATTTCAAGAACTATACGAAGAAAAGTGCAAGGAAATTTGAAGAACATTCAATATGATTATCTTTACTTTGAGGTGTATAATAATTCTATATGCCTATCCACTTTTGTTTTCTATAACATATATACAAAATTTTGTACTTGTAAAAATAATGAGATATTGTTATAATTAGTGAAAAATTTTATACTATTTGATTACTAAAATTTACACTTTTGCAACCAACTTCAATTTTTTTTTCTACAACCATTGTTTGGTTTCTTTTGCAAGCTAGTTGAATTTGTTTTTGCATTCATTATTTAGTTACTTAAGTAGATGTAACAATCATTTCAAACTATTTGTATAATCATTATTTGGTTGTCAATAAATACCCATCAGGAACCAATTAAAATTATTTCTACAACTATTATTTGGTTTCTAATATATACATATTAACGACCAATGACTTACTTTTTGGTCACTAAAGCATATAGATTTTAATAAGTTTTGTGATAATATTAAAATTATTTCAACCAATTATTTCGTTGCTAAAAGATTTTTAGTGACAACCCATTATTATTGCAATATGGCCACTAAAAGATGTTAGTTAACGTAATAATTGCAACCATTTAAAAATTATTGGAACCGACGATTTGGTTGCTAAAAAATCAATTTTTACTAACCAAAACGATGTTGTTTCTGTATGGCATAACTATAGCCTCAATGCTAGTGGTTACTGTATGGAGTAACTATAGCCACCATACTAATGTTGCAGCGACCACAAATTATTATATTAGCGAGTAAAAAATTTGTCGCTAATTATTTCATCTTTAACCATCATTATTAGATGGTTGTTAAATATGCATCTTCAGCGTCCAAGTTAATAACTCGTCATTGTGCATTTTTAGTAGCTACTCTGTTGTGACTATTGACGATAAAATTTTATTGGGATAAATTACAATTTAATAGCTCAAATAAATTAGCTAATGAATTGGGTCTCAAATTAAAGCGCATAACAAATTTAGGCTTTATATAATGGGTCAATCCAAAATGAATTTTAAAATTCTTATTTATTTTGGATTAGCTAAGTGGGCCTAACATATTTAAATATGGCCCATCTCAAGTGGTATTCAGGCCCAAGGGAGACTCAAGCTTCAAGTCATTAAACCCTAATTTGTGCCTATAACAAGAGGTACTGGGAAACATACCAGATATGAAGAAATTCACACATCAAGAAATTCAAGCATCAAGCTCTCAAGTCCGAGCACTTGCCATGAAGAAGTGTTGCAACCACAAGGGTTCTACATCTTTTTCAAAAGCATTAAATTCTGAAGACCTTGATATCAAAATAAATACTTGATTTCAACGAAGTTCGTGATTTCATCTACAAATTTAGTAGGGAATTACGCATTTGATTCAAGAATAAGCACCAAGCCCTTGAATCAAATCCAAGGAGAAGAATCAGAGGATTTAGTCTTCCATTATGAAGATATTTTTCAGAGATTGTAACCACTTTTCATTTAAATTAAATATTAAATTTGTCCATATTTTTTCCTGTCTTGTAACTATTTTTGCATACTCAAAATTTGTGTGAACAAATTTCTGGCATGCCCAATTGGATAATCTCTGTCTTTCATCTCTTTATCTTAAATCAAAGTTGCAATCGTCATTTACGAGCTCTCCATGGCACCTAAGAAGAATCAAGTCACTATTTTGAATCAGATAGATGCTATGGATATTGTTGCTACAGCTGATCAATCTTCCACCGGAGGCAAGATAGTTGATACTACTCCATCAAATAGCTCGAACTTAGCAAGTCCTATGGAGATTAACTCCAAATCATCTCCTTTCACTGTACTGCCTACGATGGCGATAGAAACAACTGTAGTGGATAAACAACTTGCCTGAATGTCTAAAGCCATTATTGATCTTCAGAAGATTGTGGAAGATAAAGACCTCCAAATTGCCCAATCAACAAGCAAACTAGAGCACTCAAACATTTAGGAGTCTACCCAAAATCATTCAACCTTAAACCATGGTGAAAGGGAGAAACAAATAGATGAAGAGCTACTCAAGCATGACTCTATGCAAAAATCCAACCACTCTACAACTTCTGTTTCTATGTTATCTATTCAACAATTGCAAGATATGATAACTAACATCATCAGAGCTCAATATGGCGAACCTTCACAAAACTCGCTCATGTACTCAAAACTATACACTAAGTGGATTGATGCTTTAAGGATGCCGATAGGCTACTAGCCACCGAAGCTCTAACAGTTCGATGGAAAAGACAACCTGAAATAATATATTGCCCATTTTATGGAAACATGCAACAATGCAGGAACTGCTGGTGACCTCTTTGTGAAGCAATTTGTGAGATCGCTTGAAAGGAATACCTTTGATTGGTAGTTGACTTGGAGCCCGAATCTATTAACAGTTGGGAGGAAATGGAAAGAGAATTCTTGAACCGTTTCTATAGCACCCATCAAATCGTAAGTATGATCAAACTTACTAGTGCAAAGTAGTGGAAGGATGAGCCAGTCATTAACTACATCAACCATTGGCGTGCACTAAGTTTGAATTGTAAGGATAAGTTGTCAGAAGTTTCTGCAATAGAAATGTGTATCCAAGGGATGTATTAGGGGCTTCTCTATATCCTTCAAGGAATCAAGCCTTGAAATTTTTAAGAATTGGCTACTTGTGCTCATGACATGGAATTGAGCATTGCAAATCATAAAGCTGCTTTTCCAATGAACTACCAAAAGAAAGATAGACAAAACTCGAAGAAGGAAGAGGAGTCCACCAAAGCTGCTATGAAGGAATCAATGGCAATTAAAGCAACTTCTGTTAAAATCTCTACAAGAAGTAGAATTGAAAAGCATGAGGATCAATGTATGCCAATCGAAAGGCATCAACCGACCTTGAAAGAATTACAAGAAAAGGAATATCCATTCCCTACCTCGAACGTCTCGTAAATCTTTGGTGAGTTGTTGGTAAGAAATATGATCTAGTTGCTTGAGCCAAAGCATCCTGATGAAGTTGGGAAGGTAAATGACTAGAAATACTGGAAGTATCATCGAGTTATTAGCCATCCTATAGAAAAATATTTTGTGGTCAAAGAAAGAATTATGACATCGGCAAAAGATGGAAAAATAATCCTTGATACGAAAGATACATTAGATGTAAATGTTGCTAGTGTAGCGGCTATTACAAAAGTTGCTTACAACAAGGAAAATTTTCTTTCCCCATTCTTAGGGGCATCAGACATGTCTTAATTTGGAAGCATTAATCTAGTCTTATTCAAATTAACTGATGAAAAAGAAAAGCTAGATGCAAGTTCTGCTTCTGAAATTGAAGATAATGGTAAGCAGATTCTTATGACGCACCGATAGAGGCAAAGGCAATACATTCACCACCTTTATCCATCACTCTTAAAGAGACAACACCTCACCAAATGCTCTCAACCAAAGTTAATGGGAGATATGAAAGCTCTTCATGTTAAGCTGAGAAAATTGAAAAGAAGTTGTCAGGACCTTATTACTCTAGGAGACTTTTTTCCTATGAGATTTTTTGAGTAGAAGACCAAAACAGCATTTACTACATCTAGTGAAGTGGAGGGCTAATATTCTACTTCTTATTGTGTTGTTATTGCATTTACAGATGTAGATTTATTGCTAGGATCAAAGCCCTACAATGAACTACTTTTTGTTTATGGATTTATGCAAGATCAAAGAGTCAACCGCATGCTTATAGATGGGGGATCAGCAGTTAACATCATACCAAAGTCTACTATGAAACAATTGGGGATCACAGTTGAAGACTTATCTCGTAGTGGCTTGACCATTCAAGGTTTCAGCTAGGGAAGCTGACGAGCTATTGGGATGATCTACTTAGACCTTACTATTGGAAAACTAAAAGCGGATACTCTTTTTCATGTCATTGGCGCAAATATTTCTTATAAGTTGTTGCTAAAAAGACCATGGCTTTACGAAAATAGAGTTGTTCCATCCATCCTTCACCAATATTTCAAGTATTCTAGAAATGGTGAGATAATAAAGGTTAATACTGATAGAAGGCCATTACTGAGGTAGAATTATACTTTGCAGATGCCAAATTATACCTAGACCCGAGCTTAATGCAAGAAACATCGCCATAAAAAAATCTAAGCAATCATTATATCGAGAGAAAACATGTTGAACTTATGACTCTGGAGTCTAATGATGAAAAGTCCAAGAGGTTGGTTGCTGTTGAAACCTTGTCAAGTAAAGTCATTGAATTTGAAGGAGCGCCTTATCTGCCTGTATTTTGGTATACCCTTCGATCACATAAAAAAAAAGCAGATGTCATCTGAAGTATACTTTGCTTCACTGAAAAATAAAAGGGAACAAATAAAGAAAATGGGATCTGATGACTGCCAAGTTCTGAGAAAGAAGTTAATCATGCCTATTGTTGGTTTGAACTCAAATGCCTCAGTTGAAGTTTCCCCTAGTGGAACCGAAAATCAAAAGTTTCACCAGACTTCTGATCTAAAAACCTATAGTCTCTTAACTAAGTCTGAATGTGACTTCTCCAATCCATCTGAGCTAGGGGAGTTGAAACCTAAGTTGACCAGAGAAAAGATCTATGGTCTCAACAAAGCACAACAAAAGTTACAAAGTCAACGATTTCAAGCTGATTAGCCAAGGACTAGGTTAGGATTTGCACCAAGTGAGCCAATCAAGATACGCGTGATGAGAAATAACAAGTGCATCAGTATCCAACATATTGCAGCTGAAAAAGATGGAAATGATGCAAATCAAAAGTCAAGTGATCATAACATCTCTATATTCAATAAACTAAGTGCCCCCATCACCCAACGAATAGGAAACAAGTTTATATCAAAGTGGGATGACTCTTATGTTGTTAAAAAAGCTTACACAAATGGCGCCTATAAGTTGGTTGATAATGATGGACTATGCATTGGCCTCATAAATGGCAAATTCTTGAAGAGCTATTATCCATGAAGAAGTATGCTCCTTGGTGCAAGAGCCTAAACTGCATGTTACTTATGACCCGCATGAGTATAAACTGTGTACGGTACCCACTAATGGTAGTGTATGTGGATAAACTGCTAACCTACTCTACTGAAAGTATTTCTTGTGGCTAAAATGTAGAAATACTTCACCTTATCTAAGGTGGCTAAGCTATGGATACACCTGACCCGCATGAGTATAAACTGTGTACTGCCCCCCTTGAAAAAAAGAAAATCTTTGAACTACGTGATGACTTGATTCCCTTCATAGAGTAACGTAGGCAGCTTGGAATTTATTTTCTAAGTTCAGTCACGTCTTTAAACAAGTTTGGTATGTCTGTAAGTTTGAGCTAGTTCTTCTAATCATTCGATCTGAAAGCATGTGTTTGATCTTTGATTAGCTGGTGTTAATGAGAAAAGTATAGAAAATAGAGCAAAAGAAAGAGGAAGCAAAAGATTGATGAAAAGAAAAGAACTTTTATTGCATATGGAAATAAATATTCTTTTGCATCAATTAAAAAAAAAAGTGCTAAGAAGCTAAAAGCTTAAGCAAAAAAGTCGAAGGCGGCTAAATCATGGCGAGATTCTTAAAGTTATGCCTCTATCCTCTTCAAAGCTTCAATCTCTTTGTCAGTAAAAAATGGAGTGCCCTTAAGCTTCGAGATTTCTTCACTCTTGGTGGCTACTTCTTTCTGAATGGTGGATAAGCTTTCTTCAGCTTTATGGAGTAATAAGCTTAAACATCTTGTTCTGCAAGAAGAAGTGATTTCTCACGAGTCTTTTGCATCTTTCTCTAAATCAAATTCAAGTTGACCTTTATGTAGTTGAAGCAGCCTCAAAGAAAGACCTCAAGTGGCTCCCTGAGATGACGTGTCTTTCATCTTCAATCTTTAAAACTCATGAACAAAATTTAAAGAAAACTTTGGTAATTGGGGTGGCCGTGATAGAGCATCAAATGTCTTCTCAACATCAAATATTTTTGTTAAGCAGAAGTTTCTCTACAATCACACAACAGATACATCGTTGGAATCATTTAGAAGCATATGGTAGGTAGCAAGAAAGCACATGCATCTTTGCAAGAGAGAAGGTTGGTAGGCATCAACACCTCGCAGCTCCTTGGCAGATAAGACAACTTATCATAGAAATCTCCACATATTGGCGATCTTCAAAATTTATGAGGATACCATAAAGAGATTGATACTTCTCCAATGCCAGTGTTCAGTATATTTGTAGAAGGGCACCATAGTTCGAGGAATGCTAAGAGGATATTCTTGTTGCAAACATGCATGAAAAGGCAAGCATGACTAGCTGTGTAGATATAAGACAGATGAAAATTGCATGACAGTCTAGGACGTCCTCTGCCCACTACTAATAGTCAATGTAAAATGATGCTTTGTTGAACTTGGATGATAGAATTCTCCATGAGCCTTTGTTGATGCTAAGGTAGTAGTCCAAAAGTGAAAATTCTGTATGCACATCCAATGCTATGAAGTGATAACTTCAACATCAACACTTTGGAACATGAGCGAATGCCACTACGTTGATCAGTCATCTCCTTAGCTATCTCGTCGAGCTATTTATGGATATGCATGCAGTGGTTTGATTGAGCTTTGGAAGATTGAGCATCTACAGCCAGTGCACAGACCCACAAGCTAGTCCTCAATAGTTCATCTTCATGAATTTTCTGAAATTCCACATAAAGAAAAATGAGCCATGCTTGTATATCAATGATAAAAAAGAATCAGTAACAATATGGGTTTTGCATATTCAGAGTACATAGAATGGGTTCCAACTGTAATGAACTAGTGGAACTACTATTTAGTGTTGAATGATTGCCAAGCCTATAGAAAACTGATAAAAAAAAAAAAGAAAGAAAGAAAAAAAAATGGGAAGACAAAAACAATAAAGGAACAAGGGAAATTTTCAATTCAAGAGAAAAAGGTGTTTTCTCCAAGGGAATTTAGATAGAGATGCCATTTATGTTTGTGAATGATGTCTCTCAAGAGACTAGGAGCATCCAACTTACTCAGCAGAACCCAAATGCTAAAAATTTAAAGAAGCCAGCTCTGTTGCTTTACCCTTGGCCTTGCAAAGAAAACTCGACAGACAACTGATAAAGAATCAACCTCTCTGCTTTGCTCTTCACGCTAAATTTGATAGTTGGGTCTTTGCGGAAATTCTACAAGTAGCTGGTGAGGGACTCGTGGTACAGCAGGTTTATGGTAGTTTGGTCTCTAGTTTTTGCCAATCATCATCACTAGTAGAACGGTACCAAACTATGACAATTGTTAACGACAATTGGTTTTGTGATGAGATAAAAAGAACTGACCTTTGTGGCTCTCTTTTTATACTAACTCATTACTGCTAGTAAATGGTTACAATGGAAAATTTCCAGTCTTCCATTGCTTTGAGAAGGAACAAGAAGAAAAAGAAAAGGAAGAAGAAGTTGGTGCTGTGCTCGCAATCCCAAAAATAAATAAAAAAAAAAGTTATGCAACATTATGCTCTAATAGAAAAAGAATTTTTTCCAACTCTACATGTTTTGTAGGAAAGGAAAATTGTGATAAGATTCTATGATTGATTAGTTGCATCAAATTTTGTTGCCTAAAGAAAACGAATTACCAAATGAAGATGATTTCCTTCCATAATAAAATCGTTCAGTAATTTGGCATGCCAAAAAAAAAGAAAGAAAGAAAATTTGTTGTCTCTCAGGAAAGGGAAACAGAAGAATGCATATGCCAATGTAGGAATGGGGCTTGCTAATTGTTTGCCATATGATTTTCCCACGTGGGCCTATGTGTTTTGTTATCAAATGAAAAATGGAAAGTTACAGCCGGTGTTAAGTGTATGTGTTTCTTGCTGCCTATATCTACAATCATCCAAATTTTGATTATCAAATTGCAATTGGGCCAGACATTTGAAACAAAAAGAAAAAAAAATGAAAAAAAAGAGAGGCATGAAACTAGAGAAGTGCTTTGCTGCATGTCTTTGTTGCTGTGAAGATAACTTGCTGCATCACCAAAGGAAAGCGAATACTTTAGTTTAAAGCATGGAATGAATGTGGGCCAGAGTTTTAAAGAAAAAAAAAAGACAGCTGAGTTGTTAATGCATTGATACGGCTTCGGGTGCTTGGCAAAATTGATTCTTTTGGAAAGCATATTTGGTCTCAAAAATGAATGTGGGCCCATGCTTACATTGGAAAAAGAAAACAGGCCTTTTTATCTTGCAAGAAAAAGAAATGCATGGAATAGCAAGTTTAAGAAAATGTCAGCTTGTTCACATAAGCTTCCTAAACTCAAATTTCATCTCAATCCCTTTTAGTGGATATATTGTTAATTTTATGGGCTATTCAAATTATGCCCATAGAATTTATATAATGAAATACTTCAAATCTCGCCTCTCATTCGTAGTTGGCATGCTGTTCACAGAGTCTTGAAGTGGGGGCATCTGTTGACGATAAATTTTATTAGGATAAATTACAATTTGATAGCCCAAATAAATTGGCTAATGAATTGGGTCCCAAATTGAAGCCCATAACAAATTTGGGTTTAACATAATGGGTCATTCCAAAATGAATTTTAAAATCTTATTTATTTTGGATTAGCTAAGTAGGCCTAACATATTTAAATATAGCCCATCTCAAGTGGTATCTAGGCCTAAGGGGAGACTCAAGCTTCAACTCAACAAACCCTAATTTGTGCCTATAAAAAGGGGTGCTGGGAAACATACCAGACATGAAGAAATTCACACATCAAGAAATTCAAGCATTAAGCTCTCAAATCCGAGCTCTTGCCATGAAGAAGTGCTACAACCACAAGGGTTCTACATCTTCTTCAAAAGCATTAAATTCTAAAGACCTTGATATTAAAACAAATCCTTGATTTCAAGGAATTTTGTGATTTCATCTGCAAATTACGCATCCAATTCAAGAACAAGCATCAAGCCTTTGAATCAAATCCAAGGAGAAGAATAAGAGGATTTAGTCTTCCATTACGAAGATATTTTTCAGAGATTGTAACTACTTTTCATTTAAATTAAATATTCAATTTGTCCATATTTTTTCTTGTCTTGTAACTCTTTTTGCAGACTCGAAATTTGTGTGAACAGTGACCACTTGTGACCAACATTATTTTGGTCACTATAGGTTTTAACAACCATTTTCTTGCTTTTAACGACCATAAAAAATGATTACTAAAACTAATTTTTCTTGTAGTGATTAAAGACTGCTCAAAACTCGACCAGAAATGCCTAGAGCTCGACCTCGGTTCGATACGATAAACATAGTAAATGGGAAGTGAAAATGACTATTTATGGGTAGGGCCTAGAATGTCAATCGATTAAATTGACCGGCAACCAGTTAATTAATATGTAACTGTCGGTCAACTGTGCACAAATACCAGCGTAACCGCCAAAAATGGTTCCCATCTTCAAAACCCTGGTCAAGATTCAAATTTTTTTCGTGCCCCCAGAATTCTCGTTGAGTTACAAAAACAAAAGTTTTGGTCGATATCGCTGCAAATCAAAAGATTACTCCTTACTCCGACCTCCTTATGGTCGGACTACAGAGTGAGGGGGACTCATGATATGGGTAAAGCCCAATAAGGGTCCAGGCCCATAGACATTAACATTTCAGAAAGCACAAATCAACATATAAGGTCAAGTTTTCTCTCGGTCTAGAGAGGTCAAAACTGGCAGACAATACGATAACAACTTGGCCATAGAAGCATTAATGGCAGCGCCTGCCACACATCACCCTACATTAAATAGCATTAACGGCATATCAGCTCCGCATTAATGACAGTAACGACTCCATCTCCGGCCAGCCGGTCATTAGCAAAGGCTCTTGACTAAGTTGAAACGACCTAAGCTACCTCTACTCATGGAAAAGAAGGTTTAGAGTGTATCAGGGAGAAACCCATCTTTTTACCCCTCGCCAAACACAATAAATACCCCATCTTTCAATGACAAAGGTACACTTTTACACATTTTCTAAGCCGTTACTGTGCCAAATTACCTTTAGGTCGAAAACTGACTTAAGCATCAGAAGGTCTTAACTGTGGACCCTCTTGGCTAGTCTAACGTTTGTTCATTAGTTGCAGGATTCAACCCACGTCACCCAACTCTATCTTTCTAGTTGATTTATATCCTCAGGTCAAAACTGAAAAGCCCAACTCACTGAAATTGACATCACCAATTGCTATTATGATATGTTTTGTTATGTCACATCTTGGTTATTTCATGTCTTGTTTCATTTGGATTCCTATTCCGTCAATACACTATTATCGCTTTCTGACATCTTGGTTGTTTTGTTAATTGTTTTGAAGTTGCTTTTGTTACTATGTAATGTCTTGTTGGGTACGCTCGTTTTCATAAGTACAATTTATTCGAGCCTCTATTCTGTTAAAGAGTCATTTTACAACTTCTGATTATCTCGGTTCTTACTTTTACTTTACATGATTATTTATCTGTCATACTAGAATTCTTTTGCTATTTCCCCTTGGCCTTATGTATTTGTTAATAGTTACCTCCCTCCCCCCTCACTAAATCCTTCGGACTTATGCCTCTTTCGTGTTCTTGGTTCTTTTTCCTAGCTAGGTTGTGACAGGTAACAGGTGGGACATCACAGGCTGCATCAGTGTATATAGTTTGTTAATGGCATTCGGATATGTAGGATCAAGACTTGTCATGTTGCCTCAAGGATGTTAAGTTTAGATTCAATCACTTGATGTGAGTGTTATGCAAATGTATGCTTATAATTTTGAAATTCGTGTTAATGAGGAATATTACAATAGGATATGATAGAGAATTGGCAGAAAATATTTTTAGGTTTTCATGAACTATTTAAATTGAATATTTTGGAGGTGCGTGTTTTGTTATGAATGATTAAATTTAGATAAGAATAGCACCTTGGCCTGAAGCAGGCACCTTTTGGGCGGGGCGCTAAAATAATAGATCGGGTCGTCCTAACTTAACCAAAATGTAATTTCTTTTTATCCTAACCTTAAGTTTCTCCTTTTGATTCGGCAATTCCAACTTCATCTATATAAAGGGAGATAATGAGAGTGAGTACAAATGACTCAGCAAGGGCTAAAAATCAGAGAAGATAACCTGTATAAGAATTATTTTGTAGTGAAAGATAGTAGAGTGAGAAAAGTATAATGAATAAATTAAGAGTATGTTAGATGACACTTTGCAAAATAAAATAATTTTACAATTATATAAAAATAAATGCTTTACAAATTATTCTATTATGATCATATGAAGTTGCATCATGAGAGAATAGAAATTTTTTATTTTAGCGGTAAGGCTTACCAATCAAAGAGATCATAAGAAAATTTAACTCAGATATATTATATATGGTTCATCACATTTTCCACCGTCAATTAAAAATTTGATATTTCATATTCTCCAACCAGCATATATCTAGTGGATTGCATCATCAAGATACATATTTCCACCGGATTTATAGGGATTTGCATATAATTTTTCTGTTTTCCTCTTAATTTTTTAAGAGACGTAGGGTATTAGATTAAAATCATGTATCGGACTGTAGCCAAGCTCCCTCATCTGCTTTTCTATTTTCTGCCCTTGTTTCATACCTCCAAGCAAGCAACAAAAGCCGGCCGATCCTGACTCAGAATAATTCCAAGAAACCGTAAGGCCCTGGAATTTTTTCTGCTTTAATCCCTCATTTTCTTGGATCAGTTTTGGATTCTGGTACTCCACACCCTGCAGGCTATGACAGCCGCCGACGCATATCATCTGTCTATTCGGACCATCCAAGACAGCCGCGTCATGAAAATGAGGTACGAGAAAAGCAGAAATCAACAGATATACGGCATAGTTTAATGACATACATTAAAATAAGTGTTCTCGAACTAGTTCTGTCTTCTTCACAAATTTATAGTACAATGATAGAAAATTAGAGAACTAAAATGCACACCAGATAGGGTTTTTTGAAGAGTTTGAGTTTGGAGTTCTGGAGTTCTGGAATGAGTTTTTCAAACTCTAATTTAACTACATAGACGAGAGCACAACTGACTGAAGAACACAAGGCCCCTCCATATATAATGATCATTTTCTGATAATGTCAATGGGAGTTTGAGCCTTCATTTGTTCCTCAATATCTATAGGCGAGGTCTATCTTTGATCACATACTCCAACGCTCGGCTGAAGGTAAAATCATCACGGAGCTCCGGCTCAAGCCCGGCAAGCCTTCTAGAGGTACGACACTCAGTGATTCCTGGAGCTGCATGTTTATGGAAACTAATATTAGCATCCTTTCTTTTTTCATTAGCTGATGAAATTAATGTTATGTTTGGGAATTAACTTACTTTGAGCAGAAATTTTGACCAAAGCGGCCGCGCCCTCTGCCTCTTTTTCTTTCTCAGCAGAAAGATCGAGAAGTGCACTGGCGCATTCTATCTCTGTATTGTCCTCTACTTTCTTTTGTTTCTTCTGAGGTGTGGGGCCCTGACAAGATGCAGCTATTCAAACAAAGTTGATGTGCACAAAAGTACTGAACCAAAGCCAATCCCAATAAATAATTCATGAATGTAAGATCATTTATGGGGGGGGGGGGGGGGGGGGGGGCGCCAAAGACATTTGATGCCACAGCTTGATATATCTACTGTGTATTTATATAGCATAATAATGAAGATGGTAATAAGAATGAGTATATCAGTACATGTGGTAGAGTCCATCTCTTTATCTTGCGGCCAGCAATTAAATAATCTGATGCATTGAAATCCTGTAGAAGAAACCCATGCAAGTTATCAATAGATAATGAACTTTATATTTGGAACAAATAATAGGAGAAGTCTACCTCAACATTCATCAATAAGACTTCCTCCTTTATTCCCTCAGTTCTATTCTAGTTAGTTTCTGGCAATTAATATTTTTCAATATCTAAATTTTCAATTTCTTTTTCCGTCTATGTACCCTGCAGATTGACACAAAGATCTGACCAGACAACATATATAATTGTTGAAGAGTAACATAAAATTCTTAACTTATATCAGTTTTCAGTCCCTAACCAAAAATCAAAGGAAAACAGTAACGAGTTTTCAATTGAAAAAGTAGCACAGAAGGGCATATTGCTCCAATAGAAGAGTTATTTGAGAATATTTATATCTAGGACATAGTTATATGTGATGGGGACTAGGTTAATACCGTTTAGATTTAGGCAGTGAAAAACTTCCCTAGTTAAAACTTAATATTCATAGAACACAATCTTGGAACAATTTTTTATTGTAGTACAATTAGATAGAAGAAAAATAGGAAGAGAACTTCAGTAAAACTCACGGGAGCATATATGGATAGTCCTCTTTTCTTTGCATCGGCGATATTCCGCATCAAATCTGCTTTGGTGTAGAACTTTTGATTCAAGATATTTGTGTAGTACTGCATAATGAAAAGTAGATCAGTGCAGTTTGGATCTCCATCAAATGAATATTTCAATTTCACAATCACATTAATTTCCAAAAATACTTCTAGTAGCAATTTTGTTCCTCTTTGTTTTCACAAATGATACATTTTTGTAAGCAATTTTTTTGGGTATCTAATAATAATTTCAACATGAGTCAAAGTCATAAAATCCTAGAAAATGAAATACTGAGAATAGAAAATGATCTCCAGATCAATAGATAGACCGAGTCTTCATAAGGAAGGTAATATTTAAGACCACTCCATGAAGCAATGAACATGAGAGAAAAACACAGACAAAAAATAAAAGGAGAAAGAAATTAAATGTATTTCTCCCTGTAAACTATTGATCAATGTCACCACCTTCCTTGTATTCTCATGTTTTATTTTTAAATCCTAATGTAATGCTACATTTTTTACTGATTCCTAATATATCTATATGTTTCAATAGTTTTGGAAAAGGGGCGAAAGTATTTTTATATACTACTGCAAGAATTTTCAGTCCACAAATATCCAATCAATATTAGACATAGACCCTGATCATCTAATAATAACAAAATGAGGATGAGCGTTATAAAAGATTAATTGGTGAGTTGGAGATTCAAGAGATACAAATTCATTAATTTGAAGCTAGTGTGTTCTCCTGTAGCTGAAACCTCCGAAACCCCAAGAATCTAAGTCAGGGAAGTCAAGAATTTGGTGTTAGAAGCATAAGCTGCTGTTACTGGTGACAAATGAAGTGCGCAAAAAGAGGGAACTATATATATCTTAAAACATTTTCTTGATGTAGCAGCTGTTTCCATGGAAGCTGTTGATATCTATGATAGCTGTTGCAACCATCAATGTGTTTCAGTTACTGTAATAGTATAAAAATAGCACAGGTAAATATATTGATCTTGTCTATCATAAGAATCCTATAGATTTATAAGAGTGAAATCATTGTCACTGCAAGAGAAAAGAAGGGAAGAAAAATAAATAAATAAAAGGGAGGAAAACCATGCTGCTGGAGAATGAAGCCAACATGAAAGAGAAGGAAATAAACTAGGTTAATGTGATAAAGTAATCCTCATACCTAACAAGTTGAGAGATCCAACTTAGGAAGCCCTTCTCAATAAATGCATGTCACTATTGAATGGAAATATCAAAATGTTCATAACAACAAAGTAAGTAAATCCAATTGAAAAAGCACTTCTTGATTAAGACCGTTGCTATCAAATAACGATTTAACTGTAATTGTCAAATCACAACGTATAAATATGCCACGTGTTTTAAAGTGCAAAACATTAGATTTTACTATGTTTGACACGTGGTAAAATATAAAACGACATAATTAAGATAGTTCTAGTTGATGAAAATACAGTCAATCTGTACAATTTAGATATAAAAAATTCCTTTTTTTTGTCGTATATACGAATCTTTTGACATTATCGTATGACCAAGGTTATAAAAATCAGCCAATCCAAGGAGTTTTCTGCAATTCCCGCGCTATAAATAATACAAAATTTTCCGACCTATGAATAATGCAAAACTAAAGAGAGGAAAGATGGTTCTTCTTCTTCTTCTTTCTCTTTCTCCTTCCACCACTCCCGTCCTCTCTCAAATTTAATTCAGACTAAAGTTAGGGTTCTTGTATTTTACGATCTCTCATCAATCCCCTCTCTCCTCTCTCTTTCTCTCTTAAATTTAATATAATTAAATTAGCGTTAGTCTCTTTGACACAAATAGATATGATATCTCATCAATCCCTCTCTCTCTCTCTCTGAAATTTAATATTAGATTAAATTTAGGGTTTTTCTCTTTTACACAAACAGATTTGATCTCTCATCAATCCATTACAAATCTAACTGGCAGTAGCATTCGATGAGTCAGATAGATCACTCATCTGTATACCTCTAACTAGGTTTTTATATCCAAAATTAAGTACATTGAACACTGATTGAAAGGGGAAAAAAAAAAAAGGTAAAGAAAGACATCAGATCTGATCTCTAGAATTAATCAGAGAAGATAAACAACAAGACAACTGAAATGGACTCACGGGCTACTCCCACACTCAGAAGAAACACTAAATATAATTCACAAAATGAAAAAACATGTAGTTCCCGTGGCAGCTAGAACCCATGGGTAAAAATCTGCCTAAGATCAAACAAATCTGCACAAAAACCCTCAAACACCAAAACGAAGCAAATGCATGCACAAATCTCTAAACAAAAAACACAGACCTGAATTGGGGTTCCATTTCTCTTATACCCTTTGACAAGTTCCCATCCTTCTGGGACGTCGTTGGGGTCGAGCTCATTGGAGCCAGCCGGGTGGATAGCAGCAGGAGGAAGAGAAGCCATGGGTGGGGATAGGGTTGGATTGGGTTTGGGTGTGGGGGTGGAGAAATGAAAATGTGGGCTCTCTAGCTAGCTTGTGGGGCAGCCTTTGTAGATAGAGTTTAGGGCTATGCTTTGGTGCGAAAAAGGGCAGGTTTTCAGGTGTTGACGCAAGAGTGAAATGCATTGTGGCCTCGAGGGATTGCTGCAATGTGGTGCTCAAACAACGGCTTTGATGATCAAAGAAGAAGACAGAATAAAGCAATCACTTTTGGAAAGGAAATCTGATGAAATTAAAGACTGAGCCAACCCCTCACCCAACCACTCCTCCCCATGGCTGCCAAATGCTGATGATGAAACGAGAGAAGTGTACAAATTTTTTGAGCGAAAGAATCAATTTTTGAGTTCTTCGACGAGGCAAATAAGGCCTGCCTGCGGAGAATAAGGTTTTCCGCAATGGTTGTGTGTTGAAGTGCATGTAACCACCGAAGAAAGGACAACCGAAGCTAAATGGACCAGCTAAGAATTCACCAAAATATCGTTGGGAACTCATAAAGGTGGCAATAAAAATTTTGGAATTGATTTGTTGAACTTGTATTTTTAAGTCTATTTGGTTTTGAGGTTTTTTTTTTAATTAACATAATGATTTGTGAATTTTATTGTTAAATTATTTTAATATAATTATTAGCCTCATTCTAATTAATTCTTTTATCAATATTATTATATAAATTTAAATATAATTTAAATTTGCTAAGGTGTGTATTAATTATTATAGTATAGGACTATTATGTTGTATTGGCATAATTGTTATTGTTAATAAAATAATTTTTAATTATGTTTGTTCTTATTTTTAATTGTATATAGCATACTTTTTGACAGATATACATTAATAAAAAATGTGATATTAATGACAGAAGAATAAGTGACAATCTACAAATGGTCATTGATGATATATTTTAAGTAATTATAATAACTCTATTGTGTCAAAAATAATACATTTTAAGTAAAAATAATTTTCTTTTGTCACAACATGACTTAAAGTGCTAAAATTAGTATTTTAACTTTTCACTATTAGCAATAATTAGTTACATATGCATAATAATAATAATAAAAATTTTGTCACAAGTTAATCATATATATATAGTGCAGTGAATATTGTTACAAATCTAATAATAAAATTTTAATTGTTATTATAAATATGTTACAAATTGTCAACAGTAACAACTTAAACCTAGATCTTATCACTCTTAATTTGTAGAATTATTATTATGACAAGATAAAATTGTTTATGACTTAATATAATTAGTGACAACTCTTAAATTATCACCTACTATTCTATTACTAATTTTTCTTTTTTGTATAGTGGGCTACTTAATATTTTAACACTATTTATATATATATATATATATATGATGATGATGATGATATTTGAACACCTAGTCATGTGCATATGTGTATGACAATAAGATGTGTGTATGCCGTAGTAAGAAAAAGGCAAATACAAAGATTAGTTATTACACCACATGTCTTGATTTCAATTAGATAAAAATTCAAGATCAATAATGTCTTAATTCAATGAAGAGTTCTAATTATGTAAGTCATACAACTGATTTTTAGGGACAATTTTGATACAAGTTAGAAGGTACTTTTATTGTATTTTTCTGCGGAGCTCAGTAGAATAACACACTTTAATCAAATTAATCCTCCATATATTCCAAAACAATGAGGCAATTATGCTCTTAAGTCTAATTTTAGATGAGATAAAATGTATAATTTTTTTATATTTTTATCATTAACGAAATAATGTTTGAAAATTACTGGTTGTCACATCATTAATTTAAGAAAATAGTACATTTCGTGTCATATCCTAATTTGATTAATTTGGTCTCTTCTGATACAATGGCAACAGATCTTAGTCCCTAAATTCAAAATTCAATCAACTTTCTCTAAAATCTATAGCAGTAGTAAACCCCCTTCCTCCAATCCTTATTTCTCAAGCTATCCCATCATAATCTGAATTCTAAAATCTATGTATAAATCTATTTATTCCAAAACCTTAAATCATGGGTTGAACATCATGTGATCTACATAATCCACAAAAGTTAAACTGGTATGGATAGGCAAAAGGTTGAGAGTAAACAACTCAACAATTTCCCCCCATCTCTCTGGTTATATCTATAGTATTATACATAAGAATGAGGTGTTTGGCTAAAATTTATTTAATTTTAACTCAATTTTACCCATATTTATCAAAAAGAGTCTAGGGTACATTCGGAAACTAATATAAAATATAGCTTATATTTGAATTTAAATTCATAGTATACAGTATATAGGATGGGGGTGTTTGGCTAAAATTCAATTAATGTAAACTCAATTCTCAATTTTTAAAACTTTGAATTTTTAACTAAATTAAAAAAAAAAAAAAATTGGTGACTGATTACTACTTCGTATTAGTTAGACAATTATTTGATCCGTTTAAAACATCCTATATTTTTGAATTTGTTTTTTTTAATTGAATCAGATCATACTTTACGACCATATTTGTGAGGTTGATGGAATATATATTGTGGAAATAATTATAGATCTTCAGCAACAATCCGATTGTTGGACAAGACCATGAGACAATCCAAGATTTTACATAACCAATTTAATATTATGGAAAAATTGTAAAAATAGGATCATAAATAAATTTATTTGGTGAAAGATGATTAGAATTAAAGTCGTGGCAAAACTAGGACTATAATTGTAAAAAGATTAACAAAAAAAGGAAAAAGAAAAGAACAAGACTTGCCAGAAAGCACAGGTAGTGCCGAAAAATACTTGCATGGTGCTAACTAGTTAAACTATGTGCCAAGTGTATTTTGATAAAGAAGAAATAGTAAAAATAAATAAATAAATAAATAAATAAGGAAGGTCATTTTGCAAAAGAGGACTAGAATTAAGAAGTAGCAAAAAAGATAACCAAACTTAAGGAACAACACAAAACTGAAATAAGGAGTAATATCGTTAATTTCAAACCGATGCAAACTTGTCAGTTTTCATCCAATTTTGCATCATTATTCATTTTTGGATGAACCAATCGAATTTTGTAGCATTTCAGTGTTGTAAAAGTTAATTCAATTTTGTATCAATAGTCGTTTCAAAAGAATCAAACGAATTTCATAGCATTCCAATGTCATTAATTTTTGCTCGACTTTTTGTTGCTCAATATTTCATTTTTAGGTTTTTTTTAATGCTCCTTAATGCTCTGCTTCTTAAGATCGATTATCTTTTTTGTTGCTCCTTAGTTTCAGTCCTCTTTTGCAAAAGGACCTTATTTATGATTTTATGTTGCAAATTTTCCTTTATCAAAATAAACATGGCACATGACGGGGCACAGAGTTATAACTAAGCGCCACGCAAGCATATTTTAGCCATGGTAGTACTTTCCAGTGAGCCTTGCTCCTTTTTTTTGCTTTGATTTTTTTATAGTTATGGTCTTAATTTTGCCACGGCTTTAATACCAATCATCTTTCGCAAAATTACTTTATTTGTGGTCCTATGTATTTCTTTTAATACTACGGATACCACAAAGCAATAAGCTACCATTAGGCCATTTATTTATTTATTTATTTTTTGTTCACTTTATTTGATATATGGCTAAATGATTATGTTGAAGGATAAAGAAAATTGAGTTGATTATTTTAGAAAGATAGCTTAAGATATACAAAGTTTAAGATATATTCAAGAATAAGGCTAGTGTTGATAATTCAATTAGCATCCACGGGATAGAATTGTCTTCTCAATAAAATATAAAAGAAGTTTAATAGTTCTAATTATTATATCATAACTCTGAGCTGTATTCTTTGTCCAATATATATAAGATTCAATACCAAATTATCTTTATGTTGTGGACCCCATCACTGCAAAAGAACCCTTGATTAACCCAACTATTATTATCTATATTTATACTATATAAAAAATAAATTCTTTTTATACACTTAAAGTGGTGGTTACCCCATATAACACCAAACTACCAATTATACCCTTGTTTTTTAAATTTCAAAAATGTGTTACTCACTCGGTATGAATTGAAAAAACACAAGCAGTATATATGATCAAAATATAATAAAAAAAAATTTATGAAGTATTTAGGCAATTTTATCCCACATTTCTTAATTTTTGACTCAAGAATTATTTTTCATATATGGATTCATATTGATTGATAATTAATACTACATGTTATTTAGTATGATCATTGTTAAGTATATAGTATTATTGTCATGTGATGCTCTCATACTGCCAAAAAACTACCTCATGTTGTGCAACCGTATCAAAGATGTTTCTACAAACATTCTTATTCCACCATTTAAGGTGTGATTTCAAACAACAAAGTTTTTGCTTTTCCTTATTTGATGTACTGTATCAAAACTTACCAATTAGTTTTGATCGTATTTAGAAAAAAAAAAAAACCATGTTGTTTGCTCCACGTATTATGGTAAGAAACACTGGCAGAGCTCATGATTTTGAAGTCATTTGATTAATCAGAAGGGACAATGATATGAGTAATTCAGGTAGATTGAGTGGGTTCGATTCAACTTGTACCATCTCGATCGGGAGGTGTTTGTTCCAGGTTGAAGTGCTACCTTTGGCAATCATCACCAGCGATGGCCCGAAATAGAAAACTAAAGCAACCAATATCTTCCTTACCACCTTAGGAACCTATTAATACTACATGCAACCTGAAACCACAAGTGGGCTATCGAAAAACTGAAACCCAAAATCGAGTCTGGCAGCGAGTGGCGAACACGGTGGAGCAGCGGTGGAAGCTTGGGTTTGGGCGGTATTTTTTGTAGGGTTTAGCTCAAGGAATAGTTTGGTGTACTTGGTTCTCAGTTCTCAGTTTGGACTTCCGACGATGGCAGAATTGAAGAAAAAAGTGATGGCGGATGTGGTGGAGCTGGAGCTTTAAGGCTTCAATTGACGATCCTCTCGGTGGCAAAGCTTAAAATTGATTTGGGTGTTGGCTCGGTAGTGTTGAGACCCTTCTATTGGTGGTGGTGGTGTACCACTTCGGCGGCGGCGGTCGGCAGCAGCGGCAGTGGCACGGCAGCGATTCTAAGGCAGCTTACTCACCTCATTGCGGTGATCGTGCATGAGGAATTGGTTTGTAACGATCGTGTCCCAATATCAAGATTTGGTATATATGAGTTGGAATTGGGAATTGATATATCAATGTTGTTTTAAGATTTTCTTCATACCCAACTCTTATATTTGTAGTACATATGGAAGACTGTGATATAGAATCAGGATATGAGACATTCATGTATATTTATATAAGCTTAGTAGACCTGGATTTATTATATTATATGATAATCTTGGTTTAAAAAGTTAATTGTATGATAAAAACCCTAATTTTGTATAATTGACCTCTAAGTGACAAAATTGGGATAGATAATAATAGTTGGATCGGTATAATCAACTTCGTGTAACGTTGTAAGGATAATTATATAATTCAAGAACCCAATTTTATTCCTTTATTGGAGTAAATATGAATCTCGTGAATATTCTGGTATTATCAGCACCATTAGTATATTACCATTAAATGATATCGAAACTAAGCCCTAAAATACAGTATTAGTGGTATAGCGACCGATGATAGAGTTCCATCCATTAAATTATGGTTATATGGTCAAAACGAGTGTTTTGACAATAAGCTCATTCTTTTGATCAGGTGACGAGGAGCAGGATCTTGCAGATCAATAACTCAGGATACTAATTCTGTGTCTGTTAAGTTGAGAGTCTAACCCATCTGTTATTTGTTTTGTATACCTTGTGAGGGTCTAACCTATATGTTCTTTTGGAAAGTGATTGTTCTTTGATACCCTATGAGGGTCTAACCTATCAAAATCTCTTAATTGTTTGAATTCCTGGAATGTCTGAATTCTTTGATTGTTTATCTGTTATTTGTTCTATATACCCTGTGAAGGTTTGTTTACCCTTTTGTTTTATGGGAGGTGAACGTTCCATGATTTGCTGGAATTTCTTTGATCAACTAAATTCCTTGATTTTACTTCTGTTAAAATTAATTGTATCCGTTCTGGCGCCAAGAACTTTCATTGTCTTATCTATTATTGTCCAGTACAACTCATGGCCTTGTCGGCATAACTAATTTCATTCTGCATATCATTTGATTTGCCTTGTTGGCATATTTGAATGGTTCTATATATCGTTAGTTTAGCCTTGTCGGCATATTTTAATCGTTTTGTATATTATCAGTTTGGCCATGTTGGCGTATTTGAATTGCTCCGTATATCGTTGTTTGGCCTTGTCAGCAAATTGTTTGTTGGTTATAACGATATTTACACATATACAGGAAATCTGTATGGGCTGAGTGCAAATCCCAACAGAATGCTTGGATATTTCGATTTGCTTGGGCGTCTGTGATGCGCTGAGCATTATACTTGGGCATCAATGATGTACTAAACGTTATGCTTGGACATATGTTATCTGCCAAGCTGTCATCCTTGGGTGATATATTACAGAGGAACAAGGAGAATCAGATATGCATGTTGGGTTTAATGAATTGCATCTTATGCTTGGGTTTGCTTTACTCCATTTGTACTCTATTCATGGGGCAATAAGGACAGAGAGATTTCCATTTGTTGAAATTGATAATGTTTATGTTTTGGCATATTTGTGTTTGTTGTTGTAATATTGTGCCAGCTGATAATATGTTGAATTACTGATTCTTCGACATATCCTTTTGTCTGATTATTACGCTTCCCATCATTAAGCCTTTTGGACTTACCTTTTCTGTTACCTTTCATTTCTTCCCAGACAAGGTTAAATGAAGAACAAGGGCTTATAGCTTGGCTTGAAGGATCTGTTTGAAATAGATTAGGTATTTTGCATGTATATACTAACTTCACCTAATTGGAGTCAAGGTTTTTGAGATTGTTGATGTTTGAAGGTTATTTGGGAAACTTGTGTCATGTATATATAGTACTCTTGTAGTATCTTGTTTAAAGTTAAAGTTTGTTGTTATCTATGAGACTTGTTGAAATTTTTATGGGCCTATCTGTTATTTTGTATGATATGATTTAAGTCTGAATTGGTGGCATATTAGCTTAGGGGTTTTCCTGAGTGGGTCACCACAGAGATGGTATCAGAGCCTAGGTTTGTCAATGACCTAGGTATTGAATATCATTGGGACTTATAACTAACCTTCTATTTGGGTTAGTTAGGATATGAACTTTTAGCTATCATGTTTGATATTAGAAGGTAAGAGATTATACCTGGGATGGCCAACCACACTGTAATATTCACTTCCGAAAATCAAGCACTAAACTCTAGATTGAGATTGAACTCTGGATATTCTATGTATATTGGAAAGTTTCCATGTGATTCAGGGAATTAAAGATGAATCTGATTAGTTTGATATTAATGAAATAAGTTTATATATTGCAGGATGACTGACAAACATAGAAAGGGAAAAAAACTTATGGAGAAGAGAGCGTGAAGTCTTTAAAAGAAAGGATTAAAGTTTTAAAGGAGGCAAAGGCAAGTTTTCTAAGGTTGTGCTAACGACATGAAGGAAAACTCTATGACATGCATGAGGCTCTAAGGGACAGACAATTAGAATCATGCCATTTAAAATCAATTCTGGAGGCTAGGAGTTACATAGTAGAGAAACTGATGGAGGATATAGAGAGAGAAGGTGACCATGTAAGGATTGTTGAGAGACAGGTGGAAGGACTCCGTATAGTATGGGCACAAATAGAAGAGATTTTTAGGACTTTACAGATAGACCACTAGAAAATAGTTGACATGACCCATATGATTATGAATGAAGTCAGGATGATGATGGCACATTATGGTAGTGCCACAGATCAGATTATTGGGGTAGGAGTGGGGATTGACATAGAGGCCGGACCATTCAAGGTTCGCCCCTACCCTAAGCTAGGGCAGGGACAAGGTGTTTGGATTGAGGAGATACCTGATAGAAACCCTGTAGGATTACCTATAGAGGCCCCTGAGAAGGATCCCGATGAGGATTTTGAGTCTGATTCTGAGGAGGACCCTAATGAGGATCTCTTGTAGGAATTTCTAGTTGAGGTACCACCAAAAGTCAATATAGAGAGAGGATTCCAGAGCATGAAGAAGAGAACGATGATATAGATATACAAGTGGAAGAAGAAGATAAGGATGAAGATCCCGAGCCTAATATTACCAATGTCGAGGATTAGTGTCTGAGACCCTTGTGAGTATGAATACATCTATGTATGTATGTAAAGTAAGTAGTAGTTTTCGACCAATAGGTTGTGTAGTGGCGGCTAAGTTAGCTAGACTTAGAGATGATACCCCTATATAAGCCTCGTCAATTTTGGTTATGACTGGGCGTACAGTTGGCATAACAATTTTGAAAATTTGACTTTGTATATAGACTAATGTAATCCCGCTAATGTCGATTTGAAATGTCAATGAAATTTTCTCATCGATTGTTAACGAATAGATTTTGTTGCTATGGATTTTATTTAACTTCGTCAATTTTTTCTTTCTTTCTTTTTTCTTTTTCGCAACTGAGAAATTTGGAAAAGTTGGTGGTGATTGAGATATCATTTTGCAACTCAATGATTGTAGGCTTAAGAATACCTAAGAGATATCAGACATATGATGGCATCACATAGGAGTACTGACGTACCTGCTCCAGCACGAGTAAGTGGTAAAGAAAGGCCGCTCAGTAGATGGGCCAATGTTCCACAGGCTCTTAGATAGGAAACACCTGCCTACCAACAACCTTTGCCAAACGAAGAAATCTCGCAAACCCCTCTGGTTGATCAACCTGCTATAGGTTAACTAGCGAAACCCATGTACCAGAGGGTATAGAGGTTTAGGCATCATAGCTAACCACATGGTGGTAGAGTAGGGATGGATAATGAGGTTGCTGACGATCGAGCATTGGAATGATTTATTTGCTTCCAACCCCTGAAGTTTTTAGGGGAACCAGATGATAGAAAAGTGGAGGAGTGGGTTGAAAATTTAGAAAACATATTTGAGGCTTTAGCTATTCGAACGAGCAAAAAGTTTGGTTCATCACATTCCTTGTGGGAGGACCTGTACGTAGCTAGTGGAAGATGATAGATCATAGGTGGACTGCTAAAGAAACTTACAGAACTTGGGAGAATTTCACCTGGGAATTGATGGATAAATACATACTCCTAATAGTCAAACAGGCAAGAGAAAAAGAACTTATGGATCTAATACCATGGACTTAATTTATCAGCTAGTATGAGGCTACCTTTAGCCGGCTAATTCAGTATGCCCCTTACATACTGGAAGATGAAAGCTGACAAACCCGCCGATTTGTATAAGGACTACAACTGAAACTTAGACGGGGTTTAGACCTTTGTGAATTGCTAAAATTCAACCAAGTGGTAAGTAAGGTATTGCAATTAGAGTCAGAACTACAAGAGCTAAAAGGGTAAAATGTACCCCAGTAGGCAGAGTAATACTGGGAGGAAGCAACCAAAATTACAGATTGGAGGCTCTACCCAACGAGTTTCGTAGACTGGCGGGACTACAAATTTGGCCCAAGGAATGGCATCGAAGCAGTGTAGATTCTGTGGGGCACATGGCCATGAGGAGTCTGAATGTTGGAATAAGCAAGGCAAGTGTGTGGGATGTGGCTACGACCAGCACTTTTTGAGAGATTACCCTAGAAAGAAAAACCTAACACCTGTAGGGAAAGGAAAACAAGTGGTAGGAGCTAGGGGAAATAGAAAGTGCGAGCTCATGCCTATACTTTGATGGGAGAAGATGGACCAGATCCTAACAAGGTGGTTGAAGGTACGATTTCTATTTTTGGAATTAATGGAAATGCCTTATATGATCATGTGCTTTTCATTCTTTCATATCTACAACTTTTTCAAGAAAATTAAATATGCAACCTAAAATCATTGCTTATTAGATAGAAGTTCAGATACCCTTAGGAATAGGGTTGATAACCGATACCATCTACCAGGATTGCCCAGTTATGATTGGGGATGGAGTATATATAGCCAATCTTATACAAATGCCTATACAAGAATATGATTTGATCCTTGGAATGGATTGGCTATATAAACATCAGTCGCAGGTGAATTGTTACACTAAGTGCATCACTATTGAAGATAAGATATCAATATCAACATGCCATTCCACAATTAATAATTCCCCGATACCAGTTATATCTACGCTAGAGGCTAGAAACATTTTGAGGGAAGGCGGATAAGGATTTTTATCGGATCTTATCAATAAACCCCAAGATACAGCCAAATTGAAGAGGTAGAAATAGTGGCTGAATACCCGGAGGTATTTTTGGAAGAATTGAAATCATTACCCCTTGACAGAGAGATAGAATTTGTTATACATACTCTTCTGGGAGTCATGCCTTTTCCAAGACTCCCTATCGAATGGCGCCTGCAGAACTAAAGGAGCTGAAGGACCAACTTCAGAAACTATTAGAGAAGAAGTTCATAAGGCCTAGCACTTCTCATTGGGGAGCCCTAGTGTTGTTTGTTAGGAAGAATGATGGAACCCAAAGAATGTGCATTGACTACAAGGAGTTAAATAAAGTCACGGTCAAGGATAAATACACCCTACCACATGTGGAAGAATTGTTTGATCTTTTATAAGGATATACGGTCTTCTCAAAATTAGATTTGATATTGAGGCATTACCAACTGAAAATTAGGGAAGAAGATGTCCCGAAGACTGCATTTAATTCTCGATATAGTTATTTTGAATTCATAGTAATGCCGTTTGGTCTAACCAATACTCCAATGACATTTACGAATTTGATGCACTGAATTTTTAGACCATATCTAGACCAGTTTGCGGTCATATTCATTGATGACATTCTAGTGTACTCTAAATCCAAAGAAGAGCATGCAAAGCACTTGCACATGGTTATCAGAACCCTGAAGGAACATCATTTGTATGCAAAATTTTGTAAGCACGAATTTTGGATAGAGAAAGTAGCATTTTTGGGACACATCATAACCCAAAATAGGATAGAGATCGACCTCTCTAAGATAGAGGTGATAGTCAACTGGAAAAGACCTGGAAATGTAATAGAAGTCTATAGCTTTCTAGGACTTACTGGCTACTATCGAAGGTTCGTACAGGATTTCTCTAAGATAGTTGGCCCATTAACTAAGCTGACATAGAAAGATCAACTGTCTGATTGGGATGAGAACCGTGAAAAGAGTTTCCAAGAGTTGAAAACCCGGTTAACCATGGCTCTAGTTTTAGCCCTTTCAGATGGATTAGAAGATTTTGTGGTGTATACGGACGCTTCTAACAAAGGGCTTGGCTGCGTACTAATGTAGAAGGGGTATGTTATCGGCTATGCATCCAGAAAATTGAAACTACAAGAGGAGAATTACCCGACGTGATCTGGAGCTAGCTATAGTCATTTTTGCATTAACAAAATGCATATATTATCTCTATAGGGCTACGTTTGAGGTATAAACTGACCACAAAAGTCTCAAGTATCTGCGTTCATCGAAGGATCTGAACATGGGACATCGCAGATAGATGGAATTTTAGAACTATTATTCTTCCATCACCTATCATCCTAGAAAGACGAATGTAGTGGCTGATGCTTTGAGCCGAAAGGTTGGGATGACTCACTTACTAGGAATAGAAATATCATAAAGCCTAAGAATTGATAATGTGTCGAGATTGGAACAACAATCTTGGATTGTAGGAGTGAAAGTGCAGCCCAATTTATATAATGAAATACGGTGAGCCCAAGCTAATGATAATTAGATGTTGAAACTGAAGGAAATAGTTGAAAGTTCTGAAGAGTCTGTGTTTAGTACTAATAGTCAAGACATCTTTCTATTTCATAAGAGGATTTGTGTACCTAAAGAAAGAAAAAAAAGATTATTAGAAAAGGCACACAAGATAAAATATACGATACATCTGGGAGGCACGAAGATGTATCGGAATTTGAAGAAATAATTCTAGTGGAATGGGATAGAAAGACATGATGTAGACTATGTGCAGAAATGTTTAACCTACCAACTAGTGAAGGCAGAACATCAACGACCGTCAGGGTTACTACAACCACTTCTAATCCCTAATTAGAAATGGAAGCAGGTTGCCATGGACTTTGTAACAGGTCTGCCAATAGCCCAAGGAGGATATGATAG
Source organism: Jacaranda mimosifolia (assembly GCA_018894105.1). NCBI lineage: Eukaryota > Viridiplantae > Streptophyta > Magnoliopsida > Lamiales > Bignoniaceae > Jacaranda > Jacaranda mimosifolia. The sequence continues at coordinate 9,338,355 of CM032123.1, forward strand.
CATCTAGGTAATAGTAGACCATTTGACTAAGTCTACTCATCTTTTGCAGTCAGAACACAGTACAAGGTTGAAAAACTAGCAAAATTATATATCAAGGAAATAATCAAATTGCATGGAGTCCCAACCAGTATTGTGTCAAACCGAGATCCGAAGTTCACTTTGAGACTTTCGAAAGGTCTACAAGAGCATATGGGAACAAGATTATGGTTCAGTTCTATAGCTTCCCACAAACAGATAGGCAATCAAAAAGGGTCATCCAGATCTTAGAAGACATGATGCGGGCTTGTGTCTTGAATTTTAGCGGGAGCTGGAACTGATATCTTCCTCTAATTGAATTTCCTTATAATAATACATATATAATTTTATATATGTGTGTGTATATAATATATGATTATATGTATACACACATTTTCATGCAGCTATGGCAGTTGCTTGATTCTTTGGGGAAAGGGATAATGCGATGGTGGGGTAAATATTATATATATGTATATTAATATATAATAATTATATATACACATATATATTTAAGCCGGTGGAAGGGGAGGTCTGTAACACCCCTAGAAATCATATAATTGGTGGAGTGATATTATTTTTGTGCATTTTAATAATTTTTGTTCAATGTTGAAAGTTTTGAGGGTTAATATATAAATAGGAAAGACTTAATTATATCATCATTTGAAAGTTCTGGGGGTCAACATAGAATTATTTTAGGTTATGTGGGCAAGTCTGAGGCACTAACAAGGTATGGGGCTAATTGGAATGCAATTGGAACTTACGGGGGTTTGATTGAAAGCTGGAATGAATTATTGGGGGTTGATTCCTAATTTCTGGAAACTGTCCTTTATATATACTTTTCCCCCCTAATTTCTTCATTTTTCTCCTACGCACCACCCTCTCCTTCTCCGGTGATCATCACCGGCTACGACCTGAAATAGAAAACTAAACTAGCCAATGTTTTTCTTACCATCATAGGAACCCATTAATACTACATACAACTTGAAACCACAGGTAGGCTGTCGAAAAATTAAGACCTAAAATCGAGTTCGGCGGTGAGTGGCAAACGCGATGGAGCAGCTGTGGAAGCTTAGGTTTGGGCAGTATTTCTTGTAGGGTTCAGCTCAAGGAACAATTTTGCGTACTTGGTTCTTGGTTTGGACCTCCGGCGATGGTGGAAATGAAGAAAAAAGTGACAGCGGAGGTAGTGGCGCTGGAGCTTTGAGGCTTCAATTGGTGATCCTTTCAATGGTGAAGCTTAAAATTGATTTGGGCGTTGGCTCGGTGGTGTTGAGACGGTTCTATTAGTGGTAGTGGTGAACCACTCCAGTGGCAGCCCACAGTAGCGGATGGTGGTCGGCGACGGCTGCGGTGTTGAAGTAGTTTACTTACCTTGTCAGGGTGATCATGCATGCAGAATTGCTTTGTAAAGATCATGTCCCGATATTAAGATTTGGTATATATGAGTTGGAATTGGGATTGATATATTAATGTTGTTTTAAGATTTTTTTTATACCCAACTCTTGTATTTGTAGTAAATATGGAAGATTGTGATATGGAATCAGGAAATGAGAAATGCATGTATATTTATATAAGCTTAGTGGACCCAAATTTATTATATTATATGATAATCTTGGTTTCAAAAGCTAATTATATGATAAAAACCCTAATTTTATATAATTGAGCTCTAAGTGACAAAATTGGGATTATTAATAATAGTTGGACAGATATAATCGACTTTGTATAACATTGTAAGGATAATTATATAATTTAAGAACCCGATTTTATTCCTTTATTGGAGTAAATATGAATCTCATGAATATTTCGATAGTATCGGCATCATTAGTATATTACCACTTGGTGATATCAAACTGGGCCCTAAAATATAGTATTAATGGTATAGCGACCAATGATAGAGTTCTATCTATTAAATTATGGTTATAGGGTCACAATAAGTGTTCTGACAATAAGTTCATTCTTTTTATTAGGTGACAAGGAATAGGATCCCACAGATCAGTAGCTCAAGATACCAATTCTGTGACTATTGAGGTGAGAGGCTAACCTATCTGTTATTTGTTCCGTATACCTGTGAGGGTCTAGCCTATCTATTCTTTTGGAAAGTGATTGTTCTTTGATTTATCGAATCTCTTAATTGTTTGAATTCCTAGAATGTTTGAATTCTTTGATTGTTTATTTGTTATATGTTCCATATACCTTGTGAGAGTCTGTTACCCTTTTATTTTTTGGGAAGTGAATGATCCTTGATTTGCTCAGATTTCTTTGATCAACTGAATTCCTTGATTTTGCTTCTATTAAAATTGATTGTATCCATTCTAGCTCCAAGAACTTTCATTGCCTTATCTATTATTACCTAATACAACTCGTGGCCTTATCGGCATAGCTAATTTTGTTCTGCATATCATTTGATTTGCCTTGTCGGCATATTTTAATCGTTCTGTATATCATCAGTTTGGCCTTGTTGGCATACTTAAATCGTTCTGTATATCGTTAGTTTGGCCTTTGTAGGTAAATTGTTTGTTGATTATAACGATATTTACACATGTACGGGAAATTTGTATAGTCTGAATGCCAATCTCAGTGGAATACTTGGATATTTGTGCAGCCCTAAGCGGTTTGCTTAGGCGTCTATGATGCGCTGAGCATTATGCTTGTACATCTATGATGTGCTGAGCATTACGCATGGGTATATGTGATGTGCTTAGCGTTATGCTTGGGCATCTGTTATCTACCAAGCTATCATGCTTGGGTATCTGATTTGTTACGGAGGAATAAGGAGAATCTGATATGCATGTTGTATTTTGGGTTTCATGAATTACGTATTGTGCTTGGATTTGCTTTACTCTATTTGTACTCTGTTCATGGAGCAATAAGGACAGAGAGGTTTCCATTTGTTGAAATTGATAATGTTTATGTTTTGGCATATTCATGTTTCTTCTTGTAATATCACGCTAGTTGATAATCTGTTGAGTTACTGATTCTTTGGCAAATCCTTTTGTCTGATTATTATGCTTCCCTTCACTAAGTCCTTTGGACTTACCCTTTTTGTTACCTTTTATTTTCTTTCCAGACAAGATTAAGTGAAGAGCAATGGCTTATGGCTTGGCTCGAAGGATTTGTTTGAAATAGATTAGGTATTTTGTATGTATATACCAACTTCACCTAATCGAAGTTAAGGCTTTTGAGATTATTGATGTGTTTGAAGGTTATTTGGGAAACTTGTGTCATGTATAAATAACACTCTTATAGTATCTTGTTTTAAGTTGAAGTTTGTCGCTATCTATGAGACTTGTTGAAAATTTTATGGGCTTATCGGTTGTTTTGGATGATATGATTTAAGTCTGAATTGGTGGCATCTTAGCTTAGGAGTTATCCTGAGTGTGGTGTCATGTGGGATATAAATGGGGTGGGGGTAGGATATGAAATAAAAGAAATTATTATGTATATGTATATGTGTATATATATTCATATATATAAGGATATTTTTATCTTCACAATACAAAAATTCAATTCAAATACACGGAAGGAGCCAATGAACCACAATAGGGCAGCAGTTCAACCTTTTTTCATATCACAAGAAGGTAAACCGCCCATTTCACATTTCACAGGGGGGTAAAAATATATTTTTAGCCTAATAAAGCAATGTACCCACAAAAGGGCTCACATCGAAACAAGTACTCATTAATACAAATTGATATTGATGACCAAATATGATATGTTCATAAATGAATCAAGGATGAAGATTAAGACAAAACATATCACATGGAGTTGTTGGGAAAAGTTCTCCAACTTTATGACTCCTATAAATCGACATGGAAACAAATCCCTCATCCCTCTAGGTCCTGAGCACTCGGCTCGAACAAAACACACACATTTGGCATGGTCAACTGTATGCCGTTCCCTCAATCACAAATAGTTAACCTCCAACTACTTGTGAGGCAGGATCGCTAGTGGGTACTAGTTCGGGAGACCCCCCGTTGATCCGTTCCGCCCGGCCATCTTTCCGATCCTAGTGCTAGGCCTAACTTCTCGTGGTGTCTTTTCAAGTATAAATTTTCTATAGGCCTCCCCTGGGATCTTTATTAACAACTAAATCCAACAGTAATATCAATTTTCAAGTAAATGATGTTAAGAACAAGAAACAACTGAATTCAATGAGTCTAAAGAAAAACCAATCAATCTATTGATCGATGAGACCGTATCAAGTAAAAATAAACGTATCAGTGACCTAAGCATATCAGTACCATATCATGGATCAACATAAGCAATATCAAATTAGTAAACGAGAGCAGAACGACAATGAAAGGTTAGATAGGATTTCAAGTCACGAATTCAAGAAATAACAAGTTAATCGGTTGACAAGACTATTCCAATAATTGTGCAGATCAATAAGCTCAATGAACAATAAACAAATGGTCGGCAAGATCGCCTTCAGAAAAAATAATATAACTATCTATGAAATGAGCCAGAAAGGCAAGGAATGCTGGAAAATAAGGTAATCATCAAAATTCAATGGAGAGACTTGAATGTCACAAAAAGATGAAGACAAGTCAGAATATGTATAAGCAAGTAGATATTTACAATACACATATATATCATTTTCCCTAGCAAGAAGATAATATTAGCCTCATTTCGAATCTCAGTGCCCACAACAGAAGTCCTCTACCAGTCAGGAATGCTCGCATCCTTGTCACCAATTTTGAATCAGAATACCATATAAGTATCGATGCTACAATATAGCATTTACTAGCAATAATTATGGCTATTTACATGTTCTAATTACCCTGGCGCACCTATTTTCTCGATTACCATTCTATCTCGATCTTCGTATCAAAGTACTTAGATATACGTCTGTTTTCCTCGGTCACCTAATTCATATTACCAATTTCACTACACATCTAGTTTGTTTAGGCGATCGAGGGTTTTACCCTAAACTTAATTTACCATTTGTTTCTCTAAGCATGTTGGTTCAGTCAAATCTCATCAATTAAATATTTTATTAGTTCTGGGCTAGTATTTACTTTCATTATTAATATTGAAATTAATATTCTTGGTCCATAACTAATTAAATTTAGCACAGGCTCATAAATTTAGTACATTCATCTGAGATAGTCAATTTTTATCGCTTTGGCTTAATCAATATTAATTAGGCCCTTTTGATTTAATTCCTAGCTAACACACCTCTTTACAATTAAAACTTTAGCGAATAACTTTAGTTCATAATCAATTAACTTAGTCCATTGAATTTAAATTTATTCTAACAATCAACTTTAATCATATTAATATCCTAACGAATCAAATTGGGTAACATTTCAACCGTTTAAATTGAATTTACAAAATCAAATGGAGTTCAGAGCTAAATCTCAATTCAAAACAGGCATGCATGTATTCAGATTGTCGTCCCCAAGAAACTACCCAAAAGTTGCTGGACCACTGTCGTGTGTCATTGTCGGAGTTGGAAGTTGGTTGCACTAAAATGTGTGCCTTGACCAATTTCGTAAATCTTGCCGTTTGGCAAACCAATTTGCCAAAAAATCGCACAACACCACCCCCATCCGCCATCCCACCACCGCCTCAATTTCTTCTTCTCCGGTGGCCCAAATCCGCAATTGAGGGCACCGATGCATTCCTCCAGTTGTGCTCGTCAAAACCCACAACTCAAACTCAAGTTTTAGACATTAGAATTGCGTTTCCTGCCACCATCACCGTTAGCTCCATTCAGCCGCTAATTCTTGCCATCCCATGCAGTAGTTTTGTGAGTTTTTGGTATCAACGTGTTTCCCCTGACATGAGGGACAAAATGGTGTGCTTGGTTTGGTGCTTTTCGATCACGGTTTGAGGTCGGTTTGAGATGAGGACGCTAGGCTGCTAATCGAGAATTGAACAAAGTAGAGGGGAGGAATTTTTATACCATTAAGCTTTTTGGGATTTCGATTTGGCCCACAAAACTTTTCCACTGCTTGCAGTTTAGTCCAAAAATCTTCCACTACTTGCAATTCAGCCCGCTAACTTCTGAGTGCCTTACATTCGCCCCATGCAATTAAGTCCGCTTTCCAATTAAACCCTCCACCTTTCTTTTCTTACACTTTGATCCTTGCTTAGTTTTCAATTCGTGCAATTAAGTCCTCATTTTATTAATTTTTGGTTCTTATAATTTTTTAACATCACACTAAAGCCTAAATTAATTTAAGTATGATTTTTTAAGGCCCGTCTAGATTTTATTATTGTTGTTGTAGTTGTTGTTGTTATTATCTTAATATTCTAATTCAATTTGTAATTTTTTGGTATTTCAACAAAATTTTCGTACCCATGCTTTGTGGTGTTACACAACCTATCAACCCAAACTCACCCAACCCATCAGCGGACTTGATTCAAAATAATTATTTTTGAACTTTTTTTAAATTTAAAAAAAAAAATCTTGTATCTTTATTTCTTAATTTTATGTATTTTTAATTATTAATAAATTAAATAAGAGTAAGGAGTTCCCCACACTAGCAGCTTTTTACAAAAGAATTTAATTGAACCACATAATATGTTTGATTTAGGACTTTTTCCTTCAATCTTAGTATCCATCCACATTATAAAAAATATTGAGATCACAAAGCATCTTATTTTTAAAAATCATATATTTTTCTAAGTTTTATTCACCCACTCTGTCTAATTTTGTGTTTTTTGTGTCAACCAAATAATATCTTTTAACTTCTTAAAATATATTTATTTTTTAATTTTATCGATTCATTTAAGCACCACAAACCAATAAAATATATTATGAAGCAAATAAATAAACAATATTAATTTTATACATAATTTATTATAAAAGCTTGCTCCAGTTGATTGAATTTTAACAACCTTAACAAAGAGAATTCTTATTTATCTTTATATGCAAAATCTTATATTACATATGGCCCAAAAGATGCTCCTTGTACAATTGAATAGTCAAACTAGTGATTTGACTGTTCTTTCCAGAATAATTTTCATGTTCTATTTGAATGCCCAAAAATAACTATTGAAGCAGTCTAAAATTATAATCTTCTATACTCTATGCTTGAAAAAGTAAATCTGACCAGGAAATTAGAGGCAAAGCAATGATTTTTTTATTGCTAAGATCCAAAATTTGAAACTTTGTTTTATTAGTTTACATTTTTTTACCCCCTTTATTAAAATCTTTTTATTTTTTCATTTTTAATTTGGGTTGAGTTAAGTCGGTGCAAGTGGGTTCGAGTCATCGCATGGCTCCAAATCAAATTTTAGATTGTTTGAGTAACCTAAAATTCAACGCAATTTAATCTTTTTTATTTTTATTTTTTTGAAGTCAAATTTATTGGATCCGAATCTAAAATAGATTGATCCAAACTCAATTTTTTCATATTGAGTTCACGTTGAGTAATCATGTCGTATCAAAAATTGCCATCTTTACCTCAAAGCCTGCATTAGTCAAACTGTAATCATAAACCATATCATGGAACTCTTCCATAAGCTAAACTATTGGAGGGTTTCCGCCTTTTCCTTCCAACAGATTGAAAATCATTCTGAAATACCCCCCCCCCCCAACCATCCATAATAAGTCAGTAGTGATCAATCGCAATCCATCTTAAAGAGGACGACTTGCTAATTTTGTGCATTTTGCATACATGATGTTGCATTCAACAGCGTAGAAATGCAATCCAATGTAATTTTCACGTATAGAAATTAATCATGATTAATGAGTACATCTACTGTTAAATCCACGTCAAAGAAATATGAGATTTTATTCGCCACATTTGCCTCCACACCACTAAATCTGAATCTTCTCATCATATATGTCGCCTCTAATGAAACATTTGTTCGATCGCAGCTTGAATTTCAACTTCCTCTGCCTTTTGAGTCGTTTTAAATAACATTGTGTTTTCGCATCCTATATATACCTTATAACAAATAATTTTTAAATAATTTAAGAAAAGCTTAAAAACCTCTAAGTAAAAGAATAAATTTATTTGAAACCGATACAAATAGGTAAATAAATAACACTTTAAAAAGACATATAATTCTTTTTACAGAAGTCAATAAAATAGTTTCATAATTTCAAAAGAAGTAATGTCTACCTATGAAAGAGATGAAAATAATGAAATTGATGTAAGCATTTATCAACCCAAAAAAAAAAACCACACACACACATAAATCATTACAAACTACAAAGTGCTATATTTTAATCGGTAAGAAGCACAATGTTATGTCAAGATCAAAATACAAATTGCACCTAAAAACAAATTAAATAGAGTCCTACTTCATTTTAATTTAGAAAACTGTATCGATACGACCATGAAGTTTTGTTCTAGGCCTCAGCCCGCTAGCCTCTAATCCAACCAATTGGGCCTCTATTGGCCGACTCAAAATATATAATTGTAGACCTGGACCATTTTTCGATATTAAAATTATTTTTGGATATTGAAATTTAGTGAATTAAAAGAATTCTTCATTTTAAATATACAATCTTAATTGGATTTTATTTTTAGAATATTTATTTATTTTTTATTCACATTAAATATGAAAATTGATATTATATTTTTAATATTCTTTAATTTTTTAACTAAAATTCAAAACTCAAATAACATACTCAAAAACAAAATGGACATCATTTTATCCCTTCCCCCAATTAGCAGTTAGTATCTCCAAATGTCAAAGCTAAAGTAAATAGTGAAATTTCAGTATAAAGGATAAGTAAATGTCGATTTTACCTTTTAACACTATTATTATCTCTGTAGTGGCTAGTCTGCCCAAAAAATAAAATAAAAATACAATATGATGACTTTGGCCTGGGAGAAATGCCAACGGTGTCATTGAGGAAATCACTTCGTCATAAACAACGAGAACAATATTCTCCATCAATCAATATTTTAAATTGGAGTTTTAGACCCATTTGTAATAGCTTTTAGACTTTTCATGTAATAATAAGACAGAATAGTTCAACTTTAATACCGTTCATACTAATTTTTTTAGCAAAAAGATGCCCAAAAAAGTGGATTTATGACAATAACAACAACAATAATAAAATAGTCTCATCCACAGGTTGGGTGAGGTCAATTATAACTTTAATTTGGAATTTTGCATTGGTCAATTTCGGTGATCCCATAAGAATTTTGTATTTCCTTTGGTCTGTCTTTACAAATAATGGAAGTGTTTGTTTGGCAGTTATAAAAATTTAAAAGAAAAATTGTTCTAAAAATTCTCCATTGATCTCATTTGGGAAAATCTTTGTATAAATTTTGTATATGCAAAATAAAAGGATAATAAAATATGAACAAATATAAAATTGATAAATTAATTTTATAAATTTGTATACGATCTCGAATCTGATTCTTGATCTTTATGATTAATTTGGGACTTGAAAGCTTATTTTCCAATGGAAGAAATGGTAAATAACTTTATTTATTAATGAATGAATTTGGCAAATTTGAATAAATTGTGAGAAAAACTATCTTAAAAATATCCTTCTTTTCTATTATAATAATTTACTATTATTGAGAAACTCCAAATTGTAAAACTTATGCAGGTGATTAAGAGTCTTATAAGGAACTGCATCTTCAAGTTTTATGGGACTTGGAGCAATCTCCTTAACAGCTTGACGGACATCTTTTTGAGAATTAAGAGAATTGATAGAATACTTCATAATAATTTTTTTCTTCTTTTGAGTTGTAAAGGGTGGAATTAGGAAGATCTGAGGGAGCTCTTTGGGAGTTATATATCTTCGCATTGTTCTCTATTCGAAAAACCTGAAAAAGTATTATTTGAATCGATGTGAAATCACATGACTTTTTTTTATTAAAGCGTATAAAGTAAGAAAATATTTTACTTTATTTAAATATATTTGATGTTACCTCATTGGTATACATTGTACTAAATAATAATATCAATTCCCCATACTAATTATACAAAGGTTACATATTATATGGTGTATTTTAATTGGCCTTTATCTTATTAGACCACAAAATGCTATTTGATTATTGGAGATATCTCAATTTGATATTTGACAATATTTAATTAATAAAATAAATATTAAAATATTAATTAAATTAATTATTTACATTTACAATGGAATATGGTATATTTTCAAATATGAGCAGAAGTATTAATGTATTAATACTTTTTCTAAAAGAATGATTACTAACGAAAAACAAAATTATATAATATCATTATATAATATAATGTTTATTCAAATTTGACCAAACTTACTTTGTATTCAATATTTTTTTGCGCATAAAGATAGAGAAAAAGAAATAACTAATAAAATATTCCAAACAAAGTTAATTTCATATGTCTATGTTATATAATTGAGACTACTAATGCTGCGGAACAAGAGTTTGCTATAGCTCCAAGGCATCTCCTAGTTGATCCAAACACCTTAAGCCAATTCCATCATACGTTGGCACCATCACGACCAGTATCGTGTTATATGTGTGTGAATGAATATTAAAGTTATAGAAAATCTTGGGGACTTTCTCATGTCATCGAATGATTGTGAGGGTTTTAAAATTTGAGTTCTAGGAAGTTTTTAAAATAAATGTCATACACAATAAAATATTATGTGCTGGATGTTCCAAAGATTATTAAAAAATATTGATACATTTAGTTATATGCTGGCGTACAAGATTTGAGCACACGGATAGATGTTTTTGAGAATTTTTTCCTAAGAAAAAATGTGACACACACAAGACACGATCGATGCATGCTAACAATTATAATTATTTTGAGATACATATTATCTGAGTAATTACTATTAACAACAAATATTATATTATACAATTGGTATCACCTAGTTGCAAAGACACGGCACCATTTTTGGGATCTACATGCATATATTCAATTGCTAATTATTAATTTCTCCTTTTAGCTCTTTAATTATGCACAAAAGTGTGGACAATGCAATGCAACTAATTAAGGATCCTCCTCATTAGAAGGCTGAATATAAGGACCATTCATCGTGTAGGTTTCAAATATAACGAAAGCCGTGATTTGGGGTTATGATTCATTAATTAGTTATACGGATATAATGCATTTTTCCAAGAAACTATGAAATCAGACTGCATACGGCAGCTTAATTAGTTATAAATTAAAAAGGGCAGACGCTCGTGACAGCAAGTTGGAAGTTGAGCTTCTGAGAGTTCGGGCTCAAGATAATTCATTTAAAAATTTTCAAGTTTAACGTTATTAAACTTATAAATTTAAGATCAAACTCAAACTCAAAAAAGTTTAAATTTATTTATGATTTAGTATACTCAAGCCAATCACTTCAAAACAAACAAATAACATGTGATATCTAAATTAATTGGAATTCTTCACTAAATTACTTTGAGTATTATAATATTATTACATCATCAACATCATCATCATAACATTGTTGCTGTTGTAATTTAAACATATTAATGTTGCGTGGAAATGGAGACGGAGTTTTTTTCTTAGATTAATAAGTGTTGAGCTTGTGTTCTTGAAACTCATTTCTACAAAGTTAGAGCTCCAGTTAAGAAATTATTGCTTTTCTGTCTTTTTGAATTTGAGAGTTGATTTTCATACTAATTGAGTACTTGATTAGCTTGAATCCACTTAGATTGAGGACCCTATCTTGAGTGGACCTAGCTAGTTTGGTAGGCTAAGTGGCTCCTTTTTGTTTAATTAATTTGACCTCTTATTGAACTTTTACTTTTATGCCCCACTGCATTAATTGAGCATATCATCTAACCCATTTAATTTGGTGGGCTGATTCGCTTGTCTCTAAAGTTTCTCTATTGAACTTGGCCAAAGGAATATTGATCTTTTGCAATCGAGCATCGATCACACGTAATTGTAGAGAGGTAGCACGGAGTGACACGTCTTTCTCGTAAGTCAATAAGTGTTCGACTTCGATTCCTGGAATGTGCTTGTGTAAAGTCTCATAAATCTGTAAGTGTTGGGTTTTTGTTCTGGAATGAGCTTGTGTAGAGTAGAAATGATTGCTCTTCTACCTTTTAGGCTTTAAAAGTTGGTCTTTAAACTAGTTGAGTACTTGGTGGACTTGGACCCATATAAATTGGGGAGTAAAAATTTTGAATGGGCTTAGTTTGGTGTGTTTAGTGCTCCTTTTTATTTAATTAATTGAGTTTTAATTTTATGCCTCTAGAACCTTAGTTGAGCATGTCACGTATTAAATTACAATGCAAATTCAAATTGATTTTCTTAATTATATTATAGGGTTATTATTACTAGTAGGTTATGTGATACATTTAAATATGATGTGAAATATGTTTTTGAATTGATCTAATAATCAATAATACATAGATAGTAAGAAAGTATTAGAATCTGAACATAAGGATAACATCATTATAAAAATTTATACAGTTTATTCGAATTGGCCAACAACAAGGCACAAGAAGGAGAAAATTTTCCTGTATAAAAAAGAAGTGTAAAAGAAAATTAAAAGAAAACCTTAACAAACTAACATAATTCTAGTTCAAAAAGTTTCCTATAAATTGTCAGAAACAAGTGTGCGCACCAGTGTGCATTTATGTAATTATTCAATAGCACATAATTAATAGTACAGAAAGCAATCAAATTTTGGAAATAAAGAAAAAAACAGATTATTCAATAACACAATCAGGAAGAAAATATAACAGAATCTGAGATGAAAGTATTCTAGATTCCAGAAAGCGTACATGTGTGAGAAACTAGAAATGAAAAATTGAGAACAATGACTTTGAGATCTGTACGAATGCAGTTTCCTTAGGATTTTATCTGCTTCCTAATGGTACTCGTCCAAAAACTTTTGATAGATAACCTTCTAAAATGGAATGTTAACAATCCTATTTTTTATAAGCTAAAAACGGCACTTTTATCGGCTAAACCTCCAGACCTTATTGATTTGTAAACTCTATGTTATGTGTGTAGATGCTATTCAATATATGCTGCTATATGCTTTAAAGTGTAAGCTTTTGATGATTTCGACACACAAACAATCCTTATATTTATAGGAACCAATTAGATATGTTAAAAGCTTTTTAAATAGAGTTAAGTCGACATGACTGTTTGAAAGGGCTTTCAGTATTAAAATCAAAAATTAAAAATAATAATAATAATATTTGTTATCATTAACTTCAATAAATTTTGTCCAGAAAGTAATATCTTGATCATACCCACACCTCGAATTGAGCTAGTCGGATGGACGGCGCGCGTGAATGTGGGACTTGGACCGAACCCACAAGCATATAGAACTTCCCCTTTCCAAACATTTTGGTACTCCAAAAAGGTCCAACCCCTTAGTTCAAACCCAAACTTTATACACTATTTCTTTCTAACTTTAAATTTCAATAAATGATGCTTTCCTTCCACCATCATATCCTTAGGGCCTGTTTACTTTGAGGGATGATGCATGATAAAGGCCCACATCCTGTTTCATCCTATGTTTACTTTGAGTGATTAAAACTCTAGTTGTCGGCCCGCCACTGTGTTGACAAAATGAGTGATGAGCCATTCCACCTTTAAGGTGGGATGGTTTTATCACTTGATTGGCGCTGCAACTTCAAATAATATTCGGTTGCGGCGCCAATCAAAAAATTTAAAAATAATTACAAAATTTTAAATATTAAAAATATATTTATATTAAGCTAAATAGAAAAAAAATAAAAAATAAATAGTTGGATGTTGTATTGACATGGATAAAAATTAATTTTTTTATGCTTAATAGAAAAATATTTTAACTATGAGTATTTTAGTCTTTTATAATTTATCCAAGTTTTATAATTCACGTTTATGTAAACATTTTCAATACAATAATCCAATTTTATCATTCATATTATTCCACAAAGTAAACATTTAATAAAAAATATAAAATTATCCTAATCCTACTCTCCATCCCTCATTTTATCCTATCATCCCATATCCCATATCACAAAGTACACATACCCTTAATTTATTGTCTAATTTTAACTTAATTTACTCATTCAAACCTTCATTAATTTGGCATATACCTGTCCTTGTTGAGACAAGCTTATTGATATAAATTTTGTTATCTTTATTTCACAGAGTTCATTTTATTTTCATCCAGGATTGATGGGTCTTCAATCCAAGGGGCCAAAATTCTAACATAATCAAATACTATATGGTACTGTGGTAATTCCGCCTCCCGTATTCTTTACATAGATCATAATCCAGTGGATTAATGCAAAGAATGCAATTGATCAAGATTTTCTTTTCCCCTTTTACTCTGCTAAAAAGATACTCTTGATTAATTTGAATTTAAAACCTTAATTAAACATAAAACTCAAGTTAGCTATACATACATATATATATATATATATATATAGGCTACGATCAAATGGATGGTGGATGCTTTGATGCAGTGGGCGGCGGCAGTAATGTCGTCAAGTATGCAGCTTATCTTCAGTCTGCCGACGCACATTAGAAATAATCATAATTACTAGAGGAACAATTTTCTAAGTAATGGAGACCAAATTTCAAATTTAATATGCTACAATGTGAACATAAAGGCCACCAGAATCATCAAATTCATGAACTAAAAGTTAAAACTGTGGGATCATCACAAATTCTGTCATTGAGTGAATCTTTCCTTAAATTGATAAAGGCCTAAATTACTTTCCTTTGTGAAGAATGCATAGAAAGAAAGTGAAAATAGAATAATGTCAATTATTAGTCGAACTCCAATTCTCTTGTACGTTTCTAGTTGGCTTGCATTTTCAGACTTGTAGTGCGTCAAACACATTTATTTATATATATGTATGATTTGAAAATATAAAAACTGAAAATGACATTAAACTTCACATGACTAATTTAATTTGTGCTCCATCTATGGATAAAAAAATTACTACTATATTAAAAAAAGAGTACAAGAAGAACTCATATTGTTATAGTTGGAAAAATCCATTATAAATATCGTATCGTATTGTATGTATGCAGGGGATTATGTTATATTGCCTTGCATCGAATTTTGGACATTGAATGAAAGCATATCATAACACAAAGAGCAATAACCAATAGAGCGTCATTAAAGGAGTGTTATTTTTATCAAAAAAATGTCCATTTTACCTATGTTTTTGAACTTATGGGTTATGCATTAACATTTAATGAAATTGCATGTATTTTTTTATTTTTATAAAATATTTATTTTGTTGTGAGTAAGGATGGCACGAGACTCGTAAACTAGGTGAGGTTTTGATAACGTATCAGTTTGTAATAAGAAAAGAAGAAAGTAGAAAAATAAAAAGAGGATAACTGACCTCAAAGAAAATCGGTTGACTTACAAAATTAAAAAGCCAGTGTCAATGGCGCCTTCATTTTTTTTATATATTCTCCTAAAGCCCCAAAGGCCAAATATCAATGAGTGGCTCTTAAGCATTATTATTAGTGCATCACTTTCAGTGGTTTGGACCGTACCATTTGCCAAAATTTGTGGGGATCATAACAGTGAATAAAAGAATACCACAAAAGCAATTAAAAGCATGCACCGTCTAAGGTGGAAGAAATTATTGAAACATAAAGAAATTAGGAGAGAAAAAAGAAACCCCTCCTTGGGAATCATCATTAAAGACCTACCTATGCCCTAACTCCTACATAATGCGGTTCAATATTTCTTAAACTAACATTTCTTTTCTTAACTTACTATATATAAAGTATTTATTAGTTGGGATTTAGTGAACTCTATTTGCTGTTTGAAAAACCATTTAGGCTGTGATTGGCCAAAAGTTTTTCAAAAATTGATCATTGTAAAATTTACCTTTGAGTATTGGAAGTCTAAAACTAACAATGCAGAGATCCTTAATTTACAAGACAAGATTGTCAAGTGGTCAATTGATTCCATATATCATTCAAAATTTAAATTCTAATAAATTTTTTTATGTGAGTGTACGTGTAAATAAAAAACCTACAAACCAAAATCGTGGTATAATATATTAACTCCAAATATTCTCTAGTGCCAAGCTAATTAAGTTTCATATTATCTCCAATAGCTGGTCATAAGAAACAAAGAAAATAAAATAAAATAAATCAAGATCTTATATTTTTCATGTGTATAATGTATAATCATCAAATTTAATCACACCAAATCATAAGTAATCGTGGAATGTAATGGTGCAATGGTTTATTACTTCTCACGTTTTCTTAGAAAACTCTATTTACATTATTTGTCCTATATCAATTGAAATGGACCGTGTAATATTGAATATATATATTGCTGATATAATATTAATAATAAGCAAATTCATTGTCAAATATCAAAGTTCAAGCATAATAAAGTGCTCTTTGATTGACATAATTAATAAAAAAAAAATTCCTAAATAAAAAATGAAATTAATTCTAAATTTTCAAGTCCTCAAATATTGGAGAGAATCTAGCATCATGAATGTCATTACTATGGATAACATATAATATCATCTTCACCATTTGTCAAATGTGGATATAGTATAGACGAAATTTTATTCCCCTTCCCCCGTTATTCTCCAACACTTGTTACTTAAGTTTGACTCCAATATATTAATTAAGACCCTAAGAGAGGGAGACTAAAAAAAAAAAAGGGAAAAAAGTACTCCAACGTATTAATCAATCACCCACCACACATTTTAGTATTTCTCACTCACTTTATCGACTTGTTTGATTCCCCATTTTCAGTTTTCCAACAACCCCCCAGCCCCCCCCCCCCCCCCCCCCCCTCCCTCTCCTATTTATTCCCCTCCTCCACAAGCCATTTTCCTTAACTTAAAACTCCCAAAACCCACACGCATACACACAAACACAACAATGGAGTTCAAGAAAAACTCCGTCTCCGCAGAGGCACTAGAGAATGGCCATGCAAGCAAGAGTTTCGACGACGACGGCCGTATCAGAAGAACTGGTATATACATATAGATAGATAGATATGGATGTATAAACAAACACATATGTATTTGGGTGGTTTTCATTGTTGTTTTTAGGGCTGACGAGAAGTGAAATCTAACTGAAAAATGAAGGGACATTGTTGACGGCAAGCGCACACATAATAACGGCGGTGATAGGCTCCGGAGTTCTGTCTCTGGCGTGGGCCATAGCGCAGCTGGGATGGGTGGCCGGTCCGGCGGTGCTCATGGCGTTTTCCTTCATCACATACTTCACCTCCACCCTCCTCGCCGACTCCTACCGCTCCCCCGGCCCCGTCCACGGCACCAGAAACTATACTTACATGGGCGTCGTCCGTTCACACTTAGGTACACAAAAAAGTAGGAAAAAGAGAAAAAAAAAACAAAGAAACAAATTTGCTGTATTTAATAGTATCCCATTTTTCAACATTTATGATTGTGGGACACTTCAGCATAATTATTGTAAATTAATTCTACTTCCCTCTTTTCCTTTTTCTTTTAGAAAAAAGGAATTTCTTTTTTTTCCCCCCTCTTTTTTCACTATGGTTAATTAATCCCAAT
Organism: Jacaranda mimosifolia; assembly: GCA_018894105.1. NCBI lineage: Eukaryota > Viridiplantae > Streptophyta > Magnoliopsida > Lamiales > Bignoniaceae > Jacaranda > Jacaranda mimosifolia. The sequence goes on from CM032123.1 coordinate 9,355,778, forward strand.
AAATGCAAATAGGTCATTAAGTCCTTTTTCCATTTCTGATTTGTAGGAGGGTTGAAAGTGCAGCTCTGTGGACTGGCTCAGTATGGTAATCTTGTTGGGGTTAGCATTGGATACACAATAACTGCCTCCATCAGTATGGTGTGAGTATATTTTTTGTGTATGAAATGGAGAAAAAGAGAGAGAAAGTAATGAATTTTTTTTCCCTCAAAAGAAGGAATTATTTCATAAGTACATATTTATTTTTTAAACAAATTTGATAGGGCTGTCAAAAGATCAAATTGTTTTCACAAGCACCACGAGCGCATACCCGAGATTGAATGCTCGATATCAAACTACCCCTTCATGGCAATATTTGCGGCTATTCAGATAATTTTGAGCCAAATTCCAAACTTTCATAAGCTGTCGTGGCTCTCCATTGTAGCAGCTATTATGTCTTTTACTTACTCCTCCATCGGCCTCGGTCTCTCCATAGCTAAAATCACAGGTACGCATATATATCACCATAATTAATGAGTTTTGAAGAATCCATTATATTTATTTTTATAATTTTAACATCGTATTTAATATTATTTGCTCATTTATTGTTAAAAAAGATTATCTTGGTCATTTATAATTGCACAAGAGAAATAATGATTTTGGGGTGACTTATCTTTTATGAGTATATATAATCTAAAAAGATATTTTTATTATATTATTTTTTTAATCTGATGTTGAATATACATAAATTAGGTGGTGGACACGAGAGGACAACCCTAACAGGGACGACTGTGGGGGTGGATGTAACGGCATCGGATAAGGTGTGGAGAAGCTTTCAAGCTATTGGAGATATAGCCTTTGCTTATGCTTACTCAACTGTGCTCATTGAAATCCAGGCAAGTCAATCATCTTTTCTCTCAAACAATATATTATATATCCTATGCTTCTCTTCTTTTTTTCTTTTTCTTTTTCTTTTTCTTTTTTTTATTTTATGAATTATTAATTTTGCATGCATGTGTGTGTGTGTATATAATGAGTTAGATAGAAGTATGATACGAAATGGAAGTATAATTTGGTTGGAAACATAGTCATGTGATTATTGTGTTTTCGAGTTTGATCATAAGTAATACGCAAAGAAACATTATCAGAAGAACCTCTTCAACTTTGTTAAATTTATTGTGTGCATTTTGTGTTTCATTCATCTTCTTTTTTATTTTTGAGATGTGACAATTATAGTCGGACTTTATTTCTTAAAAATTATATATCTTTCACAAATTCTATGACTATCACTATTTTAAACATTAATTTCTAGGTATAATCTAATAAAAATTCATAATTCTTTTTTTTTTTTTCTTCAACTTTTTCAGCTTTTGTCTAATTATATATTGAAGTGTACCAGCGTAGAAAAGAAAAAAAGTTCTAAAGCTAATAAGTCCATTTGCGTTTCCATGTACAATTGATGTCTATCCACATGTTGATTTACACCTATTGAGTCAAAAAATTCAAAACGTTAGGCCCCAGATCTTTGTGAAGCCTGGTATGGTATGTTGTTATTTTCTATGCTAGATGTACCAATCTGTGTCTGACCACATGCATCTCGTCAAAAACATATTGTTTACGAAATATATTATTTAATTTGTGGCATTTCGAAAAAATCTTTTGAAAGAATATGTTTGGACCGTGGGATAGACTATTAATGTTTTGAGAATAAAATTATGTTTGATTTTATTTTGAGAAAAAAATAAAATTTATTATATTATATATCGATACTTTTCATGTAATTTTTTTAATTTATCAGTTATGTCACATCAATTATTTATATTATATAATTATACATTATTCACATCAATTTTTTACAATAATAAATAAATATTTATACTAAAATAATGATTGGGAGATTTGACAGTAATTTTGATTTATATAACAATTTGTGTTTTGAGTTTTCTAATAATATTTTATGTGAAAAAATTGACTTAGGGTGAAATGTTTAGTTTATTTTAGGAGAATGAAAATATTATGTTGAAAATGAAATACTCTAAATTACTTTAGTGAACCATCACAAAATTGGTACTCGAAATCAGATAATTGGTGCAATAACACACTCAATGTATCCAACACTGTTGGATCAAGAGGATGTGAGCGGTGAAAACACCAAATGATCAACACTAGATCGGGTGTACTATAGAATTGACCCAAATAATTGTACAAATTGTAAGTGAATATATATTTTGTCAGTATACATGCTAGTACAAGCGGTAATTGGTCCAGCCTAAGGTTCTCCCATGCATGTGCAATCTGCCTAGCTACAACTGCTGATCAGGAGGACCATATACTAAAAAGCAGCCTTTTCATATCTTCGTGATGAGCCAGTTTAGGGCTAAAAACAGTTGTTTTCTATGTTGCCTTTTTATCGTGGGTGTCCCTGCGCAGCTTAAAATGGACCACAATTACTCTGCTTATTTTTATATGAAAGCCCTTCCACCCTTTGCTTTTTATGCATTATTCACCAGACTTAAGAACTGTCAACTTTTGTTGATTGTTACATCAAATTTCTAAGTGTATATGTGCCAAACAGAAAGGGCTCTCGTCAATGTGTGGAGGCCAATCTTTGCCACATTTCACAGAAAACCACATAAAACAAAATGCATAGTATCCAACACATTAGTGTGTTACTTTAGGTAAATCCTCTAATAATTGCTCAGAGGGCCCATATGTCACGTCACTAATATTAGATATAGGGTTGATTGAGTGAGTGTCGATTAAAGGATAAAAAAGAAAACACATTATTCTGAATAGGTTTAATTAGTCCAACCAAATAAATAGACATTTGATGTATACTTGTCGTGCAATCAATTCAGTCATCAATTATGAAATAAGAATGAACAATTGGGCTCGGCCAACTTGCATTTCAAATATTTCATGACTAAAATAGTAATTAATTCCTTATCTTTGGTAATTTTATTGGTGGTTATATATTTATAGGATACGTTGAAGTCAGAGCCAGCAGAGAACAAGGTGATGAAGAAGGCTTCTTTTGTGGGAGTAACAACCACAACTATATTCTACGTTCTCTGCGGCTGCGCCGGTTATGCTGCGTTTGGTAATAACGCTCCTGGAAATTTCCTCACTGGATTTGGATTTTATGAACCCTTCTGGTTGATCGACTTATCCAATGTATGCATTGCAGTCCATCTAATTGGTGCTTACCAGGTAACAGTATTGTACATATGCTACCAATCACATATATCAAAATACATAAAAGAGAAAATGTTGTGAAAATTATTGAAGATATATACTAAAAATTTACCCACAATAAGTTGTATGAATATCAAAAGGTTGAGATTAGACAGCAAGCAGGTCTCGTCACTTTTTTGGCGTCACTAGGAACAAAGCTGGGTTAGATTATATAATTGCCTTTTTTTTTTTTTTTTTCACTTTTTATTTATACACACATACGTTAGAAGTTCGTTAAATTCGAATTCTCAATCTTACACTTTATATATACTAAGTCAAAGGCCGACAGTCGTCTTAAGTGGGCATTTTCTTAAACTACATATATAAATTAAGTGAAATTTCAAAATTCCTGTCCTTCCATGTAAGGTAAAATAACTTCAAATTCAGGCTAGTTATATATCTTGGCCTAGTTCAATTGGTTTTCTTTCTCACCATCGTACCCTTTCTAGGTTAGTTTGTGTTGGTTTCCTTTGTATTTTTTTTTTTTTTTTATAAAATAAATATAACATCATACCTCGTTAAATGACAGGTATTTGCCCAGCCTGTCTTCGGCTTTGTGGAGAACCTCTGCAGCCAGAAATGGCCAGAAAACAAATTCATCACAACCGAACGCGCACTGTGCGGATCTTACAGCATCAACCTCTTCAGATTGGTGTGGAGAACAGCGTACGTTGTAGTAACAGCAGTGGTCGCCATGATATTCCCCTTTTTCAATGATTTCTTGGGATTGATTGGAGCAGCATCGTTCTACCCGTTAACGGTATATTTTCCCATAGAAATGCACATCGCACAGGCCAAGATACCCAAATATTCCTTCACATGGATGTGGCTTAAAATACTGAGCTTCGCTTGTCTGATTGTGTCGCTCGTCGCTGCTGCTGGTTCCTTACAAGGCCTTGCACATGATGTCAAGGCATTCAAGCCCTTCAAAACTTAATCCTAGCTTAATTATAAATTACTTGTTAGACGATAAGGTTTTAATTTGAGGGTGCAATAACATGTAGCACATGCTCACAAGAACTCCGGAGCAGTCAGAATGTGTGTCTTTCTTTTCGTAATCAGTTTTTGTGCATGGACAAATAGTGGTTGGTCATGGAATTAAGCAAAGAAACAAATCCAGCATATATAGCAATATGCGATTGTGGGAAATGAGAATAGCTTCTTGAACAAATTAAATATTACATGCGTGAAGCAAAATAGGTCACAATTCTGATAAGCATATATAACTCCTATTTTATCATGTTAATATAATGGTTAGTTTGGTTTAATTTTGAGTGTTAAGGGGGGAAATTTTTTAGAAAAATGAGTTTCGGGAGTGAACTGGTAGGAACGTACATACACATTTGATTTTGTTTTGAAAAGTGGTTAGATAGTATATCTATCTTTATTTTAAAAGGAGATAAATTATACTAAAAATATAAAATCAATACATTTTTTTGTTGGATGCCTTGGAAGTTCAAGTAATAGGGTGGTATTATGATTTATTGAGTTTGGACTAAAATACCAAAATATATTTAATTTTATTTTTAATGATAAAAAATGACCCGCCAGGCAAATACAAGGTGATGATGCTAAACCCATTCTGCCCAGTGCCCAAGCACATAATCTATCGCCACGAGAGTTTTTTCAGACTTGTGGGACCATTATATGCACTGATAATCTTCTTTCGTATTTTTTATATTATGTATTGATAAATATATGGATGGATTCAAAAATGAGAGTGTAAAGACAAACATTATAAAATATAAAAGTTTAAATATAATTTATATGAATTTGAAATATATATTTTCATCGAAATTGAATACGAGGCTTTTTCGTATCATAAAATTCATCAATAATCAAATCAATACTTAAACTTTTAGCGACATTTTTCTCAGTATCAAAATTTGTAGCAATGTCTATAAAAATAACAATCATATAATTGATTATACAATACTTGACCATAAATCTTATTCTTTTCACAAGACTTAAAAGCATATCAAGATTAGACTTACTTTTCTTTAAAAGATGCAATAAATCAGTAACATATATTTTATAATGGATATAAACAGACACCTAAAATATTATAAAATTAAAGGATGAAGATAATTACACACACATATATATTATTCTAAATAAAAAGAAGAGATAAATAAAAAAAAATTAACAAATCACATGTTAAAGACAAAGAAAAATAAAAAAAAATGTCTTAAAATATTCACATTTCTTTGTCTCTATATTTTGATCTTGTTGAAGTTAAAAAGAGGAACTTTAGTTGTCTTGTAAGTCTCTTTAAAAATTTTCTTTTGTTAAACTTCTCTAAATGTGTTTTCAAATAAATAAGATAGCTAATGTGCAATTTCTTAATGGGTCTAATCTAATTATTTTTGTTTAATTATTTGATTGTAACTATATATGGGCTTAAAATATTTGTTGAGATTTACAAATTAAAATAAGTTAAAATTTAATAAAAATTATTACTAAAATAAAAAAGTACAATAAAATAATTATTAAAATTAATATATAAAAATATATAGCTGAAGGGGGCAAGAGACCCTGCTTGACCCCTGCATCCGTCCTTGAATAACTATTATAATCTATTTCAGTATATCTTAGGGACATCTCAGTTATTGTTCATCTTTAGGGGCATTTTTGTCATTTTATTGTGCTTATGCATTTTTCTTTTTGTCTTCATGAGTACTTTATTCATTTTCATACTTTCTTCTATTTTCTATGTTTTAATAATAATTTTTATTAAATGTGAACTTATTTTGAAAATCTGAGTATTTTCCTCATTTGGCATTTTTGTGCTCATTTATTCTCTTTGACGTTTTAGGGTATTTTAATTATTTTGTATGCTCATATGTCATTTTGTCTTTTTGGAGTGTAATTATTTTACATGTCAATATATTATTTAAGCCTTTTTAGGAATATTTTAATAATTTTCTACTTCTATATGTTGCTTTTAGTTATTTAAAGCATGATTAATGTGGGGTGAAATTTTCAACAGGTCAACGATAAAACTGTTTTACTTGGTTAATAAATTCAATATAACTTAATCGTTGAGACGTAAAAAATTTCAACATTGTAATGGATCAAATATAGAAAATAAAGAACTCAAAAATACAAACATTTTTTGAAATTTTACCTCAAAAATATGAACTGGTGTATTGAAATTTTAATGCGGAAAAATCTACATCAGATAAATTTACAAGATAATTTACGAAAAATTGATTTTCAGAAATTACATTATTGCGTAACGATAAAATTTATATTATGCAATAGCAATTTATACATTTGAAACTTACTCATCTAAAGATGTAAACTCCTAATTTAGAGTTATCAACTCCATGTAATAATCAAGTTTTTGGCAATATTTGGCACCAAATTAACATGAAAATAGACAATGGAGGGCTTACAATAGCAAAGGTCCATTTGTTAGGTTACCCATTAAAACAACATACATTTGAAGACAAAATACGAAGGAATAGCCAAAAAGAATTTTTATAACCAAAAAGGCCAACAAATAAAATTCATTTTTCCTCGACACCTATTACTTTTAACTTTGGACAAATTGTAGTATGGTCCCTAAAATTTAACTCTTGTACCATTTTAGTCCATAATGTTCAATGTACCTTATCATTATAAAAATAAACTTTTTAATTTTTGCCACTTTAGTACTTATAATCAAACCCCAAAATTTTTCTGCTCCATAATCTAGCTTGTGCACCACATATTCCGCATTCTGAGGGTAAAGCAGTTAAAATAGAGTTTGTCGGGTTGCAATTTAATTCCTGGGATAATGAGAGAAAGGAGCATAAATGCATTTTAAATAAAAAAATTAAAACGATATGAAGTTTGAAGCTTTATTTAAATAAATATTTATTGATTTTGTAAGTTTGAGAGTCATTTTATGAATAAAAGGGGGGAATTAGGATTTTTCATAATTTATGCAGCGGAAGTAATCACTAACACTCTTTTGCTTTTAATAAGATAATGAGCTTATGCGGAAAGCATTTTAAGTTTCACAAGTAGAACTTGTGAAACCAGTTAAACTATCAAGTAGAGTAAAGCACAATTGGCACAAGTATTAATATTGATTTGGCAAAACCGACATCCATTACTTAAACTTTCAATTAGGATTTGGAAAACCTCATAAATTAATATATGTTTATGTTTATATAAATTATGTCCAAGTAAAAAGATGGGAAAGAGAAAGGGATAGAGAACAAAAATTAATTCCTAAAGAGAGATAACAAAATCCCAAATAGGATACAACAAATTCCAAAGTGCTTTACAACCAGTTGTGTCCAAGCCTTGGGAGCTTTTGCCAGCTAAACTTGCACAATCTCTATAAAATGATGCATAAGTTGCTATTGTTCCATAGAACAAGTTCTAGACTGTCCTCTAGATCAATAGTGGATCAATACATATGCTTCCAATAGCATCACTCTACTAGACACCAAGTCTGATCAAGAAGCAAACGCTCTTCTTTCTAGATCTCTTTACTACAAGGTCCCTCGAAAAACAAACACTAGAAAGAAAAAAGTTATATTAAATTAAGTGCAATACAACAGGGTTGTATATTGAAAAGGTGTGTGAGAGTAATCACAACTTCCACAATTTTCTCAAGTTATCTAAACTTGTGTATTTTGACTGTAGTATAGCATTACTTTTATAATGAAACCAACAATAGCTAGAGTGAAGCGATCGCTACAAAAAATCACGCTATTCCATCGGAAAAGAAAATTTTCGATGAACTATCAACAAATTTTTCTCCATCAAAAGAACCCTCATCACAAATATTATTGTAAAGGATTTTTCCATCGAAAATATTTTTCATTGGATTTTCGTTGGATTATAGACAAAGGTAGTCCATTTATTACTAGATCTTTTTACAATGAAAGACTGAGGAATTCTTCATTAGCTGAATTCTATGGACTTTCCAACGGGAATCTAGCAGTGCGGTAGCCTGGAAAAGCAGTAGTAGGCAGCGGTGGTGGTGCAAAAAAAATAATATTGGAAGAAGGGGAGAAGGGAGGAATACAGAGGGTGACAGGAGAAGAAGGAGGAGAAAGAAAGAAAAAGAAAGGAAGAAGGAAGAAGAAAGAAGAAAGAAGCATAGCGATGGGTATATTTTTAATTTTTGACAAAAAAATTTTGATGAAAATTTTCAGAAAATTTTCGTCAAGAAATTAAAATTTAATTGAAAAAATATTTTACTAATCTACATCGGAATATTCATCACAAATAAATATAAAAATTCAACAAGAATATTTTTCCATTTGATTTGTGATGGAAATTCTGTTGCACAGCTGGCACTAAAACCAATAACATTTCCTATGGAGTTTTCCATTTGATTTGCTACAGAATTTCCATTACAAAGCTTAAACTAAAAATAATGACATTTTTGGCGAAAATTCCATCAAAAACATTTGTCTACAAATTTTTTGTTGGAATTCAGAGGCAAATCTCGTCTAAGAGTTTTGCGCCCTTTGTGCACCAAAACCTGTCATGTTTTTCAAGAGATGTGTTGCGGAACTTTGTAGCAAATCTTGTGTCATAAGCAAAATGCTAAAATTATACAAAAATCATCAAAATATTAACCAATTAATTCACTAAATACTTTTGATCAAATTGAATTTGTAAATGAAAATCCAACTCATTAACTAATTAATTAAAAATTTGGTCAAGGCCAATTATAAAACAAATTGGACAAGACTAATTAGCAAATTTTTAGATTATTGTGAAACTTATTTCTTGAAAAAAGCCCAATTCAACAATTCACTACAATGTTGGTGAAACCCAATTCTAAAAGTAAGTTGGAAAAGCTCAAATCAAAAGTTCTCCATATTAATATAAAGCCTAATCTCACCAATCCAGGAAAATTTGGGTCAAGCCCAATTGAGTGTGTAAAACCTTTAAAATTCGGTATTTTGAAAAATAAGAAGTGAGAAATCAAGACATTGGTTGGTGAGATTTTATGGCTCGAAAAATAAATGAAAAGGACTTAATTGCAGGAATTTTGGAAAATTTGGGGTCAAATTGAAAATAGGCAAGACATGATTGGACCAAATTATTTAATTATGGGGGTTTGCATGAAAACTTTTGGGTAAAAAAGGACTATCCCGAGTGAGGGCATTGTAGAGTGGGAAATTAATTTAACCATATTTATAATTATTAACAAAAACAATTCTCATCATATATGTACAAAAAAATTTTAGAAGAAACTTAATTTAACTTTACTAACTAAATACTTTGTTACAATCCAACTTATTTATGAAGAATTTCCCAATGTTATAAAACGCAGGAACTTTTGTAACAAATATATCTCTTTAAGTGGCGAAATATTATTGTTAATAAGATTTTATTTTCAATAACAAGTGTTTATCTAGTTAGGAAACATCAAACATCTAAGGTAACAATTTTTTTTTTATAGGTAAGAAAATAATATTTTTTGTTACCCAAAAAGAGTATGTTGTAACGAAATCTAAATTTAGTTATAATTAATCAAGCATTTGTATCGATTTTTAGCATTATTACCGTTATTTACGTGAAGTGCAATTTATTGTGGTCTATGTTGGGCCTTTTTCTTATAAAGAATAAGGATTGAACAAATTATGGTGAATTAATTGATAAGTTGGATTTTTTTTAAGATTTGGCTTTGAACAAATTTTTAATGAATTAATTGGTGGTCTTTCACTTAAGAATTGGATTTAACTAAATGTTTTGTGAATGAATTGGTTCTTGAGCTTTTAATAATTGCGTTTGACCAAATTTTTAGTGAATTAATTGGTCATTGGACTTGACGTTGGGCATCCTTTTAAGAATTAGCTTCGTCAAATTTTCAGTGAATTAATTGGTGAATTGGACTTTGTTTTAAAAATTGCAATTTACCAACTTATTTTCAAAACTTGTCATTTTGTAGGATGTGCTTTTCGAAATATTTTCCCTACATATTCATTGATGCGCTCTAGGAAAATTCAGGAGAATCCTTTTGGTGATGTTTGTGAAAATTACTCTGAAAGACATTATTGATTTCGAGTTCTCCTTGGTCTGCTGCTGGTACCTTTGGCAATGACAGGACTAAAGTTTGAGGCAAAACAATTGCTTTCTTTTGATGTCATTCAGTTCTCTAACAACTTCCTCCACCAGTTTCAGTCGACAACGTTTGTTGCAAATGCTACAAATTATCAGTCTATTAGTGCAACTAGTTGGTCCACACCTATGGCGGGTCACGTTAAATTAATTTTGATGTAGCAATTTTCAAGGATGTCCAGGCTATTCACATTGGAATGGAGGCTCGAGATAGTACAGGGTAATGTTTGAAATAGTGTTCGCAAGTTATCCCTTCTATTGTCGAACTGGAGGCTGATGAAACATTAGTAGCAAAGACAGCTTGTAAGATGTATCCACTTGTCATGACCTAATGTGATTATTGAAGACGACTGTTTACTGGTTATAGGGCTCTCCAGAAAAATAATATGAATCTATCCTCAGCTGGCCCAATCATTTCAGATGCTAGAAGATGTTTTAATAGCAGCTTTAATGTCTCTTTAGGCATGCTAAGCGGAGTGCAAATAGATGTGCCCATCATTTAGCTAAACAAGCTTACCCTCTTCATCTGTTTCATGTTTCTAAATCAATTGTGTTAGACTATGCTTTGTGACCTAATATGATTATTGAAGGCGACTATTTAATGGTTACACAGGCTCTCCAGACAAATAACATGAATCTATCTTCAGTTGGCCCAATCATTTCAGATGCTAGAAGATGTTTTAATAGCAGCTTTAATGTCTCTTTAAGCATGTTAGGCAGAGTGCAAATAGATGTGTCCATCATTTAGCTAAACAAGCTTACCCTCTTCATCGTTTTCATGTTTTTGAATCAGTTGTATTAAACTACGCTTTAAGTTTTTAAAATTGTCTTTTTCTCTAAAAAAAATAAACTTATTTTCAAAATTCACTTTCACCAAAATTTATAGTAAATTGATAAATTGAGTTTCTTTAAGAAACGAGCTTATAATAATGTACATAGCTTGTTAATCGGTTTGACCAACTTGTTTTATAATTGAGTTTGGCCAAATTCGTGGTAAATTAATTGGTGAATTGAACTTTATTTAAAATTGGGCTTGACCAATTCTTTAGTAAATTAATTAGTGAAGTGGCTTTATTTTAATAATTGGGCTTGGCTAAATTCTTACCAAACTGATTGGTGAATTGGGCTTGACCAAATATTTAGTGAATTAATTATGAATTGGCTTTCTTTTAAATTTTGGGTTTCACCAAATTTCTTGTGATTTTAGAAAGATTTTTGTGTATGAATACTTTTTTGTATATTAGTAATTTTTAAGACGAAGGAGTATGGTGTAATGAAGTCTCAATTTAGTTGGTTATAATAAATCAAACATTGGTATAGGCTTCTATTGTTGCTACCAAGATTTTTGTTAAGTGAAATGCAATTTATTGCTATGTATGTGAGCCTTTTTTGAAGAATTGGGCCTGAACAAATTTGTAATGAATTAATTGGTAAGTATAGTTTTCTTTTAAGAATTGGCTTCGAACAAATTTTTAATGAATTAATTGGTAAGTTGGTCTTTTATTTAAAAATTGAATTTAACCAAAAGTTTTTTGAGTGTACTAGTGCCTTAGACTTTCTTTTAATAATTGGATTTGATCAAATTTTTATTGAATCAATTGGATATTGGGCTTGACATTGGGCATCATTCTAAGAATGAGGCTTCACCAAATTTTCGGTGAAATAATTGGTGAATTGGGCTTTCTCTTAAGAATTGGCCTTCACGTACTTATTTTTAAAATTGGGTTTCATTAAAATTTGTAGTGAATTGATAAATTAGGCTTTTCTCAAGAAATGGGATTCACAATAATGTATAGAGTTTGTAAATCAACTTGACCAAATTTTTAGTGAATTAGTTATGAATTGGGCTTTCTTTTAAAAATTGGGTTTCATCCAAACTTTTGGTAATTTTACTTTTTTGTATATTAGTAATTTTTTAGACAGTGGCATACTAGTGAACTTTTTTCCAATTAAAATTTTAATGCCAACTTTAAAAGAAAACGAGGTATGATTGGAAACTATGTACCAATTGCAATGTATCTCAATGTATTACTTTATAAAATTATTAAATTTTAACTTGAAACTTCACAAATCATTTGAATACATATATTGATCCTGCTCGAGATAGGAGTTAGGGCCTTTTCAGAAATCAGCAAAGCTTGGAATTCTTTTTCTCTAGAACGCTGTGCAAAGAGTTCTCAATTCTTGATTTTTGGCAAATGATTTTTTGTGCTCAGTTTGATTTTGGCTTAGCATTTATAGTGTTTTTCCTTAGTGCGCATCAATGCATTAGGGTTTACATGCCCTTCTTAATGGGGATAATCAATTGGGTTCTCTAGTTTATTTGTTTATTTATTATTTAGTGGACCTTTTTAGTTCAATTTTTACTTTTTTACTCTTAGGACATAATTCATCATACCATCAAGCCCTTTATTTTCAATTTAAAAAGTTATTTTCATGTTAAAAATATAATACAAAGTTGGATCTTAATTTTTTATTTTATCTTAATTTATTAAAAAAAAAGTTGATCAATTAATTAATTTTTATTAATTGCAATTTGTCCATGAATTCAAACTTACACAACTTTTGTCCAAGTTGAGATCCATCAAGTTTTGAAGTTTGATTAGATTTTAGAGAGTGCTTTGTTGGCTGCTTTACTTTCTCCAAAGACTTAGCAAAATTCCATTAAGTTTGAGATAGAAGAGAGAGGGTTTTATGAGAAGTATTTGAAGGCAAGTGAGGCACTAGGATTCAATAATTAAAACTTCAAAAGTTAAAAGTAATTAGTGCTTCACAAGCAAACAAGGATCTAAACATGCTTAGGATTCAGATTTGGATGGAGAGTTACCTTGATTAGCAAAATCCAAAGGAAAGATGAAGAACTCTTTTTCAATCCAGAATATGTCAAACAGCGGCACAGCTGGAAGGATGCAACTTTTACACAATCCAAATGTCTCCAAAAATTTTGAAAAAATTCTAGTACATCCTCAACTCTATGAAGCTAATGCGAAAATTTTAGATCAAAACTCCTTCTAGATCTCTTGGAAAAAATTCGCCAACTCGCTGCCCTGACTGGTGGATCTCCAAGGCACAACAATCCTATTGCCTTGCCTCTATCAATATGATCCACACACCAATGCTTTTTCCAATTTCTCCTCAATATTAGCTGGAGATAGAGAGGAGAAAAGAGAGCTTGAAGTCCGATTTTGGGGTTGGAGAATAAGAGAAAAGTGGAGCTTCAACTCATGAGGTAATATTTTGGAGGAGGGAAAATGTGAGAATCTAATTGTTCACCTGGATTGATATTGGCCGCCCACTCTCACCTCTACATCTATATATAGAGGGAGGATGGTGTGATGCCACCTCAAGGTGGGGGGACCACCCACTTCTCTTGCAAGTTGGCAAATTCAAATCAAATTAGAATTTTGTGCGCATTTCAATTATACTTGGAATTGAATTTCAAATTAATTAAATGCTATACCAAAATGAACCTTTCATTTTAAAATTTCCCTCTAAAAATGATTCTTCCATTAATTAAATTAAATACTTTAATTTAATTAATTTAATCCTTGACTTAACTCTTAAGTCAATTAGCTTAACTCTTTAAGCTAAGAATTGTTAACTTAACTCTTTAAGTTGACCTATTGATGGTCATGTGGTACCAAATAATCAACTCCTCAATTATTGGTATAATTTAATTCCTTAAATTATTTGATCAATTTAATAATTAAATTAATCAAGCCAAAATTGACCGCAATTTTCGGTCACCCCAAAATTGGTCACTTGGAGTGAGTTTCTAACACTTAGAAAAATTCCTCTATCATTTAGGAAATGCAATTAGCTTTTGTGTATAACCCGATACGTTCTACCATTCATTGTACATAGGCTCATAACTCCTTGTGACTTTAGAATATCATACATTCCTTTTAGTTTAAACTCCTTTAAACTAATCGACTCAATTCAATTAATCTCTATTAATTAAGGAGTACCTAATCTCCATAATCGGTGTCCAACCTCAAGCCTATAGAGCCTAACTAATTGGCTGAAATGAATGCTCTTGGAGAACCATTATAGCTCTATGCGTGCCATGCAAATACGGTCCTTCAGTCTCCTAACTCCCAAAAGAGACCTAGGGCAAGATATTTGTCGGCTCCGTAATAGCCTCGATATTATGTCTATATTCTCAATGTTCAAATCTACTTTATGACCTCATCTTAGAAAACTCATTTTCCAAATTGTCAAACTATCTTGCACAAGCATTTCTTGGAATCAATTATTATAGAATACATAGAAGATGTACTTGCCCTTCACAAAGACGAGGAGTCAAATCCCATCTTGGATCTCATAAACCTCCATATCTAAGTAGCTCATGCCCAATCACCACCTGAACGGCCCGACAAGTAACCAAGGAGAAGTCAAAGCACGATGACCTAAACACAAGGTTACCACGGATCCTTAGGCCAAAGAACTAATTATATGCACTAGCATAAGCTGGAGAATTTGCCACTATCGACTTGCCACTTTGGCTATCAAATTGATTCTCCAAGTGGGGCTCTTAGTGCCTTGTTCCCTAACATGTAGTCACTAATATGCATCCATATCTCATATGAGATTGCTCATAGAATAGAGTAATATCCAACTCTTTGGATCTATGCATCGTTAGTGCAAGTCTATTCGGATCTTAGATATCCTCTCTTAAGATCCTATGACTTGGAAGATTTAAGATCATGACTGTATAAAACTTATTCTATGATCACCACCCAGTGCATGACCAAGTCCCATAGTCATGTGTGATCTAAGGGCTTCAACCAGATGCCTGTGAAGTATAAATGAGCATAAAATGAAGATGGCCATATTATGAATATCATTCAATCAAGATTGTATCACAAGTAAAATAGTTTACAATGCCAATCTAATTAACTTGTGGGGCACTATTCCAACAATCTCTCACTTGTCCTAAAAGCAATTCCCGATAGTCTTAAGGCCCATCTTCCCAAGATGTCATTCAAAGACCTTTTGCGATAGGGGTTTAGTTAGTGGATTTGCTATATTCTCTTCTGATGCAACTCTTTCCACTCGGATATCGCCTTTATCAATGACCTCCCGGATCAAATGATATCGTCTCAATATGTGCTTGGGTTGTTGATGAGATCTTGGCTCTTTAGCTTGTGCTACCGCCCTGTTGTTGTCACAAAAGACAACTACTCAACAATGCTTGGCACTACATTCAACTCTTGAATGAAGTTTTTCATCCAAACACCTTTTTTTGCAGCTTTTGAGGCTACAATATATTCTGCTTCTGTGGTAGAGTCAATCGTGGTGTCCTGTTTGGAACTCTTCCAACTCACTACGCCATCATTGAGATAAAATATGAATTAAGAAGTGGATTTTAGATCATCTATATTGGATTGGAAACTTGAATCCAAAAACCCCTTGAATTTCAATTTTCCATTGTTGTATACTAAAAACAAGTCCGTAGTCGTTCTCAAGTACTTAAGGATTGCTTTTACAGCCATCCGATGACTTTCACCGGGATTGGATTGGAAACGGCTCATAACACCTAGAGCGTATGCCATATCCAATCTTGTACATTGAACTGCATATGTTATACTCCCAATAGCAAACGCATAAGGTATGTAGGAAATCCTTTGTCTCTCGTCGTCAGTCTTAGGGGCTATAGATTTGGAGAGACGAATGCCATGTCCCATAAGAGGAAATCCCTTATTAGATTATTCCATACTAAACCTCTTTAGTATCTTGTCAATGTACGAGGTTTGGGAAAGCCCCAGCATCCTCCTCGATCTATCTCTAAAGATACGTATTCCCAATACGTAGGATGCTTCTCCTAAATCCTTCATGGAGAATTAGGTAGAAAATCATACTTTAGTACACTCTGACATACCTATCTCATTCCCAATGAGAATGATGTCATCGACATAAATCATAATAAACTGTACACTACTCCTATTAGCCTTCATATACATACATGATCCATACACATTCTTGACAAAGCCAAACGATTTGACTGTCTTGTCAAAATATATATTCCAACTTGGGGACACCTATTTGAGTCCATAAATGGATCTCTTGAGTTTACAAACCTTTTGCTCGCTCTCCTTGGATGTAAAACCTTGTGGTTGCTCAATGTAGATTTCTTCTTCAATGTCTCCATTGAGGAAAGCCGTTTTCACATCCATTTGCCATATTTTATAGTCATAAAATGTGGCTATGACAAGTAGAATCCGAATAGACTTAGGCATTACAACCGGTGAAAAGGTTTCCTCAAAATCGAGACCGAATTTTTGAGTATAACTTTTTGCCACTAGTCATGCCTTAAAGGTCACTACCTCTCCATCGACTCCTAGCTTTTGCTTATAGATCCACCTGTAACCAATGGGAACTATTCCCTTCAGTGAATCTACCTAAGTCCATACTTTGTTAGAATACATGGAGTCCATTTCGGATCTCATGGCATCTAGCCAATGTCCCGAGTCTATGTCTAACATAGCTTCTTTATAGGTCTTTGGATCACTATCCCATTGGCTTGTCTCATGAAGGAATCTGAACATTTCGGGTTGCTTCTTAATTCGGTCCGACCTTCTTCGAGGTGTGTAAGGCTTTTGATGCTCACTTGTTTCTACCACTTGTGAGATTTGTTAATCATCCTGAATTTCATTAAGTTTAATGATAATGCAATTTCTATCTAATAGAAATTTCTTTTCCAAAAAGTGGGCGTTCCTTGAAATACACACATTTTGCTCCAAGGGACCATAAAAGTAATAACTCATAGACTCTCTAGGGTATCCCACAAACTTGCACAAGGTGGATCATCTATTATCCAACTTGTCTCCCACTAACTGTCTCATGCAGGTGGGAGACCCTCAAACCTTAAGGAAATGGTAAGAGAGTACTTTGCCAAACCATATCTCATGCAGCGTCTTTGGCACCAACTTTGAGGGTACTACATTTAGTAGCCTCGCAGCCATTTCTAAAGCATATCCCCAAAAGGATATGGGCACATCGAAAAAACTTATTATGGAACGTACCATGTCTAACAAAGTATAGTTTCTCCTTTCAGCTACTCCATTATGTTGGGGTGTGTCGAGTAGAGTCTATGTTGGGGTGTCCAGTTTCTCCCACGAAATTTTCATTGTCGGAAAACCCTCATCTCAAATTTTTTTCGGTTAGTGTCGATAGATTTCTATCGAATTTGTGATGGACTTTTCATATTTGCAGACTATCACATTTTAGTCGCTTTTCCAACGGGACTTTTTGATGGAAAATTTTTTGAACGAAGGGTTTTTATAATTTTTTTGATTTATTTTTTTATGTTCTCCACTAGAGATTAGATGAATTTCTAAAGGATATTTATCAAAATTATTACGTATTTATAATTCTTTCTATTGAAGGCCCTCGATTTTCCATCAAAAATTTATTATTTTTTTAAAAATATTTTTGAAATATTTTATTTAATTGCACCTATAACCTATTCATACGTCTTGAATATAAAATAACGTACGATTATAATATAACAAAATTAGGAATAAATAGAAATAATTTAAAATAAAATTTTTAAATGTTATAATTTGTAATTACAAAAGTAATGAAAAAAAATCCTATCTAGTGATTGTCAGCACCAGCATCATCACCAAAATCGAAATAGTCATCTTGTTTGATACCATGTTGATGTTGGTCGTCATGCTCGCCCTACTGCAGCTAAAGCTGTTGGTAGTAGGTCTAGGCGTAGGGGGTGGGCCACCAGAGCCTGACGGAGTATCTCTCTTCATGACCAGCTAAGCGATCAAATTTCGCATCACACCCAATTGCTCTATGAACATGCTTCGCATATCATCGATACCGGCCTGCAAACAAGACTCCAAGTGTACCTCCAACTAGGCTGCACACTAGGCTCCTCCCGAGGCACACTGGTGTAGGAGGACGGCTGCTGGTAGCTCAACCCATAAATCCATCCCTTCTTATTGGGGCCACCTATAGCCTGAGTCCACAACTCAACTTGAGACTATTGGGTCTCTACACTGCTTCCAACACCTTGTGACTGAGACTAGGACTACATTGCCTACTGAAAGCTCTCTTACAAGGTATAAAAATAAATATATGAATCTAATATAATGTAATTAAAACAATCTTATGTTATATGTAATAAACTTACAGTAGCTTTCATCGTCTTCTCATCTACCCAGTTTCTATTCGCCTGCCTCTAGTGGGTACGACCAAAAACCTCCTCCACCATCGGGGGGCTCTACAACTCCTAAGCTTACATAGAGAATAAGAGAATAAGAATTAACATAGGTGTGGTATATGTACATAATACTAAACTACACTGATTATAAGTAAAAAATTCGATGGAGTCTCCCTTAAAAACCATCATTTGGAAACATAATACTAAACAACACAAGGAATGATAACATAATATCATTTGGGAATAGCACCAACCCTTTCCCATTAGCCTAAATATCAATGAATAATATATGGGAAGGGCACCAACCCTTCCTCATCAACTATGCTATACAAAGATTATAAATATAAAAGAAAGTAACATATTATTATAGACTAAGTTTACTAAAGTCTAAAAGTTAGGAAACTTACTAGATGCTCGGCATGTGTCCCAATGGATATCCTCCCTAAAGAATGGAAGGATCTATTGGTCTCAAAATCTTGATTCTTCTTGGCTTACGTGAACTTCTTCTAAAAATCTTAGGACTACTAGTGGTGGCAGAGGGTAGCCTAAGTATCCTTGCCAATCCACTTCGGCCTCTTGTTTGTCTTCTAGGTATGGCCATACACGTCACTCAGTCGGTGACCCCTCTAGTGTTGA
Source organism: Jacaranda mimosifolia (assembly GCA_018894105.1). Taxonomy (NCBI): domain Eukaryota; kingdom Viridiplantae; phylum Streptophyta; class Magnoliopsida; order Lamiales; family Bignoniaceae; genus Jacaranda; species Jacaranda mimosifolia. Next base: position 9,374,880 of record CM032123.1, read on the forward strand.
AGGCCCTCTGAAAATGGCCCCGTGCTAGGTATACCAATTGACATATCTCTATGAAATAAAAGGAAGTTAGTTAGGATAATTACAATATACAGATGTATTTAATTATTAAAAGTAAATATATTTATGGCATTCATATGCCTTCCACTCCATGAACATCAAGTCTTGAAAGGCCTATAGAATATCCGACCAGGTCCTATGGGGCTCTTATACCTTACTCTTAATCACCCTCGTCAAGAACTTGGTACCATTAAGTGAGGACATATACCTGCATAAAATAATTCTTAACATTAATATATAATTATTAAAATAATAATAAAATAACATTTATATAACAATTTGAACTCACCCGTAGTGTCCCTCAGGACACAAGTATACCCTACCAGAACTGTGGGATGGAGGCTCTGATCCTTCCTCGTCCAATGCCTGGCCCGCTAAAGAATGGACTACTAGCAATGTTGTTACTACTAATGTGGAATGATCGAGTGGAGCAACAAGGGATGGCTGAGTGCTAGGTGGAGTGATAGATAGTGATAAAGTACATGCGGGGGAAGTGGATGGTGGTGGGGATGAGTAATGCTGATATGAGTATAGGTGTGGGCAACGGTATGTAGATGATCTTATAGAAACAGAAGAGGAAGAGGGAAGAATACTGTGGCTTCTGGTGGGAAGTAGGCATAGGGTAGATATAAATTGATGACTAGCCGACGAAGTGGTGGGAGACTGGTCAGTTGGAAAATATGTCTGCTGTGTTGGGGAATTTGCCCCTACCTTGGCCAAAACCCCAACCTCTCCTATGGCAGGGGGATGGAACAAATTGATCTACCATTTATAAAACAAAAATAAACATAACATATTGACAACAATTAATATTATTACGACAACTTAATATTTACGTACGTCAAATGCATTAGAATACTGAATAACTAGACTCGATAAAGGACATTAGTTTCTGTAGAAATTTAGATAGAATATATTATTCTTTAATCTCGTAAATACTGCAATGCTCATTTTCTAACAAGGAGTTGGTTGATATAATAGGCTATACTGTAATTAGAAGCAATGGTAATCCGATTATACTTTTATAGAATATATATACTTCACTTTTAGTTAAAATTGAAGTTTAGATATATTGAATATATCATTCATTCATCAGCAATTACTTCAAACTTTCTGTCTACCTAGCTCTGTGGTTGTAATCAGAGGACAGTTATAATAGTCTATTGATGTTCCTTGATTGGTTGTCATTTACAACAACAGATTTGAGTAGACAAAAAGACTGAAAAAAATTTCTAATAAATGAATGAATCTTTGAAGAGAAATTTTTATTAGAGAATATATTCGGCTATTTGGTGCAGTAATTATATAATGACTCTCTGGAAAAAATGCTAGTGATGTGGAAAATTATTCTATGATCATTAGTTGAAAATCCTCTTGAAGCCGACCTCAAGTGAATAATTTTGATCATAGAATAATTTTCCACAATACTAGCATTAGTCTTTAGGAGTCATTATATTTATCTTTATTGGGGTTGTTAGAATAGCATTGTGAAGTTGAGATGATGAATTTTTTATTCTTTATGTTTCTAACCTTTGAAAATCTTTGAGATAGATGGGGTTGGGATAAGTTTGAATGAGAAGTTGGTATATAAGCTATACTATAATTAGAGATTTGAAAAACTTTGAGATAGAGTATACATCATTTAGTTAAATTTTTAATCATTTAAGTTTAAAATAATTTGTAAGATAGCCATTTAAAATAAGATAGAGCTTAGTTTCAATTCGTATGCTACCTTGGTTAATATTTCAAGTAATCTAAGTTATCAAATATGATATTTTTAGATTATTCAGCATGAATAGTATTCCTTTATTATCTCAACATTAATTATCATTTCGTAAGTTATTTTAGCTATTTCGAATAATCTAAGTAATCCTATAATTTGTCCTACACTCAATTCTAAGTAAAATGCCTCCTTTGCTTTGAAGGATTGTGCATGATAGATACATCCAAGCAATCCGGCCTCTTGATTAGAATTTTCCTACTTTAGAGCCCATGATTGATAAGTGGCCTAGTATTTATTATGATTAATTCTAATTAAGTAATCGTATAAATTATTCTAACATGCATTTTCTAAACATACTAAAATGCAAAACTAATTAAATAATTCCAAATAAACCAACATGCATTTCTGAACATATTAACATACAAAAATAATTAAAAATAATTTCAATAAACCAACATGCATTTCTAAACATTTCTAAACAATTCATTTCTAAACCAAAATGCATTTCTACACAAGTAATTATTGGAAACTAAAATATATTTTTAAAAAATTAATTTCTAAACCAACATGTATTTCTACACAATTATAATTAAAGAAATAAAGTTATAATAAAATTATTAACAAAACTAACTAGGGTGTGTGGCAGCACGTACGATGGGGGCGTGCGAGCAACGGCAGCGGGGCAAGCTCAACAAAGTAGCAACGTGAGCTCAGTGAAGCAGTGAGGACAACGGCGTGCGTGCGTGGGCGGCAATGGGAGCATCGGCAATGGCACTCAGAGAAGCAGAAAGGATTGAGGAAGTGAAGAAGAAGAAATGGGGAAGAGAGAAGGGTGGGTGACTGGTCCAATTGAGTTTTCCGATGGAATTCCATTGGAAAACAAGATTTTTAAAATCAAATAAATTTACTTTTTCGACGAAAAATCCATCAGAAGATTGTTGAAAAATGTATTTCGACAAAAAATCCATTGGTTATCTTTGTACCTTTTCGCGCCAAATCCCTCAAAATTTACAGATTATTTTTTGACGATTTTCTAATGAATTTTTGATAAATCATATTCCCTTATAAATCTGTCAAAAAAATTTGTCAGAAAATCAGTGTTTTTTTTTTTTTTTTTTTTTTTTTTTGTAGTGAAGTAGGACTCCATTTGAGTCAGAATTACATGTTGAGTCATGATCCATAGAAGTCCGGAAAGGGGGCAAGTGGTGGGAGTTTACTAGCCAAGGTGCCTCTGAGCATGGCACATGATGCTTTAAACGAGTTCTTGCTGGTTACTCAGCACCTCCGAGTGCCTGTGTTGGGTGCACGCTGGGCGCTTGTTCTTTTCAACCTACATTTGCTCCACTGAATAGACAAACAAGAAAGAATAATTGTGAAATATATCCATGCAACTACTAATAACAAGCAAAATACTCCTTAGAGCCATAATTCTAAACTTGTGATAGGTGTTCAACCGGGGTTACCATGGATAAAGTACTACACCTTCTCCCATTTGAAAAAGTACACAAATTCAAGTTTTACATAGATAATTTCTTGTAGATGGTGAATGACATAGAAACTGTCATGTTTGCAAACTTAAGTGAGCTGTGAATTGTGAAATTTTTTGTCGCTAACAAAGCATAAAATTTCATGTCACTGCCTATACACATTAATACAACATAGTTCTCATTAACGACTTCTCCTTCATAAATTATTTTAGGTGAGATGTCCAGTCCCTGAGAAAATTATGAATCCATCTCATTTTTACATTATATAGTTTTAAATATTGGTGCATCTTATTTTTGGTGTACTTCAATGTAATATATAGACTCCTGTTGTTACCATGTATATAAGTGGAGCCCTCATTAGAGTGGCCCACTCAAATAATCTTGTAATCTCTCATTTTTAGTAATGTTCAATTCATAGCATGTATAAATATAAGACTCATGGGATAAGTTCCATCATAGAAAACCTTTCACCACATATTCAATAATTTTTTATTTAATTTTATTTTCTGTATAATATGAGATAAAAGGTTCATATACAACTTTTAAGTTTTAAGAGTGGATTTTCAGCTATTTCAATAAAGTTTATGTTTTGTTTGAAAAAAGTCGAGAGATAAATATGTGGTAGGTTCAATTTTGACCTATTTTCATCCACTTCATCAAAGGAAGATAATCAATGAAATGAATTTTCTGAATTTTTTTCATTAAATCATGAATGACAAGTGAGCATATAGTTATTTCTTTATAACTACCAATTACTATATAATTTATTTAAAGTGTTAATATAATTTTGAACTTGTAACGTTGATTAGTTTTTAATAATTTTTCTTAACAATCATTGATATGTACCTACGCTAGGAGATCTTCCAAAATATGTGAGTCCAGGAGTCTCCCCTAGAAGTATTAGATATTTAGACAAGGCACTAGTGCTAGGGACCAATTTCACTGGCTAATGCTTGAACTGCTCTGGTTGTAAAATCAAAGAGTGGCAATTTAATCTTTTGCTTATTTTGGACTAATGGATTCCATTTTATCATTGTTGTGACTTGTTTTTCCCATAATTTCTTCATTTTTATTAGTCGTATTTATGTTTTTAGCTTTATTGAGACGATTTAGATTGTGTTTTGTTATCCTATTATTGATGTAATATATTGCATTTAGGTAAGACAATGAAAATTTTAGATAGTTAAATAATATACATAGTTTTACTTAAAGCTTGTTTGGATGAACTCATAAGCTCATCAAAACATCTTATAAGATGTTAAAAAGTGCTTCGTAATTTTTTTTTGAAAAAGAGCTTATAAACTCCTAAAATAAAATGTTAAGATCTTATAAAATCTTTTGGGTAAATCACATAATTAGTCCCTAAAGTTTTACTCTAGAATCACTTTAGTCCCCAATTTTTAAAAGTTCATCTTTTAATCTTTAAGGTTAATATATTGTTCCATTTTAGTCCGCAAAACCACTTTCCAATGATATTTACCCAGAAAATTGACCAATTTTGACTTTTTAAGGGCAAAATTATCAATTTAAAATTTTATGTTCCACTTTAATCTCAATTTAAGGTTTTATGTTCCAATTTAGTCCTTATGTCACTTTTTCTTCTTTTTCTTTTTATAAAAAATTGCATTTGACCCCTTATGAAAATGGAAAAGGAAAAAAAATTATGAAAAAAATAGATAAAAAACCTCCTTGTATTTTGAAAATTATGCACACTGCCTCCAACTCCTAATTTGCTTCAATTTAATCCTAATTTTAATATATAAAGACTATATTACACTTAATTATTTCATATATTTTCAATTTTATTTATTTATTTTTATGAAGTATATTTTCATATATCTTCTTTCATCCCCTTTAAATTTAAAAACTATTTTTAGTTTTTGTATTTTTATTTCTTTAATTTATTCTACTTTTTTTATTTTTGGATATATTATATATACATATATACCAATATATAATATACAAATATGGTGGTGTGGTGGAGAACTACATGACATAAAACTTTAGTAAATCCTTTAGTACTTCTATGGTATAATATATACATATAACATAAAATATATACATAAATTGTAGCACTCCCTCTCAGGATAGCACCCAAGCTGAGGCGCCACCAATTCAATCTTAAAGCCGATTCAAATAATATTTAGAAACCTGTAATTTAACCATCTCAAAGGAGAACAAGTCATCATAGCCCGAAAGAACATTTAATAGAGCAAACAAAAAATATATATACATATCAAGTGACTTAAGTTCCGTACATACATCCCATAACATTCTTCAGGTAATTGTCTGGATCAGGTGTTGATTATATACACAACCATGACACCTAATCTATTACAAGATAACATCCAAACCTAAGGCTTGAACTTTGGCTTCTCACTCAGTCCTATCTAGAAAACAAATAACAACAAGAGAGGGTAAGTCCTAAGGACTTAGTGAGGGAAAAGAAAATAATAAGATTTACAAGGAAAGTTAATGAGGTACAGCTATCGATGAACAATTTAATAACAACAAGAAGGAGAATGATAGACAGCAATCAAAGACAGTTCGATAACAATAAGAGTTCCATCATAAATCAACATTGTACTAGGTACACATGATATCAATTTAATAGACAGTATAGATACTAGTACCAGACGTTGGTACAGTAGAAATAATACTTGCTTATAACTCCATTGCTCGAGTACTTAGCTCGGCCGGGTAATTAATTTGTCTTATGGCATGGTCAGTAGCATGCCAAATCCTAACACTCATAGTTAGCTACCTGTAAGTCAGGATTTTTGGTGGGTTCTAGCCGGAAAGACCTATGTCCATTGGTCCGTTCCGCCCGGCCGTCTTCCGAACCTAGTTCCCTGGCCCATATCCCCTGTGGCGTCCCTCTGGGTGAAAACTGTCCATGGCGTCCCATGGGTTGAAAGATATAATATCAACAGATAAAATTGTAACCTTTAGATAACATGAATAGAATGAGATGCAATCTGAACATCAATATACTGGTCAGCAAAGCCGTTCTGGAATAATAATCCAAGCATTCTGCTGGAAAGGGCACTCAGCCAATACAACCAATAATCAAGTATGTCGTCAAGGCCAAATAACCAATAGATAGAACGAATTTAAATGTACTGATAAGATTTCTTAAACAACCAACATGATAGAAAATGAACAAGTCATACGGGTTCAGCCGGCAAAGCTGAGGGGTACAAGGAACAAAATCTAATAATATGATAAAAGTTATGGACGTCAGAACAGACAAAAATCAAAATTTATAACAAACGATAGCCCTCACAAGGGTGTTCATATCAGATAATAGATAACATATCAGATTTCGAACAATTAGAATACGGTACAGAAATAGAAAAACCCACACAGAGGCTTATCACGAATAACAGATAATGAGAAAAATGTGCTAGATTGGCAGACCGTCACCTCTTGTAGTTTTAGCAAAAACAAATCTCAACTCGCAATCTACTGATCGCCAGGACCTACTTCTTCTTCACCTAATCAGAGGAATAATCCCATAGTCAAAATTCCTATTCAACACTAAGCCTTCTAGAATTGCATCAAGCATTCTAACATTATTAATTTATCAATCAACACGATGATATAGGTTCACTAGGTGCTATCTACACAATCATCCCAATATCAACTATTCCTAAATTAGTCACGATAGTCTATATCTATTCCAAAATAGCATGATCTCGGTTTAAATTACAAGGTCATAATAACATCATCTTAATCCATACAAAATAGTCAAATTCCTGCATAATTAATCCTAATCAAATGCCACTTAGTCTCACATTACATAATCCTTAGTCAGTATTTATTATTTCCCAATTTTGGCATTTAGCATGACATATTCGGGTCCACAAATTTAATACTTCTCCTTGCATGGGAATTATACACACATATGTATATACCAATCATCCCAACATTCTCATTCTTGGTATAAATACATGGCTTAAAATGGGATGGTACAACATTTACATATATATATATATCAAGGTACAACTCAATTAAAGTTTAATTCTTAACCCTCTATTACCCAAATTGCTTATCTAGGCCTTAGAATCACAAACCAAGAACACCACTGCGATCATTGGAATGAAGAGATCAAACTGCCTCTCTGCTGCCGTCCGCCATCGCCGGAGTATACCCCCTTGCCACCAAAATGTTCCTTTCACCATGAGCTTTCTGAATCTCAGCTTACTTCCCAGTTTCTTCGCTGGGAAATGCTTCAAACGCCGCCCCAAAACTCAACAACCACCTTGCTCCACCATGATGTTTCCATAGTTCTCCGCCTTCGCCGCCACGTAGATCGGTCATGCAGCGCCTCCACAGTGACCACTAAGCTGAGGGTTTCAATTTTACTGCCCAGAAACTCCTTCGACGCCGCTGGTCCCGCTCCTCCGCTGCGCCCCATTTTTGCTTCAAAATTGTGAAGCAGCCCGGTGCTGGGTTTGTGTGTGTGAGAGTGTTTTGGGGTGGCTGGGAGGAAGAGAGAAAGGTGGTGGTGAGGTTGACGGTGTTGGTGACTGGAGATGGTGAGCGTGAGAGAGAGATGGCGTGGTGAAGAGAAGCAAGAAGGAAGGAGATGATGAATAGTGAAGAAATGAGAAAAATGAAGGAAACCATTCTGTTTTGTAAAATCCATTTTTTAAAATTGCAATTGAGTCCTTGATCTAATTAAGTTAAATCAATTAAGTTCTTAAGTAATTAAAATAACATATAGGTACTAGTTGACTAGAAAAATACAATTCAAGCCCCTAAGCATTTCTAATTTATTTACTTAATTCTTCAAAAATTACAAATTAGCCCCAAGAAATTTAAATAAAATAATAATATGAAAGAATAATTAAATTTCATCAAATATTGAAAATAATAAAATTTTAAATTCCATAACCATAAAATTTCGGAATGTTACATAAATATACTATATATTTGTATATATATATATATTATATTTATATTGTATATATATATTATATATTTATATATAATATAAAAAAAAATAAAAACAATGGAATGAATTAGAGAAATGAAAATACAAAAACTAAAAATAGTTTTTAAATTTAAAGGGGATGAAAGAAGATGTATGAAAATATACTTGAATAAATAAATTAATTAAATTGAAAATATATGAAATAATTAAGGGTAATATAATCTTTGTATGTTAAAATAAGATTAAATTGAAGCAAATCAGGAGCTGGAGGCGAGATGCATAATTTTCAAAACATGAGAAGGTTTTTTGCCTATTTTTTTTTTCATAAGGGCTTTTTTTTTTGGGCCCTTTTCCATTTTCATAGGAAAGAAAAAGTGACATAAGGATTAAAGTGGAATTTAAAACCTTAAATTGGAGCTAAAATGGAACATAAAATTTTAAATTGACAATTTTGCCCTTAAAAAGTTGAAATTGGTCAATTGTTTGGTTAAATACTACCGAAAAGTGGTTTCTAGGACTAAAATGGAACAATATATTAACCTAATAGACTGAAAGATGAACTTTTGAAGATTGGGGACTAAAGTGATTTTAGAGTAAAACTTTAGGGATTATGTGATTTGCCCAAATCATTTTGAAAAAGTAAGGAGTTTCTAACTTATTTTTAAGATATTAACAAACTTCTTCAAATTTTTAATTATATTAATTACAAAAATACCATTACTGATATTTTATAAGTGCCAAGATCTTATTTTATCCAAATATTTTAAGAATTTATTTTTAAAAAAAGATTTAGCATAAAACATCTTATAAGATGTAAGAGCTTATAACACCTTTTAAATAAATTTAGCCAAATATCCTCTTATTCTATCCATCTTTTTGTTCCATCTTTCCTAATCTGGAAACAAAGTATTATAATGATTTATTTTGATAGATTTCTTAATCATTATTCTAAATTAAGTGAGGAAAGGATAGCTACCGAAACATACCACATCCCAGTTTGATTAGTTGCACTATAATTAGAAAATGCAAAATTCTTATGAATATCTTAACAATTAGAGATTATCTGAGGTTAATTTCAATATAATTAGATTATTTCAAAGTACTTGGAGAACATTGAAAAGAAAAAAAACTACAATCACGATAAGTTATAATCACAATATTTCATAATCAAATTAGTCTATATATCTCAACCAAATTAGCAAATCAAACACAACTAAAAAATTCATGTACCATACAGAAACTTGATTGGTTTCATGTATTTATTAGTAGGTTTAGCCTTTTGTTTATCAGCATCAAATCCTACTTTTTACGCTTATCCTTGATTACGTATTCTAAAGGTTTTTTAAACACAAAGTCGGAAGTTAACTCTGGTTTAAGCCCTGCAAGCCTTCTTGAGGTTCAGAACTTAATAGTTCTTGCAGCTGTATTATCAACACAAACAATATTTTAGCATGCATTCTGTCTCATTAGCTGGTAAAATCATCGTGCGTACAGAAGAAGGAAATGATTTTAGAATTTAGATGGTGATTAAGAGAATATATGTAATTCAATTAGCAATAAATATGTTTAACAAACAAGCTCAATCAATTAGGATTTAGAAACACCTAATGGCATATATTGTTATCCTCATTATGTAATATTCTCAAGTTCGTAAACGTCATCTTTCTGAATGCTCCAAATAAGGTAAGGATCTGGTATGACTAACCATCAACAAGTCTTTTTAAGAGCAACAATATAAAATGACAAAATAAAGCAAAACTTCAACATTTTCAACTTTTATTCAAGTTTCGCGTCGTTTTCAAAACAAAACCTATAAAAATAGGATGGAGGGCCTATTATGTACCAAATTGATAGTAAAATCAAGTCTTCTCTTCAGTTTGAGTCAACAAAGCCTTTCTGAAGGTTACGAAAAATCCTTAGTATTAAGAATCAATGAAAACCATTTGCTATTTATCATAAAAAATTAAGAGTCGTTGAAATCAGTCATTAGACTGACGACACGCAAAATTATGTAATGAGCTTGTTATCATCTTTGTTCATATAATGGAAATTGCACTTGCTATCAGTGTCTATGGTTTTGTATGTATGCGCGCATGAGAGAGAGAACGAGACAGAGAGAGGTGTTTGGAAACTTACTTTGATCATAATTGTGTGAACCAGTGTTCACTCATTTTATCTCATGCTTATTCTCAACATTTTTTTGTTTCATAGGTTTTCTCTTTCCCTAACAATAAACAATTATTAGGAATTTATATGCACAAAAGATCCAAGTCACATAGTTAAATTCTAAGATCAAAACGTATAAAGCAAACTTGGGAATGATGAATGGACTCAACCTCAACAATTTCATCATAACTTAAGATCAGAATAGAATATTTGTGCTTGAAAAATTCTTGCTAGAGTAAATTCGATTACAATCAATTAAACACAAGCAACATAACACTTTAGTTATAATTGGTCACTTTATTTGGTTGCACATCAATCGCATAGAAAGTACTGAAATTCACTTACCAGATTATTAGTTTGGATTCGGCCAAATATAGTTCAATTAGAATTTCTTGAGATGGAAGGAATATCTTCCATATACATAATAAGTCCACAATTTATCCAAATCTTACGATAAGGAAAATGATAAGGAAAGATTAAACATAAACAATGTAACCCTGAAATTTGATATTTCGAAAATAATGAAAAAAAAAAAAGGCTTAATTGCAAGGTAGTTGGAAGTTTTGGGATCAAAATGCAATTAGACAAGATCTAATTGGATCACATTCTAAAGCTTTTGGGGCTAACTGCAAATTCTAAGGACGTAATTGCACAACTTAGAAGAATGTTGGGGTTTGCATGGAATAATAAAGTCATCAGGGGCCAGAAGTGTAATTTTCTCTACCTTAAGGGCTTAATGGAAATTTTGTCTAAACCTTGGGGACCAAATTGCAAATTAAGAGAGTTTAATTTAAAACCACCTGGCAGAACATTATTCTTCATTCTTTCCTTTTCTTCTTCTTTTTCTCTTCTTCACTTTTTCTTCTTCTGTAACTCTTCTTTGTTTTTTCTCTTCTCCTCCACTGTGAACCACCAACCCGGCGAACCACTCACCGGCGACCGCCAACCACCAAACTAACACCTTCAAACAACTCTCATCCGCCTTCTGACCACCTTTCTCCACACATGCATGGCTGAAACCGGCGAGCCACCGCGAGAGTTGAAGGACCGAGAACCTTTCCACGGTGGACAAGTGGGTTGGTCTTTTTCGGCGATGGTTTGAACTGTTGAGGGGTGTTTCGGGTAGCTCTTGGCGAGGAGAAGCAGATTAAGTAGTTGCATGTGGGTTTGGCGTGGCGGAGAAGAAAAAAACCGATGATCGAAGCAAGGCAGCGGAATTTTCTATTGAGGGCTGTTGAGCACTGTTGACGGAGATACAGGCTGTGGAACTTGAAACCGAAGGTGTCGTTGGGAAGCTCTCGTCGAAAGGAGCAAAACAGTGGTGGTTTCTCACTTTTCCGGCGGCGGCGGGGGCGGCGGGAAGACAGAATCTTCCTCTCGACGAGACGAACGCATTGGCGTGATTAGTTCATGGATCCGAGGTCCCGTTGCGTAGTTGGGGTAAACGATTGAAGAAATTTATATATATGTATATATATGTACATGCATATGTATATTCTTATTAAATGTTGTATTTATGCTAAGAATAGAAATTGAGGATAATGATATGCTATATATATATGTATTGAATTTTCCCATGCTATGGACGTTTGTATAGTGGACTTGGACATTATGTAAAGTGATAAATTTGGAAATTATGAATTTGACAAGAAAACTGAACTTGAGATTATGGATTGAGGACCTAAATTGGAAATTATGGGGACTATGTATGAGACATTAAATAAGTTGATTTAAGTGACCTTATGAAGATCATGTGATTAAGGACTTGACTCTATTGATAAGAGAAAACAAAATGAGAATTGATATTATCGTAGCAAGACTAGTTTTATAGCCATATTTTGGAATTTTATCAATAGTATCATATTAAGTTATCGTGTTAATAAGAGGAATAGAAAATTTTGGAGTTAAGAACAGATACGATAAAGATGTATTAGGAATTTAAAGTGTGTTCCGACTAAATATATATCATTATGGTTAGGTAACGAAGAAGTAGGTCACGAGGACTAATAGATAGTCTACAGAACTTGTACCATCGGAGATTTTGGAGGTAAGGTTCTCCCACTTTGGGTTATTGCTTTGTACAAGCTTCTCATATTTGTTGAAAACCCCTATGCGGGTCTGTCATTTTGGCCTTGATATATCTATCTGTTCTTATGGCATAACCCCTATGAGGGTTAATTTGCTTTATTTTACTTGTTCGTAAATTGTTTGACTCGTACTTGCTCATTACTTATTATTAATTTGTATACCCCTGTGTGGGTTAGCACTTGCAACACTCGTTCTTTTTCGTTCTTGTTCGTTCTGGCGCCCAGAACTCCTGTCTGTCATGTTTAGTACTTGTTTGATCGTACTTGCTTGTTCCTGTTTGAATCGTTATCAGATGCCTTGCCGGCACACTCGTTTGTTGTATCCTGATATCTAGCCAGTTGGCTTGTATGTACTTGATTATTGTACTTGATTGGTACTTGTTGTACTTGTTTGGAGATTAAACTTGGGCCGAGTGCTAATCCTACACAGAATGCTGGGATACTTGGGACACGCCTTGTAGTCCGCCTGGGTGTCCAGGGTACGCTATGCGGTCTGCATAGGTATCCGCAATATGCTAAGCGGTTTGCTTGGGTATTTGTTATGCGCCATACAATTCGTATGGGCAGTGCGCCATACAATCCGTATAGGCACACCAATTGTATGCCAATCTGTCACACTATGGAAGTACTTGTTTGATTGGTATAAGGTAATCTGATATGCATGTCTTAACTCATTTCATTGGAATGCATATTCTGTAAGGGCTTACTTGTTTGTACTTGTATCTTGATCATTTGAAACTTGCTCTTGGAGCAATAAGGATAGTGTGGTTCCTAGTCTAGTTTGGGTTGTTGTCCAGGCCGAACGGGTTAGCGATGATACCTCCCTAAGTAAATTGGTTTAGTTGGCTGATGGCGATACCTCTCGTAGTAAAGCGGTTGAGCTGGCCGTACCATTCGAGTCGACAGTCACAACCCCCGAGCTAGTACCTACTGAAAGTCTTGAATTTGACAACTCTTGTTTACCGAACTTGTTAATGCCTGTATTCTGAAATGTACCCGTCTACTTGTTAAATTTCGATTTGTTTAGTTGATTTTTTCTCGACAGATCCCTATTGCTTATGGTTACTATTATCCCTCACTAAGTCCTTTGGACTTACCTCCCCCCGCGTTATTCATGTTTCTCAGACAGGTTTAAGTGAAAGATATGGACTCCTGATTTGGGCTGGAGAAATACTTTTGTAATAGAATAGGTGCTTATGTATGTTATTGAGCTCTTTTGAATGTTAAACTTTGGTTTTGAGACGATATGATATGTCAGGACTGATGTGAAGGACTTCAGGTCTGTATATGTTATGTTAGATATAAGAAGCTGAATCAGGGAACATCTTTAAGTGCTTGTCGTGTTAATTAAGTTTGAAATTTCCCCTGTTTCTGAGCAGTTAAGTTGAAATGTTTTGGACCTATTGATTGTATGATTAATTGAGATTTAAGCTTGAACTGGAGTGATGCCTCAACTTAGGTGCTATCCCGAGATGGGGCGCTACAAACATGCATAGTAAAAATATAAATACATGCATAAAGCTATTTAGGAACATACATAAGGTTTGGAATGGATCTTTTGTCTTACCCTTACACTAGAGTTTTTTTGCTCTTTTTCATGTGGATTTTTTTTTTTTTTGAAGGCTTTTACAACTTGCTATTTTATCTTTTGTCATGAACTGGATGGTCGTAAACTTGATGCATCAAGTCCTGTAGAAGAAATTTTTACAGTCACAAACATAAATAGTGAATTATATTGAAGCACAATAACTCAATGATCAAAGCCATTTCTTGGGATCTTTTTTTTTTTTTCCATAATTTAAAATTTGCTATTTCTATTTTGGTTTAGGTTATATGGTTTTTATTCAACTATAGTTCTTTTATTTGTTCCAACTAATGCACTACATATCACAAACATATGGCAAAATAATCATTATGGAATTTGGTTATTAATTTAATAAAAACTATAAATCTTCCTGGATAACTAAGAAAAGTAAAGGGAAAGAAAAAATTTACATTGTCCTACAATGTGTGTTTATTAACACAAATGTAAGAGTTAGTACACAACTTGAACCACAGTAGACACTAATGCTTGCATATCATCGAAGAGTTTACATTCACCAATACTTATGTAGGAGCAATAATCTAACTCCAAGTTACATGCCATGCATGAAATAACAACTATTGTTTTAGATAGTCCTACTCATAAGAGAAGATATACTAGCCTTGAATGCGACAATATGACTGGTTTTGCATTTTCTTGCCCCTACATGCATACATAAAAAATTTCCAATTTTTATCTATGTCAAATTTGGAATTTGGAATTATTTTGTATTTTAATGCATTTGTTTCAACTTTACATGGATAAGACTACAAAAAAAAAAGAGCATCCCTATGTAATGTTGCAGATCCGCTCAACTATACTAGGTCTTTGGTGCATCCAATTAGTATAGTTATTCACCATGAGTAGAAATAAATGGCCACTACGCAATAAAAAACATACCAAAAAAAAGCCAAGAAAAAGAATACAAACTAACAAAAAAATTACTTGAGAAGGGAACCAAAAAAAAAAAAGAAAGAAAAGAAAAGAAAAACAATTAGATATTATTGAATTGATTGTCCATGACTAGAATCAAGAAAATACTATCAAGCCAATGAAACATTTGTTAGTTTATAAGTAGAACTTTTCTCTCATACATTCATTAATAAATTCCAAATAGTAAACAGAAGTAGCAGAAGGGAGAATAAAATAAATATAAAACTCACAGGAACATAAATAGAGTCATCTTTCTTTTGCATCCTTTATGTTTCGTAGTAGATCCTCCTCGCTATAAAACTTCTGTCCTAGAATATTTGTATAATACTGCATAAGCCAAAAATTAAAAGTAAACTAAGTCAGTTTTATGCCCCCCAAATAAATATCCAAACGTTGCAGTTTTCCTCCAATAGCAACATGTGATGTACAATTCAAAATTATTTGACTTATATTTTTATTTTAGCAACAACTTTCTCCTCTTTGGTTTGGAGCAGTAATAACATTTCTAATGCAATTTATGGAACTTCCATGGCTACCATCATAAAAAGTCGATATCCAAATGAAGTAATACTTATGACAATCTAAAGTATATATGATCAAACTTATCGAGCTTCTGAACAAGTTAATAGCTTATATTAGCACAAAGTCATACTTCAATGGTTGAACAACGTTTGCTATAAGATTCATAATCATTAAAGTTATAATATACAAAGACAATATACACCATGTATTTGAGTTCTTGTGCTAGAGGTGGAAACTTGAGCCAATAAAAGAAAGTCTCGTGTTTTGACCATCAACTATGATTAATGGGTAATATTCTTTGTTATTTGACTATAACATTAATCTAACTCAGAGGATATTTCTTGGCTTAGATACATTAATACTTCAACCTAGATTATTTACACTGGATAATTAAATTAAGTGAGTTAAGAATAACAGTCAATTAAAGTTACTAAAGTTTATTTCCTTCACAGTGCAAAGCGAAAGTAATATACAATTCTTGGCCCTTATGATATAATACCAATAGTTGTTGACGAATAGCTGGACAAAGATTTCATTATTCTTTTGCCAAATCAAAATGTCATTCTAATACAAAGCAAAAATAAATAGCAATTGGCCTAATTATGGTGAACATGGATATAAAATACTATCATAGACTTCAATTTTCCCCCTAACTTTGAAAATTGATAATAAATTATAAAAAAAATTGCGTTACATTTATTCAAGTGGTTTTGTAAGACTTATGATGCTGACTTTCAAATAAAATTAATCTCAGTCAAATTTAAATTTGGCTTTTGGCCAAAAGGATGTAGCAGGAGCTTGAGAAAGGGGGCTTTGGAAGATAAATTGAAGAGAAATGAACAACAACAAACATTATAGTAATATCTAAATTACGTCACTAAAAGACCATCATTTTAAGAAAGAAAAAAATCAATTGTATAAAATAAAATTCTTAGAATGGGTTTTATTTTATGCGCAAACAATTTTACTCTTTGTATTAGTATTGGTATTAGTATTACTTAAATGCATCTAGATATGAATGAGTTACTTGTAGAGAGTGGAGGTATAAAAGGCCATGCCAATAGCCAAAGCCCTCACCATTATCATTGTTAATAATCCCAATGCAATTAGTAATAATAGTTGACAATTCAGACTAGTTAATGGCCCTCCCACTTTTTGGTAAAATTGCAAAATTCTCATTCCAAATTTATAATTAAATTAACTTTTAAATTTTACAGCTTAATTTCATATGAATTACTTCTCAATTGACCTATTGGAGAAATCTAATGTCAATAGGAATAATGAATATCAAAACAGGAAGTAATGGTAGATATATTAATCCACACTAAAAAACAAAACCCAAGAGAAACCGTCTTGTCCTGGAAAATCAATACCCAGAATTAAAAGTAAATAGAAAATAAAAATAAAAATAAAAAATGAAACTGCATGATATTCAACTAAATCTAATCGCAAAAATTAATATCAATTAAATTGATATAAAAATTTCCCAAAATCAAATACACACCACGTACATCAAAAATAAAATTTGATATATAATTAAAATAAAAATAAACAGAAAACAATAAATAAATAAATAAATAGAAGTTGGCATGATAACTAGTTTTTATTGAAACTATTCTACTAAATTTGATAAGCAAAAACTAAAATTTATTAAATCAACATAAATTTTTCAAAATCGAACACATACACATACATCACAATTAAGCAGGAGTATTTAAAATCTTTCCTTTGATTTGGACCAATAACCACAGTGTGAGAAGAACATGCATTTTCATTCCTTAAAAGCAAAACAAAAGGGGAAAAAAAAGGAAAAAGAAAAAAGAAAGAAAATAAAGAAAAACCCATTCGCAGATATGGGCACAAACAAACCTTGACCACAGATCCATTGTTGTTGACCTTAGTCACAAGTTCCCAACCTTCAGGCACAATGAAGGGTTCACGATCTGCCATAAGAGGTAGTGAAGGAATGAGAAATTAGAATTAGGTTTTGTAAATTTGGAATAACAAAAGCTGATTAATTTTGGGTGATGGAGCTCATATGAATGAATTATCTTGCCCTCAAGCGTTGCAACGCTTATGCAAATCGGAATTTATGTGCTTTAAATGCATGAAGAATAAGACAAATATTAATGTCGAGAATCTTAAGAGCATATTACGAAGGGTAATTATATTTCACGTTAGTGCAAAATTGAACCACCCTTCGTGTCTATTTTCAAATTTTAAAATTGCCTAGTTTAAAGGCACAATGCGATGGAGAATTAAGGTTGGGATATACGCATATGTCTTGCATTAGTATTGTAGAATTGAAAGGGCAAATTGGAAATAGGGACAATCCAAAAATGAGTTCCTACAACTGAAAGTATTACAATCTCATAAAGATTTTTATATAAATAGCCTTTAAAGAATTTTGAATTGAATATGATTATCAAAAGCCTATGGACAACAATTATTCTGCCAATAAAGTCTAACTGGGGCCTTAACACTATGAAGTCTTTGGTACAAGTCCCACTAGATATTTTTATCTTGCTTCATACTACTTGAGCTTATTATTACATTATTCATGTTAATTAATTGGTTATAATAGTTGAATGGAATTAAATACAAATTCAGATTTAGACAAAATAACAAATTTTTCAAAAAAAAAAAAAAAAAAATTGGTTTAATGATAATTACTTTCTCTTTAAGAAAACAATCATTATGTCATAAAGATTTCACAAATTATTCACAGAACTAAGAGATAAATACTTTGACCACTTAATTTCCATTAACCAAGTTTATTTGACCAGGGTTGTGATAATTGTATGGATTTGACCAAAATTTAAATTGTCAACATCTCTATAGTGTAATTGGTATCGGTCGGAGTTATAATATTTTAAACAGAAATGGACTCTCGAAAACTTAGAGAATTGAAATCTTAATACTAGATTGCAAAGAATACATAATAAATTCATATGTAATTTTCATTAGCACTAATTCTATAACACAAAAGACTAATTTCCTAATTAATGTATTAACGATCATATTCATAAATAAGAAATATTTTTTATTTCAAGTTCACATATAAAAAGAAACAATATCGGAAATGTTTCGTCATTATATATTGTTTACATAAACATGTGTAAGATTTAAATAAGTTGGCTCTTAATTTGATATGATAATGCAAGATTGGATTCAAATTCATGTTTGCATATTGGATAGTTATAATCTAATAAAAATCAAGTCTCCATTTGGATCCTTAATTAGTTATAGGATGAGATCTTAATGCATTAACTTTTTAACCTGAATTGAATTTGAACAAAAAATAAAGTATTAAAAGAAAGCATAAAAGCTTTATATCTAGGAGGTTACAGAAAACATCGAAAATAACTCTATATATAAAATAAATAAAAAACATTTTAACTCATAAAAATCAAGTGAATCCTTAATATTTAAAAGAAGTATCATGTTAAGTAATATCATGTATCAAATCATGACATCTTGAGATATAAACCTGCCAGCTGATGTCAAGTTTAAAGCATCTTATTTTTCCATCACTTAATTAATTATCATGCTTGAACCGTGTTTTGGAAATTATCTTTCAAGGAAGGAGAAAATAAAAATAAAAAAAAAAAGAAAACACCTTAGTAATAATCATATTTCTAATGTTTCAATATTCTAGTTGTAAAATAACTTTTCGAAATTAACTTGATATGTCACATGGATTTCCTCAAATCTAATTAAAGCATTCTCGATAAAACCTATTAATGACAATAGTGTTAGTATGCCATTCAAAGTTGTCAATCACATGCCAAATGAAAATTACCACTAGCTATCATCTATCATCTAGTTCTTTAAATGTACGTATTTATCAATCATTTTTATTTGTATGTGTATGCTTTGCTACAGTAGTGTTGGAAAGTAGGATTTATGATTTAAATGATGCATTGTTTCAGGGACCACATATCTTATTAAGTATCCAATTATTTACAAAGATATGTCAAGCATGCATGACACATAATTAATTATAAAATTTGTGTAACTCTTATTATGACTCTTCTTTTTTTTTTTTTGTTGCCTTTAATTTTTCTTTTCTTTTTTCTCCTCTGCCACTAAATTTCTTACAAAAATTCTTCACCTCTAATTTATCAAATCATCATTTTTCAACAAGGAATTTTAAAAGTCAAGCGACTTTTTTATGACATCAGCTTCTTTCTGTGGAGAAAAATATGTAAAACATATATATTTTAATCTAATGAGAGGGCTCCCTAATTTTTCAAACAAGGTAGTTTATCTGCCTAATCTAACGATGTTGGTGTGATTTATCCTTTGAACTATGAATGGCTAAGTTCTAGGAAACCATTTATTTACTAACATAGCAATGGTGAATATCTGTTTATCATGATTCAATATAACTTATTCAAACTACATATAAAAGTAAATTATAAAGTAGAGAATCAGGGCACGATAAAGAATGGTGCAAATAAAAATATTGGGTGAACTTTAAAAGTACAGAATAAAAATATAAGATATGTAAGATACACATGTGGAACATGCAACAGGCCATTATACATATCACAGTGATGTAGAATTGCAATCACTTGTTGATTCAATGATATTTGGAATCTTGTAACTTGACCTATACTTTTAACTATGGTCTTTTACAAAGGGGGTTTGCCAGGTTATATAGCAACTCAAAATTTTGGTATATATTTCATGAACATTTTGTGGTGCCCCACTCAGGATAATTCCTAAGTTGAGATACCACCAATTTAGACTTAAATCATATCATACAAAACAACCGATCGGCTTATAAAATTTTCAACAAGTCTCATATATAACAACAAATTTCAACTTAAAACAAGATACTACAAGAATGCCATATATACATGCCACAAGTTTCCCAAATAACCTTCAAACACATCAACAATATCAAAAACCTTAACTCCGATTAGGTGAAGTTGGTATATAAATGCAAAATACCTAATCTACTTCAAACGGATCCTTTGGACCAAGCCATAAGCCCTTGTTCTTCATTTAGTCCTGTCTGGGAAGAAAATAAAAGGTAACATAAAGGGTAAGTCCAAAGGACTTAGTGAGGGAAAACATAATAATTAGATAAAAGGATCTATTGAAGAATCAGTAATTCAACAGATTATCAACTGGCACGATATTACAACAAGAATTACGAATATGCCAGAACATAAACATTATCAATTTCAACAAATTGAAACCTCTCTATCCTTATTGCTCTGTGAACAGAGTACAAACAGAATAAAGCAAACCCAAGCATAATATGCAATTCATTAAAGCCAAAACATAATATGCATATCAGATTATCCTTGTTCTTCGGTAATAGATCAGATACCCAAGCATAACAACTCGGCAAATAACAGATGCCCAAGTATAACGCTCAACGCATCACAAATATCCAAGCATTCCGCTGGGATTTACACTTGGCCTACACAGATTTCCCGTACATGTATAAATATCATTATAATCAACAAACAATTTGCCGACAAGGCCAAACAATGATATACAGAGCAATGCAAATATGCCGACAAGGCCAAACTGACGATAGACAGAATGATTCAAACATGACGACAAGGAAAATCAAATGATATACAGAACGAAATTAGCGATAACAACAAGGCCACGAGTTGTATTGGACAATAACAGATAAGACAATGAAAGTTCTTGGTGCCAGAACAGATATAATAAATTTTGACAAAAGCAAAATCAAGGAATTCAGTCGATCAAAGAAATCCGAGCAAATCAGGGAACATTCACTTCCCAAACAAACATAAGGGTAAACAGACCCTCACAGGGTATATGGAATAGATAACAGATAAACAATCAAAGAATTCAGACGTTCAAGAAATTCAAATGATGATATAATTAAGTCTTTCCTATTTATATGTTAACCCCCAAAACTTTCAAAATTGAATAAAAATTATTAAAATGCACAAAAATAATATTAAATATGACTCCACTAATTATATGATTTCTAAGGGTGTTACAGACCTCCCCTCTTAAAAGAATCTGGTCCCTAGATTCTCATCTTGGTATTGGAAGAGTTCGGGATATTGTTGGCGCATGAGATCATTCTGCTTCCAAGTTGCATCTTGTACATTATGGTTGTACCACAATACTTTTAGTTGAAGAATCCTCCAATCCCTAAGCTCTTGAAACTTTCGATCTAGGATACGAATTAGCTTCTCTTCGTACGTCAAATCACTTTTCAATTGCATGTGCTCATGTGAAATGATGTGAGAAGGATCAGGATAATACTTCCAAAGTTTTGATACGTGAAAAACATCATGTATTCCCGTCAAGCCTTGGGATAGTACTAGATGGTAAGCTACTAGTCCAATTCTTTCACAGATCTCATAGGGACCAACATATCTTAGGCTAAGTTTTCCACCTTTACCAATCATTTGAACACCTTTTTTTGAAAATACCTTGAGAAATACTTGGTCACCAACTTCGAACTCTAAATCCGTTCTTCACTTATCTGCATAACTCCTCTATCGATCCTGAGTGGCTTTCATCCTCTACTTAATTGTTTGCACCTTTTCAATAGTTTCCTGAATTAATTATGGCCTTATCGATCCTAAGGACTTATTAACATTACTTCGGTACTCTTCGAAGTCCTAATGTAATGGAGATTGATATTTCATATCATACAATGCTTTGTATGGTTCCATTTGAATGGTAGATTGATAACTGTTATTATAAGAAAGTTCAATCAGAGGAAGGTGTCAATTCCAGCTACCACTGAAATCCAAGACACAAGCCCGCAGGATGTCTTCTAAAATCTGGATGACCCTTTCTGATTGCCCATCTGTTTGTGGGTGAGCTGTGGAACTGAACCGTAATCTTGTTCCCATATGTTCTTGTAGACCTTTCTAAAGTCTCAAAGTCAACTTCGAATCTCATTCTAACACAGTATTGGTTGGGACTCCATGCAATCTGACTATTTCCTTGATATATAATTATGCCAGTTTTTCAACCCTGTATTGTGTTCCAATTGGTAGAAAATGAGCAGACTTAGTCAATCAGTCTGCTATTACCTAAACATTGGTATACCTTCCTCGGGTTGTTGGCAGACCTGTTACAAAGTCTATGGTAACCTACTCCCATTTCCAATCAGGGATTGGAAGTAGTTGTAGCAACCCTGACGATTGCTGATGTTCTGCCTTCACTATCTGGCAAGTTAAACATTTTTGCAAATAGTCTGCAATATGTCTTTTCATCCCATTCCACCAGAATTATTTCTTCAAATCTCAATACATCTTTGTGCCTCTCGGATGTATTGTACATTTCGTCTTGTGTGCCTCTTCTAACAATCTTTCTTTCACTCTTTAGGCACACAAATCCTCTTACGAAACAGAAGGGTGCCTTGACTATCAATGTTGAACTCAGACTCTTCAAAACTTTCAACTATTTCTTTCTGTTTCAACATCCAATTGTTATTAGCTTGGGCTCGCCGTATTTCATCATATAACTCGAGCTGCACTTTCACTCCTATAATCTAAGCTTGTTGTTTCTATCTCGACAAACTATCCGTTCTTAGGCTTTCTTATGCTTCTGTTCCTAGTAAGTGAGTCATCCTAGCCTTCCAGCTCAAAGCATCAGCCACTACATTCGCCTTTCCTGGATGATAGGTGATGGAAAAATCATTGTCTTCTAAAAATTCCATCCATCTACGTTGTCTCATGTTCATATCCTTCTGCAAATTCAGATACTTGAGACTTTTGTGGTCTGTGTATACCTCGAACGTAGCCCCATAGAGATAGTATCTCTATTTTGTTAATGCAAAAATGACTACAGCTAGCTCCAGATCATGAGTCGGGTAATTCTCCTCATGTGGTTTCAGTTTTCTGGATGCGTAGGCAATAACACACCACTTCTGCATTAGTATGCATCCAAGCCTTTTGTTAGAAGCGTTCGTATACACTATAAAACCTTTTAATCCATCTCAAAGAGCTAAAACTGGAGCTATAGTTAACTAGGTTTTCAACTCTTGGAAACTTTTTTCACAATTCTCATCCTAGTCAAACAATTGACCTTTCTGTGTCAACTTAGTCAATGGGCCAGCTATCTTAGAGAAATCCTGTACGAACTTTCAATAGTAGTTAGCTAGTCCCAAAAAGCTACAAACTTCTGTTACATTCTCAGGTCTTTTCCAATTGACTATCACCTCTATCTTAAAGGGGTTGACCTCTATCCCATTTTGGGTTATGATGTGTCCAGAAAATGTCTCTATCTAGAATTTGCACTTACTAAATTTTGTATAGAAATGATGCTCCTTCAGGGTTCTGAGAACCATGTGCAAATGCTTTGCATGCTCTTCTCTGGATTTAGAGTACACCCGAATGTCATCAATGAATATCATCACAAATTGGTCCAGATATGGTCTAAAAATCTAATGCATCAAATCCATAAATGCTACTGGAGCGTTGGTTAGACCAAACAACATTACTACAAATTCAAAATAACTATATCGGGAACTGAATACAGTCTTCAAGATATCTTCTTCCCTAATTTTCAGTTGGTAATACCCCTATCTCAACTCTAATTTTGAGAAGACCATAGATTCTTCTAAAAGATCAAAAAATTCTTCCGTATGTGATAGGGGGTATTTATTCTTAACAGTGACTTTATTTAACTCCTCGTAATTAATGTATATTCTCAGGGATCCATCCTTCTTCTTAACAAACAACACTGGGGCTCCCCAAGGAGAAGTGCTAGGGCTTATGAACTTCTTCTCCAATAGTTCCTAAAGTTGGTCCTTTAACTCTTTTAATTCTACAGGCGCCATTCAATAAAGAGTCCAGGAAAAAGGCATGGCTCCCAAAAGAGCATGTAAAGCAAATTCTATCTCCTTGTAGGGGGTAATGAGTTCAATTTTTTCGAAAATACCTCTGGGTTTTTAACAACTATTTCTACCTCTTTGATTTTGGCTGTGCTTCGGGGTTTATTGATAAGATACGCCAAAAATCCTTGTCCATCTTTCCTCAAAATATTTTTGGCCTCTAGCGCAGATATAATTGGTATCGAGGAAGTATTGTCTGTGGAATGCCGTGTTGGTATTGATATCTTATCTCTGAGAGTGATGCACTTGGTGTAACAACTCACATGTGCCTGATATTTGTACAACCAATCCATTCCAAGAATCAAATCATATTATTGTAAAGGCATTTGTATAAGATTGGCTAGATATACTCCATCCCCAATCATAATTGGGGAATCCTGATACATGGTGTCGATTATCAACCCTATTCCTAAGGGTATCTGAACTTCTATCTGATAAGCCATGATTTCGAGTTGCATATTTAATTTTCTAGAAAAAGTTGTAGATATGAAAGAATGAGAAGCGCCAGGATCATATAAGGTATTTTCATTGATTCCAAAAATAAAAATCGTACCTTCAACCACCTCGTTAGGATTCGGTGCATCTTCTCATGTCAAAGCATAGGCACGAGCTCTTTTTTTCTATTTCCCACTGGCTTCTGCCACTTTTTTTTCTTTCCATATAGGGCAATCTCTCAAAACGTACTGGTCGCTGCCGCATCCCACACAATTACCTTGCTTCTTCCAACATTCAGACTTCTCATGCCTATGTGCCCACATAATCCATGCTGCTTCGGTGCCATTCCTTGGGCCAAATTTGCAATCCCGCTAGTCTGGGAAGCTTGTTTGGTAAATCCTCCAATTTACAATTTTGGCTATTTCCTCCCGGTATTACTCTGCCCACCGGGGTACATTATGCCCTTTCGACACATGTCCTCAATCTTCTTGATCTCCTGTAATTTTGACTTTAACTGCAATACCTTACTTACCGCCTGATTAACGTTCAGTAATTCGCAAAGGGCCAAACCCCATCTGAGTTCTAGCTGTAGTCCCTGTACAAATCGACGAGTTTGTCAACTTTCATCTTCCAGTATATAAGAGGCATACTAAATTAGATGGCTAAAGGTAGCTTCATACTAGCTGACAAATTAAGTCCCTTGTATTAGATCTATAAATTATCTTTCTCTCGCCTATTTGACTACTAGGGGTATGTATTTATCCATAAATTCCCTGGTGAAATTCTCCCAAGTTCTGCAAGTTCCTTTAGTGGTCCACCTACAATCTATCATCTTCTGCCATTTGTATATAGGTCCTCTCAGAAAGAATATGGCGAACTGAACTTTTTGCTCGCTTGGATAGCGCAAAGTCTCAAATATATTTTCTAGATTTTCAACCTAGTCCTCCACTTTTCTATTATCTGGTTCTCCTAAAAACTTGGGGGTTGGAAACGAAGAAATCGTTCCAATGCTCGATCCTCAGTGACCTCATTAGCCATCCCTACTCTACCACCCTATGGTTGGCCATGATGCATAAACCTCTGTCCCCTCCGGTACATGGGTTCCACTGGTTGACCTATAGCAGATTGATCTACCGGAGGGGTTTGTGAGACTTTTTACTCTGGAAAAGATTGTTGGTAGGTAAGTGCTTCCTGTCTAGGAGCCTGTTGAACATTGGCCCGTCTACCGAGTGACCTCCCTCTACAACGTTCTCGTGCTGGAGTGGGTACATCACCACTCCCATGTGATGCCATCACACATCTAATTTATCTTAGGTATTCTTAAGCCTACGATCATTAAGTTGCAAAACGATATCTCAATCATCACCAACTCTTCTGAATTTCTCAGTTGCAAAAAAGAAAAAGGAAAGAAAGGAAAAGTTGATAAAGTTAAAAAAAAATCTATAGCAGTGAAATCTATTCATTAACGATTGACAAGAAAATTTCATTAACATTTTGAATCAACAATAGCGGGGTTACATTAGTTTATATACAAAGTCAAAATTTCAAAATCGCTATGCCAACTGTATGCCTAGTCGTAACCAAAATTAACAAGGCTTATATAGAGGTATCATCCCTAAGTCTAGCTAACTTAGCCGTTACTACACAACCTATTGGTCGAAAACTACTACTATACTTTACATACATACACAGATGCAATCATACACACAAGGGTTTCAAACACTAATCCTTGATATCGATAATATCAGACTCGAGATCTTTATCCTCATCTTCCCCGTCCACTTCCACATCCATATCATCATTCTTTTATTTATGCTCCTGGAATCCTCTCTCCATATAGACTTCTGGTGTTACCTCAGCCAGAAATTCTTGCATAGGGTCCTCCTCAGAATTAGATTCAGAATCCTCTTCGAGATCCTCCTCAAGGGCCTCACATGTAATTCTATAGGGTTTCTATTAGGTATCTCCTCAATCCGAACACCCTATCCGTGCTCTGGCTTAGGGAAGGGACAAACCTTGGATGGCCTGACCTTTGTGTCAATCTCCACTCCAACCCCAATAATATGATCTATGGCACTACCATAATGTGCCATCATTATCCTGACTTCATTCATAATCATATAGGTCGTGTCCACTATTCTCTGGTGGTCTATCTTCAAAGTCCTAAAATTCTCTTCCACTGATGCTCGCACTGTACGGAGTCCTTCCACCTGTCTCTCAGCAATCCTTACACGCTCACATTCTCTCTCTATAACCTCTATCAGTTTCTCTACTGTGTAATCCTAGCCCCCAGAATTGATTTCAAATGGCATGATTCTAATCATTTGTCCCTTAGAGCTTCATGCATGTCATAGAGTTTTTCTTCATGTTGTTAGCACAACCTTAGAAAACTTGTATTTTCCTCCTCTAAAACTTTAATCCTTTCTTTCAAAGACTCCACGCTCTCTTCTTTCATTGATTCCTTTCCCTTTCTATGTTCGCCAGTCATCTTGCAGTATATAAAATTGTTTAATCAATATCAAACTAATCAGATTCATTTTTAATTCCTTGAATCACACAGAAACTTTCCAATATACAAAGAATATCCAGAGTTCAATCTCAATCTAGAGTTCAGTGCTCAATTTTCGGAAGTGAAGAATATAGTCTGGTAGGCCGTCCCAAGTATAATCTCTTACTCCTAGTATCAAATACTATACGTAAAAGTTTGTATCCTAACTAACCTAAATAGAAGGTTCGTAATAAGTCCTAATGATATTCAATGCTTAGGTCATCGATAGACCTAGGCTCTGATACCACCTCTTGGCGACCCACTCAGGAAAATCCCTAAATTGAGGTGCCACCAATTCAGACTTAAATCATACCATACAAAACAACCGATAGGCCCATAAAAATATCAACAAGTCTCATAGATAGCAACAAACTTCAACTTAAAACAAGATACTACATGAGTGCTATATATACATTACACAAGTATCCCAAATAACTTTCAAACACATTAACAATCTCAAAAACCTTAACTTTGATTAGGTGAAGTTGGTATATACAAGCAAAATACCTAATCTATTTCAAATGGATCCTTTGGGCTAAGCCATATGCCCTTGTTCTTCTCTTAATCATGTCTAGGAAGAAAGTAAAAGGCAACAAAAATGGTAAGTCCAAAGGACTTAGTGAGGGAAAGCATAATAATCAGACAAAAAGATCTATCGAAGAACTAGTAATTCAACAGATTATCAACTGGCACAATACGAATATGCTAGAACATAAACATTATCAATTTCAACAAATGGAAACCTCTTCGTCCTTATTTCTCCATGAACAAAGTACAAACAAAATAAAGCAAACCCAAGCATAATATGCAATTCATTAAACTCAAAACATAACATGCATATCAGATTCTCTTTGTTTCTTCATAACAGATTAGATACCCAACCATGACAGCTTGGCCAATAAAAGATGCCAAAGCATAACTATCAGCGCATCACAGATGCCTAAGCAAACTACTCAATGCGTCACAAATATCCAAGCATTTTGTTGGGATTAGCTCTCGACCGATACGGATTTCCCATACATGTATAAATATCATTATAATCAACAAATAATTTTACGACAAAGCCAAACAATGATATACAAAGCAATTCAAATATGCCAACAAGGCCAAACTAACAATATACAAAACGATTCAAACATGACGACAAGGCAAATCAAATAATATGCAGAATGAAATTAGCTATGCCGACAAGGCCATGAGTTGTACTAGATAATAACAGATAAGGCAATGAAGGTTCTTGGCCTAGAACAGATACAATCAATTTTGACAGAAGTAAAATCAAAGCATTCAGTTGATCAAAGAAATCCGAGCAAATAAGGGAGCATTCACTTCCCAGAAAAACATAAGGGTAAACAGACCCTCAAAGAGTATATGGAACAGATAACAGATAAACAATCAAAGAATTCAGACGTTCCAGGAATTCAAACAATTACGAGATTCAATAAATCAAAGAACAATCACTTCCTAGAAGAACAGATAGGTTAGACCCTCACAGGGTACACAGAACAAATAACAGATGGGTTAGACCCTCACCTCAACAGTCATACAAATGCTATCCCAAGCTATGATCTGCGGGATCCTGCTCCTCGTCACTTAATCAAAAAAACAAAGTTATGGTCAAAACACTCGTTTTGACCCTATAACCATAATTTAACAGATGGAACTCTATCATCGGTCGCTATACCACTAATACTCTATTTTAGGGCTTAGATTTGATATCATTGAGTGATAATAAATATTCACGAGATTCATATTTACTCCAACAAAGGAATAAATTTAGGTTCTTAAATTATATAATTATCCTTACAATGTTACACGAAGTCGATTATATCAGTCCAACTATTATTAATGATCCCAGTTTTGTCACTTAGTGCTCAATTATACAAAATTAGGATTTTTATCATATAATTAACTTTTTAAACCTAGATTATCATATAATGTAATAAATTCGAGTCCACTAAGCTTATATAAATATACATGCATGTCTCATATCCTGATTCCATATCACAATCTTCCATATTTACTATAAATACAAGAGTGGGTATAAAGAAAATCTTAAAACAGCATTAATATATCAATGATCAATTCCAACTTATATATACCAAATCTTGATATCGGGACACGATCTTTACAAAGCAATTCCACATGCACGATCACCGCGATGAGTTGAGTAAACTGCCTCATAACTGCAGCTGTGCTGCCACCGCCGTTCGCCACCATGTGCTACCGCCGGAGTGGTTCACCACCACCACCAATAAAAGCATCTCAACGCCACCGAGCCAATGCACAAATCAATTATAATCTTCACCACCGAGAGGATCGTCAATTGAAGCCTTAGAGCTCCAGCGTCACCACCTCCGCTTTTACCTTGTTTCTTCAATTCTACTGTGGCCGGAGGCTGAAACTGAGAACCAAGTATGCCAAACTGTTCCTTAATATGAACCCTACAAGAAACATCGCCCGAACCCAAGCTTCCACCACCGCTCCGTAGCGTTTTCCACTCACCATCGAACTTAATTTTAGGTCTCAATTTTTCGATAGCCTACCAGTGGTTTTCAGGTTGCATGTGGTATTAATAGATTCCTAATGTGGTAAAGAAGACATTAGCTGGTTTAGTTTTCTGTTTTGGGCCGTGACTGGTGATGATCGCCGGAGAAGGAGAGGTTGGTGCGTAGGAGAAAAATGATGAAATTAGGTGAGAAAGGTATATATAAAGGAAAGTTTCCAGAAATTAGGAATTAACCCCCAATAATTCATTCCAACTTTCAATTCAACCCCTATAAATTCCAATTGCATTCCAATTAAGCCCACAGCTTGTTAGTGCCTCAAATTTGCCGATTTGACCTAAAATAATTCTGTGTTGACCCCCAGAACTTTCAAATGATGATATAATTAAGTCTTTCCTATTTATTTATTAACCCCCAAAACTTTCAAAATTGAATAAAAATTATTAAAATGCACAAAAATAATATTAAATATAACTCCACCAATTTTATGATTTCTAGGGGTATAACTCATCCACTGAAAAGTTCAAACTTAATTGAAAGAAGTTGTGCCTATTTTGAAAGGCTAAAGATAAAATAAGTCAAGCTATAGTAGTAAAACAAGGGGTACAAGGTAAATCGATCCTAGTAAAATAATACAAGTGATTGCAATTCTACATCATCTTGATATGGTTCAAATTCTCTATTCTATTCTATTTCATCTTCTATTCCATTTATAAGTATATGGCACGTGTATTAAATATCTTTTTATAAAAATAATTCATAGAGAATCAAACACACTTAACATAAATACAGCAAGTTGGAATATAAGATGAAATAGATAGCAGAATAGAGGATCTAAAGTGACTGTGATATGTATAATGGCCTCTTGCATGTTCCGCATGTGTATATCATCTTATATGTTTGGGTAAATTATAAAATTACCCCTGAGGCTCGTCTAAATTATCAAAAAACTCTCATTGTTTAGAAAATTACCAAAAAAACCCTAACTTTTGAAACCTATATGTAATACAAAAGGAAAGTGCAAGAAGATAAAAAAGCCCTACCATTGGAAATTGCAAAAAATTACTGATAGACCTATTAGTAATATTCTAAACTTGTGAAGGTTTATTTGATATATTTTTATCAACTTAATTTTTTTTAAAACTAAATTTAGAACCCTAGACAATATAATTTAATTAGTTTTGAGTTACATGTTTAATAATGATAAAATAGTAAACATATCTAAAATAGTTAATTAAGTTTTTAGTAATAAATAAATAAAATAAATATAATTTAAGAAAATAAAGATCTAACATATTATCCTATACAATATAACTTTAATAATTTTTAGGGTGAATTACTTTAATGATTTAATTAAATTTAGATTTAGTAAAAATTATTTATTAATTAGGGAACAAAATAATTAATTGAAAAAATGAAAATCTATATCTATTATTTTATATAATATAATTTTAATAATTTTAAATTGTATACTCAACAATTAAAATAATGAATATATCTAAAACAACTAATTAAATTTGGTTAAATTGATTAATTAGTTGAAAACAATATAAAAAATTTGAAAAACAAAAATAAAAATCTATCATCATAACAATATAAATTTAAATTTCAGATTCAACAATGTTAAAATTATAAATACATCTAAATTAATCTAATAAGATTTATTTTGCAATTAAAAACTACATGAATGAAAATATTAAAACTATACTTTAATTAAATTTATTTATCATTTAAAAAATAGATAAGAATTAAAACAATATAAAAATACCCCTCCAATCCCCTCCCCCCACAACCTTTCGCCAACCATGGCCAAGCGGCATGGCCAGATCTCGTCAATCTAGAATTGTAAGCCAAATCTGGCCAACTTCAAGCTGGGCAGTGTGATGTGGGTGGGAAAGGTGTATATATATTGCATTTACATGTATTATTTAGTATATTTATTTATTATTTATAAATTTTAGATATTTTATAATATATACATGTATATATAGGAAAAAATAAGCAACAACTATAAATGCTACACTATTACATTTTAGTCCTCATAAAATAAAATTATCACAAATAAATTCTTAACAAATTTAAATCTCTTACAATATAGCCCCTAAAGGTTATTTTCAAAACTTCACCTAATTTTTTTGATGGTGCATTATCGAAACCCTGCAGCCATGGACGGATTCAGGGGGTCGGGGGGTCGGGGGGGGGGGGGGGCAACTTATTGTGTGTGTGTGTGTAGAGATATAAATAAGTAATAATAATATATTTAAATTTAAATTTTAAGAATAAATTACTTAATATAAGTTAAAATAACTAATTTTTAATTAATATTCATTGATTTTAAAAAATAACTTTTCTTGTTGGGTCTTAAATAAGTAATTGATTATTTAGATTTATTAAATCAAATTAAATTATCTTTAATTAACTATAAAAATTAAATTAAATTAAATTAATTTTTACCTATTTTTAATTTTGTAAAACTTAGAACAAATTTTTTTTTAAGTCCATGTTGACAATTAACTAATTAAATGAGGACAATTAGATTAGTCTTATTAGGATATGTTTATTCTACTTGTGTGAAAAAAACGTTATAGGGATTTAGTCAAATAGAACGTTAAGGGACTTACAGAATAATCAAAATGCATCTTTTGAAATTGAACTTGATTGGTATAAAGAGACAAAAGTAAGTAAATATTTTAAAAAACTTTTTTAGATTTTCCTTGTGTTTCAATAGCTACAGGTGAAAAAAAAAAAAAAAAAACCCCACTATAAATATTGTGAAAAAGATGCTTAAATAATACAATGAAAGATGACTTTTTCGCCAATTGCTTAGTTGCTTATATTGAGAATAATATTACTAAAAGTTTTGATATTAATTCGATCATTGATGAAAATTTATAGTATAAAATATCGTTGAATCCAACTTTGATGAAAATCATGTATTTCGAATTCGTAAATTGTAAAATATATATTAATTTAAATTTTTATATTTTTATAATTTTGCCCTCCCCCCCACCCCCCCAACAAACACTTATTTCTGGATCTGTTCCTGCTAACAGTGAGTAATGACCGGACTACATTGTTGGATGGTGTTAAAGTTAGGAGGGTGGGTCTTGGTAATTTTTCAAATAATGAGGTTTTTTGGTAATTTAGGCAAACCTCATGGTCATGGGTAGTTTTTATAATTTATCCTATATATTTATTCTCTATTTTTAAAGTTCACCAAATAGTTTCATTTACACCGTTCTTTATCCTTTGTCCTGATTCTCTACTCCTAATTTACTTATATATGTAGTTTGAATAAGTTATCTTGAATATGAAAAACAGATATTCACCATTGCTATGTTGGTAAATAAATGGTTTCTAGAAATAAGCCATTCACAGATCAAAGGGCAAATTACACAGACATTGTTCAATTAGGCACAGAAACTACCTTCTCGTTTGAAAAATTAAGAAGCCTCTTTCTTTAGATTATAATATGTTTTACGGATTTTTCTCACAGTGACAACTGCCACAGAAAGATGTTGATGTCATCAATAAGTGGCTTGACTTTCAAAATTCCTTGTTAAAAACTGATGATTTGATAAAATAGAGGTGAAGAATTGTGGTAAGCAATTTAGTGGCAGAAGAGAAAAAGAATAGAAAAATTAAAGGCAACAAGATAAAAACTTTTATCATAATAAGAGTTGCATATTTTATAAATTATGTGTTATGCTTGACGTATGTTTTTAGATCAACTTTAAGCAACCAGATACGTAATAAGATATATGGTCTCTGAAACAATGCATCATTTAAATCATAAATTCTACTTTGCTACACTACGCTAGTAAAGCATATACATACAAATAAAAATGAGTAACAAATACGTACATTTTGGGCTTGTTCACTTCAGTTGACTATATTTAATAGACACACAATCAATCTTGATTTATTGTTTGTTTGCTTTAATATAGGGCCAATGATAAGTTGTTGACCCATTATTAAGCTGGAATATGGATCAAAAGGGGAGAGGTTTGATATATTTTCCTTGAGTTGGATAAAATTCAAAAAGATCAAATTACCCTTAATTAGTATATAAAAAGATATATTAAAATAAATAATAAAAGATTATAATCGTAAAATCATATGTTTTATTTTAATTTACTTTTCAATTAATCTTACCAAGCAAACATGAAATTGTATTGTTATATCTTGATAGGCTTAAAACATATCTATTTGTTTATATATAATTCATAATCACATCATCCAAAGCAAACTAGTCCATAGGGCTTATTTGCTTCAAATGTTAAGACCTGATTGATCCATTTTCAAGCCTAATTTTCTATTTGCTTCACATTTTTATGGCCTTTGCGGCCCGACATGATATCATGGGCCAAGTTGGTTTATGGATCAGGCCAATATGGCCTGATTCATTTTTCACCCTTTTAAATTTGAGCAATCTTCCCAACCAGACATTACATGGCTTCAAGTATGGGATATCAGCGATTTCTAAAATCAAAACAAACAATAAATAAGATGATTTTGGATACCAGTTTTAGCTTATATTTCACTAGTATGTATATCATATCTAATCCTATATGCCCAAGCAAGCAAACCCTTGGTGAATTGTGGATAAATGAAAGCTTGTATCCACCTTCATCAATTGCATATTTGGTAGGTTATAAGCCCAGTATTTTATCATTGGGCCACCATTGTTTTGTGTTCTATCAGGATGAAGAATCCATGCCACCACAAGGGATGCAAAAATTGTAACTTCTAGGCCCAATGGGATGAAACATATATTGACTAACAAGATCTCATTATTACATGGCTGACATATTTGTCCCTCATTGATGAGGGTGAAATCGGTTTATATCTGGATCATGTATTGCTTCCGGACTGGTTCGACCTCTCTGGTCGATATATTGATGTAAATGGGTTGAGTCCTGCAATCATGAGCAAACATCAGGCTATCCGAGAAGCCCTCAGCTTAGGCCCTCTGACACTCAAGTTAGTGTAGAATCGACCAGATGAGCAACAGAATGAGGACTTTGAGTATAGAGAATGGCATACCTCTTAGGGGCTGGAGTGAGGTTACTTATAGCCTTCTCCCAATGGGGATTTGTCTGAGATGCCCTTGACATGTTGTAATAGTTTTTGTCATTGCCTGGGGGCCATTAAGTCATTTCCCACCCTTGTACTATTCCAAGTGGCTGCCTCTCCAGGTTTTAGGGATGGAAAAGGATGTTGTACATGCGCCTCCTCTCTGGTGTGGCAGCATGGGCGGTACTAGGGCGGCATACACCATTAATGCGAAGGCATATGGCCTGTTAGGGCATTTAATGCGGCAAAGACGGTTACATACCTAATAGACCTCCCTAGTCGACCTAACTTAGGCTCGGCGCGAGGCTTACGGGTTGGACGAGCGGTGCGGTTGAGGTATTGATCAGCGGCCTAGCCTTCGAACGGTGCCGATCTGTATGGTCAACTGAGGTCACCCGATGATGGTAGCATAGTTGGGCCCAGTGTATGAGGTGGGCCTGCCGCTACTCCCGTGCAAAGCCTTACTGCAGTAATACACAGGACGGTCAGTCCAGCCTCTCGTCGATGCCAATACTGAACTGATCGAGGCAGTGGATACAACCAGATAAAGTTGTAACACTTCTCCCTGCTCGAGCTTGGCGAGCATGGGAGGCAAAGATAAGTATTGCTTGAGCTCTACCAAGTCCTGGTCGCATTGCTGAGTCCATTGAAGCCCTAATTTCTTCACATTTCTGAGTATTTTGAAGAAAGGGAGGCTCTTGTCGGCTAGCCGTGGGATAAAGCTTTCGAGAGCTATAATCCTGCCAACCAGGCGTTGTACATCTCGAACAATGAAAGGCGGGGAAACGTCCAGAATTGCTTGGATCTTATGCGGTTTGCCTCGATCCCTCTTTGACTGACTATATACCCAAGGAACTTGCCCCGAAGAACTCCAAATGTGCACTTATTGGGGTTGAGCTTCATGCCGAAGGTCCTTAGTATAGAAAAGGTGTGGTTGAGGTTGACAAAGTGGTCCTTGGCCTTCTCGATTTTGATAATCATGTAACCGATGTAAACCTCCATCGATCTTTCGATCTCATTTTTGAGCATAAAGCTGACCAATCTTTGGTACGTTGCTCCCTTTTTTTTAGCCCAAAGGGTATGGCTAAAATATAGTACACTCCATTGGGGACGACGAACGAGGTCTTGTCCCTATCCTCGGGTGCCATGAATATTTGACAATAACCCTGGAAGGCATCCATCATGCTCAACAACTCACATCCAGCAGTAGAATCTACTAATAAATCTATACAAGGCAGGGGGTAAGAATCCTTAAGGCAAGCTTTATTCAAATCAGTGAAATCATTACACATGCGCCATTTTTCCTCGTTCTTAGGGACGAGTAACATTACAAAGCCAAGAGGGGTATTGAATTTTCACAATATATCCTGCCTCTAGTAGCTTGTTGACCTCATCTTCTATGATCTGGGACCTTTCTGCATTAAAAGTTCTTATCTTTTGCCTCATTGGCTTGTGGGCAGGGTCCACGTTGAGTCGATGGACGATGACACTTAGGTCCATTCCTTGGAGATCAGCAGCTTTTCAAGCAAACACATCAATGTTTCATCAAAGGAAATCGACCATGAGGCATTCAAAGCGATCACCCATGTCGCTTTCGACTCGAGTGGTTTTGTCAAGGTTTTTGGGTTTCAGCTCTATTATTTTAAACTCCCTGACCAGCTCGACCCGGATGTCCTCCAACTTTCTTTTCTTAGATACAGGTCCCTCCTCGAGTTTCGCTATAAGGGCATCTCCCGAAGGCTTCATTTAAGGTCGTTTCTTCTACTAGTTAGCTTCGACAAAAATGGTGTAACAGCGCCATGCGTCCTTGAGATTGCATAAAATTTCTCCTACTTCTGATAAGGTTAGGAACATGATTTTCATGTGGTACATAGAGATAATTTCTCTGAAGTCGTTCAGGGCTGGTCGACCAATAATGACATTGTAGGCGAATGGGGCATCGACTACCAGGTAGTTGATCATCAAGGTTCTACTTCGGGGACCCTGTCCAAATATTGTGGATAGGTTAATGGATCCCTCCAGAATGATCTCGGACCCCCCAAATCTGACTAGCGACTTTCGGACTAGGTCAAACTTTAGTTCACCCAACTTCATCCTATTCAAGGTAGACAAAAATATGATGTTCGCAGAACTGCCATTGTCGACCAAAACCTTTCTCACCTCGAAATTAGCAATTTGAAGTATTACTACCATGGGGCAGTCCATCTTTCTGTCAACTCCTCTGTTCTCCATATGGTCTAGATTAGAGTCGGTGAAGGAGATTAGTTCCGTGCTGGTGGAAAGCTGGAAAATGGTTTCGACTTTGGATGATTTGGTCGACTCTAGTTGCCTCTAGGTTTGTTTTTTGGCGGACCTTGAATCCCTCCCGGCTGGTCCTCTCGCAATCATGTCGATTACTCCCCGAATGGGTGGGTGGGGCTCATGGGCTGGTCTTTTTCCTTTATGGTCTCTCATCGTGCAAGCTGACCTTGCTCTATGGGGAGTCCGATCGATTTTGCCCTCTTCGCCCCTGGCATGCTCGTCGACAAATTTTTTTAGATGACCCTATCTGATCAGTCTTTCTATCTCATCATGCACGTTGAAGCAATCCTCCGTGTCATGCCCTTTCTATTTATGGAAGTGACAGTATTTCTTTGATTTTTTCATGGCTTCCGTCTCGGTCAACTTCCTAGACCTTTTAAGGAGATTGTCGTGCTGAATAGCGAACAACATCTCCTTTCTAGGGAGATTAAGTGGAGTATAGTCATGGAATCGTTTGATGGGCGACCGACATCCGTCTCTGGCCTAGCAGTCGTCTTTCTCTTTGTTCTTCTTTTTCTCGACCTCGAGGTTGCCATATTTAAGTTATTCATCTCCTCCTAGGTCATGTATCTCTCCGCGAGGTTGAAGAGCTCCTCCATCGACCATGGTTGCTCATACACAAAAGCATTGGTGCATTCTTCACGCCTGAGGCACAAGAACAACACGACAATCAGGAACTCAATCCTTAGGCTGTCAATCTTCAACACCTCTATGTTGAATCTAGTGAAAAAGTCTCGAAGGGACTCCCCTTCATTTTGCTTCCCCGTATGCAGATGAGTGTGCGGGAGCTTCGTCTTCCTCCTGCTCGTGAATTGGTGCAAAAACTTGTCACATAACTGATCATACGAATGTGTCGACGCCAGTTCCAACTTGACAAACCAATCCAGCACTATCCCCTGGAAGGTAGTCACCAGCATTTTGGCGTGAATGTACTCATTGTGCTCATGCAGCTGCATCATGTGCTCGAACTACAGCAAAGGCTCATTCGGATCTGATGAGCCATCATATCGGGGTAGGCCGATCGGAATCTTAGCGACGATGGCGATGTGCTAGTCGATAATTCTTGGACAAAGGGTGAATCTTTTTCTCTTCGGAACCTCTGTAGCCCCTCCGAATAGCGATTCCTATCTGTATTTCTCCTCGAGATTTTCTCCAATCGCCGGTTCAACTGTTGGACTTAGTGGGATACCTCCCCCACTCCTCTCGATCGGCTTGCGACGCGTTCTTACTCGGATGGGGTCTCGAATGCTCAACCCTATCGCGATGCGGGGCTCGAATGGGTCAAACACCATGTTTGACGAAATCAGCCACTTCTTCGCGGGGCATGGATCGGGTAGTTTCCCTCGAAAAATGGCCAGGGCTGACTTCGCACCTCGAATGGGGCCTCCTGGACTCTAGTCGATCCGGGTTTTCCCTCGACGGTCTTTCCTCCAGTGCCGCAGGCTGGGGTGTCGCACTGGTAGCTAGTTCCGGAGGCACGGTATGTCTATTCAGAGCTACTAAAAGTTGAGCCAAAATCTGGGCGGATATCTGCTCGCTAATGAGTTGCATCATCTGGAGCATGGTCAAGATGACCACTTGCTCTACCGGGGAGCTCAATCCTAGGGCACCGGTTTCTTGCGGAGGTTGAGCCGGGGGGGAGCTAAACCTCCTATTTCTTTCTCTTCCTGAGGAGGCTCGCCTAGTGTTCACCATTTTCAATAGCATACTCAAGTTTCCCACAAACGACCCCAAATGATGAGGGTGAAATCGGTTTGTATCTGGATCAGGTAATGCTCCCAGACTGGTTCGACCTCTCTGGTTGATATATTAATGTAAATGGGCTGAGTCCTGCAATCACGAGCAAACATTAGGCTAGCTGAGGAGCCCTCGGCTTAGGCACTCCGACGCTCAAGTCAGTGCAAAATCGACCAGATGAACAACAGAATAAGGACTTTGAGTGTAGAGAATGGCATACCTTTCAGGGGCTAGAGTGAGGGTATTTATAGCCTTCTCCCAGCGGGGATTTATCTGAGATGCCCTTGATATGTACTAATGGTTTTTGTCCTTGCCTGGGGGCCATTAAGTCATCTCCCACCCTTGTACTATTCCAAGTGGCTGCCTCTCCAAGTTTTGGGGACAAAAAAGAATGTTGTACATGCGCCTCCTCTCTGGTGTGGCAGCATGGGCGGTAGTAGGGCGGCATGCACCATTAATGCGGAGGCATGCTGTCTGTCAGGGCATTTAATGTGGCAGAGACGGTTACACGCCTAATTGACCTCCCTGGTCGACCTAACCTAGGCTCGACACGAGGTTTACGGGTTGGACGAGCGGTGCGGTCAAAGTATCCATCAGTGGCCTAGCCTTCGAACAGTGTCGATCTGTATGGTCGACTGGGGTCACCCGACGACGGTAGTATAATTGGGCCCACTGTATGAGGTGCTCCTGCCGCTACACCCCTAGGCCTGCGGTCTTTGGGCCGAGCATATTGGGTTATCCCATATCACTCATAAAGTTGTGAACACCAATTGTGTAATTTTCTTTCTTCAGTATTTTTAAAAGTGAATACTTTAGTCATGTCACTATTTATCCCAATATTTTCATCTATTATTTTTAAAAGTAAATATTTTAGTCATTTCAATATTTATCCCAATATTTTCATCTATCCAAGTAAATAATCACTATGATTATCCATTTTCATCACTCTTCAATCCCACCAAGTAAATATAATTTAAAAAATAAAAAATTATCCTAGTCCTTTATCCAATCATTCCACATTCCATTAATCAAAGTAAACGAGGCCTTAAAGAACTAGATGATAGCTAGTGCAGATTTCTATTTGGCATGTGATTGACGACTTTGAAAGATTAGTAACAATATTGTTATTGATAGATTTTATGAAAAATACTTTAATTAGATTTGAGAAATTAACGTCACATTATAACAAGTTTCGGAAAGGTATTTTACAACTAGAAAAAAATAGTAATATGAGTATTACAACTAGAAAAAAAAAATAGAAATATGA
The DNA here is from genome assembly GCA_018894105.1 of Jacaranda mimosifolia. NCBI lineage: Eukaryota > Viridiplantae > Streptophyta > Magnoliopsida > Lamiales > Bignoniaceae > Jacaranda > Jacaranda mimosifolia. The sequence continues at coordinate 9,415,101 of CM032123.1, forward strand.
GTATAATACGAAGTTTTTCTCCTTCCCTGAAGCATACTTTTCAAAAAATGGTTCAAGCATGAGAAATAATGGAACAGTAAGATGCTTTAATTATATGCGAAACTTGGGCATTATCTGGTTGGTTTATTTCTCAAGAATAGCACAATATAGCAATTACATATCATTTCGTGTTGGGTTGGCAGTATCAATACTTAATAACTTTAATGCAATTACCTTTAAATGAAAGGCACTGCTATATGTTAATTACCTTATATTAAGACGAAAATTCTAGCCCACACCAGGTGTGGCCAATCCGACGAATCACAGTGTGACATGTGAAAATCAAATTTTAAACTGAAAAAAATGACTAGATTTATTTCTCGACCCAAACCACGATTAACTCTTATTCTTAACCCCAACATCAGCACCCATTTGAAAGGAAAGAATCAGCGCCCATTTGAAAGGAAAGAAGGAAAATTTCCGAAACCTTCTATTTAGCGGAAGCCGTTCACTGTTTCTTCATGATGACAGCAAAAAGAAAAGTTGAATTAGTTGTCCAGTGGCGCCGTGGCTTCAGGCAATAGTTAAGCACCATAGTCCAGGTTGCTTTTTGATGGAATTTTATGTCTTCTGAAAATAAATTGAATAAGTTAGTTATCTCCTTGTCCCCGTCATGAGTATTCTGTATTAACAAAAATTTATTCGAAGAAATTCCCTTCAACTGGATTCAATCGATTGGTGAGTAAATGAATTAGATAGAACACTGTGTAAATTATGAGATGCCTCTTTGTCCAACTGCATAATATAGTCAATTGATTTTCTGAACTTTCCAATAAATTTCCCACATCAGAAAAGGCTTTCTCAAGTTCTGAAGTGATGGTGCATTGTCCCTTTTTGGATTTCAAGATTGCTGGTTTTAATTGCATTACAAAATTAATACTAATTGAGGCGAAAAAAGTTTGAATGATATTAGCACCAATTATTTTTCAACCAAATACAATATATTACAAATTCTTTTTACATTTCATCTATTGTTAGCACCTCGATTTCTTGCAGTAGCATACCTTTGTGTAAGTTCATTTACAGAACTTCTAATATTCCCTTTAGCCTTAGAACTTCCACTAATTGACTTTATGTTACAAAATACCACCTAAACACAACTATTCATTAAAATGATTGAGGTACAAGAAAAAATTTCAAATTTCTGTCATATATTAAGTATATTAAATAATTTTCTTATAAAATAGTTAATTATAAATTATATATTCTTAACATAAAACATGGAGTCCACAATGCAATATTTGAGTCATGGGGCAAGAAGTTGGGAGTGCTAAATCATTCAACCCAAAATTACTAACAGCATACCAACAGCCCGCATGTTTATCCTTGCAAGTGATCATCTCTCATATATATAGCCCCTCAATTCTTAGTTTTTTGCCTCTTGCTTCAATTCATCATGCAACTTCACAATTTCTACTTTTCTACCATTACAACTACTTTATAGACTGGGCAAGCAATCTATTTTTTAGGTGCCAAAGGTTAAATGATTTTTTTTTTTTTTTTTTTTGACATGATTGTTCCAAGCATTTAAACGTAGCAAGTAAAATTTTTTAGCTCCTGCACAATCCAGTCTCCATCTGCATCCCACAAATTGCAATGACAAGGTCCAGCCATTCTTCATTTTTCTGTACAGCAAATGCATGAAAGCATGAGCAGATACAACAGAAACTTTCATCATACTCAGAAATGGCAGCAGCAATATTTTCAACCCACTCAAGTGATGAAATTGGGAGAAGCATTCCATTGAAAGTTTTAGATTTTGTGTTTCTGCAAATGGGCGCTGATGTTGGGTTTAAGAATAAGAGTTAATCATGGTTTGGGTGGAGAAATAAATCTAGTCATTTTTTTATTTTAAAATTTGATTTCCACATGTCACACTATGATTGACCGGATTGGCCACACCTGGTGTGGGCTAGAATTTGTGGTGCAATAGAAACTAGGTGACTATCAAATAAAGGGATATTTCTCAAATATACAAAAGGCTACCTCTTTCTTTTTCATTTTTTTGTTGATTATGAGGAACTAGATTATGATTTATCATGCATGTTAATCGAATTTAGGAGGGAAGCCCATTATTTTGAGGATTAAAGCTGAAATAGAAGAAAACAACATACCCCATAATCCTCACAATCAAAAGTTTTTTAGCCAGGATTTGAATCAGTCCAAGAGCATCTCATTTTTGCTGCATTCCCATAAAAGCATAAAACAAAAGCCATGTCTGTCAATGGCATTTGCTTTCATTTTTCTTATATAGGTTGACCAAGGTGGATAAGGTTTAGAGAATGAACAGTGCTTGTCCCACCTTTTATGCCTTTTTGACCGGAAAACAACGTATAGAGGGACTAAAATGCAACTTAAAATTTTAGAATGATAATTTTATGAGTAAATGTCACTAATAGTCCCTGATGTTTCGATTCAGTATCACTTTAGCCCTCAATCTTTAAAACTTCATCTTTTAGTCTCTAACGTTAATGTATCGTTTCACTTTAGTCCCTAAAATCATTTTCCGGTAGTTTTTGGCCAGAAAATTGACCAAGTTTGACATTTTTAAGGGCAAAATTGTCAATTCATAGTTTTATGTTCCACTTTAGTCCCTATATAAAGTTTTATGTTCCACTTTAGTCCATATATAAGGTTTTATGTTCCAATTTAGTCCCTATGTTACTTTTTTTCTTTTTATAAATATATGTCCATGTGTGTATATATATTTGTGTATAATATATGTGTATATATAATTGATACTAATATTAGTCACATGTTCATATATTATTATTATTATTATTTAATAATATATTATAGATATATTAATATCATTTGTGATACTATTGTAATTAATAATATTAGTAATATTATTATTGATATGGGATAGTCCAATAACACTCAACTAGGACAAGAGCTGGTCTAATGCTCCCTAAGCAGCTCGCCTGCCCTTAAACCCAACTTATTTTGGACCACGCAGACATTCAACTGCCACTCAACCTCTGGATCCCTATCTGTCGTAGTGGATATTAGCATTCTTGATCGACCAGGTTATAGCCAATATCCTTCGTTAGGTGGCCTCAATCCTTCAACTAGAATGATGTAGCTTCGACCAGAATGAGCCTGGTGACCAAGATCCTAGTAGATATTCATGTTGGAGTGCTCGTCATGACCAGAGAGGCTGAGGAGTGACGAAAGCCCTTTGGCCACATTGAATGTCTTGTCAGGCACCGTGCTGCCGCATTAATAGCGCGTGCCACCAACAGTACCACATTTTGCAGTTGTGTCAAGCTAGGGATCGCCTCTAGTGTGCCACCTTCTCTTAGGTAGCTGCCTCCTGAAACAGTACACAACTGAATAAGTTTGGAAAGTCTTCAAGCAAGGACAATGGCCCTTCTTACACAACAGGGGCATCAAATTGGAAAGTCCTCAAGAAAGGACAATGGCCCTTCTTACACAACAAGGGCATCAAAGACATATCAATCTTATCCAGCTTGTGTACTGTTTTAGGAGGCAACTACCTAGGAGAAGGTGGGACACTAGAGGCGATCCCTAGTCTGACACGGTTGCAAAAGGTGGTACTATTGGTGGCACGCACTATTAATGCGACAGCACGGCGCCTAGCAAGGCATTCAATGTGGCCAAAAAGCTTTCGTCACTCCTCAACCTCTATGGTCATGACGAGCACTCCAACATGATTATCTACTAGGATCTTGGTCACCAGGCTCATTCTGGTCGAAGCTACATCATTCTGGTTGAAGGATTGAGGCCACCTAACGAAGGTTGTTGGCTATAACCTGGTCGATCAAGAACACTAATATCCACCACGACAGATAGGGATCCAGAGGTCGAGTGGCAGTCGAATGTCTACGTGGTCCAAAACGAGTTGGGTTTAAGGACAGTCGAGCTGCTTAGGAAGTGTTAGACCAGCTCCTGTCCTAGTTGAGTATTATTGGGCTAGGCCTATTAGGCTATCCCATATCAATAATAATATTACTAATATTATTATTTACAATAGTATCACAAATGATATTAATATATCAATAATATATTGTTAAATATTAATAATAATATTATGAGCATGGGACTAATATTAGTATCAATTATATATACACATATATTATACACAAATATATATACACACATGGACATATATTTATAAAAAGAAAAAAAGTAACATAGGGACTAAATTGGAACATAAAACTATGAATTGACAATTTTGCCCTTAAAAATGCAAACTTGGTCAATTTTTCGGCCAAAAACTACCGGAAAATGATTTTATGGACTAAAGTGAAATGATATATTAACGTTAGGGACTAAAAGATGAAGTTTTAAAGATTGAGGACTAAAGTGATACTAAATCGAAACATCAGGGACTATTAGTGACATTTACCCTTATTTTATCCTTAAAAATATCACATGTGGGCAATTTTTCCAACTTAAAACCATCGGAATATTGCTTTGAGGACTAAAATAAAATGAAGTATTAAGTTTAGGGACTAAAAAATAAAATTATGAAAATTGAGGACTAAAGTGATTTTAAAGTGAAACTCTAAGGATTAATTGTTCGATTTTTCTTCTAATTTTTCCCCCCAATAAAATCCATACATTGCTCATATGTTCAAAATTTTTAGTAAAGTTCATTGTCAATTAACATTAGGGACTAATGAAGAACATAAATATAACATTTGGTGCTAAGATCCATGTCATGATTTAATACATCATACATGGTATTACTTAGCATGATCCCTCTCTTAAACATTAGGAATTAATATAATTTTTATGTTTTAAAACATTTCCATTTATTTTATAGAGTTATTCTCGATGTTTTTGTGACCTCCTAGATATAGGGCTTATGATACTTCATATTTTGTTCAAATTGAATTCAGGTTCAAAAATGAATGAATCAAGATCTAATTTTATAACTAATTAAGGATCCAAATCAAGACTTGAAGTTGTATTAGATTATAACTATTCAATGTACAAATAAATTTGAATCCAATCTTGCATAATCATATCAAACTAAGAGCCTTCTTTATATAAATCTTACATATGTTTATGTAAACAATATGAACCATTTCCAATATAATATTGTTTCTTTTTATATTTGAAATTGTTAAAAATATTTCTCTTTTATGAATAAGATCACTAATACATTAATTGGGAAATTAATATTTAATGCATTATGGAATTAGTGCTTATGAAATTACATATGAATTAGTTATGCTTTCTTTATGATCTTGTTTTGTGATTTCAATTCTCCTAATTTTTAAGAGTCCACTTCTATTTAAAATATTGTAACTCCGACCAAAGCCAATTACATTATAGAAAAGTTGATTAGTCAAATTTTGGTCAAATTCATACAATTATCACAACCCTAGTCAAATAAACTCGGTTATTGGAATTTACATACTCAAAGTATTTATCTCCTAGTCTTGAGAATAATTTGTGAAATCTTTATGTCATAATCATTGTTTCCTTAAAGAGAAAGCAATAATTGTTGAACCATAATTTATATATTAGAAATCTAAATCAATATTTAATTCTATACAATTATTATAACCAATTAATTAACATGAATAATGTAATAACAAACCCACATCAATACAAAGCGAGACAAAAGTATTTAGTGGGACTTGTACCTAAGAAAGTCTTAGGGCCTAGAACCATAGTTGTTCATTGGGTTTTGATAATCATTTTCAATTCAAAATTCTTTAAAGCCTATTTTAAAATCTTTCTAGGATTGCAATATTTTCAAGTGTAGGAGCTCATTTTTGGATTGTTTCTTTTATTCCTCATCTGATCTTTAAAGTTTACGATACTAATGCAATATATATTTGTAAGGTCCTACCTTGATTCTCCGCCATCTCGTGCATTTAAACTAGGCAGTTTTAGAATTTGAAAATAGACACGGATAGTGGTTCACTAGTATGAAATGTAATTGCGCTTCGTAATCTGCTCTTAAGATTCTCGACATAAATATTTGTCTTATTCTCCAGGCATTTAAAGCACCACAAATTCCGGTTCGCATAAACGTTGCAAACCTTGGGGACAAGATAATTCATTATATATGAGCTCTATCACCCAAAATTAATCAGATTTTCTTATCCCAAATTTACAAAACCTAATTCTAAGTTCTCATTCCTCCACCACCTCTTATGGCAGATCGTGAACCCTTTATCGTGCCCGAAGGTTGGGAACTTGTGACTAAGGTCAAGGGCAATGGATCTGTGGTCAAGGTTTGTTTGTGCCCGTTTGTGTTTGGGTTTTTCCTTATTTATTTATTTATTTTGCTTTTAAGGAATGAAAATGCATGTTCTTCTCTGGATGTGGTTGTTGGTCCCAATCACCGGAAAGATTTAATATACTCATGCTTAGTTTTGATGTATATAGTGTGTATTTGATTTTGAGAAATTTATCTTGATCTAATTGATACTGATTTTTGCTTATAAGATTTAGTGGAATTGTTTCAATAGGAACTAGTTATCACATGAATTTCTATTTATTTGTTTATATTTTCTTTTAATTTTCATTTTATATATTGATTTATTCTTTATGTATATATGGCTTGTGTTTGACTTTGAGAAACTCTTATGACGATTTAATTGATATTAATTTTTATCTTTATTTTTTCTTTACTTTTATTTTTGGGTATTAATTTTTTAGAATAAGTTCATTTTTTTTTTCTCTTTTTTGTGGGTTTTATTTTATGGTGTGGATTAGTATATCTATCATTGCTTCTGTTTGATATTCATTCATAGCAATATTAGGTTTATCCAATACATCCAACTGAGAAGTAATTCATATGTTTTAATTTGTAAAATTTAAAAGTTAATCAAATTATAAATTTGGAATGAGAACTTTGCAATTTCACCAAAGGTGGGAGGGGCATTGACCAATCCAAATTGTCAGCATTTACTACTATTAGCATTGGAATTACTAACAATGATAATGGTGAAACAAGAAGGCTTTGGCTATTTGCATGGCCCTCGATAGCTCTATTCTCCACAAGCACTAAAGTAATGCTAATGCTAATACTAATACTAATGCAAAGAGTAAAAATTTTTGTGCATAAATAAAATTCAATCTAATACTTTTACTTTATATAATTGCATCTTTCCTTAAGATGATGGTGTTTAATGATGTATTTTACATATTACTATAATTATATTAATTGCTATTCATTTCTCACCAGTTTATCTTTCAAAGCCCTCATGTTGAAGCTCCCACTACATCCTTTTGGCCAACATTCAAAATTTTCACTTTATGAGTGAAAGTAAATTTATTTGAAAGCCAACATTAGAAGTCTTACACAAACACTAGAGGAAAGGTAACCCGATTTTTTCTATAATTTATTATGAATTTTCAAAGTTAGGGGAAAATTTTGAAGGTAAATTTATATTCACTATAATTATTGTATTTTATATCTATGTTCACTACCATTATGCCAATTGATATTTATGTTGTCCTTTGTCTTAGAATGGCATTTTGATTTGGTAAAACGATAATAAAATCTTTGTCTAATCACTCGTCTACAATTATCGGTATTATATCTTAAAGGCCATGAATTATATATTACTTTCACTTTGCACTATAAAGGAAATAAATTTTCTATAAAATTAATTGACTATTATGCTTAACTCATTTAATTTGCTTACCCGGCATAAATCATTCAAGTTGAGATATTCATGTATCTAAGCCAATATATATCCTCCAAGTTAGATTGTTATAGTCAAATAACAAGGAATATTGTCCATTGATATTGTTGGTGGTCAAAATATATGCTATTTTCTTTTATTGGCTCAAGGTTCTATATCTAGCCCAACAACTCTAATATATCATGTTGAATCTTTGTATAGGTATAACTCACTCTAATGTTTATGAATTTTACGGCAGATGCAGTTCAACCATCAAAGTATCATTTTATGCTTACTATATTAACTTGTTCAAAAGCTTGTGTTTGGGATATAAGTTTTAGCATACATTAGATCATCATCATAAGTTTTAAGTAATTACTTCATCTGGGTATCAAGTTTTTGTGGTGGTCATAAGTGTTTCATAAATTATATTAGAAATATTATTGTTGTTCCAAAACCAAAGAGGAGAAAGTTGTTACTAAAATAAAAATAGAAGTCGAATAATTTTGAAATGTCCATGTCATGATTCTATTGGAGGAAAGCTTCAACATTTGTATATTGATTTGTTGTACGTGAAATTGACTTAGTTTACTTTTGATTTTTGGCTTATGCAGTATTATACAAATATTCTAGGGCAGAAGTTTTATAGTGAGGAGGATTTATTACGAAACATAAAAGATGCAAAGGAAAGAGGACTCTCTATTTACGCTCCTGTGAGTTTTATGTTTACTTTATTATCCTTTTTCACTATTTTTGTTTACTATTTGGAACTTATTAATGAATGTATGGAAAACGAATTCTACTTCTAAACTAAGAGACATTTTACTAGCCTGATAGTATTTTCCTTTATCCCAATCATGGACAATCAATTCAAGAATGCCTAATCGTTTTTCTTTTTCTTTTTTCTTTTTTTTGTTAGTTTGTATTTTTGTGATTACATCCTTCGCTATCTATGTAAGATATTTTATTGCCTAGTGGCCACTTATGTTTTTACTCATGGTAAATACCTATTTCTCTATTAATTGTCTTATCCATGTAAATTGAAACAAATGGATGAAAATAAAAAAGAATTCTCGGTTCTAACTACAATAGAGAACAATTGCAAGGGCAAGAAAGTGAAAAATCAGTCATATTGTCCTATTCAAGGCTAATAAATCTTTTATTATAAGCGGAATTATGTAAAACAATAGTTATTGTTTCATACATAGCATGTAACTTGGAGCAAATTTCTTGCTCCTATAGAAGTATTGGTGAATGGAAGATTTTATATGATATGCAAGCATTAGTACCCTAGTCCAAGTTGTGTACTAACTTTTAATTTATGTTAATAAATATACATTTTGAAACAAAATAAAAATATTTTTGCTTCCTCTATTTTCTTAGTTATGCACTCTTCATACTTTGCTTTTTACTTTATCATAATGCCTCTGAGATAGCATAATCGCCAGGACATTTATTCATTTATAGTAGCAATAAGCTTTATATATTTCTTACTAAATTAATAACCAATTTCCATAATAATTATTTTGTCATATGTTTGCTTTATTTAGAACATTAGTTGAAACGAGAACTACCGTTCAATGAAAACGATGCAATCTAAATTGAAACAGAAATAGAAAATTTTAAATTAAAAAAAGAATCCCTAGAATTGGCTTTAATGATTTTGAGTTGTTGTGCTTCAACACAATTCTTTATTTATGTTGTGACTATAAGAATGTTTTCTACAGGACTTTAATCCATTAGACGTAGGAACATCCAGTTCACGACGGAAGAAGAAACCCAAAGTAAGAGATGCCTCAACAAAAATCGGTAACAAAGAGGAAAAAGGTTCTAATGTTAAGGTAAGAAAAATATCTATTCCAACATGATGTATGTTCCTTAATAGCTTTATTATATATTTACATTTTTACTATGTTTATTGATACTTTAGTTTTCCTTATCATCTTCCTCATCATAATATTTGGATAAACTGTGAACATATTAAGCATATGCAAGGTATTCCTTTCATCTTAGGAAATTCTAGTCTAACTAGATTTGGCGAAACCTAAAACAATTATATGATAAGAGAATTTTAGTACATGTTATGCAATTGATGTGCACTCTGAGTAAAGTGACCAATTACAAGGCAAGTGTTGATGGTTGTAACCAAATCCACTCTAACAAAAAAATTTCGAGTGAAAGTATTTCAGTCTAATCTTTAGTTATGATGAAAATTTGAGGCTGAGTCCATTCATCATTCTCAAGTTTGTTTTATAATTTTTCATCTTAGAACATTATTTAACCATGTCAAGAAAATATTTTGTACATATATTCCTAATAATTGTTTCTTGTCAGAGAGTGAAAGATCCTATGAAACAAAAAGAAGTTCAGAAGAAACATGAAACACAGAGAACAAATACTGGTTCACATGCTCCTAATCCAAGTAAGTTTCCAAACATCATACACAAACATACACACCAAATATAAATGTAATTTTTGTTATATGAACAAATATGATAACATGCCCAGGTATATAATTTTTGCTTGACATTAGTGCGATGATTGGTTTCAATAACTTAAATTTTTTTGGCCAAATAGTTAATGATTTTTGTTGATTGTTAATATTGGGTACTCTTTCCAAACGTCATAAAGTCTTTGTTGACTTGGACTAGGGATGAGACATAATTTTACCATCAATTTAATATATAATATACCTTCCAACCTATGTTCATGGGTCTTGTATGAAGCAATGCGACACTATGAATATAAGTTGAAAATAGTTGAAGTTTTACTTTATTTTGTCTTTTTATATTGTTACTCCTAAAAGTAGTTCTTGATGGTTAGTTATATCAAATTCTTACGTTATTGCAAATTGAGTTACATATATTCTCTTGATCACCATCTAAATCCTAAAATTATTTTCTACTTCTACATGTATGATGATTTTACCAGTTGATGAGAAAGAATGCATGTTAATATTTTGTTTATGCTGAAAATGCAATTGCAGGAGCAACTACATTCCGAACCTCAAGAAGGCTTGCTGGGCTTGAACCAGAGTTAACTCCCGAGTTTGAATTTAATAAACCTTTGGAATATATAATCAAGGATAAGCATAAAGAGTAGGATTTGATGGTGATGAATTAAAGACTAAACCTATTAGTAAGTACAAGAAAACAGTTTAGTTCTTGTACATTGCATGAATCTCCTTTGGTTGTATTTCATATCTATAATTTAGTTATGATACATTGACTGGTTCAATTATCAAATATTGTGAGATTGTATAACTTGTTGTGCTTGTGGTTTTCATTTGTCTTTTCAATGTTCTCCAAGTTACTTTAAAATTATTTATTTACATCGAATACTATTGTATGTTTGATTAAGAGTAGAACTATGTAAAATGTTAGTTGTTATTTAATGCATGGCATGTAAAATTGGAGCAGATTTTTGCTCCCATGGAAATCTTGGCGAATGGAAGATCTTCTGTGATATGTAAGCATTAGTGTCTATCTTGGTTCTAAGTTTTAAGGGATCAAAAACTAGTTATAAGCCTTGCAAGGAAAAAAAAAAGGAATTTTCCTCATTACATTTGTGTTCATAAAGATACATATTAAAACAAGATAATTTTTTTTCCTTCTCTTTATCTTCTTTAGTTATGGTAGTAAGTTTTATTGCTTTTACTAAATTGATAACAAGACCTCGCAACAATTATTCTATCAAATGTTTGTGTTATTTAGAACATTTTTTTAAAATAGAAAACAAAAATAAGAACTACATTTCAAAAAGCCGTGTAACCTGAATTAAAATAGAAATTGAAAAAAGAAATATCCCAATAAATATCTTTGATTATGGAGTTATTGTGAATCAACATAGTTAACTATTCACGTTGTGACTTGTATGAATTTCTCCTATAGGAATTTGATGCATCAACTTTGAGAACATCCAATTCATAACACAAGACGAAGCCCAAAGTAAGAAAAGCCTAAATAAAATCCGCGAAAAGGAGAAACCAAGTTCTAGTATTAGGGTAAGACATAAGATCCATTCCAAATTTGATGTGTGTTCCTTGATATCTTTATGCATATGTTTGTATTGTTCCTATTTTTATTGATACTTTATTTTTACTTATCATTTTCCTCATCATAAGATTTAAATAAATTATGAACGTATTAAAGGTCTTTCATCTCTGAAAATTCTAGTTAAACCAAATTTGGTTGAACCTAAATCAATCATATAATAAGTTGAGAGTGATGTTATACCTAAGAGGGGTGTAAATTGGGACTTTCCAAAATTTTATGCAACATAACTGTGATGCTTAAAAACTTTTACTTTGATAAAATAGTAAGTCTCGTTCAAAAAGTATTTTGAGTTGATGACTAAAATTTTTGAAACCAATTAAACTATATCAGTAAGAGCAATAGTGATATGGATAATAATGCACAATTAGAAGGCGTAGTAATTTATAGTGATTTGGCAAAAAAGTCTACATCCACTACCTAAATTTTAACCTAGAATTTAAAAACCTATCAAATTAATATCAATTAATGTTTGTACAAATCAAACTCAAGTAATTTAAAGGTAAATAAGATAAGCGAAAAAACAACCAAAAGCGTAATAAACCAGCTCACAAAAGAGAGTAAAACACTAAAGGAGAAGTAAACCATTTCCTAAGGAATAAACAATCCAAAAAATGCTCCTGAACCAAGTAGTCTATGGTCAAGTTTGGGGAACTTCTACCAACCAAACTAGAACAAACTTTATGAACTAATGCATGAGTTATTGTCATTCCATATGGCAAGTGTTGGACTCTCCTCTTAGACCAGAACTGACCAACAAAGATATTTCCAACAATAATACTCTATTGGCTCTCTTCATCAATGGGTCCCTCCAAAAAGAACAGTAGAAAGCAAGGAATTATAACAAATTAAACACAATACAGAAAAGAGTAAATAGGTGCATGAGAGTAATCATATGTATGATGATTTTAGTAGTTGATGAGAAACAATGCATGCCAATAGTGTTTTTATTGAAAATGCAACTATAAAAACCAATTAGATCCTGACCTAGCTAACTTTTAAATTTATGTTTAATAAACCTTTGGAATATGTAATCAATGACAATCCTTAGGAATAGGATTTGAGGTTGACAAACAGAAATCTAAAGATATTAATAAGTATATGAAAATAATAAAATCCTATATAGTGCATGAATTCCTCAGTTGTATTCATTTTGTGACATTTAGTTAAGATACACAAACTTTAACTTTTATGTCAAAGATATTACTCAAACAAAGAGATTTTTTAATATGGAAAGTCTTCATTAGATAAAATTACCAGATAACTTGTGAAAAAACTATTTTTCTCAAGTTTCATGATAATATAAATGGTAAAATTTACGCAATTGGTTGTAGACTAGAAACTTATTCAACTCAAGATATAAAATCCTAATTTAATATTAGGGTAAATAGCAGACACCCCCTAATGTATAGAGTCATTTCGTAGCACCCCACCTGAGGTATAGCCCACAACTTGGGACGCTACTTAGTTCAATCCCTTAGCATGCAAACATCATATCCGATAGGCCCGTAATTTTTTTTACATATCTCCAATCGAAAACAACAATTCACAGCATGCTTCAAACTTAATGCAGAATTAATATCAGAGTGATATATACCATACTAACGTTTCAATAGTACTTAAGACCAAAATGTCCTCTCCAGTATCAGAACATACATGCCATAAGTCTTAATTCGACCTAACATATTACAATATCTCTAACCTAAGATAACCAATAGTGAATTCATTTATATATATATATATATTCACCAAAATACTATTACAAATCATATCCTTGTCAGTTCTACCATCGATCAGTTCACCATATATCATACCTGCCTGAGAGAAATCAAATGACACATGAAGGTGAGTCTTAAGGACTCAGTGAGGGATAATAAGTAACAGTACAAGGATCAGTCGAAGAATTAGTAATTCAACAGAGAACTACTGGCATGAATAAACAAGAAAAGCATGAATGCTAGATCAAGAACGTTTTCAAACAATTAGTGACTGCTAGTCCGAAGACTGTGACCGTTGGCTCATCGGCATGGTCATCTCGACCAATCCTGCTCGGGAGGTCTAGGGACATCTCAACCAATCCCAATTCGGAAGAAATTTATCGTTGGCTCGTATGGCCTGGGACATCAGCCCGATCTAGACTGGGAAACCACTCTAGCCTTATTGCTCCTTGAGCAAAGTACAATTAAGAATAGCAAACCCAATCACATATGCAACTCAATAAAATAAGCATAGCATGCATATCAGAATACCCTTATACCCTCGTAGCAATTCATCAATTCAATCATATCATTTAAATATTAACACTGGCTCAAGCATGACAGATCAGCAATAATACTGGCTCAAGCATGACAGCTTGGCAATAATACTGGCTCAAGCATAACAGCTTGGCAAAGCACTCGGCCAAATAATTCTCTTGTACAAATCTTTCAGTTCAATCCATCAATCAATTGTTAACATGGCAGAACAATGATATTCAAAACAAACCAATAAAAGAGAACAAAGCCAAAGAACAATATACAGTACAAAATCAATCAGGATGACAACAAACAAGATAGTGAAAGTTCATGGCCAGAACGAAACAGTCAGTGTGTCAATAAAATGCTTTTAGGAAACAAGCCCTCACAGGATGTCCAATCAATAACAAATACTGTTCAATCAGTTCATAGGATTCAATTACGATAGGCTGTCAATTCTAATAATGATAAGCAATTTACCTTCACAGGGGTGCACAAGGCAATTATCAAATTGATGAAACCTCATAGGGTTCAGAAGTCAATGAATAACGATGAATAATGATACATATCAAATTGATAGAACCTCACAAGGTTCAGAAGTCAATGAATAACAATGATCAATGATAGGTATCAAACCAATAGAATTTCACAGGGTTCAAAAGTCAATGAATAACAATGATCAACAACAGATACCAAATCAATAGAAACTCATAGGGTTAGAAGTTAATGAATAATAATGATCAATGATAGGTATCAAATCAATTGAAGATCATAGGGTTCAAAAGTCAATGAGTAACGATGATCAATGATAGGTATCAAATCAACAGAAACTCATAGGGTTTGAAATTCAATAACACATACAATTTAATCGATATGAATATCAAAGTAGTAGCCTCTCGAGGCATTCAACAATCAATAGCAGATACTGATCAATCAATACAATTACCAGATTTGTGGAACCTCTTAGGATTCAACAATCGGTAGCAGATACTGTTCAATTAACACAATTACTAGGTTGGTGGAACCTCATAGGGTTCAACAATTAACGAATATCTGTAATCAAAATAATAACCCAAAGTGGGAGTCTCTCACCATAAAATCATAAAATGCGAGTCAAAGCCTACTAGTTCGCTGGGTCCAACTCCTTGTCACCTAACCAAAAGATAGGTTCACTGTTAAATTTCTTATTTGACCCTATAATACGATTATACACTTAATAGTCTAAAATCTATAATAACTCCATTAATACAATAATTAGGGTTCGTACGTCTTAAACATCACTGAACGTGCAAATCACGCTGGTCTCGATAAAAGATTAATATCAAGTCCTAAATCGTCCGGTTGATCTTGCCACAACATACTAAATCGATAACAATGGTCAAATATCCGTTAAAACTCCATATTAACTCAAATTTATTGCATGATAATACAAATCCGAGTTCACTAAGCTTATAATGGTATATGCATGACCCAAATCTTAGTTCTGTATCATCTCAATTAACCAAATTATTGCCATTTAGGTTCCAAATTCATAAAATGAGGGTTTCTCCACCTAATTAACCTAATTAATCAAAGATCATTACGCGATATGACAAAATTTAAATCCATTAACTTATGCAATTATACACATGTCTAAATTTTTCCCGATCAATTCGCGTATTCTTCATTTGTACAATATATTGCAAGACTTGAAGGTATATATACATACACATGCATTCAACTACGACCTAAATCCGGCTATTTACTTAATATCTTCTTATCGGAGCCTCAGAATTACGATCAGTTTGCGTGCATGTGATCACTGCGACGAGATGAAGATTTTGTCCTATCGTCGCTGTCGAATATGGTCACGACCACCACCGAAAGATGTGCCTCAGCTCCACAAATCAAATACCCAAGTCAACTTTGAATTTTTCTATCGGGAAGGTCCTCAATTGGCTAAAAAATGCCAGCTCGCCACCATCATGTCGTGACTATTTTTCCTTAATTTTGTCGCCTTCATCGCCTGAAACTTCAATCAAAGCCCACCATCTTCATCCTTGAGCTGAAACCTTTCAAACCCACTAGCTGCATATGTGTTTCTGTTGCCCGATGGTGGAGACCCACCAATCTCCGCCACGACCCGATCAGCCTTTGCGTTTCTCGGTGGTCTTGGCAGAGATGGAGGTTGCAGAGGGTATTTTTGGGTTCATGGTGAAGTGGGGAAGAAGGTTATGTGACTGGTTCGAGGTTTGGGGTGGGGGCCGGAGGTTCACCAGTGAGAGAGGAAATAGGGTGTTTCGGTGGGAAGAAAGAAAATGTGGGGGGAGAAAATGAGAACTCCATGTTTATAATATGGCACTTTCTTAAATTGCGGATTGACCCAACCAGGATTTCTATCCAGTCTCCAATTGAGTCCTTCAGAGTTCGAACATCTTCAAATTCAGTCCTTATGCTTACAGATGCCTCAATTTCACCTGTTGACCAAAAATAATTCCAAATTGACCCACAAAACTTCTAAATGTTGGTCAATTAGGTTTTATCAAATTGCAATTCGACCCCAAAACTTCCAAAATTCTTGCAATTAAATCATTTTCATTATTTTTTGAGCCCTAAAATCCGACCAACTAATACCTTAATTTTCTAAATCCTTATTTTCCAAAAATACCAAATTTTAGGGGTGGTACACATTTGCACTTTGCCCCCTAATCGTTGCAAGTGTGTGAAACAATTACCCAACCGAATGTGCCCAAACACCCTATGCTCCAATTTTCCAGTGATATATTTTAAAATTATTACACTTTATCCCCTGATGTTTTTAAAAAAATTACATTTAGCCACCTAAAGTACTTTGAAATATTATTCTAAATTCTTATTTTGATTGAATACAGTGAAATATTTTGCCAAAAATTGCTACCATGCATTACTTCATTGTCAACATATCACTAGTTAGATCAATTTGAGTTATCTGAAATGTATTAACCAACTTGATGGTTAATTTTTTTTCTAAATTGATGTGTGTAAGATAATTAAAAAATATTTTTAGACTTCTATTACCAAATAATTGTTATGATGTACTTTTAAATTTGTGCTTATTTGTTTAGTTAAGTGTGTAAGTGGTTTAGAGTTTCAATTTGAATAAGAGTAAGATATGTGACTCTAGTCAGATGAATGTTGGCAATAAATGATGTAGATCTTAGTATCAACATTATCTCTCTCATTTATTACTTATCTAAATTAAAAATATTTAAATAACATTTGCTAACAAATATGCATGATATTACATTGATATAAAAATCAATTAGGGTATAATTATAAAATTAGTTTTAACCATGTCATGCATATAAACTAAGTAAATATAATAAGAAAATTAATTTGAAATTATATGATAGCTCAAACTGATATAATTGTCCATATATCATCAAGTGACTAGTGTGTGATAATATTTTTTATAAAATATTTTACTTTATTCCCCAAACAATAAAAAACTAAGGATAAAAGTGCAATACTTTAGAATGATTAGGTTGTTAAATGCACATTTTGTTAAAGTTGATGAGGTAAAGTGTACCATGCTCAAAGTATTCCAGCATCTCCTATGGAATATTCCACTGAAAAATGGAACGAGGGAGTATTCAATCACATTTAACCAAGGTTGGGTAACCATTCTGCACATTTACAACAGTTGGGGGGCACAGTGCATATGACCCTATATGTTGGAGCACATCATGTAATAATCAAGTTCTTTTGGCAATTGGCACCAATTTAAGATGAAAGAGGGTTTACAAAGGTAAAGGTTCATTTTTTATGAATAAAAATAGCCATGAAAATAGCATAAATTTTTTAAGATAAAATACAAAATAATGATTAAATAATTTTTATAAGCAAAGAGGCCATGAATAAACTACATTTTCTGAGAGAACCATTACTATTTAACCTAGGATAAATCATATTTATATAGTTCTTAAATTTAAATTTTGAACCTTTAAGGTCTATATTATATTAAAGATGTGACCTTATCATCCACAAAAGTTAATTTTGTAATTTTTGCCACTTTATTACTTATTGCTAAATTTTTACTGCCAAATTTCGGGCTTGGGAACCTATATGGGAGATGGAGAAGACTCAATTAAAACAATAGATAGATCATTAGCATCAAAAAATCGAGAATACAAAGGCGAAAATTTGAAAGCTAAAAGAGAAGAAATCTCCATCAGTCAATGGTTCAATAGCTTATGGCGCAGAGTATATATGGCATATACTCCATGCTTGCCAAACCTTTACCATCTAGCATCCATTGCTCCATGCCCACCAGCTCGGGGCCATCACAAACCACCCTGATAGTATCCACCTCCAGCGGATTATTATTTCATACCCTGATAGTACATTTCCTAAGGTACTGCCTACCGTTCCATCATCCTCTGTATTACCTAATATGAGGATAGAGAACCAATAAGGAATAGAGATTTAGATGACGATAGGGATAATTGAACTATATTTTGTTTTTTAGTATATTTTATTGTTTAATGGATATTTTGTTTAGAGATTTTGTTATTTCATTTAGTTGTTGAAATTTAGTTTATTGATTTAATTATTTGTTGTGGTTTAAATTGAATGATTTGCTGTGATTTGAGTTCATGATTTTGTTGTATGTGTGGTAATTGGCATAATTTAAGCCTAATTACATGTTTAATTATATTTGGATGGATGCCAATAATGGTTGGAATCCAAAGATAATTATGGTGTTTGAAATAGAGAAAGAAAATTGGTTGAGTGGTATGAATTGATTTGTCCCACATAGGAAATTTGACAAAGGGGAGACAAGCTTATGCCTTATAATACCAAGTGGAGGAATTGAAGGGTTATTTCAACCCTTCACTTGTCCCACATTGGTTTTATAAAGAAATATGGACTAGTATATATTGAACTTAAATATGAATGCTTGTTAAAGTGTTCATTAAGGGGTTCATATAAATGGACCACACGTGCGCGCTGCCGCCGCCACCCAGCCCAGCTCCGGATTCGTGTTGCGAGCGCGGGTGTTAAGGCAAATTGTCTCAGTCTTATCTTTTTGGATGAAATTCAATTGGAATTTTGAATTTAAAAATTCAAACTACTTAATTGGGGCTTGATCGGATAAAGGGGCTGACTAAGTAAAGTTCGGATAAGGGCTTGATCGGATAAGGGTCTGACTAAGTCAAGACCCATTGGCGATTAGCTTGATCTGATCGAATAAGGTCAAGACCCGTTGGAGATTAAGCTGATAATTAGAGATATAGCTGAGGCTGTTACACGACGTGGCAGAAATTGATTGGGTACATGACGTGTTAGAGGCCACTATTTAGCAGACTCTAACTACAGCCGGCCCTAATTTTCTTCTATAAATAGCCGCCTCGGGCAGACTTTGAGAAACACACACAATTCGGTAGGTTAAAAATCTCTGATATTTCCCTCTCTGATATATTCTCCCCGCCTTTTCCATTTTTGGCTATTTTATTCTAATTCTGGCGATTGAGTACTATTCAAGATGAACGAGATGAAGTGCACCTGATCATTCTGGACCATCTCATCCTGGGAGGAGCAGCGATGTACCCGTTGCACTGGTGAGTCAGGGTGTTTGTTTCTTCAAGGTAAATAGAATTCTATGATTTGGTCTTATAATTGGTTCTATTACGATACAAAATCTTAAGATAAGTTCCTTTTTTTTCCTTGTATTAAATTACAGATACTGACAACATGCTTTATTGTTTTGATGCCTTGGTTGATATGTAATTTTTGGCTTTTCCTGGACTCGTATCTAATTGGATATATGCATGAATTCTATTATGCCTTGATTATGATGAATTTGGACCATGCATGTTATGCCTAAATTTATAATTTGATAAATACGCACGTTTTGCCGTCTTGATTATCTGCTTGTTGATAATCTGAATTGGTTTATCGATTTATCTAGTTGCACTGTTGCATGTTGATAATACTCATATCCTAGCAACAACAGTATGTTGGGCATGAGTTGGTAGTTTGAATTAATGTCCATTGATACAAGTTTTTAAAAATTTAGAAAATATTAAAAATAAATATATAAAAAATTACAGAATGTTTGCAAAGAAACTTTTTCCTCAAAAAACATAATTAAATGATATTTGCAAGAGAAAAATATCCTTGGCAAAAGTAAATATAGAAAATTAATTTTGCAAGAGAAAATCCCTCAAATTGTTGCCCATTAAAAAAAAATTATATACTTTTGCAAAGGAAAAATCCCTTGTGAAGGAATTCATTGTAAAATCTCTCACAAACACTAAACAATCTGTAGCATGTCATCATTTTTTCATGGAAATGTCCCATAAAATTTTATGAGGAACATTTTCCAAAAATTCCCTCATAAAATTTTGCAATTGGCCTTCTTTCGTAGGACTTTTCTATAGCAATATCTCTTACAAAAGTTTTTTTCTGATGGACTATGCTATTTTTAATTCGCAACAAGATTTTTTTGGCAGTAATAAATCTCCTATGATAAAATCATTGCATCCTTCAATAGAA
Organism: Jacaranda mimosifolia; assembly: GCA_018894105.1. Classification (NCBI taxonomy): domain Eukaryota; kingdom Viridiplantae; phylum Streptophyta; class Magnoliopsida; order Lamiales; family Bignoniaceae; genus Jacaranda; species Jacaranda mimosifolia. The sequence continues at coordinate 9,435,558 of CM032123.1, forward strand.
ACTAATAATCATTACATCATAGTTTGAATATTTTTTGTGAAGAAACGGTATAATTTTATCATAAATCGTAATTTGAATTAACATTTCATTACGTATAATTATTATAACTAATTAACTTGAACAATGCAATAGAAGCACACACCAAGATAAAGTGAGACAAAAATGCCTAATAGGATTTTTACTTAAGACTTTGTAGTCTTAAGGCCTCAACTTCGACTTCATAGCAAAATTATTATTGTCCGTTGGCTTTTTGATAATCATTTAATTCATAATTCCTTTAACACTCTTTATATAAAAATTGTCATGAAATTGAGATACTTCCAAGTTTAGGAACTTGTTCTTTAAATTGTCCATTTTATTTCCCATCGAACCTCTAAGTTTTACAAAAAATAACATCCTAATGCAAGATATATCTATAAGGCCATGCCTTGATTCCCCGCCACCTTGTGCCTTTAAATTAGGCAGTTTTAAGACTTGGAAATAAACACAGAGGTGGTTCAATTTTGCATTGGCATGAAATATAATACTCTATGTAATCTACTCCTAGGATTCTCAACACTAATATTTATCTTATTCTTCATACATTTAAAGCACAACAAACTCTAGTTCACATAAATGTGCAACACTTTGGCCACAAGAAATTCATTATATACGAGTTTCATCACCCAAAATTATCCAGCCTTTTCTATCCCACATTTACAAAACTTAATTCTAAATTCTAATCCTCTACCACCAGTTATGGAAAATTGTGAATCCTTTGTCGTACCTGAAGGTTGGAAACTTGTGAGGAAGGTCAACAACAATGGATCTCTAGTTAAGGTTTGTTTGTGCCCGCATGTCTATCGATTTTTTCCTTTTTTCTTTCTTTTTTGCTATTAAGCAATTGAATTTTTTTCTCATGCTATGATTGGCATTCCAAATCAAAGTAACGATGTAGCACCCCCACTCGGGAAAGCCCCCAAGCTGAGGTGCCACTCTGATTCAGTCTTAATTTCAAAACCCATAAATCAAACAATAGGCCAATACTTAACGTTTCAATCCTAACAAAAGCAGTGACAAGTTTAACTTAAACAAATCTTAACAGGAAATTACTGCATACGTGCCATAGTGATCCTTTAACAGTTAACATAATATTTACATGCCTCATGTCAGAATTCAGTCTTAGCATATGAGCATCTAATCTATTACAAAATATTCACCAGTTCATGCTTGAGGTTTGAGTTCATCACCAAAACCTGCCTGAGAAATCAAAGTGATACGAGGAGGTAAGTCCAAAGTCTAAGTAAGAGATAATCTTAAGAATAATCAGTATGAATCTATCGAGGAGGAATCAACTCAACAAATCATAAGTTCTATAGTCATTATAGGTACATATCAAGAAACAGGCAGCAATGATTTAGCAAACAGAAAGCTCTTCTGCCTTATTGCTCCATGAATAGGTTATAGGCAAACAGGACACAATCAAGTAAAGCAAACCCCCAAGCATATGCATTCCAACATATTACAACAAAACATGAATAGCAAATTCACCTTATACTAGTCAGTCAAACAGTTTACTAAAGCATGACAACTTGGTACATGGCAAATGCATATATGGAACTGTGTGGTGCACCACAAATGCCTAAGGGGAAATCCCTAGCGCACCACTGATACCTAGGGGGAAATCCCTAGAATATCGCTGACATCTAGGGGGAATTCGTAGCATATCATTGACACCCATGCGGAACTACATAGCATGCCCTACATAACCAAACATCTGGTCGACCGTTAGCCAAATAACTCTCTGTACATATAACAGAATCAATAACCGTTTGTGCAGATGCCCATAGGGAAATCCCTAGCACATCGCTGATACCAGGTAAATAAATATGCCAGCATGGAAAACGATAATAGGACTAATCTATACAAAACAGTACAGGAATGCTAACAAGGCAATATGATACCAGTAAACAATTCAGATAAGCCAACATGGCCATTTAAAGTTGTAACGGATAACAAGTGTGCCGGCAAGGCAATAGATAACGATACAAAATGGTACAAATATCAAGACAGTCAGACGTCCAAACGATACAGATAACATAAAAGAATTCCGATCGCCATACCAGACAGAATTCAAAAATAGTATCAAACAAAAACCCTCATAGAGGTGTACACATTAGATAATAGATAATAATCGAGATCTCAAGCAATAAACAGATTTCAATAAATACGATACAGTCGGTACAGAAATAGAAACCCTCACAGGGGTTTATCACAATACAGATAAGTATGAGAAAGTGCCAGACTAGTAAACCCTCACCTCCATAGTTCTCAGATAAAGCAATAACAGTCAGGAATCTTACTGGTCAACAGGACATACTTCTTCGTCACTTAAACAAAAGAGTATTTGTACCATTAAAATCCTCCTTTGACTCTTAATACGCATAATCATACTATTGGTAGTCCTAAAATCACTAATTAATCAACTAATAAGGTAATTAGGGTCCGGTCAATTCTAGCAGTATGAAATGTGTAATTAAGGCAATTACTACATAAATAGTTATGGGGTTGTTTCGATTCCAATAATAGAATGTAATCTAGTCCTTAATTATATGTTTATACTCATACATCAATCCCAATTTAACAACAACAACAACCCATTCAACATGATTAACCTTAATGTCAATACATAGGTCCCAAATATATAAAAATCCTCAAGTTTGGGTTTACATTCTTTAATAAACATAATTAATCCAAGTAAGTATATAATATGACACATCCAGCCCACTAACTATATATAACAATCCATGCATGGGGGTATATATATTTACCAATCATATGCCATTTCTCTATTCTTGGTATAATACAAGGTTTATAAATAATGGTACAATATACATGTATATATTCAAAATCTCATTCCAACTTTCCAACACAAGATTTGATTATTGGGGTTCCACAATCACAAACCAAGTGCATGAGTGCGATCATTGCGTCGAGGAGGTGAGACTATCTCTCCGCCGTCCGCCGCCATCCACCATTGTTAGAAAAGATCAACACCACCACCAAAAGATACCTTTTGACGAGAGCTATCCAACACCCTCCTCAATTTCAGGTTTCGCCCCAGGAAAGCCTCCAATCGCAGCCCCGAAGCCCTCAGCGCCACCATCCGCTGCCGTGAAAATTTTTCCGGAATCCACCTTCACCGCCGTGTGAAACTCCCATGCAATGGTACCAGCGTGGTCCCCAAGCTGAGAGCTTTCAAAAAAGCTGCCCAGAAGTGCGTTCTTGCTGCTGGTCCGCCATTGCCCATCGCCTCCGCCGCAGTAAGTTTTTAGCTCTCATTTTTCGGTGGCCCTCTGCCCGAAAAGCTGTGCATGTGGTATCAGGAGGTTGCCAAAGATGAGGGGAAGAAGATAACCGGTTCAGATTTGGGAGAAGAAGAAGAAACTTGGGGGTTTGGGGGGGTGAGAGAAAATGAGGATATTTAAAAGGGTGACTTATAAAAATTTACAATTGGCCCCTAAAACTTGTTGCTGCATTTCATTTGGGTCCTTCAGCCTTTTAAAAGTTGGAGTTAGACCCAGCTAATTTAGAAGCTTCCATGCAAACCCCTAAAATTTCAAAATGTGGTCAAATCAAGTCTGATTTATTTTCAAATTGACCCCAAACTTTTAAAATTCTTTAAATCGAGGTTTCCTTGTTTACAAATTGACCCCCCCTCCCTCCGAATTTCAATAAAATAATAAAATAACAAGTATAAAATAATATTCATGAAAACTAAATAATGGAAAATTAAATTCTACAAATCATAAAATTTTCGGGGTGTTACAAATGATTTTTATACTCATACTTAGTTTTGGTGTGTGTAGTGTGTATTTGATCTTGAGAAATTTGTGTTGATTTAATTGGTTTTAATTTTCACATAAAATTTTCGGGGTGTTACAAATGATTTTTATACTCATACTTAGTTTTGGTGTGTGTAGTGTGTATTTGATCTTGAGAAACTTGTGTTGATTTAATTGGTTTTAATTTTCACTTTTAGATTTAGTGGAATATAATTTTTCAGCAGAAAATATTCATCGTGCCAATTTTTATTTATATTTTTACTTTTTCTTTTTATATATCAATTTATTTTTTATGTAGATGGAGTGTGTTGATTTGGAGAAATTCTATATTTATTTAATTAATATTTTTCTTATAAGATTTAGTGGAAAATCATGCCAATTTTGATGTTTATTTTTATTTTTTGGATTTTTTCCTTCTGGGAATTCATTTAAGTGGAAATTTTGATTTCTTTTTTCTATATTTTGTGGGTTTTGTTTCACGGTATGGATTAATAGATGTATTTTACTTCAGTTTTGGTGTGGTGATACTAATTTCTGGTAGTGTTAGATTTATTCCAATACGCCAATTGAGGGGTACTTCATTTATTTTCAATGTTCAATCTCTAAAATTCAAAAGTAATTTAATTATGAATTTGGAATCAGAAATTTGCAATTTTACCAAAACATGGAAAGGGCATTAACTAGTCTGAATTATCAAATATTATTACTATTTGCATTGGAATTATTAACAAATAATAGTGACACAAGAGGGGTTTGTCTATTGGCATGAACCCCTACACCTGCATTCTCCAAAAGTAACTCATTCAATTTAGATAACTAAAATAATGCTAATAACAATACTAATGAAAAAATTAAAATTGTGTGTGCATAAAATAAAAATCAATCTAGAATTTTTATTTTATATAATTGCATATTTTCTTAATATTATAGTGTTTTAGTGGTGTATTTTATATCTCTATTCACTATAATTATGCTAACTATCCCAATTTGGCCATCCAAATTTTCAGTTTAGGTGAAACTAATTTTATTTGAAAGCTAACATCATAAGCTTTATGCAACTACTTGAATAAAGGGTAACCTGACTTTTTATATAATTTATTATGAATTTTCAAAGTTAGGGAAAATTTGAGGGTAACTTTTTTAACACAAAGGATAAAATTGGATACAATTATGGGACTAAATTGGAAAAAAGTTAGTTGAGTGGACTAACAAAGGACTGGGTGGCATAAATCAATAGCTCATACTAATGTTTATGAATGTTTACATCATATGCAGATCAACCATATCATGTTGTTCATAGTATAACTACTAACTTGGTCAAAAACTTGGCTTTATGGTATAAGTTTTATTACACATTAGTTCTTAATAAATATTAAGTAATTATTTCATTTGGATATCAACTTTTTTTCTTACAGAGGCCATGGATGGTCCATAAGTTATATTAGAAGTATTATTTTTGTTCCGAACAAAGGAGGAAAATATTGCTACAAAAAAAAAAAAAAAAAAAACAGTCGAATAAATCCGAAATATCCATCCAAGGTTCTATTTGATGAACATTGAAAAGTTTGAATATTTATTTGATGGGCATGAAACAGACTTAGTTTACTTTTGATTTTTGGCTTATGTAGTACTATACAAATATTCTAGGACAAAAGCTCTATAGCCAGGAGGATCAATTACGCAATATGTATATATATATATAGAGAGAGAGAGAGAGAGAAGGCGAGAGAGAATTGTCTATTTATGCTCCTATGAGTTTTATATTTATCTTATTCTCCACTTCTGCTATCAGTTTTTATTATTTACAATTAATTTATGAATGTATATGCTTTGAAGAAAGAGTTCTACTTCCAAAATGAGAGGTATTTCACTAGCTTGACAGTATTTTCCTTTGTCCCAATCATATACAATCAATTTAAGCACGCCTCATTGTATTTCTTTTTCTCTTTTAATTAAATCATTTTGTATTAATTTCTATTTTTGTAATTATATTATTGGCTATTTTTGGTAAAATTTTGATACGCAAGCATTGATGTCTATCCTAGTGGAAGCTTTGTTTTGTGAGGATTGAAAAGTCATAGGCCTTGGATGAAAAGAAAAGGTGTTTTCCTATTTAACTCCTACATGATTGTTAATAAACCTATATTTTAAAAAAAAATGAAAATGCTTTTCCTTCCCTTTATTTTTCTTAATTATGGCGAAACGTTTTATAGTTTTTGCAAAATTAATAACCAAATTCCACAACAATTATTCTATGCTATCTTTGCTTTATTTGGAAAATTTGTAAGGGAAAAAAAACTACGTTGAATAAAATCCATGTAACCTAAATTAAACAAAACTAGGAAATTTTGAATTGGAAAAAAAAAATCCCAAAAAAGTAGATGTGGTTATTAAGTTATTGTGCTTCAACATAGTTAACTATTTATGCTTTGACTATACGAATTTCTTTGAAAGAACTTCAATGTTTCAAATTTAGGAGCATCCAATTCACAGCAGAAGAAGAAGTCTGGAATACAAGAAGCCTTGGGAAATATCTACAAGAAAAAAGAAACGAAGTTCTACTATTATGATAAGACAAAAGCTGCATTCCCAACGTGGTTCATATTCCTTCATAGCTCTATGCATACATTTATATTTTTACTATGTTTATTGATATTTCATTTTTCCTTATCTTCTTCCTCATAAGAGTTGGATCAATTGTGAACATATTAAGCATGTACAAGGTATCCCTTTCATTTGAGAAAATTCTAGTCAAATTAGATTTGGTTGCTTTAAGGACCTCTAGGTGAAGAAATCAGTAGGGCAGCACTGTTGGAATCTTTTGTGGTGTTCAGAGTTAGTCTATAAGGAAAGTCCAGAGCTTCCGTACGGAGTGTCAACAACTCTTGCATCAATCCACAGAGATTGTGCAAGTGAGACTGGTAGAAGTTCCCCCTGGCTTGTTCACAAAGCAGCTGGTTCTGCAACATATTGAAATCTATTTCATTCCATCTAGGATTCAGGTAGAGAGCTGGTTTTCGATCCTTATTTTTTTGTTCTATCAAGTTGCTGTGATTATTGTGTATAAACTCTTTCTCATAATATTAATTTGATAGGTTCAAAATCCTAAGTGAAAACTTAGGTAGTGGAGTAGGCATTTGTTAAACCACGCAAACACCGGTGTTCATTTTTGTACTTTTACTATTTTACAGTTTTATTGATCTGACTTGCTTCTAAATGGGTTTTATAATTTTTAGTTAGTGTCTAAAACACTTTTCTACAAAAGACTTTAAGTTCTTTGAAAGGCCAAAAAGTGTTGATTGATAAATCTTTCACAGTATTAGAATTTAAAAGGCCTAATTCACCCCCCCTGGTAGGCTTATAATTACTCTCAAAATGTGCCTTGCAAAATTTGCGAAGAACTGTCCCTTTGCAAATTCCCTTGCAAACCTTCTCTCTCGCAAAATCTCTTACAAAAATTTGCAACCATCATTTTTGCAAGGGATTTTTTGATGACAAAAAATCCCTCACAAAGGTTCATCTCTGAAGGATTTTATTGTTTCTCCCCAGAAAAATTCCTCGACGAAAGGGGTTTCTTTATGTAGTGAATATTCTTTGACAAAATCATTTTTCCCTTAAAGAGAAATTAGTAATCATTACATCATAGTTCGAAAAACATTTTCATGAAAAGAGGTAATAATTTCATCGTTACATCATAAATGAGTTTCATTTTGCATAACCAATTAATTAACTTGAATAATATAATAACAAGTGCACACCAATATAAAGTGAGACAAAAATGTCAAGTGGGACTTGTACTTAAGACTTCATGGTCGTAGGGCCTCAACTTAGAAATTTTGGAACTTGGAAATAGATACAGAGGTAGTTTAGTTTTGCAGTAGTGTGAAATATAATTACTCTTCATAATCTGCTCCTCCTAAGATTCTCAATATTAATATTTGTCTAATTATACTTCAGGCATTTAAAGAACCGCAAATTTCAGTTCACATAAATGTTTCAAAGCTTTGGGAGAAAGATAATTCATTATATATGACCTTCATCACCCAAAACTAACCCACTTTTGTTAAATCAAATTTACAAAACCTAATTCCAAGCTCTCATTCCTCCACTACCTCTTATGACAGATCGTGACACCTTCATCGTACGTGAAGGTTGGGAACTTGTAACTACGGTTAATAGCAATGGATTTGTGGTCAAAGTCATGTTTATGAGTTTTTTCTCTTTCTTTCTTCTTTTGCTTTTAAGGAAAGAAAAATAGATGTTTTTCTCATGCGTCGATCGATGGTCCAAATCGAAGTATAGATTTTGTATATTCATGCTTAGTTTTGATGTATATATAGTGTGTGTTTGATTTTGGAAAATTTATAATGATTTAATTAATATTAATTTTCGACTATCAAATTTAATGGAATATAATATTTTTATTAGGACATAGTTATCATGCCAATTTTTAGTTATTTATTTTGTGTTTGCTTTTATTTTTATATGTTAATTATTTTTTTAATGTATGTGGCGTGTGTTTGACCGTAAGAAATTTATATTCATTTAAGTAGTATTAATGTTTGCTTGTTAGACTTAGTGGAATATCATGCCATTTTAAATTTTTATTGTTATGTTTATTTTTTTGGAGCGGGGGTGGAATTCATTTATGAGGACAAATCAATTTCTTCTTCTCTTTTTCATGGGTTTTATTTTATGGTGGGGATTAATTGATTTGTCGTTGCTTCTGCCTTTGGTATACTGATATTCAATTCCAGTGTTATCAAGTTTATCCAATATTCCCAATTGAGGAGTAGCTCATCTATTTCTATGTTTGATCTCTAAAATTAAATCATAATTTAGTTATGAATTCTGAACGAGAACTTCGCAATAATTTTTCAAAAATGGAAGACGCATTAACCAATTTGAACTATCAACTACTATTATTGTTATTGCAATTATTGACAATAGTAATGGTGACACAAGAGGGGTTTGGCCATTGGCATGGCCTTCTATACCGCCATTCCTTCCAAGTAACTCATTTATATTAGATACAGTACATACAGTAATACTAATAAAAGGATGAAATTGTGTGTACATAAAATAAAAAAATAATCTAGCATTTTTATTTTTATATAATTGCTTATTTCCTTAAAATTATGGTGTTTTAATGATGCATTTTATATGTCTGTTTATTATAATTATGCTAGTTATTTTGCTTCCGCCAACATCTAAATTTTCTATTTGAGTGAAATTTTGCTATTTATGTTTATTGTTTGCAATTTATTTATGAGTACTATATATGCTTATGAAGAAAGAGTTCTACTTCCAAAATAAGAGGTATTTCACTGGCTTGACAATATTTTTTCTTTTTGCCCCAATCTTGGATAACCAATTGAAGGATATCTCATTGTTATCCTTTTTTTTCTTTTCAAGTCATTTTTGTGTCAGTTTGAATTTTGTAATAGTATTCTTGAGTATTTTAGGTATGATATTCTATGGTATGTATTTTGCAAGCATTACTACATGTCCCCATTCAAGTTCTGCTTTTTAAGGGATTGAAAAGTCACTGGCCATGGAAGGAAAAAGGAAATGTGTTTTTTCCTAATTAACTCTTACATTTGTGTTAGTAAAAACACATTTAAAGCAAAAAAAAAAAAATGGTTTTTCCTTCCCTTTATTTTTCTTAGTTATGACAGTAAGTTTTATAGCTTTTACTAAATTAACAACCAAATTCCACAATAATAATTCTATTATATGTTGGTCTTATTTAGAATATTAGTTGAAACAATTAAAAAAATCTACTTTTAAATTTAAAAAAAAATAGCTACGATTATTCAGTGTGTTTCAACATAGTTCACTATTTATATTGTGACTATTTGAATTTCTTCTACAGGACTTTAATGAATCAAGTTTAAGAACATTTAGTTCATAGCAAAATAGGCCTAAAGTAGGAGAAGCCTCAACAAATATCCGCAGGAAAGAGAAATGATGTTCTAATTTTACGGTAAGACAAAAATTCATATCAAACATGATACATGTTCCTTGATAGCTTTATGCATACATTTATATTTTTACTATGTTTATCAATACTTTATTTTTTCCTTATCACCTTCCCCATCATAAGATTTAGATAAATTGTGAACATATTAAGTGAAAACAAGGCATTCCTTTCATGCAAGAAATTATAGTCGAAGTAATTCTAGCCAAACCCAACCAATCATATGATAAGTGAATTTTTTTAGGGGAAAAATGCAATTTTGGTCCCTCAACTATTGCATATTTTGATTTCAGTCTATTTCGATGTGAGGTTAGCATATTTGGTCATTTTGTCATTAATTTTTTGCTCATTTAGTCCAAATTTTCACACATTTGGTACATCGGGCTCAAATTTATTTAATTGATCCCAATTATTGCCCAGTCAACATCCATTAGGCCTAAATTTTGGGGATTTTTTGACATTTGTCACAGGGCTCCACGTGACCCTCCACGTAAGCAACCATGTCAGCTACCTAAAAATGATGTTGGAATAAATAAAAAAAGGCAAAAATATTGAGGAAAAAGAAAAGGAAAAACCAATAAAATTAAAATGCCAAAATTAAAAAGAAAAAATGCTAACAAAGATTTTTAATAAAAACACTAAAAAAGCGTAAACCCCCTTCAAAAATTGAAGAAACGCTAATGCAAATGGGAAGAGGCAACCAATTACAAAACTTGGAGAGAAAATGTTAAATAAAAACCAAAAATGTCAATTAACATCTAAAGAAAAAGGGAATAGGAAAAATTAAACTATCAAAACCCTACCCTCAAAGTGAAATCTAAAGAAGAAAATAAGCCCCAAAATTTTGAGAAGAAAACTAAACCCAGCGATGGTGGTTCCTCCACTTCCAACAGTGGAAACAACATAGGCCTTGGGGGGCTTCGGTCAAAATTATATGGGCATGCTTTTGGTAATGTCAATTTGTGGTTTTAATTAGCGGCAAAGGAGAAATTTCGATGGTGTAGTGGTTGTGATCTGTAGGGTTCTGCGGTAGTTTAGGGCCAAATTGGTTAGGCCAACAGCAAAAAATTTTGAAATTGATCGGGGGGTTTGGTTTACGTCGTCAGAGGCATACTTTTAGTGATGGGATTTCATCTTTAACGATGGTCGACGACAGCTCACGGCGGCCGACGACAATGCGATGGCCATGGGAGAAGAAAGATGTGCAATGGGGAAGGGACCAAGGGGCGAGGGGTGAGGTAGGGCACCATGGACAACCGCCGCATAGCGACTAGCCATGGCTAAGAGCTTTTTTTTATTTTTGATCCAGGACATGGCTGTGAGCTTAAGTCGTGCGATAGGGGGTTGGGGTTGTGAGGCAGAGAAGAGAAAGATGTGAGGCAAAATAAGGAAACAAAATATTTTTAGTGTATTTTTGGTAATATTATTAGATATATTAATCTTACAAATTTAATTATTTTAAATAAATTTATTTTAAACAATGTTTATTATTTCATGTACCAGTTATGCATTTTAATTTTATTATTTTTAAATTTTTTATTTATTCTATTTTAATTAACAAATAATTTGATTAATTTAATTAAATTATTTTATATATTTATTATTTTAAAATTATTAAATATGTACTCGATTAATAAATATATTTAATATCTATTATTATTAGATAGTAATTATTGAAATAAATTATTTTAGATATGTAACACTATTAAATAGATTATTTTAGAGATGTTATTATTTATTATTTATTATTTATTAATTAATAAATAATTCATTAACTTTGAATAAATTATTTTACACATATTTACTATTTTGCATTTTTTTTCCATTTTAGAATAGCTTTTTCAATTTTCAATTCTATTGATTTTTTTATTTTTTACCATCAATTTTTTGCCTTCCATTTGAGGACCATTTTTCAATTCCGTATTTTGGATGATGTGGCAGCAGACATGGAGGATGACTTGGCTTAGGCGAGAAATGGCAAAAAAAACCCAAATTCCCAATCCAATTGAAGCTGATTGGGCATGGACTGGGCTCAATTATAAATTTTTTGGCCCAATTAACGGACTAAATGTACAAAAAATTGGATTCAATGTGCAACAACTTAATGTAAAATGGATTAAATGTGCTAACCCCTTATCAAAATGGACTGAAATCAAAATGGACAATAATTGAGGGACCAAAATTGCATTTTTTTTTTTTTTAAGTACTTGCTATGTCATTGATATGCACTTCGAGTAAAGTGACCAATTACAAGACAAGTTTTTACTTGTGTATGATTGGTTGTGATTAAATATGCTCTGACAAGAATTTTCCTAGCAAAAACATTCATTTTGATCTCAAGGTATTATGAAATTATTAAGCTGGAGACCATCATGCAGAATAAACCATAAGCATGGAGAGAGAGCACACTCGGACTATGTGAAGAAGAATCTGGAATTATGAATATACACTGTACATGAGCATGTATATATATACACAATAGAAGCTGTCTTATGAAGGCCGAAAAAGAAGCCTAACAAACTAACTGACTAAACAATAAAATATCTAACAGAAAGATATTTACAGAAGGTTACAATCAAATCTGTTTCCCTAATAACCCCTTCCTCAAAGTGGATGATAAGGATTTTTGACGTTCAGCTTGGATAACATAGAGAAAAAATGAGATGTAGGAAGGGCTTTGGTGACAAAGTCTGCCAGTTGGTCATTGGAGCGGATAGGCAGTAGCTTGAGAATGCTTGTAGTAACCTTGTCACGGATGAAGTGACAGTCAATTTCTATGTGCTTTGTTCGTTCATGGAAGATAGGGTTGGAGGCGATGTGTCGGGCTGCATCGTTGTCATAGAATAACAAAGGTGATCCGATTAGAGTGATCTGGAAATCATGGAGAAGTTTTTTTAGCCAAACTATTTCACATGAAGTTGAAGCAAGTGCTCCAAATTCGGCCTCCGCTGAAGAACGTGAAACCGTAGTCTGTTTCTTTGATTTCCATGAAATAAGGGAGGAGCCAAGGAAAATACAAAATCCAGTGGTTGATTTTCGAGAATCTTTGTAGGAAGCCCAGTCGGCATCTGAGAAGGCGCTGAGCTATAGTTAGGAGGTGGAAGAGAATAGGAGACCTTGATCGAGGGAGCCTTTGAGATAGCGCAGAAGATGATGGATAGCATATAAGTGAGGAATGTGAGGTTGCGAGATATACTGGCTCAACTTGTGAATGGTGAATGCAATATCAGGGCGTGATATGGTGAGATAGAGCAAGCGTCCAATGAGTCAGCGGTACTGAGATAGGTCAGGGAGCAGCTCACCATTGGTAGAGTTGAGTTGAGTGTTGACATCCAAAGAGAGGGTGGCACGTTTGGAGCCAAGAAAACCTATGTCTTTGAAGAGCTGGAGACTGTATTGACGCTGCGTCATGATGATGCCTTTGGGGGAACGAGCAATCTCAAGTCCCAGAAAATATTGTAGCTTGCCAAGATCTTTGACCTTGAATCTGTGCTGTAAAGACACTTTGATTTGGTTGATGAGATCCAAATAAGGGCCTGTAATAATGATATCGTCCACATATACAAGCAACGCGATGAAAGAAGACCCTGTACAACGTGTGAACAAACTGTAGTCAGATTTGGACTGAGTGAAGCCAAGTGAAATGAGGACCTAGGTGAGTTTGGAGTGCCACTGATGGGAGGCCTGCTTAAGGCCATAGAGGGACTTATGTAACCTGCAGACAAGTTTAGGTGACTGTATGTGGAATATGCAGTCAGGAACATAGCCAAGGGGCATATCCATGTATATCTCTTCGAAGAGCTCTCCATTAAGGAAAGCATTATTGACATCTAGCTATAAAAAGTGCCATTTTTGAGTGGCAGCAAGGGCTAACAAAAATTTAACAGTAACAAGTTTGGTAATAGGAGAAAAGGTGTTGAAAAAAATCTATTCCTTCTTTTCATGTGTATCCTTGGGCAACAAGGCAAGCTTTGTGCCTTTCAATACTACCATCAGAGTTGAATTTGAGTTTGAAGACCCACTTACAGCCAATGGAATGTTTTTGGGGAGGGAGAGGAACCACAGTCCAAGTGTTGTTCGCCTCCAAAGCTTGAAGTTCAAGTTGCATGGTGGCCTGCCATTCTAGTATGTTGGAAGCCTATTTGTAGGTTGTTGGTTCAAGATGGGATGAGACATTAGCAAGAAAAAAATGATATGAGGGTGATAAGTGATCATAGGATAAGTATTTGGAGAGGGAGCAAAGGTTTGAGCTAATCGATGGAGAGGAGCAAAGGAGACTACAGTGGTAGTCTCGAAGATAAGATGGAGGGCGAGGGACTCGAGAAGATCGTCTAGAAGGAGCACAATCAGGAAGAGAAGGTGTGTGAGCTAAAGAATATCCAGGGGAGCATATAGGAGCTGAGAGTTGTGTGTGTTCAGTTGCTGGCATGGGGAGAACGAATGGGGGAAAGGGATCAACGAAATGTTGAACAAGCGATATATGATGGAAGGGAAATGTATTTTCGTGAAAAGTTACATCCCTAGAGATGATTACTTGCTTGTTGGTGATGTCATATAGCTTGTATGCTTTCATTCCAGTAGGATAACCGATGAAAATGCATGGTCTAGCCCTAGGATCAAACTTTTTACAGTGAGCCGTGAGTGTGGAAACATAAGCTAGACAACCAAAAATCCTTAAGTATGAGTAGTTGAATGAAGATTTGTAGAGAAATTCGTAGAGAGATTTTTGTTTTAAAACCTTGGATGGAGTTCTGTTAATAATGAAAGTAGCAGATAGCACACATTCATTCCAAAATGAGAGAGGTACACGAGATTGGAAATAAAGGGCTCTAGCAACATTCAATAAGTGTTGGTGCTTTCATTCAACGATGAAATTCTGTTGAGGTCATTCGATACAGGAATGTTGATGAAGTATGCCAATTTTAGAGAAGAATCCATGAAAATTAAACTCTCTTGCATTGTCAGATCTAAATTGTTTGATAGTGGTGTTGAACTACGTTTTTATCATGTGAAAGAAACGGGGTATGATGAAGGAAACATCTAACTTCTATTTGAGAAGAAAAACCCAGGTAAACTGAGAGTGGTCGTCGACTAAGGTAAGGAAGTATTCGTGTCCAGTATGTGCCGGTTGGTGGAAAGGTCCCCAAATATCAGCATGTATAAGATCAAAGGGATTTTTAGAGAAATGATTGTTAGCATGGAATGAAAGCCTCTTTTGTTTAGCCAAAGGGCAAATATTACAAAGTTCTGTGAATAGTGCAATTTTACATTGTAAAGCATGCTCAATGCAAGTGGGTGTGTGTAATGATGGATGGCCGAGTCTTTGGTGCCATATGTGGGAAGAGGAGGAATGCATGTGATTTACATAAGCAGAATGAGGTTTATTCATTCTTACAATTTGATCAATAGTAGCTATATCAGAATATAGAGGTCAGCCAGTTTCTTAGCCTTGCCAATCACTTTCAGAGTCTGGGGATCTTGAATGAGACAACATACAGGAAAGAAGGAAACCATGAGGTTAGAATCTCTGAGAAGAGAGCTTATGGAGATTAAGTGCACACGGAATTAAGGCACATAAAGGACATGACTAAGACATATGGATGGGGTTAGTTGGACTGAACCAGTAAAGTGTACAGGAATGCGTGTGCCATTGGGTAGGGATATACAGGAATTGTGAGTAGGTGTGAGAGAGGTGAACATGCCAACATTTGAACAAATATGACTTGATGCTCCTGAGTCTAGAATCCAGTGAATAGAGAAATTGAAGGAGTGACCAAAGGAAGAGCATGTACCTACTGTGTGCACAGAGGCAGAAATATCAAACTCAAAGGGTTTATCAGAGGCATTTATGTGACCAGTGAAGAGACTGAGGAGCTGGTTGTACTAGCTCAAAGAGAGAGTATGTAGGAAGGTACCAACGCCATCACTGAGAGGTTGTTGAGAGACCTGGTTGATAGATCCAGGATGAGATTGCTGAGCCATATGAGAGTTGGTGAAGGACTGAGAAGATATAGGTGTTGGATGAGGACGTGGTTTGAGTTTGAAATCAGGAGGATAGCCGTGGATTTTATAACAGGTTTCCACGGTATGGCCATACCGATTGTAATGAGTGCAAAATGGTCTCTCCTTTCTTTCGCCTTGATATCCAGATGAAGAATAGTTAGCATTCTTATCGTTGTGCTTAGCTGAGGGTCTGGAAGAGTCAATCTTGACAGAAAATGCTGCAGTGTTGGTGAGGTCATCGGTAGGAGAAATATTGATAGTTCTCTGCCGCTCTTCTTGTGAAACTAGTGAAAAAACCTTACTTATGGTTGGGAGAGGTTCCATGAGCAAGATCTGAGCTCGAATTTGAGAGAAGGAATCATGAAGCCCCATAAGGAACGTCAAGACGTATTCTTTCTGATAATAGTCATGAATTTCCCTAGCTCCACCACAAGCACATAATCCATAAGAGCAAGTAGACCTATAGTTGTTTAACTCCTCCTAGAGAGCTTTCAATTTAGTGAAATAGACTGCCACAGAATCTGTACATTGTGTGAGACTTATCAGATCTCGGGTGAAACTGAAATATCCTTGGACCATTGCATTGTTGGAAGGGATCTTGAAGATCAATCCAAATGTCTTGCGTCGATTCAGAGAATATGATGCTTGCTGAGATCTCTTTTGAAACGGAGTTGAGTAACCAGGAAATAACGATGTTGTTATTTCAGATCCATGAGTTTAGAAGAGCGGCATCATCAGAATTTGGCTTGGGGATGGATCCATTAACGAAACCTAATTTGTTCTTCACGGTTAAGGCGATAACCATGGCACGACTCCACGAGGAGTAGTTGTCTCCAGTCAGTGGCTAAGAAACCAAGAGCAGACCAAGATTGTCTGAGTGGTGGAGGAAATAAGGATTGGAGATATCATCAATGGCGGTATTGCCATGAACGCTGGAAGAATAAGATAATCTCTGTGGTTCCATGAGAAAAAAAAAGGAAGAGAAGAAGATGAATGTTAATTTGCAGACGGAAGAGAATGGGGTAACTACTGATACCATATTAAGCTGGAGGCCATCATGCAAAATAAACCATAAGCATGGAGAGAGAGCACACTCAGACTATATGAAGAAGAATTTGGAATTATGTATATGCACTGTACATGAGCATGTACAAATATACACAACAGAAGCTGCCTTGTGAAGGCCGGAAAAGAAGCCTAACAAACTGACTAACTAAACAATAAAATATCTAATAGAAAGATATTTACAGAAGGTTACAATCAAATATGTTTCCCTAATAGAAATTTGGAGGTTGAGTCTATTCATCATTCTCAAGTTCATTTTATTCCTTTTCATCCTAGAATATTATTTAACCATATATATAGATATTTTGTGCATATCAATTCCTAATAATTGTTTCTCGCCGCAGAGTGAAACAATCCTTTAAACAAAAGAAAATTGAGAAGAAACGTGAGATAGAAGGAGCAAACACTCGTTCAGACGTTTTTGCACAAAAGTAAATTTCCAAAGATCAATCTCTCTCTCTCTCTCTCTCACACACACACACTGAATACAAAAATAATTTCTATTATGTGAACAAAGATGATCACATGCCCTATTGCATAATCTTCGCATGCCATTAATGTAATGACTGATTTCAATAATCAAAATTTTGTTTAACAAATAGCAAATGGTTTTCTTCAATAACAAATAGCAAATGGTTTTCTTCAATTATTAATACTAAGTACTCTTCCAAGCCTTTAAAAAGGGTTTGTTGACTCAAAGGGGATAAGACTTGATTTTGTCATCAATTTTATATATCATAATACGCCCATCCATCCTATTTTATGGGTTTTCTTGGACATGACGTGAAACTACAAATAAAAGTTGAAAAAAGTTGAAGTTTTGCTTTGTTTTGTCTTTTTACATTGCTACTCTTAAAAGTTAAAAGTACTTATTGTTTGTTAATTAGTTAAGCCAGACCCTTACTTTATTTTGAGTTGAGATGAAAAGATGCATGGTAGCAATAAATTTGAGAATACTGAATATTGAAGATATCATATCAATATATGTCATTAGGCATTTCCAAATTCTGATTGATTGAACTTATTAGTTTTTGAACATATTTATTGCAAATACAAATTGTGCATATTCTCTTTGTCACTATCTTGAAATTATTTCCGTCATCCATATTTATGGTAATTATACCAGCCGATGAAAACGAATGCATGCTAAGAAAAAAATTGTGCTGAAAATGCTATTGCAGGAACCACTATGTTCCGGACTCGAGAAGGCTTGCAAGGTTTCAACCGAAGCTAACTTCTGAGTTTGTATTTCATAAACCTTTGACATATGTAATCAAGGAAAAACTTCAAGAGTAAGATTTGAGGTTGATGAATAAAAGACTAAACCTACTAATAAGTACATGAAAAGAATCAAGCTTTGACACGCTACCTCAATTCTTCAATTCTATTTGATTTTCACAATTTGGTTGAGATACATAGATTGATTTGATTATGAAATATTTATGAGACTGTATACATCACTTGACTTGGCTGTGTTTTTGTTTCTGATTTTTTTTTTTTTTTTTTGGGTTCCTTTTTCAATGTTATGTAAATTACTTTGAAATGATTTAAATACATCAAGATTAACTTTGGATAATATCTAATTGTTTCCTAATTTGTATTATGACACATGTGGATATGAAATTATGCTTTGGAATCAAATAAGGACCATGCATGGACTATTATGTAGCTTAGTCGGCCCGAATTTCTATTATTATGAGATAATCTTGGGTTAATTGAGATAATTAAGTAATTAAACCCCAATTTTATGGATTTGAGACCTAAGTGATAAAATGGGATTATTAAGAATAATTGGACTGTTATTATTGATTTGGCACGTTGTCACAAGGTTAATTGGTAATTAAGGACCTGATTATATCTCTTCATTGGAACCAATACGAACCTCGTGAATAATTCCGTTATCACAGCATTATTAGCGTTCTGTAGCATTAATGCCGAGACGAACCCTAAAGTACTATATTAATCGAGTAACTGTTG
Organism: Jacaranda mimosifolia; assembly: GCA_018894105.1. NCBI lineage: Eukaryota > Viridiplantae > Streptophyta > Magnoliopsida > Lamiales > Bignoniaceae > Jacaranda > Jacaranda mimosifolia. The sequence continues at coordinate 9,454,407 of CM032123.1, forward strand.
ATTTAGATTGCCAATAGTATGGTTATAATTATTAAGGGTTTTAGGGTGAAATGAAGATTTTGATAGTGAACATATTCTTTTAGTTAGGTGACGAAGAATTGGGCCCCGAAGAACCATAGGCTGGCTGTGATTGCATTTTCCAAGGCTACAAATGTGAGGGTCTAACCACTTGCATATTTTTTTTGTATGACCTGTGAGGTTCTGCCAATCTAGCACTTTCTTACACCTATCTATCATTTGTGATAAACCCTGCAAGGGTTAAACTTGTTTCTGTATTGTGACTGTATCTTGTTATTGAAATCTGTGATTTGCTTGAGATCTCATTTGCTATCTGTTGATTGATGTGTATACCCCTATGAGGGTTGTATCGTTGACTGTGCCTCTAATAAGGTCTTAGTATGTCTGTTCTAGCGCCCAGAACTCTCCTCTGTTATCTATTATCGTTCTGTTACCTGACAGTTATGTTATTTGTTATCGTTCTGTTATCAGTTACTGTTCTATTATCTAACCATTCTGTTATCTGTTATCATTCTGTTATCTGACCATTCTATTATCAGTTACTGTTCGATTATCTATTTATCTAATGACATTTTGCCTTGTACCTAGCCGTCATGCTTGGGTAAGTTATGTACCAAGCCATCATGCCTGGGTAAGTTTGTACTAGGCCGTCATGTCTAGGTAAGTTTGTACCAAGCCATCATGCTTAGGTAAGTTTGTACCAGGCTATCAAGCTTTGGTAAGTTTAGACTAATTGGAATAAGAAGTGTCTAGTACACATGTTCTATTATGATCTGTTGAATTACATCGGTTAATCGGGTTTGTTTTGCTTGAGTGTATCCCAACTGCCTATAATCTGATATGTTTGCAATCTAATCGTAATTGTAATCTCTTGATATGTTCCTGTTCTGATTGTTAATTGATGATTTATTGAGTTGACTCTTCCTCAACAGATCCTTACTACTTGTTGTTACATTATACCTCACTAAGCCCTTTCGACTAACCCAATTGTCTTATTCTGATTTTGTTCGGATAGGGAATAGGTGATGAACTCAAATATCAAGCTTGGACAAGGAATCTATTTTTGTAATAGATTAGTAGCCATGTGTGCTTTGGGTTTTCTTAAATAGTATCTTATGCATAGAGACGTTGTATGTTGTAAGTTGAATTAAGAACTATTGCATTTATATATTTTGTTGAACATGTTGGGTTGTATCTAGTGCTTTTCTGGAAATTTGACTAAGTTGAAGCTTGTTGCTGTGTTTGGTGAATTTTGAAATTTTTCATGAGCGTATCGTTCTGTCTTGTGGGTTTTAATTTAAAACTGGATTAGAGTGGCATCTCAGCTTAGGTATTGTCCCGAGAGGTGGTGCTATAGAGGCGATATCAGAGCCTAGGTTCTTGATGTCCTAAGTTAATGTGGGAATGATTTTTGTGACTAGAATTGATGGATTTAGTAGAGATTAAACTTGAATTGGAATCATGTAGGATGTAAAAACTCGAGATAAGCATACTTGAGTTATTGTAGGATCTGATCCTAGGATATGATCCTCGAATTGTAAGAAATAAGCTTGATTTTGGAAATGCTTTAAATATGTATACTTGAGTTAAAGAACACCTGATTTATGTCAAGATATGATTCTCGGAATGTGGAATTTTAGGCAGGAAAATATGAGGTTTTATGGTGAACTTGAATATGGGGTTGAATAGGAAATGGACGTTTGGGATAATGCTTGACATTAAGGAAATGAAGGGTTATGATCGGGGTGGCCAACCAGTGTATAACCTCTTACTACTAGTATATTAGGCATATAAACGTATGGTTAATGGTAAGAATGATGCTGTTGAAATTTTAACATTAGGTGAGCAATATCAGTTAAAGTTGAATCTGATGAGTAGATGACTGATTGGGAAATTTTTGTATTCAGTATGTAGAGATTTATTTGAGAAACCAATGTTATGCGGGCGATATTCGTAGAAGTTATATATGAGTAAGGATCATTCTGAAAAGGTACGTAGTGCCATAAGGTGATTACCTTGGGGCGAACGAATCCCTACCATTTGCTTACAGATGAAAATTTGGTTATGTAAATATACAGAAAAAGGATTATTGCAGGTAACAGTACATTTAAGAAATGCATTATTATTAGGACTGAGTGATGTTTTGATTTATGCGTACTATCAGAATCTGATAGTGTTTCTATAAGGGCAAGGGATAACATGATAAAAAGATAAATACAATAGATAGAATGGCATTAAGAAGAAGAATGTTTGACACGCATATAACATTATGGCTCGGAGGGTATGATTATGTTGACAAGATATATGAAGATAGGAAATTGAGACCATAGGCTATGGAAATTAAGAGATAATCAATTATGAAAGGATACTTTTCCAGGCGACTAGTGTATGATCCAGTAATCTAAGGATGTCAAGCATGGGGCTCTTTGAAATTCAAAAAGGTGCAATTTGAGGACGCCTGCATTAGAAATATCCCCGTGGGAAGAACCGAATGTGATATTAGGTCTTGTCTCTACCTTGCAAGTAGATTTAAAGACAGGAATATTTATGGTATAAACTTAATGCAGTAGGGAGGATGGACCTTATAACCCTACTGATGAGCAAACAAGGTTAGTAATCTTAGGAGTACAACAGAAACCATGTAAAGGATAGTCATGAAGAATTTCTAGAGTTTTACCCCCTCAATCACTGAAAGAATCAGATAAGTAAAACTTAAAGGTTTGAATTAAGGAATGACAAGAAAATTTAAGTTTCAAATAAACTTGATGAAAAGGAGATGAGTACCTACCTACCTTTAGGAGGAATCTTGCATCACTGATAAGAATCAGTAGAACAATAGTAAGAGTTCGACAAAACCCATCAAGTTTAAGAAATTAGGATATCCTTTTTTCTCATAAGCTATTTAACCAAATGCACGTGTTTGGGGTTTGTTTAGAATCGAAGTTAAGAAAAGGATACTATTGAATGAGAAACTAAAGGAGAATGTGGGCCAAGAATTGCCCTCTACTTATAATATAGATATTATGAATTAAGATAATGTTTTGGGATTGGTTTATAAGGATCTTGTTGGAACCTTTGAATTGCTTAGAATTGAAGAAATAGCCATATTACATATGTGTTTAGGCTATGATCTCGCGATCATTAAGGAAATGATTCTATCAAGGTTATGGGCAATTAAATATGACCAGAAAATATATCAAAAGTACAAAAATTATTGGAGTTTTTTTTATTGGTACCAATGGTGTATTCAGGGCTTTTCCAATCGATAAGTGCATGGGCGAAATCAACAAAGGAAATGCTAGGTGCATATATGCCTTGTAAAGAAAATTTGGTTAGACGAGACTGATCTCATATGCCTTGGGAAAACTTAAGTCATAGAACAAACTATCTTGCTTATGTTTAGGACTATTGAAATGGTGATTGCTTTAACAATACAGAGATATATTTAAGAGTGGAAAAGAGAAATTCTTACATACTGTGAATTTACTGGTAGGTATGATTTGGATCAATCTAAGATTGACAAACACTCCAAGTTTGAAAGTGAAATTACTGTGTTCAACAGTTAGTGAGATAAGTGAAAGATAGGTATAAGTGTCACAAGGATAAAGGAAAACAGGTGGCGAAAGGTTCTATCTAAGTTCTTGAATGTCAAAGGAGAGATTGATACCCAGTATTTTGGCTTTATATCCTAGAAAGATTCTAGGGAATGGCAAACGTGTTGTTCGTAACTATATCTAGTGTGTTTAGTTTTTGTGAACCTGTAGCTAGTTGTTTGGGAATGTAGGACTTGCTATAAAGTCTACTCCTTAATGTAAATATTATGTAAGTATGAACTTGTGGTATTGTTAGGCATTTGTTGCTATAGCCGCTTTTGTGATCTATTAAATGACAATATGCACACTATCAGGATGGAATGGAAACTTTTAAGTCAACGGATGATATGTGACGATAAGCATAAAGCGCTCAGTGATTTCATGGGATCCAAGAAGGTTTAAATTATTTTCAGGATAGTTTAATTTACTTCCTATAAGCTCAATTGTAGAAATCAAGAGAAACTTTAAGTTATGACGGATAACAGACCTATGAATCATGGGATTATTAGTCAATCCTAGAAATATAAGGTAACACCACATGCCTTAGTAAAATGGATATGTTAGAAAGAATCAGGAAAAGGAGATTCCTAATATCTTAGCATATGAGAATCTGGGGACTAGATTCTTTTAAGGGAGAAGGATTGTAGCAGCCCTAAATTTGGTATTTTAGAAAATAAGGATTTAGAAATCAAAATATTAGTTTGATAAATTTTAGGGCTCGAAATATAAATAGGAAGGACTTAATTGCATGGAGATTGAAAGTTTTTTGGTCAATTTGTAATTTGAGAAAAATTTGATTGAACAACATTTAAGAGTTTTGAGGGTTAAAATGAGAATACTTTTGGTCAACTGGGCTAATTTTAGGCACTAACTAAGTCCAAGGGTTGAATTGAAGTTTATCAACACTTTGAGGGATAGAATTGAAAGCCAAGTAGAAATTCTGAGGTAAATATGTGAAGCTGGAAAGTTGCTCTTTATATACATTCCCCCCCCCCCTCAATTTCTTCTTCATTCTCTCCCACACACCCTCCTTTCTTCTGTCCGGCAATGGCCAAAATCTGAAAACTAAACCAACCAAACTCCTCCCCTCATCACCAGGACCATGTAGATACCACATGCAGGGTCTTTACTATGGCGGACCACCGGGAAATTGGAGTTGAAAGCTGACCGACGACGGCGAATGACAGACACGGGGGAGCAACGGTAGGGGCTGGTTTTTAGGCAGTATTTCTAGAAAAACTTAGCACAAATGTCGTCATGGTGGCTTTAGATTGAAGTTTAGCACGACGGCGGAGGCAAAATTGAACAAAATCTTCACAGTGAATAGAGGTAGCGTTAGGTGATTGGACTTGCAATTGATACCCTTCGCGGTGGTGTTTGAAGAAATTATTTTGGTTATTGGATTGCTAAGGTTGAGAGTTATCGAACAATGGTGGTGGTGACTATCTCCAGCAGCGATGTATGGCGACCAGCAGTGGTGGCGGCGGCCCGGTAGCAGCACAGAGGCAGAATCTTCACCTTAACGCAATGAACGCACTAGTGGCTTTGGTCATGAAGGTTAGGCTTCAATAATCGAATTTTGGGTAAAGAGTTTAACCGAAGATATATATATTTGCATATATGATGTACCATTTTATCTTATAAATCTTGTATTGTGACACATTTGGATATGGAATTATGCTTTGGAATCAAATAAGGACCATGCATGGACTATTATGTAGCTTAGTGGGCTCAAATTTCTATTATTATGAGATAATCTTGGGTAAATTGAGATAATTAAGTGATTAAACTCTAATTTTGTGGATTTGAGACCTAAATGATAAAATGGGGTTATTAAGAATAATTGGATTGTTATTATTGATTTGGCACGTTGTCGCAAGGTTAATTAATAATTAAAGACCTGATTATATCTCTTCATTGGAACCAATATGAACCCCATGAATATTTCTGTTATAATGGCATTATTAGCATTCCGTAGCATTAATGCCGAGATGAACCCCAAGTTACTGTATTAATCAGTAACTATTGATTTAGACTGCTAATAGGATGATTATAATTATTAAGGGTTTTAGGGTGAAATGAGGATTTTGATAGTGAACCTATTCTTTTGGTTAGGTGACAAAGAATTGGGCCCCGAGGAACAATATGCTGACTATGATTGCAATTTTCGAGGCTACGAAGGTGAGGGTCTAACCTTTTGGGTATTTGTTTTGTATGACTTGCAAGGGTCTGCCAAGCTGGCACTTTCTTACACCTATCTATCATTTGTGATAAACCCTGCGAGGGTTAAACTTGTTTCTGTACTGTAACCGCATCTTGTTATTGAAATCTGTGATTGCTTGAGATCTCGTTTGTTATCCGTTGATTGATGCGTATACCTCTGTGAGGGTTGTATTGTTGATAAGATCTTAGTATGTCTGTTTTGGTGCCCAGAACTCTCCTCTGTTATATGTTATCGTTCTGTTATTTGACCGTTCTTTTATCTATTTTTGTTCTGTTATCTGACCGTTCTGTTATCTGTTATCAATTACTGTTCGGTTATCTATTTATCTGATGACATTTTGCCCTATACCAAGCCATCATGCTTGGGTAAGTTATATACCAAGGCATTATGCTTAGGTAAGTTATGTACCAAGCCATCATGCTTAGGTAAGTTTGTACCAGGCTGTCACGCTTGGGTAAGTTCAAACTGACTGGAATAAGATGTGTCTGGTACACATGTTATGTTATGATCTGTTGAATTGCATCGGGTCTATTTTGCTTGATTGTATCCTAACTACCTATAATCTAATATGTTTGCAATCTGATCATGACTGTAATCTCTTGATAAGTTCCTATTCTAACTGTTAATTGATGATTTGTTGAGTTGATTCTTTCTCGGCAGATCCTTACTGCTTGTTGTCACATTATCCCTCACTAAGTCCTTCAGACTTACCCCGATTGTGTCATTTTGATTTTGTTCAGACAGGGATTAGGTGATTGACTTGGATATCAAGGTTGGACAAGGAATTTATTTTTGTAATAGATTAGTAGCCGTGTGTGTTTTGGGTTTTCTTGAATAGTATCTGATGCATAGACATGTTGTGTTTTGTAAGTTGAATTAAAAACCGTTGTATGTATATATTTCGTTGAACATGTTGGGTTGTATCTAGTGCTTTTCTGGAAATTTGACTAAGTTGAAACCTGTTGCTGTTCTTGGTGAATTTTGAAGTTTTTCATGAGCGTATCGTTCTGTCTTGTGGGTTTTGATTTAAGATTGAATCGGGGTGGCATCTCAGCTTAGGAATTGTCCTGAGAGGGGGTGCTACATAAGGTGGCATAAGAATATTGCATTTTTCAATTATAGTGCAAGCAATCAAAATGGACCATTGGTATGGACTAGTAACAATTCTTTCTCTCCACTTGATTAAGAATATCGATTAACCAATCCATCCAAATAATTTGTATAATACATAATTTCCAAAATTAGGAAAGATGGGATAAAAAGATTGATAGGGTAAATAAAAATAATTCATATCATTCAATCACATTAACAAAATGGAGCAATGTGAGCTGGATCAAAAAGTTGCTCCCCTTAATCATGTAAATTTTTAGCCGGATGCACTTCAAGATTTTATCACTTTGGAGTTTTTATATTTTCTTCCATATTAGTACAAGATATTTCTTACTATCAATTTTTGTTTTTCTATTTTCCACTATTTAAAAAATGAAATGTTACCTATTTTCATACAAAACAAAGTTTATATTTACTTTCATATATATAACTATCACTTTCAAGCTTATACACGTATTTTGTTGATTGAGACCCATATTCACTCATTTAAAGATGATTAAGATTTAGTAATTAATCAAATAATTATTTCTATTCCATTAATTTAATGGAACCCACAATAAAATTAATAATAACTTAATTCCCAATATATTATGATTAAAATGACATGAAGTAAATTATAAGTCCCACAATAATTTAAATATATTTTCACTATCAGTCATATATTAAAAGGTCAATTTAAATTTATGAAAAGTAAACATTTTTATATTATTGAACAAATATATTTTTTATTTTCACACACACCAGTAAGGAAGTACCTTTTCATTTTCAATTTTTCGGAAATGCAAAAATTGAATATGAAATTTAAAAATGAAAAGAAACACACTTGACGTCCTCAAATTTTCACTGTCTAGTCTGCAGGTATAGTACGACTCTCATATATCTAATAGGCCCATGAACCTAGTTGTGAATAAATAATTAGATCATATATGAGAATATTAATATGTCATTAGATCCTTTTTAAGAATTCACAAATCACTTAGATATGTATCAATTTGAAACTTTTTATCTAATTCACCATCTTCACAAAATTTATCTACATAACATTTGACTTTGTGTACTTTTCACACTAAAAGAAGGTAAGGTGTAGTACATTATTTGGGCTAGCCCCATCTAAATCTATAATCATGGATTTAGTATTGAGCCTCTGAGCATTATTTTTTGTCTGTCATTGGTAACTATGTGGAATATATTTCATAATCTATACTTAATAAAGTGCCAGGGCCTTAATAGTGTATTATCACGTGATAAGACTTAAATATCCTTAACTTTTGTTTTAAATTCTCATAACTATACGGGATTTTTACAAATAGCCCCCTTGTATTAAAAAAAATAGGCAAATTACCCCCCTGTGAAAAAAAAAATAGACAAACAATACCCTCATATTTTAAAAAATCATACAACAAACTCCCCTAAAAGCATGGGTGTAGGACACGCGCCTGTGCGTGCATCTGGGCTTAAATTTTTTTATATAAAAAGACAATTATGCCCTTATTCATCAACCGTTGGATCTTTTTTTTAAAAATCAACAGTCAAAATCAAATCACATTATTTTTTTTAAAAAATATATATAAAAAATATATTACATACAATACAATATATTATCATATATATAATGTGTATATATATGTATATATTTTATACAAGTATAAATATGTGTATATATATTATATATCACTACCCCACCGCACCGACCGTCGACGACTCCCACTGATAATATTATAAAATAAAATAAAAAAGAGCAGCCATGGCCGCCGCTCACAAGGCCCGAGCAACCAAGCCTCCATGGCCGTCGCTCGCAGCCATGGAGGTGAATATAAAGGAGATGAATATAATTGTTAAAATAAAAATAAAAGTGATTTTAATTTTATAAATAAATTTATATATGTATAAAATGAGAATATATGAAATAATGAGAAATGAGAAATAATGATAAATTTATGTAGATGTATAAAATGAGAAATATATGAAATAATGGAAGAAAAGAGAAAAGAGAAATGAGAAATAAAAAGAAAAGAAAAGAATGAAAGAAAAAAATAATAATAAAAGCTTATTTAAATTGAATTGAAAATATATTAAATGATTAAGGGTAAATTAGTCTTTTCATATTAAAATTATGTTAAATGGACAACAAATGAAAAGAGGAAGGCGGTGTGCATAGTTTTTTAAAATATAGGAAGGTATATTGAACATTTATTTTTCATAGGAGGGTAAATTGCCTAATTTTCAAAACACAACAGGGTAAATTGCTATTAGCCCTAACTATACAAGTAATTATCAATTATTTTATCCCACTACTATCCTCCTACTACCATCATTTCATACTCCCGTTTTATGAGGAAAAGATATTCAAAAAAAGATGTTTTTGTAGAGTTTCAAATCCAATTAAAAAAATGAGTAGTGTTATTAGCACTCCAAATTTTGTTATTTGCACTCCAATTAGTCTTTAGTCTATAAAAATTGACCAATATATTCTTTTATTTCAAGATATGATTTAATTTCAGTTTTTGAACAATTGTGCCTTTGAAATACTATTTATTTATCTATTAAATATTAATCTTCACCCATTCCCAGCCTTCTTTAGAAAAGTACAAATCCAAAAAAATCCCTTTTTATGCTTTCTTGTCTTCTTTGCCGCCTTTTCTTTAACCAATTTCTACACCCATTTTTACTATTTCTTTTGTATAGCAATTTATAATGGAAGAAGTTATATTAGTGTTATTCGTCAAACAAAAGATGCAACTTTTATTCTGAAGAGTTCAACACTGAATATTTGTCCAAATTTGTTATTATGATTTTGTTTATAGACTCGCAAAGATTTGCAAGAAACTATCATTGATGAACAAGCACCTAAGTTTGACATTATGTCAGAAATAAAAGTAAAACTTTTGCTAGTCGTGAAGAGCTTCAAGAATGCGTTCATAAAATTGCTTTGGAGCAAGATACATGACGGTTGAAGAAAAGGGTGTAGAAATTGGTATAAATTGCTATACAAAAGAAATAGCAAAAATGGGTGTAGAAATTGGTTGAAGAAAAGGCAACAAAGAAGACAAGAAAGCATAAAAAAAGAATTTTTTGGATCTATACTTTTCTAAAGAAGGCTGAGAACAGGTGAAGAATAATATTTAATAGATAAATGAATAGTATATCAAGGGCACTACTGTCCACAAACTTAAATTAAATCATATCTGGAAATAAAAGAATATATTGGTCAAACCACATGCTCACTCTCATCATATCACACAATTAAACTCCACAGAGCCTACAGCAACAGGGTACACAACACTATAACCGAATTTGTCATTGTATACTGTAGTTCGAAGAATGCAGAAGCAGAAGATAACACGGGGACGTATAGAGAATTTAAACAGCTGAATCCCAATGGTGAACCCTCAGCTGGAATTATCTTAAGTAGGGGCCAAACTACGAAACAAAAAATAGGACAATACAAAAGGATCGAAGATAATTTAAGAGTAACCTCAAACACAGACAAGATTGCAACAATATCCTAGCAGGATCGCAAAAACCAAAGTAACATTAGCACAAAAATATGTTTTTTTAGGTCAAAAGAACTTGTCCAGAAATGCCAAACCAACGTAATCTATGTACAAATTCGACACACAATGATTGCCAAAACATACCATATAAGTCAAAGAAGTTTCGAGATGTGAATCATGAGTCATGCAATGTAAGGGAATAAGTCCAATTCTGTCAGTAAAACAAGCAGAAAGAGTAATGGTCCCAAAATTTAGTTGGAAAATGATGCACTTTGAGTCCACAATGAGACCTTGCACATGGTGATTCTTGAAATGTATATCCTATTTGAATAATTTTTTGCAGCAATCAAGTTTCTTCTACTTTATCATGAGTAGATGAGAATAAATCTAGTGTATCTTAAGAAGTTATAGGTGAAAGAAATGCCAAAGTACAGCTGGTGATTACGATCATAACTATCATATACAAGACAAGCTTCCCCCTATCCCAAAACTAGGCACAGCCAGAATGCGTCCAGCCAAAACGACACATCCACTACCATGAAAGATGAATTCCCAGAACGTGAAAACTATATATGGGAAAGAAACAAATTCCAGAATTATACTCTCAACTAATTTCGTGCAGCATGCTTCCTTTGACAATCAGCAGTAATCAGCATGAAAAAATGCTATATAAGAAAAGATCAAATTATGCAGAATTCACTTATTTTTCTGTTACAACTACATGGTGGCATATAAAATTTTGAGTTTCCTCAGGATAACTTTGAGGTAGCAGCTCAAAATTATTAAACTGGATAGGACTGAGACTTCGGTATATTAATATTCATGAAGCATTCTGCTCATAATTTAAGACTTATCCCAACACAAGTGTAAATAACATCCAAAAGCCATAGCAGACAAGCAACACTGAAGGTCTCATGCTTTAAAGCTCAAGAGATGCAAATCCAATAAAATAAAAAAGAAGCCTACTTTATTATGGTATTTCAGACTGATAGCTCAATTTTCTGTTACCAAATGCTTATTGGATAAAATATGGCACGCATACATGTGGAGAACACATGCGACACCCAGCACTAAATATAGATTATCGTACCACCTTCAGTCTTGACTAATTGTCATACAAGTTCATTTACGAGTACAGAGGCAATTGCTTAACTGATCCACGACGAAGATGGCACTCCAACAGATTTGCAACAAAAGACGAAAATGCAAATTAATCAACAGGACACTAAATAGTCAAGAAATGACAATAAAAGAGATAGATGAAAACACAATAATTCAACATAAATAAGCAGATCTGATACAGAGAGAAGAGCAGGAGTTGATGATCTGATAGCATCAGAAGAAGCTGATTCACAATTTATATGCAGTGTCATAAATCTAATACGACATGGCATGGCAAATACATATATAGTAATATATGTCAATGTTTTGAGTTGTCTTTACTCCTTGTGACACTAATAATCAAGTCTACTGCACTTATTTGGAGCAAATATGTATACCGGTTCGCAGTGAGCTGAAACTGATTGCAGAGGACATCACAACATTCGTTTCATGACCCTACCATATCAACTATGCATTATTCAGTCAGAATATGACATAGATAACTAGGTTACTTCAGATTCAGTTTATTGTTCAACTATATTTTCAGCATACTAAAGTTAATTTTTCCCTCACGAAAGAAGAAAATGCAAAGGGAAAAAAATTATATCTCAATTCAAAGGTGTCATCTTGTAACACAAATCATCAATCACCCAAAATGATCCTCTTATGTCTAAAGAAACTAATAGTTGCGGGAATTAGCAAAATGTTTCTTGATGTACCAACCAAGAATGGAGTAGATAATTTTGATTCACACCTTATAAAGGATACAAAATCCCAGATGATGCAGCATAAAAATGTTTCACAGCTACAAAATATGTAAAATATTTTCCTCTAGTTAGAGATCATCACATTCATTGCACTGAGGAAAAGTTATGGCACAAATAATAGATACTTGCCTACAATTCCTACAATTTTTTCATTAACTTCAAAAGTTTCTATATTTGTTTTATAACAAATGACATATCCAAGTTAAAATTTAACGCAGCCCCATCTTAAATAAATATAGTTGTCCCTTTTTTTTTTTTTTCCGGTCATTGGCAATGCCAAATCAGTTACAAATTTATACCCAAACAACTATGTACATTGTTTCATGCATTCAGCAATGAATAAAGTCATATCATTAAAGAAGTCCAAAACACTCATTTTTGGCCTCAAACACGTAAGCAAATACTCCAAAACAACTAAGACCAGAAAATTTTTTCAAAGTCCAAATAAATCAGTGATTAAATATATACCACTATCAAATGGAAAGATTAACAAATGAACTATGCATTTGTCCACAGATAATTGTAGAAAAAGTTATTGCACCACCATCATCATCATCAATTAGATATATTTGGCAAGTAGTACAGCTCTTTTCTTTTTCTTGACTTACACATACATAAACAAGATATATACCTATACCCCCCAAATTTCAAGTGCTCCATTTTCACATCCTGCACTCTGTATTTGCATGATTAGACGACCCGCCATTTGCTTTTTCACTTTCGGTAAAATGTTAAAAATTTCTAAAGAAACATGCTGTGAAAAAAGATCTTTTTTCCATCCGTTAGAAATAAAGCGAAAAAAAAAAAAAAAAAGAAAAAACAAGAAAACGGCCCATCATAAAGAGGCCTTTGAGATAATTTGTAAAAATTATGCCTGGCTCCACCCTGTCTGCCTTCAACCAGCAAAAAGATAATTTCATTTTTCTTTTTTTTTTTTTTTGGGTGTGTGTGTTTTTCTTTCCTGCATTGTGCTCCTCTCATCAGTAAAAACCCCAGAAGAACCTCAGATTTACAGAGCAACAACAATCAGAGAGTACCTCTTTGTTGGAAAGGGTAACTTCGTCATTCCACACCACGACCCTCCTAGTCCAAGTTTCAATCCCAACGACAGCCATTGCACCACCGCGTCCACTTGTTGTTTCAGAATGTCTTTGTTCAGGTTTCTCAGCTCTTATTTTTCGCTTGGTTTGTGGCCGAAGAAAGGGAGAGGATTTGGAATTTGGAGGACAGTCTTTGATTGGTTTCCAGAGGAGGATATAATAATATCAAAATGGCCCGTGCATTTTGGGGTTGGAGAGTGGAGAACAGAAGAGGACTAATGGAGAAATATTTTTAATTGAAATTTGGAAAGGGTAAAGCCGGTGAAAGGCCATTTTCAACTTTCCTTTTGTTCCTTCTACTATAACACTCTCCATTTTGTCTCTCCCCTTCGTGAAGTACGAATATGTGGAGAGAGAAACACACACAAAGATTTTTTTATTTTTTATTTTTTAAACTAGGCTGATCCCCAACACCGTTGATAATATCAGCATGTGAAAGATTGATTAATTATTATCAACAAAATTAAATGTTATATATTAAATATAAAGAAGTTATCATAATTTGTATCTATCAAATGAGTCAAAAACTTACGGGCCGTTTGGTTTCATTTCCAAGAACCCTTTTCATTTTCTTGTGGGAATAAAAATTGAAAACAAACACTTTCTCACAATTTTCAACAGAAAAAGTAAATATTTTCTTCCCAAAATTCATTTCTAAACCTACACTATTATCCTATTACACAAATCAAATTCAAATTTGATTTGCATAAAGTTACCCACTATCATTTTTAAATTAATAAAATATACATATATTTTAAAAAATAAATCTTTTTAAATATAAAAAATATAAATTAACCTACTTTTCAATCCTACAAACTATTATAATCATTATTTTCCAACATTTCATCCAAATACATTTTCATTTCCACATCACATCACATAACTAACTTTCCAACTTTTAAAAATGGCTGGAAATGGAAATGGCCTTTGGAAATAAAACCAAACGGGCCGTAAAGGGCTCGTTTGGTTTTATTTTCATTTTTATTTTTCATTTCCATTATTTTTCAAATATGAAAAATTAGTTAGTAAAAATAAATTAAAAATGTGTTTGTATTTGGATAGATTATTGGAAAAGTAATAATTATATTGTATTTAGTAGGTTATAAGTGGAGAAAGATAATAATAATGATAATAGAGAGAGAGAGAGAGAAGATATATACGTTATTAGGAGAAGATATATAGGTTATTAGGGAATATATTTTGAAAATAAAAATGAAACTATGTTGATTGAAAATGTGTATAAATTAAGTGATGTATTTTCATTTTCAAATAGTAGGACATGTGAAAATGGAGTTTAAGAATGAAAGGGTAGGGTTGCAAACTCACAAACTGGATTGAAAAGTGTTCGAGTTCGAGCCAAATTTGTATAAGTTTCGAGCCGAGCTCGAATTAAATAATTCTTGTTTGCAAGTTCGCAAACCGGCTCGCGAGCCTATACTTTTTATTTTAAAAATATTTATAGATAAAAAATAAAATATATTAATTCTAAATTTTTTATAAAATAATTTAACTTTTCGAGTTCGAGCTTGAGCCAAACTCGAGTCTATAGCTTGATTATGAGTTCGAGCCTTACGAATCGAGCCGAGTTTGAGCCTCAATTTCCTAAGCTCGTCGAGCTCGAGCTAGATTCATTTGATTCGAGCTCGAGCTTGAAAAAATGATCATAGCTTGGCTCAACTCGTTTGTATCCTTATCTTAGGGAATGTTTGGTTATATTTTGGGGTGTTTATGATATATATCTTAAAGAAATGAATTTTGAGAGTGGGGTTAAGGAACGTGAAAGTGGTATTGGGAAATGTAATAGATGTTTGTTTATATTTTGGGAAAATAGATAGAAAATATTTTGGAAGTTTGGTATGTTTATTTATGTTTTAAGAGAGAATATTTTTTACTGTAATGGTCAAATCAATATTTTTTTGTTGGGTGTTTGGGGTGAAATGGGATTGATTAATACTTTTATTGTAAGAATAATAATAAAATATAAATGATATACATGTATATATATGGGAAGATGGGGAATTTTTGGGAATAACGAAGAATAGATGATAAAATTTCTCAACAAACTTTCACCTGTTATGCAATCCCAATGCATCCAAAATACCAATAAACCTAACCCTCAAATACTTCAATCTTGTGTTTGAACTCAAGTTTGACAAAATATTGCAAGCATTTTAATAAGTAGGGAAAATTAACTTGATAAATTATGGCTAAACCCAGTATTTGTATTAATTTTTTCAATTATAATGTGAGAGAAATTGCCATAGCTTGCAAATAACATTGTGTTCTTCACTTCTCCTCCTATTCCTAAAGTTGGGAGGTCTATATTCAATAAATACAAAATTAATTAATTATGCAGTAAATATTCAAAATTATCGAAAATAATTTAGTCAACAGTTCTTTATTATGCGGCGTGTTTTGTTTTAGAAAGACTTTTTTTATGCCATATGACGGATCACTGTATTATTAATTATATCTATAATCTACATCTCAAAATTAATTAAGCTTAAACCAAACTCCTCGTTTCGTAAATGTTGGTCCTTCAGTTTGGTAGGTTATCCGTGCTCTATCCTCTTGCTCCGAAGAAAATAAACAAAGGAAATTTTGTTTTATTAAAATCATTCTCATCTTTTTGGATGACATCCTGTCTATGTCTATGTCTCCTTATTCATAATATTGTATCAATGACTTAAATTCCCGTGAATTGTACAGCTAATCCTTATGTCACAAAACAAGTACAAATAGTTTTCTTTATGGCAAAAGTTTCAAAAAGTACAATTATTAATTATTGCAGGAAATAAGTGTTATAAAAGTAAACCGTTACTAAATAAAAAAGCGTTGCAGTACCAGTACAGAACAAAATAAAACATTATAAAATGAAGAATATTATAAAATAAAGTTAAATGTTACAACATGGATATAAAACAAATAAGCGTCACAAGATTTAAAGATTAATACAAAATAAAGTAGGCATCATAATATCAATATAAAAAATTAGGAATGTGTAGCGCCCATACTCGGGATAGCACCTAAGCTGAGGTACCACTCTGATTCAGACTTAAATCTTATACATAATTCTAACAATAGGCCCATCAGAAAAAAATTTACAAAATTTTCAAATATAACAACAAGCTTCAAACTAAGCACGACTTACAAAAGTAAGAATTTCAAACCATCACAATTTCATCATTTATCGTTTCATTCCTACTACAATTCATAAGTTCAAGTCAGACATCTCACAACATCTCCAAGTTCTCACTAAACATAAAAGTGATCCACACACAAGTTTAAGCACATATTCTATTACAAAACATATTTACATCCTTCAAAACCTGAAGTACAAGATCATCACCAAAACTTGTCTGAAAATGTCAAGAGATATTGGGAATAAGTCCAAAAACTTAGTGAGGGATAACTTAAAAATAACATAAGAGATCTATTGAGGAAGGTTCAACTCAACAGATCATCAATTAAATATACAAAACATGACATATTCAGAATCAAACAGTAAACATAGCAAAATAGGAAACACTTCTGCCTTATTGCTCCAGGACAGATTTCAGACAGACAGAATTCATATAGGCAAAACAAATTCAAAGCATATGCATTCCAAGAAAACAACAGACATGCATTGCAGAATCACCTTATTCCAATAAGACAAACAGTTTACCTAAGCGTAACAGCTTGGTATATGGCGAATGCCCATACGAACCGTAAACCACACCGCTGATACCTAAGGGAAAGTCCCTAGCATACCGCCGACACCCAAGGGAAAGTCCCTAGCGTATCATTGACATCGAGGGGAAAGTCCCTAGCGTGCCTCACATAACCAAACATTTCGCCCGGATTGGCCCTTGGCCTACATTTCTCTATACACATAACAGAATTCACAACTGTTTGTGCAGATGCCCAGGGGAAAATCCCTAGCACACCGCCCGTTCCCAAAACAAAACAGTACATAACATAATAGAACAGAAATGTTGTCAAGGCAACATAATAGCAACTAACATATTTAGATAAGCCAACATGGCCAAATAAAGTTGTACAGATAAACAGATATGCCGGCGAGGCAATAGAGAATGGTACAGATCAGTACAGATACGAGACAAACAGACAGACAACTGAGATACATATAACAGATAAGGTTCTGGGTGCCAGAACAGACAGAAATAGAATCGATATCAACAATAACCCTCACAAGGGTGTTCAAATCAGATAACAGATAACAAATCAGAATTCCAACACATTTCAAATTTCAAACAAATAGAGTACGGTACAAAAATAGAAAACCCACACAGGGGCTTATCACAATAACAAATAATTAGGAAAGGTGCCAGATTGGCAGACCATCACCTCTTGTAGTTTCAGCAAAACAACCACAGCCCGCAATCTACTGGTTGATAGGACCCACTTCTTCGTCACCTAGTCAAAAGAATATTTCCAAAGTCAAATTCCTATTCGATTCTAGTGACCTTCTAGAATGGTATCATAAGTATTCTAACATTACTAGCTTATTAGTCAACATGATGATATAAGCTCAATTGGTAGTATCTACACAAAGTACTCCAATAAATTGATTATTCTGGAATTTATCAAGATGTTCTATATCGGTCCCATAAATAACATGATATCTCATTCTTAACTACAAAGTCGTATCATATCATTATCCTAATCAATCCATACCAAATAGTCCAATCTCTACAATTAATTATTCTTAGTCAAATGCCACTTAGTATCATTACATAATTCTTAATACCATTATTAAATCCAATTTTGGCATTTTGCATGATGTATTCGGGTCTACTATTCAATATTCCTTGCATCGGAATCTTACATCTTGCACCTCTATATATACATATCAACTATCCGTATCATCAATCTTGGCATGAAATACCAAGTCTCCAAAGGTAAGGTATACTATATACATATACATACATATATATATATCAAGTACAACCAATTAAATCCAAGTTTGCCACTAGAGTTCCGAAACCACAAACCGATGACACAGGTGCGTTCGTTGCGTTGAGGAGGTGAAACTGCTTCTCCGCCGCCGCCGGAGAATCTCAACGCCACCACCAATCTGCTCCTCTTGAGCTCCTGAAACCAATGGCGCCTTCGATTTCAAGTTTCACGGCTTGGATCACCTTCAACCGAGCTCAATAGCCTTCAAAATAGGTTTTCTCCGCCGCGCTCCGATCATCATTTTCCGTCACTGCCGCTGCTTTTCACTGCCATGCAATGCCTCCATGGTGTTCTCCCTGTTGAGTACTACCCAAACCAACCATTAGGGTTGAGTTGGTCGCCGGAAAAATGGAAAACCCACTTGCCCGCCGTGAAGTTGTTCTCGGTTCTCTCTCGCGCTGGCTCGCCGAAGTGAGGTTCAGCCGTGGATGGTGGTGTGCGAGTGTGGCCGCAGGTGTGGGGAGTGTTTTGGCTGGTTTAGTTTGGTGAAATGAGGTCGCTGGAGGAAGATCACGGGGGGGGGGGGGGGGGTAGGTGCTCGTGGGTGGAGGAGAAAAGGAAAAAGAAAGGAAAAGGAAAAAGAAGAAGAAAGAAAGAAAAGGAAGAAAATCGTGCTACCTGTTTTTGTTTTAAAATCAAAATTTTCATTTTGCAAATTGGCCCCCAGATTTCCAATCAGCCCCAATTAGATCCTAGAAATTTTTAAAATTTACAATTTTAACCTTGTTGACCAAGACCCTTCCATGCAAACCCCAACATTTTCAAAAAGTGTTTAATAAGGTTTTGATAAATTTCGGATTGACCCCAAACTTTTAAAATTTCTAAAAATTGAAGTTTTCTTATTAACAAGTTGACCATCAAAATTTAATAAAATAATAAATTAGTAACTATAACATAAGATTCACGAAATTTATATATATTAAAATTAAATTTTATAAATTATGAAATTTTCGGGGTGTTATAGAATGGCAATGAGTTTGGATTGGAATCCAACCCGTTTAGAGCCCACTCCCACCCCGTTTAAGATGGATTTCAAATTTATAAATTAATTTTTAGTATGTTTTAAATTTTAGTTTTTGGACTTGGACCTAACCTAAGTTTTACTGGTTATAATATTTTATAATTACATTGTATTATTATATATGTATTTTTTTATGTATATACAATTAAAAGAAATATACATTACTATAACAATAATTTATGCAATCAATGTATATTAGAGTAATAAAAATTAGTAATTTATAATATTTCAAGAACGAAAACAAGCATATGTGAATTTTTAAATAACTAATTTATTGTTATTAATGTATGAAACAAGAAGTTAGTAGTACTTTAAAAAAAAAGCTAGAAATATTTTTTTTAAAAATATTTTTTAATATTTTTAAAATTACAAAGTGGACCTAACTAGTTCAAGTCGTCAGGTCTCGATTTAGGAGTGTGGCAAATTCTGGATCCTTAAAAATCTAGATAGGATGGATAGGTCTTGAATTTTGACAAATTCATTAAAAATTTTGTAGGATGGATGGGTCTCAAATTTGACAAACTCACCCCATTACAATTTCTAAAAACAACTAGCATCATAATCAAAAAATTATAAAATAAAGTAAATATTTGAATATCGTTAACAAAAAAAAAAAACACAAGCCTTACAAATATCAAAATGGTGGCAAAACAAAATAAAAACATTATCAAATAAAGCAAACGAAGTAGTCAATGTGAACAACAAGAATTATGGAAAACAAAATTAAAAGATTGGAAAAATAATCCAATAATTATTATAGAAAAATAAAAACAGAAAACTATCACTTTCCTATCAATTTTCACTCACAATATTCTTTATTTTCATTTTCAACTCTTTTCTAAATCTATTATATCATCCAACTACTACATCAATCAAATTCAAATTTAATTTAATATAAAGTACCTATTGTCATTTTAAAATTAATAAAAAATATATATTTTTAAAAAAATTAAATATAAAAAATATAAATCAACTAACTTTTCAATGTTATACTTGCTCTAATCATTATTTCACAACAAAACATACAAAGATAATTTTATTTTTTAATTTTTAAATCATAATTACTTTTTTAACTTTTCAATTGCATGAAAATGAGCTTTGAAAACATATCCAAACGGGCACTGAATTTTCTCATTGGATATAACATTCATTGAACCTTTTTTTCCCTAATCTTTTATTTATTTTTCTTTTGTTGGATTGGGTGGATTTATTCTTAGTCTTGTCTCTTCAATTTTATGGGTGTTGACCCCGTTTTGGCATGTGACGATATAAAGGGCGTTATGATCAACTAATTATTGATTGGAAAAGGACATGTTGCTTACAAGTCATAGTTTCTCCACTGTAGATGGAATCACGGAAACCTCACGTCACTTCTCTTCTGCAACGACCTTTCTTGATTTGACTTCTCACCATACACCAACCACGCTCGATTTTTACCACTCATACCCACTTTCCTTTTAATTCTTCTACCCATGTTGCCTTCAAAAATATTTTTTCTACCTCATTAACATAGCTCCCGTTTAGCGGTGGCAATTTGAGTGGATCGGGTAAGTTCGGGTTGAATTGATATAAGAGTATAACAATAATTTTTTTAATTTAAACCCAATACAACTTGATGATAATCTGAAAGTGTTCAACTGTAACCCAACCTGATTCGTATCAGGTTAGGTTCATGTCAACCTGATTTTTAAAATAATTATTTTGACTATTATTTTAATTTTTAATTTTTAATTTTTTTTGGTATTTTTATTTTTTAATTGCATCTATTTTTAATTATTAATAAATTAGAATAGGAGTAAGGAGTTCTTATTATAACTTCATAAATGCACTCAAATAATTTTAATTGAACCACATAATATATTAATTTTTAGAACTTTTTTCCTTTCATTTCCTAGTATTTATCAGCATAATAAAAATATTGAAATCACAAAGTTTCTTATTTTTAAAAATATCATACTTTTTCAAGTTTTACTCACCCACTTTCTTTAATTTTTGGATCTTTTGTATCAATTAAATTATCTTTTTTAATTTTTTAAAATTAATGTCATTATTTTTTAACTTTATATTAACTCAATTAAGCAATATATAGATCAATAAAAATATATCATCAAGCAAAAAAATAAACAAATATTTTAAATTATACACATAATTTATTATAAAAACTTGCTTTAGTCTTTTGTATTTTTTATTAACCTCTCAACAGAAAAAATTCTTATCTATTTATATATGTAAAATCTTGAGTCGTATAAGGCCTAAAAAAAATTTTTAGGACAATTCAGTAGTTAACGCAGTGTTTTGTTGTAATACAATTTTCATATCTACTTGGATAAAAAAAAAAACCATTAGAAGTAATTTAAAATTGTAATAATCCATCCTATATGGTTGTGAAAATAAATAAGATCAAAAAATGACAAAGTAGTAATTTTGATATTGCTAGAGTTTAAACTTTCAAGCTTTATTTTGTTATTTTATATTTTTACTCCTAAAAATATTTAAATTTTATTTGTTTAATTCAGATTGGGTCGAATTGGTTTAAATGGGTCCAGGTTGTTGTGTAACCCACAATCAAATTTCACTACAAGAAAAAGATAAATTGGTAACAAAATATTAAGTAACAATATAAAAGTTGTCACTAATTATGTATATTAGGTGACAAAAAATTTAACTTTATATCATCTTAATGATTTTTACAAACTAAATAGTAACAAGAATAGTGTTAAAGTTGTCACCATAGACAATTAGTAACACACTTGTGGTGACAATGAAAATCTTATCACAAATTATAGTGACAATTTTTATTGTCACTAAGTTGTCACCATTTATGTGTTACTAATTATTAATAATGATAACTTAAAACATTAATTTTTGTCACTATTGAGTCATATTGTGACAAGATAAAAATTCTTGTCACTTGAGAATCATCACTAGTGACAAGATAAAATCTATTGTTACTTATTATTTTGCCATTAATATTATATTTTTTTGTAGTGTTTCGGGTTGTTCGTGTAACCTGAAATTCAACCCAACTCAATCCAATCCAATCCAACCCATTTTCTTTAGGTTCTTATTCATGTCAACCTTGTTAGACCCGAACCCAAAATAGGTCAACCCAAACCCATTTTTTGTATCAAACTCGTGTCGGATTATCATGTAGTGTTAGAAATTGCCACCCTTACTCCCGTTTCTGTAGATGAGAGTTTAATAAAAAAATAATATATTTTATGTTATTATTTTAAAAAGTATTAGTTGAGAATTATTCATTTTAAGTGAAATAATAATTTTCAAAAAGTATATTAAAAATAAAATTTTATTTTGAGACATTCTTTAAAATAAATAGAAGCTATAGATTTAGAATGTGGAGAGTAAAGTTAAGGCTTTTTTGTTTACAAATTTTCAGTACATTTTTCAACTTCGAAAATTTAAATAAATAAACAATACACATTCTTCAACCCTACTCCCAAAATATAAGTTTGTGATTGCTTGTGTTTTCATTTCTCATTTCCATGAGGAAATAGTGAGAATTTTTTGTTTGTGAGGTAGAATTTTTTTTTATGAGGTGATAATTGTTTGTGAGGTAAAAATGTAATGATTACAGTTAATGTGACAGGTGAGAGAAAATGAGGTGGAGATTGTTTGTAAGAACTTTTTTGAGAAAAAATTCTGAGATGGTTTTGTTGTGAAATAAATTTATTTAAATAATATAATATAATTTGTAAATATAATTATATACTATGAAAATGCTTTTATTTAATAATATTAAAAATTTATGTGTAAATATAATTGTATATTATGAAAAAAAATTTAAATAACAAAACATTATATCCAAATATAATTACTTAATAAAACTAAATAATGTTATGTAAATATTAAAATATACAGTAAATATTTATAAATATTATGTGTAAATATAATTATATATTGCAAAAATAATATTATGAAATATTAAAAATGTGTGAATAATTATATTATCAAAATAATTTTATTTAAATAATACAATATAATGTGTAAATATAATTATATAATATGATAATAATTTTATTTAAATATATTAAAATTTTATGTGTAAATATAATTGTATATTATGAAAACAATTTTGTTTAAATAATAAAATATTATGTGCAAATATAATTATGTATTAGGAAAATAATTTTATGTAAATATTAGAATATAAATGTAATTTTTATGTGTAAATATAATTATATATTATGAAAATAATATTTTAAAATATTAAAAATGTGTGAATAATTATATTATCAAAATAATTATATTTAAATATAAAAATATTACTTGTAACTATAATTATTTATTACAAAAATAATTCTCTTTAAATATTAAATATTACGTATAGATATAATTACATACTATGAAAATACATCAAAATAACTATCTTAAGAAAATAATAATATTTTAATATAAAAATATTATGTGTAATTATAGCTACATATTATGATATAATTTCATTTAAATGTTAATATATACATGTAAATAATTATATTATGAAAAAAATTATTTAATATAAAATATTATGTGTAAATATAATTATATATTATGAGATAGCGATTGTTTGTGAGGTAAAAGTATAATGATTACAGTTGATGTGACAGGTGAGAGTGATTGTTTGTTAGAATTTGTGTGAGAATGAGGGAAAGAATTTCAAAAAATTTCCAAAGGGGAGAGGAAGATTTTTTGAGAGAAATTCTATGAGGTGGAAATTTTTTTCCACAAACAATCACGCACTTAGAGGAATTTCTTTGTTTTTGAGGGCTTGCTTGTGAGAAATTCTCACAAGCAAACACAACCTAAAATTTATTTTCCAAAATGCTCTTACTATTCACACTCTAATATATTTCCCAATACTAACAACTTGTCATAAATTGTCCGTTTCACATTACATATATACACATACTATCATTCATTCAATCTATATACACACACATATATATATATATAAATACTTTTAAAATATCTATTTCACTCCACCAGTCCAACCAAAAAGTTATTGATGTAACATCTTGTTCCCTTCCAAAACACAAACAGATAAATAATTTTCTTCCAATTTATTCTCTACTTATCATCCAAAACACAAATAAACAACCATCATATTCCCCAACCCCACTTTCCAAAAACTATTTTGGCAAAATGCCCCAATTCACAAGCAAACAAAACCTAAAAGTTAGTAATGTGTTAGTGGAATATCTATCCCGACAGTTTATTGAATTTTTTTGAATTTGTAAATTGGTTTATTTTAAACGTAGATGAATAAATAAATTTATTACTTGTGTGGTTGCTCGAGAGAAAAATAACTTTAAGGTTTTATCCCATATACAATTACTGAACTGAACGAAACATAATTATAAATTTTTGCTTTTATTAAAAATTGCATATTGAGCGAAGAGTTTGGCAATACTAAAAGAGACACTTGTGTGATACTTTGATTGTTTTATAAAATTTATGGTAACAAACTTTATTTTTGATCTATCATTACATCATTATATTTTATTAATTAACTTTCTTGAAGTTCTAGTTAATTCTTAAAACGAGAATGACTAATTCATATATCATATTGTTGTAACTCATGAGGATCTATTGCGAAAACAATGAAATAACTATAAAGTAATTTGATGTAAAGTGACAATAAGATTTAATGTGGTTCGACGATGTGCCTAATCCACCCAACAAAGAAAATGAATTTTATTGATCTCAAATCAAAGTGCAAGTACAAACTTGAATCCCACAAATCTCACAAAAACATTTAACACCCTCGTTCTAAACTTCGTCTTACTCAGTTCTTCTTCCGTTCCTTGTCAATTTTACCTCAAATTTCAATGCGAAATCAACAATTCTCTACCTTGACTTGAGATTCCCATTCATCTTCTTTGTCCCTGCCTAATAGGGCCTGTTATCTGAGTCTGCAAACATTAACCAAATCCAAGCAATGCTCGAATTTGATTCCTGGAACAGCGTTAGTCAACATGTCTGTCGGATTATCCTTTGTCCCAACTTTGTCAACAAACATGACTCCTTGAGACACCATATCCCGAATAAAGTGATACCTCACATCTATGTGCTTTGTTCTCTCATGAAACGTTTGATTCTTTGACAAGTGTATGACACTCTCACTGTCACAAAATACCTTAATGATCTCAGAAGTCATACCCATATCATCGATGAGCCCCTTTAGCCAAATGCCTTCCTTAACACCTTCAGCCAAAGCCATGAACTCAGCTTCTGTTGTAGACAATGCAATTGATGACTGCAAAGTCACCTTCTAGCTAACTGTACAACTTGATACACAAAAAACATAGCTCGTCATGGACCTTTTGTTGTCCAAATCTTCTGCATAATCCGCATTCACATAGCCAATAATTCTTGTAGTGGAATTCGATTGACTATACCTCAAACATTTGTTTGCAGAGCCTTTCAAATACCTCACGATCCATTTCACAGCCTGTCAATGAGTGTTTCTTGGCTTGTGCATATACCTGCTCACAACACTGACTACATGTGAAATATCTGGCCTAGTGCATACCATAGTGCACATCAAGCTACCTACCGCACTAACATATGGCACATTTGACATGTGCCCTACCTCCTCCTCAGTACTCGGTGATAGATCTGATGAGAGCCTGAAATGAGTTACAAGTGGCGTACTAACTGGCTTGGACTTATCCATCCCAAATCGCTCAAGTACTTTCTCAATATAATGCTGTTGAGACAAGCACCACAATCCTGCGTGTCTGTCCCGGATGATCTCCATGCCCAATATCTTCTTTGCATCACCCAAATCCTTAATCTCAAATTCTTCACTTAACTGAGCTTTTAATTGGTTGATCTCAGATATGTTTCTAGAGGTAATCAACATATCATCAACGTACAACAACAAATATACGAGAAGGCTATCACTACAAAATTTGTAATAAACACAACAATCAAATTTGCATATAGTATATCCTATCTTTGTAATAAAAGCATCAAACCTTTTATACCACTGCCTGGGAGACTACGTCAGGCCATATAATGACCTCTTCAAAAGACATGCTTGATTTTGTTTCCCGGGAACAACAAATCCTTTTGGTTGACTCATGTGGATTTGTTCTTCCAACTCACCATGCAAAAACGTTGTTTTCACATCCATCTACTCCAGTTCTATATCAAATAGAGCAACCATGGCAAGTAAAACACGAATGGAAGTATGTTTTACAACTGGAAAGAATACGTCATGAAAGTCAACTCCCTCTCTTTGAGTAAAACCCTTAGCAAACCAATCATGCCTTGTATTCAGCATCTTCAACACCGGGAATCCTTTCCTTCTTCTTGTAGATCCATTTGCAACCTACAACCTTCTGCCCTTTGGGTATATCAACCAACTCCCATGTGCTATTCTTGTGTAGAGACTCCATCTCTTCACTCATAGCTGCAACCTATTTATCAGAATCTGGTCTGGAAATTGCCTCTTTGTATGAGACTGGATCATCTCCTACAAACTCCTTAGCTGAACTCAAAGCATAAGCTACCAGATTCGAGTAAGCATACTGCTGTGGTGGTTTGATCTGCCTCTTCTCCCTATCGCGAGCTAAGCGATAATTTTGTAGTGGTTCATTTTCTTGCTGTTGGTTAGGTGGTAATGTGCTCTCACCAACTTCATCTACCACCTTCTGTTTCCCCTTTGAAATTTGTAGAGGATCAATATGAATCTCCACCTTCTCCTTAACGCCCTGTTGATCGCTTTCCTGCTGCTCCACCTTCTTCATCATTGCAGACTTATCGAATGTCACGTCCCTGCTGATAATCATCTTGGAGCCCTTATCATCATTACACCACAAACGATAACCTTTGACTCCATCTACATAGCCTAGAAATATGCATTTCCTAGCCTTTGGCTCAAGCTTCCCATCCCGGATATGAGTATAGGCTGGACACCCAAATACTCTCAGATTTGAGTAATCAGCAGGAGACTCGGACCAAACTTCCATTGGTGTCTTGCAGTCCAAAGCAGTTGATGGTGACCTATTCACCAAATAACACACAGTGTTAATTGCTTCTGCCAAAAAATCCTTGGACAATCCGGCGTTAAAGAGCGTGCATCTAGCTCTTTCCAAGATAGTCCTGTTCATCCGTTCTGCAACTCCATTCTGTTGTGGTGTATGTACAACTGTGCGATGCCTCACAATTCTTTCCTTGTCGCAGAATTCCTGAAATTCCTTGTTATAGAACTCCAATCCGTTGTCAGTCCTCAAGCGCTTGATCTCCTTTCCTATCCGCTTCTCAATTAAGGTCTTCCATTGCTTGAAGTTGACAAACACCTTATCCTTATGCTTCAGCATGTACTCCCATACTCTCTATGAGAAATCATCTATGAATGTCAACATGTACCTTGCACCTCCCTTTGAAGGAACTTGAGAAGGTCCCCAAAGATCTGAGTGAATGTAATCTAAGGTGCCTTTGGTCCTGTGAACTGCATTGCTGAATTTTACCTTGTATTGCTTGCCTAGCACACACTGCTCGCAGAAATCCAGTTCTCTAGTTTTCTCTCCGCAAAGCAAATCTTGTTTGCTCAGTTCTGACATCCCCCTCTTACTCATATGCCCAAGCCGCATATGCCATAGTCTCGTAGTATCATTAACTGATAAAGAAACCGCTGCAGTACCAGAAACCGTGTTTCCTTATAATATGTAAAGGCCATTCCGCTTTTCTCCCTTTATGATAAGTAATACGCCTTTGGAAACCCGTAGAACTCCATCTCGAGCTCTGTACTCACAACCATTCTTGTCCAGAGTACCCAACGATATAAGATTTTTCTTCAGATCTGGAACATGACGCTCATCTGTTAGGGTCCTTACTATCCCATCATGCATTCTGATACAAACTGAGCCAATTCCTACAACCCTGCAAGAAACATCATTTCCCATAAGCACTTTACCACCATTGTATTTATGGTATGTGGTAAACCAATATTCTCTTGGGCACATGTGGTAGGAACAACCACTGTCCAAAATCCATTCAGAGCTTAGTAAAGTTTTGGCAATGTTGAGAACAAGCCTACCATTAGACTCATCCTCAACAATTCCTGCGACATCATCCCGATTTTGATAAGAAGTTTCACCTGCATCCTTCGCCTTTCCTCATTCCGAACGATTCCATTTCCAATGCCCCTTTCCACCACACCTAAAACACTTGTCACCATTTCTAATCTTGGTTCGGGACTTTGATCGGCCTCTACTCCTTCCCCTTTCTCTCGGTCTCCCTTTAGCCACCAATCCCTCCCCACTTTCACCATCATTGCTGCCCAGGACATGTTTTCTCAACTCGTTGGAATTCAATGAGGCCTTCACATCCTCTATTGAAATCGTATCTCTCCCGTACAACAAAATAGTAACCAACTGCTTAAAAGATTATGGCAGAGAACACAAGAGAATTAAGGCTTGATCCTCATCATCAATTTTGACATCTATATTAGCGACATCCAGAATCACTTTATTGAAAAAATCAATATGTTGAGTGATAGATATACCTTCCTTCATTCTCAATGTATATAATCACTGTTTCAAATATAGTCGATTCGTTAGGGATTTCATCATATATAGACTCTCTAGCTTCTTCCATAAATCTGCTGGCGTACTTTTCGTGGCGACCTCTCTCAGTACGTTATCCGCCAATGATAACACCAGAGTACCGTAAGCTTTCACCATGAACTCATCCTTTTCCTCGTCCTTTAGCGTTTCCGGCAGGGAATCTCTGCCCTTAAACGCTCTCTGTAATCCTTGTTGACACAGGAGGGAGTGAACCTTCATCTTCCACAGCCCAAAGTCGTTCTTCCCATTAAATTTCTCTACCTCGTACTTCATTCCTGACATCTGATCCAACCTGCTCTGATACCAATTTGTTGTAACCCAGAAGGATCTATTGCGGAAACAATGAAATAACTGTAAAGTAATTCGACGTAAAGTGACAACAAGATTTAACGTGATTCGGCGATGTGCCTAATCTACCCAACAAAGAAAATGAATTTTATTGATCTCAAATCAAAGTGCAAGTACAAACTTGAATCCCACAAATCTCACGAAAACACCTAATACTCTTATTCTAAACTCCGTCTTACTCCGTTCTTCTTCTGTTCCTTGTCAAATTTACCTCAAATTTCAAGGCAAAATCAACACATATGAAACTAAAAAGGAAAGGAGAAAAAATTGGAAAATAAACCAAAAAAAGGCCGAAAAATGAACAAGAAAGGCTGGGAAACTACACATAAAATGCTTCTTAAGTGTTAAATTTCTTAATATTAAAATTAAATAAAATAAGAAACACTACAAGAAAAATGGTCTTTAGTGGCACTAAAAAGTGCCACTTAAATAATGTTATAGTGACAATTCTATATTTAATGGCATTTTTTAAAAATGCCATTTATAGAGGTGTAGCTAAAAGTGTAAATGCCACTATTTTAATCATATTGTGGCATTGAAAAAGTATAACAAGAAATACATTTAATGACATTTTAAAATATCACAAAAAGTGAATTGAATGACATCTAAAAATGTCAGATTTTTCTTGTTAAAGTGACATAGTAATATGCCACAAAAGATGGATGTAGTAACATACTAAAATGCCACAAAAAACTTCTTTTGATGACATGCTAAAATGTCATGGAAAATATAATAGATGACATATTAAAATGCCACAAAAAATTCATTAAATGACATAATAACATGCCATAAAAAAAGCAATAAGTGATATGCTAAAATGCCACAAAATATATTTTAAATGATATGTAAACATGCCAATAAATTATATATTAGTGGCATGTTAAAATGCCACAAAAGAAGTATTTAGTGAAAATTTTAAAATGACACAATACTTATAAATTGTCGCATTTAAAAATGCCACCAAAAAACACTTTTTTGACACTTTTACTTGTTGAAATATTTATATTTGGTTACCTTAGTAGTGTCACAAAAGACTTATTTTGTGACATTTCAATCTGCCAAAGAAACCCAATAAATGGACATTTTATGGTGCCACTATAAACCTATAATATTTATTTCAAGCACTAATAAAATCTATGTATTTAATAGCCAAAAATTAAAATTTTTTAATAATAAAATAATATAATGATTTTTATTCTTATAAACGATAATAATTATTTAATTAACCATAAAAAGAAATGGAGCAAATGAGATATTTCAAATTAAATGAAATCATTACATAAATATAAGTTCTTAGAAACATCACTGATCAATAACATATCCAATGATTGTACTTTACTAAATCTAACAAAAATAAATAGCTCTATTAGAAAACTAGAATCCAAATGTACTTCAAATTCATTGAATGTTCAGAGCTCATCAAAATTGACCATAAATGTGAGAATCCAAGACTTGAAATGATATATCTTCGAAAACCATTTGAATCATCCATAAAGGCGAGAATCAACATCCTTTGAAATCTGCACAAGTAGGACAATAATATAAATAAATTATTTTTATTATATAAAAGTTATAATTACATAAAGCAATAAGATTAATATTTTATAAAATTTAAGAGATTGTAATAATATTAATACATACCACGAAAGCTTTTGGCCAAGCAATGTTATCTCCAATAGCTTGTCCGATAGTCTTGCACTGTTCATATAATCTAACTAGTCGTTCATTTGGCTTTACCACAACTTGCACATAGATTTCCCAATAACTAGATCCCAATTCTTGCCCACGTACTTCATTAGTTGCATCTGTACTATACAGCAATCCAATAGCAACTGTTTCACTCGGCTTAATAATACTCTTCAAACAAACTACTTCACCAATCTAGAAACAAAGAAATAAATGCAACGATCATTAATTTAAAACACCATATTAGAGTAACTAATGAATAAGAACAAGCCATCACTCATGTAAAACATATAATATAAATTCTAATTTGAGTGGAATTCTAATTTGTGCCAGTTTAAATATAATTTGAATAAATAGAAATTAAATGAGTGGGCCCTGTGGATCTTCCAAATTATAGGCCGAATATTTTGAACTACTTACATCATGCTCCAGTCCTTGAGAAACAACTACTCATATCTAATAGGCTTCTACTTTGACTATATTCGCTTTATGCAAGATAAATATTAAAAAAAAAAAAAGTAAAAAATCTCTAAGCAAGAATTATATGTGATATGGGGTGGCCCAAAAGGCCCAACGTTTCGGACAATAGCCCAGGGCTCATGATCCACGTCGACCATATTCGACCAGATAGTGGCCCGAAGGGCCCAACGTTCAGACAACGGCCCAGGGCCCATGGGACATGTCGACAATATTCGATCAGCCCCCTCACGCCCAGGCGGGTGCCTCAGAGCCCTCGGACGATATCGACCATATTCGACCCCAGTTAGTCTGGCAGGAGATCGAGCTCTGCACAGCACTCTGCCACCGCATTAAATGAGTGGACTGGCACCACGCCACCGCATTAATGGCGCATGCCATCCCCTCATTGTCTGACACGGCAAGCGCCACCCCGTATACCGTCCTGTCCTGTAGCTGGAAAGGACATCTAGCTGGCAAAATTCAAATGAGGGAATAGACTAATTGCCCCTTGGAGGGGGCTGAAGACCCCAAGGGTAAGCCAAGGGCTTACCAGTCATTTCCTACAAGGGGAAGAATATAAAAACTCCCCTGTCTTGCCTCACAAGGTATGCCAAAAAACACACTGAACCTATCTTACTTCATTGTTAGATACTGGAAATACTGACTTGAGCATCGGAGGGCCAAATCCGAGGGCCACTCGGCTAGCCTAACGTTTGCATTGATTGCAGGATTCTCAAATATCATCAACGGAAGATATCCACCTTTGGGATTATCCCCTATAGAGATCGGAATCGAAGTACTTGTATTACGATTCAGACCCTCATCATTTGGCGCCGTCTGTGGGAAACAGGAATCCTCTATCGAGAATGGTGAACACTAGGCGAGCCCCTTCCGGGAGGGAAGAGAGCAGAAGATCCGCCCCCCCCACTCCGCCAGAATGAAGAAAGGACTGCTCCAGGCCCTAGTATACAGCCTGAGCCCGTAGTCGCCCTCACTATGCCCCAGTTGATGCAGCTCATCAGTGAGCAGATCTCCGCACAGATATCAGCCCAGCTTTCAGCCGCTTTGAACAGACAAGCCGCGCCGCCGGAACCGGCAGCCAGCGCCACCCCCCCTCCAGCGGGGCGTGAGCAAGCACCGCCTGTAGAATACTCACGGCGTCCGGGGTCCCCCGGGCATCCAGCTAAGCGAGAACCAAGCCAGAGTCATTTTCACCTGGAGGCACCCCGCCCCCCGCCGAGGGAAGAGGGAGCGGACTCCGTGGACCATGACGTTCGGCCCCTTTGAGCCCCGCAGCGCGATAGGACTGAACGTTCCAGAGGTAGAAGAAAGCAGGATCAGCAGGAGTGGGAGGAGGTATCCCACCAGGTGCAGCAACTAAATAAACGCCTGGAGGAGCTGTCGAGGGGGAACGTAGACAGGCCCCCTCAGCCGGAGGTGCCCTCGAGGTTTAGAAGGGAACGGGACTCACCCTTTTACGCAAGAAATCATTAATGAACGTATCGCGGTGGATGCCAAGATCCCCACTGGTCTCCCGCGGTACGACGGGTCCACAGACCCGAGTGAACATTTGTTGCAGTTTGAACACATGATGCAGCTGCATGGACACAACGAGTATATTCATGCGAAAATGCTGATAACCACACTTCAGGGTGTGGCCTTGGATTGGTTCGTGAAGTTAGAGTCGGCATCCATCTTTTCGTATGACCAGCTTTGTGACAAATTCCTACACCAGTTTGCCAGCAGAAGGAAGGCGTAGCTGCCACACACCCACTTACATACGGTGAAGCAAGCCGAGGGGGAGTCTTTGAGAGATTTTTTCACCAGATTTAACACAGAAGTGTTGAAAATTGACAGTCCGAGGATTGAGTTCTTGATTGATGTGCTGTTTTGGGGATTGAGGCACAAAGAGTGTGCTAACGCTTTGGTGCGCGCTCAGCCCCGCACGATGGAAGAACTCCTCAACCTCACGGAAAGATACATGACCCAAGAAGAGATGAACAAGATGAAATACGGCAACATCGAAGCTGACAAGAGGAAGGGTAAAGATAAGGACGACAAGCAGAATAGGGAAGGACGTCGGTCCCCGATTAAACGCTTTCACGACTATACACCGCTCTCCATGGCGAGGAAAGAAGTGCTCTTTGCCATTCAACATGACAACCTGCTAAAAAAGCCCCACAAAATTACAGAGACCGAGGCCATGAGGAAGTCAGGGAAATTCTGTCACTTCCACAGACAGAAGGGGTATGACACCGAAGACTGCTTCAACTTGAAGGACGAAATTGAGAGGTTGATCAGGCAGGGGCACCTAAAGAAATTTTTTGAGGATAGAAATCGACGAGAGGAGGGAGCCGTCGACCGGACTCCCCATAGAGAAAGGTCGGCCAGCCCGCGAAGAGATGACAAAGGGAAGAAGCCCACCCGCCCATCAGAAGGGTCATCAACATGATCGCTGGGGGACCCACGGGAGGAGACTCCCGAAACGCAAGGAAGCAAACTCTACGACAGTTTGACTCGACCAAACCATGTAAGGTCAAGACGGTTTTTCAGCTCTCAAATAGCACAGAGCCGATATCCTTTTCAGACGCGGACCTCAGCCTCCTCGAAAACCAAGGAATGGACCGGAAGATCGACTGCCCTCTGGTGGTCGCCCTTGAGATCGCCAACTTCGAAGTTAGAAAGGTCCTAGTCGACAACGGTAGCTCAGCCAATATCATATTCTCGTCGACACTAAAGAGAATGGCCTTGGGCAAGCTTAACTTTGATCCAGTCAGAACGCCCCTAGTTAGATTTGGGGGATCGGAGATAATGCCGTTAGGATCCATCTCCCTCTCCACAACTTTTGGGCAGGGCCATCGCAGCCGAACCTTGATGATTAGCTATTTAGTGGTCGACGCCCCGTTCGCTTACAATGTTATTTTGGGAAGACAGGCCTTAAATGACTTCAGAGCCATCGCATCCACATATCACATGAAGATAAAGTTCCTGACCCCTGGGGGAGTTGGTCAGATTTTGTGCAATATTAAGGATGCTTGGCGCTGTTACACAATCTCCGTGGACTCTGGTGTGCAGAGAAGGAGGCCCCAGTTGAGGCCCTCGGGGGACGCCCCTGTAGCGAAACCCGAGGAGGGAACTTCATCGAAGAAGAGAAAGATTGAAGATACCAGGGTCGAGCCGACGGGAGACTTCAAGACAATTGAGCTGGAGCCCGGGAATCCTGACAAGACAACCAAGATCGGCGCTGATTTGGGAGATCGACTAGAGTGCCTCATGGTCGACTTCCTCCAGAGGAACATTGATGTCTTCGCTTGGAAAGCAGCCGACCTGCAGGGCATCGACCCGGACATCATTGTCCACAGGCTCAATGTGAACCCTACGCATAAGCCAGTTCGCCAGAAGAAGAGAGTTTTTAACGCCGAGCGGACACAGGTTATCCAAGAAGAGGTAAGCAAGCTCCTGGAAGCTGGTTATGTTGTTGAAATTCAGTACCCTTCTTGGCTATGTAATGTTGTCTTAGTCCCCAAGAGTGAGGGAAAATGGAGTATGTGTAATGATTTCACCGACTTGAATAAAGCTTGCCCTAAAGATCCTTACCCCTTGCCTCGCATTGATTTACTTGT
This sequence comes from Jacaranda mimosifolia, assembly GCA_018894105.1. NCBI lineage: Eukaryota > Viridiplantae > Streptophyta > Magnoliopsida > Lamiales > Bignoniaceae > Jacaranda > Jacaranda mimosifolia. The sequence goes on from CM032123.1 coordinate 9,489,485, forward strand.
CGACTCCACAGCTGGATGTGAATTATTTAGCACGATGGATGCGTTTCAAGGATACTATCAAATATTTATGGCACCTGAAGATAGGGAAAAAACCTCATTTGTTGTTCCCAATGGGGTATATTGCTTTTTTGTCATGCCGTTCGGACTTAAAAATACCGGAGCAACCTATCAAAGGCTTGTTAACTTCATGTTTAAAAATGAGATTGGGAACTCAATGGAGGTTTATGTGGACGACATGATTGTAAAAACAGACAGAGCAGAAAATCACTTGGCTGACTTGAATCACACATTCTCTATTCTAAGAGCCTTTGGCATGAAACTAAACCCTGGAAAATGCACGTTTGGAGTGCGGGGTGGTAAATTCCTCGATTTCATGGTCAGCTAAAGGGGTATTGAGGCTAACCCTCAGAAAATTCAAGCAGTTCTCGACATAGCCTCGCCGCGCACGATGCGGGAAGTTCAACGCCTCATTGGCAGAGTAATTGCTTTGGGCAGGTTTGTAGCCAGGCTGGCGGACAAGAGCTTACCTTTCTTCAAAATCTTAAGAAACGCAAAGAAGCTGGGGTTCAGATGGGATGAACAGTGCGATAAAGCCCTCATCGACCTCAAGCAATATCTCTCTTCACCACCTCTGCTTGCCAAACCTGAGCTCGGGGAAGTCTTACAAATATATCTGGCTGTCTCTTCAGCCTCCGTTAGTTCGGTGTTGACTGCAATAAGAGATGGAAACCCTTGCCTCGTTTACTATTGCAGCAAAGCTCTCCAGGGGCCAGAATATAACTATTTGGAGATTGAAAAATTCGCTCTAGCCCTCGTCTCATCAGCAAGGAAGCTGCGACCTTACTTCCAATCACACACAATCTTGGTGTTAACGAATCAGCCGCTGAAACAGGTATTGTCAAAGCCGGACACTTCAGGTCGACTCACTAAATGGGCAATCGAGCTCGGAGAATTCGACATCCAATTTCAACCGCGAGCGGCCATCAAGGCACAGGTCCTCACAGATTTCATCCTCGAAAGGATCGACCTACCGTGTCCGGACATCGACAGCACATACTCGTGGACTCTGCATGTCGATGGGTCTGCGACGTCATCGGGGGGAGGGATAGGAATTTCTCTTCGATCCACGTTAGCAGAGGGTTATGACTTCGCGGTGAAGCTCGATTTCCCGGTTACGAACAACGAAGCTGAGTACGAAGCCCTCATTGCAGGAATGCGCATGGCTGCCGATCGGGGGGTCGGTAGGCTAGCAGCTTTCACGGACTCTCAGCTCGTGGCGGAGCAATTCGAAGGGAACTTCGAAGCAAAAGAGCACAAGATGGCGCAGTACTTGGCCAAGGTACAATACTTGAAACAGATGTTCAGCCACTTCTCACTAAGCCAGATCCCCCGGTCAGAGAACGAGCGAGCAGACGCACTCTCTAAGCTAGCTAGTTCGGCGAAAGGCACGCGAGAAAGAACTATAACATTTCTTGTGGCCAATAAACCCTGCGTACAGTCTCCCGACCGGATCCAGGTCAGATGCCTCGACGAGTCAACCCCATCCTGGCAGCATCCAATCAAACTCTATCTAAGTAGAGGCTCCTTACCAGATAACATTAAGCAGGCTCGAAAGTTGAAAGGCTTGGCGCCTAAATATGCATTAGACGAGCATGGGCAGCTGTACAGGAGGTCGATCGCCGGCCCGCCACTCAGGTGCTTAGATCCCGGCCAGGTGAACGAAGTATTGCAGGAGGTACATGTAGGTATCTGTGGCAACCACTCGGGTGGAAGGTCTCTGGCTCACAAGATTACCCGCTACGGATATTTCTGGCCCACTCTGCTCAACGATTCGGTGGATTTCGCTAAGAAATGCCCATCCTGTCAGGTACATGCGAACATTCAACATCAACAAGCCGCACCAATGACCAATGTTAGTATCACATGGCCGTTCGACCAATGGGGCATCGATATATTAGGGTCGCTCCCCAAAACCTCTGGCCAGCGGAAGTTTATCATAGTGGCTGTCGAATATTTTACAAAATGGATGGAAGCAGAAGCAGTCCCTAAGATCACCGACGCGGCTATCAAGAGTTTTCTATGGAAGAACATCGTGTGTCGGTTCGGGCTACCTAAGATCCTTATTTCCGATAACGACACTCAATTCCAGAGCAAAAACACCAGAAGATGGTGCGAAACTTTAGGCATCACGCAGCACTTCACTTCAGTAGGCAATCCACAAGCCAATAGCCAGACCGAGGTTACTAACAGAACAGTCCTAGACCACATTAAGAGCCGGATAGCAGGGACAGGAGCCAGTTGGGCAGACGATCTCCCAGGCGTTCTCTGGGCCTATCGAACGACCCCTCGAACGGCCACAGGCCACAACCCCTACAGTCTAGTTTATGGCTCTGAGGCAGTGATACCATCTGAAGTGATTCAGCACACAGCTAGAGTAATTCATTACAATCTAATAGCGAATACATCGGAGAGGACACTCAATTTAATTACCGTAGACGAAAAATGCCAAATAGCCTACAACAAGATGCAGAGGTACCGCTCAAAAATGGCGGACCGCTACAATAAAACAGTCCGTTCGAGAAATTTTAAAGTAGGCGATCTAGTCCTGAAGAAAGTGGAGGTTTCAAAACCAGTCGGGAAGCTGGACCCCAAGTGGGAGGGACCTTATGCAATCACCAAAGTATGCAAGAACAACGCATACCGATTAGCGGACAATACAGGTCGTGACCTTTCTTGACCATGGAATGCGGTAAACTTGAAAAAATTCTTTGTGTAAACTGTTTAATTGACATCTATTGAACCAGTTATAAGAAGCAGGGCACATCGCGATTGAAAACTTGAAAGGATCTGGCAACCAAGTCGAGGCCACCGGCCGAGACCACCTTAAGCGACCCCGCAGTCGCCGAAAAATTTAACATCTAAGTCGAGGCCACCGGCCGAGACCACCTTAGTCGACCTCGAAGTTGACGAAAGGATTTAACATCTAAGTCGAGGCCACCGGCCGAGACCACCTTAGTCGACCCCGAAGTCGACGAAATGATTTAACATCTAAGTCGAAGCCACCGGCCAAGACCACCTTAAGCGACCCCGCAGTCGCCAAAAGTTTTCAAAACAACAGAGTCGACACCTTCGAGGCATATTTATGGGCTCGGCCATGCCGCCAAATTTAAGAGACCAATGCTTCGCATGGTGAAAACACCCTTAAAGTTGGAAGTCGAGCCCCGCTCGCAAACGCACGTTAGCTACAAAAAGTTAGCGAAACCATTTTATATTACAAGTGTAAGAAGTGTTCTACAGCAAGCACTATTTACATCCTATCGACTTACACTACAAAACTTTAAAACAACGAAGATAAAGCAGTAGACAAACGACAATATAGAGCAAACCACCAGCAGAGAATGGGCAAAGAAATATCATTTCATAAAGCCTCAGTAAGACATATATACAGAATGAAAAGTAAAAAATACAAGGGAAAGACCTAGCTAGAATTACCAGACCCTTCAGCAGCAAGCATTGGAGCCAAAACAGACGGAGGTTCAGGTGGTGCCTCTGCAACGGGAACGGCCGCGGTAATCGCGTAGGAGGGACTGGCAGCAGAGGGCATAAACAGCCGTGGAGCAGGGGGGAAGAATGCTGCGGCATCCGCCCTGTTCTCAGAAATTTCATAGGCAAGGTCGCCAGCAAACTCGAACTCTCGGCCCACAGCATTCAGCCTCTTCTCGAGTTCTGCCTTCTACCGCTCTTCGGGGCTCATATCGACAACGTTGGCAGATTCGACCTCAGCAGTATCTGCCTCATTGACATCTTCCTCGACCAGCGGGCGCAGTTACTCATCGAAGCCAAGGCCCATCTTCGAGCGATCCTCATCGCTGATGCCGTAACCCAGATGTTGTAATTGGGCGATGGCCCTCTTAAACGCACCCCGTGCGTCATCCAAAGCAAGCACAACGCTTGCGTCTTGGAAGGCCGGGCTCACCATAAATTATTGGACGGCCTCCTTTCGCACCTCGGGCACCACCCGAGCAAACTCATCCCTGGCTTCGGCCTAAGCGCTCACTTCGGCCGGCCGCACGACCAGACTCGTAGGTGACTTGAATATCCAGCTCCAGTTTTTTCAACTTCACCTCCATTAGAGTCTGCTCCGTTACCGCCAGCATCACCTGACGGTCTTTCGCCTCCATATCTTTGGCATACTGGGCGTTTGCTCTCTCAAGCTCCTCGACCAGCATCTGGGAGGACTCAAGCTGAACCTTCAAGGTCTCAGCGTCCTCACCCCCCTCCAATCGCTCCCGATCCGCCAGCGCCACTTCGGAACGGTGAAACATGTGATAGCCTAGCTGCTCGACCTGAAACACGAGACTATGTCAGAAGGCAGCTAAACGAAGGAAAAGAAGAGTTAAACAAGTAGACACCCAGGTTCCCAGATCTTACCATGTTTGCATGATAGGCGAACTTACACAGCAACCTAGGCTGGGTTAAACCCAGGAATTTGTTCTGGTCAGCCATGAACTGCGCAGCCATCAGCACTTTTAAGGGATCCAACCCAGCCGGCCCTGAGGATACCATGCTAGACGAGTCGCCCACAGCTACACCTGGATCCGACCCAAAACGAGGAGATGGGAATTTGCGCAAATTAAAGAGTGCCTCGGGGCTTCGGTCCATGAAGAGCTCTTTTCCCGTTGGCATGTTCGGCCCCATGCCCTTCGACTTCTCTTTCCCCGCAGCTTCCTTCTTCGGGGGGGGGGGGGGAGCAGCCGGCTCGCCCATGGGTCTCTTTCCTCGACCCGCGGTTCTTTCGACATCTTCTTGGCGAACAGGCGAAGGTGTTCTGAAGGGCGCGGGGGCAGCAATTAATCGGCGTGGCTCGTCGGCCCCTGATGACTCTTCCCGAATCGCGCCGCCTTGTCGGCGCTGCTTATTCTTTTCAACTCGAGCCATCGTGCTAGCCCTGGACCTGTTCATGATTTCGCCGCGGTCTGCACAGGATAAGCAACAGAAAATGTCAAATGCAGGAATGTTCATAAGCAAACAACAGGGTACGGCGCATGCAGTTAGTCTATCTATCTCATAATCAGCGAAAAAATTTAATGGGGTTGGCGACAACCCAGCCAACACTAATTGCCTCTCCTCGAGGAATACAGTGGCTTTGATGGGACCAAACTCGACCAGGTCCCTCACGAATGTGCTCGACCAGGTTGGAGCGTGATTCCCTGGTACCTCGACCAGACCCTCGCCCACTCTCGGGGAATATTGAACCCGCCCTATACCCGCACAAAAAAGTAGCATTTCTTCCACGCCTGACCATAGGACGAGGAAGGCGCCACGAGAAACCTCCGACGAGGCCGAGCGCTCAGATAATAAAAGCCCGTTTCCTCAGTGCTGCCAGATTTACGCGACACGCAAAGATAAAGCAGGTTTGAAAAATTTTCAAAGGTTGGGGGTTGGTTGTACAGGAACATTAGAACTATAAAGCTACACAACATCGAGAAACAGTTGGGCAGCAGTTGCGTAATGCACACTCCAAGACCCTTAAGCAGACCTATCATACCCTCGCTCAAGGGAAACCTAAGACCACACCTAAGTGTATCCTCGAAAACAGTTATGCAACCGGCAGGGGCACGGTGCATTCGACCAGCAGGCCCAGGGGTTAACAGCTGGAATTCGAGAGGAATGTGGTAAACCTCTTGAACGCGGGCCAGTTCTAAGGGGGTGACAGTAGAGATTATCTCGCTATAGTGGTTTGGGGTAAATAATCGCCCGCGAGAAGAAGGTACCCGGCTGGGCCCAACTTTCCCCCCCGCGCGCCGCTCGAGCCGCCGGAGCTGGAACGGCTTGAGTCAGAAAACTCCCTGCGGCCCTCAGACACAGTCACCTCACTATCCCCACTAGAAGTACTACCAGAACTGAATAGCCCAAGCATTTTCTTCTAAGAAAGGTGGAAAGAAATAGAGGGGGAAGAGTACTTACTAGATTTGGAAAGCTAAAACCCAGAAAATTTTTGAAGAAAGCGCAAAGGTTAGTGATTCTTCCAGCAAGGAATATCTGAAGCGATAAAGGCGAAAGCAGCCTGAATGCCAGTTAGTATTTATAAAGGAAAAGGCGCGGTTATCCAAGCGTCCGCATTAATGGGGGAAACTATAACGCCGCCTCACGCGCGCCACGATGTAACCGCTCAGTAGACGCTCAAAACCCTGGTCGATTTCTAAAAAACCCCAATCGAGACATGTCAATATTTGCTACTTCCCAATGCCGCTCTTCGATTCCCTCGATCTGCGTTGCGAAGTGGGGGGACTCATGATATGGGGTGGCCCAAAAGGCCCAACGTTTCGGATAATGGCCCAGGGCCCATGATCCACGTCGACCATATTCGACCAGATAGTGGCCCGAAGGGCCCAACGTTCAGACAACGGCCCAGGGTCCATGGGACATGTCGACAATATTCGACCAGCCCCCTTACGCCCAGGCGGGCGCCTCAGAGCCCTCGGACGATATCGACCATATTCGACCCCAGTTAGTCTGGCAGGAGGTCGAGCTCTGCACAACACTCTGCCACTGCATTAAATGCGTGGACTGGCACCACGCCACCGCATTAATGGCGCATGCCATCCCCTCACTGTCTGACACGGCAGGCGCCACCCCGTATACCGTCCCGTCTTGTAGCTGGAAAGGACATCTAGCTGGCAAAATTCAAATGAGGGAATAGACTAATTGCCCCTTGGAGGGGGCTGAAGACCCCAAGGGTAAGCCAAGGGCTTACTAGTCATTTCCTACAAGGGGAAGAATATAAAAACTCCCCTGTCTTGCCTCACAAGGTATGCCAAAAAACACACTGAACCTATCTTACTTCATTGTTAGATACCGAAAATACTGACTTGAGCGTCGAAGGGCCAAAGCCGAGGGCCACTCGGCTAGCCTAACGTTTGCCTTGATTGCAGGATTCTCAAATATCATCAATGGAAGATATCCACCTTTGGGATTATCCCCTATAGAGATCGGAATCGAAGTACTTGTATTACGATTCGGACCCTTATCAATATGTATTTATAGTAGTTGTCGTGGCATGTCATTTTTATGTATATAAAATAATCGTCATATATTATATAAAATCATAAGAATAAATGCAAATATTTTTTGGTCTATGACAAGGAAAAAAAAATAGCATTTATAACTAAAAAACATTAATTTATTTCCAAAATACATGATAAATAAATGAATTAATATTTAAAGATATAAAAAAATAATAAAGTGTATCACTTGTAGGATTTTCCACATTTTATCTTTATAATCTTGAGGAACTTTGTGCCAGTTTAAATATATAAGTGGTGCATTTTTTCCATCTCTTATCAAAGTTCCAATAAAATTGGACAACTTTGTTGCATTTTCATCATTCGGTTGCCCAAATTCATTGGAACTAACTTTTAAAGGTTCTTCACCTTCACGCCTACCCCAAATACCACGTAATTGAGTAAAGCCTCTAGACTTGTTTCTAACAACTCTTGCGTCTGATAAACATCATGGTATTATTAAAAAAAGATATCATCAAAAAAGTATTAAACAGTACAATATTTCATTGAAGACAACAAGAATTTGTCAAATCTTTTGAACAAAAATCTAATGAAAATTTTCCAAAAAATAAAAAAACTACTATTTGAAAAATAAAATACCTACACCCGTGTTCATAACATGTTGCTCAACATCCATGTTTGTTTCCGATTCAACCGGTGTAGTCTCATTTAGATGAAATTGCATGTAATGATCCATTTAAATCTATATAAAATAAAATAAAAATGATTTCAAATTATCATCAAATTACTTAAACAAATTAGTGATTAGTTATCAAAATCTATATCAAAATAAAAAAAGAAAAAAAAAAGAAATGAAATTAAAGGAGCATGTGATACTCGTTAATGAACGGAGGTGAAAGAAGTGTAACAAGCTAGTTGATAATTCTGTAGCTTTTCTCTCGAATCCCTCCACATGTATCGTGTAAATATAAACTCAATCATGGCTTTTTAGAGGCACCCAAGATTAGGATAAAATAAATAAATAAGAACAAAGAAATTGAAATACAATAACAAGTTGATTTTCATCATAACTGTATATTCGGAATAACAATTATGTGCTACATATTCCTATCATTATATATAACATATTTACAAATATTGCAATTGTATATATATAAATATAAATATATATTATACTAGTTCTTCCACATTAACATCAAATCCTAAGGCACATAATATTAAAAAAAGAAAAAGGAAAATAACTATCAAATGAGAAGACCCAAACCTTCAAGAAACAATTGAGATCTTCAACCTTGAATATGATGAAAATTTGCAGAAATTCTAGATAAAAAAGTATGTTTTCCCTCTAACTTTATTTTAGTCATCCCTCCAATAATTTGAATAATCTCTTTTCAATATATACATATTTTTAATTTTGAGAGAATTTATCTCATTACCATAATTGATGATTGAGGTTAGGGAAAGATAAACACTTACACATTAGAAAAGGAATAAAATGGTATGTTACCAATGATAATTTCATTATCTTAATGATTAAATTGTTAAATATGGAAAAATACTTAATAAATTATTAATTAAAAATATGAAATTTAAAGGAATATACCTACAACTTCCCATGTGAACAATAAAATACTAGCAATATTAATTAGCATATTCCCAAAAAGTAACCGAAAAAGGCAGCAGAGTGGGCACCAATTTTTTTTGCCTTGTGAATTGGAGTAAATATCTAAAAATCTAGCATGTGATGAAAATCCATAGTAGCCAATTATGCATATATTTAAAGCCAAAGTGACAACAGTCCCTGGAACTGTTAAATTCCCACAATTTCATAAAATATATAAATTAAAAAAAAAAAAACTCTCCTGTAGCAATCTCAACAAAATTAAAACCAAATTCTTCAATAGACAAAATCCCAAGCTGATCACAATTGCTTGCAAGGTTGCTGACAATGCTAAGGGATCAAACACCAAAAGCACTGATGTCCGATATGTTCCGCCTCCTATAAAGAAAGACTGCAGGCCAACAACAGAAACTTTATCCTGATTCCACTAAGTACACGAATAATTAGTTTCTAAGACTACATATGATGATGAGTTACTCATGTTCACCTAGAATGCATGCCTTTAAAACCCATTTATGGTGGTATGTTCAATCAAATGCCACTATTTTATTTGACATTTATTAGTTAAACGCCACAAAATATTACCTTTAGTGTCATTTTTTAACAAATATCACTATAATAATATTAGGTGTCATTGTGTTGTAAAATGCCACAAAGGGAATGCCACTAGATATACATTTTTTTCAAATGACATTATAACTAACTATGAGTGACATTTTAAGAAAAATAATTAGTGACACTATTTAAGTGCCTTTAAAATACATTTATGGTGGCATTTTCAGTCAAATGTCACCATTTTATTTGTCATTCAATTATCAAATGTCACTGCATTTTATTTTATAGTGACATTTTTTGTAATTGTCACTATATTATTTTTATGTGGCATTATTTAATAAAGTGTCATTAAGTTAGTGCCACTAAAGGCCATTTTTCTTGTAGTGAAAATTTTGTAAAAGAAAAGTCAATGAGCATATTAAGAATTAACTGTTACATTAAATTTAGACGGTATGTACAATTAAAATCTAACTATTAAATAATTAAAAAAAAAACTAACTATTAAAACTTGATCTAGGATCATAACAATGACACCAAAAAATCAATTTATTTATAAAATTCAATACATAAACAATAGGAATCTAAGTTCAGGAAGAAATTGTTATGGAAACCCTTTTCTAGGTTGCACATCAGGTCACACTGTTCATAGGCTAAGCTATTGCAGCTGAGGTCGACACAAATGTGGTCATGCTTAATTTTTTCCCCTTAAAAATCCCGTCTGAATGTAGTGTTGCCACTGTTTGTATGCGGTGATATTGGCCAATCTTGCTACATATTGTTCTTTACTTGGGGGAGATGATGCCACACGTCCGTCATCTACGACAACACAATGAATCATACTATTGAGTCGAGACCAGAGAGAAGCATTGGTCTTTTATCCATTTTGCCTCAACTTAAATTCTAGGAGGGGAAATAATAAGTCAATTAATAGACCTATTCCCACATCAAAATTAAATTTGAAATTATATATTAATAAATTTAAATAGGCATAGGTAGTAGCTTGATTTGAATTGTTCAAACTCCAAATCGCCACATAAGATATAGTGTGATTTTGATGAACTTCTAAGCATGGACTTATCTAACAAGTTAGCAAAATTTGCGCGGGTGCGATTTGATGCAATTTTCAGAAGTTCATGAGCAGTCCTAGCTATAAATTTCCTAATGCTTTTATCTACTCATAGCATTAATTGATTTTATAAATAGAACTTAATGTGTATATATCTAGATTTCAATGTCTTCGGTTTTAATCAGGATTCTTGAAATGACATCAAATTTATGTTTGCACTAGTGTTTTGACTCTGATTTGACCACATAAAAAATGTTCGGCCAGTTGATATTGTTCTCAACTGAAACTTTCCGATACCTAAATTAGATTATGGTTGAGATAGGAAAGTTGAATTAAAAAATTCAAGTAAGATGTAAATGTAAAAAGCATGAAATGTTACTGTGTTGATTTTTTCTTTATATAAGTATAGAATTATCCTTTTTCATACAGTTTAATATAGCAACTCCATGATCATTGAATTTCCTTGAATTCAATGGGCTATAATTAGGTTTTGATCTAGGTTAGGCCGAATCCAAACCCTGCAGATAAGACAAATATTCTTATTTTGATAGAATATTTTAAAAGTTATAAGGGTAAAATAGTCTTTCAAACGAGTCCTGTCAGCTACACTAATCACTCCTAATTTACTACTTCAATAGGACAAAAGAAGAACAAAAACTCAGAAGAAGAAAATATTAACGTTGACGCACATGGTAAAACTGATTTTCTCCATTTTCAGGCGTCTTTTGACTATTTTCCCAAAGAAAACGAACAAACGAGCTTATGTGACTCTTCAACTATCATGTGAAAGCGTGTTTTTGACTTGACGCACAACTATTTTATTTTCATCAAAGATTTTTCTTTTTTCAAGTTTATAAACTTTATTTATGAAGAAATAGTTAATAGATTGGTGAGCATTAAATGCGGTACTTAAAGTTTTGAAAAACTTTGTAACCTTCTTAAATTACGTCCGCATGGCACATATTATGATTTTAAAATTTGTATATTGATATTTACTGATTCTCACATATTATATTTTGATATATATTTTCGAAACAAAAATCTATTAATTTTTTATAACTAGGCAAAGACTATATATATATATATGCATATGTTGTATAATAGTAGACTTCTTATGTAAATGTACAAGTGATGCACGAATTATTTTCATTTAACATTTGTTTAAAAATCATTACGCACTTTTAATTTTCTGATTAACAAGAATAAAACTAAATGATTTCATATGTTTGTACTCATATTCTTTACAAAAATCAATCTCGTATAATTAGCCATCTAATCTTGATTTAACCATTTTATCATGTAATATTAAGTTGGTATCTATTGGCATATTATTTTGGCTTATATAATCAAGCTTTAGTCTTTTCCATCATTCCTTTTTTTTTTCCCCTCTTAACAAATTAGGCAACTTAATATAATTCACATTATTGTTTTTATCATTTGTCTTAGATATCTGAATCTCACAGGTTTTCACTTATAATTTAATTAATTTATGTGTCAAGTAAAAATCCTATATGGAGTTGTCGAAATTTTTACTTGTTCACATTTCAATTCATTTATAAAAAGTCCTTGAAAGACGTTCATATTTTTTTATCTTATATTTGGCATCAATATATATGTTTATGTAATTTAGTTTTTCATAAATCTGTTCTCAACTTCATTACTGAATACACTAACACTACATTTGGTATACAAAATTTGGTGAGGAATAATATAGAGCTAAAGAAAATTCGATTTCTTCCCAAAATAGTAAGGAAAATGATAGAAAAGCTTATATAACTGTATCTCATTCTTCAATATTTTCATCACCATTGAGATAGTGGAAGTATATAGTAAACTACATTCTGTCCACATTCAAATTTTAAATCTTTCTTAAATTGTAGTCAATTTGGTGACATTTTTTAATATCTTAATCAAGATTCTCTCCAACTTTATCAATTTTGTTTGAAAATTTATATATACTATAAAATATCAAAAGCCAAAATATAATTCTATTTATGCCTATAAATAAATAAATACCTTAACTATAGAAACTCAATGATTTTCAAATATCATGAATAAAAGAGAGAGAAAATAGAGAGAAATTAATTATGCTGGACAAACTATTATAATAACTAAAAAGAGAACTAAAGATTTGTATAAATAAAAAGAAAACTCAACCAATTTATATAAATTTCGAGACAATCAAATAACATATGTAAGAATGGAAAAAATTTATGAATCCCTTGTCCCTAGCCACTAGCATCATATAATCAAAAATCAAAAAACCAAAAAAGAAAATAAAATGATAAATCTAATAAGACAGAAAGTGAATAGCAGCTAGAAACTAATTAAAGAGGAGGAAAAATCAAACAAAGCCAATTAAACATAACTTAAGAAACACAAATCTTTCAAAAATGTATTGACATATAATAGAACTATGGCAGCACATAAAGATAAGAGAGGTGGAAATTAAAGATACATGTAGAAGGGAGTATAATCATGGAGCTTTTAAAAAATTAAAATTATGAGAAGAAATAATAAGAGAGAAAATGTGGATAACCGTTTATTCTAGACGTTGTTAATTAAGCCTACATTCAAGTTTTTAATCTTTATTAAATTATTATTATTAGGTTATGATTTTGATGAATGACAATGAAATATTTGTCGCTTTAATTCAAGCAATTCATGATTTGTTACTCTTTTTTGGTCATTGTATTATAAAATATTGTTGATTTCTCTTATATGAAAAGAGTAACTTGGAGATACTAATGAAGGTTGAAAAATCTCCTTTGATTGACAAATGACATTCAAACTTGGTAAGTAATCGTAGTAGCCCATATATGAAAAGTCACCGTTGGAACATCTTGCAAGAGTGAAGACTAATCATTTAATCCAAAAGAGCTACATTCAGAATTATAAGCCTTTGCCTATGAAAATATTTAGCTTTTGCTCTTAGCTTTCTTGAGGTACCATTGTTGGAGAAAAAAAAGTGGCGTGTTGTTTTCTTTCAGTTGGAACTTTCATCAGCCGTGCAGTCCTATGTGTTAGGGATTCTGTAATATTCTTCCCCCTCTACTATATCAATTTGTTTAATGTAGTAGCAGTTTGTTTAGCTTGTTTGTTCATTTTATTGAATTTCTTTGTACTAATTCTCTTTGGAATTATTAGTGAAATTTGTAGATTAAAATTCTATGTGAAAAAATTAAATAGTGGATATAGGCTTATTGAACAACTATAAATCCGCAATGTCATTTACTCTATTACTTATTGCTTTTTGTTATTTATGGAACTTCAGTTATACTTGGAAGTTTCGATTTGCAGTTTTACTGAATTATCTTTTATATATCAAAAGACTCCTTTGAGTCAATTTTGCCTTTGAAACCTTGAAAACTTTCAATAACTAATTTGATGACATCGTGTTTAGGAAGTTAAATGAAATACCTCTAAATTTATCATTTATGTAAGACGTTTTTTTTGTTTTTTCATATGCTAAAAGGAAAATTTATTTCATATCAGTCACGATAACATTCAAAAGGAATGTGGGAGCATGATCTTCCCACATACCAAGATCAAACATAGAATTTGCGACCCTAGCAATACTGTGAGCTGCTTGATTCGCTAATCTTCTAACAAAACAAACATTACAGTTTCCAATATCATGCAATAGAACTTTTCAATCAGAAATCACTAATCCAAAATAGGAATTATCTTCTATCTCATTGAAAACCGCATTCACTACCTCATGGGCATCCAACTCGAAACAAATCTTTGTCTACTTTTTGATATCATTTATGTAAGTTAATCAGTTTTATTTGAAAAAAAAAAAAAGGAATTTCTAATTTGTGTGAACAGTCGGTTTTGAAAAAGTTGTTAGACATCGTCATTAAACTTGAAATGAAGTAGTTGATAATATTGAATGATCTGACTTAAAAAATAAAGATAATGATTTAATTCAAAATACTCAATGACTTCAAAACCAAAATATTAATTAAATTAAGTCCTAAACAGCAAGTGAAAGAATTAAAAATTAATTAGACGATTCATATATAATTACTAAAGATAACTAATTAGCCAAAATTAAATAATTATGTCAATAAACACCCTTCCTATACTACACCGCATACGTAGAGTGGTACCAAAGAGTCTTTAACTCAATCAGATTCACTTGACTGAGTCCTTGTCGCAATTTTGAACTATTTAATTATATTAAAAACTTTCTTTCCTCCAAGCATAATATTAGACATTTGATTTTAATTTTTTTTTCTAATTATGGAAAAAAATACTAATTATTAGAGTTAATATAATAAAAAAAATAAAAAATTTCATCATCAATTATCAAGTCCTGGGCCTATGCTAGCTATTGGAAGATAATTTCTCGAAATTTAACCGTTGTGGTATCTTTTACTTTTTTCTAATTTTAGTCTTGGTTAAATATATGTATAAATAATGAATTTCAGGAGAGTTACAAGCTTTAAAAATCAAAATTTTATGAAGTTACAGAAATCAACTAAAGCAGAACCAGTTTGGAAAGCTAGAATAATTGAAGGACTTCTCCATTTAAGAGCTTAGTTTTAGGTCTTTTCTAATCTTGTGCTAAATTGCCATATATAATCATGTTAGCTGGGCATTAATTTTTGTTAATCTTTGGGCAACATTTAAATTTACGAAATTGATATTCGTGCTAAAATAACTACTGAAAATATTTTATTATTTTCTCAAACGTGGAACAATATTTTTTAAAGACAATATAACTTATTTGGAGCGTCAATGCATACTCTCTTAATTGTGTGTACGTCCGTCCTTATGCAGTGTAAGTGATTTCCCAGCACATGGAGCATTTACTAGCATAGCATATATAACAAACTACCATAAAATTAATTAGAAAGAATATTTAAAAAACTAATGGATAGGTGGATGACGTAAGGGTAATTGTGAAGAGGATAATTAATACTAGTACTATCGTCTTAAATTTTAATAAATGCTGATAAGGCGAGCCATAAGTAGACTAGCCAAAGGCGATTCCCTGTTTCAATTTGTTCTTCAAAGACAAAGCCCCCATTTTCACTTTTTTTAGTAGCAACTGCTTGAATTAAATTCCATTAATTCGAGAAATTTCATACTACCTATTAATTAGTATAATATTAGAACAAATTAAATATATAAATACAAATCTGTAAATAAAATAATGATTTCACTTGATATGTGTGTAATTGTTCATATGGAATTGAATAGTACTAATAGGTGATATATCAAATAGTCTTACGCATAATAGGCAAAATTTCTTTTTTAGTCCCACAAAGTAGGGCGGGGGGGTCTGCAATAATAGTCCTTTGCTTTACAAGAATTTCAAAAACATCCCAAAATTTAAAAAATAATAGCGAAATTAGTTCCAAAATTCTATTTCTATTAAAAATTTAACAAGGTTGGTCACATATCCCACACATGACTGTTAGTCAGCTTTTTGAAGTTCACATGCAAAGTTGCTTTTTCAGTCCCACAAGATAGGAAGGTCTATAGAAATTATCCTTACTTTACAAAAAATTAAAAACCATATGAATATTTAAAAATAAGAAATTACAATTGCTCTTAGACATCTATTTATATTATAAATCTTCGTTAAGAGAGAAGAAACATAGAGCACAGATAGGGTAACAACTTCTGTTTGCAATTTCCAAATGCAAATGATATATTTTCTGTCATAAATCCTAAATTCCATTTTAGAAAAAACTCTCTTTAATTTATATGTTTACTTTTCTCTTATTATTTCCTCAACGAAAGGTGCTGAACATTTAAACAAAATAAAACAATTAAAATAGCATCCTATTCATATAAAAAGAATAGTTCAATTCTTTTACCATAAAAAGCTCTCAATAATTAATTTAAATAATTATCATTCCAAGTTCATATGTCAATAAACAAACCAATTCTCAACAAAAAGAAAAAGATTATATTGTTTTTCTTCATATATATTCATTCGAAACTTTAAATTATTGTATACGAACCATGACAACAAAAAATCCTCAAGAAAATACTTATAACCAATTCATAAATAGATGATTCCTACCTTAGTCATGGTTTGAACAATTGAATGGATGCGCTAGCTAGTCCTAGAAATGTTGTCAATGTAACTCAAATTGTTTGTTATGCAAGAAATATTATGTGACACCCCACTCGGGATATAGCCCAAAAGTCGGAATGCCACTCAATTCAATCCTATAGCATGCAATATTATATCCGATAGGCTTATAAATTTTTTTCCCACAATTCTCCAATAAACCACAACGATTACAACTCACAACATGCTTTAAACCTAATACCATAATATCAGAGCGCTTAATTCATGCATAATAGCCCATCAATAATCAGAACCAAGATATCAACATAAGCAACATAATTCATACATACTAAAAGTCTTACATTCGTCCCAACATATTACACATTTCTAATACCAAAATATAATCAATGGTGAATTCATATATAAACATACATTCACCAAGCACTAATACAAAACATCACGTCAAAACCCTCAGTCCAAGCCTCATGTCTCATACCTATTTGAAAGGAAATAAACGATATGAGGGTGAGTCATAAGGACTCAGTTAGGAATAAGGCAAAACAGTAGACGATTATCGAGCGTCAACATTAATAGTGAGGTTCAACAATTTGGAACTGTGGAAGCATAATCATATGTCAAAATGAAGAAAAAGGACAGTTTTCTAACAATTAACAAATGCTAGGTTGAAATGCTATAACCGTCAGCTCAAAAGGCCAGAGGTCATCTTGACCGATGTTGTTCGGGAGGTACAAAACGTCTCAATGGATCACAATTCGGGAGGGAATACAGACGGCTCAGTTGGCCTGGGATATCAGCCCGATCCAGACTGAGAACTCACTCCAGCTTTTGTTCCACGAGAAAAGTACAAATAAGAGTACACACCCAACAGAATATGCATTTCAAGAAAAGAGCAAAATATGCATATCAGAATACCCTTATGCCTCCATGATAGTACAATTGATCAACAATAACAATTTTGTAGCACGAGCATGACAGCTCAGCAATAACATTGGCACAAGCATGACAGCTTGGCAAGGCTCTCGGCCCAACCATTATCCTGTATCATTTTCAATCAAGATTTTGAACGACAATTGCCAATAGGGCAGAACAACTGAACAAATATGTCAACAAGGCGATCTATGATACACTGATCAATCAAGAAAAACCAATACAATATTTGACAAAAATAATACCAATTAAACAGGAACGATACAATGAAACTGTGAAAGTTCATGGTTCCAGAACGGTAAATTAGTTTATGATCAGAATAATTTTAAAACCACAACCTACTTGGGCGTACAATTCAGTTTTAGATAGAATTTACAAATTTAGATAACTTCATAGAGTTCAATTGAAAACAGTCATTTTCAAGAAAAACAGATAAAATACCAATCAGTTTCAAATCAAGAGAACCTCATAGGGTTCGATAATCAACAATGGTAATTAAGACAGATGTCAAATCAGCAAAACATAATGGGTTCAATGATAGATATGGAATAAGCTCATACAAAGCAAGAACCAATTGGTAGATCCCTCACAGGAGTAACAATAATTAACAGAGTATGGTAATCAAGTCAATACTGACCCTCACAGGGGTTTATCAAGAAAATCGATATGTACAAGAGGTGCTGGATTAGTAGACCTTCACAGGGATAACAATAGTTAACAGAGTACGATAATTAAGTTAATACCAACCCCTCACAGGGGTTTATCAAGATAATTGATAGGTACAAGAGGTGTCAGATTGGTGGATCCTTACTTATCAACCTTGGCAATGAAGTCAATATCTACTAATCCTCAACGCAAACTCCTCCGTCAACTATTCAAAAGAGTAATTTTCTATCAAAACCCTTGTTCAACCCTAATGATGTCCAACATTTATAATCATTCTAATAACAATCCCATTTTCGGTAGTTATCCACCTAATATTGTGGTTAGAGTTTATGCTTTGGTACTTTCACCATAAACATGCTATTCGAACCGAATATATAAAATATTTACGGAGTTCATCCTATACTGGTAAAATAATACAATTGAATCCCTAATTTACATATTTAACCTTATAACATTACACGATGTCAATTGTAGCAACCCAATTATCAATAAAAATCTAAATTTTGTCACTTAAGTCATGGTTAGATAAAATTAGGATTTTCTACACTTAATATGCTTATCTAACCATGGATCACATGAAATAATACAATATCGGGTTTTTTCGAGCTCAAGTATGTGCATGCATGTTTGATTTCCCATGCATGGCTATATTTTTCAGTCGATCTGTTTATTCTTTCCGATTATACAAGGTTAGATATGATTTGAACGTGTATATATATACATGCAATACAAAATTGTTTTCTTTTGGCTAATTACCAAATATCTTACTATCGAAGCAGAATTTCAACGATAAAACTTTGTGCATGCGCTCATTGCAATGAGGCGAAAAAATTGCTTTTGTGTCGCTGTCATCGGCTGCTGTCTTCCACCGCCAGAAAACTCCACCACCACTATTAGGAGCTACGTCTTGGTGAGTTGAAGTAAACCGCCCAAACAATTTCTTCAAATGCCTTCGAACCAAGGTTCAATTGTAGCCTGAAAGCCTCAGCGCCACCAAGCTCCGCTGTGTTGGTCTTTGCTTAATTTCGTCACTGTCCATCGCTCAAACTCGAAACCAAAAACACCTCATTACTTCCCAAGCTGTGCTCTACTGACCTCATACCCCATAACCTATGTTCGTCGCCGGAAAATGCAAACCCACCAACCTCCACTGTCGACCAAGTTTTAGTCGCCGTTTTCAGTGGCTCCGTTGCTCGATTCGCTATGCATGTGGGGTCTGTGTGTTCCTAAAGTTGAGAAGGAGAAGATGGTCGGTTCACTTTTGTGTTTCGGGGTTCGCCGGAGAAGGGGAGAAGAAGGTGTTTTAGTGGGAAGAATAGAAATGTGGGGGAGAAATTAAAAATAGGTTATTTATAGATTTAACCTTTTCTGAATTACGAGTTGACCCCCATAAGTTTTGTTAGGTTTAATTTAGCCACCAAATTATGATAGCCCTCACATTGGGTCCACTAACTATTAAAAATTACACATTGGCCCTCCTAATTTTTAAATAATGATGCAATTAAGTCTTTTTATATTTGCTTTTTAACCCACAAAACTTTTGAAAAAACTCAAATAAATAAATTAAAATTATTATAAATTAATACTTAAATAAATATAAAAATCAATGCATTTCTAAGGGTGTTACAGACTCCCCCATCTTAAAAGAATCTGGTCCCCAGATTTTCACCTGAATACTGGAAAAGTTCAGGGTATTGCTGGCACATAAGATCTTCTGGTTCCCAAGTTGCTTCCTCAACGTTATGATTGCGCCAGAGAACTTTCATTTGAGGAATCCTTCGATTCCTAAGTCCTCAAAACTTTCGGTCCAGAATTCTAATTGGTTGTTCCTCATATGTTAGATAACTTTGCAGAGACACACTGGCATGGGGGATAACATGAGAAGGATCAGGATGATATATCCAAAGTTACGAAACATGAAAAACATCATGAATGCCTGTCACTTCTTGGGGCAGTTCTAGGTGGTACGTTACTGGTCCGATTTTCTCACATATCTTATAAGGATCAACATATCTTGGGTTAAGTTTTCTGCTTTTACCGATCCTTCAAACACCTTTCCTCAGAAAAACCTTCAGAAATACCTAATCACTGACTTCAAATTCTAAATCCCTTATCCTCTTATCTGCATAACTTTTCTATTGGTCCTGTGCAAGTTTCATTCTCAGCTTAATGATCTGCATTTTCTCAATAGTCTCTTGGATCAATTCGGGTCTTGTAGTTCCTAGGGACTTTTAGTCGTGACTCTTGCACTCCTCAAGATCCCAAGGTAATGGAGATTGACACTTTCTACCATATAGCGCTTCGTATGGAGCCATTTGAATCTTAGACTGGTAGCTGTTACTGTATGTAAATTCAATTAAAGGCAAGTGTCGGTCCCAACTTCCCCCAAAGTCCAAAACACAAACTCGTAACATATCCTCCAATATTCGTATGGTTCTCTTCGATTGTCTATCCGTTAGGGGATATGCAGTGGAACTAAATTGCAACCTTATGCCCAAGTGTTCTTGCAAAGCCTTCCAAAGTCTTGAAGTGAACTTTGGATCACGATGCGATACAATAATGATTGGGGTTCCATGTAATCTAACAATTTCCTTGATATATAACTTGACCAACATCTCGACCCTATACTGTGTCTTGACAGATAGAAAGTGTGCAGATTTAGTCAGTCTGTCTACTATCACTGATATGCTGTTGTATCCACCTTAGGCCACTGGTAGGCTTGTTACAAAGTCCATGGTGATTTGTTCCCATTTTCAATCAAGTATTGGAAGTGGTTAGAGTAGTCCTGATGGCTGCTGATGCTCCGCCTTAACCAATTGACAGGTTAGACATTTTTGTATATAATTTGTGACATCTTTATTCCGTTCTACTAGAACTGCTTTCTCAAGTTTTGATACATATTTGTACCCTTGGGATGTATCGCGAACTTTGACTTATGTGCCTCATCCAATAATCTCTCTTTTACTTCTTCCAGCATGCAGATTCTCTTGCGAAACAGAATAGTACCTTGCCTATTGGTACTAAACTTGGATTCCCCAAATCTCTTGAATGCTTTCTTTCTTTCTGATACCCGTTCGTCATTAGCTTGAGCCTGTTGTATTTCATCATACAATTTTGGTTTCACATTTACTCTAGCAAGCCAAACTTTTTATCTCATTCGTATCACAACATTTGACTTTGAAACCTTCAACTTTGTTGTTCCTGTCAGGTGAGCTACTCTAGCTCTGTGGCTCAAGGCATCTGCTACCACATTTGCTTTCCCTGATTGGTACACAATTGACAAATCATAATCCTCAAGGAATTCTACCCGTCGGCGTTGTATCATTTTCAAATCTTTTTGAGTACGCAGATACTTGAGACTCTTATGGTTAGTATATACCTCAAATGTAGCTCCATAGAGGTAATGTCTCCATTTTAATAGTGCGAATATGACCGCAACTAACTCCAAATCATGAGTTAGGTAGTTTTCTTCGTGTGATTTGAGCTTTCTGGATGTATAGGCGATGACACGCCCTCTCTGCATCAGCACACACCCAAGCCCTTCCTTAGAAGCGTCTGTATAAACTATAAAATCTTTCAATCCATCTAGAAGAGCCAGGACTAGAGCTGTCGTCAATCTATTCTTGAGTTCTGGGAAGTTCATCTCAGAATCATCACCCCAGTTAAATGGCTGATTCTTCTGTGCTAGCTTAGTCAATGGGCCAGCTAACTTAGAGAAATCCCATACAAACCTCCGATAATAGCCAGCTAGACCCAGAAAACTACGGACTTTTGTTACATTCTTAGGTCTTTTCCAGTTGACTATTGCCTCTACCTTATAGGGATCAACTTCTATCCCATTCTGGGAGATAATATGTCCAAGAAAGACTACTTGTTCTATCCAGAACTCGCACTTACTGAACTTAGCATATAACTGATGCTCCTTTAAAGTTTTGAGTACTAAGCATAAGTGCTCTGCGTGCTCTTCTCGAGATTTTGAGTATACAAAGATGTAATCTATAAAGATAACCGCAAATTTATCCAGATATGGCCGAAACACTCGATGCATTAGATCCATAAATGTCGCCGGGGCGTTAGTCAAACCAAACCACATTACTACGAACTCGAAATGACCATATCAAGAATTGAAGGCAGTTTTTGGTATATCCTCTTCTCTGATCTTTAACTGGTAATACCCCTGCCTTAAATCCAACTTTGAAAAGATTATAGATCCTTGTAGAAAATCAAACAACTCTTCCACGTGCGGTAAAGGATACTTATTTTTGATAGTGACTTTATTCAACTCTCTGTAATCAATACACATTCTCAGGGATCAAATCATTCTTTTTAACGAACAACACTGGGGCTCCCCACGGGGAAGTACTTGGTCTTATAAACTTATTCTCCAGCAGTTCCTGAAGTTGGTCCTTCAACTCTTTCAACTCTATTGGGGCCATTCTATAAGGAGTCTTAGGTATAGGTGCGGTTTCTGGTAGAGTGTGAATAACAAATTCTATCTCTCTATTAGGAGGTATCGAATCCAACTCCTCTGGGGATACCTCAGGACACTCGGCCACTATATCCACTTCTTCTATTTTGGCCTTATCTCGGGGCTTATTTATAAGGTATGCCAAAAATCCCCGCCCGCTTTCTTTTAGAATCTTCTTGGCCTCTAGTGCTGATATTAGTGACAGCGATGTAGCATTATTTGTAGTTTGGCGAGTTGATATTGCGTCTTCTCCCTAAGCATAATACTATTGGTGAAACAGTTCACCTACGCTTGATGTTTATATAACCAATCCATTCCAAGAATCAGATCATACCCTTGAATAGATATCTATATGAGGTTGAGTGGATATACCTCATCCCTTATCAACGCTGGACAGTCCTGATATATTGTATCTGTTGTTAACCCTATCCCTAGAGGGGTTAGAACTTCTATCTGATAGGTCATAGCTTTAGGTTGCTTGTTCAACTTTTGAGAGAAAGTAGAAGACATGAAAGAATGAGATGTATTGAGGTCATACAAGGCATTACCAGAGATACCAATTATAGAGACCATACATTCTACCACTTTATTTGGATCTGGTGCGTCTTATCCCGTTAAAGCATAAGCACGAGCCTACTCCTTTTGTTTCCTTTTGGCTCCCACCACTTGCTTTCCTCTTGTTGCGGTTGCCGGGCCTTCCTTTCTAGGACAGTCTTTCAAGAAATGCTGGTCGCTGCCGCAACCCAGACACCTACCTTGCTTCATCCAGACACCTACTTCTTTATGTCCAGATCTCCCACAATATCCATATTATTTTTGTGTCTCTCCTTAGGTCTGATTTGTTGTCCTGCCAACCTGGGGTGTTCAGGGGGTTGTGTTCTCGATTTGCAATCGGGTTGTTTCTTTCCTACACTACTTTGACCTTTGGGGTACGGCCTACCCTTCCGAGTTCTATCCTCAATTCTTCAAATGTCCTATAGTTCTGACTCCAACTGTAGAGCCTTGCTGATAGCCACATTGAAGTTTGGATAATCAAAGAGAGCTAATTCTCATCTGAACTCTGGTCACAATATTTGTATGAATTGCCGGATCTGGTGACTTTAGCTTCCAGTATATAAGGGGCATACTGAGTCAATCGACTATAGGCAGCCTCGTATTGGCTAACTATTTGACTTCTCTGGATTAGATTCATAAACTCCCTTTCTCTGGCCTGCTTGGCTACCAGAGGAATATATTGGTCCATAAATTCTTTGGTGAAATTTGCTCAGGTTTGCTGGGTTCCTGTCGCCGTCCATCTATGATCAACCATCTTCCACCAACTAAGCCCGGGCCCTGCTAATAAGAATGCAGCAAATCAAACTTTTTGCTCATCGGGGTAGTGGAGTGTCTCAAGTATATTCTTCAGATTATCTATCTATTCCTCAGCCTTTTGTCATCTGGTTTTCCCAAAAACTTGGGAGGTTGGAAATGCAAGAATCGCTCTAATGCTCGATTGTTAGTAACTTCATTTATGGTTCTTGCCCTAGCACCTCTGGCTTGGCCATGTGGTTGGTGCCTCAATCCCTTAGGATTCCTAGGTTCGACAGGTTGACCCATAGGTGGCTGGTCAACCGGATTAGTTAGTGAAGTTTCTTCCTCTTGCTAGGGTTGCTGGTATGCATGCGCCTCCTGTCCAGGGTTTCAGGGCACATTGGGTCTTCTACTGACTGGCCTTCCCCTACGACCTCCTCTTACTGGGACAGGAATATCGTTACTCTCATGGGACGCCATCGTCTTCTGATTCCTTGATACTTAAGCTTGTTACCATTAATTAGTAAATAAAATTTCAATCATAAATCAATTCTTTTGAATTTTCAAAATTTAAAATGAAGCGAGAAACAAAGGTAATTTAGCATACCATATAAGTTATATAGTAACCGATGGTAAAATTTAATTTATAATCAAGTTAGCATTAGCAATTATAGTAGTATATATAGGTAAAAAAATTTCAAAATTGGCTAAGCTAACCTAATGCCTAGTCGTAGAAAAATGACAAGGCTAGTGCAAGGGGTTTCCCATCGCATCGAGTAACTATAGCCCATACTACCCGACCTAAGGGTTAAAACTGTACTATTCTATATACATAGTAGTTTCGTATCTACATAAAAAAACCATCTAGTCCAGGTCTTCTACGTCCATGATAACAGACTCTGCATCTTCCTCAACATCATCCATCTGTATCTCCACATCCTCATCTGGTATCAGCATCTCCACATCCTCATCTAGTAGTAGTATCTCCATATCCTCCTCAGCCATCGGTATCTCTACATCCTCATGAGCTATTGGTATCTCTGCATCATCATCATTAGGCAACTCATCTACCAAGAACTCCAGTATTGGATCCATCGCGGGCTCTTCATCAACAGGATTCTCATCTGGGTTCGCTGTAGGTACAACTCCTGGAATCTTTGCTGGTAGTTCCTCGATAAGTATACCAGGCCCATGTCCATGCTCGATTAAGGGCCAACTCCAGATGGTCCAGCATCAACATTGATGCCTATACAAACACCTATAACCTGATCTATAGCTTTGCCGTAATGAGTTATCATCTCCTTGATCTCGTTCATGTTGATGTAGTTCATATGTATGATTCTCTTGGAGTCAATTTCTAACAACTGAAAAGTCTCTTCCATGTGCCTTCTTATAGCCCGGAGTCCCTCAACTTGGGCTTCAACAACACTAACTCTTCGTTCTTCCCTTTCTAGATCGTTTCTTAACTTTGCTACCATGTAGCTTCTATCCCCCATTGCAGACTTCAAGTAATTGTTTTTTGCCTGACTATCTCTTAAAATCTTTCCTCAAGGTTTTGGCATATTTCTCTTAGCTTTTCCTTTTCTGCTTCCAGAGCCCTAATTCTTTCCCTTAGGGTTTCCTTGCTCTCATCGTCCTCTATAGGTTCCTTGCTTGCCCTATGTCCATTTGCTATCCTGTTATACATAACTTCCTTCATCAATTTCAAATAAATCAAATTCACGTCAAATCCTTAAATCACACAGAATTTGTCAACATATGCAAAACATCCAAGGGTCGTATCCTAGGATCCTGTCCCAGTATAGCTTGGTTTCCAAACCCAAGTTCTGATACGACGCCTGTGATGCCCTACTCGGGATATAGCGCCATAAATTTTTTTCCACAATCTCTAATAAACCACAATGATCACAACTCACAACATGCTTTAAACTTAATGCCATAATATCAGAGCACTTAATTCATGCATAATAACCCATCAATAATCAGAACCAAGATATCAACATAAGCAACATAGTTCATTTATATCAACATAAGCAACATAGTTCATATACACTAAAAGTCTTACATTCGTATCAACATATTACACATTTTTAATACCAAAATATAATCAATGGTGAATTCATATATAAACATACATTCACCAAATACTAATACAAAACATCAAGTCAAAACCCTCAGTCCAGGCCTCCAATCTCATACCTATTGGAAAGGAAATAAATGGTACGAGGGTGAGTCATAAGGACTCAATGAGATATAAGGCAAAACAACAGACGATTATTGAGCATCAACATTAATAATGGGGTTCAACAATTTGGAACTATGGAAGCATAATCATATGTCAAAATGAAGAAAAAAGGGCAGTTTCAAACAATTAACAAATGCTAGGTCAAAATGCTGTAACCGTCAGTTAAAAAGGCTCGAGAATATCTTGACCGATGCTGTTCGGGAGGTATAGAGCGTCTCAATCGATCACAGTTCAGGAGGGAATACAGACAACTCAGTTGGCTTGGGATATCAGCCCCGCCCAGACTGAGAACTCACTCCAGTCTTATTACTCCACGAGCAAAGTACAAATAAGAGTACAAACTCAATAGAATATGCATTTCAATAAAAGAGCAAAATATGCATATCAGAATACCCTTTTGCCTCTATGATAGTACAATTGATCAACAATAACAATTTAGTGGCACGAGCATGACAGCTTGGCAATAACATTGGCACAAGCCCAATAACTTGGCAATAACAATGGCACAAACATGATAGCTTGGCAAGGCTTTCGGCCCAACAATTCTCCTGTATCATTTTCAGTCAAAATTTTGAATGATCAATTACCAACAGGGCTGAACAACTGAACAAATATGCCAATAAGGCAATCTATGATACACTGATCAATGAAGGAAACCAATACGATATTTGATAAAAATAATACAAATTCAACAGGAACGATACAATGAAACTATGAAAGTTCATGGCACAATAACGGTGTGATCAGAATAGTCTTAAAACCACAAGCCACTTAGGCGTACAATTCAGTTTCAGATAGAATTTAAAAATTTAGAGAACTTCATAGAGCTCGATTGAAAATAGTCATTTTCAAGAAAAATATATAAAATACCAATCAGTTTCAAATCAAGAGAACCTCACAGGGTTCGATAATCAAAATGGTAATCAAGATAAATATCAAATCACCAGAACCGAATGGGTTCAATGATAGATGTGGAATAAGCTTATACAAAGCAAGAACCAATTGGCAGATCCCTCATAGGGGTAACAATAATTAACAGAGTTTGGTAATCAAGTCAATACCAACCCTCACAGGGGCTATCAAGAAAATTAATAGGTACAAGAGGTGCCAGATTGGCGGACCCTCATAGGGGTAACAATAACTAACAGAGTAAGATAATCAAGTCAATACCAACCCTCACAGGTGTTTATCAAGAAAATCGATAGGTACAAGAGGTACTAGATTGGCGAATCCTCACCTTATCAACCTCGACAATGAAGTCAATATCTACTAATCCTCGGGGCAAACTCCTATGTCACATATTCAAAAGAGTAATTTTCTAGCAAAACCCTTGTTCAACCCTAATGATGTCTAACATTCATAATCATTCTAATAACAATCCCACTTCCGGTAGTTATCCACCTAATATTGTGGTTAGGGTTTATGCTTTGGTATTATAGCCATAAACATGCTATTCGCACCGGATATATAAAATATTTACAGAGTTCATCCTATGCCGGTAAAATAATACAATTGAATTCCTAATTTACATATTTAACCTTATAACATTACATGATATCGATTATAGCAACCTAATTATCAATAAAAATCCAAAATTTGTCACTTAAGTCATGGTTACATAAAATTAGGGTTTTCTTCACTTAATAGGCTTATCTAACCATGGATCACATGAAATAATACAATTTCAGGCCTTTTCAAGCTCAAGTACGTGTATGCATGTTTGATTTCCCATGCATGGCTATATTTTTCAGTCGATTTGTTTATTCTTTCCAATTATACAAGGTTAGATATGATTTGAACGTGTATATATAAACATGCAATACAAAATTGTTTTCTTCTGGCTAATTACCAAATATCTCACTATCAAAGCAGAATTTCGACAATCAGACTTTATGCATGCGCTCTTTGCAACGAGGCAAGAACATTGCCTCTGCTCTGTCGGCCGCCGACCGTCGGCTGCTGCGGTCTACCCCTGCTAGAAAACTCCACCGCCACTACCAGGAGCTCCGTCTTGGTGAGATGCAGCGAACCCCCTAAATAATTTCTTCAAACGCCTTCGAATCGAGGTTCAATTGTAGTCTGAAAGCCTCAGTGCCACCAAGCTCTGCCGTGTCGGTCTTTGCTCAATTCCGTCGCTTAAACTTGAAACCAAAAACACCTCGCACTTCCCAAGCTGTGTTCTATTGTCATCATACCCTAGAACCAATGTTCGTCGTCGAAAAACGCAAACCCACCAACCTCCGCCATCGACCAAGTTTCAGTTGCTGTTTTCGGTGGCTCCGCTGCTCAATTCGCCGTGCATGTGGGGTTTTTGTGTTCCTAAAGTTGAGAAGAAGAAGATGGTCGGTTCATTTTTGTGTTTTGGGGTTTGCTAGAGAATATCGCCAGAGAAGGGGACAAGAAGGTGTTTCGGTGGGAAGAAAAGAAATGTGGGGGAGAAATTAAAAATAGGTTATTTATAGATTTAACCTTTTCTGAATTACGAGTTGACCCCCATCAGTTTTGTTAGGTTCAATTTAGCCTCCAAATTGTGATAGCCCTCACATTGGGTCCACTAACTATTAAAAATTACACATTGGCCCTCCTTATTTTTAAATAATGATGTAATTAAGTCTTTTTATATTTGCATTTTAACCCACAAAACTTTTGAAAAAATCAAATAAATAAATTAAAATTCTCATAAATTAATACTTAAATAAAATATGAAAATCAATGCATTTCTAGGGATGTTACGCATTAATATTTAATTGAGAAATAAAATTGAAGATTTTTTCAAAGTGATAAGAAATATATTGGCAAGATTTGAGGATTACAAATAGAAAATTGTTGTCTTGCAAGTAGCATGTTTCTCTACTCCTTTTGAATGTGCAAACCAATGGCTACATGAGCTAATTCCATTAGATATTTCTAAGAAAAATGGGTTTTTCAAACCAATTTTTTAAATTTGGGGCTTTTCAAAATTCTCTACAATGAGAGATCATTTTTGCAAACCTCCATATTTTATAGGACTGAAACAACAACTTTGTCAATAATCTTTCCTCCAAAAGGTACAAATTAGCGGCCACGCACGATGCAGTGACTAGCTCCATTAATTTTATAACAAAAAAAGAATTTTGGGATCAATTTTACCATTTTTTTTTTAAATTTTGGGATTTTTTGAAATTTTTGTAAAGCAAAGGATTATTCTTGCAGAGCTCCCTATTTTATGGGACTAATTACAATTTTGCCACACATAATATTATGCTCTTTCCATCCAAACTTGTGTCCAAGTTGATATAAGGAGCAATGTCATTCCAAGTTGATATAAGGAGCAATGTCACTGCCAACCATGCCTTAGTAATATTTCTAACTTTGAAAGTGCTTTTAGACTGGAGTGGGAAGGATAGTTCAGATTGACAACAACATGAGAATGGCAGAGGTAACATTTATTGAGTTAGTTTTGAGTTAGACTGAATGCAGTAGACCTTAGGTTCTATATTGTCCCACAAAGTTAATTCTTCAAAACTATATAATTTAAAACATATAAAAATGGCATCCAGCGTAATGAGAGGGGGGTTAGGATGGATGATTTTCTGATATTACGAAAATATTGATTCCCACAAAGATGTATTTCTTTTTCACACATAATATGATATTACACTTTTTGCACCGTCTCTTTCTCAGACTAGTGCCCACGAACAAAT
This sequence comes from Jacaranda mimosifolia, assembly GCA_018894105.1. Lineage (NCBI taxonomy): Eukaryota > Viridiplantae > Streptophyta > Magnoliopsida > Lamiales > Bignoniaceae > Jacaranda > Jacaranda mimosifolia. The sequence continues at coordinate 9,519,086 of CM032123.1, forward strand.
AAGAATTTTCTTACTATTGTTTAAGGGTTTGTTTAATTTGATGGATGAAGCATGATGAAAGCCCACATCCTGCCTTATCTAATGTTTATTTTTTATGATTTGGGCCCTATAAAAAACTACTAACCCGCAACTGTGTGGGCTATTTGTTGGATGAGGCATCTCACTCTTGAGGTGTGATAGTTTTATCACACCTTTGGCACCACAACTTCAAATAATTTCTAGTTGTGGTGCCAATCAAATAATTTAAAAATAATTAAAAATATTAAATATTAAAAATATATTTATATTAAAATAATTAAAAGAAAAATCAATATATATATAAATATATATAATTTGTGTTAAGATGTTGCATTGGAATGCAAAAAATATAATTTCTTTATGCTAAATAGAAAAAAAAAGAAATAATTGGATATTGTATTGAATGGAGAAAAATTAATTTCTTTATGCTAATAGAAAAATATGTTAACTAGGGGTACTTTAATCTTTTATAATTTATCCAAATATTAGAATTCATGTTTATATAAACATTCTCAATACAATAATCCAATTTTATCATTCATATCAAACTACAAAGAAAACATAATATAGAAAATATAAAATTATTTTAATTCTACTCTCCATCCCTCATTTTATCCTAACGCCCTACATCTCATATTACAAAGTAAACGGTCCTAATAGTATTAAAAGAGATGTTCCCACATCAACCCTATTTAGAAAAATTTAGCACACACCTATTAAGGTCACAGTTAGCCTATTCATGCTCTCTCTCTCTCTCCTTTGAAATATAAAACAACATGAGAAAAAATCTCACGCAGTATTTTATTACATTAATTAACAACTCTAGGATTTCTTGTGGGCACGGGCGACCTAGGCGAGCTTGCCGGTGCACCACTGCCATCCCAACTTTAGTAGCAGGTCGACTTGAGAGGGGACAAATCGATAGCTGTTCTTGTTAAGATAACAATTGCGGTCAATTAAACCAATCAATGATAGAAATTAATTATGAAGTATGCATAAAACAAATCTGTACTTACTATGTGATTAGCTAAGCATTGCTAGAATTTGTCTGGCATATGCTATTTTCCTGATCTAAGGCTCGGAAAAAAGAAGCGTACAATTAAGCTATTGCCCTTTGACTAGTACATTGCTCGGCTAGAAATAAGAGAAAGGCCCTGTGTGCTGGGTATGGACCCACCGTTTTCCTCAGTTTAGTACAAGACTTGGGCCTTAAAGCATGAGTCCTTGGGCCTTTGAGCATGGGCTGGCATGTTGAATATCCTCGGGCATTTTAATGACCTCGTCTTTTTTATATCTCTTTTCTTAATGATTAGTTTTCAAAATAAACTAATTATATGTCAAATAAATCACTGTACGAGAGGTTTAAAATTATGGGTGAAAATACTAAATACTTTAAGTTTATTTAGGTTTAACCTTTTGTAATACCCAAGTTCAACACTACTCAAATTTGATTAGGCTCGATTCAAATATAAGTGGGCGAAATATTTGGGCCGCGGGCTCAATGGGGAGCCATGAACATGGGATTTCTCGGTTGGTGGATTATTTGTGATGTTATGTGGTACATTTATATATTTCCAAGAAATATTCAATTATATCCAAATAATGTTGTAAGGGGCCATTTACTTGGTGATATGAAACATAAAGTGATGAGATGAAATGATGGAAAACAAAATTAGAATAATTTTGTATTTTAAAAAATATATTTATTTTGTGGGATATGATGAATGATAAAACTGGATATTTTAATTAATTGTTTACTTAAATAGATGATAAAATTGGGCAATATAATGAAACAACTAAAATATCCTTAACAAATAAAAGAGAAAGAGAAATACATATTTGAGTTTTTTTTTTTTTTTTTTAATATTGTTTGAAAATGGCTCTAGTTCACTGCATATATGTAAAATATGTTTGTTGAAACTTCAATGCCGCTTTGGGACTACGACATATATTTATTTTTAACCATAACACTATGTTGTAGGATGAGTGAATCACACGAAACACACAAAATGTTATATCCTATATTTTAGTAATTCTTTTATGAATTTATAACTAAGAAAGTAAATATGAATTTAGGTGAGACATATATCCCACCTAAACTCATGAAGTAATCATGCCCTAAATTGTGCACAATTTGTTCGAGGCACTGTTATAATTATATGTTGCCTATTACTCTTCCATTTGCCTGGTCTGTCTATTTGATTAGAAATTGCCCTTTCAAGTAGTAAAAATGGTATCTGCAATTGTAGCCACTTTGAATTATTCTCAATAAAAAATGGTGAATAGTATATGCAACTTTGTAACTTAATGGAGTTATTTTACTTACTTTTCTTCCCAATGCAAAAATTTTCTTGGTAAAAAGTAAAAGAAAAAAGAAACCCACCATCCAGGTTCACAATTAAAAATACTATTGAAATTTGTAATTTATTATTTAAGTATTGGTAAATATTAAAATTTTAAATTCTACAAATATGATGTACTGTTCTCAAGTCTCATTAAACGTGTGGGTATTTATCTCATTTTATATTGATGTGATAGTTATTAACTTATTCTCTACTTATTATCAAATAAGGTAGTGATATAATATTCGGTTTTATTAAAAGATTAGCAATTTCCTAAAGAAAGAAAAAAAAAAATGTCTTTATTAATATCCCCGGAATGTCATAGCCATTAGCCAGCTCGTTTGTCAATTCTTGCCGCAGAACCATTCCATTGAATTATTGATCAATAATCATCAACATTGGGTTCTTTACTTTTATGTATGGACTCTCCACCATCCCAAAAGAAATGCTAGTCTTTATGAATCTCATTCTTTGTGGGACCCCCAAACACCCCCCACTCGACAAAGTAAGTGTACATTTGTGTGTGGGTATAAATTCTTAAAACACACGTGTGTGAGTTATTCTACGTTTGATGCCTTGTTTTTTCTCTTTTTTCTTTTTTTATTCTAATTTTTGGTTAATCATATGATACCCCATTTAGACTTCAGGTTGATCCATATTCCATATATGAAATCAAGTTTCTTATTGCTTTGGCTTAATGTCGTATATGGTGGAATATTATTTGTAGTAATTAGTTGCTTATGACTTAAAATAGTCAACTCAAAGAATCTAATATCTTACTCGTTACACTTTGAGTTATCAAAGAATATATGGTGTTTTAAGCAGTTGGATATAGAGGGTGTTCGGCTGAATTTATTTAAAAAAAATTATAAGTTTCTATATTTTATAAGATGTTTTTGGAGCTTATAAAATATTATATCTTTTTTTAAAAATAAGTTTTTAAAGTGTTTAGATAAAATAAGATTTAGAGTTCAAAATATGTTAGTAATAGCAATTTTGTAATTAGTATGATTAAAATTAGAGGGTGTTAGGGTGAGCTTATAAGCTCCTTAAAACATCTTATAACATGTTTAAGAACTTATAAGATAATAAAAAGTATTTGATAATTTTTTCTAAAAAGGAGCTTATAAGATCATAAAATAAAATGTTAGTATCTTATAAGCTCTTTTAAAAAACATAAGGATACGCTAACTTATTTCTAAGATATTAACAAGCTCATTTATTTTTCACCATTTTAATTATAATATTGTCATTACTAACATCTTATAAGCTCTAAAATCTTATTTTATTTAAACACTTCAACAACTTATTTTAAAAATAAGATTTAACATTTTGTAAGCTCCAAAAATATCTTATAATATGTAAGAACTTATAAAACCTTTTAAATAAGTTTAGCCAAATATCCATTTAAGAGAGCTTGTTAAGATATTAAAAATAAGTGAGAAACTTTTTATTTTTTTAAAAAGAGCTAATAAGCTCCTAACATCTTATTTTAGGAGCTTATATAAGCTCTTTTTATAAAAATCTACTAAATACATTTTGACATATTATAAATTCTTAAATATCTTATAAAATATTTTGAGAAGCTTATAAGTTCACCCAAACTCCCTCATAGTGCATAATGTTTTTTCGTACCTCCTTATTCTGGTATACTCTCTTGTCCTAAAGAATTAAAAATATTTAGTTAAATTAACTTGATAGATTTTTAGATAGAAATAAATCTAAGAGATTAAAACTAGCAGCTTACCTTTTCAAGTGATTATAGTTTCAAATTTTATAAGTACTTAAATTATTTTTATATTTTTGTCTCCTTTTAAATTCTTACATTGTCCCAAATGTGAGTTAAAAAAATAAGATAAATTAGACTCAAGGGTGAATCTTTAAAACTATAAAGAGCACAATGACTTTTATACATATTTAGGTTGAATTTTAAAATCATAAAGAGTACAACTCTTATATAATTAGAAAGAATGAAATACTTAAACTTATTATTTATTAAAATATTAATTGTGTATAGAAAATTAGACTTTTGTTCATGCTACTTGCATAAAGATTTAAATTGAACATAAAATTTTCCTTTCTAGAAAAATTCCAAACACTAGGGCTATTAATTATGTAAAAATTTGTGATTAAAACAAAACTTTTTTTGTTTTAAATTTTGTAACAGTTTCTTATTATTTGTGTACAGTAACTTGACGCAATATAATTCTTATGTACTTTTTTGTTTTTTTTTATAGCTTAATTCTTATGTACTTTACAAGATAGGTAGAGCAAGGTAGTCTTATTTGCATATGTTGAATTAGTTTTATTCACACTATTCTCCATCCACCATGCTCCTGTGCATTCTAAGGGCCTGTTCTTTATCATTTTTTCAAAATACTTTTTATGTAACTCCTAAAACAATCTCAAATTGTATACACATTCTCCAATCTTTCTTCCAAAATACAAAAATTTTATACCCAAAAAATTTCTCCCAAAACAATCTCAAAATACCCTACACCCTAAAACCATACCTACTCCCTCATTTTCTCACTTTACCTTTCACATTACTCATTCATTTATCACTCTCTTACTTCACTCATCTATACACACACACACACACACACATATACATACATATACACACATATGAAAATATTAAAATTTTACTAGTTATAAAATTCTAGAACTTATGTTTACAAATTTAATTAAAGTAATTGTCAAATTTAATTAAATATTATTTATATTATTACTAAATAATTTATTTACTAGATAACGTATTAAATTAATTAAATTAAATAATGTATTTGGTTATATTTAATATTTAATATATTAATTAAATATTACATATATTCATTTAATAAATAATTTAAGATGTTTTAATTTGATATAATAAATAAATTAATCTGCTTCAAAAAAATAATCTTCGTTAAATATTAATCTTCACATTTATTCAAAATTATAATTAAAAATCTAATTATAGTGTTATATTTATTTAATTATCTATTAAGTTTAATAAATTAATATTAATATAATCAAAGTAATTATTGAGAAAATTAGTTAAATTTAAGTATTTTTTTATTATTTACTAAGTAATTTATCTACTAAATAATGTATTAATTAAATAATGAGTTAAAGTAATTAAGTAACGTATGAAATTAATTAAATTATTTAAATAACTTGTTATTTATATATTAATTATGTTTCATATTTCATGTATAATTAAATATTATATTTATTTATTGAATAAATAATTTAATGTGATTTAATTTCATATAATATAAAATTATTTATTTTTTTAATTTGGTGAACTGTTATGAGTATTATATATATAAATTATTTTATTTAAATCAATAACTAAGTTTTATTTGTACATAAATCATAAATAATAAATAGTTAAATAATTATATTTTAATTAATAAATAGTAATTAATTTATAATTAATGTAAAGTAATTAAGGTTTTTATATAAGCCGATATTTACAATTATGATATAATTATCATATAAGCTAATTTTTTATAATTAAGATATAATTATGATTTCATCAGTTAATATTTATTAATAAATATTTTCTTCCAGATAATACATAATTTGCTAATGTTAAATTTATAAAAATATAAATTTCAAAATAAATCACCAATTAAATTAATTATACATCATTTTATCAATCATTACACACATATACATATATATACATACACACATATTATCAAACTATAAATATACATACGTACATTAAATTAAAAAATCACTTTCATTTTACAAATCCAACAAAAAAACAATTTGACATCTTTGTCTCCTCCCAAAATAGAAAGAAGCAAACAACTCATTCTCAAATTATTTTTCCTGTTTTCCCAAAACAAAAAGAAATGCTGGACACTTTCTTCAATCTTTCTCCCAAAAACCCATTTTTCCAAAATATTTTCTAGGAAACACCCAAAACACAAGAGAATGTAACCTAAATTTTTAACAATTTCACAGAGTTTTCACTTTCATTAATACTAACTAAAGATTTCAGTGTAAATTTATCAACTATTTGATAAGTCGAATATTTTGCATGTATTTAGCACTTATTTTAATGAACTAATAAACACTAAAAAAATTATATTATCAAAAAAATAATAAGTGACAATGTAAAAATTATTACTAATAATATGTATTAAGCTAATATATATATATATATATATATATTTTGGTCACTGGTAATACTCTTTAGGTAACAATAATTTTTATTTTATCAAAATTAGATCATTAGTAACAAAAAGTAATGTTTTAAAGTGTCACCATTAAACACCCCTATGGTGACAAGTTAGTGACATAAAAATTGCCGCTATAATTTTTGACAAGATTTTCAATGTCATTAAGTTGTCGCCATAGTGATATTATTAATTGTCAATGGTGACAATTTAAACAACAATGGTAATAATTTAAATATTATCATTATCACTATTTAGTTTGTAAAAATCATTAAAGTGACAAAATAAAATTTTTGATTACCTAATATATATATATATATCATTAATGACAACTTTTGTATTGTCACTCATTATTTTATTACCAACTTATCTTCTTCTTTTTTTTCTTTTTTTTTTCTTAGTGAAGTTTAATAGAATATGGAATCCTTGCTTTACATTAAATCCAATGTGTAAGGTTATGAATTTGGATAAGAATGAGACTATTCTTATTGAATCTAATTTTAATAAGTCTCAGATTACAACTAGGAAACCCATTAAATGGAATGAAATTCAGTTTCCTAATAATTGGTTAATGGAAAAGGTTGTTCCAGTTCAGCCTGTAATTCAGACTGATATTGATAGAATAGTTCAAACGCCCGATGGTGATGTGTCTATTCAATTCAAACCAATTGATCGCACTGCACACACTGCACACAATGTGTCAAGATCTAATAGATCTTCTTTTTCTGTGTTTGATCCAATTGATTATGTTGTAGAATCGCCTAATATAACTAGAGCGTCTACATCTAGAATTAATGAATCTAGGTCAGATAATAATCTTGAAACTAGATTTGAAAAATTAAAAATTTCTCCTAATAATAATGAGTATATTAGAACCCTGTTAAATGGTTTAAAGTGTCAAAGTCTCACTTCATTTAGGTGGTACAAGGATACTTTTATGTCTAGAGTAATGGAACTCCCAGAGGTTAATAGTACCCACTGGAAATCTAAATTTATAGATGGTCTGCCTTCGTTATTTGCGGAAAGGGTTAGAAAAACTCTTAGGCAGAATGAGTCTAGTATAGACTATGACAAATGCACTTATGGTAAGTTAATTGCAACTTGCATCCAAGAAGGTTTAGGTTTATGCAATGAGATAAAACTGAACCAACAAATAAAAAAGAATAACTTAGCTGAAAAACAACAGTTAGGTCAATTCTGTGGTCAGTTTGGGATGGAGAATCCTAAACTAATTGATAATAAACCACAAGGTAAATCCAAACCTGATAAAAAGAGTAGACATAGGTCACATAGGGCTAGGTCTTCTCAAAAATTGGAAAAGAAAAAATTGAGAAAAGATAAACATAATTCTGATAAAAGAAAAATGTTTAGAAAATTTAGAAAGCATGGTGCCTGTTGGAAATGTGGTAAAATAGGACATTATGCTGATAATTGTAAAATGAGAGAAAAAATTAGGAGCCTAGATATTGATGATAATATCAAGGATGTTTTGTGCAAATTGATGCTTGAATCTTCTGATGAAGAAGATAATTCTGATCATGCGTTTTCTGATTTCAATAATGATTTGAATTGCATGAAATCTGATTGTGATGGAACTGTTAATTCTACTGATTCTGATTCTGCACATAGTAGTTCTGAATCTGATATGAATGTCAATCATATTATGGCACAATTTAATGAAGGTGTTATTAATGTTATTTCTGATAATAGCGCTTTTGAATTGTTAAAAATGATTAAGGATCCAATTCTTAGATCTAAAATCATTGATAGCATAGGTGATGAACCTAGTACATCTAATCCTGTTAATGAAAATAGGATAGGTGGTAATAATGAACCATACTCAATGACAGAGGTGTACAAAATGCTAGAAAGTAGGAATAAGCATAGCTCACCTACTACTATTGTTGACCTTAATAAAGAGGTTATTAGTCTTAAAAATGAGATTAATGAATTGAAAAGAAATAATAGATTTCTTGAGGATAGAATTAGGAAAATAGAGATTGCTCAAGGAAAGCAAATAGTGCCTTCCTCTTTGCCTGCTTCTCTACCTGTTTTCCCTGTCCCCAATTCCCCCAATAAGCCTAATTTGTCTTTGTTCAAACTGAATGATATGTTTGATATGCCTGATAATTTTCAGTTTAATAATTTGTCTGATGATTTTCTATCTAAATTAGAGGTAGTTACTTCTCAGAAATGGTTAATTAAAATAAAGCTTTTAATTGGAAATAGCTTTTCAAAAGAATTTACTGCATTAGTAGATAGCGGTGCAGATTTAAATTGCATTCAGGAAGGTTTAATACCTACTAGGTATTTTGAGAAAACATCTCATGTCCTTCGTTCTGCTAATGGAGAAAAACTAGATATAAGTTTTAAACTCCCCAATGCTTTTATTTGCAAAAATAAATGTTGCATTCCAATGAGTTTTCTTTTGGTTAAAAATATTTCTAACCAAATAATTTTGGGTACACCCTTTTTAAAGAAAATATTTCCTTTAAAAATGGTTAATGAAAAAGGTTTTTCTGGAGTCTTTAATGGTAAAGATTTAACTTTTCAGTTTATAACTGAACCGTTTTCCAGAATGCTAAATCAACTTCAGGATTTGATTGTTAATAAAAATAATCAAATTAATTTTCTTAAGGAAGAAATTGTTAGTCTTAATATAGATGAACAATTGCAAAATCCTAAATTAAAGGAAAAAATTGCTTTAATTGAAACAGGTTTAATTGTTTCTGTTTGCAATGATCATCCGAATGCTTTTTGGAATAGAAAGAAGCATATTGTTGATTTGCCTTATGATGATTCATTTGATGGTAGTATTCCTACTAAGGCTAGGCCGTGTCAAATGAATAGTGAAACTTTGGTTTATTGCAAAAAAGAAATAGAGTCTTTGTTGCATAAAGGGTTAATTAGACCTACCAAGTCTGCTTGGTCCTGCACTGCATTTTATGTGAATAAACACAGTGAGCAAGAACGTGGTGCACTTAGATTGGTCATTAATTATAAGCCTCTTAATAAAGCCTTAAAATGGATTAAGTACCCAATCCCCAATAAAAAAGATTTGCTTGATAGATTATTCAGTGCAAATATCTTTTCCAAATTTGATTTAAAATCTGGATATTGGCAGATTCAAATAGCTGAGTCTGATAGGTTTAAAACTGCCTTCAATGTTCCTTTTGGGCAATATGAATGGAATGTTATGCCTTTTGGTCTGAAGAATGCCCCTTCAGAATTCCAGAAGATTATGAATGATATCTTCAATCCTTATAGTGATTTCATAATTGTTTACATCGATGATATATTGGTGTTTTCCAATAATATAGAAATGCATTTTAAACATTTGCATGTGTTTAAACAGGTCATGATTAATAGTGGTCTGGTCATTTCTAAGCCCAAAATGGTTTTATGTCAAACCAAAATTAAATTTTTGGGTCATTTCATTGAAAAAGGTAATATCATACCTATTGATAGGAGTATTGAGTTTGCATCAAAATTTCCTGATGTCATTCTTGATAAAACCCAATTGCAAAGGTTTTTAGGGAGTCTTAATTACATTTCTCCTTATTATAAAAATCTTGCTGATGATACTGCATGCTTGCATGATAGGCTTAAGAAATTGCCTAAGCCTTGGAATAATGAGCACACACAATCTGTAATTAGGATTAAGAATAGGGTTAAAGAATTACCTTGCCTTATGTTGTCTAATCCTAATTGGGAGAAAATCATTGAAACTGATGCATCTGATATTGGTTTTGGTGGTATTTTAAAACAAGTTAATCCTAGTAATAAACAGGAAATACTTGTTAGATTTTATTCTGGTAAATGGAATTCTAGCCAGTCTAATTATGCTACTGTAGTCAAAAAGATTTTTGCTATAGTAAAATGTGTTCTTAAATTTCAAGATGACTTGTATAATCAATTTTTTATTATAAAAACTGATTGTCAAGCTGCACAATTCATGTTTAATAAAGATTTTAAACATAATGTTTCCAAGCAAATGTTTGCGAGGTGGCAAGCTTATTTAGCCCCTTTTGATTTTAAAATTGTTTACAAGAAAGGGAATGAGTCTAGTATAGACTATGACAAATGCACTTATGGTAAGTTAATTGCAACTTGCATCCAAGAAGGTTTAGGTTTATGCAATGAGATAAAACTGAACCAACAAATAAAAAAGAATAACTTAGCTGAAAAACAACAGTTAGGTCAATTCTGTGGTCAGTTTGGGATGGAGAATCCTAAACTAATTGATAATAAACCACAAGGTAAATCCAAACCTGATAAAAAGAGTAGACATAGGTCACATAGGGCTAGGTCTTCTCAAAAATTGGAAAAGAAAAAATTGAGAAAAGATAAACATAATTCTGATAAAAGAAAAATGTTTAGAAAATTTAGAAAGCATGGTGCCTGTTGGAAATGTGGTAAAATAGGACATTATGCTGATAATTGTAAAATGAGAGAAAAAATTAGGAGCCTAGATATTGATGATAATATCAAGGATGTTTTGTGCAAATTGATGCTTGAATCTTCTGATGAAGAAGATAATTCTGATCATGCATTTTCTGATTTCAATAATGATTTGAATTGCATGAAATCTGATTGTGATGGAACTGTTAATTCTACTGATTCTGATTCTGCACATAGTAGTTCTGAATCTGATATGAATGTCAATCATATTATGGCACAATTTAATGAAGGTGTTATTAATGTTATTTCTGATAATAGCGCTTTTGAATTGTTAAAAATGATTAAGGATCCAATTCTTAGATCTAAAATCATTGATAGCATAGGTGATGAACCTAGTACATCTAATCCTGTTAATGAAAATAGGATAGGTGGTAATAATGAACCATACTCAATGACAGAGGTGTACAAAATGCTAGAAAGTAGGAATAAGCAAAGCTCACCTACTACTATTGTTGACCTTAATAAAGAGGTTATTAGTCTTAAAAATGAGATTAATGAATTGAAAAGAAATAATAGATTTCTTGAGGATAGAATTAGGAAAATAGAGATTGCTCAAGGAAAGCAAATAGTGCCTTCCTCTTTGCCTGCTTCTCTACCTGTTTTCCCTGTCCCCAATTCCCCCAATAAGCCTAATTTGTCTTTGTTCAAACTGAATGATATGTTTGATATGCCTGATAATTTTCAGTTTAATAATTTGTCTGATGATTTTCTATCTAAATTAGAGGTAGTTACTTCTCAGAAATGGTTAATTAAAATAAAGCTTTTAATTGGAAATAGCTTTTCAAAAGAATTTACTGCATTAGTAGATAGCGGTGCAGATTTAAATTGCATTCAGGAAGGTTTAATACCTACTAGGTATTTTGAGAAAACATCTCATGTCCTTCGTTCTGCTAATGGAGAAAAACTAGATATAAGTTTTAAACTCCCCAATGCTTTTATTTGCAAAAATAAATGTTGCATTCCAATGAGTTTTCTTTTGGTTAAAAATATTTCTAACCAAATAATTTTGGGTACACCCTTTTTAAAGAAAATATTTCCTTTAAAAATGGTTAATGAAAAAGGTTTTTCTGGAGTCTTTAATGGTAAAGATTTAACTTTTCAGTTTATAACTGAACCGTTTTCCAGAATGCTAAATCAACTTCAGGATTTGATTGTTAATAAAAATAATCAAATTAATTTTCTTAAGGAAGAAATTGTTAGTCTTAATATAGATGAACAATTGCAAAATCCTAAATTAAAGGAAAAAATTGCTTTAATTGAAACAGGTTTAATTGTTTCTGTTTGCAATGATCATCCGAATGCTTTTTGGAATAGAAAGAAGCATATTGTTGATTTGCCTTATGATGATTCATTTGATGGTAGTATTCCTACTAAGGCTAGGCCGTGTCAAATGAATAGTGAAACTTTGGTTTATTGCAAAAAAGAAATAGAGTCTTTGTTGCATAAAGGGTTAATTAGACCTACCAAGTCTGCTTGGTCCTGCACTGCATTTTATGTGAATAAACACAGTGAGCAAGAACGTGGTGCACTTAGATTGGTCATTAATTATAAGCCTCTTAATAAAGCCTTAAAATGGATTAAGTACCCAATCCCCAATAAAAAAGATTTGCTTGATAGATTATTCAGTGCAAATATCTTTTCCAAATTTGATTTAAAATCTGGATATTGGCAGATTCAAATAGCTGAGTCTGATAGGTTTAAAACTGCCTTCAATGTTCCTTTTGGGCAATATGAATGGAATGTTATGCCTTTTGGTCTGAAGAATGCCCCTTCAGAATTCCAGAAGATTATGAATGATATCTTCAATCCTTATAGTGATTTCATAATTGTTTACATCGATGATATATTGGTGTTTTCCAATAATATAGAAATGCATTTTAAACATTTGCATGTGTTTAAACAGGTCATGATTAATAGTGGTCTGGTCATTTCTAAGCCCAAAATGGTTTTATGTCAAACCAAAATTAAATTTTTGGGTCATTTCATTGAAAAAGGTAATATCATACCTATTGATAGGAGTATTGAGTTTGCATCAAAATTTCCTGATGTCATTCTTGATAAAACCCAATTGCAAAGGTTTTTAGGGAGTCTTAATTACATTTCTCCTTATTATAAAAATCTTGCTGATGATACTGCATGCTTGCATGATAGGCTTAAGAAATTGCCTAAGCCTTGGAATAATGAGCACACACAATCTGTAATTAGGATTAAGAATAGGGTTAAAGAATTACCTTGCCTTATGTTGTCTAATCCTAATTGGGAGAAAATCATTGAAACTGATGCATCTGATATTGGTTTTGGTGGTATTTTAAAACAAGTTAATCCTAGTAATAAACAGGAAATACTTGTTAGATTTTATTCTGGTAAATGGAATTCTAGCCAGTCTAATTATGCTACTGTAGTCAAAGAGATTTTTGCTATAGTAAAATGTGTTCTTAAATTTCAAGATGACTTGTATAATCAATTTTTTATTATAAAAACTGATTGTCAAGCTGCACAATTCATGTTTAATAAAGATTTTAAACATAATGTTTCAAAGCAAATGTTTGCGAGGTGGCAAGCTTATTTAGCCCCTTTTGATTTTAAAATTGTTTACAAGAAAGGGAATGAGAATTATCTCCCCGACTTCTTAACAAGAGAATTCTTGCAGGGCTAATGGAAGCTGGTTACTCCCCTTTCTCCAATAGAGGAGGATGGCGTGGTTCTTCCAATAGAGGAAGAGGCCGACATGTCAATGTTCCTAAGCCGCCATTAATACAACATGGCAAAATGAAGCTAATAGAAGCTTCTTCTGACCGTTCTTTTGGTCAAACCACCCAATTTCCCCAATATTTTTGTGATCCCATGTTCACAGACCCCAATTTGCTAGCCGAATTCATGAAATTCCAGCAATCAAAAGTAGCAGAAGAAAATAAATCTTCTAGCTCTTCATCCACCCAAACCCAATCCCAAGCCGAAGGATCTAATAAAGGACCTTCTTATGTTAATGTGGCTGCTCATATTGAAACCGTGGTTGATGAGGATAGCCTTGTCACCTTTGAGCAGAAATCTGCCAAGGACCCAATTTTGGTTCTTGAGAAGTCCGATCTCAAATGGAGAGATCAGCCCTGGAAATTGTTCCAGAGGTATTTGGATGTGGCATCATATCCTGCTGGTTCTTACAAGAACAGGTCTTTTTATGAGAATATACTCATAAGCTCTGGTTCTGCAGAGGTCAAGCATAATGAAGCTAATACGCACGAAAAAATGAATTTCGCGTATAGTAGGATCATAATTAAAAAGATCATTTCATTTGAGGAATGGAAAAAATATGCACCGTCCTTATTACAGGAAGAGGATAGTGATAGAGCCTCGTTTCAATTTTATTCAGAATTTGGTATCCCATGGATATGGAAATGGTGTCCAGAAGTTGGGGTAAATCAGTTCAACAATCCATGTTTGCAAAGAACATATTATTGCAAATGGTGGAATAAAATGCTTCAGTTCGATAAAAATACAAAGCGAATTGAAGGAAAAGAGACCCTTGATAATGTAAACTTAATGGCCCAGGTTTACAAAGAAAAATTCGAAAGAGATCAAAAAAAGGAGGCATCGTCAATTTTGGGCCTGGCCTCTGAAAAAATTCGTCGGCGCAAGGGAAAAATGTCCAAGGCCGATCTGATGAATGAAGTCTTCAAGATGGTCCAAGAGCAAGTAGGACAGTTTGAAGATAATAGCTCAGACACTGAGGAAGATAACTCCGCCAGTGAGACTGCATCAATGAGCTCCAAATCTGCTTCAAGAGTTGAAGATTTTCAAGAAGCTCAAGATCCAGAGGATAATATTCCTTCTGACAAAGCTGTCAGGAAATTCATCTCTGACACGGAGCAACAAAATAAGTTGTAATTGATGTAATTGATTAGTTTTAAATTTGTAAATTTAAGAAGAGAAGAAGAAGGAAAAATCTTCCTTCAGTTCGTGGTGTCCGAAGAGGTAATCCCTCTCTTCCCCCTCCTTTTAATTTCGGGTTTTCCCTAGCCTAATGAAAGGCTAAGGGGTTCAGTGTTAAATAGACATGATAAAGATGTTGTTTGTTTAAATCATGGTTAATCAAGTAGTTTGGACTGTGATGTAGGTATTTGATTTCGATTTACGTTTATAAATCATTACCCTGATGCTGTTATCCGGATCTCTCCCCTTTCGGGTTCTAAGTACCTTGACCACTGAGTAGATCTGTTGTCCCTTGTATGCCCTTGTTAGCCGGGGTAGGCGTTTGTGGGCTTTGGACGGAACCGATCTATGCCAGTTGTGTTAAAGTCTTGGGTAAAGTTCTCCCGATTTGGCGGTTTCTTTATTGCTGTTAAAGATCCGTGAACACTTAAGGTTTTGATCTATGCTCGTATTTTGAATGATTATTCTTGCCTCATAAGATCCCGGTTAAAAACACACATATTTGCACTTTTTTATTCTTTTAATTTTTTTGTTTCCTTTACTGTTTCCTTTTTGGATGTTGGCCGTGTGTGTGTGTGTGCGTGTGTTTGTTTTGGTTAATGGCACACCATCTACGGTGAAAAGAAACTCTTCTTTCCCATTTCTGATCAAGCATTATTATGAAATCCACCAACAGAAAATTAAAAGTAAACAGAATGAGATTTTATTGTTATGAAGAAAAAAGAAGACAAAAAAAAAAAAGGGAAAGTGGATTAATGCGCTTTTTCTTGTGTCCCCAGCTCAATTGAGACAGAGATGCTCTCATCAATCAGTTTTTTTATTTCTATCTTGCTTTTTATTTTTCTTTTCCAATGCATTTTGCATAGAAGATGAACTGAATAGGACCCTCCACAAAGTCATACACAAATTATAAATGCAGAATCAGAAACCCCACTTTCATGCAATAAAAAAGAGTCCCTTCAAATCAAACTCTCAACAAAATCTCTTCTTTTTTCTTTTGATTGGATCCCTCTCACCAAGTAAAAAGAGGATAAAAACAAGTTATGTTTCAAAAAAGTTAAGAGAATTATTTCCTTTCGTGGGTCAATATATCATTTTACATAGATGCTATGCTTAGCCATAAAGCAGGCATATATATATATATATATTGATCAAAACTCTTAAATATTTACAATATGCCAAGAAAGAAAAAGGGGGAAGAATCAAAAGAGAAAAGTGTGGTAGATTCTCTCCACTCCTACTTTTCTCAAGAAAAACAAAACAGACCAATTTGTTATTTGGAATAGTACTAATTCCTCCTCAATATTTTTGAGTAACTACAGCTAGCTTTTCACTTACTAGATAACACTCATAATTCAAACTGGTTTTTGGTGGGGTTTGCTGTTCCCTTATCCTTGTTTGGCAACTTGCAGCAGCTGAATTTGCAAGGCTCTGCCTCGATCAGCAGTTGAACGACCTCATTCATGGTTGGGCGGAGCGCTGGTGTCCCACACGTGCAACGTATGGCGATCCGAAGGACTTTGATCATATCCTCTTTGTACGATCCAGACACTCGTTTGTCTAGCACCTCGTTGGCTCCTTCCTTAGTCTCCACCTTAGTAGAAACCCAATATATGATGTTCTTATTTTCCCCAAACTCTGCCTCCACTGGCTTTTTTCCTGTTATTAACTCCATTAGTACTACTCCAAAACTGTATACATCGCATTTGGTTGTTGCCTTGGAAGAATACGCGTATTCTGTCACAGAATAAATAAAAATTGTAGAAACATTAGGATGAATAAGTGTTGTAGAAATTAACTGAATATGCTAAACAACTGAGTTGACTGATCTTGAACATTATTACCTGGTGCCAAGTAACCGTAAGTTCCAGCAATAACAGTGGTCGTAGAATCCTTTGAACCCCTTGCTTGGAGGACTTTGGCGATTCCAAAATCCGCGACTTTTGGCTGGTAATCCACGTCCAGTAATATGTTTGTTGACTTGATATCTCTGTGGATAATTGGTGGCATTAGATCATGGTGGAGATACGCCAATCCCTGGGCAATACCCAGTGAGATTTGGTGTCGAATAGGCCAATCCAGGACGATTTTTCCTCTGTGAAGTGCGTCCCAGAGGTTCCCATTTGGCATGTATTCATAAACCAACAAATTGCAATCCAGGCTGGAGAAATAGCAATAGAGCTTGACAATGTTCTTGTGCCTAATGCTTCCAAGAGTCTCAACTTCAGTTTTCAATTCCTTGTCCAGAATCAACTGGTCCTCCGAAACTGAATCTTTAGACTTTTGGCTCCACAGCTTCTTCACGGCGACAACTTCTCCGTTGTTCAGCTCAATCTTGTACACCGTCCCGGATCCCCCACACCCCACGATGTTTTTATCGACCATGGCTTCGATGATCTCACGTTGATCAAAGCTTAACCGATGGAAACTTTTAACATCGTACGAGAAAAACGAAGATGACAGGGTATCCTCGTTTTCGATCACTTCCCTGTCTTTGTTAAACCATCTCTTGAGAAACAGGATAGTTCCAACAATTAAGATTCCCACTGAAATGCCTATAACCCAAATACAGTTTATTTTCTTCCGGTTATAAGCTTCAGGACAGATGGGGAAATTCGGGCCCGATGAATGGAGAAATCCAGGCACACAGAGACTTGGATTGTCCGAGAAACTTTCCAACAATCCTTCCTTTATGAAAGAGACAGGAATTGGACCGGAAAGCTGATTGTTCGAAAAGTTCATTGAATTAGGCAACAATTTAGTGAGACTTTCCGGGACTTTTCCAGTCAGGCGATTGCTTGAGAGATCAAGAACATTGAGGGATTTCAGAGAAGAGATGGATTCAGGTATGGAAGATTCTAGCTTGTTGCCTGGTAAAAGCAAAAGATTGAGCCATCTTAAGCTGTCAATTTCGGAAGGTATTGCACCAGAAAGAAGATTATTGCTGAGATCAATTTTCACGAGATTGGTAGCAAGAGAGATTTCAGGAGGGATAACACCAGAAATCTTGTTGCGTTGCATGAAAAGCTCTGATAAATTTCTGGCATTCTGAATAGCTCTAGGAATGGAACCAGTGAAATTATTAAATGCAATATCAATAATTGATGCATGGGGAAGAGATAGGATCCCTTCTGGTAATTTCCCCTCCAAATTATTTTTACTAACTCGAAAACGGACAAGAGACTTACATTCCGCATAACTCTCGGGAAGTTCTCCAGAAAACAAATTCTCAAGTACGAGGAGATAATTCAGTTTGCCACCACTGCACAAACCTTCTGGCAGTCTCCCAGACAGACGATTTTCTGACAAGTCCAGGGCAACCATGACTGAAGATCTTCCAAGATTTTGTGGGACTTCTCCTGTCAAAAAATTGCGGTAAAGGGATAAAGTGTTCAAGGTTGTTGAGTTTGCAATAACACCTGGAATTTCTCCTACAAGACTGTTGTTGTAAAGCTGAAGGACTTCAAGCTTTGGAAGCCGGCATATAGACTCAGGAATTCTGCCGCTGAATCTGTTGACAGACATGTCCAGGTCTCTGAGTTCTGTCAAATTTCCAAGCTCCTCTGGAATTTCCCCTTCAAGTTGGTTGTAGTAAAGTTCAAGCTGCTGCAAACTCTTCAGCAGGCCAAGTTCTTTCGGAACCCGGCCGACTAAATAATTGCCGCTTAACTCAAGATCAATCAGAGAAGTCATGTTTCCAATAGACGGTGGGATTTCTCCACGCAGCATGCACGTCGTCAGGACCATGGATTTCAGTTTTGTCAGCCTGGATATATTCTCCGGCAATTCCCACAAGTTAAGCTCTCCATTTTCGTTGAAATTCAGCACCTCAAGATTGGTGAGATTGGTGATTGACACTGGGAAATCGCCTGAAAAGTGGTTGTAAGAAAGATCAAGAAGCCTCAAGGATTTCAACGGGGAGAAATCTGGCAATGGTCCGGTGAAATATATAGTGCTCATATTCAGCTCTTCCAAGAAAGAACAGTTGATGATGCCACGAGGGAACTCGCCATCAAAGTTGTTACGGCCAATACGAAGAACACGTAATCCAGGAAGATAAGAGCATAATTCTTCAGGAAATTTCCCGGATAATAACCAGCCTGAGATATCAATCTGCACAATATTTTCTTGATCATCACAGGCAATCCCAGTATAATTGCAATACCCTTTTCCTTCGTTGGCAGCCCAGTTGGATAAAGAATTCCCTGAGACTGATTTCTTCATAAGATCAAAGAACTGAGACTGGCTACTGAGGTTAGCTTGGCAGGAATGAAAAGCCGAAAACAGAAACAGAAGAATAAAAAACAGGCGCTTGAAAGCCATGGCAAACATATTAGGTGCTTAGGAAGATATAGAAAGGCAGAGAGGAAAATGGTTTGTTTATGTTGATGCAAAGGAGGAGGAGAAGATAACAAGAGATATATAAGTGGAAATGATTGATGGGATAATTGGGTGCAGTAGCAAAGCAGTAACACCAAAGCTTTTGATGATGCCAAAAAAAGGAGGTTCTTTTGGTGCATTTTTGTATCAGAGTGCGATGGAGAAGTGCATAAAGTGCTTTATGTTTATCCCCTCCACTAATTCTCTCACAGAATAACATCAACATGAGGCCCTGAGGCCCTTTATATCATATAGATATTTGTTTGGAAATTTGAGCTAGTCCGTGTTGGATCCTAGCCTCTCTGCATGGTGTTCTTTGGTCAAGACAAAGTCATGGCTAAAACAGTTTGATTCTAATTGAGTGGTCCTTCATCTTCTAGGTCAACAATCTTGTCTGTTCTATAAATTCTTGTAACGTATCTAATTTGTCTCGACATGAAACTTTAGATGAAGTTGGAAAAGTGAAAGTTTTGAGTATTTATTTAAAATTGTCCTAGAATTTAGTGGTTAAAAGTTAAAAGGTAATGGTGTTCGTTCTGATAAAAGATTTGTTGAGCCGAAAATGGAATATGAAAAAAGGGAAAAAAATAATAATAACAATAATCATGTGCTTAGAGTACTTAAGGAAAAATTACTTGCAGATTTCTAATATTACTATTAAGTGATGACTATGGGATTTTTTAAGAGCACAATATTCGAATGTGGGTTGCAGAAATAATAATAGAAAACGAAATAGATGTCTTTAATTGCAATATCATGGATGGTTGTGGTCGTTTCACGTACTTTATAATTTAATATTGAAAAGTTTAAAAGAAATTTTAAAAATATTAAAATATGTTAAAATGTTTATTAATGTTTATATTAGGAAATTAACAAAATTTTGAGTACCATAAAACGTTACCCAACAAAGAGGAAAACTTGGACTATAGAAACAAGAAACAAATTGCCTTCAATGTAGAACAAAGAGACTAGAACGAGCACCTGGGGCACCTTGATGAAGAAACTATAAATGATGAGATTATCATAATAACTAGGCTATTGCAACAACTTACCCAAGCCAAAACTCGATTCAGGAGAGATACCAAATCAAATCCCAAAAGGAAAAATGCAGAATGTCAAAAATCTAAGCAAATAGCATGTCATGAATGCCATGAAGTTGGACACAAAAGATTAGACTGTCCAAAGGTGAAAAGAAACCCAGAACCTAAAAGAAATCCTAAAACTAAGGGCCATGACCATCAGATGGGAGGACTCTAACTTTGATAAACTCTATAATGAAGATTACTGACTTATGGTCAACAAACACATAAAATTGTTCTCAGGAGCAAATTCTAGCAACTTTTATTTTGAAATTGAAAGTGTAAGTCCTCTTAATTTACATATAGAATGTCATAATTAACTAAATGAACTTCAAGAAGAAGTAAATTTTCTTTGGAAACAACTGGAAAAAACTCTTAGTGAAAAAGAAGAACTAGTTCAATATTATAATAAAGATATTAAAAGGAGCTTCGAGGAAACAAATATCTAGACTTCTTGAGAAAAATAATAAGATTCTGATGCAGCTCGGAATCTTAGGTTTAGATCTCGAACTCGATCTCCCAAATTATCCCTATTCTCGATCTTGACCTCGATTTGAATCGCGCTCCGCACAAGTAATTTGGGTCTCCGACCTGACCACAAGAGCACACGTTAGGCTAGCTGAGATTGCCCTCAACTAAGCCCCTTCGATGCTTAAGTTAGTGTGTTGCTGAGGTGATCAAAGGAGAGCTCAAAAGTAATCTTAAGAAGTTAAGTAAAAGATGGGTCAACTTGACATGACCTGGTATGTATGATTTCCCCCTTTTATAGGTATTGAATTGTCTTTGTCTGTACGGATCAAGGTGGCAAATTACTATGCATCAGATCTACAATTGATCAACGGTCAGCGACCCAAGTCATAGCCCGAAGCGGGTTGGGTTCCTTTGGGTCATGACCCGAGAACTCGACTTGGGTAAAAAGATGCGGATATTGTCCGTATCGGTATTTTGGCAAAAAATTGGGGGTAGAATGATCTTTGACTCTGGCTTCATTAATTATTATCATCATTAACTCCCCCACTTTCCAAGTGTCTTAGTTCTTTTCTCATATTAGGGGAATGGACCTATATACTATGGAAAGTAGATGCGTGACACATTCAACAGTTCGATTGGCCGCTGCTAATCTTGACCATTGATGCTTCCTCGGGAGATAAACCGTGCCATCTATTCATCTATAAATACCCTAGTGCAGCCCCACAACTTCATTTCATTTCTCTTCTTCTCAATGCTTCAACACCACCCACTAAATCTCGATCCTAAGGCTTAAACCTCTCTCCTAAGATCTCGATCTCTTAGGCCTATTTCCTTAATTAAAATGAGCTCGAACTCGAGTTCCTCTTCCAAAAAAACTCCCAACCTTAGTCAGTTGGGGTCGAGTAAAGTGTATCTCCCTCATGAGTTTAGAAAATGTGACCTCTCTCCAACTTCCTCCTCTCATAGGTTCAACCTCGATCCTGACTCTTGTTAATTCATGGGATCTCGATCCCATAGTGGGCTTCATGAAATGCCAAGAAGCTTGGTAGGATCGCTCATGGGTTTGATCTGGAGTTGTTGGATCCCACCAAGGATGCCGATCTGAAGGATTATTCCACCAGTGGTCTCACTAGAAAGGAAGGGCCCGAGGATGAGTTCGCTTTCCTTGCCCTGGAGAAGGAGGTCAAGGTCCCTCAAGCAGCACTTGAAGAAGGCAAGATCCCATCCGAAGCTCCTACGGTGACGACTGAAGATCCCTAAGAAACTGTTGTGGTTGGGACAATCGCTGAGACTAGAGGTTCAACATCTTGAGATTAGAGCCTGTAGATTTGTAATTTCCTTTTTGCTAATGCCCATGGGTCCATTCATGTAATATCGGTTCGATATCATTCCATAGTTTTGTTTTTGTATTGTGATCTCGAACTATCATTCTAATGTAATCAAGATCTTTTGGATCAATGATGCACATGGGTTTCTTTGCAGTTCACGATTGTTGTATATTTAACAATCTTTATCAGTTCTTGATTTGCTGTTAATGTCCCCTTAATATCTTCTTTTAAATGAGATCTTACTTAGATCCCGCTGAGATGTCTCCAAGTGGAAATCTTGCATCAAGTTTTAGGAGATCTTAATCTCGATCTCAGATCTCGTGAGACCTTTTTTAACTGAAGATGATCTTGCTCAGATCTTGTACGATTTCTGAATCAAAGATCTTGCCCATATCGTATAAGATCTCGACCCCATGACTTGGGATCTCCTTAAGTTAGAGATCTTGCTTAGATCTTGTAAGATCTCAATCCAATGACCTGGGACCTCCTTGAGTTAAACATCTTGCTCAGATCTTGTAAGATTTCGTAGAGTTAAAGATCTTGCCCAGATCTTGTAAGACCTCAATCCCATGACCTGGGATCTCTTTAAGTTAAAGATCTTGCTCAAGATCGTCTTGTAAGACCTCGATCCTCTGACCTGGGATCTCCTTGAATTAGAGATCTTGCTTTAGATCAATCTTGTAAGACCTCGATCCCATGACTTGGGCTCTCCTAGAGTTAAAGATCTTGCTCAAGATCGATCTTGTAAACCTCGATCCTATGGCTTAGGATCTCCTTAAGTTAAAGATCTTGCTTAGATCTATCTTGTAAGACCTCGATCCCGTGACCTAGGATCTTCTTGAGTTAAAGATCTTGCTCAGATCTTGTAACGCCTTGGTCCCGTGACCTGGGATCTCCTTGAGTTAAAGGTCTTGCTAAGATCTTGTAAGATTTCTTGGAGTTAAAGATATTGCCCAAATCTTGTAAGATCTCGATCCCATAACCTAGGATCTCCTTAAATTAAAGATCTTGCTCATATCTTGTAAGACCTCGATCCTATGACATAGGATCTCCTTGAGTTGGATATCTTGCTCAAATCTTGTAAGATTCCTTGGAGTTAAAGATCTTGTCCAAATCTTGTAAGATCTCGATCCCATGACCTGGAATCTCTTTGAGTTAAAGATCTTGCTCAAGATCGATCTTGTAAGACCTCTATCCCATGACCTGTGGTCTTCTTGAGTTAAAGATCTTGCTCAGATCTATCTTATAAGATGTCGATCCCATGTCTTGGGATCTCCTTAAGTTAAAGATCTTGCTTAGATCTTGTAAGACCTCGATCCCATGACCTGGGATCTCATTAAGTTAAAGATCTTGCTCAAATCTTGTAAGACCTTGATCCTATGACCTGGGATCTTCTTGAGTTAAAGATCTTGCTCAGATCTATCTTGTAAGATGTCGATCCCATGTCTTGGGATCTCCTTAAGTTAAAGATCTTACTCAGATCTTGTAAGACCTTGATCTCTTGACCTGGGATCTCCTTAAGTTAAAGATCTTGCTCAAATCTTGTAAGACCTGGATCCTATGACCTAGGATCTTCTTGAGTTGGATGTCTTGCTCAAATCTTGTAAGATTCCTTAGAGTTAAAGATCTTGTCCAAATCTTGTAAGATCTCGATCCCATGACCTGGAATATCTTTGAGTTAAAGATCTTGCTCACGATTGATCTTGTAAGACCTTTATCCTATGACCTGTGATCTTCTTAAGTTAAAGATCTTGCTCAGATCTATCTTATAAGATGTCGATCCCATATCTTGGGATCTCCTTAAGTTAAAGATCTTGCTTAGATCTTGTAAGACCTCGATCCAATGACCTGGGATCTCATTAAGTTAAAGATCTTGCTCAAATCTTGTAAGACCTTGATCCTATGACCTGGGATCTTCTTGAGTTAAAGATCTTGCTTAGATCTATCTTGTAAGATGTCTATCCCATGTCTTGGGATCTCCTTAAGTTAAAGATCTTACTCAGATCTTGTAAGACCTTGATCTCTTGACTTGGGATCTCTTTAAGTTAAAGATCTTGCTCAAATCTTGTAAGACCTGGATCCTATGTCCTATGATCTTTTTGAGTTAAAGATCTTGCTCAGATCTTGTAAGGCCTCGATCCCATGACCTAGGATCTCCTTGAGTTAAAGATCTTGCTCAAGATCGATCTTGTAAGACCTCGATCCCATGACCTAGGATCTCATTGAGTTAAAGATCTTGCTTAGATCTATCTTGTAAGACCTCGATCCCATGACCTAGGACCTTCTTGAGTTAAAGATCTTGATCAGATCTTATAACACCTCGATCCCATGACTTATGATCTTCTTAAATTAAAGATCTTGCTCAGATCTTGTGAGATCTTTCATAGTTGAGATCTATATGCAGGTCTTGTGAGATCCCCCTCGATGGAGATCTTGCTCAAATCTCCGAGATCTTTTTAAGATCATTTTAGATCTTTTTCAGATGATTTGAGATCTTTTTTCAAATCCTTTTGGCCTTTAGATTGATTGCTTTTGAGCTCATTTGAGGTCACTTTAGGACCTTTCCAATTTGAGATCCTTCGTGGAGTTTTTTTTAGACGATATATGAGTTTGAGGTCTTAAGGAACTTGTTCCTTTTTTGTTTCCTACTCATTTCACTAATTTTTGGTAGCTAAATTTATCCTACCATAAGAAAACAAAGAGAGAGGCAAATAAATCCTCATGCCCTTATCAGGAGTATGGAATAATTACCTCCATTCCTTGGAATTTTAAATAGGAACAAAGGCCTCAAAATAAGAGCTTAGATGCCTAAGCAGTACAAATTCAATTTTCATATTTTACGCATAGAATTTCTTAAGTTATACCTTCTTAGTGGAGACTTGCTACGATCTCTTTCGAATCTCGACCTGTGTATCCTTGATCAATTTTAGGTCTTGAAACATACTTTATCTACTCGTGGTCTTTCATAGCATTTATCTCTTCCTCATGGATATAGCATTGTGCCATCTCTATTAACTGTGCCATGTCTGTTGGGGGCTTCCTAGCTAGAGTTGGTGCAAAATGTCCTTTCTTGAGCCCATGGATGAGGGTGCTAGTGATCATATCAATGCACAGGTCCTGCACCTCAAGCATCTCATTATTAAATCTATTCATGAACCTTTTCAGTATCTCATCCTCCCATTGCCATATAGTGAATAAGTAAGTATCAGACCTCTTAGACTTCTTCTTGTTAGCAAACTGATACAAGAATTTCTTTATGAGCTGATCATATGACACAATTATTCCGATAATCTATCCCATAAACCATTCATGAGCTCTTCCCCTTAGTGTCATCACAAAGATCCTAGTGTTTATGGCATCGGACTACCCTTACAGGTTCATGATATTCTCGAAGATGGTCAAATATTCCTGTGGGTCCTTGCTCCTTTCATACTTTGGCAAATCTGGGAGCTTGAAGTGTGAAGCCATTGACTTAGCAAACATTTTTGTAGAGAATGGTGAGTTCTTCTTCGGCAATGCCAAGGTCCATTTCTTTTTAAGTTCATCTATCTTTCTACTCAACTGTTCAACCTGGTCGCTGGTCTCATTGACTTCTTCCCTTGAGAGTGATGGTTGGGGTCTTTTATGAGCTGGATCATCCCGGTTCAATGTTAGTGCTTCCAACTTTGATACTTCTTCTCTTCTATAAATGTTAGATGGGTAACTTGGCTGTCGAGCTGCCTTGCTTCTTATCTCATCCGAATCTGCCATCTCCTCTCCCTTGAGATCCTTAATCTCTGCACACCTTCTGCCAATGAGGGACCTGACCTCCTATCCTGAATGTAAGCCACCGTCGCAACTCGAGCCCTGCATACATGCTCATCTTAAAACCTTTGGCTCATCTCAAAAACTAACCACTCTAGATCACCTTTAATCAGTTGCACAACTTGAGCTCCACTGGGGTCTTGTGCCAACGCCCTTTGTCCCATTTCTGCTTGAATGTTTTGAGGTATAACAATGGTGGGCATCATGGGAGATGTGGGTGAAATGGTTGGTGATGGGGATATAGGCATGGGGATGGGAATGTCCATAGTTTATCCCGGAGTTCTATCTATAACTAACTGTTCGCTCTTACTACAGGTGAATCAAATTAGAGTTCCCACAGACGGTGCCAATTGATACGGCTCAGAATCTTAGGTCTAGATCTCGAACCCAATCTCTGAAATTGTCCTTGGCTCAGAATATTAGGTATAGATCTCGAACCCAATCTCTGAAATTGTCCCTATTCTCGATCTCGGCCTCGACCCGAATTGTGCTCAACATAAGTAATTTAGGTCTCCGACTTGATCACAAGAGCACATATTAGGCTAGTTGAGATCGCCCTCAACTAAGGCCCTCAGATGCCTAAGTTAGTGTGATGCTAAGGTGATAAAAGGAGAGCTCAAAAGTAAGCTTAAGAACTCAAGTAAAAGACGGGTCTAGATAACAGAAATTGGTACTGTGTGATTTCCACCTTTTATAGGTGTTGAAATGTCTTCGTCTATACGAATCAAGGTGGAAAATTACTATGCATCAAATCTACAATTGATCAATGATCAGCGACTTGGGTCATAGCTCGAAGCGGGTTGGGTTCCTTCGGGTCATGACCCAACCCGGGTAAAAAGATGCAGATCCTGTTTTGTATGGGTATTTTGGCAAAAATCTGGGGGCAGAATGATCTTTTACTCTGGCTTCATTAATTATTATCATCATTAGATTCTATTAGAAAATAACTATACTCTAGATAGAACCATTAAAGAAAAAGAAATGATAGAATCTAGGAATCACAACATAATCAATAGAAGAACTTGCCACACTTGCCAAAGAATTGTTTATATATCTTACAGATGTCCAATTAAAAAGCATATTGGAACCAAGTACATTTAGGTTTTGAAAACTAACAAAGCAGGACCTAGCAATAGATGGATACTCGAAGTCAATAAATAGTGTGCCACAAGACATAACCAAGAAAACAATTTAGAAAGATAAATGGTATTTGGATAGTAGATGTTCTAGACATACAATAGGAGACAAGTTAGTCTTTTATGAGATACAGGAGTTTAATGAAAGGAATGTTTTGTTCGTTGACAATACAAAAGGAAAATCATTGGTAAAGGCACTGTCGGAAAAAAAACATTGGAACCTTTATTGAAAATGTTTGCTTGGTAGATAGATTGAAAACAATCTTCTCAACATTATCCAACTATGCGATAGTGACTATTAGGTACAGTTCCAGTCCCTGCACTGTGTGGTAACCAAGATTAATGAGATTATTTTTACTGTTGTAAGAGAAAGAAACATATATTGCATTAATTTTGAGGATCTTTCAAATCAAAAGATTGAATGTCTTGTTGTTGCCACCAAAGATTCTAGTTGGACTTGGCATAAACATCTAGGTAATGTGAGCATGAAACTATTAAATCTTTTAGTCAAAAAAGATCTAGTCAAAGGTATTCCTAAAATGGATTTTGCCAACCAACCAATAAATGATATTTCATCATCTAAACCTTTTGATTTTTTCCATCTTGATCTTTTTGGACCAATAAAAACTACATCACTTGGTGGTAGCAAATATATTTTTGTCATTGTTGATGATTTCTCTCACTTTACTTGGGTATGTTTTCTCACTCATAAAAATGAAATATTAAACTCTTTCATCCCTTTCACCAAGAAAATTCAAAATGAAAAAGGATACATGATTAATACTATCCAGAACGATCATGGAATGAAATTTGATTATCACAATTTTACTATTTTTTGTGATGAACTTGGTTATACTTATAATTTTGCTCCAACAACACCCTAACAAAATGGGATAATTGAAACAAATAACATGGTCCCTTAAGAAATAGCTCGGACAATGCTAAACGAGTATAACCTCCCTAAATCTTTTTGGGGAGAAGCGACAAATACTGCATGCTATATCATCAACAGAGTCTTCCGAAGACTCTTCATTGCGAAGACTCCCTTTGAACTTTGGAAAGGTAAAAGTACTCAATATCTCCTACTTTCAAGTCTATGGGTGCAAATGTCACATCCTAAATAATAGAGACCACCTTGCAAAGTTCAACTCCAGATCTAATAAAGGTGTATTTGTTGGTCATTTAGCATATAGTAAAACTTATAAAGTTTTTAACAAAAGAAAAAGAACTGTTTAGGAATCTATACATATGGTATTTGATAAAACTAACCCATCCTCAGCCAAGGATACATTGAGTATAGAATTTGCAGGTTTCAATAAGGTAATGGAAGCCCTCCAACAAGAAAAGGAGTTAGAAAAAGAAAATTCTTATAATACTAATGAACTCATTGCTCCTGCCCTCAAAAGTTCTAAAGGTAGAGAAGAACATGTCAAAAATTTCTAATATGCATCAATCCATTCAATGGACAATATTATTGAGGATCCTAAAGTAAGAACCACACATTCAAGGGAAAAAAAATAATAACTCAAACCATACTAATCTCATTCTTTTATCTCTTGCAAAACCAACTAATATTCACGAGGAATTTAGTGACAAATCCTAGGTTAGTTAAAGAAAGAGGAGCTCTCTCAGTTTGACAAAAAATAAAGCGTAGAATCTTATTTGAAAGATCATTTGATCACCCTGTAGTTAGAACCAAATAGATTTTTCAAAACAAACTGGATGAAAAAAAAGTCCCCTATTCCTATGGCAGTAAACACCTAACTAGAACTTAATCTTGAAAGAAACAACTATGATGAATCCATGTAACGAGACATGATCAAGAGCTAACTCTACCTCACTGCTAGCCGACCAAATATCCTTTCCTTTACTAGTCTCTGTGCAAGTTTTCAAGAAAATTAGGAGTCCCATCTCAAAGCTATCAAATGAATTTTATGATACTTAAAGGGATCTATCTCTACATATTGGTATTTAGTATCCTTGGTCTAAATCATTGTCTCTAGTTAGTTTTTCTGATGCTAATTACGCATGATGTAAAATAGATTGCAAAGCACCATTGGTACTTGCTAACTACTTGGAAATTGCCTTGCGAGTTGGAGCAGAAAAGAAGTAAAGCATGGTTGCCAACTACCATAGAAGCAAAATACGTGGCACTAGGTAATTGCGATTCTTAGGTAATATAGATGAAACTAACTCTATGTGATTTCGGATTAAAATTTTCATGCATCCCCATAAATTGTGACAACACTAGTATTACCAAAAATCTTATGCATCATTCTCATACCAAACATATACAAATTGATTATCATTTTATAAAAGATCATGTTCTTAAAGGGAATATCTGTATAAATTTCATTGAGACAAAACATCAACCTGCAGGTATCTTTACTAAACCACTTTTTGATGACATATTTTGCTTCCTTAAACATAACTTACGGATTATACCTTTTCCAGCATAAATTCTTGATCATATCACTTTATTTACTTGATTTGCAATCATTTTCTTTCCACATTGAATTTGACATTTTCCTTAAATATTGATTGGTTACAAAACATAAAAAAGAATGTATTTTCCAATCCCAAATGTGGTTCCAAACCATCATAATTAGTTCCAAGCAGTGACATTAACCTTTTGATAATAAGGGAGAGACTTGCCTCTTGATGATTAAGATCATTTTGCACTGTTAGAACTAGTAGATAACTGCTTTGATGTTATGTTTGCGTAGATCACTTTGAACTGCTTGAACTAGCCTTATGTCTCATTTGTCATAACTAGTATATTTGACCTTGCTCTATTATGTCTATATGGGTTTGGTAGAGTTAAAATTGCATTTTACAGGGGGGAAATGGAAACTTCCCACCACTTCACTTAACAAAAAGATGACTACTCTCATGGGGAGGTTTCGAATGGCAAAATGGGGCATCGTAAAAAACTGGGAGACTGTTAGGATCCCATCCTCATTTGGTTTTGATTACATGTAATTTTGGAAATGATTGATTATACTCCAATTATTTGTCAAAGATATACTTTCAGATTATTTCTTCTTTATATTATTTAACAAAAAGAAGTAGTCATCGCATAATTCATGGTAAATCAACATACTTTCCTAGAGAATATAGTCTATATATAGTGGTAATAGTCTAGGAAAGTAGTCCATAAATAGGGGTAACATACTGTTACATCAACTATGGACACTGAATCAACACCAACAAATAGCTACTTCCTTCATCAAGCGTCAAATCTAGCAAAGAATATTAAGGAAAGATCCGGTAGATCTTCTCCATAACTCTTAGTATTTAAATGCAAGATGAAGTCAAAAAGAAAAAGTGAGTTATTTCTCAATAAAAGTTTAGCTGCATACTGTCTTCAAGTTGAAAGTAGGAAGCTAACTCTAATATAGACTCTCCCTAATCCAAGTTGTGGGTTATCTATATGCTTACCTTTATCTATGAAAGGCTCAATAAAGAGGAGTCATCAAATGGTTATTTGTACTTTTGTAGTAATTCTTTTGCCAAATGAAGTGCAGGTTAAAAATCTTAATTAAGTTTACAACTTAGGTAGTGGATATAGGTTTGTCGAATCACTATAAATCTATTGTGTCATTTACTTTATTACTTATTGCTTTTTGTTATCTCTGGAACTTCTGGTCATATCTGAAAGTGCATATGCAAGTTCCACTTTACTGTTTTTTGCTAAATTATCTTGTTATGAATACAAAGACTCCTATAAAGCAATTCTCCCTCTAGGCTTTATAAACTTTAAATTAAAAATTATTTTATATTTATTTTTACCTTATGAAACGATTAGCCCAAATTGATAGAAAAATTTATTGTCTACTTATAAAGCAGTTAAAATATCTCATTATTATTAAGGAATAATTACAAAAACTACCCTTGAGGTTTGGGGTAATAACAGAAATTATCCATGTGGTTTGCAAAATTAAAAAAAACTCCATGCAAAAAATTGCCATTCAAAAATTGTGATGGAAATCGTTAAAAGACCATTCTACCCTTCATTTTTTTTGTTTTTAAAAAGAAAAAAGCTCAAGATATATGAAAAAGGAAAAAGACAAGAATACCCTCTAAGAAAAAAAGGAGAAAAATGGGCAAAACAAGAAGAGAAGACCCATTTGGTTCTCGGTCTTGCTTTAGTTAGGCATGTTACATGAAAAGCGACCACCTTTGATTGCCTACCGGAATCCTTGTTTGCTGGTACATTAAGGATGGCCGATTGCAATGGTCGTTGAATTTTGTGATTTTCAGGCTATATTTATCTGGTTTGAGTGAAATGGGTAGCGAAGGTAATAACCCATCTGATTATTCACTTTTTTTGGTTTATTTTGTTTAGAATCTTTATATAATGTATAAAAATCATTTCTTTTTGCATTATTGTTATAATTTGTATGCCTAAGATCTTGTAAAAATTGCATTATTTTAGTTTTGTTTTAAATATGATTTTAGTATGATGATTTGATGAATGTGGGTAGTTGTTTTGCTTGAGTTGGCTATCTTTCCAAAAAAAAAATCCAAAAGTTTGGACTATAAAAACCTAGTTAACATTTTTTTTTGTTCGTATTTTATGTTTAGTTTGATGTATTTTTGATTATATAAGGCTATTAAACCCTAATTTATTGAGTGTTTAAGGACTCTTTTTTCAGATAGTTGGAAGAATTTGTTGGAGGTTTGAGTATAGAGATACCTGGACTTTCATGACAGACAAGCAAAAGGTACTACTACTGCTTTAAATTGCATTATTTCTGAAAATATTTAAGGTTCTTCCTATTATAGTTTTTAGTACATAGGGTGCTAATTGTTATATTTTATAGTTTGCTGTTTGTTGAACTTGAGTTCTGTGTAATATATGAAAATGGTTAGGGTTCTTTCTATAATGATTTTGAGTTTACAGGGATAATATAGTATTTTAAATTTTGATGTCAATTGAGCTTGTGTTTTGTGTAATAGTATGAAATACTTTAAGGTTCTTTTGTGGTAGGTTTCAGTACACATGGGATAAATTATAGTGTTTTAAAGTTTGATGTTAGTTAAATATGAGATTTAATGCATTAAGAAAATGTTTAGGGTTCCTTTTGTAATGATTTTTAGTGCACATGGGGCTAATTATATTGTTTTAAGTTTTGATGTCAGTTGAATACGACTTTTGTGCAATGTATCAAATTATTTGAAGGTTCTTTATATAATTATTTTATTTACTCAGGAGGCTAATTTTAATATTTTACTTAAGGCTTGGTGGAGATAATTATTGACTTGGTGCTTCATCCAATCAATAGAAAGTGTTGCAAGCACATATATTCAAATTTCAGACTTCAATTCTCTAGGGTATTGTTAAGGAAATATTTCTGGATTGCTGCAAGTCCTACAGTTTGTAGTACAACTTTGCTATGTACAAAATAAAAGAGGTAAAACATGCAGCTCATGAGTGGCTTATGAAAATTCCTATGAGTATGTGTTGTAGGCATGCATTTGACAGAAAATTAGAAGAAGAGGAAAAAGACTTGTTGATCATGTTCTTTAAATTACAATTTTCTTGTTTTTAATTCATTCATAAGGCTACTTGTGCAATTACAAGATCTTTATTTTGTTTTGTGTTTTGTATTTTAAAAGGATATCCCACTGGCTCAAATGTTCAATGTAAGGAAGAAGAGAAAGATGGGAGGTGGGCTAACTTCTACTGTTCCATGTTCACAAGCTTCAATTGCTGCTGCTGTTGCTGCCTTTGAAGAAATAGATGGGGGTTTGTTTGCTGATGACATTACTTTTGATGATGAATTTTACGCAACATTTGATGGACTTGTTGAGTTAATTATTGGTAGTGCAAGTGGAGTTGGAGGTTCTGATGATGCTAGATGCTATGATGGAGGTGTTGTAGATGGAGTTACTGGTATTGATACTGCAAATAGAGGGGCTACTGAAGGCTGAATATTGTTCCTTTTTATATATTCAAACTAGCTAATTTTTTTTGTCACTTCCATGTGAAGAATCAACCCATTATTTTTTTTTATAGTTTGAAAATAATTAATTTAGCTCCTTCTACATATCTTATGTATTTTGAAAATCTGAATGTTCTACCTATTTGCTGTAAGTGTAATGTTGATTTAGTGTAACTTTGGTTTGTTTTGCTTCGATTTGTGGTGCATTACTTTGTGCATTTAGAATGTTTATGTTGCTCCTTAGGGGATGTGCTTGTGGGTTCATAAGATATTGAAGGCTTTATATATCAGATAACTAAATATACATGGGGTTATATGAAAGGTTCAAATTACTTAAAATGGTTGAATGTAATATTTTAAACTCATAAATTATGCAGCAAAAATTAATAAGTTTTTAATTAATTAATTTAAAAAATTATGATTAGTTAATTAAAAATAATTTAATTAATTAAATAATTAATTACTTGGGATAATTACATTAATTAATTACTAAATTATATTTTCAACTGCAAGATTAATCATTAATTTAGTATGTTAGTTTAATCCCCTTAGTGTGCTTATTATGTTACAATTACATCCCCACATGTATGGCATATGCTAAAGTATTGCAAGGGCATTTTGGTCCCAAAAAAGATAAGGAGGCTGAATCAGTCAACTAAACAATAAAATTGAAATTTTCAGAGCAAATTCCATTAATTTGACTAATAGCAGGATTTCGTTGTTAGGCGGCAACAAATCTTAGGGAATGTGATTATAATTTCGCAACCACAAAAATAGTTATTGTTGCTATCCTAAACTTCAGGGATAGTTTTTGTAATTATCCCTATTATTAATTGGATAGTAAAGTATCTAATTAAATTTTCAAGCATGAAGGGCATTTCCTCAAAGGCTTGTTTCTTTGACGTTGTTCATGTGCAAATTTCCATTGGAAGCAAAATGTAGTGGAAATTTACTAAGGAAAAAAAAAAAAAAAAAAAAACACAACATCTTTGGTTAACTTTCCAGTGTAATTCTGTCAATTATTTGCCTAACATACCACTACAAAAATTAATGACACTAATCAGAAGGTTAAAAGAGGGACTATCATCCTTTAATTTTGCTCACTCATTCTGCATTAGATCGCATCCTATTCCCTAATTTAATTCGATCTTAAATATTCTCCTAATCCTCTTTATTAAAGAATACAACAGTGATTTGCTTTACAAGAGTCAATTCATAATCATAATCCCAAATTTAACAATTAATATATTATCTATATATTATATAATGGAACCTCTATTCTCTCTTAGTGAGATCTTTATTACAATTAATTACGTTTTCATGGACCAATCATTATATGTAGCTACTAAAGGCATATTACAAGTTGAAAACCTGAAAAGAAATAAATAAACAAAATGTACATAGACAATAAAAACAGAGCAAAAAGCATCATAGTTTTTTTTTCTTTGTGGTAATTAACACTTAGCAGTGCAATTTAGTGTCAAGTGGTTTTCTTTCTTTTCCAGAGTGAATTAATCAAAGTCAAATGATTCCCTTAATTATTTCAGTAGTGTTTTTCCACCTGATTCAACATTTGATTTGATTAATTACTGTCGAGATTTGACCGCATAGTTTACTTGACCATCAATCAATTAAAGTAATTATTTAGGCAATGTTTGGTTATGTTTTTTTGTGTGATTTTAATATGTATTTTTGAAGAATGAATATTGAAAGTAATATTGATGAATGTGAAAGTTGTGTCAGAGAATATAATAGATTTTTGGTTATATTTTGGAAAATAGTTAAAAACTGATTTTTAAAAATTTTAGTATATTTGTTTATGTTTTGGGAGTAGGTATTTTTTATTGTAAACAATCAAATCAATACTTTTTTGTTAAGTTTTTGAAGTGAAATGGAATTGAGTAATTTTTTTGTTATAAAAATAATAATATATATATATATATATATTGAAAAATGGGGAAGTTTTGGGGAAAATAAAGAATATGAGATAGTATTTTGGGAAAACATATTTTAGTATTTTGGAGGAAAAATGAGTGTATATTTGGTCATGTTTCCCTAAAACAAAATTGTTTTAAGAAAACATAACCAAACACTCCCTTAGTGAGCCTAGAAAGGAATAGTTGATAACTACAAAATTATAGTTGAACAAAGTTCCAATGTGTGAATTATTATACTCAGGGGGTGCTTGACTAAATTTATTTAAAAGGTCTAATAAGCTCATATATCTTATAAGATATTTTTAGAACTTATAAGATACTAGATCATTTTTTAAAATAACTTTTCAAAGTATTTTTATAAAATATGATTTTGAAGCTTATAAGATGTTAATAGTGACAATTTTGTAATTAATATGATAAAAATTAAAATAGTTTGTTAAGATCTTAAAAATAAGGTAAAAACTTCTTACTTTTTTAAAAAGAGCTTATAAACTTTTAAAATAAGATGTTATGAACTTATAAGCTCTTTTCTAAAAAAAATTATCAAACACATGTTGACATTTTATAAGCTTTCAAACATCTATAAAAAGTTTCGAGGAACTTATAAGCTCACCTAAACACCTTTTTAATTGACATAGTTTATTAATAATAATGGGGCGACTTGAAGGTAAAAAAAGGACATATGTATAGGTTGTCTTGGAAACAAATATGGCAAGAGACCAAAAATAGAAATACACATTAATTTTGCTATTGATCTTATTCTGTTTTTATAAAATGAAGGGTTAATTACCCAGATCCTCTTTAAGTTTGGCCTAATTATTCAAAAGTCCACATATTTGAAGAAATTACAATTACCTCCTAATATTTTGCTCTATCTTACATTTTTTAAAATTCATTAGTCTCTATTAGAAAAAATACTGACGTCATCCAATTTTTTTTTGTGAAAATCCAAAAATGCTCTTCGGTTACTATTCTAGTTATTTTTGAGACAAAAATGCAATGGGCCTCTTTTCAATATTTTTCATAACAGAGGTGTTTAACTTTAATATTGTTTAAATTATTTATAATAAATTTAAATATATGTGATGATCTTTAAAATGTATTTTAAATATATTTTCTTATTTTAATAATCTTTAAATTCAAGTTGAATTAAAGATAATCTAACTAAGCTTAATTGAACTTATTTATTAATTAAAAAGTTAAAAACAACAAATATTAAATTCATCTCTTAAATAAAATAATTGTTTATAATTTTAGACTACATAATGGTGAATAGTTAAGTTTATAAATAATTAATTGTAAATTAAGTATTTAATAATCTTTAAATTCAAGTTGAATTAAGAATAATTTAATTAAGTTTAACATAGCTTATTTATTAATTAAAATAAAAGAAGTTAAAATTTTAAAAATAAAAATTAAATTCATCTCTTAAATAAAATTATTTTTATCATTTTAGATTACATTCTCAATAATATTAAAATATAATTATAATTAAAATAATTTTAATTAGATTAAGTTATGTTTACTTGTTAATTAAGAAATAAAATAGGTGAATATTAAAAAATAAAAATAAAAATAAAAATCGATTACCTTATATAACATAATTTAATAATTTTGAAATACATATTCTACAATGTTAAAATAATAAACACATTTAAAATAATATAATTAAATTTAATTGAATTTATCTATTAGTTAAGATAAGAAAATTTAAATAAATGAAATCTAAACCTATCATACTAATAATTAATTAATTAAAAAATAATAAAAATCTTAAATTTTAAATAAGTTAAATTGTAAACATATCTAAAATAATTTATTTATATAATTAAATTATTTAATTATATGAAATAGGAAACATATTTATTAGTTGAATTACTTATTAAATAATATTAAAATAATATAAACATACTTAAAATATTTTAATCAAATTTAATTAAGTAATTCATTAAAATAAAAACTATATCTAAAATAATTAAATTATCATATACAAATAATAAATATATTTTAAATAATTAATTAAAAATAAGATAAATAAAAAATTAAACTTATATTAAATAAGAATATATAAGTAAGAAAATTTAAATATATATTTTAAGTAAATTTTCTATTAATTAATGATTTTTTTTAAAGAATGCACAATTCCCCTCCCCTCCCCACCCCACCCCACCCACCCCACCCCACCCTACCCCATCCCATCCCACCCCATCCCATTTCCTCATGCCCAACACCTCAGATTTCGCCGACCATGGCACGGCATCTGCTCTCAACCCAAGGCCGCCTAAACATTTGGCCACCGTTGCTGTCCTAACATGGTGGCCGCCATGTGATCGCTGCCATGGCGGCCACCATGGCAACAGAAGATCTGGCAGGGCCAAATCTGGTCAATAAGGACTGGCGTAGGGGTGCAGGGTTAGTAGGTGGATTGTGTGTGTATACATACTATAATGTGTATATATAATATATTATATATATTTAATACATATTTATATATAATATACATATGATATTGTATTATATGTTGTGTGTATATATATTTTAATTATTTTGTAATATATATTTAATGATTTTAGGATTTTTTTAAATTTTATTAAGTGAGATTATTTTTGTCATTTTGATTTTTATTTTGATTTTTTCGATCAAGGGTAGAGTGAACATTTTGCACATTTTGTCAACTTTAATGTGTGACCGTTAATTTCAGGGGAGTAATTATAATTTCCTCAAAAATGTGGACTTTTGAGTAATTAAGGCAAACCTCAAGGGGTTTGGGTAATTAACCCTGAAATTAATAAGATTACATTATTGGCTAGGGGTGTTCATGGTTTGGTTTGGTTTGGTTTGATTTGGTTCGGTTTTAGGAAAAATTTCAACCGAACCAAACCAAACCGAATTTTATTTGTTTGGTTCGGTTTGATTTTTGAGTTTTTGAGAATTTCAGTTTTTAAATATAGATGAAACAAAGCTTTCACATTTCTCATATAAATTAACTTGCAAAAAGTTTTATTTTTTTGGATAAAAGTTCACAATATATATTAAAATCCAAGAGAAAGTTACAAGCTCATAATGTTTGTGCCAAATTAAATGTGGAAGTATTTCCTTCCCTTACAACTTTTCAAAATGCAAATTAAAATAAATAAAAATGACAAAGTTTGCAGACGCCAAGCATTTTATTTCTATTTTTTTTGAGAAAAAGATGCCAAGCAATTTGAAATATCCATAAAAGCAATGTGAAATAAGCATTCAACCAAGAAAATGAACGACGGGAGTGTTACTGGTTAGGGATTCAATTAAGTTAAAAATTGGGCTTGGGTGGGAGGGAAATAAGTAAAAAAAATTCGGCTATTTTTGGCATCACATATAAAAATAGAGATTTTAGTAATACACAATTTGTTCAGTTTGGTTAGGTTCAGTTTAAACTTTGCCAACCGAAAACCGAACCAAACTGTTTGGTTTTTCAAATTTTAAACCAAAAAAAAATAA
This sequence comes from Jacaranda mimosifolia, assembly GCA_018894105.1. Classification (NCBI taxonomy): domain Eukaryota; kingdom Viridiplantae; phylum Streptophyta; class Magnoliopsida; order Lamiales; family Bignoniaceae; genus Jacaranda; species Jacaranda mimosifolia. Next base: position 9,557,575 of record CM032123.1, read on the forward strand.
TTTAATCGATTTTTTTATCAATTTTTGATTTTTCGGTCAATTGAATCAGTTTTGTTTGGATTGATTTGGTTTCGAACACCCCTATTATTGGCGTCATCTTGGGAATATTTTTAAGCAAGACGTAAGAATGACTATTAGACAAGGTGATGATGAGTACCCAAGAAAAACTTTTTACATGAACTAATAAGATGGTGTTAAATGTAGAGTATCCTTGAAGACTTTGGCAAAGTTAACTCTATGTGGATCAATAAAGTCTTTCGAGTAGGTCACCATCATTTTTCTTCGGTTCACGAGTAGTAAGTGTTAGTAAATACAGTAAATAGGACAAGAAACAATAGCCTGAGTCGAACGATAACGTTATTATCCTTAAGATATAATTTGTCCCCTATTACCACACCGGGTTACAGCAAATTTGTCTCCTAAGATAAAACAGTCACCTCGAACTACTATTGCGGAGTATTAATTCAATAGAAGTTATTTGAGAGAGAATGAAAGAGAGAAGTATTAAGCGATTTTCTGATATTTTGAAAAGCAGTAAGTCTTCTCTATTTATAAATTAAGACACATACGCATCTGGGTATAACTCTTTACAGAGTTGTATCCTTTAATTAGTTGTGTCTATTAGTCCCATAAATTATAATTGTTAAGCACTAGTCATAATCTTTAATAAGATTATGAATTAATAGACTCGATTAATTAAAAGATATATTAGTTGAATTAATCAACCGAAAACAGGTTAAATTTAAATAAACCAGCGGACATAAGTCAAGATTAAATAAATTTGACCCAAAAATTAATCAGTGACTCTGGGACGAGCGACGATACGTATGTGCGAAGGGCAAAGTGCCCCTAAAGTGCCAATGCGCCTTTGCTCCGACTCTGGCCCATGCGCGGACGCGGGTGATGCGGTGCACCGCACCGTTAGTCCCCTTAACTCTTGGACTTCTTAGAACACATAATCTTGGAAAAATCCATAAATATAGATACTTCCTTTTCACACATATTTCAATGTGGGATAACAAAACCTCATGGTTACATCCTCACTCTTGAGTTCTTCCAACTTCCAACTCTCTTAATAAATATTATACGATACACATCTTATGCTATACATGGAAAATTCCAACAATTTCCCCCAATTTTCAATGTATTGGATAGCATTGGAAGTTTAATCTCTCAAGTCTTAGGTAGGTTATGCTATGGAAAAGGTGTCTTTCAACTTGAACCTTATATAACAAGCGTCGGAATTCCGAAGTAGCTGTAGCCTTGAACTTGAAATTGTACAATGATGCACTACTTGCATAACATTCCCTCATAACTTCAACAACCTACACATTTATGGCCTTGTGTTACAACTTAGGTTTTCATAATTGCCTTAGAGACTAGATATACATCTCTTAGAAGCGACCAGACTTCCTGCAATTAGATAGGTGAGTCTAATACAAATGCACTTGTATGAGCTACACTTCCATTTATACCTGTACCAATTAAAGGAAAATTCCTAACCTCCGTTTTGTCTCTATACAAGTATACACTAACTGGAGATGATGTTTTAAGATTTTTTCTTTTTACCCTTTATTGCATAACTGGTCATAATTACACGTGGTTTTCCATTGAACTAGTAAGCTAGACGTTACTCTAACGCCTGGCTGGTTTTCACGGGCAAGTAACCTCTTATTTTAAAAGATTTAAGCATATCTCCTTAGAAGTTTTCCACACCAAATCCTTGCCTAGGCCTTTTGTATCTGCCAGGTTTGCCCTTGACTTTACATAGCCAATTGTTATAGTTGCGTGCATTAACTGTTATCTTACATAGCTATGTCTTAGACTTAAGTGTCTTGATTTCCCATTGTAAACTTTACTATAAACTCATGATAATGCTGCCTCATTGTCATATAGGATGGATATTGCTAGCATTGGCTTAGGCCATATGGGAATTTCCTTTAATAAATCACTAAGCTATTATGCCTCCTTTATTGCCGTTGGTAATGTAATAAATTCAGACTCCATTGTAGAATGTGAAACTAAGGTTTGCTTCTTAGACCCCCAAGATACAACTCCTCCACATAAGGTAAACACCCGACTACTTGTGGACTTTGTTTCACCTGAATCAGTCACCTAATTTGCATCAGTATATCCTTCTAATACAGTTGTGTATCCCTTATAACCCAAGGCATAATTTATTGTGCCCTTCAAATACTTAAGTACTCCAGATATTACGTTCCAATGAACTTTACATAGGTTATGAGTAAACCTACTCAAGACCCTAACTACAAACACTATATCATGCCAAGTGCGCTGCATAAGGTACATCAAGTTGCTAATGATCCTTGAGTATTTCAATTGTTAGATAGCCACTCCGTCATTAGTTGCTAGTCTTATAGATGGATCATATAGGGTTAACACTGGTTTACACTCTTCATGATTAAATTTCTTTAGTATCTTCTCTATGTAATGAATCTGTGACAAAGAAATAGTCATTGAACCTCGTAATTTTAATACCTAAAATTACATTTGCTTCCCCGATATCCTTCATGTCAAAACATGAAGATAGAAATGACTTTGTTTCCAAAACAACATTTAAATCAGTACCAAAAATAAGCATATCGTCCACATACAGACATATAATGACACTCTTACCATTGTCAGATTTAGGATAAATGCATTTATTAGACTCATTTATTCTAAAACCATAAGATAATACTACCTGGTCAAACCTATCATGCCACCACTTTGAAGCTTGCTTAAGGCCGTATAAAGACTTTATAAGTTTGCAAACTTTGTTTTCTTAGCCTTTAAGTACAAAATCTTCTGGTTGTTCCATGTACACCTCATCTTCTAAAATACCATTTAGAAAAGCAGTTTTGACATCCATTTGATGTATGACCAATTTATATATAGATGCAAGAGCAATTAGTATTCTTATTGTACTAATCCTAGCCACAGGAGCATAAGTATCAAAATAATCAATGCCTTCCTTTTGTCTAAACCCTTTAGCGACTAGCCTAGCTTTATATTTATCAACCGTGCCATCAGTTTTAAGTTTTTGTTTAAATATCCACTTACATCCAATTGGCTTAAAACTAGAGGGTAGATCAGTTAATACCCAAGTTCCATTTAACATTATTGAATCTATTCCATCATTTATAGCCTCTTGTCATAAGGCAGAATCTCTAGATTTTATCGCCGCCTCATAAGTTACAGGATCGGGATCATGCTCAACACTAAACATAAAAGACGAGACTAGGTCTTTTTTATTTCCCTCTATTAAATATTGATAGACATCAGGGCCATACGTTCTTTCTTTCCTAGCTCTTTTACTTTGTCTAAGTGCTATATTTTTTTCAGCCACAAAACTTGGTTAGCTCTTTTGTTGACTTACTTCATTCTGATTTTCAGTGTTTTCACTTTACCATTTCCTATAGAATTAATTTTCAAAGAATTTAGCATCTCTAGATTCCAAAATTATGTTTGGACTAATGGAAGATGTAGACTCCATTGTTAGGAACCTATATGCCTTGCTATGTTGAGCATAGCCAACAAATACACATTTAACTTCCTTTTCCCCCAATTTGGATCTTTTAGAAACATTTAATCTCACTAATGCTCTACTACCTCATACTCTTAGGTGATTAAGAGAAGGTTTTCTCTTTTTCCATAATTCATATGGAGTAACATTACTTTTATTGTGGGATATTCGATTTAAAGTATAGCAAGTTGTCATTATTGCTTTCCCTCACAAGTTCTTAGGCAAATCAGAAGTAAGTAAAAGAGTATTAACCATTTCTACCAAGGTCCTGTTCTTTCTTTCTGCAATGTCATTCTGTTGAGGATTATAATGTACAATAACTTCATGCACGATGTCATAAGTCTTACAGAATTTGTACATAGAGAGATATTCACCTCCTTTATCAGATCTTAAGATTTTTATCTTTTTATCCAGTTGATTTTCTACTCCAGCCTTGTAAATTTTAAATTTGTTTAAGGCCTCATCCTTTGTTCTTGGCAGATAAACATGAGCATATCTAGAATGATCATCTATAAAAGTTATGAAATATCTTTTGCCACCCTTAGTTAAATGTCCTTATAATTAATAAATGTCAGAATGTATCAATTCTAAAAATTGTGAATTTCTTTCTACTTTCTTGAAAGGCTTTATAGATATTTTGGATTTTATGAATACAATATCAACATTTGACAAAGATAAATTTGGAATTAAACCAAGTCTAGACATGCAATGCATACTTTTATAATTTACATGTCCTAGTCTAGCATGCCAAACATCAAAAGAATAAGCTATATAAGCCGAATCATTCTTTCCATTACTTAAAGTAAACTTGTGCTTTCCATTTGTTACATAATCTTTGCCAACTTAACTTCCTCCCTTAAACACAATAACACTATTTGACTCAAACAACAACTTAAACTTGTACTTATTAAGTGCGCTTATAGATATCAATTTTTTTCTAATCTCGGGAACATGGAGTACATCGCTCAGAACAAGTCTTCTGCCAGAAGAGAGTTTTAACACTACTGATCCCTTTCCTATGACTTTGGCAATTAAAGAGTTTCCCATGTAGAGATCCTGTTCATCTGTCATTGGCTTATACGTCTTGAACAAGTTTCTGTTCATTGATATGTATCTTGTTGCTCCGGAGTCCAGCCACCACTCCTTGTCACCTCCCACCATTAGAACTTCAGAAACCACTCCAACGAATTCTTCGTCATTTACCATCTTAGCTTGATTCTTCTGTTGTTTCTGTTTCAGATATTCCTTACATTGCTTTTTGAAGTATCCAGTTTTACTACACTTCCAGCAAGCACATTTGGGAGATTTCTGGACTTTTTTTTTTCTTACCTGAGTGTCCTTGTACACCATTGTTGGCTTTTCTTTTCTTTCCAGAGAAAAGGGCACTTTCAATGACAAGAGCTTTCAAAGTTTTATTTTCTAAATCCAATTTATCCATAGTGCGTGAATTTTCTTCAACTTGGATATATTTTATTAACTCTTGCATTGTCATGGCCCATTTATTCTATTTTAATTCCTTATGACAATCTTTCTAGGTAATAGGCAATTTAGAAATAATGGTAGAAACTTGAAAAGATTCATTCATAGAATGACCCTCATAACTAATTAGGCTCATCAAGTTTTATAATGAATATATCTGAGGCATTACAGACATCTCAGGCTCTGTTTTATAATCAAAAAATTTACTTGCCAGGAATTTCTTATTTCCAGCATCTTCTATTTGATAGTTGTTTTCTAGTTCATCTCATAGTTCCTTTGTAGTTCTATCTGCAAACTTGGCCTCGTATACATCATAGAGTGAGTTGGATAGTTTACTAAGTGTGCGCCTTTTGCACATGAAATAATCTTGCTCCCACTTTTAGATTTCAGCAAGTTGTGTTTGCCTTAGAACACTTTCTACGGATATGGTTTCGGTAGTCTGTGGTACTGCAGTTGTTTCAACTAGGAGTTTCGACTTCTCTTGGTTGAGCACATACGCAATTTTCAAGGTTGATAAAAAGAAATACATTTTGCTTTTCCATCATCTGAAGAAAGAACCATCAAACTTGTCCAGTTTGAGCCCATCGTTGACTTTTAGAATTTTGGGTATTGTATCTTCCATAGTAAAATTCAATCTTAAGTTTGTTAGTAAATACAATAAATAGAGCAAGAAACAATATGTGGAGTCGAACGATAACATTATATACTTAAGATAGAATTTGCCTCCTATTACCACATCGGGTTATAGCAAATTTATCTCTCAAGATAAAACAGGCACCTCGAACTAGTATTGCGGAGTATTAATTCAACAGAAGTTATTTGAGAGAGAGAGAGAGAGAGATAGAGGTAATAAGCAATTTTCTGATATTTTAAAGAGCAGTAAGTCTTCTCTATTTATAGATTAAGACCTATCCTGGTAGAACTCTTTACAGAGTTGTATCCTTTTAATAAGTTGTGTCTATTATTCCCATAAATTATAATTGTTAAGCACTAGCCATAACCTTTAATAAGATTAGGACTTAACGGACTTGATTAATTAAAAGACACATCAGTTGAATTAATCAACCAAATAACAAGTCAAATTTAAATAAACCAGCTAACATAAGTCAAGACTAAATAAATTTAACCCAAAAACTAATCGGTGACTCAAGGACGATGTGTACGTGCGAAGTGCAAAGTGCGCCTAAGGTGCCAATTTGCATTTGTTCTAGCTCCGGCTCGTGTGCGTGCGTAGGCTCGAGCGATGCTGCAACTCTTGGACTTCTTAGAACACATAATCTTAGAACCAATCCTTAAATATAGCTACTTCTTTTTCACACATATTTCAATGTGGGATAATAAATCCTCGTGATTACATCCTCACTCTTGAGTTATTCCAACTTTCAACTCTCTTAATAAATATTATACAATACACATCTTATCCTATACATGGAAAATTCCAACAATTTCCCCCAATTTTCAATGTATTGGATACCAATGGAAGTTTAATCTCTCAACTCTTATGTAGATTATGCTATAGATAAGGTGTCTTTCAACTTGAACCTTATATAGCAAGCACATCGAAATTCCGAAGTAGTCGCAGCCTTGAACTTGAAATTCTACAATTATGCACCACTTGCATAACATTCCCTCATAACTTCAACTACCCACACATTTATGGCCTTGTGTTACATCTTAGGCTTTCATAATTACCTTAAAGACCAGATATACTTCTCGCAGAAGCGGCCACACTTTCTACAATTGGATAGGTGAGTCTAATACAAATGCACTTATATGAGTTGCACTTCCATTTGGACCTAGACCCATTAAAGGAAAATTTCTAACCTCTATTTTGTCTCAATAAAAGCATGCACTAACAGGAGATGATGTTTGAAGATTTTTTCTTTTTACGCTTTAGTGCATAACTGGTCATAATTACACGTGGTTTTCCATTGAACCAGTAAGCTAGAGGTTACTCTAACACTTGGTTAGTTTCCACGGGTAAGTGACCTCTTATTTTAAAAGCTTTAAGCACATCTCCTCAGAAGTTTTCCACACCTGATCCTTGCGTAGGCCTTTTGTAAAGGGATATGCCAGGTTTTCCCTTAACTTTACATAGCTTATTATTACAGCTGCGCGCATTAATTGTTGCCTTACATAGCTATATCTAACACTTAAGTCTCTTAATTTCCCATTGTAAACCTTACTACAAGCTCATGATAATGTTGCCTCATTGTCACAGAAGATGGATATTGCTGGCATTGGCTTAGGCCATATTGGAATTTTCGTCAGTAAATCACTAAGCCATTCTACCTCCTTTATTGCCGTTACTAATGCAATAAATTCAGACTCCATTGTAGAATGTGAAACTAAGGTTTGCTTCTTGGACCCCAAGATACAGCTCCTTCATATAAGGTAAAAACCCAACCACTTGTGGACTTTGTTTCACCCGAGTCAGTCGCCCAATTTGCATCAGTGTATCCTTCTAATATAGTTGTGTATCCCTTATAACTCAAGGCATAATTTATTGTGCTTGTCAAATACTTAAGTACTCTAGATATTGCGTTCTAATGAACTTTACTTGGGTTATGAGTAAACCTACTCAAGACCCCAACTACGAACACTATATCAGGCCGAGTACACTGTCTAAGGTACATCAAGCTACCAATTATCCTTGAGCATTCCAATTGTGAGATAGCCACTCTATCATTTGCAGCTTGTCTTATAGACGAGTCATATGGGGTTGACACTGGTTTACAGTCTTCGTGATTAAATTTCTTTAGTATCTTCTCTATGGGGTGAATAGTATTTTACCCCTTGTGTTATACTAAATGATCGATTTACCCCCTTGTGAAAAAAAGGGGTAAAATGCCCCTTTATGTTTATAAAAATTAGATTACTGCCTCTTCACATGTACTTCTGTTCAATTTTGAGATGGGTTGACAATGCTCTCAGATACATAAGAGCCCCTCATCTCTCCAATTAGCAACTTAAATTTCCCGGTCTGCAAAACTCAAATTTGAAAATGATTACGCGAACCCTTTTATTTCGACAGATTCGAAGTTTTCCTACAATCCTCGGAGCATAAGTTAAAATACAAGTGAGACAAGGAATTCCCAATCACCGAATAAGGGATTTACAAAGCTTCTGAACGAAAGAGAGACCAAGATGGGCGATGATTTTGGACGGAGATGGGCAGTTGTCAAATAAGCTTTACATAGAAAAGTTGGGCAAGGTATGTGTTTGCAACACCTAAAACTATGAATAATATGTTGACTTAATATTTATTTATCCTTTATTTGAAGCGACAACTGAGTGTATGGTATGGTTGTAAATATATCTAGCAAGTGTGTGAGATTCTTCTTGGGTTTGGGTAAAAGATTCACTTTTGTTCACTTTTGTCATCTATGTGGTGTGTATGTGGGTTGTGTGGGGTGTATGTCTAATATTAATATTTGTTGGTGGGAGGTTGGTGGTCCCTCATGAGAGAAAAGAAGTAATACCCCACATTCGGGGACAAAAACTTGAATAGTATTTGGGGCCTTTTTTTTTGGGTGAATTTTTTCCTTATGGGATGAAATTTTGCTGACTTTATTTATTTTTTCTTTTTCATGAATTAGTTGCTGATGTGTTTGATAATGTAGTTGTTAGTGAATTTTATGCTTAATTCTTTATGAGTTATTTGTTGATTACTTGTTGACGTTTTATTATGTTAATTACTGCTAAGTTATTTTCTGTAAATGTAGATACAATGTTGCATGAGGTCCACATGTGGGTGGGGGGAGTTTTTATACATGGAGAGCAAAGTTGAATACAAGGGAGGTGAGAAGCATGTATATAGCAGAGTATGAAGGATTTGGGGCAGCTTTTGAGGTACAGCAACAACAAGCACGTGAGTTCACTAATGAACATGTACAAGAAGAGGCATCACATGAGCCAGCAGTTGAGGCAGGCATTGGGCAAGAATGTGGGTCAAGTTCTGGGGCAGTAAATGAAGGATTTGGGACAGCATCTGAGTTGCAGCAACAACAAGCACATGATTTCACTAATGAGCATGTAGCAAAAGAGGCAGTAGTTGAGGCAGGTATTGGGCAAGAATGTGGTTCAGTTCGTGGGGTAGTAAATAGAGGAGTTAGGGCAGTAAATGAAGGAGTTAGGGTAGCTGCTGAGGTAGTAGTTGATCATGCACATGAGGTACTTTTAAACAACACGTATTTTTACTAAATATTGGTTTACCCCCTTGTATTTTATGTTTGAGTGATTTACCCCCTTGTATTTTATGGTTGAGTGATTTACCCCCTTATGTTACTTAAAATAGGGTAATGAGGAAGCAAATGAGCCACCGGCTATACAAGTTGAGCAACCATTAGTTGTGCAGGTTGGGAAATCAAATGAATCTGTGGTTGAGGCAGCACTTGATCATTGGAGGCAACTTTTGGAGGCAATAACCAAGAAAACAAGGCAAACAAGTTGTGAGCCACCATGTGAGGAGACAGTTGAAAAGGAACAAGCAATTGTTCATGTTGAAGATCCATCAACACGGGAGGGAGCACCATCATTAGCAAACTTGGGTTTAGAGGAGATAGAAGCAGACCTTGACTTGTCATGGCAAGATGATAATGTACAACATAGTCAGCCCAGTCAGCCAACATTTAATAAGGATGCCACACAGGACAAAGGAAAAAGGCCAATGAGTGAAATTAGGCAAGATAATAATGCATCAATTGATGATGATTACATACAACCTAATGAAGCAGATGATGAGTCTGGTGAGAGTGATTATTCAGATACACCAAGCTATGCTTTGGAAGGTGTTGAAGGGTCTACTGATGATGACATATTGACTGAGAGAAGGCACAGCAAAAGAGAATTTATAAGTTGAAAAGGATTCTAAAAGATGTAGATGATGGTCAGACTAAAAGGAAGAAAGCTGCAGAGGCCCAGAATGTGGGTGAAGAAGAATGGTACAGTGAGGCTAGAGATGAAGATGAGTTGATTAGCTTGTCTGGTCAGATGGTGATGCACCTAAGCATCATTCTTATAGAGAATGAGAAGATTTGAAGAACATCTAAATGGTTGTAGGTACAAAATTCCCAAGTGCTCAAGTCTTTAGAGAGGTGCTCAAACACTACTGTATTAGGGAAAGATTTCAGTTGGAGTTCATGAAAAATGAGAATGCTGGAATCACTACAAGGTGTGCCCATGAATAATGCACATGAAGGATTCATGCTTCACCCATAATAGGGGACAAAGTCTTTCAAATAAAAACTATTAAAGGGGAGCATGTGTGCACAAGAAAGTATGAAAACAAACTAGCTAAGTGTGGCTACTTAGCTAAAAGGTTAGAGAACACAATTAGAGATAATCCACAAATTCCAATAAAGAAATTGCAAGCTGTTATTAATAGAAAAATGGGGCTTCAAGTCAACAAATGGAAAATAATTGCTGCAAAGAAAAAGGCTTTGGCAAACATAATGAGGAAAGATGGGATGCAATATGGAAGGTTGTGGGATTATTGTGAAACTATGAGGCACAAGAATCTTGGCAGCAAAATTATCTTTAGAAAGGTTGATGGAAGTGATCCCCCTGTGTTTGAGATAATGTATTTCAATCTTGATGCCACGAAGAAGGAATTTTTAGCTAGTTGTAGGCCTATTATAGGCCTTGATGGTTGCTTTTTGAAGACTGCTTTTGAGGGACAACTTCTGGTGGCTGTTGGTAGAAATGGCAATGATAACTTCTGGCATATTGCCATAACATTGGTCCTTGTGGAGAATATAGAGACTTGGACCTGGTTTGTTCAGGAACTTTTGGATGATATTGGGGGTCCTGGGGAGTCCAAATGGGTGTTTATATCTGACAGCCAGAAGGGTCTAATAGAGGCCTTAAAAGACTTGGATCCTGAAAGTGAGCACATGTTTTGCATCAGACATGTGTATGAAAATTTCAAGAAAAAATTCAAGGGACAAGAGCTTAAACAACTACAGCAAACAAGACAAATTTTGAAGACTGCATGAAGGATATTGAGAAAGCTGACCTTAAGTTGGATCAAGAGAAAGAAATTACTGCTGAGTGGTTGAGAAACATCTCTCCCCAGCACTAGAGTAGATCTCATTTTTAAACTTATTGTAAGTCTGATATTTTGGTGAATAATTTGTGCGAGTTTTTCAATAATTACATTCTTGAGGCTAGAGATAAGCCAATCATCACGATGTTTGAATAGGTGAGAACTAAACTTATGACAAGAATCCATTGCAACAGGGAGGATATTGAAAAATATGCTTGCTTAGTTTGTCCTACCATCTTGAAAAAGATCAACAAGAAGCACAAACTAGTTAAGAATTGGTGGACAAGATGGTGTGGAGGAGATGAATTTGAAGTGGACAACTTTACTGATAAGTATGTTGTTGACCTGGCTAATGACACTTGCACATATAGTATGTTCCAATTGAATGGATACCCATGTTGTCATGCATATGCTTCCATTTCTGATAAGCGAGCCAAGATTGAGGATCATGTCAATGCTTATTATAGTGTGGAGTTGTATAAAAAACTTTATCAATTTAGGATCCATGGTGTTCCTGGCCAGAAGCATTTTTTGAAGACTTCTTTTGAGCCATTGAGGCCCCCATCCTTGAAAAAAAAAAGGGAAGACCTAAAAGGTTGAGGAGGAGAGGACTAGATGAGGTGCAGGGGAGCACTTCAACAAGAAAAGGCTTGACTCATGCCTGCAAGAGATGGTTGCAAACAGGCCATAACAAAGTTACTTGCAAGAATCCTGTGCATCCTAATTCTAAACTATATAAGGTATGTCATTAAATACATGTTCAATTTATTACTATTTTAATTTCTTTCCTTCATTTTTAATGTTCTAATTCTCTTTGCATGGGGACCTTCCACCAGAGAGAAATACTGAAGGTTCAAGTGCCCCTCTTGCCAGTCAAGCTTCTCCAACTAATGTCCAGCCTCCTCCTACCTCTGTTCCTCAACCAAGAACAACAAGGGTAAGTAATTATTATTTATTTTTCATATAATATGAATTGCTAGTAATTTACTAACTTTTATATTTAAAAACTTTACAAACAGTCAACTTCTAGAGGTGGAGGAACATACTAAGGCTTCAGGAATGAAGCATTACTTGGCAGACAACCCAACAAAAGAAAGTCAAATAAATCAGGGCCATATTCAAAAGCAGCTACATCAGGAGCAGCTCCAAGTGCATCAGCTCCAGCTCTTGGTGGATTAGGTTCCAGTGGGTCAGATCCTATTGCTTCTGCTCCAACAAGTTTAATAATGGGTTCTGGATCCAAAGTTGTAAATGTGCAGAGAAAAAAGAAAACATCTGCACCTGATGTATTGGAAAGCCTTAGGGTAAGGGCATTGCAAAGGAGAAAAAAGAATTAGGAGACGTAAAGTTGTAATTTCTTGCATTTTCTTGAAGTCAAATGTAGTATTGAAGTTGTAGTATTCTTCAACATTGATGCTTGCGGTATTCTGGAACATTTAGTATTGAAGCTGAATTTGTTGGATCTTTTTGGAAGGTTTTAGGGCAGTAGAACTCCTTATGTATGAAGTTTGCTTCTGACAACTTTATGTTAACAATGTTATTTTTGAGAGTGTGTAAATGTTATTATAGTTATATTTCATAGTTGTTTAGTTCCTTGGTTTTGCTTGGTTATGGATTGCTTATTGGTTGGTTTTTGATTGGTTTTAGATTGCTTTTTGTTTGGTTGTGGATTGCTGATTGGTTGGTTGCCTTTTGATTGCTTTTATGTTGGTTAGGGATTACTTTTGTGCAGTTGACCTATTTTTGCAGTTTTCTACAAAATTTTAAGCTTTTCATCCCCCTTCTGTTTTTCAAAAGAAGCGGTTAACTCCCTTCTATTTTTTAAAAGAAGTGTTTAACCCCCTTGTGTTTTTTAAAAGAAGTGTTCAACCCCCTTATGTTATATAACTTGAAGAATACACCCCCCCTAGGTTGTTGATTTTTTCAACAATGACCATCAGGGGTACAAGCAAATCAATAAATTCTTATTAGAATGAAGAAATTCAAAGTTCCATATTAATAGGAACATAATATTATATTGAAAGTACATTAAACTTACTAGAAATACATTGAAAATGGATAAACTACTTCATGAAGATGTTGAAAATTAACATTGTTAACAAAACACCACATACAACCCAAGAAAAATGAACATAATTTTTAGGCATCTCAGACTCCATGTGTGTATACACCATTAACACAACTTCATCAATGTCAGGAACATTGCTTTCTTCCACTACTGCACTTATGTCTACTATCACTAGTAGGCTTATTGGAAGGCCAGTTGCTTCCCACATAGCTTGCTATGGATTACACCAATGAAAGAAGTTACATTGGTGTTTCGAACAAAAGTAGTACAACTTTGCCTTTGAAGGTTTCGTCTCAGACTCCACCACTCGAATTTCGGCTCGTATATTGCATCCACATTCTAGAGTTTTCCCATACCTCAAGTCAAGGGCGATTTGCTTCTGTCCTTCTTTACTTTTATTCTTCACTCTAGAATTAGATAAGAACATTCTATAGATTTTTAGGGTTTGATGGAGGGATAAAGAAGGAATGAAGAAGACGATGGAAATTAAAGAAATGAAATGGGAAAAGTGGAAAAAACCAAAAAAAAATATGGAAAAATATGATGGAGGGATAAAAATGTAATTTCAATTGATAAACGTCAGGAAAAACAATATCCTACTTCCACAACAAAGCGTGTGAATATCACCTACAGCCTCAAGGTGGCGGGACAATTCATAAAAATAACACGAATAGATTTTTTACCCTTTTTTTTCACGAGGGGGTAAACTACCAAAATGCATTTTCCGAGGGGGCTACAAATACATTTTCCCCTTCTCTATGTAATGAGACTATGACAAAGAAATAGAGTCATTGAACCTTGTAATTTTACTACCTAAAATTACATTTGCTTTCCCCACATCCTTCATGACAAAATATGAAGATAGAAATGACTTTATTTCCAAAACAACATTTAAATCAATACCAAAAATAAGCATGTCGTCCACATACAGACATATGATGACACTCTTGCCATTTTCAGATTTAGAATAAACACATTTATTAGACTCATTTATTTTAAAACCATAAGATAATACTACATGTTGAAACCTCTCATGCCACTGCTTTGGAGCTCGCTTAAGGCCATATAAAGACTTTATAAGTTTGCAAACTTTATCTTCTTGGCCTTTGAGTACAAAATCTTCTGGTTGTTCCATGTACACCTCTTCTAAAATACCATTTAGAAAAGTAATTTTGACATCCATTTGATGTATGACCGATTTACGTATAGATGCTAGAGCAATTAGTATTCTTATTGTACAAATAGGACAGGAAACAATAGCCTGATTCGAACGATAACGTTCTACCTTTAAGACAGAATTTGCCCCCTATTATTGCACTGGGTTACAATAAATTTGTCTCCCAATATAAAATAAGCACCTGGAACTAGTATTGCGGAGTATTAATTCAACAGAAGTTATTTGAGAGAGAACGAAAGAAAGAAGTATTAAGCGATTTTCTGATATTTTGAAGAGCAGTAAGTCTTCTCTATTTATAGATTAAGACCCATCAGAGTATAACTCTTTACAGAGTTGTATCCTTTAATTAGTTGTGTCTATTAGTCCCATAAATTATAATTGTTAAGCACTAGTAAAAACCTTTAATAAGATTATGACTTAATTGACTTGATTAATTAAAAGGCACATCAGTTGAATTAATCAACCGAATAACAAATCAAATTTAAATAAACCAGCTGACGTAAGTCAAGAATAAATAAATTTGACCTAAAAACTAATCGGTGACTCGAGGACAATGCGTACGTGCAAAGTGCAAAGTGTACCTAAAGCGCTAATGTGCCTTGGCTTCGGCTTCGGCTCTAGCTCTAGCCCGTGCACGGGTGACGTGGTGCACTGCACCACGAGTCCTCTCAACTCTTAGACTCTTTGGAACACATAATCTTAGAATCAATCCATAAATATAGCTACTTTCTTTTCACACATATTCCACTGTGGGATAATAAATCCTCATGATTACATCCTTCCTCTTGAGTCCTTCCAACTCTCTTAAACAATATTATACAATGCACATCTTATCCTATACATGAAAATTTCCAACAGTAAGCATTATAGTCTCTTTGAACTTTCATGCAGAGATTTATAGCAACAACTTTGGAGGTGCCAAGTGGTATTAGTAAGTGCCTTCACTCAGGGCCTCCATAATGGAGAGTTTTCAAGGTCTTCACTGAGAAGTCGATTGCCGATGTTTGCACCAAGAATTTGATATCTACTTTTGCCATGACTTTAGCTTAGAAGTACGCATATTAAAGGAAATTGGTTTTTAAATAAAGCATAGAAACTTGAATGTTTTCGGCACCCAACCCCTCCCCCCCCCCCCCACAAAAAAAAAAAAGAAAAAGAAAAGGGGGACGGCTGTGAATACTTTTATTAAGAGCACGAAACACTTAGATTGTGATTACTTGTGATTTGATTTTCTATTTTTCATTCGTAGGAGAGAATAGTGAGTTTTTTGTACTTAAGAGGTAGAACATTTATTTATGAAGGTGTAATTGGTTGAAAAGTAAAAGTGTAATGATTGAGTTGATGTGATAGGTAAAAGTTATGAGATGTTGTTTAGTAGTGAGATTTTCTTTAAGAAAAACTTATGAGATGGTGATTAGTTGTGAGGTTTTTTATAAGAAAAACTATGAGATGGTGATTGGTTGTGACTTGTGAGGTATAAGTTAAAATATTGTGTATTGTAATAAATATTATATAATATTTATATATAGATTTTATTAGAATAAAATAAAATAAATAAAATATGCTTTAGAATATCATGTAATAAATACTAAAATATAACAAGGACTTCATGAAGATTTAATTAATTAAGCTTAAACAATTTATATAAATATTAAAATATATGTGTAAATATAATTATATATTATGAAAATAATTTTATTTATATATTAAAATATTACGTGGGGATAATTAAATATTATGAAATTAATTTTAATTAAATATTAAAATATTCGTGTAAATATAATTACATAATATTATGAATTTTATTTTATTTATATATAATATACGTGTAAATATTATTATATATTATGAAAATAATTTTATTTAAATATTAAAATATTACGTATAAATATAATTATATATTATGAATTAATTATATACTTCAATATATATCTACTACATTATATATATATATGTATATATTAAAAGATTCACTTATGAGAATATCTCATTTTTAGAGAATTTTTCTGAAAAAGTTGAAATAAAGTTGAGAGAATTCTTTAGAGAGTGAAGAGAAAAAATAAGGAGTGAAGTCAAGATGGGGGGGGGGGGTAGAGGTGTCAAAACGGGCCGGGCGGACCGGCCCAGCCCGGTCCGGATCGCAAAAAAAATTGGCCCAACTCGGCTCGTTTAATTTTTTAATATGGGTTGGGCTGGACCGGCTCGCTTGAAAACCCGTCTCGAACTGAAATTTTGCAACCCGGGATCGGCTTAGCCCGCGGACCATGAAGGACCGTGGGCTAGCCCAGCTCGCAGGCTACGCAGGCTAACCCGCAATATTTTTTTAATTTAAATTATAAATTATAATTTTTAAAAATTTAAGAATTTATAATTTTTAAATTATAAATTATCAATTTATAATTTATAATTAAGAATGTATAATTTATAATGTAGTACTTTATAAATGTATAAATCAATAATTAAGAAATTTTAATTTTTAAATTATAAATTATAAATTTATAAAAATTATATATTATAAAAAAAAATTTGAGAAAGGTGAAGACCATATTGTCTCAATTTGAAGAAGACGATGAAGAATGGCTTGAAACCGCATCCACCATCGCATCTCAATCCGAGAGCGATTTAGATCACTTGAATGAACGACCGGTTTATCATTGGGCATGTTTAGATGTTTAGATATTACAAAGTTGTTTATTATTTTATTTTTTTTGTTATTATTATATACTTTCATTTAGAGGTTTGGTCAAATCCACCTCTATGTAATTATTTTTTCTAAATTAATGATGGGTAGAAGGGTCCATGCCAAACCCCTCACCACCTTATTTGATGGTGTTTTTAGAAAAATATAATTGATAAAAAAAAATTAATATAAGTATAAATTTCTAAGTTTTTATAAAAATTTAAGTGTTGTAAAATATTAAAAATCACATAAGTATAAATTATTAAGTCTTTTAAAAAAGTATAAGTGTTGAAAAAAATATTAATAATCACATAAATATAAAAACTTCAAATTTTTAAATTTATTTTCAAAAAAAAAAAAAAAAAGCCAACCCACGAGCTGGCTCGCTAGCCGGACTGCCTAGCTCAGCTCATATATAAACCGGTTCACCTATATAGTGAGTTGGTTTTGAGCCGAGTCGGACTTTTCAATTTTTAGCCCGTCACGGTCCGGACCGTGAACGGCCCGAAACCGCCATTAACCGTTTGTTAAACGAGTCGAGTTGGCTCGGCCCGTCTCACTTGACACCTCTAGGGGGGGGGGGGGGGCGTGAAAAATGGGATATGAGTGGCCACTTTTGAGAGAAATTCTTTGGAGTGTGTGTGAGAGAAATACTTATACAACCAAACACACATCTTGGAGGGAAATCAACATATGAAGCTTGAATTTTGTCCACGAGCAAGCACAGCCTTATGAGAGACTTTTCATCCATAGTCAGCTCTAGCTTATCAACTTAAAACACAACTCTTGTACCCCGATGCATCTCGGACTACTGGAATAGGGGGTCAAGTGATGTGGGAGAACTAATTTAACTACCTAATGTGGCAGACGAAATCACACTTTGGAGGGATCTGATTTGGAGCTATAGGGTCATCTGAATTCTAAAAGCCCATAATTAATTAATAAAGTAATATGATCAGTTACAAAATAATAATAGGTGATTTTAAATGTATTAAATAGGTTTAGTTATGTTCTTCAAAGTCGATGATGTATAGGGATGGCATTGGGTTCGGATAATCCGGGACCCCGCCCCGGACCGTCCCATTCGGGTCTAATTAAATGGGTTTCGGGGTGGGTACCGGTCCAAATATTCTAGACCCGCCCCATATATATTATACATAAGTATAATATATACATATAGTTATAACTTAAAAACTAGGCTCCACTCCTTTCTTCTTTCAATTTTTCTCCTCCCTCCCGCTAGTCTGGAATGATTTTGGTGGTTAAGAATAAGGGAAAATAAGAATCATCTATTCATCTCAAGGTTCAAAGCTCGGTCAATTCAAAAGTTTACAAGACAGAATGTCTTGTACAATTCCTGTCATTTTGGCCAATTACTACAATCTGACAAATTAGTAAATTAGTCACACATTTGGCTTAATCATTCGGCCAGTTAGTAAATCTACCAACCTAAAAGAATTTTGCCCATAAATAAGTGTTGGGAAGCAGTCTGTAAATGCCTATTAAATAGTTGAGAATTTCATGAGAATTTCAGGAGACTTTGACATGCCAAGAACTAATTTAATTAGAACATGACTTCTGACTTTCAAAAGGTAGGAATTCTATTTTTAATTAGGGGAACTGAATAAAAAAAAAAAGAGACCGGTTAAACGGGTTAGACCCGCAGAATTCAGGGCCAAATGGGATGCGGGGCGAGGCGGGTCCTGGGTCCAGCCAAACCTGCCCCGTTGCCATGCATAATGATGTATTGTATTAGTAATCTGGCGAATTGAAGGGACGAGAAAAGTAATATATCTAGACTATATTAGAAGCAAATGCGGTAGAGATACCTAGCGTAGCAATTCCTCTAGGCGTGATCATAGGAGTCCTCGACCACTGTAGAATATCAAGTTTGAGCCATAAATATTATTCAATGGGTGAGCCCGTCACCACAGCCCCACCAAAAACACTAGTCAGCTTAAAACCCCTCGACCATGGAGGTGAATGGAGATGACTAATTTATGGACTACTACTACAAATACCTCACGAACCTATGACCGTCTTGTGGCAAGTTAAGGACCAGTCTGACTAGATTATCATCTCGATGGTTATTTTGTGGGGATGATGCAATGCTAATGCTATCAATATTTTCCAATCAATTTGAATGAAGTTATTACCAACTTATAAAGTTGATTGTGTGTTAAATATATAAAATTAAAGATAATTATCTGACTAAATATATAAAATAATTATTAACTATGACATGATAATTTACTATATTCTTTTAGTAATAGAAAGAGTGACGAAGTGGTAAGTAAAATGTTATTTATGAAGAGAAAGACCGAAAAATAGTATATTAAAAGATTAAATTAAATCCAAACTAGTAGTGTAAAAGTAGATCAAACCCGAATTCTCATCATTCACAAATTTGAATTTGTGCTTGAACAAGGTTCACAAAATCAGCCATTATTGTTTCCCCTTATCCTTCCTATCCTGTATAGTTTGTACTTTGCACTTGAATTCTTTGAACATGTCAGAAAGCCCATAACAGTAAATTTCTAATGTGTAATTAAAGATCGAGTGAAGGTTGATAAACTTTTACGTGTCCATGTATGACTTAAGGGGATAACCGGATAAGCCCAAATTAGAACGCCATGCAATACCCAATTAGGACTTTGAACTTAGGACTATTAATGGGTCAGATTCCCATCGAATCATGTTGGATCCGAATTTGAACCTAACATGATATGTCATGTTTGAATTGGGTCCAAAATTTTATAGTAGGGATGACAATTTGGGTGGGTCGAGAGGATTTGGGTTGGGTTGATGTAGGGGTATGACATTAATTTTCTCAACTCGAACCCAACTCAACCTGAAAGTGCTCAGCCTTAATCTAATCTGATTCATATTAGGTTAGGTTCGGGTCGACCTGATTTTTAAAATAATTATTTTGAATATTTGTTTTAATTTTTAGAAACTTTTTGGTATTTTTATTTTTTTTTAATTTTGTCTAGTTTTAATTATTAATAAATTAGAATAGAGTAAAGAGTTCTCATTATAACTTCACAAATTCAATCAAATAATTTTAATTGAACCGCATAATATATTGATTTTTAGAATTATTTTTTCTTTCATTTTTTAGTATTTATGGGCATTATAAAAATATTGAAGCAAAGTGTCTTATTTTTAAAAATATCATACTTTTTCAAATTTTACTCACATACTCTTTAATTTTTGGATCTTTTTGTGTCGATTAAATTGTCTCTTTTAACTTTTTAAAATTAATGCCATTATTTTTTAACTTTATATCGATTCAATTAAGCAATACACAAATTAATAAAAATCTATCATCAAACAAATAAGTAAAATAAATATTTTAAATTATACTCATAATTTATTAACAAAACTTGCTTAAGTCTTTGAATTTTTTATAAACTTTCAATAAAAAGAATTTTTATCTATTTATATATGTAAATTCTGGCATTGTATAAGGCATAAGAAAAACTTCTATGACAATTCAGTAGTTAAAGCAGTGTTTTGTTAACTCTTTAAAGTACAATTTTTATGTCGACTTGGATACAAAAATAACTATTAGAAGTAATTTAAAATTGTAATAAACCATCCTAAATGGTTGTGAAAATAAATAAGATTGAAAAATGCCAAAGTAGTAATATCAATATTACTAAAAGTCAACATTTCCAGCTTTATTTTGTTATTTTATATTTTTACTTGTAAAAAATTTAAATTTTATTTATTTAATTCGAATTGGGCCGAGTTGGTTCAGCTGGGTTTGAGTTGTCGTACAACCCATAATCAAATTTTGAGTTGTTCATGTAACCTAAAATTCAACCTAACCCAACCCATTTTCTTCAGGTTCTTATTCATATCGACCTTGTTGGACTCGAATCCAAAATAGGTCAATCCAAATCCAATTTTTTCGTGTCGAACTCGTGCTGAGTTATTGTGTCGTGTTGAAAATTGCCACTCCTATTTTATAGAATCCTGGTTGGTATAACTATATTCGAATCTAGATAAAAATCAAATATTCGAAAAAAAATTGAATTTGAATATTCCCAAAATGATCATATATTTGTTAATATTCTAGAAATTTAACAGAATTTAAATCCAAAACATTCATCCTTAAAAAAACATACACACAATAGATTAATGAATAAAATTTCAATTATATTGATCATCTAAAAGCAATAATAGAATGTAGCTTAATCAAATTCATTCACTAGATCATTGTATTTTAGAAATCGTTGCTGATAATAACACTTATTTGGTATTATAAATATATAGTTATACTTCATTTTTCAATCAACTAATTATGGATTTAAACTTTTATAAAAAATAAACTCATTTTAACTAAATTGAAATTTATATTGTATTCTTGCCATATCATGACATCAGGTCCTGCTATTATTCTTCCTGCATCATTTTCTGTTATAAAAATAGAGAAACAATTGTTGCAATTATAATATAGATAAGCTCGAAATCTAACAATTTATATAAAAAATATCTGATTGATATATTGTATAGGAACTCATTACTTTTTTCATCCAAAATCCATTTTGGTATTACTATAGACCCTGTGAGTACATAAGTATAATACTATATATATTCGAATTTAGATAATTAATAGATCGGATCGAGCCAAATCTATATTCGTCCCATTTATTTCATATTACAATTTTTTTTAATCGAATAATATCCATTGAATCTTTATTGATTAAAAATTCTAAATAATCGAATCCAATTCAAATCGAATTCGAATTAAAATTTTGCTCAATTGACAATCCTATTTGAACTTATTTCTACACTGACATTATTCACAATTTTGTAATGCTCAATTACTTTGGGCTCAGGCCCAATGTTATAAGGTGATGGGCTTTCTCTGAAGCCCTTACATTAAAATGGGCATAATTCATTTTTACTATGTATAGCTCAGGACATATATGTACCTGTATGTATATGTATGTACGTATGTGGAGCAAACATGGCAACAAAAAAATAATAATTTTTTTTAGAAATGGTCAATTAGGCCTCAACATATCAGACAGTATTCAAAGAAGGCATTTTGCCCAATTTACCAGCTTTTCACATGTTGTGAATGTTTGAGAACTTACTAAGTGTTTGATAAAATTTTTAAAAATGAATTTATAAACTCCCACAATAAATTTTGTTAGATCTTCAAAAATTAGAAAATTTTGAAATAAGATCTTCATATATTTTTAACAAAAATTTCCATTTTTAAATATTTTTTTAACAAACTTCATATATTAATATAATTACAACTATTAATATCTTATTTAATTCAAACACTTATAGAACTTATTTTTAAAATAAGACGTGATTTATAAGTTTCAAAAATATCTTATAAAATAAAAAACTTATAAAATATTTTAAATAATTTTAGCTGAAGAGCCTATAATCAAAATAATGAAATATGAATCAAAACACACATTTAAAAAAACACACATACACACAACACACAACACACACACATAGAAGTAGGCTGTGACTGTAATTAGGATTGTAAATGAATATTCGAAAATTCATTTACCGTTTACATTTATATCAATTTATACAAAATCTATCCGCATCTGTTTACCGTTTAATGATAAATGCGTATCTGCTCTGTTCAATATCTGCTTCGAATATATATATTTATTAAATAATATATTATTTATATTTTTCAATAAAAATCTCATAATTAATATATATATATATATAAATTATAAATGAGGAATTAGAGAGAAAAAGAAATAAATTTAAAAAGTTATTGTAATATAGAGAAAAAATTGAAGAATAAAGTTAGTCAACATAATTATTATTGGTTGACTTTATAATTAATATAGTTCAATACTATAATTAATATTAATTAGTACTAATTATTAATTATAAAGCCAATTATTAATTAAAAATTATGTTATTTATTTGATTGCTTTTTTTTTTTTTTAATAAAATTGTACAGCTCCTTCTATTAATTAAAAATAGGTATTTGTTATGGTTCATAAATTCACGTATTAGAATATTCGTAAATAAATGTCTAAATAATTATAGTCAAATATGAAATTAAAAAAATAATTCAAATATGGATGCATTAAATAATTATAATCGAACACTGGTATATGTGAATTCAACCGATAGATATCCGACGGATACGAATTCGAATATCATTTTTAAATATTCGTCAAATCCGTATCCATATCCGAATATTCGAAAAGTTAAATGAATATGAATATAAAAATAGTGTATTCGATTCGTTTAATATCTATTTAAACCCCTGACTGTGATATCCACAACCAACAACTAGGTAGAACCTGAGACCTCCCTCTAAGTGTTGGCATTAGACCTAACCAAGAAAGAACTTATTGGCAAAATGAAAAATAATATCCAAAAACTGACGAAAACCATCAAAGATTGAGAGGGAAAAATTAACTTCTGTTGTGATATGATTTGTCTTTTAATACAGTTACATACATTTATATAAATATATATTGGGTTGGGTGGGGAGGGAGGGGGGATTATAACTTGAATCACTTTGCATGCCCATAATGATATTCCAGCATTTCACTAATTTATCCATGGTCCAATCTGCAATCAAGCTTAATTCCTCAACCACAAAATCAGAGTGAGATAACCTGAGTATTTCTACTGCTCAGACTATTCTGGCACTTGAAATTCTTGAACAAAACAACTACGGAAAAACTATATACATATATACAGTGCAAACCTTTTTGATATCCTGGCGATCAGTCTTATGACCTTGGCCTGCAATTCCCATGAGAATCAGACCATTTTGATCCACATCTGTAGCAGAATTCATATTTGCACCTACAAGTGATGTGCACACATCCCTCAGTCTTTTCAACATACATCTTGCACTTCGGGCATTTCTGCCAGTTCTTCTTCTTAGCCAATATTTTGACTATCTTGTCATCTTTCCCTCCCTTTTTTGCATACAGTTTCTGGAATTCCTTGCACGTGAACTCAGAATGCCACGGAACACGACATTCTGCACAGAATGATCTCCTGCACACAAGACATTTTATCTTCCTAACGACTTCCCCGGAGTCATTTACTAGCATAGCCGAGCAGTCGCGAAAAGGGCAATACAGTTTCTGAGATTCGGGAATGAGGGACATGCATAGCAACTCATCCCATTGGACGAGAGCATCATCCGGGATCATTAACCTACAAGCATCAAAGTTTAGTATGGCCTTGCAATTTAGGGCAGCACATTTTACCTCTTTCACTTTGTCTTGAATCTTTGCCACAACATGGCTGGTTGTGCAGTCATAACAGAAGGAATGAGGACATTCGTCATTTGTGAACATCTGCCAGCTCTCTTTGTTTTCCAAACAAATACCACAGAAGATTTTGGATGAATTCTCAGCTTTGTTTTCGAACTTCACCAGTTCCATGTTGGCAATAGATCCTTGCATGGACGACGATGGACTATTTGCACTTTCTGAAGTGAAAATAGAAGCCAGCAATGCTTCGTGTAGCTGAATTTCCTCTGCATACAGAGCGTCATCAATTGTGAATTCTTCCGCATATGCAGCATCAGCACTTCTGGCTATTTCACCGATGATTCCTTCAGAGGCTGCTGTGGGGAGAAATTAATGAAACAAATAGAATTGCCTTGTTTCTAAAAGAGAAACAGAAAGTGCTTCCATTGCACAAGTCCATTAGTTCTGTTTCTTTAAAAAGGGAAATAGAAAGTGCTTCCAATGCATAAGTGAGAGAATAAACATCCATTAGCTCATAAGTTAAGGCAACTTAACAAAGGCTTATGACCTACATTTCATAACAGGAACTCGCTCTGATATATCTTGTGCCTCCAAACCACTAAGAAAGCAAATACACTGAAGTATAATAGTGACAAAGAGGCATTAATAGCTTGCTAATAAAAAGGCATAACTGTGCATGTATCAAATATAAATTCCTACACCAAGGAGGTTTTGCCTTCCAATAAATCCATAACACGGACTGATAAAGCTAAACATTGACGGTTGACCTTAGAGATATTTTACTGATTAAACGAAATGATCCGTGAGCGAAAACCTTCTGGCAATGAGCAACAAGGAACTTGGCCAGAGTTGCGAGCTTATCTACAACAGTCTATAACATATCAGTTTACTTCTTCTCAACACTTCATTGATTCACATAAAGATCATAACTTAAAAGCAGAATTTCGCAACTGGATCGATGCATCAGCACAGAATCAATAGTTACAAAACCAAAAAAATTGCCAGTAACATTAGACGCTTTGTGGGGTTTGCCATTAGGCAGTAAAATTGTGACCATTAGAATGTTTTATGAAAATAAAATATTAAAAAAAAAGAAGAAGATGAAGAAACAAAATCAAGACAAATCATTAAAGAACTGCCCCTTATTCTGCAAAATTCATTGTACTCATTCAGAAAAACAAATCCCACATAATTATTCTCCAAATAACAACACAAACTTTTCCGTCAACAAAACATTGAAAAAAGGAGTAATTTTTACCATCTTCGGCCACGGGACCCTCAATCCGCCCCTGCAGCGACTCCCCGTTGACCTCAGCCTCAAAACTGGCCGCAGGAATAGAGGGTTTACTGATTTTCTTCTTTTTATTGGAGTATAACAGTATCCATGCAGGGACGGTGATCGCAAGAAAAGTGCCAGCAGAGTACAACATAAATGAAATTATTGAGCCGCCGGCGTCCGACCGGAAAAAGGATGAAAGCTGGTGGTATACAGTGATTAGAGCTTCAAAATTCCCTGGAATTTCATCGGAGAATTTGGGGGCCGGAGGCCACTTGAGGGAGGTTAATTGCGGTATCGTCGCAGAAACCATATGGGGCCGCTGCACTAAAATGAACTTCCAGATTCCGTACAGTACCAGTATTTCCATGAATTCCTTTTCAATCCTGTATGATATGGCTTTATATACTTGGTGGGACTTCGATCTAATTATTAAAATCCCTAGAAAATAACATCGAAATTCACACACACAACTGATCAAAAAAGAGGAAAAAAAATCACAGACACGAAAAAAAAAAAAGGAAAGAAAGAAAACTCATGCCACTTTGGTTTGTGAATAAGTGTATTTCGTGTTGCTATAATGGAAAAGTCAAATTGTCTACATTTTTAACTAATTTATTGTACTAGAATAACACCAATCCAATTAGGACTGCAAATGGATATTCGAAAATTCGTTTATTGTTCGTATTTATAATTTTTTTTATATAAAATTTATTCTCATATATTTAAAACAGATATTATCTATATTTGATTATTAGGTATTCGATAATAAATGACTATGAATATAGTAAATACGTAGTCGATCCATTTAATATCTGCTTTGATATATATTTATTAAATAATATATTATTTATATTTTTTTAATAAAAATCTTTTAATCCATATATGTATATATATAAATTATAATTGATGAATTGTTAAGAAAAAAGAATAAATTTAAAAAATTATTGTGATATAGAGAAAAAATTGAAGAATAAAGTTAATCAACATAATTAGTGTTTGTTGACTTTATAATTAATATGCTTAAATGTCATTATTATTATTATTATTATTATTATTATTATTATTATTAAGTACTAATAATCAATTATAAAGTTAATTATTAATTAGAAATTATGCTATTTGTTTGATTACTTTCTTTTTAATGAAATTATATAATTCATTTTATTAATTAAAATATTTATTTATTATAGGTTCATAGATTTACGTATTTGGATATTTGTAAATAGATATTTAATAATTATCATCGAATATAAATATAAAAAAAATAATTTGAATACAAATAAGTTTAATAAAAAATATGAATAAATCTGAATAATTATAATCAAATACGAATATATTCGAATTCGACCAATATCTGATGGATACAAATTTGGATATTATTTTTAAATATCCATCAAATCCGTATCTGTATTCGAATATTCAAAAAGCTAAACGGATACGAATATGGAAACAGTGTATCTGATTCATTTAATATCCATTTGCACTCCTAAGTCCAATCAGATATTTTTATATTTATTTAAACTTCGCATTAATTTAATGTGTCCTTGGTTTATAAATGAGTGTTTTGCTTTGTTAAAATGCAGCATGTAACATCAAATATTAATTAAATACAATTAGTAGCATTCTAATTTATCATACCACATTTGATTTCATAAATTTGGTGGTGCTTAAAGCTGAAAATCTCTAAAATCTTGAAAGTTTACCTCAAACGCCATTAAATTTCTTATTCATTGTCAATCAGTATCTCTATAAAAAAGAAACAAGTCGTTTATGATGAATTAATACACACATATTTGAAAATAAGATCTAACCTAAAATTAGAAAAATTGATAAAAGTTATTAAATTTTAGCGAAGATTCTCTAATAAGTTGAGATTTTTTTTGTCACCATATGATTACGAGTATTTATAGGAGAGGGATGATATAGTCTATATAAAAATGTCATGTTAGGCAATTATATGTTTATCTGATTATATCATATGAATAAAATGAACAACCTAAATACCACGTTCAATAGGATCTGATTTGGTCAAATTGAATTTGTAGGGATAAAAAAATTAAACTCAAATATGTTGGATCGATAAATTTTAGTAATGTGGGCAATGCTGTTGTTTAGTCTATTTACCAATGTTACTTTCAACCACTAAATAAGAATTCTACAATTCTTTATTTTTATTTTTATTTTTTTATTGGGACTACTTTATATACCATGTAATATTTGGACTTGAGAATTATTAATTGGTCCAAAAACCTGAAGAGGATGATCCTTAATTCTTTATACTATTTTTTTTCTATACTTTGACAGTTTCAAATTATGTCCCCAAATTCCCAATAGATGCGGACTCTTTTGGTCTTTGGCGAAGAAACTAAGGCAAACGAGTAATAAAATAATGTGCAAGTGAAGTTTCATAAAGATATGCTTCCATTTAAAATTAAAAAGTAATAATGTTTATCAATTTTTCTCACAAAAATATGTCTTTTATAAGTTTTTGTTTCAAAGCAAATTCGATGCTCCAAAAACACTGTTCATTTAAACAGTTATATCAAATATCTACCGCTCCTAACGAGACACAACTACCTATCTATATCCCATCCGCTAGTGTTTGGACTATATTTATTGGTATTTATCTTGAGATTCTATTCTGTTGGCCAGTTCAATCCTACTATAATTAATTTTTAATTTTTGGGTAGCAGTTTTTCTTTCCTTTGTTTTAGTTGATAAAATAAGGACTTGAAAGTTTTTGTACCAAATTAAAATACTTATATAGGTGAGTTTTTCAAGTTAGGTGAAATTTCCTATCACTTATTACTTATTTTTAAGTACGAAGGGTAACTCCTTTCATCCCATTTTTTGCAACTCTAATTTGGATCCACAAAGAATTTAGACTAGAAATGTGTCACGAGTCGAATTGGTCCAATTATAACTCAAGTTCAAGTTCTACAATGAATCGAACTCGAGCTCGAGCTTCGGCTCTAATTTAGTTGTCAGCTCGCGAGTTATATATATATATATATATTGTAATAAATAATTATTATATTTTAATAATTTATATTTTACCCGACATTAAATTTATTCAAGTAATTCATTGTCAAGCTAATTGTTTTTTTGTTTTTATATTTTTATATATTAATAAAATAATTTTCATATTTTAAGAACTTATTTTTTACTCGATATTAGAGCTATTTGAACGATTCATTTTCGAGCTAAGCTGGATTAATAATAAGCTTGCAAACATTAGTTCTTTATCCTTATCTCAAGTTTGAGCTTGAGCCTATAATTTTTTTACCTCAACTAGTTTACATCTTTAGTTTGTATAAGAATTTTCTATATTTGCAAATTATTATCTTACAAATAGTGATTAAAAATTAATATTATTTTATTATTATATTTTAACTGATATGATATATTTGAATTTTTCAATATAAAAAATAAAATTATAATTTGAGACATTTAAAAAATAAGAAAAGACTTGAAACACTGGGGGTATTATAATTAGGAAGGGGTAAAAAATAACAAGGTGATATTTCTTTTTTCCTTTTTTGTCCAATCTCCAATGCAACGTGGTCGAGTATATATGAATGAACTTTAATAGGATTTCTCCTTCATACAAAAGTAAATGATACCGTTTTCAGCAGTTTTTATAGCGATAAAAGTAAGTTGAATTAAAAGATTGGAAAGGAACAACAGTAATAAAAACTTACATTTATGTCTTAATTGACGTGACAGAATATGTTTTAATAAATGTAGTGCTGATATAAAGAAATTAACAATGGGGTCAAATCCATTGCTTTCCAGGTCACATTATCTACACTTTCAAAGTGATGGGTGTAATTTTTGTTGTTCTACTATATTATATATTTTTTTGGCAGCAATCTTTTTAATTTCGATAAATTACACTTTACCTCCTTATAAAAATTGAAATAGGCAGAAAACTCCTCATAAAAAAATAATAGATATTGTGCTCCCCTATATTTTTAAAAATGTAACTCACCGCCTCCTCGTAATCATTTGTTTATAGTTTTTTTATTGTGAGGACAAAAATATCCTCACATAAAAGGTATCTTTTTACTTCTTTTACTATGGTCAAAGTAATGCAATTTAAACAAATAAATTTGGAGAAAATAAAATAATATATAATATTTTTAAAAATTTTGGTATAACTAAAGGTTTAAATAAAATATTATTTTGATATTTAATTTTTAGTCCAGCTCTAAAATCATACCAAATATAAAATTATTAATTATATGTATTTTTATTTATATTTTTAATTTTCAAATTTTACATGTATGCGTACTGTTTATTATTTTAATTACTAAACTATTTTTTATGTTTTAGTTACCAAATCAAAAATTAGTAAATAAAAAATGCAAATGTAATTTTATTCTTTACGTTAAAATTATTCATTATATTGATATTTAATTGTTTAGTTTTATAAATAAATAGTATTACATTCTTTATTATTTTAATATTTAATTGTTGGTCTTATAAATCATTTAGTAATATATATGATAAATGATTTAATATATTGGTTTCTGAAAGAATTTACATTTACAATTTAATTAAAATATTATTTTGGTACAATTGTTAGCCTTATAATTTTTGTATTCTGATTTTAAGATCATACTAAATATAGAATTGTTAATTAAATAGACTTATATATACATTACTTTTACATTCTTAATCTGTAATTTTATACACATATTTTTGTTTATTATTTAATTGTTATACTATTTTTTATATTTTAGTTATCAAATTAAAATTTCATAAAAAATAAATAAATACAAATGTGATCTTATTCTTTAAAATATTTAATTAAAAAAATGTATTCTTTAATTTTACATTATTTACTATTTTATTATATTAAGCTATTTAGTAACTAAATTTAACAAATAAAACAAAATATCAAAATTAATTCAACTAATAAACCTAGGTTAACCAAAAGACTTAATTATTCTATATTCGATTAGTTATTTTAATACACTGAAATAAGAGAAAGTAAGAGAAATGATAATATATGTATATGAAATTAAAACTAAGAATTAAAAGTTAAAATATATAAAATTAATAATTTGATATTTTGTATAATTTTAACATATATAAGAGAAGAAAAGAATAAAAAATAAGAAACATAATTTGTACAGCTTTTAGATACCCAATAATAAGGATAAAATGGACAATGAACGTGTCAAAATACATCCCTAGTTGAAAATTGCGAGAGTGAGTTGCACTCTTTGATAGAGGGAGTCAGGATGCCACTTTTTTTTCTTTTTTTTTTTTTATCACAGGAGGATTTTTGCCCAATTCAATTTTCACTGGGGTGCAAATTGCAATTAACCCTTTTGATTTCACTAACCTTTTTTGGTTAGTTGCATAATATAAGAAACAAATATTTAGGAACCAGATAAATTTAGTGGGATTAAACGACTACAATAGAATTAACTCACTGGAATGGGGATATATATTACATTAATGAAACTTGAGAAGAACTTAGAACACGGAAGAAAGTATAAAAATGATACGCACCATGTTCATCCTAGACATGCTTTAAAGATATATATATATATATATATATTTATTTATTAATGACATGGCAGTAATAGCTCCTTTTCTTAGTTGTATTCCAACTGCACTTTTTTATTCCTATATTTCTCTTTTATATCTACATACTGCGTGCTTCATTTCTACTATTTTTAGCATCAAATTTTAAAAGAAAAATTCGTAGATTCATGTGTCCGAATACTCCTTAGATTTTTATTAGTTTAAATTCATAACAATGTCAAGTAGTTCTTTCTATATCTATACTATCTATAAAAGAATAAATGAGTATAGTACTTTCTTCTCTTTTTATGTGAGTATAAATATATCCCCCTCTAATAATATCATCACATTTAATACACATGGTTTAATGATAATTGCAACTAAATTAAGTTTATTTTTAATTAGACTTGTAGAAAATAATAAATAATTAATTAAATCAAGTCCTTCAATTTAAGTGATGCATATACATTAAATGTGTGTGTATATATATATATTGTATTTAGACTCATAGAAAATAATAATTATAATTAATTAAATCAAGTCTTTCATTTAAAATAATGTATATACATTGAATGTATATCATTGTATTTATTATATTTGTTACAATAAATAAATGTTCTATTTAGCAAATAGAATTACATATCATGTGTAATACACATGGTTTAATGGTACTTACAATCAAATTAAGTTATTTTTAATTAAACTCATAGAAATTAATAATTACAATTAATTAAATCAAGTTTTCTACTTAAAAATATATATCAAATGTATAAATAATGTATTTATTAAATTTATCAAAATTAAGTGTATTTTTAATTAGACATATAAAAAGTAATAAGTATAATAAAATTAATTAAATCAAAATTTCCTACTTAGCAAATGCAATTACTATCTTGAAATTTATCCTTCTACCAACATATTTAACTGGACTTATAGAAAATAGCAACTAAATTAAAATTAAGCAATTAAATTATATTCTCATCTAATGAGATTATTACTATTATTGTAACACCCCTAAATTTGGTATTTGGGGAAAATAAGGATTTAGAAAATCAAGATATTGGTTGGTCGAATTTTAGGGATCGAAAAATAAATAAGAAGGATTTAATTGCATGGAAATTGAAAGTTTTGGGTCGAATTGCAATTTGAGGAAACTTGATTGGCCAACCTTTGGGAAGTTTTGTGGGTCAAAATAGGATTATTTTGGGTCAACTAGGTGAATATGAGGCACTAAAGAGTTGGGGGGACTGAATTGAAGAGTTTCAACACCTTGGAGGACTCAATTGAAAGCTGGGTAGAACTTTTGAGTGCCAATTTTAGATTTCTGAAACTTTCCTTTAAATATTCCTTTTTCTTTTTTCAATTCCACCTATTTCTCCCTTCTTCTCCACTCAACACCCATCTCTCTCTCTCTCTCTCTCTCTCTCTCTCTCTCTCTCTCTCTCTCGGCGATCACCCTGGTGATACCCCGAAACAGAAAACCAAGCCAGTCAAAATACTCCCTACCTCCTTAGGAGTCGAAAAGTACCACATGCAGAGCGAAAGCACCAGCAGACAGCGGAGCAACGGTGGACCAAAATCAGGGGGCGACGACGAGTGATGAATCTGACGGAGCAGCAATGGAAAGGGATTTCTGGGCAGGGATTTATGGGCAGCGATTCTTGTAGAGGGCAGCTCAGGGAATGTTTTGGTATACTGTGTTGAGCATTTAGACCACCGTCGACGGCGGGAGAGGAGGAAATCGAGGCGATGGCAAGTGGTGGTGCTGGGGCTTTTGAAGCTCAATTGGTGGCGCTACAGGAGGCAAAACATGAAATTGACCGGAGAATTGGACTTGTAAGGTTGAAACATAGCGAACAGTGGTGATGGTACGCAACTCTGACAGCAGCGATGCTAAGACAATCTCTTCAGCTCATTGTGGCGATTGTGGCGGTGTAATTGGTTTGTGGTTTCAGAGTTCCAATAAAGACCTTTTAGGTAAATGATCGGGATTTTAGATTTAAGTTTTGTATCATTATTTCTTACCAAACCTTGTATTATATTAAGGAAAATGAAGAAATTGATATGTGATTGTGTACATATCCTCCATGCATGGATTATTATTATAGCTTAGTGGTCCTGAATTTGTATTGTTATAAGATAATCTTGGGCTAATTAAGTATATTGGAGGAAAACCTTAATTTTATAGATTTGAGACCTAAGTGATGAATTTGGGTTATTAAAGATAGTTGGGCTATTATTATCATTTTGTGTATCATTATAAGGTTAATTGTGCAGTTATGGGACCTAATTATGACCCTTAACCGGACTGGATATATGAATCTTGAGAATATTCGGTATTAACAGTATAATTAGCATATTCCCTAATAATACTACTGAGACGAACCTTAAAACTACAGTATTAATCGAATAACTATTGATTTTAGATTGTTAATAGTGTGATTGTAATTATTAAGGATTATTAGGGATGAATGAGGATTTTGACAGTGAACATATTCTTTCGGTTAGGTATCGAAGAATTAGGTCCCAGGACCAGTAAGCTGTTGACTATGACAACATTTCTTGAGGCTATGGAGGTGAGGGCCTACTGCTTTGGTACTTGTATTGATTGAGCATGTCTGTTATTTGTTTTGAAAACCTTGTGAGGGTCTGCCAATCTGGTACTTGATTATACCTATCTGTTATTGTGATAAGCCTGTGAGACGCTTAAACTAATTTCTTTACTGTACTGCATCTTGATTATTAACATCTGTGAATTGGTTGAGATTTTAATTTTTATCCATAAATTGATGTATATACCCCTCTGAGGGTTGATCTGTTTATTGTACTTCTAACATATCTTTGTATGTCTGTTTTGATGCCCAGAACTCTTGTCTGTTATTTATTACCGTCCTGTTATATGATATTATCCTATTGCTGTCTTTTTATCTGTCCGTTCTGTTATCTGTTACCATTTGTAATTGTTATATGGGAAAAATGAGACGTTAATCCTTTCCATGTGCATGGGATAAGCCATAAGCCCGGAACTATTGGTTAAATAATGAGATGTTAATCCTTGCTGGGTGCATGGGATAAGCCGTAAGCCTGAAATTCTTAGTTAAATAATGAGACGTTAATCCCTGCTGGGTGTATGGGATAAGTCGTAAGCCTAGAACTCTTGGTTAAATAATAGGACGTTAATCCCTACTATGTGCATGGGATAAGCCGTATGCCCAGAATTCGTGATATGTCTGATTAATTGACTGACTGACTAAAATAAGGAGAATCGGATATGCATGTCATGTTATGATCTATTGGACTGCATATTTTACTTGGGGTTGCTTGATCTCGATTGTATTTTGATTGTTTGTATTCTGCTGATGGAGCAACAAAGATGGTGTAGTTTCTTGGTCTACGTCGGGTTGTTGTTCAGGCTGAACGAGCTATTTGGATTTCCTCCCAAACTGATCCAGTTGAGACGACTCGGGCCGTTCACTTAACGAACCTTTTGTATTTCCTCCCAACTGATCTGGTTGAGATGTTCCCGGGCTGTTCGAATCGACAGTCACAACTCCCGAGTTAGTACCTACTAATAACCTTGAATTTATTAATGCCTGTGCTATGTTACATTCCTGTTCTGATTTCATTGTCGGTTAATTCATGATCTGTTGAATTATTTCCTCTTCAGCAGAGCCCTTATATCTATTATTGATTGTCATCCCTCACTAAGTCCTTTGGACTTACCCTCCCATTTTATCTTTGATTTTCTCAGACAAGTTTTGATGATGGATATGGACTTCATGCTTGGACTGGAGAGTTTATTTTGTAACCAAATAGTTGATTATATGTGTTATGGTTTCTCTTGAACATTATGTTATGCTTAAGTTTGAGCTCAAGATATGTGGTATTTATATATTATATGAATAAAGTGGGTCGACTTTTGGGAATTTTATTTAGTGCTTTTGTCATAGTCTGTATAAGTTGAAGTCTACTGCTATGTCTAATAAGTTTTGGAAAGTTTTTGATGTGCCTATTGATTGTTTATAGGTTAAGATTTAAGTCTGAACAAGTGAAATTTCAACTTAGGGATTATCCCGTGTGGGGTGCTACAATTACACTCAATACATATAGTTGTATGGTAAACTACAATCAAATTAGGTTTATTCTCAATACTAGACTCATTGAAAATAATAATTGAATTGAAATTAATTAAGAAAAAATAATTATTGAGGAAAAAAGATGCTTCATAAGTACATTTGTATAGATATTCATTCTACATTCTCCCTCAAAAATAAGAAAAGAAATATTTTTTATATATTAATGTTCAAATAAAAATGTGATAATAAATTTAATATGACAATAAATGAGAATAGATTAAGTCTTATAATTATATTTAATTGATGAGGAAAAAGAATGGTATTTCATAAACGCATTCATACAAATATGGATTCTTCTTCAAAAATAAAAAGAGAAAAATATTTATTATATATCAAAATAGATGTCAAACTCATATGTAAGATGATAATAAAAAAGAATAAACTAAGTTTATTTAATTTATTTATTTATTTGTGTATATATATTTAATTAAATATATTTTGGTTAATTTTTATTTGTAATGATGTACAGATTTTATTTTCTTAAAAAAAAAAAAAGAAGCAAAAGATGCTCTCATGTTGTATCACAAATTTGGAAAAAAATTCTTGATCTTACTTATTTAAGTTAAAAGACAAAAAATAGTTAAAAGAAAAAAGAATATATAGTTGATAGCTCTATTAGAAGCCTTGAAAAAGAATCAACTAAAATTTTATTTCTTTAAACAGGCTTCTAAAATAAATTATTTTTAAAAATTAAAATAATAATGTGGCATTACTATCTTTTAATGATTATTTTTAAAAGGAAATATAATAGAAATATATATAATATTTATTTTTGTCAAATAACCTTTTGAAGGATCAAACTAAAATTTTTAATTGGGGTGTGACTAATGTGCGTAAATGGGTGGGTTGGGTTGGATATGGTTTGGGCTCAATTAAGTTGGATTAAATATGAGTGAGCTCAATATGGATTCTAAATAGATGGGTGAAAATAGGTTGGGTTGGGTTGGGTTAGGTCAAAACATAGGTCCAGTGAAAAAATTAATTCATTTTCCTTATTCAAATAAATTAATTCAAAAGACAATAATAATATTAATATGCCTTTATAGTTTAAAAGACTATTGTGATTATGTTAGAATCTATTTTTGATAAATAATATTAATTCAAAAGGCAATAGTAATATTAATTTTCATACAATTAGTAATATTAGGTTGATACAAATTGTTTTAGATAGAACTTAATTTATTAAGTTCAAAGGTTTGATATAAATTTATATTATAAACATTGTAAGTGGAAGATGTAATCATAGTATTGTTCTATCCAAGCATTGTATTACAAACATTGTAAACAGAGTATTGTTCTATCCAAGAAGAACAATAGTACAGTTAATAATATTAATTTAAAAAACAATAGTAATATTAATTTTGAATTTTTTTTAATTAGTTCATACAATATTTATTCTTGCGAGCTTCATCTATTACTCATATACTAAAATTTATATTTTAAGAAAATCCAAGATAACTAGTCAAAGTACAAGATGATTATTTTAATTTTGAAAAGTATTAATAGTCCAAAAATATGAGACTTTGACAAAAATGAAGGAGTGAAAATATATGGATTTGTGATTATTAATTCAAAATTACTTTTTTTAATTTGTTAAATTTTTTGATGGGACCCATGTTCAACCCCCCTCAACTCACTTTCAGCCCAAAACCAAATAAAATCCACATCAACCCAACCTATCTCGACCTTGGGCTGTCAATGGATTGGATTTTAATTCGAATTCGATCCAAAATTTAGAATTTTTATCCGATTAAAATATTTGATAGATCAGATCCAATTATAAATATCCTTAATCTGAAATAAGTGGATTGGATACTGAATTAAACAATTCAATCTGTTAAGTATCCAAATCCAAACTTTAATAATTTTTTATTAAATTAATACTCTTATATATAATATTAATAACGATTTTAAAGTAAAATTTATATATTATATTGACCTAATATCTATATTAACGTCTATATTATGTTATTAATTTTGAGTTTTTAGTCTTAAAAATAAGAGAGATAATGATAAAATATAAAATATAATAATGTATAATAGTTCATCTATGCATTAATATAATATGAAATAGGGGTTTAGTATTCAAATATTTGACTTTTGAACTA
Organism: Jacaranda mimosifolia; assembly: GCA_018894105.1. Lineage (NCBI taxonomy): Eukaryota > Viridiplantae > Streptophyta > Magnoliopsida > Lamiales > Bignoniaceae > Jacaranda > Jacaranda mimosifolia. The sequence goes on from CM032123.1 coordinate 9,594,850, forward strand.
ATATATAAGAAAAAGTTGTTAAAAATTCAAATATGACATAAATTTATAAATATAATATTTTTATACAATATAAAAAGGAAAAAAAGAAGAAAATATTAAATCGGGTTGGATTCTTTTATCGGATCTCGGATATCCATCAGATTCGGATATAGTACTGACGAACAAAGATCATAGGATATCGGGTCAAATTTGGATATGAATTTTGATAATCGAATTTGGATTCGGATATAACTAATCTGATCCAAATCCGACCCATTGATAGCCTTATATCAACCTATTTTCGGAACTTTAAAACCCAACCTAACCAAAACCATGTGGGCTGGGTTGACCCATGGTTTGCAGCCGATTTTGCAAGTCCTAAGTGTGGCGTCCCACCCAAGGTGATCCCTAAGCTGAGTGCCACCAGTTCATACTTAAATCATAATATAAGAGATAACTAAAAAGCCCAAAATTCAACAAGTCGCAAAAGTTAGTAGCATATTTCTAAACTTAAAAGAACGTTACAAGGAGTGCAATATATATATACCAAAAGTCTCCCATTTAATATTCAAACATATCAACTGTCTCAAGTCATAGGGCTACGATTAGGTGAAGTCTATATGTACATACAAAACACCTAATCTATTACAGAACAGTCTCTTCGGGCCAAGCCATAAGTCCTCAATCTTCACATACTCTTGTCTGGGAAGAGAATAAAGGATAACGAAAAGGGTAAGTCTTAAAGACCTAGAGGGGGGAAATACGATAAACAATTAAAGAAAAACTGTCAAAGGAGTAGCAATTCAATAGATTTGTCTACAAACAAGACTTCACAATTAGAAACTAGATTTATCAGCACATAAGCAATATCAAATTCAGCAAACAGAACATCTCCGTCCTTTTTGCTCCATGAATAGAGTACAAATAGAGTTAAATAGTAACCCAAAGTATAATATGCATAACAAATTCTCCTTGTTCCTCCGTTAACCCCAAGCATAACAGCTCGGTACCCAGGGACTCAGCCTTTCCATAATCCCAAGCATAACAGCTTGTCTCAGGCACTCGGGCCCGTTATAATCCATATATGACAATACAAGTGATAAACAAATGCCAGCAAGGCCATACAAATAATATGCATAACAATTTCAATTAGAAGTGCAAAAACACGATTTGGTTCGCAAGAACCAAATCAGTGCAATAAAGGGAAAGCTAGCAAGGTTGTAGGGTATATGAGATAATAAGAGTTCTAGACACCAGAACAAATACAATCAATTTCAACTGATAAACAATAAAGGAATTCAAACAATCAAGAAATTCGAACAATCAAAGAACATTCACTTTTTAGAAGAAAGTGAGGCTAACCCTCACCTCAACTTCCAAAGAAAATGCTATCCCTATCCTATTGTCCGTCGGATCCCGACACTCGTTACCTATTCAAATGAATGTATTTAACATCAGAAAGCTTGTTTTGACATTTTAATGATAATTAGGCCATTTATATTCTAATATCGATTCTTTTACAACTAATACAATATTTCAAGGCTCGATTCCAAAAATATTGTGAGGTGACATGCTAGTTACGCCGCTAACGCTATAATATCTATGAAGGTCATATTTATTCCCATGGATGAATCAATTCAGATTCCTATATTACATGTCCTTGCAATGTTAGACAAAATTTAGGCTTAATTACACCGATTAACTGAACTAACGATAATTATGTTCTAATTACCAATTTAGGCCCACAGGTGCTGTACATAACTTATATATCCAAGTGTTTCGGCTCGTCACCATGAATCCTATTCCGATCATTTCGATCCATAATTTCAATTCGATGCGATTAACTTAAACTAACATTAGAAATCAACTTAACATTTTTAACCAAATTGAATTAGGAGACATTTAACCATTTGAACAAGATTTTACCTAAAATCCCAAGTGTGATGTTCTAAGCCCATAAATTTCTAAATTTATACTACCCTTACGAATTTTACTTGTTCCTAATGATAATCAATCTTCATAACACCACACAATTTACCGTGTCATCCTTTCATTTACTTTGTTGGGTTGCATGAAATGGAATTTTTTTCTGCTCGTACTATTCAGGGCAACTATGTACCTTGTAAATTAGATCTATTGAATTTTCGCCGACATAATTGAATATACTAAAGTTATTAGCATGTACAAGGAGATGTTGCTTCTATTGATAGAATGAATAAAATGATAGATGAAACTTCCTTTCTCAAAAAATTGAAAAAGTATTACAAGACACGACATGATGGTGTCCATGCACTATACACTATGCTGAGTTTATTGAAGAAAAAGTGGAGAGAACTCCAATTGTTGAACAAAAGAAGCTACAATTGCAATGGTTTCATAGGTTAATGTAGTAAATGTACCTTCAGCTCCAGCAAAACCAAAAATGAAGATGAAGCTATTTGCTAAATGTAACATTTTTTTGTACAAAGTAGCAATAGACCAAATGTCATACATGTAATTCTATACGTTACATTTGCAATTTGTTTGATCATACAAAGATATATGTGAAATAACTATTTAGATGATGATTTAACAGATAAAGATTATGTGTTATCAAAGAAGTTGTTTTTATCATGTTGTTTATAATTATTTAGCAATTACATATCTATTAATATTAAGATACTTCATTTTACACTAATGCAAGCAAATGATTTGTTTGTAGAAGGGGTATCATCAGGTAAAGAGGAAACAGGTATCAAGAAAATTTCAAGTAATAAGAAACTCTAGATTACATCTTTTGGCGCAATGATGATGGCTACAAAATCACAACCTTTTTATTTGATGTGTGATGAAACTCAAAATGTATTTTGCCATGAACTAATATATTTTGCTTTGGCAGTACTTGAAATCTAGCTAAGACCTTTAGATATGTATAAGAAGATGGTCATTTTGAGCCAATATATTGAAAACTACTTAGAATGTAAGAACTTTTTTGGTGCATAAGTGCAAAGTATATAAAGCTTGCTAGAACTCTTTAATAGTCAATCACTAATGTATGCCTAATGCATGCCTGGTAGCACTAATAAAAATGCAATAACTCATAATGCTCTTGAGATAGAATTGAGATCCTCTCTTGCTCAGATGTTGGGTGCTACTACTATTCAATTATTTTGGTTCAGAATTCTACTATCTGAGCTTATCAGGAGCTTGGAAATTTTGCTTACTATTTATTTGTTTATATCCTTGAGTTTTGGACTCTTTTGGTAACAAATCATTTGTGGCAATTGTGGATGCATAATCTTAAGAGGTGTCCAGATTGTAATTTGCTCAATTTAGTTTATCTTTTTTTTTGTTGTTAGTCTTAGGAATTATGTTGTTGCTATGAAATAAATCTTCAGAAATAATGTCTTGGGTTGTGCCTTTCTAGTTATAATAGAAGGAAGGACGTTAAATGAGGCAAAGTATCCCAAGTTTTCTCAACAAAGTTGTATTGGTAATTTAGCATGGAATGTTAATGCCATTAGTTTCTTGGTAGACACAGCAATGACAGATTGCTTCGCATTTTTCCAAGAAATAACTCCTCCGGCTAATAGGAACAAATAACCAAATGTGGATTTCATTATTTCATATAATTATTAAATCATAAACAAATTAATAATATCACATGAAACATAATTATTCTTACATTCTCCCACTTATTCAATGTGACATCATTTATGATTTAATAATTACTCATTATATTGGTCTTAACATAATATCACAACTAACTAAAAGATTAATGTGAGTCATGGTGATTTTTAAAGCATGCATCCATAACAATAAAGATAAAGATAAATGATTTAACATTCTCCTAACCATCTCTAATAAAGTATGATTACACCTTTCTGCTACACCCTTTTTTTTTTGGTGTTTGTGGCATGGTGTACTGAGCACAAATGCCATGTTTCTCAAGGAATTTAGCGAATGGACCTGGATTTTATCCTGATTCATCATATTTTCCATAATATTCACCACCTCTATCAGATCTAATAATTTTCACTTTCTTATCTACTTGCCTCTCAACCTCGTTAACATAAATTTCAAGAGCATCAGATTGAGATTTTTCATGCAATAGATAAACACATCCAAATCGTGAAAAATATTCAATAAAGGTGATAAAATATTTTTCTCCACCAAAAGATGGAACATCAAAAAGACCACATATATCAATATGCATAATTTCAAGAAGTTGTGAACTTCTTATCGCATTTTTCTTAGTAGTGTATCTTGTAAGTTTTCGTTTAATACAATCTACACACTCCAAGATCAGTGAAATCCAAATTAGGAGAATTTCATTCTTTACTAATATTTCCATTCTTTCTTTGGATATAACCTAAACGTTTATTCCACGAAGTAGGTTTCTCATCTACTAAACTACGTTTAGTTCTAACTTTATGATGCAAAGTCATTAAAGTCTCAATAAAACAATTATCAAGCTTAAACTTGTCAAGACCATCACATAAGATTCCAGAATCAATAATATTATTATTTTTAAATAAAGCTGAAAGATCCATAACCAAAATTAAAAGTAAATCCCGCTTTATCTAATTTTGATATAGAAACTAAATTGCGAGAAAAGTAGGAACATAAAGAGTTTGGTACAAATCCAAGTAATGCCCAGTATTTAAAATTAGACGATAAGTGCCAATTCCTTTAATTGGAGCTTTTTGTCTATTTCCCATGTATACAAACTCACTTTACTTTATGGTTTGAATCGAAAGATATCCTCGTATCGTATTAAAAATATGAGTAGTAAAACCAAAGTCAGGCCACAAAGTATTATAAGGAACTTCAATAAAGTTTGATTCGAAACATACAAAAGCACTAATTGACTTACCTTTCTTTTCAAACCACATTTTACATTTTGGACAATCTTTTTGATAGTGTCTAGTTTTATGGAAAAAAAATGACGCTTATCATTCTTACGTTCCTTCTTATGGTTTAGAAGATTCGTTCAAGTTGTGCAAACCTTTCTTCTTATTCTTCCTATACTTCCTTTTCGAACTCTTTTCAACTTGTTGATGCTTTATCAAATGAGCATAGTGAGACCTTTGATTCTTCAACTTTGTTTCCTCTTGAATAAGCATACTGGCCAATTCATTAACCCTCTATTTATCCTTAATAGTTTTATAATTCATTTGAAATCGCCCATATTGATCGGAAGACAAGGAATTTAGAATAAATAGTACCAAAAAGTATTCATCCACATTCATTCCCAAGGACTTCAATTTTGCTGCTAAATTTATCATTTCAAGGATATGCTCTTGCATGGTACGTGAACCATGAAATTTTATTGTAGTTAAAGTATTCATTAATGTACCAACAAGAGATTTATCACCAATTTGAGAACACTCTTCCACATGTTTCATAATTTCCCTAGCATTTTCAATTTTAGGAAGAATAGACTTATGTTGCTCGCTACTGTAGTTCACACAAACATTAAGCTTAATCTGTTCGACATTTCCCAAGCATTATATAATGCTTTATATTCATCATTGCTTTCATCAGTAATAGCAGCCGGTTTCTCCACTTCGAATGCCAAATCAAGGTCCAAAACACCTATATGGAATTGGACTTGTTCACTCCATTATGAGAAATTTAATCAATTAAATAAAGGAACAAATGAAGCATGTGAACTAAGCGATGCGGGAACATATACCGCAAATAGAAAAAATATTTAAAATATAAATAACTTCAAATTCAAACAAATGATGAAGGCCAACATTACGTGCATATCAACATTCTCCTTTGGGTGATACTAAAATATGTGACCATAAATCATAATGATACTAATAAAACTTTAATTTGGTTACTTATTTACTATCTTTGGATAAGTAAACCAAGTTTAATATAACATATCAATTACCAACAATAATATTTATTAATTATAAGAACAACTAATCAACTTTGGGTGATTACGAAATTGCCTTATAATAATGAATTCAATTACCTATTACCACACAACATAATATTATCTATAGTATCAATCTAATAGGTAATTCAACTTAATTTTACAGCCTAAAATTTATCACACTTAAGATTTGGTAACTTTTGTGGCTAACAAATCATTAAGAATGTAGAATATTCAAGTTGTAAAATATTTAATATAAGAGTATTTCTGAAAGTTTAACATAACAAGAGGTTTGCTGGCAGTCTCTGAAACTTTTTATAATATAAGGGCGTTTCTGGTACTCAGTATAGAGGCAAAATAAATTTAACCTCAATATAATATTAAAAATGGTTATATTAATAATGCAAGAATTGCTTAATTATTTTATTATGTACTGCTTTATTATTCCCAGGCCCCCTCAAAGTAAATTAGACAGTTGATAAACTACACCATTTAATTAATTTTATTTGTGGAATAACAATTCCAATTATCTTAATAACATAAAAGATACTAAAAATTTGAAGATTTAATAATATAATAATTACATAACAAAATACTAATAGTAATTTAATAACTAATCAATTAAAAGACAATCTTATATAAACATAGAATGATATAAAATTAAACCGCATGTCTCACGGAACTTGTATCCAAAACTATATATTTGCAGGATTTTAAACCCCAATCTCTTCTGTACGAATTGGGGCTTGTTTGCTTCAATTGATTATACTTGATAGCTGCATAATCACTCCTAATTTATTGTTTGTTTGCCTTGATATAGGGCTCATGATAAGTCATTGGCTATGTATTAAGTTGGGATATAGATCAAGAGGTGAGAGGTTTGATATATTTTTCTTGGGTTGGTTAAAATTCAAAAAGACCAAATCGCCCTTGATTAGTATATGAAAAGATATATTAAAATAAATAATAAAAGGTTATAATTGTAAAATTATATGTTTTGTTTTAATTTACTTTTCAGTTAATCTTACCAACCAAACATGAAACTATATTGCTTAATTTTAATAGACTTAAAACATATCCATTTATTTGTATATCATTCATAATTATATTACTCCAAGCAAACTAATCCTTGCAGTACAATGTACAATAAGAATAAGTCATTTAAAGCCTTCAAATTATTAAACTCAGAAGTCAAACAACATCATGTAATAATACATCAGATGTTCATATTAAGGACAATAGTACCATATCAATAATACTTGCGATTGTCGCATATTCCATGTTTGGTGCTACGTCTCAAATGGAAATTATTAGTCAACAAATGCCATAAATAAAAGGTGTTATGGATATATATATATATCTAAGAAATATCATTGTAATAATCAATTTATATCCTCTTCCAATCTTGTAAATTTGTAGGAGAGTGAAAAAGAATTATTTCTTCATTTAATAACGGGGATACATACAACACCAGGGGCTCTATCATTTCCCCATCCGAGAAAAGAAATGCGAGTCTTTACCATACATATCGCTTTCATAGAAGTGAATAAGTTGCATTTCTTAACACGTTTTTATGGAAGTCCTATTGAAGGACTCGCTTTGTCAAAAGACTAAAGTGGTTAGGAATAACATGTTATTTTTAGCTCTTAAAACCTATCTTATTGAGTACAGCATGTCATTTTTATTTTTTATGAGTACTTTCAGTCATTTTACATGCTTGCATTTTATCCTCACTCTTTAAGAGTATTTTGGTAAGTTTTCATGCTAATATGTTATTTTTGGTCCTTCTCGGGGTGTTTTAGTCAATTTCTTTTTTTTTTTTTTTCTTCTTCCAATGTTTATATTTTATTTCAGCTATCTATGAATGTTGTGGTGACGTAGTCATTTTATTTACAGGCATGTCACTTTTAATAACTACGGATAGCTTTTTGGCCTTTGGCTTCTTTTTTTTTTTTTTTTTTTTAAATGGGTTATTTGTAACCTTTTAAGGATGTTTTAGTCTTTTCCTTGTTGATATGTTATTGCCGTGTTTTATGAAATATTTTTAGTTATTTTACATTACATATATATGTCATGGTAACTCCTTTAAGGATCTTTTGATAGAGTCTCACACATAAAATATGAAATTATGAATTCAAAATTAATGAATATTCAACTTGAGTGTGTGTAAATTAAAAAAAAAAATGATCTTTTGATAAACTTTCACTTGTTACATTTTATTTTTAGTCATTTAGGATACATTTATTCTTTTGTATGCATCTGTTCTTCTGGAGTGTGTTCTAGTTATTTTTACGTGACAATATTCATTTTGATATTTTAAAGATATATTGATAAATTTTTATGCCTATTCTTATCTTTTACAGATGCTTTGATCATTGTGGTCAATAGGGAGAGAAAATAGGATTTATGAAAATAGAGTAATATTTAAATGCATCTTCTTGGAATAACTGATTTTTTTTGTTTAATTTTTGAGTAAATAAATAATGTACATATTGCATGCCACTAGTTAATTGATTAAATAGGATCATCCTTTTATGCTAATATTTATAAAATTTAAGGTTCAAGTTCGAATGATCCCAAGTACATATGTTTGTGAATAAAACATAAAAATAAAAATAATAATAATAATAATGTGTTATGCTAATATTTATAAAATTTAAGGTTCAAGTTCAAATGATCCCAAGTACATGTGTTTGTGAAAAAAAAAAAAAAAATTAATAATAATAATAATAATGTTGAACACGTGAACCAATCAAATATATTTAGCTATAATGAATCAAAACTTCGAAAATCCTTTATGTTGTGTAGAATATGTGTCAGGAGCACTGGATCAAATATGGCATACCAACATGTGCCTAATACAATAAATTAGATCAAAATAAAAGAAATCTGACATTTTATATTATGTATCGAACACTTCCAATGGCATGTACGACATATTTCAAGGATAAATGAGTCTTTTCTCATATATTTTAAAAAGTATAAAATACTAAAATTAAATTTTTCTAAAAACTATCTGGAAAATAATTCTATTCATATATATTCTTTTTGGTCGCGTTTCTTTATAAAAGTCAATGTTTTTTTGTTCTCTGAAATATATAATCTACAAATTAGTTTAATAGAACTCTAACACCATTATCGATATAAACAATTTTTAACCAATTAGATACACATGTATATATATGAATACTCATATAATATAAAATATTTATATACATCGAACATTGGTATCAGAGTTGTGTAGTATGCTAAAATTTCTAAAAAATATTGATGTTTCATGTTTACTATCAATGGATCGTATTTTAATTCGAATCTAATTTGAATCCAATTCAAAATTTAGGATTTTTAATCAATTAGACTATCAAATGGATCAGATCTAATTATAAATACATATAATCTAAAATAAGTGGATTGCATATGGATTTAAACAATTCAATCCATTAAAGATACAAATTTGAACTTTAATAATTTTTTAATATATTAGTACTCTTATATATAATACTAGTATATACCCGGTGCATGCACCAAAAATAATTTTAATATTAAAATAATTTATTGTATGAAGTAGAGATGGATTCAGAGACAGAAATATGATCCGTCTGAATTTTATAAAATAATTAGAAAATAGAGACGGAGTCACCCATGGTTTTAAAGTTGGTCTGAATTTTAAAAAAATAAAAGTAAATAAAAAGAAAAAGGCACAATACAAACTAATATAAAGATGGATTCAGAGATGGAATTCATTCCCGTCACTAATCCATCGATATTTAGAAAATAAAAATTATAAAGATCTAGAGACGGAAACAATCTGTCTCAAAAAAACAAATTTCAAAGACAATTTTAAAATTTAAATTTTTATTTAAAAATCAGTCTTTGCTTTTGTCTCTAATTTTATAAAATTAATAAAAGTTACAAATGTTAATGAGATGGACTTCCAAAGTTGACTTTAAGAGATCATTTTAATATTTTTCATGAAAGATTAAGTAAAAATTGCTAGACAAAAAATTAATTAAAAAATAATTTAAAAACATAACTAATATTTTAATAGATTTACATATAAAAAATCAAAATAAAACATTTCCCCAATCAAAACATTCTGGCCCTAAAAAGTTGCCTTGAAAGAATCTTTCATTATTTCTCCCTTCAAGAGCAAATCGCCGACCGGCAGTCACCATTCACCAGCAGCCACACCATCCATTAGCCTACATTCGCCAGCAGTCGTACCAATCGTTGGTCACCATTCGCGAACGGCTGCACCGACCGCCGACTAGCACCCCTGTTGTCCGCCTGGTACCACTCCCAAAAAACTTTTCGTCTTCTAAAGGCATACGACTCTGCTTATCTCCATCTCCATCCCCACTGTCAATTGATTGTAATGTTTGCAGAAATTTTTCTGCTATTATAAGGTAAATAAAATTTTCTTCTATCTTCTTCTATAGTTTAATTTCTGTTGTAGGAAGAAGCTTATCATGTGGTCAAACGAGGTCCTTCCCATTCTTATGCTCCATATATGTTGAATTTCTTAGCATTATTTTTCACAAATACTAATGTGTTGGAATAGATTGTGAGTGTTCTTGTATTTTTATGAGTATCAGTTGAAGAAAGATTATATGAAAGTTTGATGAGCCTGGCTAGCCTCAAAAGGCTCTTCAGTTCTCAGGTAAACGATACTTTGTGGTGGACCTTAGATACCTTTTCTAAATTCATCATTTTATTTATTCTGATTTTATACATGTATATGAGTTTTATGTATGTACAATGTTTGTGGTTTGATTAAGAATTTAAGGAGGAGATTGGCAAGTGGATTGGGTGACCTAAACAATCTTTCAAGAGGTCTAACTTTTTGACAGATTGATGACATGAGAATTTCTAGTGTTGTTTGAACATGGGATAATATTTATTATCAATTCTTTTCCTGTACATTGGATCACTGTATGATTTCTAGACTCCATTCTTTAATCATTTTATCCTGTTGCATTTACATGTATCCTTTTTGTTATAACCTGAAAAAATTATTTTCTCTTTTTTTTTCTTCTGTTTCTCCTTGCTTCTGTTTTGCTGTTGCAACCATTACTTTTTGAAAAGTATTTTTTCTAAGGTGGTGGGTGGCTGGGGGATGATGATGGCCTTATAGACAATAATAAACATTCTAAAAATGCAAGGAATCGTTGACTTTGTTGTCTGTCTGATTTTTTGTTGAATTTATATATGAGCTAGGGTGAAATTGTTCTTAGCTCTAAATAACTTTAAGTATTCCTAATTTCTGCTTAATAATTCTGGTTTCCTTATTATGAACATTTGTTATCCTTCACTTTTTGTTACATAACTTATGAGGTGTCATTGATGTCCTAATCAAGGATGGAAGACAGATTGATGTTGCCAATTTGACATTTCCATTTGAGCTCACTGAACAATTTTCACCCATTTCTTTACTGAGAAAGCACACTTGTCTGAGGCTGAAAAAGTGCTATCAGTTGCCAAACCTAGAAATAAATCACATGCTGCTTCTACGCAGGTCCATTTCTTATGCCTCTTGTGCTGAATTTTGCAAGTTAAGCTTTTAGTTGGCAATGCATTTCAAGTGCTTTGTCTGTTTCTAAAGCATCATTGTATGGCATTTGGCTAAAACATGTGGTTCATCTGCACTTATATGGCTTAAGGAGGAATAAATTTAAAGTTACAATAAAAGGCTACTTATATATGCAATTTTCAATATTTAAGAGATTTTTCGAGTATTCCACTTTGGGCATTTTTAATTGTTGTAATATTTATTCTTGTTTTGCCAAAACCAAAAATGCTTGGCGGCATTAATTGATAAATTGGCCCTGCCTTGGATGTTAAAACTATTTGATTTCTATTAATATTATCATATACATGCAGATTCTCAATGAGTAAGATTCTTGTTGGAATCAAATCTTTTAAGAGGAGAACTCCTAAGTGGAGGAAACAAAAGGGTAAGTAGACTATCCAATAATTAAGTGAGCAACTAGTAGATTTAATTAAAAAAGAAATGATCCATGCCATCCGGATAAACTATTTCTAGTAGATAAGAACTCTTACTATCATGACTTCATATGCATGCATGTAAACTTTTATAGGAACATTGTTTTTCCTCTCCTTTCCTTTTCATTTTTTTAACTTAATTATAACCTATTAATTATAGTACAGAAATTTAGGCAGTGTTAGGATTTGTTTTAGAGTGTAATTTGGTCCTATAACCTATTAATTCAATAACGATCACCTATCAATTGGAGCCAGAAATAAATAATTATATAAACACTCACCATTTGTAACCACTAGGTCAGTTGAATAAGAATAATTAATGGAACAAAACTTGATTTCTTTACCCAAAGGGCCTGCTAATCATAGAGGAACCACGTTATTCTAGTAAGCTTTTTTCTTTTATTTGCGATAATAAACACTGTCCTTAAGTCTTCTCAAGTGCATGTGTTGCTATATATCTTTCTTCTTTTTGCTTTTAAGTTTTCTTGTTCTGGATATTTATTTATTGTTTTCCTTTAAAAAGAGTAGTGTTGAAGTAATTTTAATTGCAGCAAGACTTGCTCTTTTCACTTTAAAAATTTTTTACTTTAATTTTGAAGTAGTTCTTTAATGCATTAAATACTTTTTCTTCTGTCTAATGGTTATTTATTTTTCATAATTTAGAGAATGCACCAACACTTCTAGGGAACAAAAGTACCTAGGCACTTGGATATAAGGCAATACTACCTAGATGCTTTGGGCAGTCATATGACACTTCCATTACATGCATGGTATGTGAAATTATATGATGATTTGAGCAAGTAATTTGCTTTTCTTTCTTCACCTATGCCTTCATCAGTCACTTCCAAATTTTTAGGTATGGATTTGAACTATATGATGATACATTGTTGTATATTCTTGTCTTTTTCTCTAGCTATATTTTCGCACATCAATTTTATGCTTGATAGTGCAATTGATAATATTGCGGCTGCAAATACTGCTGTTGAGATTGCTTTGAGGCACGCGAGGCAAGGGAAAAGGGTATTTCTTTTTATTTAATTAATTAGACCTTGTCCATTTGTTGGCATGCAAGCTGACAGTATGACATATGAAATTGTTAGACCTTGAAAAGCAAGTACTAGAAAGAGTCTTGGCCAGGAAATTAATCTAATTATGGGTAACTATGATTGACACACAATAGATATATTCATGGCTAAAAAATGTAATCAATTGTTTTAGCCTTACCTGCCTAAAGAGAAATTAATGGACTCAGTTAACTATTTTCGCGTAGCATTATTATTCTGATTTTGAATGTTATATGACAGTAACAGGTGGCATATCAATTACCTTCAAAAAAGCATCCTTCATTTGGTTTTTCAATTGTTATCCTACAGAAGTTTTTTCACTTTATATTATTTTACCAAATACTGATCAAAATGCTCCTTATAGTTTTTGTGTCTTTATTTGACCATAGTTTTGTGATGGTTAAAGCAGAAAGGTAACTAAAAGGAAAAGGGAAGAAAAGGAAGCAGAGAAGTATGAAAAAGAGGCTAGGGAAAGGGAAGAAGAGGCTACAAAGAGAGAAGTGCAACTATAGGAGATCGTTCGTCGATAGCCTCACGAAGTAGGGTACACAAACCATCAGATTTGCCGATCGATCAAGACCGGGAGCAAGACTTTTTGGTTGGAATAACTGATGCTTTTATTTTTAGCAATTTGGTGGATAATTAACTTTGATGATTAATCATTTGGCTAATTGCTTCAATTGTTAAATTAATGAATTACTTTACATTAAGGATTATCAAGCTCACTTGTTTTGATAAATTATATTTGGTTTTAGTGTTTTTAATTAGTTATATTTATTTGTCGATGAAAAGGTGATTGGTTTAGAAGTTGATGATAATAATTTATATAGAGAAATCATCATAAGCAGGTTATTAATTTGGATTTAAAAAAAAAGATAAATTGTAACTAATTTTAGTATTTAAAAAAAAATACTAATTAAACAAATTAATGTGAATACTTTAATTAAAGATTCTATGTTTGAAAATAATTTGTACTTAAATAAGTTGTAAAATATCAAGAATTACTAACTCTAACTTTATAAATTATATAGAAGTTTTAAAATGATAAAAGTTAAAAAATAAATGAAAAAAGAATTAAGAAAATAAAAATAAAGTAGAATATTTACTAAATACATTTTCTAAACTTATATATATATATATATTTATACCTACATATTTTGATATGATAAATAAGCAAATATTTCTTAATAATTTGAAAGTTATAGTTATAATTTTTATGACATTTGAGATTTTTAAATGTTAAGTATTTTTTGTTAGGGTAAACATATAATATCTTTGTACTTTATCTGTAAAAATAACTTATATTAGGTTATTGTTTGATAACTAATCCAATAAATACTTTGTAACATGTAATTTTTTAAACTAAAATATCTCTTAATATTCCATATAACCTTAATGAATAAAATTTATTTATTGTTATTTATATATGCAGTTATTTTATTATTTTTAAAACTACTTAATAACATATATTATGTACATGAATAAAATAATAAATAAATTTTCAATATTCAATTCAAAATAATGTATCAATCTCTTATAAGTTTCTTTTATAAGTATATGAAAATGTACGAGTAATTAAATAGATACTTACTCTCAGAAGTCGTTCTCCATCAGACAACTATTCCCGTAACTTTATTAGTAGATATCGAACATGTTGTGCCCTATTAACTAAGAAGACAATGCTTTTCTAGCGCAACAACTTCATGGACCTCTTTCTTTCTATTGTTGCCAATGCTTTCCCAGGCCAAGTTGGAAGGCAAAGCCTAAAGGTTGCTATCCCAATAAACACAAATTCGAAATTTTATTCCCTTTCATCAAGTAGGTAAAGTAGGCATACGAACCACTTTACACTGAACTATATTGCAACAAAGAAAAGAAGGAGGTGGAATGAAGAAAGGAAAGGGACAAGGGCGGACTGGTTGTCCTACTTGGCATAAAGGTTGCTGGTTCAGGGATAGAGTATAGTACTAAAAGTCCTCGGACTTCCAGGAAATTTTTCTTTTGAGCAATTGTGAACCCTTGGATCTCACCAGTATAGCCCTTATACTTTTCGTTACTTTCATTGTTCCCAAGGATTTTTTGGGTAATCTACTCCTTGCTGCAAACAGTGAAATATGAACTTTTAAACTTTTTTGATTTGACATCATTGATTTATGTAAAACTATCTTTTATGAATTATTATAAGCAAAAATATTAAAATAAATGTACATGATATGATTATAAAATTGTGTAACTAAATATATTAAAAAATATAAAAATTAATATCATTTGCTATTTAAGTGGTCATTTATCAAGCTTTTGAAATTTTTTAATTATGTCAAATATATATATATATCCCATGTAAAAGAATTTATTTCAAATAATTGAAAATGAGTTCTTTATTGTTATATTGCTAAAAAATTAAAATGATTTAAATTGATAATATTAAATAAAATTAGAGTTTATAATTGTTGTATGAAGTAATTTTTTTTTATATTTGAAATAAATTCTTTAAATTAAATTATTTGTTATATTTTATATATATAATTTTATCTAAAAATTTATATATCTAAACAAATTCTTGTAAAACTAATTAAATTTTAAATATTTTAGTAAATTAAGGACTTATATATCAATTCATTTCTCAAACTTCTAACTCTTTAATAAATAAGTGATGATTTGATATTTTAAATAACTATTTGTCTATAAGTGATGATTTGATATTTTAAATAAATATTTGTCTATCTTTTTCATTAGTAATAGATAAATTATAAAAAATTTTAAGTAAGTCACGATATTAGGAGACACTTATGATTGTTAAATATTTTAATTTTATTTTTGAAGTATATTTAATATAAATTATATATATTTAAATTCTAAGTTGTCTATAAAATAATTATTTAATTAAGAAATAAAAATGTTAAAACCCTGGAGGATCTATTGTTGAAACAATGAAATAACAGTAAAGTAATTCAATGAAAATTGACAACAAGATTTAATGTGGTTCGCCGATGTGCCTAATCCACCCAACAAATAAAAGAATTTATTGATCTCAAATCAAAGTTCAAGTATAAATTTGAATCCTACAAATCTCACGAGAACACCTAACACCCTCACTCTAAACTCCGTCTTGAGAAACTATCTCAAAAGCAGTTAGAAATCTATTGTGTATGTGTCTCGTCTCCTTTTCCCAGAAGAGAACTGATTAAATACTCAAGAAAAATAGAGTCCGAGTCCTAGTAGAATTGCGCTATGCACCGGGGCACACATGACTTGCGCCCCAGTGCAAGAGTTCTATTTCTACTGCAAAGTTGGGCAGAAAGTTTGCGCCGGGGCGCAAAAAACTTGCACCCTGGCGCCAGGGAGTGCTCCAATGCCTATTCGCTCACTCGACTCCATTTCACTGATTTCTTTCAATTCTCATCAATTTAGCCTAAATTTCAAGCAAAATCAACAATTCTCCACATTAACTTGAAATTCACCATCCTTCTTCTTTGTCCCTGCCCCAAAAAGGCCTATCATCTGAGTCTGCAAACGTTAACCAAATCTAAGCAATGCTCAAATTTGATTCTTGGAATAACCTTAGTCAACATGTCTGTCGGATTATCCTTAGTCCCAACCTTGTCAACCAACATAACACCTTAAGACACCATATCCTGGACAAAGTGATACCTTACATCTATGTGCCTTGATACACAAACCACATAGCCCATCATGGACCTTCTGCTATGCAAATCTCCAACATAATCCGCATTCACATAGCTAATAATTCTAGCAGTAGAATTCAATTGACTATACTTCAAACATCTATCTGCAGATCCTCTTAGATACCTCATGATCCATTTCACAGCATGCCAATGAGTTTTTCCTAGCTTGTGCATGTACCTGCTCACTATACTAACTGTATGTGAAATGTCTGGCCTAGTGCACATCATGGGGTACATTGAACTACCCATTGCAGTAGCATACAACATATTTGCCATGTGCTCCACCTCCTCCTCAGTACTCGGTGATAGATCTAATGAGAGCATGAAATAAGCTGCAAGTGGCGTACTAACTGGCTTGGGCTTATCCATCCCAAATCGCTCAAGTACTTTCTCAATGTAATGTTGTTGAGATAAGTACAACATTCTTGCGTGTTTGTCTTGGATGATCTCTATGCCCAATTTCTTCTTTGCACCGCCCAAATCCTTTATCTCAAATTCTTCACTTAACTGAGCTTTTAATTGGTTGATCTCAGATATGTTTCTAGAGACAATCAACATATCATCAATGTATAACAACAAATATACGAGAAGGTTATCACTATAAATTTTATAATATACGCAACAATCAAATTTATGTTTTTACATCCATATGCTCCAGCTCCATATCAAACAGAGCAACCATTACAAGTAAAACATGAACGGAAGTATGTTTTACAAATGGGGAGAACACTTCATGAAAGTTAACTCCCTCTTTCTGAATAAAACCCTTCGCAACCAATCGTGCCTTGTATCTAGCATTTTCAACACTGGGAATCCCTTTCTTTTTCTTGTAGATCCATTTGTAACCTACAATCTTCTACCCTTTAGGTATGTCAGCCAGCTCCTATTTGCTATTCTTGTGTAAAGAATCCATATCTTCACTCATAGCTACAACCCATTTATCAAAATCTGGCCTGTAAATTGCCTCTTTATATGGGACTGGATCATCTCCTACAAACTCCTCGGCTGAACTCAAAGCATAAGCTACCATATCTGAGTAAGCAAATTGCTGTGGTGGTTTGATCGACCTCTTCTCCCTATCACGAGCCAAGCAATAATTTTGTAGTGATTCATTTTTCTGTTGTTGTTTAGGTGATAATGCGCTCTCAACAGCTTCATCTACTACCTTTGGTTTCCCCTTTGAAACTTGTGGAGTGTCAAGTTCAAACTCTATCTTTTCTTTAATGCCCTGTTAACTGCTTTCGGGTTGCTCCACCTTTTTCATCATTGCAAGTCACATCCCTGCTGATAATAATCTTGGAGCACTTTTCATCATTACACCACAAACGATAACCTTTGACTCCATCTGCATAGCCTAGAAATATGCACTCCTTGCCCTTGGCTCAAGCTTCCCATCTCGGACATGAGCATAGGCTGGACAACCCAAATACTATCAATTTTGAGTAATAGCAGAAGACTTGGACCAAACTTCAATTGGTGTCTTGCAATCCAACGCAGTTAATGGTGACCTATTCACCAAATAACACGCAGTGTTAATCTCTTCTGCCTAAAAATCCTTGGACAATTCGGCATTATAGAGCATGTATCTAACTCTTTCCAAGATAGTCCTATTCATTCGTTCTACAACTCCATTCTACTGTGGTGTATGTACAACTGTGTGATGCCTCATAATTCCTTCCTTATCGTAAAATTCTTGAAATTCCTTGTTGCAGGACTCCAATTCGTTGTCAATCGTCAAGCGCTTGATCTCCTTTCTTGTCTGCTTTTCAATTAAGGTCTTTCATTGCTTGAAGTTGACAAATACCTCATCCTTATGTTTTAGCATATACACCCATACTCTCTGTGAGAAATCATCAATGAATGTTAGCATGTACCTAGCACCTCCCTTTGAAGGAACTTGAGAAGGCCCCCAAAGATATGAGTGAATATAATCCAAGGTGCCCTTGGTCCTGTGAACTGCAGTGCCGAATTTCACCCTATGTTGCTTGCCCAACACAAACTGCTCACAGAAATCTAGTTCCCCAGTCTTCTCTCCACAAAGCAAAACTCATTTACTCAGTTCTGACATCCCCTTATCACTTGTTTGCCCAAGGCACATATGCCACAATCTCGTAATATCATTGATTGATGAAGAAATCACTGCAGTACCCAAAATTGTGTTTCCCGGCAATATGTAAAGGTCGTTCCGCTTATCTCCCTTCATGATAAGCAATGAACCTTTGGAAACCCACAGAACTGCATCTCGAGCTCTATACTCATAACCATTCTTGTCCAGAGTACCTAGTAATATCAAATTTTTCTTCAGATCTGGAACATGACGCACATTTATTAAGGTCCTTACTATGCCATCATGCATTCTGATACAAACTGAGTCAATTCCTACAATCCTACAAGAAGCATAGTTTCCCATAAGCACTTTACTGCCATCATATTTTTGGTATGTGGTAAACCAATGTTCTCGTGGGCACATGTGGTAGGAACATCCACTATCCAAAATCCATTCAAAGCTTAGTAAAGTTTCGGCAATGTTGAGAACAACCACACCATAAGACTTATCCTCAATAATTCATGCGACATCATCTCATTTCTGATAAAAAGTTTCACCTGTATCCTTCGCCTTTCCTCGTTCCGGAAAATTCCGTTTTCAATGCCCCTTTCCACCGCACCTAAAATATTTGTCACCATTTCTAGGCTTGGTTCGGGACTTCGATTGGCCTCTACTCCTTTCCCTTTCTCTTGGTCTCCCTTTCGCCACCAATCCTTCCCCATTTTCACCATCGTTGTTGCCCAGGACATGTTTTCTCAACTCGTTGGAATTCAATGAGGCCTTTACATCCTCCATTGAAATCGTATCCCTTTTGTACAACAAAGTAGTAACTAAGTGCTCAAAAGATTTAGGTAGAGAACACAATAGAATCAACGCTTGGTCTTCATCTCCAATTTTAACATCTGTACTAGCAAGATCCAGATCACTTTATTGAAAAAATCAATATGTTGAGTAATAGATGTACCTTTCTTCATTCTTAATGTGTACAACTACTGTTTCAAATACAGCCAATTTTTCAGGGATTTCGTCATATATAGATTCTCCAACTTCTTCCATATATCCACTGGCGTACTTTTCATAGCGACCTCTCTCAATACGTTATTCGCCAATGATAACACCACAGTATTGTAAGCCTTCGCCATGAACTCATCCTTCTCCTCGTCTGTCAGTGTTTTTGGTAAGGAATCTTTGCCCTTTAACGCTCTCTGTAAACTTTGTTGACACATGAGTGCGTGAACCTTCATTTTCCACAACCCAAAGTCGTTCTTCCCATCAAATCTCTCTACCTCGTATTTCATGCCTGACATTTGATCCAACCTGCTCCGATACTAATTTATTGAAACCTAGGAGGATCTATTATTGAAACAATGAAATAACAGTAAAGTAATTCAATGGAAATTGACAACAAGATTTAACGTGGTTCAACGATGTGCCTAATCCACCCGACAAAGGAAAGAATTTATTAATCTTAAATCAAAGTTCAAGTACAAATTTGAATCCCATAAATCTCACTAGAAGACTTAACAGCCTCGTTCTAAACTCCATCTTCAGAAACTATCTCAAAAGCAGTTAAAATCTATTGTGAATATGTCTCGTCTCCTTTTCCTGAAAGAGAACTGATTAAATACTTGCAAAAAATAGAGTCCGAGTCCTAGTAGAATTGCACCCCGGTGCAAGAGTTCTGTTTCTGCTGCAAAGTTGGGCAGAAAGTTTGCACTCTCTGTAAACTTTGTTGACACATGAGTGCGTGAACCTTCATCTTCCACAACCCAAAGTCGTTCTTCCCATCAAATCTCTCTACCTCGTATTTCATGCCTGACATTTGATCCAACCTGCTCCGATACTAATTTATTGAAACCTAGGAGGATCTATTATTGAAACAATGAAATAACAGTAAAGTAATTCAGTGGAAATTGACAACAAGATTTAACGTGGTTCAACGATGTGCCTAATCCACCCGACAAAGGAAAGAATTTATTAATCTTAAATCAAAGTTCAAGTACAAATTTGAATCCCACAAATCTCACGAGAAGACTCAACATCCTCGTTCTAAACTCCATCTTCAGAAACTATCTCAAAAGCAGTTAAAATCTATTGTGAATATGTCTCATCTCCTTTTCCTGAAAGAGAACTGATTAAATACTTGCAAAAAATAGAGTCCGAGTCCTAGTAGAATTGCACCCCGGTGCAAGAGTTCTGTTTCTGCTGCAAAGTTGGGCAGAAAGTCTGCACTGGGGTGCAAAAACTTGCGCCCCGACTCAAAGTTACTATTCACCACGCGAAGTTACTGTTCACTGCATGCCAGGGCATGCTCCAATGCCCATTTTGCCCGCTCGACTCCGTTTCGCTCCATTTCTTTCGATTCTCATCAATTTAGCCCAAATTTTAAGGCAAAATCAACAAAAAATAATTTGTTTGATCAAATGATTGAATATTTTTATTATTTAATATGTTTTTATTAAAAATAATTGAATACTATAGTTCAACTAAAATTAAAGTGATTATGTATATATAAATACAAAAGAATTTATTAAATATGAAAAAAAAATTAGTTGTTGTTTTGAAATAATTTAGTTATCAACTATTTTATTTGGATAAATTTTGAATTTTTTTGGATAAAAATATTAATTAAATTAAAAAGAAAAAATATCTTCCTTAAATGAACAAATAAGTTAACATAAATTAAAGCTCATATTTGCTAGATAATTTTATTACTTCGTATATCTGTTTAATTTTTTTTTATAGAATTAATATTATCAAAGTGAACATAAATTATTAAATTTGAAATATGTAAATTATGTAAAAAATATTTATTTAGCAATGAAAATTTGATTTAATTCCATCTGTATATACATAATATTTTTATAAATAATTTATTTATCAAAATAGAAATAAAATAATATTATTATAAAAATATTTAAATAATACAACATGCTAATATTTTTAAGTGATAAAAATTATAATCACAACTTGGCCTTAAAACTTTAATTTTGAATTTGTATTGAGGAAATAATAAAATAATGATATTGATAAAATATTTAAATATATTAGAAGAATATCTAATTAATTTAGAATGAAAATAAAACAAAAACAATATTAAAAAAAATCAAAAACTTTCTTGGAGTGAACTTTAAATTTAAAAAGAAAATCATTATACTGTGCTAATTGGAGAAAGAGATCCTATAATTAAAAATATAGAATTGTAGTACAAATAATGTAAAAATAAAATATAAAAATAATAATTGTAAAATAACAAAAATTTATATATAAAATTAATAAAATATTTATCTGTAGTCTTGTGATAAGTTAAATTTATAAGATAGAATTTTGTGATAAGAGTACTTAATATGATGTTTATAAAATATTTTTTAAATTATAAACTTATTAAATGAGATAAAAATATGGTTATAGATATTTTTGAAATTATCTTATGAACTAAAAATTTATATTTCAATTTGAAAAAACACAACATGATATTTTAGTTATAATAGATAAGTTAGGTTATTTAAAATAAAATTTAAAAGTCAAAAAACAATTGATGAAATTTTTTCTATTAAATTAAAAAGCTCAAAATTCTAAAATTTGACATTTGGCCAAAATTGCGCAATTGAATAAACACAAAACTGTGCTATATTTAATAGTATTAGCATTATCCCCGTGCTATGCATAGATCTTTAAAACTACTATATATTAACGTCATTGTTGAATTATAAATATAATTAAAAATAGCAATATAGAAATAAAAATATCGCAAAAATGTTCAAGTAATTAGTAAAATTAAATATTACTTTTCAAAATGGTTAAGTAAAATTAAATTTAAAGCTTTAAAATTTAGTATTTAAAAGTTTGGAACATATGAAGACATCTCATATGTATGATGTCATGAAAATTAAATTTCAAGATTATTCAGTGAAAAATTAAAAAAATTCAAAACTTTCAAAAGATAAAAGTCTATGAATATGATTATATACATTATTGAAAAGAAGAAAATGATATGCAATCAAAAACTAATTGCTTTAAAAAGTAAAAATATATGAGAAGGATATAGGACACTAAAAATTATAATACTTTAAGATTAGTTTAGACTTAAAAGACGATGAATATATATTAAGTTAAAATTTAAAATATAAAGAATTAAATAATATATTGCTTGGAAAGAATTTTAAAAAATCTTATTTATTTTTAATTTTAATTAAAAATTAATTAAGCCAAGATAAAACTATGATAGTGAAGATAAAAAATGTTAAAAACCAAACTAAATATAAAAAATAATTATAAAGCTGAAATTAATATTAGTATATAAGTTAATAAAAACCTTTTAATTTGACTCGTAAGTTAATTATTAAATAATTAAGTGAAGAAAAGTGTTCGACAATAGTAATACAAAATAAAAATATAGTAAATTGAAAGTAATTAAAAACTCAAAATTGATCTTAAAATAGGAATTAGTAATAGGATATGGGGATGAAATTAGAAAGTAAAACAAAAAAACAAAAAATTAAATTATTATATTCATTCTCAATTTTTTTTTCTGTAAATATAATTGGATCTTCATATTATATTTAGAAAATAGCAAAAAAAAAAATGTGAATAATAAAAAATTTATTAACCTTTCAAACAATCAAAATTTCAAAACATAAAAAAAAAAATTATATACATATTTTGATGGATTAAATAATGACCAATGTTATAAATTTAAAAAATTAATATGTGTATTTTTTTATTGAAATAACCACCTTACGATTTTTTTAATTAGATCAGAAAAAATCTAAGAATAAATAACCATCTTAATATTTTTTAAATAGATCAAAAAAAGATCTAATAATATATATTGATGAAGTAATATATAAATTTTTTATAAAAATGTTCAAATTATACATACTTAGACATACATAATTACATATATATGAATAAAAAATAAAAAATAAATGACTTACTTTTAAAATTATAAATCTTCAAAAACAAAATTAAAAGTATTAAAACCAAATAATAGGTCTCATCCTATAAAATTATAAACTTAGATGAACAAAAAAATTACAAAACTTAATAAATAAATTAATAACTTGATTCAATGAATGAGTAAAAGGATACTAAATGTATAACACTTTAAATAAAATAAAAATTGAATGAAAAATTTATCAATAGTTAAAGAGAAAAATGTAACTAATAATAATGAAACAAAATTAAAAAAATATTAAGAGCGATTAATATATCCCATCTCATAAAATTATAAAATTAAACGAACAAAAAGAGAAATTAAAAATAAAAAATTAAATAAATGAATTGATAACTTAAACTAAATAATTAAAAAAAAAAAGATATAAAAGTTTACAAATTCAATACAATAAAAGCAAAATGAAATACTTAATTTATTGTTGAAAAGAAAATTATAGCATTAAAATTCAAAAAATCTCTTCCATCATTTAACAGACCTAAAATAAACAAAAAAAAAAAAAAAAAGAAGGTAAAAGCAAAACAAAAAAGTGAACAATAAAATAAAAAAAAACAATAAACAATTTGAAGAATGAAATAAAGGGGTACACAAAGTGATAGAGAAAAATGCTAGAAAATAAAGAGGCAAGCAATGAATAGGGTGAAAAAAAAATGCTAGAAACTAAGAATATTAATGGAATCACTTTCAAAACACTCTATATATACTGGTATATATACAAATTAATTATTAAAGATAATAAAAAAATAATGAAAAATTTATCAAATTATATAGTTCAAATGATCAAGGAATCTTCCACATAACGAGGGTACAAATGAAAGGGATTTTGTAGATAATATGCAATTATTTTTTGATATTCGAGATAAATAAAGAATAATTTGTACTAATCAATAAAATGATTTAAAAAATCTAGATATCTTTAAAAGGAATAAATAATACCAAATTTAATAACTAAAAATTAATTTTAAAATTTAAGTAAAAACTCAAAATTCTAAGTGATATGGGACCAACCCATTAAGGCTCTTAAGGCCCATTAAGCTTAATAGGCCCGAGTGCAACCGGGCACAGGCTCGACCATGATGTCGAACTTTATCACTCCTATTTGACTAGGTTTATTGGGCCTTGATTCAGCCAGACCGAGATTGGTCAAATAGTTTGGAGGCCCTTGTCTTGGATTAACCATTGAGGTTAATTCGCTCGACCTCTTCCCTGACTGAAACAAAGTCAAGTGCTTAGTGACTAATGATAGCGGTCTGCAATGGCCCATTCACCACATTAAATGAGCCTCAACCACCTGTCTATCCGCATTTATTGCTATAACGGCGTGTCACCTATGCCATTAATGTTGTTGCCTCCGCATTAATGACGATGTGGCCCCCCCTCCGTTTAGCTTAATAGCTTGCGCAGTCAACAGCCGCGAAGCATGAGCTTAGGTCGAAATGACTGAAACTATCCCTGCTTGCAGGAATTATGCAAGAAACCTAGTGAGGCAAGTTTCGTCTTTTCACCCATCATAATACACTATAAATACTCAATCCCCTTAGTAAAACGATAAGAAAAATATTCTCAATTAAGCTGCTACTTTGCTCATTTTCTCACATCCCAAAGCCAGTGACTGACTTAACCATCAGAGGGTCTTAGTTGTGGACCCTCTCGGCCAGCCTAACGTGTGCTACTTGATTGCAGGTTCCACCTTAAACATCTATCAGGTCGAAATAGAATACTTAACTGTTCAGAGATCACTCAAGTCGAGATAACAGTACCCTACAGAATTTGCATTAACATATTGGCACTGTCTGTAGGACAGGAATTTACAGTTGAAAATGGTAGAAACCAGGCGAACAACCTCCGAAAGGTAGAATGACAGTCGCTCACTTCATCTACCATCTTTGCCGCTGCAGGAGCAACCCGTGCAAGAGATTGGCGGTCCTAAATGGAGCAAATGGTCACTTTGATCATTCCCTAGCTTTTGCAGATGATCAGCGACTAGATGTCAGCCCAACTGTCAGCTCAATTGTCCGTCGCATTGCAGAGGCATAATAACCAACTGGCACCAGCTGTGAGTGTTACTCCCCATCCGACGCACTAAGAAGAACAGCTCCTAGCGAAGGGTCGTACTAGGAATGAGATACGCCATCTCCCCAGCAGACACGAGTTAAGCCTAGGCCGTTTCCCCCGTAGTGAGCCTTGTCATTTTCTGTGGGAAGAGGTGGCCGAGTCAACAGACCAGTGGGTTCGACCCAATTGAACCCAGTAGCGCAATCGAGTCGAACGCTCAAGACTTAATCCCAAGTGAGATATGTCCAGGGCCGATAGAGAGGAATGGAAAAAGCTATCAGATCGAGTCCAGCAGCTCAACAAGAGATTAGAAGAAATCTCAAAAAGGAATTTGGAAAGAACTCAAGCCAATATAGCTCCCCGAATCCACGCAAAAGAGAATCACCTTTTATGTAGGAGATTATCGAAGAAAGAATAGCTCTCGATGCAAAGATTCTTACCAGGTTACCATGATATGATGGGTCGTCCGGCCCGAATGATCACCTTCTGCAGGTTGAGCATATGATGCAATTGCATGGTCATAGTGACCATATTCACGCAAAGATATTGGTAACCACTTTTCAGGGTGTGGCGTTGGAGTGGTTTTTTAAGCTTGAGCTGGCGTCCATATATTCTTACGACCAACTTTGTGATAAGTTCTTACATCAATTCGCCAGCAGAAGGAAAGTTAAATTACCCCATACTCACCTACACACTGTCAAGCAGAATGAAGGTGAACTTTAAAGGAATTCTTCTCCAGGTTTAATATCAAGGTCTTGAAAATCGATAATCCCCGCATTGAGTTCCTGATTGATTTGTTATTTCTGGGATTGAGGCACAAGGAATGTGCAAATGCGCGGGTGAGAGAATGCCCACGTACAATGGAAGAGCTCCTTGATTTAGCAAAGAGATACATGACCCAGAGGAGATAAACAAGATAAAATTCTGTGGAGAGGAGTCTGACAAGAAGAGATTAAAGGAGAAAGATGACAGGTATCAGAAGGAAGGTCATAAGTCTCCTATCAAGCGCTTCCATAATTATGCACCCTTGAACACACATTGTTAGGAGGTCTAGTTAGCAATCTAGCATGACAACCTCTTGAAGAGGCCCAGAAAGCTCACAGAGATGGAGGCCATGAAGAAATCGAAGAAGTATTATCATTTTCACCGACAGAAGGGACTTGATACCAAGGACTATTTCAATCTTTAAGATGAAATCAAACGCCTCATCAGATAAGGCCATCTCAAGAAGTTTGTCAATCAGAAAGCTTTGCAAGCCATTGCTTAAAAAGACTAGACTCCACATAGAGAAAGGTCTTCGAGTCCTAGGTGAGAAGATAAGGGGTAGTTGACACTATAACAGGTGGACTATCTGGAAGAGATTCAAGGTTGGCAAGAAAACAAGTGCAAAGACGCCTTGAATCTGATAAGTGGGCGAATGCTAAGCCAGTCTATCAGCTGTCCACCGGTGCCGAGCCCATTTCTTGTTTATAACTGACCTAAAACACTTGGGAGGTTAGGGCACGGGAGGTAACCTAGATTGCCCTTTGGTGGTTTCTATGGAAATCGCAAACTTTGAGGTCCGCAAAGTGCTGATCGACAATAGCAGCTCCGCAAATGTCATCTTTTTATCTAAACTTGACAAGATGCAACTAGAGAAGTTGAAGTTTGAATCTATTAGAACACCCCTAGTTGGTTTCAGGGGATCAAAAATTATTTCGATAGGGTCTATCAATTTGATCACCTCTTTTAGAGAAGCTCCTAAGAGATACACCCTGATGATCAGCTTCCTTGTAGTTGATTCCCCCTTTGCTTATAATGCCATCATCGGTAGACCGACTTAAATGATTTTCGAACGGTCATATCGACGTATCATATAAAGGTCAAATTTCTCACACTAGTAGAAATAGGTGAAATGCTTTGCAACATGAAGGAGGTTTGGAGGTGTTACACCATTCAGTAGAAGCCGGCTAACAGAAAGTGCGACCTTAACTAAAGCCCTTGGCGGACATCCCTATAGTGAAACCCGAAGAGGGTCAGTTCAACAAAAAGAGGAAAATTGAGGATACTAAGGTCAAACCGGCCAAAGAATTCAAGACCATCGAGCTAGAACCAAGAAATCTTGACAGACAACTCGAATAGGATTGAGCTTGGGAGGTCGAATGGAGTGCCTGCTCGTTGACTTTTTTCAAAGGAATGTTGATGTCTTTACATGGAAGGCTGTTGACTTATAGGGTATTGATCCTGAAATCATTGTACACCACCTTAATGTTGACCCCACATACAAGCAAGTTCGACAGAAGACCAGAACTTTTAATGCTGAGAGGACTCAGACCATTAAGGAAGAGGTCAACAAGCTTCTTGACGCCAGTTACGTCGTCGAGATCCAATATCCTAGTTGATTATTTAATGTAGTCCTAGTCCCTAAGAATGAAGGAAAATGGATAATGTGTAATGATTTTACTGATCTTAATAAAGCATGCCCTAAAGACCCGTATCCGCTGCCTCGTATAAACTTACTAGTTGATTCTACTGCTGGATGCGACCTCTTAAGCATGATGGACGCCTTCCAAGGGTATTATCAAATCTTTACGGCTCCCGAGGATCGGGATAAAACCTCTTTTGTGGTACTTAATGGCATATATTGTTTCTTGGTTATGCCATTTGGATTAAAAAATGCCGACGCAACCTACCAGAGATTGATTAATTTTATGTTTAAAAATGAGATAGGTTGATCTATGGAGGTGTATGTGGATGATATAATTATCAAAATAGAAAAAGAAGTTGATCAGCCGGTTGACCTCGCCTACACCTTTTCTATCCTCCGTGCCTTTGGTATGAAACTTAATCCAGATAAATACACTTTCGGAGTGAGAGGAGGAAAGTTTCTCGAATATATGGTCAGTCAACGAGGAATTGAGGCTAATCCCCAAAAAATTCAGGCTATACAAGATATAGCACCTCATCGAACAATTAAAGATGTCCAAAGGTTGGTGGGGTGAATTATTGCTTTGAGTTGATTTATTACACGATTAGTGGATAAAAGCTTGCCCTTTTTCCGAGTGTTGAGAAATGCAAAGAAGTTTCAGTGGACAACGGAATGTGACCAGGCTCTGGTCGAACTCAAAGAGTATCTCTCTCGACCCCATGTGCTAGCCAAGCTTGGGATTGGTGAAATTTTGCACTTTTATTTAGCTGTATCAATAATCACTATCAGCTCAGTCTTGGTATCAACACGGGAAGGATTGAATAAGCCGATATATTACATTAGTAAGGTTTTGCAAGGTCCTGAACATAATTGCTTGGAGATAGAAAGGTTCGCTTTGGCGCTGGTCATGGCAGTGAGAAAATTGAGACCTTATTTTCTATCCCACACCATTGTCATCCTGAAAAACCAACCGTTAAAATAGATAGTCTCTAAACTATATACTTTGGGAAGGTTAACCAAATGAGCTATTGACTTGGGAGAATTCAACCTCAAGTTTCAACTGCGGGTCGTTATAAAAGCTCAAGTGCTGGCAGATTTTGTGGCAGAACGAATCGACCTACCACCTCTCCAAGAGTTACAAACACTAGTCTGGTCCTTGAATGTTAACAGGTCGGCTACAAATACGGGTGGTCGAGCAGGGATATTATTGTGCTTCCCCCAAGGGATAGAATACAATTTTTCCATCAAGTTAAACTACCTTGTCACCAATAATGAAGTAGAGTACGAAGCTCGTATTGCTGGGATGAAAATGCCGCTAGATAGAGGGGTTAAGAATTTGACAGCTGTTACTAATTCTCAGCTTGTTGCGAAATAATTTAAGGGAAATTTCGAAGCAAGTGATGTAACTATGAATGCCTATCTCAATTAAGTTAGAACGTTGGAGCAGTTATTCGAAAAATTTACTCTAAGTCAAGTACCCTAATTGAAAAATGATAGTGCATATGCACTTTCTAAGTTTGCTAGTATGTCCAGGGGTACTAAGTACAAATATATCACCTTTCTAGTATTAGATAGACCTGTTATTGCCAACCTTTAGTGTGGCGCTTTATACGCGATAGATGCCCTAAGTCAAACCTGGATGGATGAAATTAAAGCTTACCTCAATGAGGGAAGGTTACCATCTGAGAGCACCAAGGTTCGAAGGCTAAGGGCGCTAGCATCCATGTTTGCTTTGGATGAATTCGATCAGTTGTACGAAAGATCTATAGCCGGACCTCCTCGGAGATGTCTCACACCCGACCAAACATAAGAAGTCTTGCAAGATATTCATATGGGTATTTGCGGGAATCATTTAGAAGGTCGATCACTCGCTCATAAAATTATCAGAAGTGGATATTTCTGGCCAACTTTGGCCAAGGATGCAGTCAAGTTTGCCAAAAAGTGCCGATCACGCCAGGTTCATACTAGCATTCCTCACCAACTAGCTGACACACTTGTACCTGTGCAAATCACGTGGCCATTCAATCAATGGGGGGTCTATATTGTGGGGTCCTTTCCAATATCTACGGGGCAAAGGAAATATATGATTGTGGCGGTCAAATATTTCACCAAATGGGTTGAGGCAGAGGCCGTGCATAGATCATCGATGCGACAATTAGGTGTTTCTTGTGGAAAAATATTATTTGCCATTTTGGCTTACCTAAGGTCTTTATATCCAACAATGACACCCAATTCCAGAGCAAATGGATTAGGGAATGGTGTGAAAGCCTCAGGATTAGGTAGCATTTTAACTCAGTGGGAAACCCATAAGCTAATGGTCAAACAGAGGTCACCAACAGGACTGTGCTCGATCATATCAAGACAAAGTTGGAAGGTTCTAAGGCGAGTTGGGCAGATGAGCTACTAGGGGTTCTATAGACTTACCGTACGACTCCGAGAATGCCCATAGGACAGAGCCCGTACAGTTTGGTATATGGATCAAAAACCATAATACCTACTGAATTGATCCAACACACGGCTCGAATCATATATTACAACCGATTAGGAACAAAGTGAAAAGAAAAGCCAACTTAGAATTGATCGATGAACTTCAACAGCAAGCCTTTACGAAAATGCAAAGATATAAATCCATCATGGCCAAACATTATGACAAAGGATTAAAGCCCAAGTCCTTTAAAATAGGCGACCTCGTTCTGAAAAAGATTAAAGTCTCCCAGAAAATTGGCAAACTTGACCCAAGGTGGGAAGGTCCCTACTCTGTGATGAAAGTAATGAAGCATAACTCATATCGATTGGCCGACATGTTAGGAAATGAATTACCGAGGCCATGGAATGCTATCAATCTCAGAAAGTTCTTTGTGTAGACTGCATTGTACAGAAAACACCTTATCTTAATGCATGTTATAGCGCAACCCTATAGTCGCCTAATTCAAACCCACTTGATTAAATTATCAAAGGCCAATCAAGTCGACCCCGTAGTCGCTTGATTTGCAAAAGAACGTTTATGTCGACCCCGAAGTTGCATTACCCTAATCCAGTAAATACACTTCAAATATCAATCAACTCGACCATGTAGTCGCATGATTCTCATTGGCCGAATTGGTCCCCATATGATTGTTACGTCAACCCCACAGTGGGGTGATGTTAATTAGACAATACATATTCTTGTTCTTAAAAAAAAAAAGATGAAGAAAATAAGAAGAGAGAAAAGAGAGAATTACTACATTCACCTAGCAGTTGAACTTCTTAGAAGAAGCAACTATGAAATCGAACCTATAATCGAATGATGACTTCATTCGAGAAACATGTAAAGCAACAAGCAGTTCACAAAAATGAAAGGTCAAATTGACCTAATACTTCATTAAAGGAAACATAGTTCAAAGGCCCTCGAGACCTTACATTACAAAATAAATAAATAAACAAAAACAAAAAACAACACTGGGCATCAGCTTCTCCCTGACGAGCCATAGCTTTTGCAGCAACCTCATCCACGGTCTTAAAGAGTTCCTCTGTAGATCCCATTCGACCACTCAAATGAGGCCTTCGATCTCCTGCTCCGTGATTCTATGCTGACTGGGCCCTACTGGCTGGGAAGGTCCCGAGTTGCCTATTAGAAATACTCGGCCTCCAATCGGGAAGTAATTTGCCATATTCACCTCATTATTTTTGATCTCCAAGGAGAGTTCCCCAATAAATCCGAATTCAGCACCATGACACGGCCTAGGGAAGGGGAGGAGAAACTACCACGCTACTATCGACCGGAGCATTTTCTTCAAAATCCTGTAGTTTGTCATCTTTGTTCATGCTAAGTTTTGCCTTATCCTCCGGTTAGAGCTCATATCCAAGGAACTCCAATTGCTTGACGGTATGGTCAAACGCCTCCTGAGCATCATCCATACTAAACGCGACACTTGGCTCAGTAAAAGCTGACATAAGCATGAATTGTTGAACTGCTTCCTTGTGGATCCTCGGCAAAGCTTTGAAAAATTCAATCTGAGCGTATCTTAGTGTACTAGAATAGCCATATGCCCGACCAGAATATAAGGCCACCTGGATGCTCGCAACCGTCTTTTTAAGTTGTTCTTCGACCTAGCTCTTTCCCTCCACCGTGGCCAACAACTCCGCATCCTTTTCCTCCAGCTGGTTTGTTAGTTCAGCCATCCTCGACTCCAATAACTGAATTTTGGTCTTCAGCAAATCGTTCTGCTCCTTCCCTATTTGGGCACATTTTTCTTCCAACCCTAGTCGACTGGTCTCGCAGAGTTCGAATCGACGATGGAGGTTGTACCCCCACTAATCGACCTAAAAAATAGAATAGCTTATTACTTTGTAGGATCATATTTCATTCAAGGTTGAACAAAGATACTCGACCTGACTCTTACCATGTTGACATGATATGCAAAGTCCTTTAGCGCGGCCAGCTGCTCGTGGTTGTGCATCTCAACCTGGTCATTCTCGAATAGACTAGTTGTCAATAACAACAACGATGTAATCGATGGCGCCCCGGCACCCATCATTGTCGCACTATTTGACACGCCCATATTCTCTCTGAATTGGGGCTCCAAGAATGCTGGGAGGTTACACAATCGGTCCGGGGAAAGGAGGGCATACACTTTTTCTAGTTGCTTCTTCCCCTTTTTAATTGCAGCCTTCTTTGCGGGGACCTTGGCCGTAATTTCGACGACCTTTCTTTTTGGTTGTGACGAGCTGCTGGTCGCACCCCCACTCTGTACAATTGGAGTTGGCATCTTTTGTCTCACCTGCGCGATCCCAACAACCTGAGCCGTTGTCGCTTCTCTGCACTGCTACGCCTCCTATTGCTTCTTCATAGCTATTTGTCGGGCATGATTCATGATTGATCAACTTAAAAGAAAGAAAGAAACTTCTTATCAAATGAATAGCTATATATAATAATATTTAACTTTATTTGGGGAGTCAGTCTCTACCTAACTGTGCACTTGCATGCAACCTCAAAGCGGCGGTCGACAGCCCCGCCAGAACTAAATTCTTCTCTCGTATGAACATCGAGGCATCCATCTCACCGTATTCGAGTAGATCTCGAACAAAAATATTGCTCCATGAGGGATTGTCGGTGACATTCAACTCAACTCTACCCCTCATTCATCCCCTCGAAATATAGAATTCGACCCCAGTGAGAGGTCGGATGTAAAAATAACACTCATTCCATTTTTGATCATGTGACGACGACATAGTCCTAAAAACCTTCCTATAGGGTCATGCAGTTAAATAGTAAAAACCCTATTCCCTAGATAATCTTGACTTCCGAGACATGGGTAAATGAAAAAGATGGCTAAGATTGGCCCATGAGGGTGTCTGCTCAATAATACCCATTAACACCACAAAGCAATACATAAGAGCGAAGCAGTTGGGTTATGAAAACCTGCAAACCCCTCAGCAGGTCGACTATAGGGTCGGCTAATGGAAACCTCAAGCCACATTTCATGGCATCCTCAAAAATAGTTATGCAGCTATCTAGAGGGGTGTGCATTCTATCGGAGGCCCTAGGTTATATCAGTTCAAATTCGTTTGGAACATGATATTTCCCCCGTATCGACACCAAGTCGTTCAACAAAACTGTCGATATAATATCGCTATAATAGGTGGTCGTGAACAATCACCACTATTTCTTCCTCATCCCTACCTTGGCCTGAAGGTCCAGCTTCATCCACATCTTCGACCATAGGATTAGAGGGTCCCGCACCCTCATCTCCCCTACCCATAACCATTTCCCATTTCCCTCTTATCAGGGCTACTCGAGGTTTCACTCAAGGTCTCACAAGATACGGCCTCACTATTCAAAGCAGAATAGGTAGCCTCGGAGTCCGAACTAGCAGAGGACATTATAAAGGTCTAATACTTTAATGCTTAGTAAAATCGAGAATGCTGCAGAAAAAACTTACGAAAACTTCACATGAAGTGATGTACAAAGATCAAGATGCGACTAGACCCTTCTTGCTTGACCCCAAAGCTTCTGCGGTAAAAGTAAAAATGGCTAGTGAAAATTCGCTGTTTATAAGCGCCTCGAAATCCTAACTGGCTAAAATAATTGACAATTGGTTATTTAATGCGTAACTGTCGGTTTCTATGCATAAATATTCATATAACCATCAATAAATGGCTCCCCCCATCATCTCTCTCATCAAGATTTAAAATTATCTCTCCCACTAATGCCGTTCTCGTTGAGAATCTAGAGAAACTACTCTAAGCTCCCACCTCCTTGAGGTCGGACTATGGAGTGGGGGAGACTCACGATATGGGACCAGCCCATTAAGGCTCTTAAGAGTGCAACCAGGCACGAGCTCGACCATGAGGTTGACTTTATCACTCATATTCGACCATGTTTATTGGGCCTTGCTTCAGCTAAACTCGAGATTGGTCGAATAGTTTGAAGGCCCTTGTCTCGGATTAACCATTGAGGTCAATTTGCTCGACCTCTTCCTTAACTGAAGCAAAGTCAAGTGCTTAGTGACTAATGATGGCGATCTGCACTGGCCCATTCGCCGCATTAAATGTGCCTCAACCAGCCATCCATCCACATTTATTGTTGTGATGATGTGTCACCTTCACCATTAATGTCGTTGCTTTCGCATTAATGACAGTGTGGCCTCTCCCTTTATTTAGCTTAATAGCCTGCTTAGTCAGTAGCTGCGAAGCATGGACTTAGGTCAAAATGACTGAAACTATCCCTACTTGCAGGAATTATGCAAGAAGCTTAGCGAGGCGAGTTTCATCTTTTTGCCCATAAGTATACACTATAAATACTCAATTCCCTCAGTAAAACAATAAGAAAAATATTCTCAATTAAGCTATTACTCTGCTCATTTTCTCATATCCCAAAGTAAGTGACTAACTTAACCATCAAATGGTATTAGCTGAGGACCCTTTTAGTT
This sequence comes from Jacaranda mimosifolia, assembly GCA_018894105.1. Classification (NCBI taxonomy): domain Eukaryota; kingdom Viridiplantae; phylum Streptophyta; class Magnoliopsida; order Lamiales; family Bignoniaceae; genus Jacaranda; species Jacaranda mimosifolia. The sequence goes on from CM032123.1 coordinate 9,629,825, forward strand.
AGCTTGACGTGTGCTACTTGGTTGCAGGTTCCACCCCAAACATCTATCAGGTTGAAATAGACTACTTGACTGTTCAAAGACCATCACTCAAGTCAATATAACATTACCTTATAGAATTCGCATTAACACTAAGAATTATGAATTTGGTCAAAATTGTACAATTGTGGATCCCACACTGTTGTGCTATATATATTAGTATAGATATATTTTTGAATTTATGATAAAATAAAATTAGACATAAGATACAATCATATCAGTTAGAGATAATAATCAACAACTAATGAATTTTTTTAATTGAATTAAAATACTCAAAATTCTAAGAATTTGCCATTTGGCAAAAATTGCACAATTAGAATTAAAATTGTATAATTGTGGGTTCCATAACGTTGTGCTATCTATACTATTATATATAGCACAATGGTGTGGGACCCATAATTGTGCAATTTTGATCAAATTTTGAATTCTTAGAATTTTGAGTTTTTTTAATTAAATTTAAAAATTAAGTTTAGTTATTAAATTTGATATTATTTATTCCTTTTAAAGATATCTGATTTTTTGAAACTATTTTTTTATGAGAACAATATTCTTTACTTACCTCTAATATCAAAAAATGATTGCATTTTATCTACAATTTTTTTTTTTCATCTCTACATTCAATATGTGGAAGATTTCTTGACCATTTGAACTCTTTAGTTTGATAAGTCTTTCATGATTTTCTTTTATCTTTAATAAATAATTTATATCTATACAATTATATATAGTGTAAGACCCCTAAAACTGGGTATTTGAGGAAATAAGGATTTAGAAATCAAGATATTGGTTGGTTAAATTTTAAGGCTCAAAAAATAAATAAAAAGACTTAATCACATGGAAATTGGAAGTTTTGGGGTCGAATTGCCATTTGAGAAGACTTGATTGGATCACATTTTAAATTTTGGGGGTTTGCATGGAATTATTTTAGGACAAATGGGTGGATATGAGGCTCTCATTTAGTCCAAGGGCTAAATTGAGGTTTATCAAAACTTGGAGGGTTGAATTGAAGTCAAGCAGAAATCCCAGGGTCAATTTGTGAAGTTGAAAAATATATTTATATATATCAAACCCCCATAGCTTTCTTTATTTTCTTCACCCGTATCCATCATCCCCTTCACCGGTAATCTCCACTGGTGATAGCCCATTTCCAAAAACCAAACCAGCCATTTGCTTTTTCTTTTCACCAGTATCACTTAGATACCACATGCATAACCTTTACACTAGCGGACCATCGAGAACGTGAAGTTGAAAGCTTACCGACAATGGCGAGTGACGGGCATGACAGAGACAGATTTTTAGGCAGCGTTTCTGGAAGAACTCAGCTTGAGGATCATAATGGTAGCCTTGGATTGAAGTTTGGCTCGACGGTGGTGGCGAATTTGGAGGTAGACAACGATGGTGGAGGTGGTGGCATTGTGGTGTTTTTCAGCCAATTGAGGGCCCTCCAATGGCGAAACATGAAATTTCTTGGGGCATTGGACTACTCTCATTGAAATGGTGGTGGTGTTGACCATTTCCGACGGTGGTGGTGTAGCAGAGGCAGAATCTTCACATCGTCATGAGATCGTGGTGGTGTACTTGATTTGTGATTCCGAGGCTGGTTGAGATATCTTAAGTAATGATCGAAAGTTGAATTTGATATTTTGTACTATTTATTTTACTGAATCTTATATATTGTTAGGGAAGATGAAAGGATTTAATATGGGTTTTGTATATATAGACCATGCATGTGCGATTATGTGTATTAATGGGCCCGAATTTTGTATTATTACATGATAACTTTGGGATAATTAAGTTAATTAAGTGATTAAACCCTAATTTTATGGATTTGAGACTTAGGTGACAAATTTGGTTATTTAAGACAATTGGACTATTATTATTAATTTGATGTAATGTATCGAGGTCAAATATGTAATTAAGGACATGATTATGTCCCCTTTACCGAAACCAAACTGAACCCTGTAAATATTTCCATAATAATGACATAATTAGCACGTTCTATAACTATAGTACCGATCGAACCCTAATTACCATATTTATAGAGCAATTATTGACTTTAGGCTATTATTCATATAACTGTAATTATAGGATTGAATGAGGATCTTGACAGTAGACCTATTCTTTTGGTTTAGTGCTGAGGAGCTGGGTCCGGTGGACCAATATGCTATGACTACATCTTTAAGGTTACAGAGGTGAGGGTCCACCGCTCTGGTATTTGACTTGTATAAGCCCATTTGTTATTTGTTATACACCCCTGTGAGGATTTAGTTGTTCTTGTTCTGGGAAATTATTGATTCTCGATTATTGAATTCCATTATTGTTTGAACTCTTGATTGTTATCTGTTTATTGTATTGTAAACCCTTGTGAGGGTCTGCCAATCTGGAACTTGCTTAAACTTATCTGTTGTTTGTGATATATCCCTGAGAGGGTTAAACCTGTTCTTGTTTTGTGATTAAATCTTGGTTATTGGAATCTATGAATTATTTGAATTCTTGTTTGTTATCTGTTAACTGATCTGTATACCCTTGTGAGGGTTGTTTTGTTTATTTTGCCTTTGATAAGAGTTTGTCTTGTCTGTTATGGCGCCAAGAACTCATGTCATCTTGCTTGATATAGATCAGTCTGAATTCATTTTGCTTATCGTATGTTTAGTCCTATCGGTTTGTCTGAATCTATCATGTACGTTACTGATTCGCCTTATCAAAAATCTATTTGATGATGTTTGATATATGTACAGTGATATATTGGTCGAGTGCCGAATTTAGCGGAATGCTTGGAACTACGGACTGCTAGGGGCTATCTAGGGGTGTAAACGAGCTGAACCAAGCCTGAACCTTTTAGGCTCGGGCTCGGCTCGTTTATTAATTCACGAGCTTGAGCTCGAGCTCGGCTCATCAGAATAGGCTCGGGCTCAGGCTCGACTCATTAAGGCTCGATTCGTATAAACTTGAATGAGATTGCTCTAACTCGATAAAGCTCGATTCGTATAAGCTCGGATGAGCTCGAGCCCGTTTAGGCTTGAAATAAAGTTTATAATAATTTATTATTATTATTATTATTATTATTATTATTATTATTATTATTATTATTATTATTATTATTATTATTATTATTATATAAATATATATATATAATAAAAAGCTCGTTTAAGCTCGCGAGCCTGTTGAGCCGAATACTATTGAGCTTGGCTCGTCTTGTTTGACTGGCGAGCTTAGGCTCGGCTCGGCTCGTTTAAGTTTGAGCCGAATTCGAGCTTTCCTCGAGCCGAGCCCGAACTATTCGTGAATAGTCTCATCTCATTTACACCCCTAGGGCTATCCAATGGGTATCATCGATACCACTAGGGGCTATTCCCTGGGCATCAGTAATCTGTCAGGTACCAAGTTGTCACGCTTGGGCAATTTTAGTCTGACTAGAATAAGGAGAATCAAATATGCTTGTCATGTTATGATCTGTTGGATTGTATATATTATTTAGGTCTACTTCATTTTGATTGCATCCTGATTGTTTGTAGTATGATCATGGAGTATTAAGACTGGTGTAGTTTTCTAGTCTAGTTCAGGTTGATGCCCGAGACGAATGAGCCGACGACGATATCTCTCGTCGTAATTTGATTGAGTTGGTCGATGGCAATACCTCCCGTAGTAAATCAGTTGAGCTGGTCGGGCCGTTTGAGCTGATAGTAACAACTCTCAAACTAGTGGCTTGGAATTTGAAATATCTTTGTTCTGCTACATTCCTATCATCTTTTCAAAGTGATGCTCGTTTATGTTCCGTTGAGCTTCTAATTTTGCTACAGATCTATGTGATTGCTTGTTATACATGCCTCACTAAGTCCTTAAGACTTACCTTCGTTATTCTTCTTGATTTTTCCCAGATAGGATTAAGTGAAGATCATAAGTTCGTGGCTTGGACCGGAGAATCTACTTTGTAATAGATTAGGTGATTTTATGGGCCTTTAGGTTCACCTGATCATTATATTATGACTTAAAGACATTGTGATATGTTAAGATTGAACCTATGACCTTAGGCATGTATATATTATGTTGAATGTTATGGGAACCATGATGGTATGTACTTGGTACTTTTATTGTGGTTGCTTAAGTTGAAGTTTGTTGCTGTCTCTGATAAGTTTGAAATGTTCGTCATGGGCCTATTGTTTGTATTATGTGTTAAGATTTAAGTCTGAATTGGAGTAGCATCTCCGTTTAGGGGTTATCCCGAGAGGGGGTGCTACATATAGAGTCTTTTGAAAGTAATTTCATTAATATTCTTAGGTGCTAGCATTTTTTTTCTCTCTATTCTGTGTGTCCTCTTTATCTTTTAGTATTTTTTCTTTCTATCTCTTTGTGTGCATCTTTAGTTCTTTATTCAGAGTGTTTATTGTTTATATGATTTTGTTGTTCACATTTTTTATTTTATTTTATTTTTTTAGTTTATTTTAGGTATATTACATGATGAAAGAGATTTTTGGGATTTTAATGCTATAATTTTCTTTTCAAGCTAAATAAAATATATCATTTAGCTTCTTTTTTCTTTTTCTTTTATTGTTGTCTATTATTTAGCTTTTATTGTTATTAAATTTGTAAATTTCTATATCTTTTTGGTTTACTACTAAGTTTATGTTATCAATTCATTTATTATGATATTTATTAATTGCGCTTAATATTTTTAATTTAATTTAATTTTTATTGGTTACATTTCTCTCTTTATTGATAAATTTTGTCATTTAATTTTTATTTTTTTTAAATTGTTATACATTTAGTATCCTTTTAGTCATTTTTTAATCAAGTTATTAATTTATTGTTAAATTTTGTAATTTATTTTTCAATTTGCATTTTTTAGTTCATCTAATTTATAATTTTATAGGATGAGATCTATTTTTTTATTTTCAAATTTTATTTAACTTTTTGAATATTTATAATTTTAGAAGTATGTCATTTAATTTTTACTGTATATTCATATATTTATAATTATGTATGTATAAGTATGTATAATTCGAACTCTTTTTAAAATTTTTATATATTACATCAATATATATTCTTAGATCATTTTTGATCTATTTAAAAAATTTATGAGATGGTTATTTCAATAGAAAATACAGCTATTAACTTTTTAAGTTTGTAACTCTGGACATTATTTAGTCCATCAATATATATATATATATATATCTAACTTTATTTATTTTTATTTTTTTTAATTTTGATTGTTTGAAAGATTACAACATTTATTTTTTTATTTTTATTTTTATTTTTATTTTTTTTGCTATTTGTGAAATATAATATGAAGATCCAATTAAATTTATACTAAAGAATTGGGAATTAACATAATAATTTATTTTTTTCCATATTTTATTTTACATTCTAATTTCATTCTTATATCCTATCACTAATTCCTATTTTTAAATTAATTTTGCGGTTATAATTACTTTATCAATTTATTATGATTTTAACTTTGCATTACTAATGTCAAACTATTTTCTTCAATTAATTATTGATAACTAAGCTATGAGTCAAATTAAAATGTTTCTATAAACTGATATACTAATATTGATCTTAACTTTATAATTATTTTATATATTTGTTTTAATTTTTAATTTTTATTTTTTGAACCTATACTATCATAGTTTTGTCTTAATTTATTTTTAATCAAAAATCAAAACTAAATAAGACTTTTCTAATCCTTGGCAGCCAATACATTATCTAGTTCATTATATTTTAAATTTTAACTTAATATATACTCATCCTCTTTCATATCTAAAATAATCTTAAAGTATTACAATTTGAAGTTTTTTCAAACGACTTTTAAGCCATCAATCTTGTGTTCTATATCATTCTCATATATTTTTAGTTTTTAATGCAACTATCGTTAGCTTTTGATTGCATAATATTTTTTTATTATTATAATAAAGTACATAATCATATTCATAGACTTTTATTTTTGGATGTTTTAATTTTTCTTAACTTCTTGCTAAATAATCTTAAAATTTATTTTTTATGACATCATGTATATGAGACGTCTTTATATGTTGCAAACTTTTAAATACTAAATTTTAAAGCTTTAAATTTAATTTTACCCATTACTTAATTTTTTTGCGATACTTTTATTTTTATATTATTATTTTAGTTATATTTATAATTAAATAATTATATTAATATATAGTAATTTTAAAATCTGTGCAAAGCATGGGGATAATGCTAATTTGTAATAGTACTAGCATGTGCCCGGTGCGATGCACCAAAAATGATTATATAATTGAATAATTTATTTATATTTATTTTACTTTGTGTGATTAAAATATGAATTGTAATTATTTTTAGCATTTAATTTAAAAAAATCTATTACTATTTAAACAAAATAATATGAATATTTCAATTAAAAATATTATGTTTGAAGATAATTTATACATAAATAAGTTGTAGAATATCAAGAATTTCTCACTCTAAGTTTATAATTTATAAAATGATAAAATTTAAAAAAATAAATAAAATAATTAATGAAAATGAAAATAGCACAAAATATTTTACTGAATATGCTTTTTAAATTATATATATATTTATACATACATATTTTGATATGATAAATAAGAAAATAATTTTTTTATCCTATAAAGCTTTTTTGTATGATCTCTTAATAATGTGAAAGTTTACTTACAATTTTCATGACATTTTAGAATTTTAAATATTAAATATTTATTGTTAGAGTAACTATATAATAGCTTTGTACTTTTATCTATGAATATAGCTTACATTAGGTTATTAATTATTTGACAACTAATTCAATAAGTAGTTTGTAACATATAATTTTTATAAGTTAAAATATCTCTTAATATTAAATATAAATCTGATAAGTAAAATTTATTTATTTATTTATTTTATTTATATATGTAGTTATTTTATTATTTTTAAAATTATTAATTGACATATATTTTGTACATAAATAAAATAATAAGTTAATTTTATGTATTCAGTTTAAAATAAAAATATTAGTCTCTCATAAGTTTCTTTTACAACTAGAATATAAAATTATAAATAATTAAATGGATACTTATTTTCAGTCAAAATTTTCGATCTCACATCATCAATTTATGTAAAAATATTTTTATGAATTACTATAAGCAAAAATATTAAAATAAATATGCGCGATATATAATTATAAATTGTGTAATTAAATATATTGAAAAATATAAAAATTGATATCATTTGCTATTTAAGTGGTCATTTATCGAACTTTTCAAAATTTTCAACTATGTCAACTATATACATCCATATAAAAGAATTTCTTTCAAATAATTGAAATTGAGTTCTCCATTTTTATGTTGCTAATTAAAAAACTATAGTGATTTAAATTTAATAATACAAAAATAAAGTTCAAAGTTTATAGTTGTTGTAAGAAGTAACTATTTATATTTGAAACATATTCTTCCATGAAATTATTTGTTATATTATATATATATATATATATATATTATTTTATCTTAAAAAAACATTTTACTTATCTAAATATATAATTGTAAAAATAATTGAATTTTAAAAACTTTGATAAATTGAGGACTTGCATATCAATTAATTTATAATTAGTCATTTCTCAAACTTCTAACTCTTTAATAAAGAAGTGATGATATGATATTTTACATAATATTTGTTTCTCTTTCATAAGCAACAAATAAGTTGTGAAACTTTTTAAGTAAGTCATGATGTTTAGAGATAATTATGATTGTTAAGTATTTTAATTTTTCTTTTGAAGTTCTAGAAAATAATTATGTAATTAATAAATAAAAATAATTTATTTGATCAAATGATTGAATGTTTTTATTTATTTATTAATTTTTTGATTAGAAATAATTGAATATTGCATTACTTCAACTAAAAATAATGTGATTGCATTTATATAAATACAAAAAAAAATTAAATATAAAAATTAATTGTTGTTTTGAAATAACTTAGTTATCAACTACTTTTTGGGGATAAATTTCAAGCTTTTTTGGATAAAAAGGTATAATTAAATTAAAAAGAAAAATTCTCACTCTTTAAATAAAAAATAAGTTAATATTTATTAGATAATTTCATTACTTCATATATTCATTTAAGTTTTGATAGTTAATATTATCAAAGTGAGTATAAATTACTAAATATGAAATATATTAATTGTGTAAAAATATTTACTTGGCAATGAAATTTTAATTTTTAGTTGTATATACGTAATTTTTTATAAATAATTTATTTATTAAAGACAAATAAAATAATTTTCTTATAAAAAAATTATAAATAAGTAAAGATTCAACCAATTGAAATAAACTTATCAAAGCACATGATATTATATAGAAAAATGATAAAAAAAATTCTTTCTTATATGCACATAATTATAAATAGTTAACTCAAGTGCTAATTTAATGAATATTTTCTATAGAAAAATATATAGTGTTTCTTCATTCATTTGATAAGAAAATTGAAATAATTTTAACAACTTAATAAAATTATAATATTTTTAAATATTTCATAACATCACACTATTTGAGGTACATTATTCAAATATAAAGTGTATATATATTTTTATCTAGATAAATCGAGAGAGTTGCAAATAAAATAATAGTAAAATAAAAATATTCGATATCAAAGATAGATTCTTATATGAGATACAAAAATATTTGAAAATAGTATAAAAATTAAATATATAAAATATAATTAATTAAAATAACAAAGTATTGCATGCTGAAACTTTTAAGTAATATAAAAGTTACAATCCTAAGTTGGCTATGAGAACTTTAATTTTAAATAAATATTGAGGAAACAATAAAGTAATAATATTGCTAAAATATTTAAATGTATTAGAAAAGTATCTAATCAATTTTGAATTAAAAAAAAAAAAAACAATGTAAAGATGTGTTTCAAAAAAATATTAAATTTTTTCTACAAAATGAACTTTAAATTAATTAAAAAGAAAAAAGAAACATCATTATATACTGCTAATTGGGGAAAGAAGTCATAAAATTAAAAATATAAAATTGTACTACGAACAATGTAAAAGTAACATGTAAAAGGAATAATTGTAGAATAATAAACTTTATATATAAAATAAATAAAATATTTATCTATTAATCTTGTGATAAATTAAATTTATAAGATAGAATTTTGTGATAAGAGTACTTAACATGATGCTTATAAAATATTTTTTAAATATAAACTTATTTAGTGAGATAAAAATATGATTATACATATTTTTTGAATTATTTTATGAGATAAAAATCTATATCGCAATTCTGGATAAACATAACATGATATTTTAGTTATAATAGATAAAGTGATCGTATTAAAATGAAATATAAAAGCAAATAAACAACCAATGAAATTTTTTTAACTGAATTAAAATACTCAAAATTATAAGAATTTGACATTTGGATAAAATTGGACAATTAAAATCAAAATTGCACAATTATGGATCCCACAACATTGTGCTATGTATAATATTATAGATAGATAAATACATTTTAAATTTTGAATGAAAGAAATTAGAAATAAGATACAATTATATCGGTTAGTGATAATAATCAACAACTAATGAAAATTTTTTAATTGAATTAAAATACTTAAAATTCTAAAAAAAATTCATTTGGCTAAAATTGTACAATTAGAACCAAAATTGTATAATTGTGGGTCTCACACTATTGTACTATATATAATAGTATATATTAATAAAGATAAATCGATATATTTTGTTGGTTCAATATATATATATATATATATTATGCTATTGATATTAAGTCTTCATCCAAAAATAAGAAGGATATTGAAAGAGAAAGGCAAAAAAAAAAAAAAAAAAAAAAAGGAATGTCAAGCGTGATAATATATAATATTTTTCCTATGAACTAATATAATGTGAAATAAAGGGTTGTTATACAAATATTTAATTTTTGGGTGAATATATGATAGAAAGTTATCAAAAATCAAATTTGACGCAAAATACTTTGTAACTACAATATTTTTGATGCAATTCAAACGAAAAAAAAGGAAATATATTAAATCATATTGAATTTTTTGTCCGATTTTGGATATTCACTTAATTGTGATAAATTGATATAGATCTTATAGAATATTGAGTTAAATTTAGATGCAAATTTTGATAAATCGAATTCGAATTTAGATAACGTTGATTTGATTTAAATTCAATCCGTTAGGAGTCCTAAATGTCATTATAGCAATATAGCTATTTCAACTTACCCACTTAAACCCAAGTCACATGTTAAACCCAACCCAATCAAAATAAATTGGTTTGTGTTGGGCCATTAGATTCTCTATAAAAATATCGAACTTAGGACTCTATTTATGTTTGGCAAAATATTGTTTAAAATTGAGAATTTTATAATTACAAATATTGTAAGTAATAACTTAACTGTGTTATGGTGTTTAGGTTAGAAAAGAAATTGAAACCGTAGAAGTCTTTCTTTAGTGTTTGTGTTTGTACACGTAAAACAAAAAATAGAGTTTCCACTCAAATTTGTGTTTAAGATTGTGTTTGATTATATTTATTTAAAATATTTTATAACATGCTTTGAAACTTATAAAATGCTATTTTATTTTAAAAATAAGCTCTTCAAGTATCTCCATTTTTGGGGTGTTTAAACTCTGTTTTCTTATGTTTTTACTTTTGAGATCCTATTCCAATTAGTTCTATACTATTTAGGAGATTTTCTCTCTAGATGGAAGTTAGAATGAGAAAGTTGGGTGTCCTTGTGAGATTTGTGAGACTGAAATTTGTACTTGACAATTGATTTAAAATTAATCTCTTTGTTAGGTGGAGTAGGCATCAAGTTAAATCTTATGTTCTGTTATTGAATTTCTTTGCAGGTATTTTCTAAATTATTATTATTTGGTCTTTTTGGGTTATAACAAACTAGTATCAAGAGCCAAATTAACTAAGATGTTCATGATGAAATACGAGATAGAGAAGTTTGATGGAAAAAAAGGACTTTGAATTGTAAAAGATGAAGATGCACATCCTCCTATGTCAATAAGGTTTGCAAAGAGAGCTAAATGGCAGAAATTTCTTGCCAGAGACACTTTTAGAGGAGGACAGGGATGAATTTATCACAAAAGCTTATGACGCTCTGTTACTATCGCTGGCAGATAATGTACTGAGAGAGGTTGCCGTAGAAATTATACCAATTGGACTGTGGTCAAAGCTAGAGAGTCTATATATGACGAAGTCCCTTACAAATAAACTATTTTGAAACAGTGGATATACACCCTCATGATGAAGGAAGTTACATCTATTACTCAGTATATTAATTATTTCAATAAGGTGGTGTTAGATCTCACTAGTACAGACATACAAATTGAGAATGAAGATCAGCATTGATTCTTTTGTATTTTTTGTCTAAATCTTTTGAGCATATGATTACTACTTTACTATATGGAAAAGATATGTTAACAATGGAGGATGTAAATGCCTCATTGAATTCAAATGAATTCAGAAAGCATGTCCTGCACGATAGTGAAAGTGGGAGCGGATTTGTTGCAAAGTGGAGACTGTAAGAAAGGGTAAGGAGTACAGGCCAATCTAAGTCCTGAGGCAAGCCTAAATCTAACGACAAATGGTATAGTTGTGAAGGAAATGAGCACTGGAAGCCAAATTTCTCGTAACGTGGAAAGGCGAAGGATTTGTGTAAATCTTCTAGTTAGAAATGGGATTATGTTGCTAGAATTGTTGAGGATGAGTTTGATGGAGCACTTGTTTTCAATGTTACTGAGAGTCATCTGAGTTTTGAGTGAATTTTAGATAGTGGTTATTCATACTATATGTGTTCATAAGAGGATTAGTTCACAACTTATTGCAAATACGATACGTTAAAATGCTTGTGGAAAATAATGCATCTTGCAGAGTTGTAGAGATTAGCATAGTGAGTATGAGAATGCAGGATGGAATTGTGAGGACGTTAATAGATATGCATCATGTTCCTGATTTGAAGAAAAACCTAATTCGCTTGGTACATTATATAAGAATAGATGTGAGTATAGAACTCGAGATGGAGTTCTAAGAGTTTCAAAACGTGCTCTACTAATCATAAAGAGGGAGAAAAGGAATGGCTTTTTTACATTTTATAGGGTAGCATAATTCCTGGTATTACAACAGTGTCTTCATCGCTTAGTAATACTATGAGGTTGTGGTATATGCGACTTGGTCATATGAGTGAGAAGGGGATATTAGAGTGAGCAAATGGGGTTTGCTTTGTGGAGAAAAAATTGTGGAGCTAGATTTTTATGAGCAGTGTTCTTAGCAAGCAGCATAGGGTAAAGTTCAGCACCGCAGTTTATAGGACCAAGGGCACCTTGGATTATGTTCACTTATCTTTATGGGCCTGATCAAGTTCCCTTAAAGGTGGTGCGAGGTACATATTGACATTCATTGATAACTTCTCACATAGAGTATAGTTGTACTTGTTGAAACATAAGGATGAGGTATTTGTCAACTTCAAGCAGTAGAAGAACTTGATTGAGAAGCAGACTAGGAAGGAGGTCAAACACTTGAGGACTAACAATAGCTTGGAGTTTTGCAATAAGGAATTTCAATAGTTTTGCGATACGATGGCATTGTAAGGCTTGCACAATTGTTCATACACCACAGCAAAATGAGTTGCAAATCGGACGAAATAGAGCTATTTTGGAGAAAGCTAGATGTATGCTCTTTAACATTGAATTGTCCAAGGATTTTTAGGCTGAAGCTGTTGACATTGCTTGTTATTTGTTGAATAAGTCACTATTGTTTGCTTTGGACTGCAAGAGACTAATGGAAGTACAATCAAGGTCTCTTGCTGATTACTAAAGTTTGAGGATATTTGGGTGTCCGACCTATGCTCATATTCATGATGGAAAGCTTGAGCCAAAGGGCAAGAAAGTATATTGCTAGACTACGTAGATAGAGTCAAGGTTTATCATTTGTAGTATTTTGATGACAAGGGCTTTGAGATAATTATTAGTAGGAATGTGACATTCAATAAATCTACTACGTTGAAGAAAGTAGAGCATGGTGAAAATAGTTAAGAAGGTATTAAGGAGAAGGTGGAGCTTGAGATTGGCACTCCATAAATTTCAAAAGAGAAGTAGAAGGTAGTAGATGAAGTTAGTGAGAGCTCATTATCCCCTAAGCAGCAACAAGAAACTAATTTACTACAAAATTATTATTTGCCTGGCCATAGAGAGAGGAGGTAGATCAACCACTACATCAATTTAGATATTCAAATCTGGTTGCTTGTGTATTGAGTTGGTCGAGGAGTTCGCAGGAGATGATCCAGTTATATATAGAGAGGCTATTTCTCACACAGATTCTAATAAATAGATAGCTGCTATGAGTGAAGAGATAGAGTCATTACAAAAGAATAACACATGAGAGCTGGGTGATATACTTAAAGGGAATAAAATTGTTGGATGTAAGTAGATCTACAAAAGGAAAGAAGGAATTCCAGTGGTTGAGGATGCTTGTTGAAAGCGGGTTCTATGCATAGAGAGAGAGTTGACGTCCATGAGGTGTTCTCTCCGGTTGTAGAGCACAATTTCATTCGTGTGTTGCTTGCCATGATATATGGAAGTGAAAACTCATTCTTACATAGTGAGTTGGAGGAGCAGATTTACATTAGTCAATTAGAGGAATTCGTTATTTCCAGAAAGAGAGAGCATATATGCCTTTTGAAGAGGTCTTTGTAGGGCTTGAAGTAGTCTCCCAGGTAGTGGTATAAGAGGTTTAATACATTTATTGTTAAGATTGGATACGCTAGAAGCATTTATTATTGTTGTGTATTGTAAGAAGTATAGTGATGGTTTTTTCATTTATTTGTTGCTTTATAGTGATGATATGTTGATTGCCTCTAAAAACATATCTGACATCAATCTGTTAAAAGCTTAGTTGAGTGAAGAATTTGAGATGAAGAATTGGGGCAATGCGAAAAGGATACTGGGCATAGAGATTATCCAACATTGATAGTCTGGATTGTTGTACTTGTCTCAATAAAAATATATTGAGAAAGTACTAGAGCATTTTGGAATGAATAAGTCCAAGCTAGTTAGTGCACCACTTGTAGCTCATTTTAGGCTCTCATCAAATCTATCATCGAGTACTAAGAAGGAGGTAGGGCACATGTCTAATATGTCATATGCTAGTGCAGTTGGGAGTTTGATGTATGCCATGGTATGCACTAAGTTAAATATTTGACATGCTATTAGTGTTGTGAGTAGGTATATGCACAAGTTGGGGAAGAGCATTAAAAGGTAGTGAAATGGATTATGAGGTATTTGAGAGGTTCTGTGGATAGATGTTTGATGTATAGTCAACTGAATCTACTACTAGACATGTTTGTTATGTGGATGCAAACTATGCCAGAGATTTAGCTAGTAGAAGGTCTATAACAAGCTAACTATTTTATATTTAGAGTTGTACTATTAGTTAGAAGGCGACTTTGTAAGCTTTAGTAGCATTGCCCACAATAGAAGCTGAGTACATAGCTTTAGTTGAAAGCGTGAACAAAGCATTTGGCTGAAAGGGTTAATTGATGATATGGATGTGAGTTCTGATATTACTAATGCATTTTATGATAGTTAAAGTGCCATACATTTGTCAAAGAATCAAGCATGTCACGAGAGAATAAAGCACATTGATGTGATGTATCACTTAGCTCGGGATATGGTGTCTCAAGGTTTTATCTTGGTTGATAAGGTTGGACTAAGGATAATTCAGTAGATTTGTTGATGAATACTATTTTGGGAATTAATCTTGGATTTGATAAATATTTGCAGACTCGGATTATTGCCCTTTGGGAGATACAAAGATGATAGAGGGAGAATTTCAAGTCAAGGTGGAGAATTATTGAGTATGCCTTAAAGTTCTAGTTGGAAACAACAAGAAACAATGAAAATAGCAAAAAAATAATATGAAATGATAGAAATAGGATGAAAACAGCAAAGCGGGATAGACTCATCGCGGGCTGGGGCGCAGTCCTTGCGCGCCCTAGTGTGCAAATAGGTTCACACTACGCCAAGGCACAAGTTTGCTGCTAATGGCCTTTCAATTAGGTTTGCTGGACGGCCGCACTTTGGTGCAACTTTTATGCACTGGGGCATAGCCCGGAGGTCTACTAGGCCATTTCTCGATTTTCAGGGTATTTAAACCCTTTTTTTATTATTTCACCTTCGAGACCCTAATCCAATTAGTTTTGCATTGTTTAGGAGATTTTCTCTCTGGGAGAAAGTTAGAACAAGTGAGTTGGATGTTCTCATGAAATTTATGGAACTTGAATTTGTACTTGGCACATGATTTGAAATTAATAAAATTCATCTCTTTGTCAGGTGGAGTAGGCACATTGCCGAACCACATTAAATCTTGTGTTCTATTATTGAATTTCTTTGTAGTTATTTCCTAAATCATTATTATTTGGTCTTTTTGGGTTACAACAAATATGATTAAATTATGATTTTTATTAAGATTTTAAGAATAAATTAAATAGTTGTTATTTTTTCAAAAGAGCTTATAAGCCCTAAAATCTTATTTTGAGAGATTATAAGATATTTTTCTAAAAAAATTACCAAACATTTTATAGCATGCTTTAAGATCCAAAATATTTAATTAAATATTTCGAGAAGTTTATAAACTTACTCCGGCATCTTGTAAATTAAATCTATATGGTTCATCATTGGGTAGTGGCTAGCAAGTTTTTCTACAGGAATTAGTAAAGAAATTTCCACAAATTTATCAGCAGACGACAATTTTCATTAATTTGGAAAATGTTGCTGATACTATTCTAGAAATTTAGTGTCCGTTTGGTTTTATTTTCATTTTCATCATTTTCAAAATATTGGAAAGTAGTTAGTGGATATAAGTTGAAAATGAGTTTATATTTGGATAGATTGTTTGAAAAGTAATAATTCTGTTGGATTTAGTAGGTTGTAGGTGAAGAGAGATAGAAATAATAGAATACAGAGAGAAGATATATAGTTTATTGGGAGAAGATATATAAGTTATTGGAGAATATATTTTGAAAATGAAAATGAAAATGTGAAAAAAGTAATGTGTTTCATTTTTGGAATAGTAGAAAATGTGAAAAGAGGTTTAGATTTTGAGAGAAGTTCTGCTTTAATCTCAATCTTTACATATTAAAATTTTACTTTATTGAAATTGACATTTTCTCTTTAATCCTTTTGATGGAACGTAATTAAGAAAACTAATACGCCTTGTACGAATGACATTTTGATAAGTAATCAATGTTTTGTGCCCCATGTTAGAAAATATGATTAAATTTTAATATACTTTTAATTATTACAAGGGTCAATTACATCTATACCCCCTGAGATTTGATGTAATTAAAAAAAAAATTCGTTGTTTTGAAAATTACAAATACCTCATGAACTTTCAAACTAAATTGCAATGCTGACGAAAAGCGTAAAATGATCAAAATGCCCTTTCGTTAAAAATTTAAAAAAAAAAGAAAAAATGAAAAAATGATAGAAATACCAAAAGATAAAAATACCCTTGGACCTATTTGTAATATTTTTGAATTTATGAGGGTTTACTTGATATATTTTTATGACCTTCAATTTTCATCAGACCGCCGCCGTGCGCCTCCATAAAAACTAGGTTATACCGCCGCTAGAAGGTGCGCCTGGTTGCACTCTATCAAACCCCCAAATCAATTTCAGCTTTCCTTTTCACTTCGTCGGCCAATTTCAAGCAAAATGGCCCTACGCCACTGCGCGCCTCCACCTTCGATTCTCTTTCTCTGTTGGTTAAATCACAAGATTGAAACCACCGTTACACTCTTCTTGTTGAGTCCATCAAAATCCGCTCTTTGCTTATGAGTTTCCATCACTAGAACTAAGCAACCCATCACCACCACCGTGAGGCTCCGTTTGGAGCTTAATTTTTGACGATTTGTCGATTGTTTCTAGGCAAATTTGGTACACATGCGTTTCTTGTGATGAGAGATAGAGAATGGTTAGATTGGTTGCTAGTTTTTACAGTGTTGGAGAGGTGCTGGTTGGCGAGGATGGTGACGGTAAGCATGGAAGAATTTGATACAATGAGAAGGCTCTTGTGTATATATTTTTTAACTTTTTGAAATTGTAATTTCCACCCCAGAACTTCCTCTCGAATTTCAATTGAATCCTTCAGCTCTCTAAGTGCCTCACATTGACCCCAAACATTAATTTTGATTTTTAGTTTACTCTATTTTTAATTAATAAAAATGTTTAATTGAATTACTTTACATGTCATTATTATTTTTTAATTTTAAAATTATTAAAATATATTATCATGATAGATTTAATTTATTTTAATTTTTTACTTATTTTACTTTTAGTTAAATTGAATGGAATTGAATTAAAATATTATATATATATATATTACTATTTTAATATTAATAGATTATTTTAACAATATAAATTTATATTTAACATGATTTAATATGTTATATTTTAATGACATAAATTTAATTAAATTAGTTTAGATATGCTTATTATTTTTAATATTATTGAATATATCATTTCAATTATAAAAATTATATGTTCCAAGATGATAGATTTGATTTATATTTTTTATTTTTCTTACTTATTAAATTCAATTGAATATAATTAAATTATCTTAAATACATTTACTATTTTAAATTCACCCTAAATTCTTCTTTGTTATTACAATTAGGTCTCCAAACAAAATAATAATAAAAAATAAACCCTTACGAAATTCAAAAACATTACAATACCACCCCTGAGGGTATTTTTGTCCACTAAAGAAAGTCAAACCAAGTCAAAAATGTCACCAGTTAGCCTAGGGGCATTTTTGGAATTTCACCCACAAATTTTAACGATCGTTTGATAAAACCTAACTGCAACTAACGACTAGACTTAAATGTTGGACGGCGATTAAGTTCAAGGGGTATTTGTAATTTTCAAAACAATAGGATTTTTTTTGTAATTAAGCCAAACCTCAGGGGAGGTAGATGTAATTGATCCTTATTACAATATGATTAAATTAAATTAATTATATTGAATAAATTTATATATATGTATATTTATTAAATTCACGCATTTGTGTGTGTGTATGATGGATATTCGCTATGGGGAAATGTTGATTATGAAATATGCTTAGTTGCTTACTAGACTTCCTTATAATCCTTTTTTTTTCTGGCAAAATAACACAACGTCAGGAATTGGATCACAGATCATTCTTTTATATTGGGCCCTTCTTTGAAGCCCAATAATGATGACTGTTGTTTCATCCAAGGCTAACTGTCTTTTCGACCAAGTAAAGGCCCAACGAAGACATACAAAAGTTGCAGTCGGGGAAAAGCATCCTCATTCAAATTAGTAAAAGCATTTCTTAGCGAGGTTCTAAGAGGGAAATGCCATGCTATCCCGATTTAAATAGAGTTATGTGATATAAAATAAGAGGACAAATTGCATTTTATCCGATGTAAAAATGGAAAAGAGTAAAAAGACCACCTATGAAAAAAAAAGACAACAAATCTTTTTGTAATTTTAAAAATTATGCACACCGCCTGCCCCTCATGATTTGCTGCAATTTAGCCCTATTTGTAATGTATAAGGACTATACTACCCCAAGTTATTTTATATATTTTTAATTTTATTTATTTATTCTTTTTAAATATTTTTTATTTATCTTCTTTCATCTCTTCATACCAATTTTTTTTTCTAAATTTAAAAACTATTTTTAACTTTCATCTCTCTAATTTATTCCATTTTGTATTTTATATAAATTTAAATATAAATATAAAAAAATATAGAAATATAATATATTATAAATACATTAATATATTTATGTATATATTTATATAAAATATATATTAATAAATAAACATGAACATACCAATTAACAAACATAAACATAATATACTTGGTATGCTACATTGATAATATACTATAAATATAAATATAAAATATATATAGAAATGTAATATATTATAAATACATTATACTTATGCTTATATCTATTTATTAATATATATTATAAATAAATATAAACATAAACATAAATATACCCAGCCCAACCCCTAATCCACCTTACTTGCCACCTTTACGAGCAGCGGCCATGGCCGCCACTCGTGGAGGTGACCTCCATTATGAGTTGCGTTCACAGAGGCAGCCACCATCGCAGAGGCAACCTTTGTGAATGCGACCATGGCCGGCACTGTCTGCAGTTGGCCATGGCCACGGTGGGATGGGGAATGGTTGGGGGGCCGCTCGTGGGATAGGGAAGGGTTCGGGTGTGTGTGCATGCAGGGTTTATATATATATAAATATGTAAATATAAATATAGATACATATATTTAACCATATATGAATATAGTTATATATAAATATGTATCTATTTAAATATATATAAATATATATGTATAATATTTTATATTTTTTTATAGGTAGAAATAATTTGAACCATTAATTTTTTTCAATTCATCCAACGGTTGATATTTATTGACAAAATTGACATTTCAACAGCAAAAACCCTAAAATCAATTGCACTTGCCGTGCGTGAATTATACCACGGGACGAAGGGGATAATTTACTACTTTTCTATTTTTATGGGGAGTAAAACTTAATTTGCCTTAAACTAAAATATTGATATCTCATAAATGTTTTAATAATTCATAACTTTACTTAAATAGTATTTAGGTGGGTGACATCTCATGAGCATGTATAAAATATCTTTTATTATTATCTTTTTAAATAATACAAATAGATGCATTCATCATCGAACAATCTATTAGGGAACATTAAAGGGAGAGAATTTTCATCCTAAAAAATATTAAGAGGGACAACATTAAGGGACCATTCTGGTCTATCAAATTTCTATTGCACAAGGTTATAGACAACTCATCAGATGATTAATTAGTTGGTATCATCTCATTTATATGTATTATAAGGTTCAAGCTTCAAACCCTAATAAATTTTTGGTATCTATCTGCACGTATAAAAATAAAGTTATAGACAACTCTATTAGCTACTTTTAAATCTTTTTAAGGTCTTCTAGTCATGATATTCTAAGCCTTCTCCACTTCAGATTTGAATGTTCATGCAACATGGAAGTCTTTCCAGTTAATAATAATGATAGCATTCTAAATAAGTAGGATAAGTAGGATAAGTTGCATCTTCCACTAGAAGGTTGTGCAACCTTACATGTCCCTATGCTAGAAGGGGGTCTTAGGTTTCCTATTCCCGACCCCATCGAGAATATTTTGTTACAACTCGATATCTGTCTAGCCCAGTTGGTCCCCAACGCAATAACCCTCTTTTGCTCATTTCTGGGCTCTTTATTCAATCACGACCTCAACCCTAACTAGGGAATGTGGGTTTTACTATCTCACCACGAGGCCAATGTGTAAATTTCTTAGCAAGATCCCAATTTCTTTAGGTTATTGAAGGAGTGGTTTCTTTTCATCCGAGCTCTAGCTAATTACCTATGGCAATTCATGTCTGAATGGAGGCATAATAAGCCTAAACCCTCTGTGTCGGATGAAGTTACATGAGGGGAGGATTTCGTAGACCTCCTGACTAATCATTTATATAAGGTTCGTGAGCTTTCGAAAGAAGAAGTGTTGAAGATCATTGGCCTCTCACCAACCAACATTTGAGTTCGCAGATCTCTCAACGATAGTTTTTCCTGCTGTTTATCCCTTCAATTTTTTTTTTTTTAGATCTGACATCCTCTATTCTTTTCCAATCATGTCGAGCCGTGACCTCCGCATTGTCAACAAGATGAAGGCTAAAAAAGAAGCCTTGTTAGATAAGGCCCAATCTTTTGAACTCATGCTAACTCCTTTCTCCCCTGCTCATATCTCGACCTCTAGCCATCATGTAGAAGAACCCGCTCAATAGATGGAAGTTAAGCAACCCTTGCTGCACAGACCATTCCCATCTCCTGGCACTGAAGTCGCCGGGGTCGAGGAAGCGCCCCTAAGCTTGAACGCAACCCCCCGAATTGTGGAGGCCTCTGGGGACAAGGGAAAGAAATGCAAGCACAACTCTAAGGACAAGAGCTACAAGCACTCCTCACCCAGGCATTCGAGCAGAGTCCATCTGAAAAAGTTTCTTAGGATAAGCGTTATAGCGGCAACGATTTGAGGAAAAGAGTCATCGCTGAGCCTGAGGGTCAGCCTCGCATCTCCCTAAGAGATTGACAACCACGCCCGACGTGAGGCCATTCTGGCTTAAGCACATAAGAGCTACAAGACCATCAACACATAATTTCCTAAGGACCCATCTCATCTAGCTCTGATCCCTAATTGGAAAATTATAGACCAGAGCTCCATTCTCAAATCCCACCATCGGGAGACCTCATTCGAACTCTACATGGGGTGTTTGATGACTCAAGATCAAGTTACACTCGCGCTAATCAACTTTGCCAGGCTTGAGGAAAACGGTGCCCATGCCATGATGCAGGTATTCCTTGACATCCAATTTATGTTCTTAGGTTCTTGTGCTGTGTTGCTAAACTCTTAATTTCTGTAGGAGAACACTTTTCTTCACCAAATCGCCTTGCAATGCTTTTATTGGAAAAATCGTTTCATAACTAGGCACAGAGAGGTCATGGAACTCATAGAGGCTAAGGCGAAGCTTAAGGCCAACCTAAAGTCGACCCAATAGTCTATCAATAGTGAGCTAGCTTCTCACAAAGAAAAAGTTGAGAATCATGACAAAAAGATCCAAGAGCTAGAGCAAAAGCTAACTAAATTGAAAAAGTCACTGGCGTTTGAAAAGAAGGCTTCCTTCGAGCAAGGGTGCGTTCAAGGTTAAGAAGCTTTCGAGAGATCCTTTGCGTATCAAGAGTTGATTCAAAAGATATGGCTCGAAGGTATACCAAGGAAAGGGCAGCTGAGTATGCCTTTATGGGGTTCCTAAATGCCAGGCTCAACTGACCAAACTAGGAGGGATCGTAGAAGAGTTTAACTTGAAGAAGCTCAATCCTCTCTAGGATGCTAATCTGAAAGACTATCCCAATACTAGTCCTTCGAATGAGGAAAAAGAGCCTAAAGATGTGTTTGCATTCCTAGCTCTTAGCGTCTTACCACCTAGAAAGTATTTAGAGAATGTGAGATTCCAACTAGATCTTCTACCACTACTGCTACTGGGGGTAACAGGGAGGTTGCCGAAACTACTACAGATGCTGGGGGCTCAAAGCCATGAAGTAATAATTCCAAGCCTCTTAATTTTCTTTTTTGCTTAGTCTTTCGATTCTATCTTTGAAGTCCCAGCTCGAGATCTTTTGATGCTTTTTGTCCATGTAATCCCGAGCTGGGATACTAGCAATTATCTGTAATTGAAATCCATATTTATAATCAAAATTCTATTTGATGAAGTATGTGGGCTCGTTTGTTTGTTGATAATATTATATATAGGTTTATTTAATCAACATTCTTGGTATCTTTTTGGTTTCACCTATCTTTCTCATATTAATGAAGGTCCTTGTGACAGTTGGATTTATTTTGATTCAGCATCCCTTTCAAGTTCCACAAGATCTCTCCTGGACAGGATTGCATAAAAATCTTACAAAATCTTTATCAGATCCTTTGGGAATCAGACTTCGCTCGGTTCTAATACGATCCTTAGCTGAGATCTTACGTAGGTTTTGTCAAGATCTTGCTCAAATCTTATAGGATCTTGCACAGATCTTTATGAGATCACTTTTGGATGAGATCTTGCTCATATCGTATGAAATCTTTCTTAGATAAGATATTGTGCAGATCTTATGAGATCTTTCTCAAATAAGATCTTGTCCAAATCTTGATGAGATTTCTTTTCGATGAGATCTTGCTTAGATCTTATGATATCTTTCTTAGACAAGACCCTGCGTAGATCTTGATGATATCTCTTTCAGATAAGGTCTTGCTCAAATTTTGTGAGATTCTTCTTGGGTAAGATCTTATGCAAATCTTGAAGAGATCTCTTTTAGATGAGATCTTTCTCAGATCTTATGAGATCTTTCTTGGATAAGATCTTGCGTATATCCTAATGAGATCTCTTTGGATGTCTTTTGGATGAGATCTTGCTCAGATCTTATGAGATCTTTCTTAGATAAGATCTTGCTCAGATCTTAATGAGATCTCTTTTGGATGAAATCTTGCTCAGATCTTATGAAATCTTTCTTAGATAAGATCTTGTGCAGATCTCGATAAAATCTTGTTCAAATCTTGTGAGATCTTTCTTATTTGTTTGAGATTTATATGATTCTTTAAGTTGCTATATTGGAAAAAACACTAATAATGTCAAACAAAAATAAAGTTCTTGTAATTAAGTAGGCATCACAAAGGGTACCAGCCATACACTAGTATTTACAAAGCTAAACTTTAATCTAAATATAGAATTTTTTCAAATCCTATATGTTCCATAGCCTTGGCAGCTTTTTTTCCTTAGCATCCTTCAGCTTATATGATCCTTGTTTGGTTACCTTGACAATCAGGTAAGGTCCTTCCCAATTCGGGTCTAGCTTCCCAACATGTTTGGAGACCTCAACCTTTTTCAAGACCCAGTCTCCCACATAGAAGTTCCTCAGCCGAACTCTCTTATTGTAGTATCTTGCCATAATATTTTTATATTCCTGAATCTTCACATAAGCTCTATCTCTCTTCTCCTCAATCACCTCTAGCTCGAACTCCCGTGTTCACTATTAACTGGATCATATTCCAATACCCTTCTGGTGGGCTAGCATATTTCAGCAGGGATCACAGCTTCTGCTCCGTATACTAAGCAATATGGGGGTTTCGCTAATAGCTGGGGTAGTGTAATGTTCCCATAGGACTCTGGGGAGTTAATCGGCCCAGCATCTTTTTACCTCTGCCAAATGAGCCTTGAGGCTTTTTAAGAGATCCCGACAGGTCACCTCCATTTGTTCGTTTGCCTTCGAGTTCCTCACTGATGTGAAATGCCGCTTAATCTTCAGCTCCTGACACCAGCTCTTTATCTTTTTTCATTGAAATTAAGTTTCGTTATCAGAGTTTAGAAACCATAGATCCCAAATCTGCATACTACATTCCTCCAAAGGAAGTTCATAACTTCATTTTCGGTGACCTTAATTGATGCCTCTGCTTCTACCTACTTATTGAAATAATCCACTGCTACTATAACGAAGTTTTTCTGGCCTCTAGCTAGTGGGAAAGGACCTAAAATGTATATGCCCCATTGGCCGAATGGACATGATACGGAGATCGACTCCATCGGTATAGCTGGCTGATAAAGAAGGTTAGCATAGAAATGACATCTCTCATATTTTTTAGCAAAGTTAGTAGCATCCTGGTTCATGATAGGCCAAAAATAACCTTGTCTGAGGATCTTGAGGGCTAAGGACCTTCCCCCGGAATGATTTTCATAGTTCCCCTTGTGGATTTCCCTCATCACATAATGAGCTTTTTCATGTCCCAGACACTTTACTAGCGACCCCTCAATAGTCCTTTTGTACAATTCTCCCTTCATAATAGCGAACCATATTGCACGGAATGCAACCCTCCTTGCCTCATTTGGGTCCTTTGGCTAGATCCCATCAACTAGGTACTAGATTAGTCATCTTTCCAAGTTCTCTCTACTTCAGTCTGCATTACTGTTTCTTTTTCAGAAGCGTCATCTTCCAACTCATAATATTCGGCTATTAATAGAGTTATCGAAGCATTTCGACTTCACTTGGTCGAATTTTCAAACTTTGCTAAAGCATCTGCTCTTTTATTCTCCTCTCTGGGGATCTGATCTACTTGGCAAAATGCAAACTTTGACATGAGTTCTTTTACTTTTTTCAAGTAATCTATCATGGATTTCTCTCGAGCCTCAAACATCCCCTTAATCTAAAGCGCCACAAGCTGTGAATCGGTGTAAACATTTAATTTTTCTACATTCATGGTAGTACTGCCTTTAACCTAATGATCATTACTTTTTATTCTGCCTCATTATTTGTTACCCCGAAGGCTAGCATCACTACGAACTCGAGCTCCACATATTTTGGTCGCCTAAAGAAAATCCAGGCTCTACCATGCTGGGAGGTGACCGACCTATTCACATGCATCATCCAGGCTTCTTTACTCATCTTAGGGTCTTGCTCAGTTATCTCAACCATGAAATTCGTGAAGACCTACGCTTTTACAGAGTTCCTACTCTAATGCTTCAGGTCGAACTCTCCTTGCTCTACTGGCCATTTAACCGATCTCCCAGAGACATCTGGTTTTGGAAGAACTTGTTTCAATGGATGGTTAGTCAAGACAATAACTTTATGAGACTGAAAGTAGTGCCACAACTTTCTTGCTGCCACCACAAAAGCTAAAGCCAGCTTCTCGACCTCCAAGTATCTACTTTCAGCTCCCTGCACCGCTTGCCTATATAGTAAACTGGTCTATGAGTTATGTTCTCCTCTTTGATTAATACAAAACTCACTGCATGCTGTGAGGTAGCCAGATACAAATGTAGAGGTTCCCCAAAAACTGGCTTCATGAGTAAGGGTAGCGGCGCTAGATACTTCTTAAGTTCTTGAAATGCTTTTTCACACTCTTCATCCCACTGGAAATTCCTCATGTTTCTTAAACTCTTGAAGAATAGCAAGCTCTTGTCCATCGACCTCGAAATGAACCGATTCAAAGATGCGATCCTACTAGTCAATTTCTACATATTGTTTACTAACTTAGGTGAGTTCATACTTGTTATTGCTTTGATATTTTAAGATTAGCTTCTATTCTGCACTCGCTGACCAAATAGCCCAAAAAATTTTCTCTTTTGACCCGGAACGTGCATTTTGCCGAATTAAGCTTTATCCTACATTTCCTCATAATAGTAAACGCCTCTTCCAAATGTGCTAAGTGATCGAGCTCTTTCATGCTTTTTACTAGCATGTCATCAACGTAAACCTCCATGCTTACTCCAATCTTATCCTTGAACAATCCTATTTACTAACTTTTGGTAAGTTGCCCCTGCATTCTTTAATCTAAAGGGCATGACATTGTAACAGAATATTCCCCTTTAAGTGAAAAAGGTCGTCTTATCTCTATCTTCTTCTGCCATGAAGATCTGATGATACCCCTGTGTCATGGGCCGCTCATTGGAGAAGAATGGCGACCGTGACTTGAAGGGGTATTAGGAGCGACAAGGCGTTGTCGGCTCACTCGATAGGGTGGAAATGGCCCATGATCAGAGACTCTTACAAGGTGCGGATTGAAAAAATGTTTCAACGGAATACTCTCTGAGGTATGAGGATGCTTCCCACCAAGTTTGAAGTCATTCCATGTTCGTTTGGGCACCGAACATTAAGGGCGACAGGGAGCAGTCTTGCTGCGCGCGGGTAGCACAAAGGTGCATTGATCAGAGTGGCTTGTAAAATGATTTTTCTGAAAATGTTTCTGTGGGATGTTCCTTGAGGTGTTGGAAACGTTCCCACCAAGTTTCACTAGTAGACGGTTCCGTTTGGATAGGAAACGGCGAAGATGTTTAGAATGCGGCAGTGCAGTGGCATTGTTGTGATTCCAGCCTATTGCGAGGGAAATTACTGTTCCATGGAGAATCGGACAGGGCTAGAACTTGGCAGAGTTAATGTATAAGCTGAGAGCTATCCAATGGTTCAAGCGGTAAGTGATTTGGATGTCAGGAGGCAAAGTTGCAAAAATGTATACACCCTCGGTATTTCAGTGTCTACTGCGGGAAAAAGAGAAATCCTTTTTAAGCATATTATAAGGGGGACAGGCATGTCTGAAGGGCGGTTGGGACGGTGGGCACCAGCCGGTCCTCCCCGTGCTATGAGGCACTAAATGGGCAAGTCCTTGAAGGCGATGGGGAGCCTTCAAGGGCTGGCTCTAGACATCTCAAGTGAGTGTTTAGAGTCCCCGGACGGGTCGGGAATCAAACGGGCAGCGTGGGGCCAAGTGGGCCCGCATTGGGTCCGGGAGGGTGCCGAGAGGTTTGAAGGTGGAAACTCTATTACCCCGCGGGCTTCGAAAATTATGGGGCAACACCTCTAGGCCGATTGAGTGATCAAGACAAACACCCAAATGTCTCATGAACTTACTCGCTAAGCATGCGCTATGGGTTCTAGCCTTACTACAGGGATTTGTTAGCTTAAGACATGCGGTCATGGGGCGACGCCGCATAACGGGCAAGTTGTGGCATGTTGTTAGCAAGCGGGAAACGATGTCCAATGCTTCGTGCAGGACTAATACAAGATGATGGCACATCACATAAGCCTTGGACTTACAGGTGGCTCTAATCGGGCGAGGCACAAACGAAGGGTGCTACGACACGGCCTTAGCGCTTCGAGCGAGTGACGAGTATGAGGATTGCATTGTGGGCATACGAGTGACCCTCAATGTTAAGATGAAACGAGATTGCTCCTTTGCCATCGAGAGATGCACGTAAGGGACCTAAGATTGAGGACGTGCATGCTGGCTAGTCGGGGACCGTTAAGTAAACACGCTCGGCGTGATGGACGTGAGCCTCCGACGACTATGAGCATTCAGAATAGGCGAGTACACAAGTACTGGGAGGCGTTCTGATGCTTATGCTAGTAAGCTACTGGGTCAAAACGAGAAACGGGTCATCAAAAAGACTCGAGATGGACGTTGGCGAATCGAAGGTTGGGTAGAACCTGAGATGCCACATGGATAGACAATTGCTCCGATGCATAAATAGAGTCCATCTGTGACACCCTGGAAGGCATCTACCATACTTAAGAGAGCACGACCAACTATCGAGTCAACCAGTAGGTCTATTCTGGGCAAATGATAGGGCTCTTTCAGATAGGCCTTGTTTAGGTTTGAGTAATCTATGCACATTTTCCATCTCTATTACATTTTCGGCACCATTGCCACATTAGATAGCCATTTTTTGAATTAGATCTCAATAACATATCCCACCTCCAACAAGTTGTTAACATCTTCTTCAGTGATCCGATTTTTCATTGCCCTATGGTTCCTCTTCTTTACCGGATATGCTTTATCTGGCGATCCTATACATAATCACCTCGAGGTTTATTCCCTCAAAATCTAAAGCCTTCCATGCAAAGACGTTAGCATTTTTCCTCAAGAACTCAATGGTTAAAAGTTCCAACTCATGAGCTATTTAAGTTCCAATCCGAATCCATGGTTAAAAGTTCCAACTCAAGAGCCAATTTGGGTTCCAATCTGTGTTACCTTATTTGGGTCCCCAGGTTTTAACTCAATCTCCTTGAATTCCTTCATCGGTTCTATCTTGCACTCCTCTACACGCCTCTTCTTGTTTTCCTTTTGAGGGTTTAAGTTAGGTAGGTCTTCTACAGAAGAGACAGTTACTTTCTTTGCCTTAGATCCCAAGTCTCTACCTTAAGCCTCTTTTCAAAGACACATGATAACATTCCCTGGCATTCTTTTGATCACAACGTACTTCCTTTTCTCCCCCATTTGTTGGGAATTTCATTTTTAGATAAAAGGTTGACACGGCCTGAAATTGTTCAACCCGAGTCTTCCCAGAATCATATTATATGTGAACGGTGCATCAACCACAAAGAATTTTAGCATGAGCATCCTCCAATGGGTTTTAGAGAGATTCGAAGATTGATAGTTCCTATTGGCATGACCTCAGCCCCACCAAATCTTGCCAAGGGAGTATAGACTGGGGTCAGGGTGACCCTTGTGATCGTGAGCTCCAAGACCTCAGGAAATATAATATCTATTGAGCTCATGTTATCTACAGTACTTTATGAACCGAGTAATTAGCTATGTCCATCATGGTGACCATGGGATCGGTCTATGGCCCAACAACCTTTCGAGCATCCCTGCCTTCAAAAGTGATGGTAGATTGGTGAGCAATATTCAATACTGAACCTATTTTCTAACTTACCTAATTTCTTAGGGATTTGCCGTGCCTGTTCCTTGCACTATGGGAATCCCCTAAAGTCTAGCCCCATGCTATCATATGGATGACCCCTCTTCTCGGCAAGTTATCCCCTATAGGGTCATTTGCCATCTCTTTGGCTTTCCTTTCTCGACTGCGAGATCTACATTGGGATTTGTTCCGTGATCGTTATGGAAATGATAGAATTTGTTTGAGTTTTGCCTTGTTGGAGTATCTCGCATCTTCCTTGGCCATTGCAATATCTTCGACCCCTCTAAGGCTATGAGCATGTGGGACCTCGTGTTGTTGAGTGGCACATAGTGGTTATATCTTTTAGGTGGGGATCGATGGCAATCTTTTTTAGATCTAAATTTAGGAGGTCCCTAATCTTTTTTAGATCTATGAAGAGCATTTTTTATCCATTTGTAGTCCTTCATGATGTTCATCTCCTCCTCATGAATGTAACATTGAGCCATCTCCATTAAGTATTCCATATCTTTTGGGCGTTCTCTAGTAAGAGCTAATGCTATGGGTCCTTTTTTGAGCTCATGGATGAGAATGCTTGTGATCATATTAATACGTAGGTCCTACACCTCAAGCATCTTATTATTAAACTTATTCATAAACCCTTTCAAAGTCTCATCCTTCCTTTGCCGTATGGTGAACAAGTAAGTTGCAAACCTTTTAGCCTTCTTCTTACTGACGAACTGATACAAGAATTTTCTTACATGCTAGTCATACAACACAAACTCAAGAACCTGCCGCATAAACCATTCCTGGGTCTCCCACTGAGTGTAGTCATGAAGATCCTGGCATTCATGGCATCAGATGGCCCATATAAGTTCATGATATTCTCAAAGGCTGTCACATGCTCCTCCAGGTCTTTGCTCCCATCGTATTTTGGCAAGTCATGAAGCTTGAAATGTGTAGCTACTAATTCAACTAATATTTTAGCGAAAAAGGGTGAGTTCTTTTTTTGCAATACTTTGGCCCCTTTCCTCTTGAGTTCATATATTTTTTTACTCAGTTGCTCAACTTGATTACTGATCTCATTAACTTCCTTCTTTGAAAGGAAGGGCTGAGGTTGCTTGTAAGTGGGATCATCCTGGTTCATCATTATCGGTTCTCTCCTTGATGCTTCTTTTCTTCTATAAACATTGGGCGAGTTGTTTAGCTGTTAAGTAGCCTTATTCCCTACTTCATCCGAGTCACCCGTCTCGTCGGCCCTCGAGATCCTAAGAGCTTGCACACCTTCTGTCAATGATGGTTCAGACCTTCTATCCTAAAATAAGGGTGTATTTATAGGAGGTGGGGCCACCTGAAGAGGAGCTACTACCGCAACTTAAGCTCTATGCTCATGCCCATCCTAAAACCTTTGTCTCATTTCAAAGACCAATTGCTCTAAATCCCCTCTATTCAACTGCATGACCTAAGCCCCGCTGGGGTCTTGTGCCAATGTTACTTACCCCAACTCCATTTGAGCATTCTGAGGTATTATGATGCGAGAGGCATAAAGGATGTGGGTGAGATTGGTGGTAATGGAGATATCGGCGATACAAGGATTAGAGTATCCATTGTTCGTCCTGGAGTTCTATCTATAACTAATTGCTCGCTCCTACTGCTGGTGAATCAAATCAGAGTTCCTATAGACGGCGCCAACTAATGCAGCACGGGATCTTGAAGTCTTAAGCTTGAGCTCAATATCTGAATTGTCCTTGCTCACGATCTTGACCACGAACTAGATCGCGCTCCTCACAAGTGATTTAGGTCTTTAACCTGACCACAAGAACACACGTCAGACTAGCTAAGATCACCCTCAGCTAAGGCCCTCCGATGTCTAAGTTAGTGAACTGCTGGGGTGATCAAATGAGAGCTTAAATGTAAAGTTAGAACTCAAGTAATAGATGATAAAGACGACATGACCTGTTACTGTGCAATTTCTCCACTTTATAGTGTTAATTATCCTCTTCTATATGGATCGAGGTGGCAAATCATTGTTCCTTAGATATGTGATCTATCAATGGTCAATAATCCGAGTCATGACCTAGATTGGATTAGGTTTTCTGGGTTGGTTCAAGACCCAAATAAAAAAGCGCGAATCTTTGTCCTATTAGGACATTTTTGCTAAACCCCAAGGGAAAGCTGGTCTTTTTTATTATTCTCATTAATTACCAATATCAGTCCAAAAGTCAATTTCATTCAATAAAAACAAAGGGATTGAAAGTTGTTAGTAAAATAAATTGTCACTAAAAAAAAGTTTTCACCAAAAGAAGAACCTGTCAGTAAATTAAAAAAAATTGTTGGTAGTTCATTTTACTGATAGATTTATTGATGAAAATTATCTATTAACAATAAATGTACCAATAAATTTTACTACCAAAATTTGAGTCCCTCAACAATAATTACCAACAGATTTTCTAACAAATTTTTAATTAGTAAATTTTGTGCCTAAACCAACCAAATTTCCAATAAAAATCCATCAATGAATACTTAGCAACTGCAATTTTTGTTGGTAAAAACTAAGATTTATTTATCAAATCTTTTATTAGTGATCCATGAGTAAAATTTACCAATCAATTTTTCATTGCTAAACTAGTCATATTTTTCTGAATTTTAAAATGGTAATTCATCGATAAATCCATCAATAATGTTTATTGATGGATGTTCCAATAGCAAATTTAGTCCTATTTTTCTAAATTTTTCGTTCGTAGTCATCAAAAGATTGTGCCCCCCCGCTCAAGTATACATAGGCTAAGGGTCGTTGATGAATATCGATGTCAAACTTGAGCTCGATGAGCCCATAAAGAATTGAGCCATAATCAAGCTCGAGTTCATTAGATATTTGCCACACTCAAAACCTAGCTCTTTTGTGGTTTGGATATTGAAATATGAAATAGACTTGTTAAGATAATAATAAATTTTCATTTGCATAGTTACATTATTAAATTTAAAAAAAAAAAAAAAACGCATTAATCACATGTGATATACTATACACTCATAGTTTGTAAAAGACTTAATTGGAGAAAAGTAGCCAAACCAAGTTACAATTTAGGATTCAGTCCCCACATGAATATTTATTAGACTTCACTCCCCAATCCAAAATGATTTATTGAGTTCACTTACCACTTGAGTGAAAAAGACAAAGAAGCCCTCACTTAAACTGAAAATGACAAGAATCTCTCCACTTTTCCACTAACAAAAACGTTACTTCAAAATAAATCCCCTCCCTCTCACGTTTTTTCTTCCCATTCCCTCCATTTTGTGAACTTGACGCCCAGTCTCTGCATCAACGTTGTGTTCTCCATCTTCATGCTAGTGCTGTAACGACACCTTCATCTTTTTCACTTTCTTGTTTTGGGACTGAATTTTCTCCATTCATTTTGTTGTCAAAGCTATGAGGGTTTCAATTTTCGCCCTCAATCGCATAGCCTATGAGGTAAGTTGTATAATTTTCTATTATGTTATTTTTTTATTGAAATACAAAAAGAATTTTCATACATTTCTTTATTTGCTTCTTGTTTGACCTTGGTTTTAATTATTTTAAGCTTGATTTCGATATACTCAATTCACCCACAATTAGTCTTCTCTATTATTAAAAAAAATCCTAATATAAGTTTTTTCGTACTTGAATATTGTCAAGTTATACTTCAATTATTGTTTTAATTGAATGTTTCAATTAGCAGTTATCTGAATTTAGAAATTCATATAAGGTGTAGTATATGTTAGTTGTTTGTAATTGAACTTTTGGGATATTATCTGATTTATGGTATATACGATGTGTATGAATCATGTTTAAGCATTTCTTAAGCGGATCTGCAAACTCATCATTAATATGATTAGTATTATTTTCAAATAATATGGTATAAAAATTCAAATTTTCAGTATTTAAATTGTGAGTCGCAGAATAGAAAATCTCAAATTCAGTATTATGTTCTAATTTATTTAGTAGCAACATTCACATTTTCAGTATTTAAATTATAAGTTTGCAGTACACAAATCCACCAAATCAGTATGTTGTGCAATTTTTTTTGTACAAAAATTAAAACTTTCAATATTTAAATTGTGAGCTGCAATACACAAAACTTACAATTCAGTATTCTGTGCAAGTTTTTGTGGTATAAAAATTCAAACTTTCAGTATTTACATTGTGAGTTGTAGTTCTGAAACCTCCAATGGAGCATTTATGTAATTATGTATGTCTCTCTTTTCTGCAAAAATAATGGCTAGTAGTTTTGTCACTTATATTCATGATATATATACATTCATCCAATTATTTGAATAAAAAATAACATATACTTTTGTGGGCTAAGTTTTTAACTGGATACCTCCGATATTCATTGGGGTATATCGTGGTGCAAAACAAAGTGCAAATACGTTTTAGTTGCCAACAAAATGGGGACCTAAACTGTGGAGTTTATGTATTTCTTTAGGTAGAGTGTTTCGCAAACAACACCAAAAATTTCTAGGAATATGCAAATAACGATTCTATGGACGCGTATCAAGGACATATTACTTCTAAAATTCTAATTGATAAGCAAGGTTTAATATATTTCAGGGTTGAATGATGATGTTCATATGGTTACTATTTGAATGAATTTACTTTTTATATGTGGATATTGAGATGAATGTTTCAGTATTTCAGACATTCTTGTTGGATGACATTTATTATTTGTGTATTTGGATGATTAGAATAGATGGTGTAATTTGGAGATTTATTTATATATATATACTAATAAAGATGTACATGTTATAGGTTGGTTCAAATGCAATACAATTGTAGATATATATGCTATACCATATTTACATAACTAGTACTGATATTGAAAAAAATAGTACCGAGTATATGGATATATGAGTACAAAAGCATACAAAATAAGTATAGAATATGAACGACTTCAGTACAAAACTGCAGAGATGAAGTACAAAAATCCCAAAAGTTGATATTTTCTCATCGATTTTCAGTATCATTCTTAGTGCATTAGAGATCAAGTTGAATTTGTCTTCATCTGGCAATTGCATGATTATTAAACCATCATGCATTAGTATTAGGACTGATATGGTTATAATAAGTTCATTAGTTTTCGATGGTGGTGATGAGATGATCCGTTTACTCATACATGAATAGGTTATATTAGTATGAATGAGAACACAAGTGGTTGGATGTGGGTATTTGTATCCCCAACCATTTGAACATGTGCTATGACGACCATTACTTAAAGAAAAAATAATTTTATTGTATTAGAGAGCCTTATGTATTGTTCCACTCATTAAATTGAGGTAAACTCAGCTAAAGAAAGTGCAAGCACAAAAACAAACAAAATAAGTATAGAACATTGGTGAATTCAGTAAAAACTATGGGGCTAAAGTCCAGAAATTCCAAAAATTGGTATTTTTTTTGTGGATTTCCAGTATCATTATTGGTAAATTAGGGGTTAAGTTGAATTCGACTTAATCTTGCCATTGCATGAGCATCAACCCTCTATGCATTAGTCCTAGGACTAATATATTCATGAGAGGTTCATTGGTTTTCGATAATGGTGTCAAAAGTATTCATTTAGCTCATGCATGAATAGTTTACACTAGATGAATGAGAACACAAGTGGTTAGATGTAGGTAGTTGTGTTCCCAACTATTTGCACACATGCTATCACTACTATTACTTGAAGAAAACATGATATATTGTATTGGAGTGTCTTAAGTGTTATTTCATGCTTCAAATTGAGGTAAGTTTGGCCAAAGAAGAAATAAGTACAAAAACACACAAAAGAAGTAAAAAACCAAGGTAAATTCAATACGGAACTGTAGAGTTGAAGTACAAAAAACCCAAAAATAGGTATTTTTTTTTATTTCCAGTATTATTCTTAGTACACAAGAGATGAATTTGAGTTTAACTAGTTAAAACATTGTATGGCTATCAAACCATGATTTATCAGTTCTATGATTGATTTAGTTAATATATGTTCATTGGTTCTCGACAATGGTGTTAGATTCATACATTAACCTCATATACTAGTAGTTTGTACTAGTATGAATAAGAACATAAGTGGTTGGATGTGGGTAGTTATGTTCCCAACTATTTGCACACGTGCTATCACTACCATTACTTGAAGAAAACATGATATTATTGTATTAGAGTGTGTTATATGTCTTTTCATGCTTTAAATTGAAGTCAAACCGGCCAAAGAATAATCAAGTACAAAAACATGTAAAATAAGTACAAAATCAAGGTGAAATCAGTATATAACTATAGAGATAAAGTACAGAAATCCCAAGAATATGTATATTTTTGTTGATTTCCAGTAGCATTCTTAGTACACAAGATATTAAGTTGAATTTAACTAGCTAAGCCATTACATGACTATCATACCATGATTTATCAGTCCTAAGACTAATTTAGTCGTGATATGTTCACTGGCTCTCCATGGTAGTGTCGGACTCATATATTTACCTCATACACCAATGATTGATACTAGTATGAATGAGAATACAAGTGATTGGATGTGGGTAGTTATGCTTCCAACCATTTGCATACATGCTATCACTACTACCATTACCTGGAGAACATATGATATTATTGTATGTAGTGTCTTAAGTGTTTTTTCATGCTTCGAATTAAGGTAAAACGGGCCAAAGGAGAATGAAGTACAAAAACAAGCAAAATAAGTATAGAACCAGGGTGAATTTAGTATTGAACTATAGAGATGAAGTATAGAAATCCCAAGAATAGGTACTTTTTTGTTGATTTCTAGTATCATTCTTAGTACACAAGAGATTAAGCTGAATTTAACTAGTTAAATGATTACATGACTATCAAACTATGGACTTTCAATCATGTTTTTCTCTTACTATTTTATCAAATTCCTCATTCCCTAGAAAAATTCGAGAAATCTCATTTCCTAGTGAGAAACAAGGCCCTAAGGATTTGTAGTGGACCCACGACTCATGTGCCATCCACAAACAATTGAAAGTTAAGCAACTTTTGCTAATTGCATCTCTATGTAACCTTTGATATATTTTGCCTCATTTTTCATGTAGACCCACGACTCGTGAGCCATATACACTATTAGGTGTTAAGTCAGACCTATCAATCAAGCTTTGATTCGAAACCATACTCGTTTGCCAATGCATATGAAGCATTAAATTGAAGATGCATTATATGCTAAGTATATGATCAAAGCTTTCTACCATAAGTGTGACCCACGACTCGTGTGCCATCACACAAAGATAGTAGCATCGTTATGTCACATACTATTGGTAGAAGGCATGGATTAATTAAAGCTCTTTTTAATTTGTATTCATTTTGACTTAATATTAGGAAGCACTTAGACTCCTCTAAGTGGAGGGATTTTCTTGCTTGCAAAGATCTCATCAATTTTATCTTCTTATTTAGGTTTTCTATATCCTAACCATGTATCACATACATCGAAAGGATATGAAAAGCATAAATAAATAAATGTGCCTAGTATGCTCCTATGATGGGATGACCACGAGCCTTAACCAAGTAGTGCACTTTAGAGCCATATGTGCACTATTTAGTTAATTTTAAGTAGGTTGATTAAATCTAGCTATTACATAAATATATCCCATACATTCATCGATTTTCATTCCTCCAACTGTCTTTTTGTCTCCTTACAACAATTACATGAGAAAAGAAATTCTCACACCTAGTGATTCTACTTTCATAACATTTACAAGATTGAAATTAAGAAGCATGCAAGCCCCAATTTAATACAACCCTTTTCAAGAACTTGGAACAAATAAAATCAATATTAAAGCTCATGTTCATCCTCATTCATTCATTATCCATTCAACAATTAAATAAATAATAAATAAAAATTGACATTCAATTCCACAATTAAATGCTTATCTCATAAAGAATTAATTAGTTTAGCAAAAATAAGTGTAACAATTATCAATCTCATTTTTGCACCAAATTGAAGATTAATCTGAACAAGATTTTAAAAGCAATCTAAAATGTCAAACATAATTTTGAGAACTTGCACAACACTTATGCATCTAATTAATGTGATTTAGTTTAATTTTGCTCACAAAAATAACTTTAAAACTTGCCCAAAATCTAACTAGGGTGTTGCTGCCCGGCTGTGTGGTAGGCGAGCGTCAGGTGTGCCCATTGCTCGATCACCGTCCAGCCAGCACCTGATCAGCAGCCCCTATTTGTGGTTTGGATGAGCTAAAGTCCTTTTAGTCCAATTTTTGTGCACTAAAAAATCATGGACACCTCCATAACACTAAGTCACACATTTTAGACAAATTACCATATCTAAAACACCTTTTAAAAATGAAAATTCAAGTGCTCAACATGCTTCAGAAATGAAGTTCAAGTAAGAATCAAAATTATTGAAAAATCTCCAGTTAACTCCAATCCAATTGGATCCAAAAAATGACCTAAACATCTTAAGCCAAATTTAATATGCTATATCAACATAAAACTTCATCCAATTCTAAATCAACATTTAACATATACATCCATGAATCAAAAACATACTAACGTATGAATTAATTCTTAAAACACATATTAGCATAATTCAATTCATCGTCAAAGGAGCCACAAGCAACATCAACCAAAAATTTAAATCCATGAATTGGATTGGGTATTTGGAGATCTAGATGAATTCGTCAAATGAATCAATCAAATAAAAATCCAAAATAAAGCATGAATTAGGCTCCAATACCACTTGAAGTAAAGTGTAGCACAAGGATTCAAGTTATAAAGAAAAAATAGCTAAATAAAAACTTGACTACACTTCATCCAAGGATCAAATCATGCTATTAAGATGGATTTGGTTCCAAAAAAATATCTTGATTGCTAAAATCCAAGGTAGAACAGGATGACAATGTTGAACCCTTCAAAACTGCCAAATCCTAGCACTACAGAGAACTAGCAACAATTGCCCAAGCAAATCACCTCTGATTGAGCTAAAATTTGGATAGAAACTCCTCAACACCTTTTAGGATCTCTAGTAAAAATGTCAAAAAAAAAACACAAAAATCAGCAAGGTCACTAAAAATGCCTCCAAACAATCCGCACCGTAATGAAATAATCCACACACCCAAGGCAAGCTCCAATCAACCACTAGTCAGCTAGATCACCAAAGGATGAAGAAGAGATGAAGGCCGAAAATGGTGGGAAAATGTGAGGAAAGTGTGAAATTTCAACACATGAGTAGATCACACTTTTGGATGGAAAAATAGAATCTTAGCTTTCAATCCTCAAATGGTCGGCCACCTCCTCTATTTATAGAGAATGAGGTGAGGAGGAGGTGTGATGTAGGTTGGCATCACACCCTCCATGAGGTGGGGTGCCAACTAAGTAAGCCACTTGCATGTGAAATGTGAATTTCATTTGAAGTCTTCATTTCATCTCATGAGATGTCATTCAAATTAATTGTAAATGCACCTCAAATGAACTCCTTCATTTGAATTTCCCTCCAAAATTAATTTCTCACATTAATTAAATTAACTCTTTAATTTAATTAATTGGTCTTAACTTAACACCTTAAGTCATCTAAATTAACTCTTTAAGCTAGAAGGTGTTAACTTAACTCCTTAAGTTAACTTGACTAATTAGTTGTCATATGGAACCAATTAAATTAACTCCTTAATTTAATTTATTTAATTTAAATCTTTAAATTATTTTGATCAATTTAACAATTAAACCAATCAAGCCAAAATGACTAAAAATTAGCCAACCGTTTATCTCCACAAAATCAGTCATGAAGAATTTTCTAACTCTTAAAAAATTCCCTTCATCAAATAGAACTTCCTTTAGACTTTTATATGTGACCCATTAAGTTTTCCAATTCAGTAGACACAGGCTCACAATAATTGTGATATTTTGAATATTGAAATATTCGCATTAGTTTAAACTCTTTTAAACTTATAACTCATTCAATTAATCTCTATTAATTGGAGAGTACATAATCTCCATGGTTGGTGTCTAGCCTCAAGCTTGTGGAACCCAACTAATTGGTCGAAATGAATATGCTATTGGTGAACCATTCTAGCTCTACGCTTACCATGCAAATACGGTCCTTTTGTCTCCTATCTCTCGAAAGAATCCTAGAGTAAGATATTTGTCGACTCCCTAATAGCTTCAATAACTATGTTTCTATTCCCCATGTTCGATTTCGATTTACGACCTCATTTTTTAAAAACTCTTTTTTCAAATTATCATACTACCTTGTGCAGGGACTCCTTAGAATCGATCATTATAGAATACATAGGAGATGTACTCGGCCTTCACAACAACAAAGAGATGAGTCTCATCTTGGATCTCACAAACCTCCATGTCTAAATAACTCACACCCAATCTCAACTCGGATAACCCGCTAGGTGGTTAAGAAAGAGTCAAGGTATGAGAACCTAAACACAAGGTTACCATGGATCGTCAAGTCTAAGGACTAATTATATGTATTAATGTAAGTTGGAGAACTTGTCACTACCGACTTGCCACTACGGTTATCTAGTGGATTCTCCAAGCGGGCCTTCAGTGAACTTGTTCTCTAACAAGTACCCACTAACATACACACATATCTAATATGGATTGCTCATGAAGCGGAGTAATATCCAACTCCTTGAATTTATGTATCATTAGTGCAAGTCTATCCGAATGTTAGATGCCATGTCTTATAAAATTCTATGACTTGAAATATTTTGAGATCACGACCGTATAAAATTTATTTCATGATCACCTCCTTATAACCAAGTCTCATAGTCTTGTGTGATTTGAGGGCTTCAACCAAATGCTAGTGAAGTAAATTAAGCATAAGATGAAGACGGCCATTGAATATGGATATCATTCAATCAAGATTGTCTCACAAGTGAAATAGTTTACATGCTAATCTAATTGGCTATGGGACATTATTCCAATAGATATTAATTACAAAGCAATGACAAGAAGGTATATCAAGCATATATATACAACAAAATGGTAAACAAATACATCATCAAGGTCAAGCTAATCTAATTAATCATAACTTCTTTGCATGTACAACAATTATGACCAGCTCGACCGCACGTTTACAGCTAATAACCAGAACATCAACTTGAGATGAAATTCTAGGAGTCCTTCTATGACCTAGCTGAGGTATCACATCAAGTGCCTTAATGGTTGGTTTTTCCTTTACTTGGTTGGTGCATTAATTAAGAATAAAGTGTTGTAGTGTTAGTGCATAAGTGCTCAAATGAACAAATCCAATATTTAACATATAAGAGGTCAGTACTAAAATGAACAATTTTAGTATTCAACAAGGTAGAGTTAGGTACTGAAATGAACAATTTTAGTATTTAACATAGAAGAGCTAACTACTGAAATGAACAATTCCAGTATTTAACACAGAAGAGCTAACTACTGAAATGACCAAAATAATATTTAAAGAAGAAGACCTAAGCAGTAAAAAACCAATAAATTTAGTATTTAACATATAAAAGCTAAGTATTGAAATGAACAAATTTAGTATTTTACATAAAATAGCTTAGTACTGAAATAGCCGAATCTAATATTTTCCATAAGAGAGCAAGTATTGAAAAATAGAAAATTTAGTATTCAACATAGAAGATTTAAGTATTGAAATGAAGAAATTTAGCATATATCTAACATTTAACATAGAAGAACGAAGTAATGAATTTAACAAATTCAGTATTTAACGTAGAAAAGCAAAGGAATAATAATGCAAAGAGGTACCACTTGTGACAATGAAAGTATGCTAAACAGTAAATGCAGTATGAAATTAAAGATATGAAGTATTTACCTACTTATATAGCTACTTTGCCTTCCCCATCCACTACCTTCACTTTTCCGCACAACCATTACACTAAGGTCATCTTTAAGCACGAATGTAGGCAAATCATATTGGACACATCCTCTTCAGTATTCAAAGTCATATACATTTGTTGATAGGGAGCAAGGTATTGGACTGTGTGGAATTGAGGATAAATTTCACACCATTTTTTCTCAAGTTGGAAATATTACACCATTAGGGTTATCTTCTAAAAAATGGACATGATATAGATTTCCCCATTGTACAAACAACTCCCTAACAATTGAATTTGAAGTTCTTTTGCACTACTCGATATTTTTTGAAGCTCAAAGGAAAAAAAAAAAAAAAAAAGAACTACTGCTATGAAAGAGTAAAATGTTGCTTCACCGTGCGAAAATGGAGAAAAAAGTTTCTTCTTCATGCTAGAATATTGTAGGCTACTGCAAAAGAATTAAAAAAATAATAAGAAAGAGATGAAGGCTTGAGTTCCAATGGGAGTGAAACAAAAAAAAAAACGGAGAGAGAGAGGAGCTGGGAGTTGATTCAGGTTTAGGAACAAACAAAAAGAAAAACAAGTAAAATGAGGGCATTTTTGTCAATTGAGGTGGTTAGAGAGTTAACTCAAAATTGAAACTTGAGATAAAAAGTTCAAAATGAGAAAGTGATGAGTGGGGACTGAATCCTAGAGTGAAAGTTGGATTGGGTATTTTTAAATAAGATCACCTTTGTAAAATTATTTGAATAGAATTTTTTTTCATTTTTCTTCAAACATATCATGTTATTATTTTTTGTCAATTATAAATTAATGTCTTATAAATTATTATTTGTTAATTAATAAATAATATATACATAGCTAAATGGATCATAGTTTGAAAATTACTCCAATGTATGGTACACAATCTTTTAAGTATTAACTTTTATATTATTTTAATATTCAAATATTCAAATAGATAAACACTTAGGCTCTCAAGCTGTTACAACAAGTAAATTTTGGGACAAAAGAAAAGGGAATAAAAAAGCTATTGCAGTAATAATTTGAATAAAAGAAAGCTTGTTGATGACAAATTTTAAATTTAAGTAAAAATATTCCTCGTACAGAGAAAATTAAATAATTTTATTACTCAAATTGTGTGTAGCTACATATCTGAGCCTATTTATAGGCCTCTCAAAAACCCTAACTCTCTAATTGATAGAAGTACAACAAATTCTTGTTTATCTCTAAAATACCTAACTCCCTAAACGATAATGTAAAATTTGCAACCACAATAAATATAATGTTTATCTAGAAAGAAGAAAATCTAAAAGATAAAATTTATTATCCAAATGATAGGCATCAAATATTTTTTATGTGCAAAAAATCTTTGAGAAGATCACTACAAATACTTCAACCAAAATTATCTCTAACTCCCATATAAATTCTCTCCCTCTTAAAACAATAACTAGTCCTCAAGTTATCAATGTCTTCTAGATACAAATAGTCATTGGATGGATCATAAGGATAAAAACTAGCCACAAAAAGATTTTGAAAATTCGCATGTTTTCTTACAATTCTACCAAAGGCATTGTCATTGATATTTTTTCAAAACGTGATATGGCGCATATTTCTTTGGTTGCAACTTGTTGCCAGTACCAACTTGGAATCTATTTTTCCTCAAGAAAAAAGATAACTCCATCTCCTTCTTCAAATGTTTGGAAATATAGATGCTTATCGGTAGTTACTTTATACTTGGTATTAGCTTCTTCAAGTTTCTATTTGACCCTTGTTTGAACATCTAGCATTAGTGGCAATTCTTCATGCAGCTTCTCAAATATAGTATCCTTAATCTCTTTAAATAACAAGGGTATATCTGCATGAAGTTTTTCTAATTGATCCTTTATAGTAGTCAATACTCGTTTTACCACTAAATAATTAACTATTTGAGTCTCCCTACAAGTAATCTCGAACTCCTTTGAGTGTGCTAGTGTTAGAATACTTTCCACTTTAGAAGTTTTGGCCTCAGATGTCTTATTCAGCGGCAACAAGGTCATTTGCACTCTATTTTTCTCCAATTTATATATACATATATATATATATAATTTTTCCATCAAAAATGATGCGCATTTTTGTCAAACTACCAAGATCAACCAAACAATAAGTGCAAACGTTCATATCTACCACATAGCAATACACTTCATCTTTATGCTTCTCAACTGAAAAGAAATTTTACATCAATATATCGCTCGGATGTGTCCCATGGCCTTGATCCATCCAATGTCGATGTTGTTCAAGTGTAGAATCACTTCATTCCGAGTCCATTCCATAGGTGTAGAATAACTTTCTAACTTACCATCAAACAATTTACTCCTAAGAAAGGGATGGCATTATCCAAGTAGCAACATGCCCCATGTAGCATATCTTATTTCAAATCTTTCTTGAATCTATGTCATAAAGATAACAAGGATAAGTTGCGTATCCTTTCATGATCCATCCTGCCAAATTACTAAGTACAGGAAAATCATTAATTGTCCACAAAATTGTTGCACGCTTTTGGA
This sequence comes from Jacaranda mimosifolia, assembly GCA_018894105.1. Classification (NCBI taxonomy): domain Eukaryota; kingdom Viridiplantae; phylum Streptophyta; class Magnoliopsida; order Lamiales; family Bignoniaceae; genus Jacaranda; species Jacaranda mimosifolia. Next base: position 9,672,991 of record CM032123.1, read on the forward strand.
AAGATTGCTTACTAGAGACATCATATACCTCTACCCCTTTCCAAAATTCTTTTAACTCTTCTATCAGTGGTCTAAGATAAATATCAGTATCCTTTCCTAGAGCACGAAGACCAGAGATAAGCAAAGGCATCATAAAAAAGTTATCTTTCATGCCTTTGTATAGTGGCATATTATATGGAATGGCTACAACAAGCCACATACTATATGAGTTGCACATGTTTCCAAAAGGATTGAACCCATCCGTGGCAAGACCAAATCTTACATTGCATGGATCAGAGGCAAAATCTGGATATCGAAAATCAAAATACCTCCAAGCAGTGAATCTGCATGATGGCTCATACTTTATTCTATATCAAAATGTTTCTCATCATGCCATCATATATTAGAAGCAGTTTTAGAACACATATAAAGTCTTGGAGCCTAGGAGTTAAAAGAAAGTACCACAACACCTTTTGGGGAAATTTTTTTCCTTTCCTTTCATGAAGTTTCCAACAAGGCTCTTTACAAACGGGATAACATGTTTCATTTGTATTGTCTTTCCAAAATAAAGCACAATTATATTTGCATGCATCTATTTTTGCGTACCCCAATCTTATTCCTAAAAGTAGTTTTCTAGCAAGGTAAAGAGTTTTCGGAACCACATTTCCTTCTGATAGCACCTCTTTGAACAATTCAAGTATCATGTCTATTACTTTGACAGACATTCTATTCATACTTTGATATGCAACAATTTCACAATAAAGTTCAACAAAGAATGGTTCTTGCAACCAGGGTATAGTTCACGAGTGGCATCATGTAGTAACCTTTCAAAACTTTTTTTGTTTGATTCAGAATAAGCTTCAGAAAATTATGCATCTCTAATTTCCCCTATCGTTTCATGTATTTATCATTCCCATCACTATCATATTCATCACCTTCTTGAGGTGACCACATATTACCATTTTCAAGAGGATCACTACTATGAATACTTTAACTATAAGAAATAGATCGATCTGATTCATGTTCCCCATGATATATCCAATGTCTATAATATGCATAAAAACCCCTTATATGCAAGTCTCTTTTAACCTCAACCAGAGTTTTTCTTTTAATATTCCGACATGTATTGCATGGACATAGAATTTTATTATCTAAGTCAATTGCATTTTCCCTTACAAACTCAATAAATGAGTCAACACCAGCAATATACTCCGGTGTGAATCTATCTTTCTCATATATCCAACTTTTATCCATTTCTGCAATAGATAAATAGGTTTGGGATTGTTTGAATCATATCTAAATTGAATTTGTTTATTTCATAAGTTTCATACCCTTTTGGAGCATTAAGGAACTGGCATGGTATTTAAGCCTTAAGGAATTTGATAAAGTTTAGGGTTAAATGCACTTACCCCACTTAAACTATCCCCTTAGTCGCATTTACCCCCCTGAACTATCATCTGTGACAAAAAAAACCCTGCAGTTAACAGCAATTGATGGAAAATATAAATGAGAAAATTTATGTATGTATTTTACTTGAAATTCCAAATATACCCATCATCCACAAAACCTAAAAAATCATGTTTTGATATGTGTGTAATTTGCTTGAGAAAAATACAACTTCAGTGGAAAGAGAAAACAAAGAGAGCATTAGACGAAATTGTGAAAGAAAGAAAACTCCAGCAAAATTTCTTCTTTCCTAAATATCAAACCAAATTCCACATAAGCTATCTTTATTCCAGTATGCCCTACACAAAATCAGAATCATAATCAAGCTTTCTCTGTTGGTGGTTTGATCTCCAGGTATTTTGAGTTTTCTGATAAGAAGTATTTTGGGTTTTCACATCTTTAACAAATATTAGGGTCAATTTTTTTAAGTTTATAATAATTAATCAATGGGTTTACTGTTATATTCTTGTATATACATCAAATAGTTTAGGAATTTCATAAATTAGTGAAAAGATTGAGGGTTTTCATGCTTAAGAAAAAAGCTAGGGTTTTTTTTACACAATTCAGAAAAATTATTTTATAGATTTATTATTATGTTCTTGCATATAAAATTAGGCCATGCAAGTACATATATCTTTATGATGGTATGTGTTGGAATACTTTATGGAAAGCTTTTGCTATGTTATATGTTGTTTGCTTTTGTCTGCACATGTTGTTTGTATGTTGTGGCATGTCATTTTTGGTGGTTAGTCAAAATTGATATGTGGTGGTCTAGACTTTAGTTTGGTGGTCCAAATTTTATCAAATTGTAGTATATTTTTGATAGAAAAGTATTATGCTATCTTGGGTGCATTTTTTATGAGTGGGCCCTTACAATGTTAATTTACTAATTATGCTTTATACTTTGCATTTTTCAGAAAAGATGATTGTTGATGAGTTGTATGCTCTTAAATTTTATCATGGGGGTGAATTTTTGAATTAGGATTTACAATCATATAGTGGTCAAGTTTTTGATAAAACTAATGTTGACCCAGACTTATTATCATACTTTGAGCTTCTAGAGATTGTCAAGGAACTTGAATATCCAATTAATAGTGTTATTTGGTATAAGATGCCTCATAGTACAACCATAGATGGGCTTAGACTCCTTGAGAATGATCAAGTAGCTCTTGAAATGCTAAAAACTCACAAAGCCCATAACTTGATGAAGATTAAGCTTTATATACAAAAAATAAACATTGAAGGTCCCTTAATCATACTTGATCCTGAATATGAACTAGAACACCTAGCAGAACATGAAAATGAAGTTGGTAAAGGGGTAGATGGTGTAGGTTATGATGTTGATGGGGGTAGTAATAGTGGGAGTGAAAGTGATAAGAATGACCATAGTGAAAATAAAGATGATAGAGAGTTTGAATTTGAATTTTTTGCTGAAGGTGATACACTGAGTGATACATGTGACCTTATAGAAGTAGGGAATAATGATGTGACAATAGAAGGTGGGGAAAATATTGACTATTTAACTATTGAAGAAAATGAAAATCAAAGCGATCCAGGGTTGCTAAACAGCCCTTGTGATTCAGATGGTGAGGAAAGTCTTAGGTTTCCTCAATTTGAGGAAAATAGGGACATAACAGCCCCTAATTTGACTGTGGGTCTTACCTTCGCAAATGTTTAAGGTGTTTAGAAAAGCTTTAAGGCAGTTTACTATAGGTTGGGGTTTTGAATTGTTGTTTGAAAAAAATGAGAGTAATAGGGTTACTGAAAAGTGTCAAAATGATTGTGGGTGGAGAATCCATGCAAGTTTAATAGGCAAGTTGACTTCTTTTCAAATTAAAACAATTAAAGGAGAGCCTCATAGGTGTCCAAGAACATTTAAGAATAAGAGTGCAAATTCAACTTACTTGGCTGACATAGACATGAAAACCTTTGTTGATGATCCTAATCTAGGTCTTAAATCATTAATGATGCTTTTTAGAAGAGAGGTGAAAGTGTACACTCATAGGCAACAATTGTACAAAGCTAAGAGAAAGGCTTTAGAGGTAATTTAGGGGAATGTAAAAGAGCAATATTACAAACTTAGGCAATATTGTAAAATGACACTTTTGAAAAATAGTAACTCTACAGCAATTCTTAAGGTTGAGGGTCGTCCATTGTATAGAAATCCAACCTTCTGAAGATTTTCTTGTTGTATGGTGCATTGAATGAGGGGTTTGTTAGGGGGTGTAGACCAATTATAGGCTTGGATGCTTGTTTCCTGAAAGGAAGTTATGGAGGATAGCTTATGGCTGCAGTTGGTAGAGATGGGAACAATCAAATGTTCTCTTTGGCAGTTGTTGTTGTTAAAGTTGAGTGTAGTGATAGTTGGACATGGTTCTTGAAGTTGTTGGTTGATGCATTTGTGGATATTGAGGAAAGGACATAGACATTTATATCATACAGACAAAAGGGGTTAATGGAGAGCTTAGAAGATGCTCTTTCTTTAGCTAGCCACAGATTTTGTGTAAGGCATTTATATGCCAATTTCACATTGAAATTCAAGGATAAAGTACTTAAAGACTTGATGTGGGGGCAGCTAGTTTATACTTGGAGGAGGGATATAATGAAAACATGAATTTGATTAGGGAAATTTCACATTAAGCATATGCATGGCTCAAAAATATCAAACCTAAAGTGTGGTGCAAGTTCAAAATGTCACCATTTCCCAAATGTGACATGTTAAGCAATAATCTATGTGAATCTTTCAATAATCTCATCGAAGAGGCTAGGGAGCAGCCTATATTAACCAGGTTGGAGACTTTGAGGAGGCAATTCATGTGTAGATTGCAAAAAGAAAAAAAAAGGAAAAAAAAAGAAAGAGAGAGAGATAGTTGATAGCAAAATATAAAAGCACAATATGTCCCAAGATACAAGACAAAGTGGATAAAGTGAAAATGAAAGCATTGGATTTTGAAACTTTTTTCCATGGAAAGGAAGTTTGGGAGATTGTAGCTGGTGCAAAATCATATGTTGTTAACCTAAATTAGCACAGTTGCAGTTGTGGAGAGTGGGATCTCACTGGCATACCATGTTCACACGTCGTTTGTGCTATCCTAACTGAGCAAAAATTTGTGGAGGACTATGTTAGTCCATACTGTCAAGTTGCTGCATTTAAAATGGCATATAGTTGCATTATACATCCAGTTGGAGATCCAAAGTTGTGGGAAGTATCAAAATTAAATGCAATCATGCCTCCTCTATACAGAAAATAACTGGAAGACCTAAAAAAATAAGGAAGAAAGACAAGATGAAATAGATAATAGAGGGGAAAAAAATCTTATAACAAGCCTCCAATGGAGAAGCCAAGAAACAAAGACAAGGTAATGTAATTCAACTTCTATTTTATGGTTTTTTTTAAATATTCAAACACTTTAACTATGTTTTAATGATTTGAATATAGGTTAACAAAGATACAGAGACAAGCTTCCCGGCTGAACAAATTGTCATTCCAGCTTCTACAGTAATAATTAGCAGAGGTAAAAAATCTGGAGCTGGGAGAGGTGCCACAACAAAAGAGGGAGAAAGGGGAAGAGGAAAAAGAGTAAACAAAAATGATGGTCCAAACTGTGGCTTTAGAAACTAGAATGGCATTGGATTCTCTAGCATGCATAATTTTATTCCTGGAAGTGTAATGTTCTCCAACATCTTTATTCAATTATTGATTATAATATTGCATTTTTGTAATACTTCATAATTTGTATTTTTGCAGTTTCCAATGACAGAGGATGCTAGCAAAAGGGCCAAAGAAAAAATGGTGATTGTGACTATTTTAAATTGCTTATGACATTAGTACTATATTATGCTAATGCATCTAATGTGCTGATGCAGTGGACTCCTTATGCGCCCCTTAGAAACATTTCCCAACTCACATGGTATCGAATCATGATAAAGCTCAAATGTGCATGTAAATTTAGGAACTTTTTTATAGTTTATTTAGGTCTATCTGTAGTGTTTTTCATCTTATTTCTTTTATTTGATGACATAATCAGATACAAAGACAATCAAGTAGATATGGAGATGGAATTTTTTCTAGTCAAGCTTCTTGCAATAATTTTTCTGTTATAAGAGATAACGGGGACTCAAAATTTGACCTTTAGTGGTGAGGTTTCTAGTATATGAATTTTGATATTTTGTCTCATAACAGTGTATTTTGTTAGGTATGATGTTTTTGTGGACCTGTGTTGTCCACTTAAATCTGTATTTTGGGACATGTGTTGTCCAATTGAATCTATTTGTGTGCACCTGTATCTTGAAAATGTATTTTTGACATTATTATGGATTTCCTTTTGTTGGACACATCTAATGAATAACATTTGGATAGGATATTGTGTGTGGACTTGTGTATTTTTGCAATGCACTTTTGACATTATTTTGGACAGATTTTATATACATAAGAATTGCTAATTGCTATATATATAACGCTTGTTGTAAGTTACATTAGGGCAGGTACAAATACTTTTGGTTGCCAGTTGTTCTAAGTTAGCCCACATAATAGCTAATAGCAAACATACTAATACCAAAATTACTTTAAACATGCACATAACTTTTTGAAACTTGACTAGTTGAACTTGTATTGCCTCTAGTTTTGCTTCTATTGCTTGCACCTTCAACCTTAACTCAGTGTTCAATGTTGTCAAATTGATAGCCATTTGCTGCATACTTTCATTGTTGATCTTTAGACTCTCGTTGACAGCTTCCAAGTGCTTGATCCTTTCATTTTTTTTGTTCCAAAAACTTTAACATTGACTGTCCAATCTCCATTCCTTTCTCACAAATTTTAGGTTCTAGCCACTTCATAAATTTGCATCCATATTCTTTCTGTAATAAAATTTACAAAATTAAACACATAAAAGATGTTAACACTATAAAAATTCTAAACTAAAAAATAATTCACTTACATTCCAATTTTGGCAACCTGAAATTTTTGTCCAGGGTTGCTTGGAGTCCAAGATGTTCGTACAGGCTCGGGTTGTTTACACGCAAGATTGATGGTTGGAAAATAACTCACATAATAGGTCGATTGATGACATGAAAAATTAGAATTTTGCTAATTTGAAGAAGAGCTACTAGAAATCTTAAGACTTGAATTAAGATTATACAAAAAATAATATATATATATATATAAATATATGTAAAGAGAAAATGTTAAAAATTGAAGATGCAAACTAATGGCTTTGAATACAAAATGTTGAATTTTGTAAGCAAAATTCTGAAATTATAAGATGCAAGCTACCAGACTTTGAATGCAACATATGAAGGCCCTTATATAAGAGGAAAAAGGGCACTTTTGTCTTAAAGGAAAAAAGCAACGGCTATAAGACCATTGGAATAGTAAATTGTTGCCACATCGCCACATGCTAACGGAAGAACACAATGGCTATATAGGCGGTTTTTTGTTACAAATGATAGTTCAGGGGGGTGAATGTGACTAAAGGGTAGTTTAAGGGGGGTAAATGTATTTAACCCTAAATTTTAGCCCCTTTTTACTTATGCATTTCTGTTGTGATTTGTTGAACTAACAAGTATTAAGAAAAATTCAGAGAGAGAAGTAATATTTAAATCATACACTTAGCAATTCAAATGTGGTAAATTTGACAACATAATACTTTGACACTTAATAATAATAAGGCATATGCTACCAACATTAAGGAGATTTCACAATAAGGAAGGTTTGAGACTTATGGATTCCTTTCCATTAATTTTTTATTATTCCAAATTTAGGGTATAGAGCAGCAAATTCTCAGTATCTACTTAAGGTTTTAAGCAATACTTGGAGGATCATCTGTGTGGACTTCCACACAGAACATTTCAAAATCACCCGCCAACAGAACTCATTTAGTTTACCAGTGGCATCAATAATCAATCAAAGAGACAGGCCAGAGCATACCAAAGTAAGAATATTAGGGAAAAAATATTGAAATGAAAATGTTTAAAAGTTGAAAACCCCATTCAACAAAGTTGCACGCATTAGCCAATAGAAAATCTTTTGTAATACTTTAAACATCACATAAAGCAAAGAGGTATTGCCTCTGCTGAAAGCATGCAGAATTCTTGGTCATGAGCTACTAATAAATCCGCAAGATCAACCCACAAGATCCAACCAAATTGATTATTACCTCATTCCACAACTTTACATGAATGCCCACAAGTTAAAGGACACAAAGCTAGGAATGCTGACATAAAGACATCAAATTCCTCCTACATAATAGATGTATAGTCTGGGAAGGATTAAAACAAAATACATTTGAAGAAAAAGGTCCTATGGAACTTAAAAAGATATTCTTCTTTCTAGCTTGCTTGTTTCTAGAACAACTTTTAGATTAGAAACATTAAACACTAATAAATAAATGTACATTTAAAGCACATACATAATATCAAAAACCAAATAGGTAACTCAAAAGAGATAGCAGAAAACTATAGGAGTGCTCAATTATTTTATATGGTTTAATAAGTTATTTTATCCAATTAGTCAATTATAGAGTATATTTTTATATTATATATATGAATTTAAGTAAGAAAATATTGTAACCTTATTCGAGAAAAAGATACTGTAACTTTACAATGAAAAATAAAGGGAAAAAAAAACAACTTCATATATTATTCCAATTTTAAGGATTTAAGGTCATTTTTAGAAAAGTTCTGAATAATAAAATGCATGTGTATATGTAGGTTAAGAATATTTACAACCAACTGATAATATGAACACGTCCCACCAAGTCTTAATACTCATCTCTGTTCAAGAAAAGTACATAAAATAAACAATTCAAATTCGAACTCATATTTAATTTGAGTCAAATTGAGCCTGATCCACATGAAAAGAAAATATAAATTGCAAAGTGTTTTTTTATTCCGATCCCATCTAACTATTACAACAACCATAAAGTTTTCCTAGACAAAATTTTGACCATATTTAGATTATTAACTTGCAACCTCCAAGAAAGAATTAATTAAAACATGAAACCAATTTCTAGTTACAACAATTACCTAATATCTAAACCCAACACCCAAGCCCACCAACTTACAAGGTCTACTTATGGGATTATTTTGAAAATTACCAAATTATCTTACAGGTCAAAATGTTGCTTATTATTTCCTTCTTAGCCCTAGACTGATTATATATATACAAAAAATCGCCCACAAAATTCTAGCAACTTTGAGGGTGGAGGAGGTTTATACATAACATGCATGGAAAAAGTAAGAGCGTGTAGGATATGGATGAAAACAACCCGTCATCTATGTGCATCTTCACCATAATATATATCATCCTCGATCAGAGTGTATATATATATGATGGTCATATATATCACCATTTTTTTAAATTCCCACTGTGTGTTTCTGTGTGCAAAATATTCCTACAGGAACCAACTGCTACCCCCCTCTTTTCTTAATTTTCTTTTTCTGAAATACCTCTTCAAAATGTATTAGAACTATACATATATGTACACATAATCAATTAATCACAATGTATGCACTCCAGTAAATGACAAAAACTCAACTATTGTCACATTTACAATAAATTTTGTCTCTCTTTAAACATTTCTCGACAAACTATTTTCTCTTAAAGCATTATCTAATAACCTTCAAAATAATAACAGGCAAATATCACATTCCTTAATTATATTACACAATTACATTCTTTTAAAATTTTTTTTTTTTCAAAACATAACCAAACAAATCTTTAATGTGTGGGTAATGAGAGCATGGCCAAAATTATTTTATTGGAGTGAAATTAAAAAATATCTATCTAAAATTATTGTAATTAATTAATATATAATACTAAATTTAAAAAATAATTAATCATAATATAAAAAAAAAACAAATGGAGCTACTTTAACTAGAATCATGAGAAAAGATGATGATTAAGATCCAAATTTAATTTAAATATTGATCGTACTTAGAAAAATATAGATAGAGATATAAACAGAACATTTTTGTTGTTTTCGTTGTCTTCCCAAAAAAATTGAAAAAATATTTGTATTTTCATCTATTCTGCTTCTTCCAAAACATTAAACAAGATATGCCCATAAATACTCTAAAATTCTTCTCTGAAGTCAATTTCTTCTTGTTTTGACTAAAACTAAATACTGAGTCTTCTTTAAAGGCTTGGTCGAGCTAGAGCCTGTCCTGTCACCATCTATCCCATGCTAGCATGGGAAGAGAATGACATGCCATTATCTATCTTATTTTTGTTGTTTGTATAAAATTGGAGGGATTGAATAATTCCAGAAACTCAATTCCTCGACAAACTTTAAAACATAAGACCAAACAAAGCCAATATCATACATTAGCATAACAAAATAGAATAGATATATATATATATATCAATTCTTGCTCAGAACGAAAAAAAAAAAATTCAAATCTCAGTTCTTCTAAAAACCTTAGGCGAAAAACACTCCCTCAATAAACCCCAATTCCAAACTTCTCACCAATTCTTACTCAGATCTTTGAGCAAAAAGCCCAAATGCTTCTGCTTCTTCCTTCAGGCAGAAATCTCTATCTGCAAAAAGTTTAGTCACATAAACTCCACAGAGTACTGAAAAAATGGGGCTTAAACAAAGAGTTTATTGAAATAAAAAAGTTTATTCAAACAAAAAATGGGGCTCAAATGAAAAGAAAATAAGGAAAGCAAAATAGTAGGAAAAAATACTTACAGAGTAGAACAAACTAATTGAAGCCTATTCTCACAAACCCTTGATTTCTTCTGTTTCTCTAACTAATTTCTCGAAGTAACTCACTTTCAAACAACCCCTAAAATCAAAATACACATGCAAAGTAATTTATACCCAAACCCAATAATTAAAATAAAAAATATGGTGGGGAAAAGAAAAAAAATCTTTAAAAATTGGTCATAAATCCACTCAAAGATATGGGTTTCAATGTTCTTTAGGTTTTTCGCAAAATTCCTGCAAAATGAAATGGTAAAATGGTGTTGTTTTCCTTCTACTCGTGCTCGTCAACTTCAAACTTCTCAAGTGCTGGGGGGCATTTTCGATTTCATGGAGGGGATGGAATGGTGATTTTTGTTGAATCATGGTGAGTGTGCTGAAGAATTTAGGGAGCAAAACCCTTGCACAATTTCATGAGAAGAATTCATTTGATTATCGTGAAAAGAATAAGGAGAAAAATCTTATCTTCTGCCTTCTCTAATCCGATGTGTTTTTTCTTTGTTATTTACTGAATTTAACTTATTTTTAAAATGAACTTTTTTATAACTAATCAAGTTTGAAAATTTATTTTTAATGTAACTAGTATTAATAAAATTATTTTATTTTAGATAAATTTTAGGATTTTTTTAATTGTAAAATTCTCATTACTACCAATATTTTGATTTCGGAAAATTTTCAGAGATAAATATTGATGCAAATGAATTATAAATTAAAATGCAATTTTATGGTAATGGGTATAAGAATTTGATGGAGATATTTTTCATGAAATTATAATACATGAAAAATGGATTTCGAATAATCAAAGTGCGGTGAAGATAATGAATTTTGATCCTACAAGAATTTTGAAAGATTTTTTTCCTAAATTTCTGGAAAACCCTGTGCAAGAGAATGGCAAGAAAAAAACGGGAAGTCAAGTTTGTGAAAAATAGGAAGATTTTTTTACTTTATTTTGTCACTACCCATGTTCCCATTCTTATTTATAAAAATATGAAATACATAATATTCTATTATTTCACATAAAAAAAATGGTGAAATGAGATAATGGATATAAAATGAAAAATATTTTTTGATGATGTAACTAAAGATATTTGGGTACAAAAAAACTTTTAATACCTCATCATCAATTTTTAAAGAATTCTATACATTTATATTATATGAAAGTAGTAACATACAAACGATTAACACACACACATAAATATATATATATATATATATAACTTAATTATAGCCAACTATTTAATTGGATGGTTACAATAATAGGAAGGCATAGCAAATATGCCAAATTTTAATTAAGTAAAATAAAAGCTCATCTACTGTATACAAAAGGAGGTTATCATTTATTCAATTTTCAATTAACATATATCTTTGCATTTGTTAATTAATAGCTTATCATGTATTTAAGTATATTTTTTGTAGAATTAAGAATATCTAGAAATTAAAAGTAGACATTATAATTTCATATTTTTTATTTTTTTTATTAAAATAGAGAGAGAGAGAGAGAGGCGGGGGGAGTACTACAGTAAAATAGGTCTTTTTCCTTTCTTTTTCTATTTAGGTATATTATATATCCATTTATCTTAGTTGCCCCCATTAACCATTTATTTTAAGAAGCTTTTAGTAATATTCCTAAAAAAATATTAAAATAAATTATGATAAAAAAATTAAATTTATAAGCACCAAAATTTACCAGTCCAAATTTCAGTAATACTTTAATTATAACAGAAAGCCATTTAATAATTCAAAAAATTAATTATGTTAATTCATCTTATAATCTAAGATAAAATAAATTAAGTTTGGTATAAATTATTAGTACAAAAAAAAATGGAAGAAGGAGCTAAAATTTGCGGGGAATCAAAAAATTGAACATAATTCATTTTGGAAGGAATCAAATTTTTGGAATAAATTAAATTAAATTGTTATGTGAAACCAATAACAAAAACAATTGTTAGCTTTTAATCTCTCCTAAATTTTGGAGGGAATACAAAGTTGGAGGGAAACTAAATCACGTTTTCATCTAAAATTGGTAACAAAAGAATTGGTTACTATTTGTATTCAGCCAATTTTTTGAATCAATACATTTTTGGTGGGAATATAAATTCAATGTTTTAGAAAATTGGCAAGCAAAATTTTTTTTACCTTTGGTGAATCCCTATTCTTAAAAAGAGATTAGTTCAAGTCCGAAAAGAAGCCCAATTTATTAATTTAATGAAAAATTGGTCAAGCCCAATTAATAAAAATGATATTGGTGAAATCCAATTAATCCAATATGAAAATTAATACGTGATATGGGGTAGCCCAACAGGCTCAACTCAATATGGGCTAACCATGTTATCGACCACTTTGGGCCTCGGCCACCACCCTTGTCGACCAGATTATGGTCGACCATGACCCAAGCTGCTATAATCAGCACTCCGCCTAGAAGATATTTGCATACAATAAAGTGACATTCTGTCGACCAGAGTCTACGCAAAAGGCTCACGGACAAGTACTTATCTCGATCGGTGAGGTTGAGCAGACGAGATGGCCCCTCTCCCACATTGAATGCTCTGATAGGCAGCGTATCTCTACATTAATGGTGCATGCCACCACTAGTACCACCTTTCTTGTCGCGCCAGGCTAGTGCACGCCTCCTGCATACCACCTTATCCTGGGAAGCTGGGGATAGCACCACCTGGAATAGTACACAAGTGAGAGAAGACTTAAAGGCCCTTTCTATGCAACAAGGGCATCATAGACATATCAATCACACCAAAAAGGCTATAAATACCCCATTGCCAGCCTTCAACAAGGTATGCACATTATAATTCAGAAGTCTTCACTCTGTTGCTAGATTTTCTAGTCGATTAAACTGACTTGAACATCGATGTTGGAGTGCCTTAGTTGAGGGCCCCTCAACAAGCCTAACATTTGCTATTGGTGCAGGACTCTACCCCATTACATCATCAATCACTTCTATCGACCTGCCACCTAGTCGATAGGATTGGACTTTAGCCCAACTTACCCTTGAACTATTCACACCCTCATCATTTGGTGCCATTTTTGGGAAACTTGAGTCCGTAATTAAGAAAAATAGTAAACACTAGGTGAGTCATTTCTAAAATGGAAGAAAACAAGAGATCCCCAACTTCTCCTCCTCGAACCCAACAAAAGCCAGAGTGGCGGGTAGGGGTGTTCAAAAAAAACCAAAACCGACCGAACCGATCGAAAATCGAACCAAACTGAACTAGTTCGGTTCGGTTTTCGGTTTTTTCGGTTAACCGAAACCAAACCGAAAAACCAAAAAAATTGAATTTTTTTTAATTTTTTTTTATATACAAAATTTTATTATTCAATCACTACTAGTTTAAGTTTTATTTCACATTTTTTATTAAATTTTTTAAGTCTAAGATAAATAAATATAAATTTTTAATTAATGTAAATGTTAATGTATTTTTAAATTTTTGGGATAAATATTTTTTTTTTTGATAAAGCGAAATAATTGAGAAAAAAAGAAGTAAATAATATATCAAAATAGTTATTAAAAACCCTATGTTTTATAAATAATATAGATATTAATATATGACATATAAAAACATGAATAGTTATAATACAAAGAGAACAAAAATGATATTTTTTTCTAAACTCAAATGGTAGAATTGCATAATTTTTTTATTATATGAACTAATACACGTTACATATAAAAAAATAGATGATTATGATTTGAACAGCAAAAAATGTTATATTAAAAGAAAATTAATTAATTAATTAAACTTATATATATTATAGGGTATGTTGATGAGCAAAATTGAAATTTCAACTTAAATTGCAAACTAAGGGATAAGGGATTGAATCCTATTCGGCTATTCTTGTGGTAGTACTAGTACTATATTATATCTGCTGACCAATAAAGATTTTATTTATATTATTATAAAAACAAAGACCATTTTGTATCTAAAATAGAAGTTATTTTTGTTCATTTACATAATTTGTCATTTTAATTATTTCAACAACAAAAATTGACAATATAGTTTGAAGAATAAATTGGAGAATTTAACATAAAAAAGATAGCTTTGATACAAATTTTATCAATATTTCATAATTATCTTTTAGAAATGATGATTTAATAAGGTTATAATGGTATTTTTTACAAAATTTACAAATCCGCAATCTATATTATGATGTCATTGGATCAATTAGCTATTTAACTTTAGTAGATTGAGTTTAAGATTTAATTCGCTATTCGATCTTAGCAGTTAAGGTTTAAATATACAAAAATCGCGTGCATCTACCTTGACGATTATAAGCTAGCAATTTTAGCATACACAATGTGTATACTAAAATTTTTATAACATAAAATAATTAAAATATTTATTTATCTTCTTAAATTTATAATATTTTAAATGTATTTGTTTAGAATAGATAAATTATAATTTTATCAAAAAAAAAATTTCCAATATACAAAAAAAAGTAATCTAAATCAATTTTTTCACCTAAAAACAAATATTTTTATCAATATACTTTTATCAAATAATTTTTTTGGACTAAAAGAATAAGTTATCCAATTCAAATTTTTAATTAAACTAACTTACTTTTGTCAAACAAACTTTTATAACACTTTCTTGGAAAAAAAATAAGTTTTTTTTTTCCAATTCGGTTTTAACCAAAATCGAAAAAACCAAAAAAAAATAAAATAAATGGTTCGGTTTCGGTTGAACCGATCCTGTTTGGTTGGGTTTCGATTTTACATTTGAAAAAACCAAAAATTTTGGTTAACCGACCGAACCGTTCGGTTCGATCAGTTAAAACCGAATGTGCAGCCCTAGTGGTGGGACCCAGCTCCCAGCCAGAACAAGTAGTCACCTTGACTATGCCCCATCTCATGCAGCTAATAAATGATCAGATATCTATCCAAATTTCTGCTCAACTATCAACAACCCTCAACAGGCACAATAATCAACCCGGACCAGCTGCTAGTGCTACTCCCCAACCTTCCCAGCATAAGGAAAGGCCTCCTAGAGGAGAGAGGGGCTGACTAGAAGCTAGGCAACCACCCACTTGATGAGAAGATAATCCCAGGCGATTCCCAACGAAAGAAGCCCAACCTAACCCTCGAGAAGAAGTTGCAGATTCGGTAGATCATTGCGCTCGACCCTTTTGAGCCCAGCAACGCGATAGGGTCGACCTCCTGAGGCCCCAGATAAATAGAAACATATCCCAGGCTGATCGGGAAGAATGGTAAGAAGTGTCCCACCAAGTACAGCAGTTGAACAAGCAATTGGAAGAGATTTCGAAGATGAACTCTGAGAAGAACCGTCACTATGAAGTGCTCCTTGGCTTCGTCGAGAGCAGAAGTCCCCATTTGTGCAAGAGATAATCGATGAGCGCATTGCTGTTGATGCCAAGGTTCTTACTGGGTTGCCCAGATATGATAGCTTGTCGGACCCAAATGAGCACTTGCTATAATTCAAGCACATGTGCAACTGCATGGTCACAACAAATATATCCATGCCAAGATGTTGGTCACTACGTTCCAGGGAAATGTGCTCAATTGGTTTGTGAAATTGGAGTCGGTGTTGATCTACTCGTATGACCAGTTATGTGACAAGTTCCTCTATTAGTTTGCTAGTTAGAGAAAGGCGAAGCTCCTGCATACCTACTTGCACATTGTTAAACAGAACGAGGGAGAGTCCTTTCGTGGCTATTTTCACCAGATTCAACATTAAGGTCCTAAAGATTGATAGTCCCCGAATTGAGTTTCTGATTAACGTGCTTTTTCTGGGCCTTCATCATAAAGAATGTACTAATGCCTTGGTCAGAAAGCGACCCAAGATAATGGAGGAGTTGCTCAACCTTATGGAGAGGTACATGACATAAGAGGACATGAACAAGCTCAAATATGGCAACCCAGACAGCGAGAAGAAAAAAGAAAGAGAAAAAGATGATAGATAGCATAAAGATGGTCATCGATCTCCAATCAAATGTTTCCACAATTTTACTCCTCTCAACACTTCCAGAAAAAAGGTGTTGTTTGCTATTCAGCACAACAATCTCCTTAAAACACCCAGGAAACTGACCAAGACTAAAGCCATGAAAAGATCCAAGAAGTATTGTCACTTCCACAGGTAGAAAGCCCATGACACAGAGGACTGTTTCAATCTTCACGATGAGATTGAGAGACTCATTTGAAAAGGGCACTTGAAGAAGTTTGTCAATGAAAAAGCTAAACAAAAAGCAGGTTTAACCGACTCCCCGTAGAGAAAGGTCGGTTAGTCCCAGGAAGGAAAATAAGGGAAAAAAACATATTCATGATCCCCATCCACCCATCAAAAGAGTGATCGAAACGATCACAGGAAGCCCAAGGGGGGGATTCGACGTCAGCCAAAAGGCAGAATCAAAGAAGGGCGAAATTGACCAAATCTTGCTCGATCGAAACAGTCTTCCAGCTCTCGACCAGTGGGGAACCAATCTCTTTTTCAGATGCTAACCTCTCACATATCGAGAATCAAGGGGCTGACAAAAAGTTGGATTGCCCCCTTATAGTATCCGTTGAGATAGCTAACTTTGAGGTCAATAAGGTATTGGCTGACACAGCAGCTCTGCAAATATAATTTTCCTGTCAATGCTAAAGAGAATGAACATGGAGAAGCTAAAATTTGAGCTAGTGTAGGCCCCACGCATTAGGTTTGGGGGGTCAGAAATCATACCTAAGGGGTCCATAAACTTGTCCACTTCTTTTGGCGAGGTCCCTAGGCGAAGAACACTCATAGTTAATTACCTGGTCGTTGATGCTATTTTTGCCTACAATGCTATTATTGGACAACCAGCGCTGAATGATTTTAGAGCCATAGTCTCGACCAATCATATCAAGGTTAAATTTCTGACCCCTGCTAGAATTGGGAAACTTCTCTGCAGCATGAAGGAGGCTTGGCGTTGTTATACAATTTTAGTAGAGGCAAACGAACAGAAGGCTCGGCCGCAGCTGAAACCCTGGAGGGACATCAAAATAAGAAGCGCAAGCTCAATGAGACTAGGATTGAGCCCATCGAAGAGTTCGAGACCACCGAGCTGGAGTCAGGAAACCCTGACAAAACCACCAGAATTGGGACTAATCTAGGCAGCAACATGGAGTGCCTCATGGTCAATTTCCTTAGAAGAAACATTGACATCTTTGCTTGGAAGGCTTCTGACCTACAAGAAATCAACCCCAATGTCATCGTCCACTGCCTAAATGTGGACCCCTCTCGTTCAAACCAGGGAAGCGGAACACCAAAACCTTTAATGTTGAAAGATGCCAAATTATTGAAGGGGAGGTCAACAAACTTTTAAAGGTAGGATACATTGTAGAAATTCAATACCCGAGTTGGCTTTGTAATGTAGTCTTTATCCCTAAAAAATGAGGGAAAGTGGTAAATGTGTAACGATTTCACTGATTTAAATAAAACTTGCTCTAAAAATCCTTACCCCCTGCCTCATATGGATTATTAGTTGATTGTACTACTGGTTGTGATCTTTTAAGCATGATAGATGCATTTCAAGTTTATTACCAATTTTTTATGGCACCCGAGAACAGGATAAGACCTTTTTGGTTGTCCCCAATGGGGTGTATTGTTTTCTAGTCATGCCTTTTAGGCTCAAAAATGCTGGTGCAACCTACCAAAGACTTGTAAACTTTATGTTCAGAAACGAGATCAATAAGACCACGGAGGTCTATGTCAACGACATGATCGTCAAAACAAAAAAAGAACAGAATCACTTAACCAACCTCAGTCATACATTCTCAAAATTACGAGCATTTGACATGAAGCTTAACCCTAACAAGTGCATGTTCAAGGTGAGGGAAGGCAAATTTTTAGGCTACGTGGTCAGCTAAATAGGTATCAAAGCAAACCCACAAAAAATCCAAGCTATTTTGGACATTACACCTCCTCAAACAGTCAAGAATGTTCAGCACCTCATCGAAAGAATCATAGTGCTAGGGTGACTCATTGCCCAACTGGCCGAAAAAAGCTTATCATTCTTCAAAATCCTAAGAAATACAAGGAAATTGGGCTTCCAATGGACAGAACAATACAACCAGGCCCTGGTCGAATTAAAGCAATACCTTCAACACCCCCGATGTTAGCCAAACCTGAGGTAGGAGAAACCCTGTACATTTATTTGGCAGTCTCATCGGTAATGATCAGTTTAGTTTTGGTCTCGACCAAAAATGGCACCCATCGACCTGTCTACTACAGCAGGAAAGTATTACAAAAGTCGGAGCACAACTATTTTGAGATCGAAAAATTTGCTCTCGCTTTGGTCACTACAGCTAGGAATATTGAGGCTCTACTTCCAATCCCACTCCATTATTATCCTTAACAAATCAACCATTTAAACAAGTGCTATCGAAACCCACACGTCAGGAAGACTAACAAAGTGGGCCATCGAGTAAAGGAGTTTAACATTACTTTTCAGCCCTAAACTACCATAAAAGCCCAAGTAGTAGACTTTGTCGCCGAAAGACTTACCCTTCCTGACCAACTCAACCAGGATTCCCTAATGTGGAATTTACATATGGATGGTTTAGCGACTTCCTCAAGAGGTGGAATTAGCATCTCCCTACACTTTCCATAAGTCGAGGAATACAACTTGACAATTAAACTCAACTACCCTATTACAAACAAAGAAGCAGAATACAAGGCCCTCCTTGCTGGCATAAGGATAGCAGTAGATAGAGGAGTCGAGCAGCTGACAACCATCACAGATTCACAGCTAGTCGTAGAATAGGTCGAAGGAAACTTTGAGGCTAAAGAGACCACGATAAGTAAGTATTTGGCTGAGGTCAAAAGATTACAATAGCAGTTCGAAAAATTCACCCTCAGCCAAGTTCCTCGATCAGAGAACGAATGCACCGATGTATTGTCAAAATTTTTTAGCTCGACAAAGGGAACTAGAGATAGAATAATAATATTTTTGATCGCTAACAAACCCACAATAGGTGTTCCAGACCAAAATTTGGTAGGGCGGATCGGAAAAGCCACCCCCTCCTGGCAGGATGATATAAAAGCTTATTTGCATGAGGGAAAAGTTCCCGAGGATAAAGGCCAAGTACGCAGGGTCAGAGGCCAAGCAGCTAAGTTCGCCCTCGACGAACACGGTTAGCTTTATGGGAGATCAATTTTTGGACCACCGTTGAGATATTTGACACCAAAACAAGCCCGCGAGGTCTTACATAAAGTCCACTCGAGCATTTGTGGCAATCATTCTGGAGAATGATCTTTAGCCCACAAAATCATTAGATATGGGTATTTTTGGCCAACTTTACTAAAGGACGCCATCAATTTTTCCAGAAAACGCCCATCTTGCCACGTCCACTCGAACATATCTCACCAATCGGCAGCATCGCTGGTGCCTGTTCAGATTACATGGTCATTCAACCAATGGGGATCGATATAGTCAGTTCTTTCCCAAAAATTACACGTCAACAAAAATCCATAATTATTGCGGTCAAGTTACAAAGTGCATCGAAGCAGAAGCAATCCCTAAGATAATCAACACGTCTATAAGCATTTTGTGTGGAAAAACATTATCTGCCGTTTTGGTTTGCGCAAAGTATTGATATCTGATAATGGAATGCAGTTCTAGAGTAGGAGCACGAGGAGCTAGTGCTAGAGCCTGGGGATTCGACAACACTTCACCTTAATTGGAAACCCACAAACTAATAGTCAAACGGAAGTCACGAGCCAAACTATCTTAGACCACTTCAAGGCTCGACTGGAAGGAACAAGAATGAGCTAGGTAGACGACCTCCCCGAGGTACTTTGGGTATATATGACCACCTCCCCCCCCCCCAAACAGCCACTGGTTAAAATCCTTATAGTTTGGCCTATAGGTCAGAAGCATTCATTCCAACATAACTAATATAACACACTGCTCAAGCAATCCACTACAACCCGATCAGAAATGACTCCAAAAGAGAATTCGACCTTGAGACAATCGATGAGTTATGTCAGCAAGCATACACAACAATGCAAAGATATAAGTCGAAGATGGCCTAGCATTATAATAAGGGGGTCTGACCAAGAAGCTTCAAAATGGGCAACCTTGTCCTAAGAAAAGTCAAAGTGTCGAAGAATATGGGGAAATTTGATCCAAAATGGGAAGGCCCTTACTCGGTGGTTAAAGTAGCAAAGCACAATGCCTACTGACTTGTAGATATGACTGGCAACGAGCTTCCTTGATCATGGAACACAATGAATTTGAAAAAGTTTTATGTGTAAAGAGATTAAAGTCTCCCCTCGACTGTGCTAAAGTATCATTTCAGATCAACAAACTATTTACATTTCTATAGCTACCCACTCATGCTAGCACATTAAGGATTTTTAGCCCAAATTAATAAATGAATTGATTGTTCAAATTCAACCTCGCACTGGTTTCAAACTGCACACGAAAGCTTTTTAGCCCAAATTAATAAACAAATTGATTGTTTAAAATCAACCCCGTAGTTGACCCCACACCGATTTTAGACTGCACACCAAGGCTCTTTAGCCCAAATTAATAAACGAATTGATTTTTCAAAGTCGACCCCATAGTTGACCCCACACCGATTTCAGACCGCACACCAAGGCTCTTTAGCCTAAATTAATAAATGAATTGATTGCTCAAAGTCGACCTCGTAGTCGACCCCATGCTGGTTTCAAATCACAAAATCAAGGCTTCTTGCCCCAAGTCAGTGAACAAGTAGATCGGTTATGATTAAACCTGTAGTCGATCTAACAGCAGCTTCAAGCTACAAGATAAGGCCTCTTAGCACACGTTGATAAGTGAGTCGACCTCAAAATGATTTCAACGGTAAGCTATGGCTCCAATATCGAATTAATAAACAAATTGATTACATAGAGTCAACTATTTCAAACTCAACTAGAATGATATATGAATATTCTGACTGCAACGTTGAGCACAAGGATGGAGTTACTTTAACAAATTCAACCACCAACTCTATTCAGTTGATCATGAAGAACACAACTAAAATCAACCAAGTAGTTGATGGCAAATAGTATTTCAACACCTATTTTAAAATGGGTTACCTTGATGGGAATGTCTTGGATTAATTCCCTTTTTATGCCAGTTGATTTCATAATCGACTTCGGACTTGTCCAATTCCAATTGTCAAAAGATTGCATTATATGATTTTTTTTATCTAAGATCAAATCGTTTATTTCATCATCTATTAACGAACGACAATCAACAAAAACAAAAGTAGTAAAAAGGAAAAGAGAATCGAATACATATCGAGAGGCAGAAAACATAGTTCATTGCATTCAAATAGATTCGATTACAAAGTTTACAAAATACATGACACATCAAAACAAGCACCTTGCAAGGCAACCAAAATTATCAAACTGCAAATAAAATAGCCTAAGCCTTCAACTCAACCAGGCACCTTCACTATGAGCTTGTGCAGAGCGTTCAACCGTTACGTCCTCGATTGCTTTGTCAAGTTCATCACTCAAAGGCACTGGCACAACATTGCTGGGGCTTTCAACTTCTTGCTCGGGAGTTGCTGCAAGCACCGGCTAATCCGCAGGGGCGAGTCGAGAAGGCATCGCTTCATTGATGAGAAATGTGCACCCAGCTGGAGGGAAAAAATCAGCTACATAGACCTTGCTATCCCGAATATCGAATGTAAAGTTGTTTGCAAAGGAAAATTTGTTGGTCACATCGGCAAGTCTCACTTGAAGATCAGCAGTAGCCTCTACCGTAGACACAACAATAGGGCCCCCCACTGGAGCATTCTTCCCAGCAGGAGCATTCTTTTTGGGCTGGGGGAGGTCCAGATAGTCTATAAGTTGCTCAGTCTACATCGGGTTCAGTTGATCCCGGTCCTCGGGCCAAATTTGGTAGCCCAGGTACTCTAGCTGCTTTATGGCCTTTTTGAAGGCCTCCTTCGCATCGTCGATGGAGAAGACAACACTGGCTTCTTGGAACACAGAGCACAACATAAATTGTTGCACAACTTCTCATATAATAAGTGGCAGCATCCTGAAGAACTCGGTCCGAGCAAAATTCATTACCACGTTATACCTATGAGACCAACCAGAATCATAACTGGCTTGAATAACCAACCTTGCCTTCTACAGCAACTCCTCTGCTTTGCTCTTCATGGCCACCGAGCCACAAGCTACAAGTCCCTCTCCTCGAGCTACTTGGTCAACTGCTCGATACTCGTCTATAAATGCCAAATTATTACATTTTAGTCCTTTTAAAATAAAATTATTACAAATAAATCCTTAACAAATTTAAATATCTTACAATACAGCCCTAAAGGGTATTTTCGAAACTTCTAATTGTTCCTTAACATTTATCAAAATATAAAAAAATTAACAAACTAAAATAAGTAATAACTATATTTCTAGTTAACAAAACAATCTTTGTATACACATTTTTTTAACATTGTTCATTATGTGTTCTTAATTTTTACAACTATATTTATATAAGATTAGTTTACATAGAATATGGATATAGAAATAGAAAAAGAGTTACAATTTTTATAGTTATAAATGTTTTACAATTTTGAAAGACGGAGATTTTAAAATGTAGTTCCTATATTTAATTAGAAGGATCCCTACTAATGAAATATCAATATAATTTTCAAAAAGTGCAAACTGAGATTTATTTATTTTTTTGAATTTATTATTTTTTGTACATAAATAACATTTCATATTTCTATACAATTGAAAAATACCTCATATTCTAGTAATTTTTCTCTCGAATTCTGCATTTCAGAAGATATTTATCACTAAATGATCTCAATATTATGCCTTTATTAAGTAACCTTAAGTAAGATTATTAAATTCCTTAATTTTGTAATATGATCTCACTAAGAATTCCTTCATTAACCTTTTTTTCAAGATTATTAAACTCTCTCTCTCCATAAAAATTATCTATTAGATAAATAATATTCAACACATATTACGGGAAGGAATATGGTGCCTCATTAGCTGGAGGGAAAAAAAAATTGAGGGACTAAAATGGAACTTAAACAAACTTTGAGGGACTAAAGTGAAACTTAAAACTTCATGTTGACAATTTTACCTTAGAAATATCGCATGTGGACAATTTTCCAACTAAAATAGTTGGAATGTTGTTTTAAGGACTAACTTGAAACGAAATATTAAATTTAGGGACCAAAAGATATAGTTATGAAAATTGAGAAATAAAGTGATTATAAATTAAAACTTTAGAAACTAATTATACATTTCCCTCCGTTGTATCTCTCTTTTATGCTACATACCTATCATAAAAAACAAAACATTGAAATCATCCAAAAGCCCTTTAGCTAAATTAATTATTCATTACCACGAAGGATGACATTATATGATACAATACTAGTACTGCATTTTGCAACATGACACTATGGTACAAAAAACACTTATCTTACAAAGTGTTAAAACCCTTAAGGCAACAAAATTCCTCCCCAAATTACTATATTGCACACTATTTCATCTTCCCTAAAGTGGAGAAATACATGGATGAAGTAGCAAAGTCCCAAGTACTTTTCGCGCCAAAAAGTTCAAATTTCTGGGGCCCAATCACAATTTCTCATTCTCTACCAACTCTTGTTGCTTACCCCCACCATCTTTACTTAGGATAATGCTAACTAATTGACTAGGCTGAGCTTCCTCCAGCATTTGAACCACAGTTCTCATTGTAGGCCTCAATGTTGGTAGCCTGGCAGTGCAAAGAATGGCCACTTTCAAAAATTTTATGGCACTTTCCCTATAAACTTCAGCAATGGATGAATCCACCACACTTACTACACCCTCTTTGGTTTTCAGTTTCCCAGATACCCAATCAACTATATCCTTATTCTCCCCAAACTCCGGCTCTATCGGCCTATTCCCCGTCACAAGCTCCATTAGCACAACTCCGAAGCTATACATATCACTTTTCTCGCTCACTTTGTTTGTATACGCGTATTCTGCAAAAGTTGAACAAAACAAAATTAAAACCATAACGCTGAAAAAATTTAGGAAATTGATGTTTTTCCCCCTTACCTGGGGCTATATATCCGTGTGTTCCTGCAATGATCTGAGTAGATTCTTTACTCGAATTGGCTTGAACAATCTTGGCAAGTCCAAAATCTGCAATCCGAGGTTTCAAGTGTTCATCCAACAGAATGTTGCTCGACTTGACATCACGGTGGATCACCGGTCTGTCGCAGCCATGGTGCAGATACTCCAGGCCTTTTGCTGCACCAAGGGCGATTTCGTATCTAGTTTCCCAGTCAAGTGCCAACTTATTACAAGTATGAAGCCTGTCCCATAGGCTTCCATTAGGCATATACTCATACACCAACAAGCTTGAGTCCTCACTGCTTATGCTGCAGTATAGTTTGACCACATTTACATGTCTTATCGAACTCAATGTCTGAATCTCAGCTTCAAACTCCCGAGACTTTGTTCCACGCCTCAATAGGATCGGAGTTGAGCTGCCGATCTTTTTCCAGCCGCTGCCATAATCATCAACGTGCCAAATGTGTTTCACAGCCAATTCTTTGCCATTTCCAACGACAACTCGGTAGACATTGCCTGAACCACCTTTGCCTATCAGATTCTCTTGTTTGATAGAGTCAAGAATCTCATCCTCTGTGAAAGTGAGCACGTGGAAAGGCTTTAAATCCCATGAATCTTCTTTTAAAGATCGTTCGCCTACATGTTCGCCCTTCTTTTTCAAGTAACAGAAGCCTGCAAGAGAGGCTAGCATAGCGACAGAAGCCACCATGAGGCAGATTAAGACCATTCGGAGGTGCCGGGGCATGGTGGAGGCCGGTGAACATCGCTGGAAGCCCCTGATTGTCTCGCTGCAAAGGCCGTGATTGCCTGAAAAGCTGCCATTGTTAGCCTCAGTTAAAAGGGACTCAGGTATAGGGCCAGTTAATTGGTTGCCTGAGAGATCAAGAAGATTTAGCTTCAGAGAGGACAGAGTCCCTGGAATTGGACCAGCTAATTGATTTCTTGACAGGTTCAAGAAATTGAGAGCTGGCAATGAGCCGAGAGAGGCCGGAATTAGGCCGGAAAGTGAGTTTTGAGCCATGTTAATATCATTGATCGAATGACAAGAGCCTAATGAATCTGGTATTGGACCAGAAAACTTGTTGCCCTGCAGCTGAAGACTGGTGATCTGCTTCAACTCCCCAAGGGCCGCTGGTATATTGCCCGAAAACTGATTGTTGCTCAAATCAATAGATACCAAAGATGAAGCCTTTGAAATGTCAGAAGGTAATTCACCAGAAAGCCGGTTTTTAGCAAGGAAAAGCTGCGCCAAATTGGTGGCGTTTCCAATATCAGAAGTAATAGGCCCTCCAAAGTTATTTTCAGCAACATCGATTATTTCTGCATTGGGCAGCCCCCATATTCCATCAGGAACGCTCCCCGAGAGGCTGTTCTTGCTGACCCGAAACCGGATTAAAGTCTTGCAATTCACGTAGCTCTCCGGAATTTCCCCTGTTAAATTGTTTTGCAGCATCAGGAGTTTAACCATAGTACCCTTCTTGCACATGTCTGGTGGAATTGGACCGGTTAAAAAATTCTCAGACACATCAATGAAATGGAAATCAGCCCACGAGCCTAGCTTCTGGGGCAGCGGCCCTGTAAGCTTATTCATGTAAAGTGACAAGTTCACAAGATTCTTGAAATCCCCCAGCTCTGCAGGGACTTCACCTGAAAACTGATTCTTGAAAAGCTGTAGACTTATCAGCTTATTCAAGAATCTGATTTCAGAAAGATTTCCGTGGAGATGATTCGTCGACGCATCAAAATTTTCAAGATTTGTTAAATTTCCAAATCCTGGAGGTAGCTCGCCCGTCAGATCATTCTGATAAATCTCCAGCTGCCATAGCTTGTTAAGCTTGGTAATCCCCCTTGGAATCTCTCCAGTGAGATAATTCTGTGCCAATTCCAATTCAATCAGCTCAGCGAGATTCCCAATTTCCTCCGGGATTTCCCCTTCAATGCTGCAATTTGACAAGTAAACCCAGTTCAGCTTCGTGAGATTCAGAATCACTTGCGGGAATGGAGTTCGATCAAAGGGATTATCACCAAGACTCAACACTTGAAGATTCGTCATGTTTTGAAGAGAATTCCACGGAAAAGTTCCAGAAAATCCACTACAATTCGCGTTCAGAAAAACCAACCCGTTGAGCATGGATATATCCGGGAATGGTCCCGAGAAAAAGTTGTTCGAGAGGTCTAAGTACTTGAGAGAAAAGCACTTATTCAAGTCCTCACCAACTCGACCATGGAGGTAGTTGAACGGGAGAGACAGCTTTTCCAATGAATTCAGCTGGCAAATAGAGCTTAAAGGAAGTACGCCGGTAAGGTTATGTTCGGAGAGCTCGATTTCTTTGACAAAACCATTGGAATCACAAGTGATTCCTGAAAATTTGCATACTGGGGTATTCGGTCCCCAGGAATCGAATGCCTTGGTGGTGGAACCTTGGAAGGCGGTTTTGATGGCTAAAAGAGTTTGAAGTTCGTCGGAGGAGGCGACGGAAAGGAGGCAGAGGAGGGAGAGGAGGTGGAAACCTTGCCGGAAAATGGTGGCCGCCGCCATGTCGGACAGTGGTTTGACTAAGGGAGGATTTTATTTGTTTAATTTGTCTTGGGTCGTTGGGAAGACGTGAGTGAAAGAAAGACCAAAGAGAGTGTGACCTTTTTATCACACTGTCTTCATTCACACATGCGACTTTGGTTGTCTCGATACATTTGGATTATCTATTTCATTCTTTATTTTAATTTTTTATAATTATGCCAAGTGTATCTGATTTTTAATTAATTATTTTTATAAAAAAATATTTAAAATACATATCGTATATTCATAAAATAGAATAAAAGATGAAATAAAAGATTTAAACCGGTATCAACAATGATTGATAGTTTTTCGGATAGTTTAATATTTTTGGCTCAAGGCTTTAAAGTATGGTTGGTGGGTGGGTGAGTTGGCACAGTCTTCATGTTTTAATATTATGAATAATAATAATTCTAATTTATTCCATGTGAGGGGAAATTTCAAATGAAGAAAGTGAGAAAAATGCGTATAATGATTGGTAATGAAAGGTGGAATAAAATGGGGCATTTTAGTACATTTTCTTCCTGTTTCTTTTTGTTTTTCTCTTTGTGGGAGGTGGGTGGAGGGTCGAGGGGTTTGGTTGATGCTAGGTGCGTACCCACTCCCCTCACTGTGCACACACACACACACACATGAACCGACGCCCACCCCATCCCACGGTTTTTTTGGTGCTGGGTGCGTACCCAGTGGGTACGCCCCTCACTGTGCACACACACACACACGTGTGTGTGTGTGTGTGTGCGCAGTGAGGGGTGTGTGTGTGTGTGTGTGTGTGTGTGTGTGTGTGTGTGTGTGCAGTGAGGGGAGTGGCCACTGGGTACGCACCCAGCACCAAAAAAACCGTGGGATGGGGTGGGCGTCGGTTCAATTAGTAAATCATGATAAGAAAATTAAGATTTGACTGCAGGAGTAAGAATTTTAGCCTCTAAGACAATTAATGATAACAATAATTAATTTTGTGTTAGTATTCAAACTGTAGACTCTAGTTTGTCTTGTATGCAGAATAGTTTATGACATGTGATTAAAAGTTTAAAGGTAGCTCAAAATTATCAAAATAGCTCACTTATTATCTGTATCTATATTAATAGTACAACATCAGTTCATTTTAATTTGTTTTAGCATCAACTAATTTTTGCGATATTAATTTTTAATCTTCGTACAACTTATACAATAACTATCATTTATAATCCACTCATTCTATCCCACTGTTATTAGTTTATCATAACTTTTATTGTTAGTTATATAAAAATTTAAATAAATATATTAAAATTATTAAAAAAATTAATATTATGAAAGGAAAATATTTTTTTATTTCATAATAAAAAATCTAACAGGTCCCTAGAGTAGGGTTGTAAATGGATACTCAAAAATTAGTTTACCGTTCTCATTCATCTCCATTTATATAAAATTTATCCGCATCCGTTTAAATGAATATTATCCGTATTTGATTAGTAGATATTCGATTATAAATGGATACGAATATGGTAAATGCGTATCCAATTCTTTTAATATCTGATCCAAATATATATTTATTAAATAATATATTGTTTATATTTTTCAATAAAAATATCATAATCCATACATGTATATATAAAAATTATAATTGAAGAATTGGGAAGAAAAAAGAATAAATTTAAAAAATTATTGTAATATAGAGAAAAAATTGAAGAATAAAGTTAATCAACAAAATTATTGTTGATTGACTTTATAATTAATATACTTAAATGCCATTATTATTACTAAGTACTAATAATCAATTATAAAGTCAATTATTAATTAGAAATTATGTTATTTGTTTGATTGATTTTGTTTTAATGAAATTATATAATTTTTTTTATTAATTAAAATATGTATTTGTTATAGGTTCATAAATTCACGTATTTGGATATTCATAAAAATAATTATCATCGAATATGAATATAAAATAATAATTCGAATACGGATAAGTTTAATAAAATATGAATACATCTGAATAATTATAATCGAATACGGATATATCTGAATTCGATCGATATTCAATGGATATGAATTTAGATATTATTTTTAAATATCCATCAAATCGGTATTCGTATCCGAATATTCAAAAAGTTAAACGGATACAAATATAAAAATAGTGTATCCGATCCGTTTAATATCCATTTGCGCCCCTATCCTAGAGTGTGTCCAATATTACTAATTAAAGTATAAGAATTTGAGTTTTTCAATAAGTATACATTCCCCATTGATATAATCGCATGAGACCGTTACATAAACTAAAAGTAATTATTCAATCAATCCAAAATTTCCATGCATCATGTGGGTGAGTGTCTTTGTTCTAGTTTGGATTTGTATTTTAGACCTTCAATTCTAATTTTTGTTCATCACATATCTCACGTCACAAATGTATGTTAAATATATTCAAATTATAATTAAATAAAATATTTTATAAAAATTATTTAATACATTTGACGTCTATTTATAATATAAACAGAATATGAAACACCTTTCTTAGAATAAAATATTTGATCTATTTGAGGATGGGGCGAGATGATATGACCTAAAACGTATTGAAATATTTTTATCTAAACAGCTGACTAAATATAAAAAAAATGAAAAATTCTATATATACTAGTATATTATTAATATTTTAGTACAATAATACATTTGATTGGAATTATTGTTTCAAAGATGGTTAGAGCGTGTTTGTTTATGTTTTCAAATTCATTTTCACCCATTTTGAATATTTGAAAATAAATTATCAACAACTTATCACTATTTTCACCAAAATTCCAACTCATTTTCATCTCAAAACACATTCTGTAGTAACATATATATATATATATATATTCTTTCTCAATTTCATTATTACTGTTTCTCTCCATATGCAACCTAATAAATTCTATATAACATTATTTTTTAACAAACTATCTAAATATAACCTCATTTCAACTTATTTTATTTAATTAACTTTCTAAATTTTAAAAATACTAAAAATAAAAAATAGAATAAAAATATAACCAAGCAAGCTGTAAGTGAGAGGAAGCACACAAAAACAATAAATCATGAGAGGTTGGTAAAAAGTACGAAGTTACAAATTAAGGTGCAGATCATAATTCCACAATGTTTCATTTTCAGGAGGATTTCTCAGATGGGATGATGCAAACGGACACTGTCTCGTATGTACACAATTAGATGCCGCAACGAAACTTCATCAGCATTCAGCCGCCCACTTTGACTCGTCGTCTCCCAAGTCCCGACACTTCACGTGTCTATCTCTATCTGCTTCCACTTTCGTTTTTTTATTCCATTAATTCTCTCATGAAAACGAAAAAAAAAAAAAAAAAAGTGGAAAAGATTTTGAAATATTTCAACTTAGAGCACGCTAGGCGGTAGAGTGTGAGTGACTTATTTGTTTTTATTTTTTTGCTTTTTTTATTATTTAAAAATTAAAAATTATAATTCGTGTAATTTATTTTTAGTGAAAAAATTTTTTATTTTATTTTCATATCTATAATTACTATTCTCAAACTTATAGGTCAACTTACTTTGTCAATTAAAACTCACAATTTAGTAACTATGAATGTCCTAACTAATTAAATACCTTTTTTTAATTTTTATAGTGCAATGAAAGCGAAAAAGACAATTAAGATAGAATTACATCCTATTGATATAATTTGAATGAAGTGTTGTATAGAAAATATTGAGACCAGCAATGAGTTATATTGTAGCTTTTTCATTATCACTCCACATATATATATATATATTGAAATAGCATTTCCACTTATATATTGTAAAATCTACATGTTATATTTCTTATCTAAATACAATTTAATTCACGTTTTCGTTTTCACACAACAATTAATAAAAAATACACTTTCCTTTAAAAATTTTAAAAATATATAATTAAAATTTTTAAAATGAAAGCAAAATGAAAAGGCACTAATTATTTCACCTAAGCGATTGCATCCAAATACAGTAGAATAAGTAATTATCAAATGATACAACTCTATATAACATCATACAATTTAAATTTAGTATTATAGATTTTAAAAAAAAACGAAGAATAGTTCATATATTTTTCTCCATCTTGATTAATGTGTTTTTGTTTTCAAATTGAAAGCATATTAAGAAAAAAGTAAGAGGGGATACCATTATTAGAGGGAGATTAATTTAGAAAGTGTGCGTGGAAAATGACAAAAGAAGAAGAAGAAGATGATGATTCTTTCACGGGTATTAATAGCAAAGTGGGACTAAAAAGTTGAATAGACAGATTGATGGCCTATCATGGAAGTTAGCTCAAGCTCATAGATGTGGCATCAAATTGCTCATGGTTTAGGTGGCAAGTGACCATTGATGTTATATTTCAAAACAAGATTTTATATTTTAAAATTAAAATTATATATGTTTTTTCAAAGCTATCATTGAATTACAAAATAATTTGGATATTATGTAAATCTTGTGTTAAAATAGGCTCATTTTTATTGGGGAGAGAGAATTAAAATTGTAATAGCAATAATAATTGTATGTAAATTATTATTTTGTCGTACTTTTTATTATTACTTTTTCGGTGGTTTAAGGCACGTGGTTCTGAGGTCCGTCGGTGTGAATATGGCTGTGAGTTGTATAGAGTAGAGATGTACAGTGTATCTAGCTTTTTTTGATCAAACCAACTTTCTCTGGCTATCATTTCTAACTCAATCCCAAGACCAAACGTGTGGTATGATTACTGTTTGAAATAATACTTCTCTACTTAATGATTGGGGAAGGAGAAACACACCCCATCCCTACGCCCTTACCCCCCCAAAATTAATAATAATATCCTGAGATCAAATGTTCACTTAATTAAGTAATTTTATTCGCTTAACTTTAAGTAATGATATCCGGCTTACTTATGACTATAATTAAGAGCGTAAGATAAATAGAATAACTTGCTACATAGCTAGTTAATTTCGAACTATTTTATATTTTACATAATGATAAATAGTTCATATAAACTTGAAATTGATAGCATAATTTATATTTTACATTATTATTGAGCCAAGTGAATTGTGCTTAAAGTTGATTATGCAAACAAACTTGACTAATGAGTCGGCTTCAAATTTGATTCTTCTACCATATATAAGTTTATTTGATTTAGATTTAATTTTTTTTACTTTAAATTTAATTACAAGGGTAAAACTTTAAGTTGGACTTGTTTACATTCCTAACTACTTCTAAAAATTCAATGTTCATCTAAAAGATTTTTGAGTCCAACCACACATAATTAGTTAATTACATTCTTTGGCATTGAGTCTCCTGCCAAATTAATTATCTGAGTGATTAAACATGCAAAGTTGTGACTATTTTCTTTTTTTTTTTTTTTAGAAAATTATTTTGACTTGGTGCATCCCATGCCCATGATCAAACTTTTCAAGGGAGCATAAGGTTTTGTGTATAGCTAGCTAGAAAAATATAATTTGAGAAAATATTTTATCACCCACAATTATCAAATGTCACAAATTCTAAATGGTGGCTTTTCAACAAATCTAGAAGAGCTGCCCCATTAGGATCCTTCATTGAGAAATTATAAAATAATAGAAGAATATCTTAATATTCATCTTTTCTTTTCAAACTTCTAATTTGCGTGTTTATTTTAATTAAGGTTATAATCTTATCATACGAAAGCATCATTCTCAATATAAATCATGCATTTCAGATAACATAAAAGTTTTCAATATTGAGAGGACAATTGTTATAGTTACTGAACCAAATTTCTTTTTCGTTTTAATGTGATATACCCTGCATATGTTTTAGGGGCGCATAAATAAAATAATTACAAAAAAATTCATGAACTATTAAAATGGACAACTAAGCATAATGAGTTTGATCCATCGAAAACTCAAACGCTATAAATATCAGCAGTTATAGCTAAAAAAAACATTGAATGGCATTTTTAATTAATCCAAATACTCTCTCAAAATAGGCGTATTCTCATTAAAAAAAATTGTAACTTGAACTTCCAATCAGATAAATTCCAAAAAATTCTCAACTCCAAACTGAACAGCATCACAATGTTGTTGTTTGGCAAAGTTGTGAAGTGCTCCTAGACTGTTGCTTTGCGTGCGCTGCGCTAATAGAGTAAAATTTAGAAGAAAATAAAAATGCAGCATGCTACCTCAAATTCTCTTCCTTGATTTAGTGCATAAATTGTAACAATACTGTCTAAAATTAATTTAGTCAGATTTAAATATTTGAACCATGCTACCTAAAATTATCTTTATCTTCATATAGTTTAGAGGGCATTTGGCTAAACTTATTTAAAAAGCCTTATAAATTTCTACATCTTATAAAATATTTTTGGAACTTATAAGATGATAGATTTTTTTTTAAAAATAAGTTTTTAAAGTATTTAGATAAAATAAAATTTTACAGCTTATAAAATATTAATAATGATAATTTTATAATTAGTATGATTAAAATTAAAAGAAGCCATTTATAAGATCTTCTTTTAAAAAAATTATCAAAAACCTCTTGACATCTTATAAACTCCAAAAAAATATCTTATAAAATATTTTAAAAAACTTATAAACTCACCCAAACACCTTCTTATTTTACCTCAAACTAAGCACAACTTGATTGCAATACTAAAGAAAATAATATTTAAAGAACATACAAGAGAATTTTTGTCCAGAGTTACTCAAAGATTGAAAACTCACAATAATATTCCCAAATTGCAAGTTAGCAAAGTACACCTGCATTATATATTATGGACGGTTTGGCAGTACTTGGGCCTATCGACAAGCGTGTTCTAGAATCTAGCTAGTGCCTATATGAAATACTAATAAAAAATTTGATTAATGTATGACTGATATCTTTGGAGATTGATGGGTTGTTGTGACCAATAAATAATGTTTGGCTGATAAGATTTCATGTTTCTGCTGGATAATTCTGTCTTCCAGATTGGAACCCTTTATAATGCACGAAAATTTGACAAAAGTATTCCTAATTATATATAGTAGAAAAATTGATAGAAGAGCTGTCTGGAAGTTAGTTGTCATGAGAATCCAAGCATTTTTAAAATTAGGACTTTGCAAAAAAAATTTAAAAACAAAGACACCATTGTCCTCTAATAATTTTGAAAAAAAAAAAAAGAAGAGAAAATAAAGAATAAAAGTATTGAAAGTAGATTTCCCCGCATTTTTATGATGAAAAAAATATTATGGAAGGAAGAAAATATTTTCTAGTGTTTTAATCGCTATATAAATTTGGGATGATGCGTTGACTAATAAATATGTATTACAAATACTATAATATACAAAACTATAATGTTCTATTAGTTTATTGATTTTAATATTATTATATGTCATTACACCTCAAAAATATAAAATCAAAAAATTTAATAATAATATAAAATTTATGAATAGTAACATTTATAAATAATAATAATTTTATTTTACCATTAATGATATTATTTTAAGTGATATGAATTTTTGTTAGTCACTCTTGACATTTATCAATGTTTAGTGACAATCTAATAGTAATAAAAATTGTCACTATAACTTATTACTGATTGGCAAAATTGTAAAATTGGTCCTGTAGTTATACCACACTGGCAATTTTCTATTTTATCTTTTCAGACTGCAAGATTGGTACACCAATTTCTAAAATTGGCAATTTGATAACAAATTGGGTCCGAAAGTCATGTGGCACTAGTCCACATCTACGTGGCACTGACTTGGTGCCATGTGGTGCCCTGTCACTCCAAACCTCTTCCTTTCTCTTGCGTGGCATGTGGTGTGGTGATCCCTTCTTGCCATGCAAACACATCTATTACACTCATGGATAAAAAATAAAAGGAAAAAATCACACAAAAAACCAAAAAATAAATACATAAAAATTGTAAAAAGCAAAAAGATAAAAAATAGATAAATCTTGAAAAGTATTTATATACTTATATATATTCACATATATAAACATACACACACATATATCCACTTGCTAAATCATTGAAAATGAATTGAGTCCTAAAAAAATTTAAAACTACTTACACATCAGAATTTAAAAATATCAAATATCCTTTAAATTTATAAGGTTTTATTTCTTATGAATTTATCATCTAATTTTTTTAAAATCTAATTTATCACTTTAGGCCATATAATTTTAATAGTATTAAGTTACATATTTAATAATGTTAAAATAGTACATATAACTAAAAATTTAATTAAATTTTATTGAATTTATTTATTAATTTGAAAATAAAATAAAAATTAAACAATAAAAATTTAAGTCTATCCTATTATTTATATAATTCAAAACTACATAATAATATTAAAATGATAACTACATCTAAAATAACTCAATTGAATATAAATATATTTTATTTATTAATTCAAATATAATAAAATAAATATTCAATTATAAAAATTTAAGTCTATCCTCATAACTATATAATTAGAACTTACATAATAATATTAAAATCATAAATATTCTAAAATAATTCAATTAGTATAAACAAAGAATTCAAATACAACAACAACAACAAATCTCGAGGCCACTACCCCTCCGTCCTCTAGTGCGCACTCCCCCCCCCCCCCCCCCCACCCCCACAACAATCGGCCAATGGCCACTGTGGCCGCCATACCCGCATAGCTGCTGGACCATGAGGTCAGGCAAATCTGCCGGCCAGCCAGTGCCCTGGCTCATGGCTACCATGGCTATGGCTGGGCAGCCATGATGGTGGGGTGTTGGGATCTATATATATATATGTATATTTATGTATTTAAAATTTATATATGTTTGTATATGTGTTTGTATGTATATATTTTTTTTACTTTTTTAGCTTTTTATTTTTTATTTTTTATGTCTTGATTTTTTTATTTTATATATAAATTTATTTTTTTACTTATTTTATATTTTATTTTCATATTTTTATTAAAGTGGCCTGTTGAATTGCCACATCATTGCCACATAGGATAGGAGTAGGACAAATTTGATGATAAGGCGCCACGCATCCCCAAGTCAGGTGCCACGTAGGCAAGTGCCGGTGCCACATGACTTTCGGGTCCAATTTGTCCTAAAATTGCCAAATTTCAAGGGTTGGTGTACCAATCTTGCGGTTCAAAAAGATAAAGTCAAAAATTACCAGTAGGGTATAGTTACGGGATCAATTTTACAATTTTGCCTTATTGATTATCAATAATGACAATTTACATACAAATTTTGTAACTATCAAGTTTGTGAAAATTATTATGACAAAATATAATTTTATATTTTAATAAATAATTAATGAATATATATGTTTTGGTAAGAGTCGCATAATATATTGTTATTATTATCCCTTTTGGTTTTTTTCCAAACAATGGTTGTTCCTTGTACCTCGGGAGCAAATGTTTTTCCCGCCCACGGATATATGATATAATCACCACTTAATTGCCAATTTTCTAATACTGCTGTCATTGTATTGTCACAAGCTTGGTCGGTATAAGTGTTCAAGCTTTGACATCATCTTTTTCTAACTATTATACACAGCTAAAAGATATAAATATTCTCGAAAGTAACTTAATAATTATTCTACTATATGTTTTTTAATGAGGACTTGACAAAAAATCGATCTGTCAAATTCTCAAATAATTAATTTAAAAATATTGGCTTTGTCATTAGCGGCTTTTTGGACTAAAAAAGATTCTATTCCTCTACACGAGCTAGAAGCTCTAACCATATATATAGTAAAATAATGTTATCATTATTTTTAAGATGTTGAAAGTATTTTATTTGAAATAGCATTTTTTGAATCAAATTAAGAAGCAAACGAGTTAATGCTCAGTAAGAAATTTAGAAAGAACAACGTATAACTAAACATTGGTGGAAATTTAAAATTCTGTAATATCTTAATTTATTGAAAAAATAAACTTTGAATTAAATAAAATAAACATCTCAAGCATATAAGCTCTTAGAATTAGATTGTGCATCTTAATATATTAACAAATTAAAGCACTTTACAGTACATAACATATTGCACCATGCTATCCGGCCTTACAAAATTATAATCTAATCCACTTGAATTTTGCCAAGCACCTTCTATGTATGCGTTTATGAACCTCAACTAAGAGGGTATTTGGGTGAGCTTATAAGCTCCCCAAAAACATCTTATAAGAAGTTTGAGAACTTATAAGATATGAAAAAGTGTTTGATAAATTTTTATAAAAAAGAGTTTATAAGCTCATAACATCTTATTTTAGGAATTTATAAGCTCTGTTTTTTTTTTAAAAAAAAAAGGAGTGCCTAACTTATTTTGAAAATCTTATCAAGCTAGCTTAATTTTAATCACATTAATTACAAAAATGCATTTACTAACATCTTATAAGCTCCAACATATTATTTTATCCAAACACTTTAAGAACTTATTTTTTAAAAAAGACCCAATATCTTATAAGATCCAAAAATATTTTATAAGATGTAGGAGTTTAGAAAAACTTTTAAATAAAATTAGCCAAAGAACCTCTGAGTAAATCAAATTGAGAATAAGAAAAGGATATTTTATGTTTTCTACGTAGAAAAGGAAACAATTTTAACTAAAGTGGATTCTTAATCAAGGTAGGAAATCGTGCAGGATGCGAAGTGTGGATCTTCAATGAAGGTAGTGATATAATGAAATGTGAGATCTCGCCTATTACGTCAATAAATAACTGGTTTGAACTTCATAGAAATACTTTAACTCCGTTCTGCATAAGATTTACACTATGTTTTTAAATGAATAATGAATTATGTATTTGTGAGAGATAAAGTGGAGAAATGATTTAGAATAATAAGGTCTATTCATTTAGAATGGTCATTTGCATAACTCTCCTGGCCTATTTTATCGATTATGTTCAATTAAAGCCTCATGGGCAATTATAATCATTAGGATTTCATGGGTTTGATACATAGTATATCACTAGTTAATAAATATCAAGTTGAAAATTGTTTTAGATTATCCAATGATATTTTGTCACATATATGTTAAGTGAAGAATTTATTTTGTGTAATTGTTTAATCTTAGAGAAAATCAAATTGTTTCTACATCTTCTAGAACTAAAGCAATTGTGAGATGCTTTTGATTTCATATATAATCTGCACCAGAAATTAGAAGTTGGGCTAATCTAGGATCATAGTTTGATAATTATTAGTTGGTGAGAAAGCATCTTTGAAAGGACAAAAATGTTGTGCATAATTGTGTGATTTGTATTTATACAGTAAAAATAAAGTACAAATGATTCACATAGTCATAATTTTATAAAATAATAATTGAGAAAGATAAAACATTATTAGCTCTTAGCGATGCCAAAAATACAAAAGTCTTGTGGGAGAATAAAGTGAAAATCTCTAACAAAACTCACCAACTCAATGACATGCCAAAGAAAGATTATGGCACCGTTATATAATAGTGAAAATTTTGACCATTTACAAAGGATTAATGGGCCGTTAAAAGCATCATAAAAGTACCATAAATCAAATTATAATTAGGCCCAATAATGATAAAATAAAATGGTCAAATATATTAAATAAAATGATATTGAGGCCATAAATATGAAATGAATAAAATAAAAAAGGCACATTATATAGTTGTCATATTAAGACACATGATAAAATGATTTGTTGGAAATAAAATAAATTAAAGAAATTTTAAAGCTTATTTCCAACAATTCCCCACAAGATTTAAAATTTCTAAAATTCAATGTAAAAAGGAAATATGATGGCAACTTATACCGTGCAATCGATGCATGTGCCTTCCGGACTTGAACATACACTTAGTGTTGGCAATATCTGTTTAAGGGAGCCATAATGAACTAAGCCTTAAATTAGGTCCATTGAGCCAAACTTCAGTTACCACACACATGATATTGACTTAGGACAGGGTTATAGCGGGTTAGCGCGTTAATTGCCCTATGCTCAATCTTGATTCTTGTGAGGTTTCTAGGGTTAGCCCAAACTCATATCCATGGCCCATGGCAACTCTCACTTAGGTGGGCTTTCCAAAGGTATGTGTGACCCATACCTCACAGAAATCCCGCTTTGGTCTTATTAAGCCCAACCTAACATCACGTTTTCACAGCACTTCACCTTAGGAATGGTAAGGGGGTATCTCATGTATACTTTCCTTAACATTAGTGTTATATATGAGTCATGCAGTATGATCCATTGAACCTTCTTCATGGGGTCTCCAGTCACAAAGGTTAGGTTACTCCCGAAGGTGACCCCCTTGCAGGCTTAGCCCATCCCCGTCGATGATTAAGGATCTAGCCTTTGCGCTAGTCCCCTGAGGCAGTTTTCCATCTCATGAAATATAATATTACATGCCTCTTATTTCATTTGTTTTTTCCTTCCTCCTTGTGTTTACTTAATCATGCATCTGCATCTATTTTATAAGATAAAACTCCACAAATAACATATTATATCATTAATGAAAATGAAATCAAAATATCACCTAATAAATTTTTGAATATTATCCGAATTTTTTTGTAGGACCATTTTTGCTTTGGCCATCTCCTATCTTATTTGATACACATTCCCTGTATATTTATACACTCAAAAAATAATAATAACTTTATTTTTCAAACGAATTTGAAATCCACTTAAACCCCAACATTTCTGGTAAAATTTGGAGATTTCAATTCTAAAAAAGAATGAGAACAACACTATAGTGTGCATTTCACTAAGATCATATTTCATATTTTATATAACTAAAATGAATCCCCACATTTCCCTTGATTTTGGAGGAACATTATATTTTCCCTTGTCACATATAGCATAAAATTCAATTAAATAATTTGATTGCGCCTGATACCCATTTGATTCTAAAACACAAATTTATGGCAGCAATGATTTTATCATAGCATATAACAAACTATATCATATATACATGATACTTGGCTAAGAGAATCAAACATATCAGATAATTAAATCCTAACCTCAAATGAGTCTAAATTCATGAATTTTATTATAATTTTAAGTCAAGAATTGCTATTATAAAATTCTGTCATTTATAAGAATAACTGGAATAATCAACTAACATGTTATGTCAAATAATATAGTAAAAATACTACTATTATGTTATAAATTGCACTAAATCAATGATATAATAATCATCTCTATTTATTATAATAAATATTTTATTTGACTTCTTATATCTCTAATTCACAAAAACAAACTAACCGTCATATACATACATATATACATATATATGAAAATTCGACATTAATGCCAACCGACTTGCATGCTTCGACACTAGATTTCAGGTATAAAAAGTTATATGATCACAACAAGGAGAAATCAATTTAATTCCTCATGAGTGCTAATTATATTTGCTTGATACATGTAACACCAACCAGCAAGCATTCTTTTTATTTTTCCTTTTACAATAATCTACTACACAAATGTCTGGTGTGCATTATGATGAGCAAATTAACAAGCTATAAATTAAAAGATAATTAAGCACTTTAATACTCACTAATGAGAAGAGAAAGCACGGGTACAACAGTCAACTGGCCAGCAAGAAAAGTCATTGCTTGAAATTGAGTAAGAATTTGCTTCAAATTTTCTTTTCTTTTTTCTTTTTTTTTTTCTTCAAAAATTAAGCTAATCCATACTCTATAAATTATGTCTCACGCATTGTGCAAAAGTCAAAAGATTTTGCATTCGTTGTACTCCCAAGCAACCAGTTATGGTAACTTTTACACAATCTTTTTTTACTTTAAATCTTTTACACAATTGATGCCCCATAGTTTATAGTAACCTATAAACATCAGCGTTTATCTATTGAAAATAAATAATCCAGAAAATCTTATAACAACTTTGCTATTTCAATTATATCTTCCAGGCACTATATATTCCATGTTTTTATCTTTAGTCACTTTTCCTCAATAAATTTGGCATTTAATTGTGCACTAATTTTTCCATACCATTCAAACATAAACAATACATAATTACCAATTAATTACTAATTTTGTAAATTATGACTAAATAGCATTCATAATACATTATCACTAAACTAGCCATTAGATAAGTTGGCAAGCTTACCTGGATTGAAGAAACTGCATAATTATTTGTGTACCCAAAAATCAACCGTTATCTGATTTGAAGAAACTGAATGTACAGCTTATTGGATTCCTTGGCGCCAGTTGAATTGCTTCAACCTTTGAGGTTGAGCACTTTGCATTGCATTTGATCGATACAAAGTATTACAAATGGATCCATGACGCTTTATTCTCGACGGGCATGTCTTCTTGGCATTAGATTCACTCAAGTTCCATTCGATCCTCTAAGAACTCAGTATTCTAAAATTCATTTCCATGATGCACCAACAATCTCCTCATTTTATTGGTTAATTTCTCAACATCAATTTAACACGCAAGGACTACGAACAAGAGCTAGAGCTATTTAACTATACTCAAAATTTTCTACTCAAACACAAATCACAAATTCATGGCTTTAGATTGTTGTGGATAATTGTGTGACGTGTTTAAACAATAAAAATAAAGTAAAAATGATTCACATAGTCATAATTTTATAAAATAATAATTGAGAAAGTGATAAATCAAATCTTATAAACAATGAGGAAAATGAAATTGGATCAATGGAGAGTCATGACACTTGTCGCTGTCCTAAAGTTATGATTGCATCTCTTCGTACGGGTACTAACGGTTGATCATAACTCCAAGATAAAATCACATTAGCTCTCAGCGGTGTCTTATCCCATGTGCATGCCCACAAGGAGACCAAGAAGCAATCCATACTCACGTTGCCAAAAACACAAAAATCTTGTGGGAGAACAAAGTGGAAATCTCTAACAAAACTCACCAACTCAATGTGCCAAACAAAGATTATGGCTCCTTTATATAATAGTAAAAAGTTTGAACATTTACAAAGGGTTAATGGGCCACTAAAAGCATCATAAAACCACCATAAATCCAATTATAATTAGTCCCAATAATGATAAAATAAAATGATCAAATATATTAAATAAACTGATATTGAGGCCATAAATATGAAATGAATAAAATAAAAGGCATATTAGTTGTCATATTATGACACAAAATAAAATGATTTATTAAAAATAAAATAAGTTAAAGAAATTTTGAAACTTATTTCCAACAATAAATTGTAGAGGAAGTGAGGAACTAATGGTAAGCAATCAAGCCATTATTAGTCACCCTCTAAACAATACTTAAAGTGCGCTATAAAAGAAACTAGTTGTTGAACTTTTTAATTCTATTATGCTTATAACATAACATAAAGAGACCTCAAGCATCCAATGAAAATCTATGAATAAATTGATTAATGTTGTTACAATTGTCTATTTATGTATGCATAATCATATTTTCTTTCTATCTTCGGACAAAATCAGACAACACGATACAAATGAAGCCTAACACCCCCCAAACCCCACCCACAAAAAAAAAAAAAAAGGGAAAAAGAAAAAAGGAAAAAGAGA
Source organism: Jacaranda mimosifolia (assembly GCA_018894105.1). Lineage (NCBI taxonomy): Eukaryota > Viridiplantae > Streptophyta > Magnoliopsida > Lamiales > Bignoniaceae > Jacaranda > Jacaranda mimosifolia. The sequence goes on from CM032123.1 coordinate 9,715,135, forward strand.
GGGAAAGATGAGAAGTTGATGCTGCAGTTTTCTACGGTCAGAAAATAATTTTTCTCAAAGACTGAAGGCAAAAGTGCAATAATTACTTAGTCAATAAATGGGGACCTACAAAGATATTGCAGGGATCTGGTCAAAGCAGAAAATGGGACATTATCAAGCTGAAAGCCACTTTGTCTAATTTGCCACTGAACTGAATTACCATTGATTCATGTTTGGACTTTTAATCCCACAATTTCATTTATTTAACTTTAAATAAAATATCAAAAGAGAAATAAGTGCTTCCAAATCTTGAAAATCTTAGCAATTCCAACAGTGAAAATCATTATACATTTAGAAAAAGAAGTATTTTTATATTTTTTATAGTTACGAAATAGGATTAGCATTGAGGTTGCTAATTACTTGAACTCTTATATGGTTTCTTCTTAGCTTTCTAGAAGCATCACATAATAATTATTTGGTTCACATAATTGTACTCAATATTGACTAATTTTACACAGATTATAGGCAGGAATAAACCAATAAGTCGGAAGCACATAATTTTTTTTATACACATATTCATATTAAAAATTTATCAAAATTTAAATTTCAAAATTTACGCATCTAATAATAATTATTATATTACTGATTAATTGACCATTAAAGTTTACGTATAAAAAATATTTTATACGCGTGGTATATCCATACAATATGAAACATAACTCCAAATAGATACTCATTCGCCCCACTGCATCTGTGGTCCTCTTAGACTAACTTCTAATACCTGAACTCCATTATTGATTGCTTGAAATATATGAAAATGTACCCACGTGCTATGTTGGTCTTGGACCTTAAATTAAGTTCATTTGTAATATTTATTGCCTCCATTTCACTCATCACTCATCAGTAGTCTTTACATCCGCTAATATTACCTGTGCTCAAACCTCATCATAACTTGTACAGTAGTGGAAATTTTGATTCATGTATTCAAGTGACCTTGTAAATTTCTCAAAAAAAAAAAAAAAAAGTAACCTTGTAAATCGTTCTTGAATTTTTTATTTTTTTCATTATTTAAATGATGAAATTTTACGCTTCGCTTTAATCTATTAAAAAATTAAATATTTGCTATCAAAAATTTATTAAGAAAATAATTTTATAGTTATAACTGCAAATTATAATTACAGATTTCATAGTAAATATTATTTTTTAAATTACAAGCAATAGAAAAAAATATTAACTATTGATTTGTAGCCTTGTAAGTTCGAAGCACAACATATTAACTATGCATTATCGTAAGAAAATTAATATAGATAAAAAAAGAATATTTATCAACTATGAATTGATCGTAACAAGAGTTAGTTATGAGAACATTTACTTTGAATTTGATTAGATTAATTTCGTAATTGAAGTTATAAATTTTTAGCATTAGTTACAAATTAACTGTAGCTCATGCCCCTAATTTTTTATAGCAATTTTTTACATTTTTACACTTTCTTTCTCTTTTACTTATTAAATACCTTAATCCAAACATAGCAAAAAGTCAATGGCTGCTTGAATGAATTCCTTACTCCGTGTATATTTGAAATGAGAGTAAATTTCATAATGGTCATCTTAGTCCAATTGTTCTAGATGACTAGAAATAAACTAATTTCATATGTTATTATTTTATATATAGTGTGGAATGGAGCACTGGCATAAAGACTGGAGCACTGCCATAAAGACAAACATGGAAAGTAAAACCCAATTTCCTCTAAAGTGAAACATTAGCATCAATGATTTAATTTATTAATACCCGTTTGGAATAACAAGGGAAGTGTGAGAGATAGCAGCCAAAGTGGGAGGAAAGGACCATATCATAAAAAGGAAAAAGTGGAGGATATTAATATAAGTGCGTGCTCTTGAAAACTGTTGATATGTTTATAATGGTTAGAGACTTGCATTCAATCATTTGTTAACATAAAATGTAATTTTATATATAATATTACAATTGATCATTTTTCTTCATAAGTCAAACAATGGGTAGATGCGAATGCATACAGACTCAATGAAAGTATAATTCTCTCACAAATTTTCAATATTGAATTTGGTTTCCTTTTATTGAACCACACTAAGAGCATGTACACCTAGTACAAAGTAAATTTCAATACACAATTTTTTATATTTAAACTCTATGTGTTTTCTTATTTCTTTGCTATTTTTATTGTTAATTTACCTTTAAAAAAAAAATTAAACGATGCAAGTATATTTTATTATGTCATTTTTACTCTATTTGCTTTTTGAAAAAAAAAAAAAAAACTAAATTACCGAATAAAAAATCAATTAATAATAGAATTGAACCAAGTAATTAATATGGACCTTTACTAAGATATTTGTTGGGATCTCCTCAAAATAAAGTTTTGATAATGATCCTTTTGCAATGAAATCTTGATTAACATTTTTCATTCTATGTTGCAGCTTATTTTAATAAGAAAAATATTCAATGGATTCAATTCCACAAAATCCACAGTCTATTTGCCCAAATCGTGGTCTAATAAAAGGAGGAAAACAGCAATCATCCAGAAGTATAAAAGGGAAGTGGTTGTTGGAACTTCTAGATGGCAACCTGCATAATATAGAAGGAAAGATACCGTTGGAAGACAAGATATCAGATTGAGACTCATCTATTTAAATAGAAGACGTCCCAAAACAAAGAGTATTAAACCTTTCTCAAAAAGTTCAGAACTCTACAGAATATTACGCTAGAAGTTTACTCTTTGCCTTCCATTATCTAGTTTGTTAGGTGTTTTTGCAAGTAGTGGAAGTTGCTTTATGTTGTCGATTTCTTATATTCTGTCTTCTCTATACTTCACTCTCGTTTAATATAAGTCCAGGTTAAAATCCTAAGATTATATCTTAGGTAGTGGATGTAGACTTGCCAAACCATTATAAATCTTCTTGTTCATTTTACTTGCCATTTTCATATACTTGATTCTATATCCGTTTGGATTTTTGAAAATAGTTCTCTATCAAACATTTTACAAACCTTTTTAAAAGGATAAAAGTGTTTTATTGATTGAAAAAAAGGTCAATTCATCTCCCTCTTGATCCCTTTTTACTATCAATTGGCATTAGAGCCATTGGGGCTCATAAAATAAGTTCTAACCAACTTGAGCTTAATCGATCATAATGGTTGTGTCTAGCTTTGATGTTTATGTAGAAGGACAATTACATACACGTCCACCTTTGTTTGATGGAACAAATTACTCTACTTGGAAGAATTGAATTGAAAAGTTTATCATAGCTCTTGATTATGACTTATGGAGTATAGTCATAGATGAATCACTTGTTTTAACTACTACGAACATGTTCCCCAAAGACAGAATGGAACTTACTGTGGAAGACAAAAAAAAAAAATGCTATCTATGAATGCCAAAGCCAAAAATATTCTATCTTATGCCTTGGTTAAAGAAGAGTACAATCAAGTCAGCACTTGCTCCACTTCAAAGCAGATGTGGAATGTGCTTCAAGTCACCCATGAAGGAACATCTTAGGTAAAACAAAAAATGATTGCGTTACTTACTCACCAATATGAAATATTCTCTATGAAAATAGGTGAATCAATCAGCCAAATGTATGCACGTTTCATGGAGATAGTCAACCCCATGTTAAGAACAAATGAACCAAATCATAAGTTCAAAATTTTGAAAATTCTATAGTTAAAATAGGCTTAAACCAAGTTAAGACGATTTCATCAGAAAATTCCAAATTCAAATAATACTTTTCAAAATTCTCTTAGATAAGGACATTGTTATTCATAAAACATCATTTTCTAAAAAGTACTCAAGGACACCTTCGAGAAGGGAAGTCATGCGGAATATATGATTCGTTCCTCAAACTCAATAGAGGTTTAGATACAAATTTATTAGAAATAAAGCAATGTGAAACAAGGCATAGATTTCTCAAATTCAACGTAAGGACAATCGAGCAACAGTATTATATTTATTGTATATAAGTTCTTTCCCCAGCAATAAACATTGTATTATCGAGTATAAAAGTAACATGGCACTATTGAGTTATGAAGCTTTTCTTAGTGAGCTCGATAGCTTAAGTCCTTCATTACTTAGTTATCCCAAAATACCATGTAAGAGCAACTAGGATAATATCAACTTTATTTTCTAATCTACAAAGCTATAATCAATAGACTTATAAATTTTATCTTCCTTTCATAATTCTTAACTTTACTCCCAACTTGAACTCGTGTCACTCAACTATAATCTCATTTATAAGTTAATTCAAAATCTTTTGCTAATTTAAAACAATTTGACTTATTTTGGAGAAGTTGTTTCTAATGTGGTTACTCGAATTACCTCACTCAATCATATGAAATGGTAGTTATAGGTCCTATTATTTTAATAAGTATATTTTAGTAGATATCTTAGCTTAATTTGTCCAATTGCTTTTAACTTAAGTTAAACCAACATTCGAAGGTTATAACGATCTTATTTGGAGTTCCAATTTTATCTCAGTTTATCGTCTTGACTTCCTAAGCATGTCAATAGGTCCAACTAATATCAATTAAATCTCTTATCAGAGCTAATATTTTATTTTTATTATTGATATTAAAGTTATACTCAAAACATTCATTTTGTGATCCTCATTGACTTATTAAGCTCAATTTTTGAAATTAATCTTCCATCTATCAATCAGAATATTGAATTCATAAACTTATTTAGGTTCAATCTATTTTATATTAAGTCAAAGACTTAACTTATTACGGGATTAACTTAGTTACGGGATTTCTTAGACGTCTCAATTCAATTTAATCCAAATCTATTAGACTTCTTATCAATTCTAGGCTAATATTTCATCATGATCATTAAAATCTTAAACCAAGATTTAGTCCATGATCAATAAATTTAGTCCATAAAGCTTGAACATATTTTATTCAGTATAGAAGTATGCTAACAATTAAATTTTCAATCAAATTAGTGCTTTATCATAACAAATCAGGAAACTAATCAATTGATAAATCAAAATTTACAAAATTAACTTGAGTTTGGAGTCAATTCAAGGTCTGAAAATGGTCTATATGTGCCCAAAATAAGATTCCCAACCTTTTGCCTCGAGGTCGCTGGAGCGCCGCTATCCGCCGTTGTCTACTACCGCCAAAGTTGAGGTCTGCCACAACCAACAGGTGCGTCTCAATGCATAGAAGCAAAGCCCTCAATCAATGTCTGGGCATCTCATCGTCCCGCTAGTCAATTAAGCCAAGAGCTGCCACTGCACCACCAATTTCGCCGCGTACCACCACCTTCGATTCTCCACCTCTGGTGATCAAATCACGAAATTGAAACTACTACTAAACTCCACTTATTGAGCCCATCAAAACTTACTCCATGTTCATGAGTTTTCATCACTAGTAATTGGCAACCTGTCACCTCTGAAGCCTGCTGCCATCAAGCTTGATTTCCTGACATTCTGTCAAGTAGTTTAGGGAGTTTTTGGTGTTGTTAAGTTCGTTATGAGGTGAAGAAGAGAATGATTGGCTTAATTCTCTATTTTTGGTCACCAGGAAGATGTGGTTTGGGATGTGGAAATTATAAAAAATAAAGAGCCCTTCTTTTATATTTTTGAGTTCTGAATAATCACAATTTGGCCCCAGCATTTTTCTCAATTCACAAATCTAACCTCTCAATTTTCTAAGTATCTTACATTGGCCCCCGATCTATCAATTCACTTCTCCAGCTTTCTTTTTTTCTCACATTGGCCCCCACTCAAGTTTTAATTTTTGTAATTAAGTTCTTATTTTATTAAATTTTAGCCCTAAAATTTTCCAACAACACACTAAGGCTCAAATCAATTTAAGTATAATTTTTTAAGGCCTAATGTGATTTTGTTATTACTATTATTATTTTAAAATCTTAGCATGTTAATTAATTTGTTAATTTTGAAATTTAACAAAATTTTGTACCCTCGGGTTGGGGTTTTACACCTCATTGGTAATCCAACCAAGGAAACCAAGAAGAATCTAAGTAATAGAAGCTGCTACAATTTCTCTCTAACCTCTCTCTTGCTCTCAGAACTTAGCCAATTATCTTCACTGACACACACAACACTTCAAAAAGGGTGAGACTGACTTAGCTAGTGTTGTGGGGGGCGAACGAGAAGCTACGTGCCACATGAAAGCAAGTTTGTGGTAGGTGGTATTATAGCCCAGTTGGCTTAGTGCTGTGAAGAAGTTGATATGGCCAACAATAACATTTTAACTGTTACTGAGGAAAGGGATAGGGAGAACATGCTAGCCTACAATAAGAAGCGGAGAGACCAAAGCAAAACGTGTGAGGGTGTTGCTTGGAAAGGTTCCATGGGCGAGTTAAGCGAGAAGGTAGAACGAGTTGAGCACACCATCGAGACGTTGGAGGATCACGTCCTTGGATAGCTCGACACATTCAAGGGAGACCATTGGACTTGCCTAGATGCCACTACTTTAATAGAGAAACATGAGGCACTGATTGAGATGGAAGTAGAAGAATGCTGACATGCATGGATGAGGAGATTCGGGACATCATTCAAGCACTCCAAGCAAACATCAAAAGGATGCTCGAGGAGATCATATTATTTTGACGGGCAGTGGCTAGTGGAACTACCACTGTGGAGGTCGTCACTAAGAGAGTGGACCACCCAAAACCTAAGATATTTGATGGGAAGAGGAACATACAAGAGGTTAAGAACTTCTTATGGTAGATGGAGACTTACTTTAACGATCTAGGCCTTACCGATAAACTGACAAAGGTAAGAACTGCTTCTCTCTACCTCACTGGTGTTGCTACACTATGGTGGTGTACGAAATAAGCCAACGTGGAAAGAGGGTTGAGTCGGGCTAATACTTGGGAAGATTTCAAGCGGCAGTTAAAAAAGTACTTCTACAGGGAGAAAATCGTGTACAAGGCACAGCAGAAATTGTGGAAATTGAAGCAATGAACTACTGTTCTAAAGGATGAGAAGGACTTCACAACACTAATGCTCCAAATACCCAACATGGCGGAAGAAGACTTGTTGTTCTACTTCATTAATAGCCTCCAAGGTTGGCAAGGCAAGAAGTACAGAAAAGAAATGTGATGACGTTGGGCGAAGTTGATGATGCAAGAAAAGTCTCCTCATGAATTCATTGGGAGGTCAAACGATATACTTGGTTCAATCGACCTGCAACACGGAACACCATTAGGCTTGTCGAGGTGGCTTCCGGCTAAGACCTTTCGATGCTTAAATCAGTATCAAGCTGAGAACTTAGAAGGCAGGGTAAGTATAAGAGAGTATTTTAGAATGCACATACCTTCCTAGAGTGTTGACTGCAAGTATTTATATGGGTTGCACTTCTGGTCAAAATAACCTTTCTACCATGATCTTCAATAGTAACTACCCCTTCTCAGGAGGGCAAATTTGGCCATTTAGTCCCTCGACCACCCTGACATGCCGATGATGAATGGTACTCAGAGGCGGCAGGAGGTGGCGCAACGTGCGCTGCAGCAATTAATGTAAAGGAGTCACTGCAGGGAACAACATTAAATGCAATAGATCTTACCTTACATTAGCCCTATCTCATATCTAATGTTCTCGATGTTCGTCGCCAATCTCGATCATCGAGAGACTTCTCTTGATATGCAGTTTGAGGTAGTGATAATGATCGAAATAGTTCGATGGTTGGCATCTAACACGAGACCTGCAGTTCCTACAGTTCACTGCCGTCTTCACATTCCAATAAGGGCATTTTTTCCATAAGCCTGACCTAAGAAGTTGAGCTTCATGCTATAGCAAAAGTTATTGCAATGATCAAATCCCTTACCGAGTACCAAAGGAACGTCCACCCTGACAAGCCAAAGAATGAGAAATGCAACCCAACTAAAGGTGGGTGAGAGAACAGAAAGACCATAGAGGTGGCCATGATAAGGCCTTCATTAGGATGAAAGGATTACGAAGATAAGAAAAAGATGTTCGTGTCCACAGGCAGTTGTTATATGTACAAGGGGCCACATGCAATGAAGGACTACCTGAAGCTTGGATCTTTGTCAACTGTTGTTGAAAAGCATGAGGTAGTAACTAGTTTGAAGTAAGGTATAAACCACATCAGGAGTCTTCAACTACTTAACGCCCTAAACACCAAGGCAGTACCCACGATAACGAGCAAGGGGTTGTTGTTCGTGGAAGCCAACATCAATGGAATGCCCACCAAGGCAATGGTGGACACAGGGGCAACACATACTTTTGTTAATGAGCAGGAGACAAAATAGTTGGGCCTACGCATTGTGAAGGGAGACGGTTAGCTCAAGATGGTGAATGCGAATTCTAAATGGCTTAATGGCACGCTAAAGGAATGGACATGGAGTGGGGCACTTTGAAAGGCCAAGTGGGCTTCTTGGTGGCACCGATGGATGACTACAAGGTCGTGCTATGGATAGACTTCCTATGCAAGGTAATCGCGATCCTTATGCCTTCTTTGAACTCAGTGGGCATCTTGGATAAGGAGGCAACGTGCATGATACCCTACCTTGGGTGAGTTAACATTCTTAGCAACCATAAAGGTGGAGGAACCATTGAACGAGGCACAAAGGACGTGATGCTATCAAAGCTGCCTAAGAATCTTCCACTTAGGCGAGAGGTGGACCACCAAATCGAGTTAGAGTACCAACCCGGCAACACGAAGGTAGTACTCGATGCCCCAAATCAGAAGGTTGAACTTGTAGCCATATAGCCTAACCAAAGGGACAATAACACACTTAATCAAGCAAGGATTGGAGAATGACTCTGTGGTTATGCGGAATTTAGCCGAAGAAGGAAAGGCATGGCGATTTTGCATAGAGGATGGGCTATTTTACACTAAGAAACGACACTTGTACATGAATAAGTGGAACAACATGAGGTTGGAGCTTATTTAGGAATGCCATAACACCAAGTGAATAAGACATCCGAGCCAAAAGATAACTTTGGCACTATTGGGGATAGCGTACTTTTAGCCCTAGATGAAGGGCTAAGTTGAGGTGTACATGCAGACGTGCCTTGTATGTCAACAAGATAAAGACAAGAATAAGCAACCCACGGGATTACGTGAACCGTTACTAGTTCCTAAGCATCTAAGGGAATCTATTTCCATGCACTTCATAAGTGCCCTGCCGTAGTCTGAAGGGTTTGGTTTGATCATGGTTATGGTAGACAAGTTTTCCATGGACGGGATATTTATACCATGTTCAAAGAACTGTACGGTAGAAGAGGCAGCATGAGCATTTTCCAAGAAAGTAGAGAAGCATTAGAGGTTGTTAAGGAGCATCATAAGTGATCGGGACCCCCGTTTCACGGGCAAGTTGTGGACAGAGCTTTTCAAGTTTCTTGGATGGAGTTATGCTTCTCTATGAGTTTTCATTAACAGACTAATGGGCAGATTGAATGGGTGAACGCGATGGTGGAGTGTTACTTGAGGCACTTTTTGAGTGCTAACCAAAGAGACTAGGCTAAGCTCTTAGATGTGGTGCAATTTTCCTATAACTTGTAGCGAAGTGAGGCTACGGGTCTATTCAAGCTTGTAGTGGAACAACAACCCCACATGCGACCTACATTGGCAACATTGCTTGATAATAGAAGTCCCGGCACCATGAAGATGGCTAAGTCATGGGAGGAGTAGGCTAATTCATGGGAGGATCAAGCTAACTTAGCTTGATCAAGTTTGGAGAAGGCCTGCAAAAGGATAAAGAAATAGGCATATGAGAAACAACGCTCGAGGAAGTTCAAGATTGGTGACCAAGTCTTGGTAAAGCTACGACCTCAACAATTCAATGCATTGTGAGGGATGTACAAATGCTTGATGCTCAAGTATGAAGGGCCGTTTGAGATCACTATACGATTAGGCAAGGTGTTTTACCGACTTGACTTATCGAGTACGTTGAAAATTCACCTGGTCTTCCACATGAGCATGCTAGAGCCTTACCAAAGGGAAAATGAAGACCCAAGCCGAGGGGATTTAAGCTGAGCACTTCCCGCTGTGATGAAGTTATATGATAGAAAAGTGGAGAAAGTCTAGACGTTGAAATTTGTGAGATGGTGAGGCGTGCTACTAAGTACAAAGTACTTGATTAAATGAAAAGGACTACTCAAGTCTGAGGAAACTTGGGAGACTAAAGAAGACTTGTGGCAGTTCCAAGACCTTCTTAAAGACTTCGATGAGATGAGGGCATCGGTAACATATGTGGGGAAAGATGTCACGCCTTGGCAAAAAATGTGCAAGGAGGCAAGACGACAGAGGTTAAGGAATGTTTGGGAGAACTCTGAAATCTTGTACATACTTGTAGAAACTTGTAGAAAATATACAGAAAGTTTTAGAGTTGGGTTCCAAAAACTTCTAGTGTAGGGAAAGTTTTGGAGAGTTAATCTTGACCGTAGAATTAGATCAATCTCCACTGTCCATTCAGAAGGAGTGTAGTATAAATAGATGTAGGACCTCATTTGTAATCTAACCAAGGAAATCAAGAAGAATCTAAGTAATAGAAGTTCTCTACAATTTCTTTCTAACTTTAGTCTTACTCTCAAAACTTAGCCAACTAACTTCACTCACACACACAACACTTGAAAAAGGGTGAAGCTGACTTAACTAGTGTCGTAAGGGGTAAACGAGGAGCTAAGTGCCGCATGGGAGCTTTTAAAGGATAAGTCTGTGACATAGAACTCAAGTTATTATATGATTGCTCATATATCTTTTTGAATTTTGGAAGTTGATATTTATATTTATTAAAACCTTGGTAGGCTTAGGCTCTCTTATGTTTGGGTGCCCATCTTGGTGGGCATAATTTGTTGGCTCACTAGTTTTTTTCTTATTTATTATTTATTTAATTAAGCTGTTTATTTGCTTTTTACCTTTTTGCCCTTAGGATCTTATCATTCCATATCATCAAGCTCCCAACTTTCAATTTAAAAATTTATTTTCATATTTGTTAATCTTATTTTACCTTAACAATTAATTTTATTTTCTCATATTAATTTTATCTTAATTTAATTTTGAAATAATTCGAATAATTTAATAATTAGAGACTCTTATATCTCCTTGACTTGTTGTCTTTTAGAAGTAAGATTTGCTCAGCGAATTGCATCATCCAAGGACTTAGCAAATTTGATCATTTCTTGATTTGAGAAGTAACCTTTTTGCGTCAGAATGAGTTCTCAAGGTAGCTTTTTTATATTAATTTTTCCCATTACTTGTTTTCTAACTCTTTTAAGTCAGTAATTTTTTTTTTGGTGGTAGGGGGAGAAAGGAGAATCATGACTTGAGAGTAAGACGTGCCTAGTTGTAAGAGCGAGATGCCAGGTAGTGGTACCAAATCTATGCAAAAGTCTGAAATTCTAGTAGGAGTAGACAGTAGCCAGCAATAGGAGACTGGTCGCCTCCATGAGGTAGGGGCAGCAAGCCTGTCACCCCTACCTTATGGAAGGGTCGATCCCCGCTTAGGTGGCTGGCATAGTGCCTTGCTTGACACAAGCAGCAGCCCAAACAAATGTCGTTTTGGGCGACCATATTTGTGTTAAAATAGTTCATGTTCAAAGAGGTTTCTGCCTTGCAATATTGCTGAAGTTTTTAAGTTTATGAGCCCTTCTTTGGGCCCATCATATAGTCTGGTATTGGATCATATAGTTGCATATCAAAAGCGCGTTCATTAGTTGGTGTCAAGTCATCTTCTTCATCAGAGTCAAGGTTTGATTCTAAGTCTAAGTTTGGAGAAGATGACTCTTCTAAGCCGAAGATGCTCCTAGTGTTAGTGGTGGCCTTGCTGGCATTAATGATTTGTCTTGTTCACTCCCTTTTAGGGAGTTAGAGATATGGAGACACAAGGTTTGCAGCTCAAATTAGTTTGAGTTCTTTCTTTCTTCTTCGGAGGAGTTCATTATATTGCCTCCTCAAGGGTACTTTACGATTTTCAGCGTGTGTTTCAGTTGTGGTTTTTTCCTTCTTCCTGATTCCTTATTGATAGAGATAGTTAAGACTACAAAATATGTTTGAGTTAGTTTGTTCCAAATTCCTTTGCATATTTTGTGGGGTTTCAGCATTGCCTTAGGGATTTGGCATTCCTATTTCCAAGATAATTTCATTCTTCTTCATGGTACGGAAGATTCCAAATAAGGTTTTCTTTCACTTTTCTCTTAGGCCAAATTGCAACTTTTGTGAGCAGGGTCTCATCCTCTAGAAGGCCTTGGAAAAGTCCTTTTTTCTGGGCAAATTACATTTTCCCCCCTGTGAAAATGAAAAAAAAAAAAAAAAAGCCTTTATGAAAAAAGAACAGGCAAAAAACCTCCTTGTGCTTTTGAAAATTATGCACACTACCTCCCCCTCCTTCTTTGCCGTAATTTAACCCTAATTTTGACATATAAAGACTATATTACCCTTAAAATATTTTATATAATTTTAATTTAATTTATTTATCTTTTTCAAATATTTTTATATTTCTTATTTCATTCTCTTTCACACTAATTTTTTTATATTTAAATTTAAAAAAAAATATTTTCATTTCTCTAATTTATTTATTTTTTATTTTTTTATATATTTATATATAAATATGTAAAGATATAAATATATATAAACTATTTAATAATATTTATGTATATATTTATATTTTTGTATATAAATATATAAAATTTATACATGATATATTATATATAAATATATTCATATATTATATTTATATGTACATAAATATATATTCAATACCTTTTATATCAAAATATATATTCATATATACACATATTTATATACACACACATATAATATACATTTATTTATATAATCTCCAATTACACCACCCCTTCCCCAAACAACACCCCCTCCCTCGAATCCCACCCTTATGCATGCGGCCATGGCCGCCATTGCAAGCGACAGTTGTGGCCACTACTGCTTCCACGACCGTTGTATCTAAGGCTGCCACAGCCACTTTTGCAAGTGGTAGCCATGGAAGCTGGCCGCTATGTCTGAGGTTGCCATATGCGGCCATGGTGGGGGGAGGAGAGGGGGTAGGAACGGTAGGGTGCATGATTAGGGATGGGTGGGTGGGGTTATGGGTTATATATATATACTTAATAAATATATATGTATATATAAAATATATATTTATATATTTTGTATTTTTTTTATATAAATATGAGTTAAGTTGAACCATTAATTTTTTTTAAAGCATCCAACAGTTAATATTTGGAAACAAAATTGTCATTTAAGCAATAAAACACACAAAACAAGTTGCTCTTACCACCTATGTAGTACACTGCTATATAGAAAGGATCAATTTGCCATATTTTTAAAAGTATAAGGAAGGGTGCTACCTTTTTTTTTTTCATAAAGTTCTTTTTTTCTTCTCTTTTTCATTTTTATAAGGAGGTAAAACCCAATTTGCCCCTTTTTTTCTTTATGAGAGATGACGATTGGGAGGTCCCTCATGTTTGGAGTAGTTTGTTGTCCTCATTGTGTCTATGGAAGGTTTATCGTGACCTTCATGAATGCTTTGAAGAGACTGGATTGTTTACCTCTTCTTTTAACGTTATGTGCATATTTCCTACCGATACTTGGTTAATCTTTTGGCTTCTTATTTTTTATGTGCTTGCTATTGCATTTAGTCTTTCTCCTCAATTTTTGTATTATTTTTCTTGGTTGTTCTTTGCACTGTTGAACTTAACACAATTAGTTTGCTCTTCCCAAGAAAGAAGATTGATTTGGCAAGGATTTGTGCAAGGAGGGCAAATAGAGGTTCTAGCTAGAGGCATGTAGTTGAGCAGTAACTTAGGGGCTCATCCCCTATGGGGTGGTATTCAAGCCCCCTACAGAGGTGTTCTAGAGAGCCTCATGTTCTACCTTTCGAGGTGCCTCTGTCAGAATAGGTGATAATTTTAGGTCAGTGAATTCAAGATTAGTTGGGAAGTTCATATTGGAGCTGCTGCTAGGGCTATTTGCTTGTGGTCTTTTTACCCCTTTCATGTTGAGGAGGGCAAAGGGTTGTTCCGATATGAATTAAACAACAGATGCAATATCGACTCTCATTATGATGTCAATGAGACCATTTTCAATATTGATAGCTTGCAGAGTTGAGTCAATGAGTATGATCATGGAAAGTTGGAGATATTCTCCCTTTCGCAACTAACGAAGTTCGTTGTTGGGGACTTAGCACAGGTGACTAATTTTTCTTTTCCTTAGTTTATTTTGTTTGCATATTATATTTCTAGTTACATGCAATCGTTTGACTGTTTTGTTTGTCATTTTCAGCATAAGCCTAGAATTTGGTTGTATAAATAATTTGCCGAGTGGAGAGGATTGTGCTACGATAGTTAGACTTAAGGAAACTTGTGTAAAGTGTGTGAGGAGGTGATAAAGGAGTTTAAGGGATCCAATAAGTTCTTTGAGGCAGTCTAAGAGGAGTCCACCTTGATATATGAGTAAACTATGTTTGGTTGTTGTTGCGTGCTTAATGAGACTGGACATTACCCTATAGAGATGAATAAATTTTTATATAATTTATAAATGAAAATGCAAATTTATTAAATGAACATATAGTTTTATAATTTATAAACAAAAATATAATTTTTATTATTTTTTAAGTTATAATTTCTTAAATATAAATATCAATTTTATTATTTACAAGCAAAAATGCAAATTTATTAAATTCGTAAACATAAATTTTAGATTTTTAATTAGTAAAATTTTGATATTTTCATATATACACACACACATACACATACATATGAGAGGGTGAGAGAGAGAGAAATGAATAAGTGAAGTGAAAAGTTGAGTAGAAAAGGAGAAGGTAGGTGTGTAAGTTATAAGGTGTAGAATGAAGGGATGAAAAGGATACGATGTAAGTTATAGGGTGAAGGGTGTTTTGGGTATGGAGTTAATAGGGATTGAATTATGTGTTTTGGAAGTGAGAATAGGAAAATGTGCTACCTCCTTTGTTATTGTTCTGAGAATTGAAAAATATTTTTGAAGAAGTGGAATAAATAAGCCCTTAGTGTTTTTCTCTTCTATTCTTCTTTTGGAGCCCCCTTAAGGAGTTTTATTATCATGTTGCTAGTTTTGGCGCGCCCTTTTGGGGGTGCTTAGTACTTGTATATAATGCGCCTGGTTGGGCTTATTAATGCAATACTACTACAGTACACCCCGTTGGGGGTTTTAGCGCAATGTTGGCCATTTGTGGCCACTTTGCGGTCTTAGTGAGAAGTTATTACTATGCGTCCCCTGTAAGATATGTTGAGGCAATTGTTATAACCGCATGCTCCCTAGAAGGTTTTATAGTAGTCTTGATTGCTGCGCACCCTCTTGGGGTCTTATAGCAGTCTTAGTGTTTTCCATGCGATTCCTTGAGTTTTCTAGTGATTTTTGGAGTTTGTCATGCACCCCCTCAGGGGTCTTATAGTGATCCTTATGCTGCAAGCCCTCTTGAGAAACTTATATCAGTCTTTTTCCATGTGTCTCCTAGGGGTCTTATAGTGGTGTTGATGTTGATCATCACATGTTCCTTCGGTGGTCTTATTGTGGTGTTGATGTCGTTTGTCACATGGCCATTTGAAGGTCTTATAATGGTGCTGATATATAGCACTCATCAATTATTATGTGGAGTCAGTATTGTTATTCTCTTAGGTCTTACTACAAACGACATATTTCTGCAACTCATAATCAACAGTAAAAAAGTAAACAAGTTCATAAAGAAACATCAAAAAGCTTTTCATTAAGATAATCTAATCAACAAATGTTATCTTTCAAGTTGGAACGGTCTTTTATTGATAATGAAAATGAAAAAACATACTAATTTATTGGAAACGAAAACTCATAAGCAAAAACGAAAATCTAAACTACTAGAATAATATAGAAAGATAAACACTTTAAGGCATGAGACTAGGGGCACCTCCCATCTCTATTAGGGGAGCGGAGTCACTGGCAATGGCATCTTTTTTCTTTATAGTTTCTTCAAGTGCAATCTCGCATTGCTCTGACTTTTCTCCTTAGAGATTGCCTCATTGTGAAAGTGTTCACTTTCAAAGGCCAAGTCTTTGCCTTTGGCTTTTGGGCCGCTCTTGTGGTGCCCCTTAGAGGCCACCAGGATAGATTTGTACTCCTTTTAGGATGTTGCCATAACATTCTCTACTTCTTTAGTTCCACCAGAATTAAGGAACTCTATCTTTATGTAGTAGGTTGATAGTAATACTTGGAAAAAAGCTTAAGGTAGGTTTTTCCAGTATAACGTTGTAAGCGAATGATATCTTGACTACCTGGAACTTTACCATCTTTATAATCCTTCAAGGATGAGTGCTTGAGGAAAGGGTTAGAAACAGATCTCTGTCAGGGCTTCCATAATCTCGCCAAGGAATCCAACCAAAGAGGTATTGATTTTTTGCAAACTAAGTTAGGGGAAGGCATCATGAAAGATGATGTTGCTGACCTTTCACTATCCACCAAAATTTTCTCCATCCAGAGTCTTACAAGCTAGGAAGCTAAGATCACCATAGTGTTATTATGCTTGTGTAACTTGGTCTCTGTATCTTTTTCTCTAAAGATGATTTTGGGAAACAGGGTATACACTTTATCTAAGCCTAGTGTTGGCTCTAGAATGTGAGTTTGCACTTGCATGGCTATTCTTGCAACCTTCTTTCCATTAAAAGAATCGCCTCTTGCGGGTCCCTTTTGAGATTACTGAAATAATGCCAGCAGTAGGCAAGTTTTCAATTTTTTGTTGACGCTGCCTTTCCCTTAACTCTGACTATTTGTAGGCAAACATTGCTAGTCTCCATTATTTCCTGGTCCAAACCACTTTTTTGCATTGTCCTTCGTTCGGGCTACATACTTTTTCAATTATCTACAGAATCAACTTCTTAATTCATCTTTCAAATTTTAGCACTCCTCAGTAGTATGTGTTCATTTGCAATGGAAACTACACCACTTCTCAGACTTTTATGCCTTAGGATTGCTAGCTATCTTTATGGGTTGTTGGATCAGACCTTGTTGTTTAGAATAGATTAATATGTCTATCCTTAATGCAGTTAAGGGAGTGTATCTGAAGAAGGATCTAGGAGTGCATTGGCCATCTTCCGACTTTATTATTGCTGCCTCTTTCTTCTCACGCTTTAACTTCAAGTAGGGCTATTGCCTCCTTTCCAAATGTACTTCTCTGCTAGGATGAGGAATTCTTCTAGGGTGGGACCATCTTCCCTATTATGGATTATCAAAATTTTTGATGCTTTAGGATTTATTGGATAATATTTGGCAAGAGTTCTTCACTAATATATGGGATTTTATGCACTTCTTGAACGAACCAGCTGATAGTCCCTTAAGGATTTTTCATCCTTTTATTTGTTGGTGAATATGCAAGTCGCCATTTTGGGGTACTTGTGGTTGATGGAGAAAATACTATGTCAATTGCTCCCAACCAGTGATGAATACAATCAACATTTGATTGAACAATGTCAGAGCGCGTTTGCTAGGGTGTAATGTGGAACACCTTGCAGTGAGCAACTTTGCTCAAGTCATAGAGCTCCATTAGCACCAAGAAGTTGTCAAGGTGCTCATAGGGATTAGTTGTGCGCCATCGAACTCCGATAGGTTGGCGATCTTCGTGCCTAAAGGGTAATTAATCCACTAAAATGGCTAGATAAAAAGACTACATCTCAGGAGAGCAACAACAAAGCAAAGATATGCTTCATGTTCCTTTTGAGCATTGAGGTACAACTAAGTAAGTTGGAACTCCAGTTGCAGTAAGTAATCTCCATGATTGGTTAGCTTAGAGGGAAGATTGCATGTCCATATGTTTAGGTGGAGAAAGGCATTGCCCCGTTCTTTTTTTTTTTTTTTTTTCGCCCTGCCATCTTAAGAATAACAATGTTTCCTTATTATGGCGAGAGGATTGTGATTGCTCCTAAGGGCAATGTTTGTCTATGTACTTAGCTAGCTCTTTAGATGCATCTCATGTGGAGTTATTCTCCACTAGGATTAGTAATGAGTTCTGAATCATCTGCAACATCAATCCTTCAGGGGGCAAAGCTTACTGTGCAGGTGTCGCCTCCGGTGGTGGGTCGATATCAGGCTTGGCTTCATGTTGGACAAGATTATGCTTCTAATAGGTTGTTTCTACGTTCTCGCCTTGTGGTGCCACTTTGGTACTAGAGTCTCGAGCCTAAATCTCTCTGCACTCAGAAAGGATTTCCAACAGATGGTGCTAAGATGATGTTACACGGAATTAGAGTGGAGGGTCCTTTCTGAAGTTTAGCAAGTTGAGTTGGGCTTTTGCTCATGGAACACACTTACCTTGAGTTAGAGCTCAAGTTAGTAAATGATTGCTCAAATGCTTTTCTGGTCTTGAGAGTTGATACTTATATTGATCAAGTCATTAATGGGTTTCGGCCCACTTATGTTTGGGTGTCCATCTTGGTGGATCTAATTTGTTGAGATCATTGAGACTATTTTTTATTTGTTTGTGTAATTAATTAAGCCCCTTATTTTATTTTTGCTTTTTTGCTCTTAGGATCTTATTTTTTCTTCATATCAAATAATAAGTAGTTACAAAAATATATTAATTAGGGATCTACAAAACATATTATTTATATATTAATATAAACTGAGTATTTATTAAAATTAATTGTGAAACTATAAATAATGAATAAATATAGTCTTTTATATTGCTATTAAAGTAACTGTTGGTAGAATGTGATATATATAAACATATATTGACAAGAAAAAATAAATAAATTTAATTTATTGACGTTACTGCTACATAGATAAGATACTTAAAATAAAATAAGCAACATTTTTCTTTATATATATATATATACACATATATTAGATTATACGTACATATATGCATACATACATACATACATATAATCTCAGTTCATAGCTAGGTAATCTGGCAACACTAACCACGTTGACAATTCCTAATTATCTCTAAAGGATTTTTTAAAGGTCAGAAAATTCAGATTCCAACAACTGAACCAAGATAAGTTAAACATAATTAATTATAGCAAGTGGCTGAAAGATCGAGAAGCCTCAGGGAAAATGTGGCTTTGCTTATAAGAAGCTCTAGTAAATTGACGAAAAGCAAGCATAATGAAGGAGGACCCTATTTCTATATTTGGATTAAGGAAATTAGCAAAGAAATTAAAATATATATATATATATATATATAAATGTGTAAAATTAAAGCACAAAGACACATTAAAATATGACAAATATATTTTTACTATTTTCCTCATTAAAATCCTAAATCCAAACACTACTAAATGACACGCGGGGTTGGAGAGAGGTGGCAGGCAATTAGCCCCAACTGGCTCGATCGCCCTTGTCTATATCTTTTTTCAGACTTTAGGCCCAAGTTTAGTAATTTAAAAAATTTGCCACCCGTTGTATCCCCAGGATGGCAAGTGGCAGGCTTCTCTTCGGTAGTCGCAACGCGAAAATTAATTATATATTCTTCCTTTAATATCTGACCCTGTTTGCTTTTTCTATTGTTTTCCAGTTTAGGAGTGCTTTTGTTTTTCATCTTTAAACTGGAGCATCATGACATATATAGGTATTAACTTCACCATAGTAGGGGAAATGAAAAACAATGGCCTCTAGCTTGATATTTGCACAAAAGTTTGTAAGTTGGAGTACTATTTCCTAGTTCATGTTTTTAAAACTTGCGATGCCAAGTTCTGTGTACTCGATCCCATACGTATAATTAAGATTAAGATTAATCATATAATTGCTTGCATTTTACGTCCAGAATCTTTCTTTTTGTAACATCTCGTGTTTGGTTGCGACAAGAAAATTAAAACCAAATACAAATATATGTAATAGTAGCTTTTAGTCACTTGTAGGAGTGTTCACTAGTTGGATTGGGTCGGATTTGTAAGAAAAATGGTCCGAACCAATTAAATTTAATCGGGTTGGTTTGGGTTGGGTTTCATGGAATTGGATTTTCAGACCCGAACAAAATCCATCCAATTCAAGTCAGGTAGTTGGGTACACCTCTTCAATTCTTTTTTTAAAATTTTACCTTTTCAAAATTGAATATTATTATGATTATATCTTTTCAATTAATGAAATAATTAAAATTTTAATTTTAAGTAGGTAATATATTGAAACTAGTGTACTATATGACCAAAACCCAACAATTGTCCAATTGTCACAAAAAAAAAAAAAAGAAGAAGAAGAATAAGTAAGCACCAGTTGCAGTTTCTTTAGGTAAAAATTGGCAAGCTCCAGCTGTGTCTAAATTAAAATTGAATAGATGGCCTACATAAACAACATTAGCATTAATCCTATCAAGATAATCAAATTATTCTCTAAATATTCATCAAAACTCGAAAGCACACAGTGTTGCACCTAGACGCTACAATTCATAATTGTTATAAATTATTTCCTTCTTTACCACAAGCCATAATTAATAATATAAAATCCCAAATTCAAGTCTAAGTTCAACACTAAATATAAATATAAATAATAAAAAATCATAATTTAAAAAAAAAAAATTATTTTGATTAAATCATCGGGTCGTGTCGGGTAAGGTAAGTGAATATGAAATTCAAGAACCGAACCAAATGTAATTGAGTTTGATCGAATTTTATCCGATCAAACCCGATTACCCAACCTAACTCGAACCAATTAGATTAGTTTGGTTTAGATTGTCGGGTTCATCGGATTGAATTTATCCGATGAACACTTCTAGTCACTTGAGTTAATCAATTATTTTTTTAAAAATAAAAATAAATGTGAGATAATTAGTTGTGGAGTTCACTGTGTTAAAGTCTCACTTGCTGTCTTGCATACTCCAATCCAATAGAATTGTATTATTGTATCTTTTTTAATTTTTTATATTAACATGTGCGCCCATAGTAAAAGTCCGTTAGATTTGAAGGTACGAGACTAATATTATAATGCCAATAGCCACTCTATGTATTATAATCAATTTCAAAAGTATTAATAGAGCACGTTATATGAAATCTCACTTGTAATTCATTAATAATTTCACAATATCTAAAAAAAATCCTAAATAAAACATCAAATATTTTCGATGAGATCTATAACACAACACCTAAATAATAAGCCCCCAACTTCCCACGCAACTTCATAGAAGGTAGTACAAGAGGCGACCCCAACACTTACACTCAATAAATGAGATAAGTTAACCCTACATCAGCTAAAAATCCTTGCCCCATCCTTGCAACATGTGATGTAGCATGAAACTGTGCATCCCAAATGGATACGCGGGCATAATACATTTTATCATAAAATATCAAAAAGAAAAACCAATATATATATATATATATATATATATAATAAAACAGTTTTGCATTGTAGCCAAAAGAACACCCCCCCGCCCCCCACCACCACAAAGAAAAGGTCAAAAAGAAAAAGGAGATGACATTTTTATACTACGAAACCTTACTTCCACCGACATAAGCTAAAATTGGCCCTACTTGGTCGTGAACCAATTCAAGAAATATAAGGAAAATCTAATTTCATAGAAAATCAAAGTCACGGCTGAAATATTGCATCATCTGCTGCCATTTTCTCTCTCTCAGCATCTTTCTCCATTCCCAACTTTCTCACTTGAAGCTGAAACTGCGCCACCGCCGCCAAGAATTTCACGGCCTGCACCGGATTCAGAACCTCCACCACCTCCGCCACGGCCCACCCTTGAAGAGCATCAGCATTCCCCACCACCACCACCATCGCCGCCTTCAGCCCCTCCATCACCGCATCAAATTCCGATATCTCACCGTCCACCAACTTCCCAAACTTCCTCATCAAATCATACACGGGTGGCTCCGCCACCCTCTCCTGAACTCTGGCCATCGCTTGCGCAATCTCTCTTTCTCTCCGCCGCGTCTCGGCTTTCACCACCTCAATCCTCTGGTTCTGCTCAGCGGACAATTCCTCCGCCACCGAGCTCTCGATGATCGGGAAGATAATGGAGGGTCTGAACCCGGAAATCCACAGCAAAGATCGCTCGAAAGAGCTCAGCCATGGCGGAGAGATCGCTAGAAACACATCTTCACTGTTGACTCTGGCTTTTTCTTGGAAATATTCTTGGTAATGGGACAAAACTCGTGGGATTATTTCGCTGCATTCTTGGTTTCTGTCGAAGCCATCAACTGGCGACAAAAGGGCTTCGAGTTGTCTGAGAAATTCTTCTTGTCGGGTTAGCCAACCCTCGAGGAAGGAGGTGAAGGAGATGGAATCAGCAGCCATGCAAGGGGATTTTTGGGAGGGAAAGTATGGCCATAATCAAGAAATTACAGAATATAAATAGGTGGGGTACGAGGATCGTGGGAATCTGCTAGGAATCTTTGTTTTAGAATTTTTTGCTTAGGGATTAAGGATGTTGGATTTTTATGGGAATTGGGAAGTCCGCCCATTTCTTCCACTATAAGGATTATTAGGTAGCAGGTTGGCCTTTGACCCCGTGTAGTTAAATTCTAGGCACCTATAAGAGATATTCAGAACTAACTTGAAATTACGAAAAATAAAAAAGAAAAAGGCCAAAAAAAGTGAAGAGTTGTTGTTGAAATGGTCCAACTAAATCTCCAATAGTCAAATAAAAAATGCTGGAAAAATTGTTAAGATCATATTCAAATAATTTAATAAATTATGAAAAAAATATATTTATATTTGAACATGATTGAGTTATATGTAATGAGATTATTATTAAGTTTATCATATGATTAGGAGTATATGGAAGAATCTACGACTACTATTTTAAAGTATAAACCATGATGATGCTCAAATTATAATATAATGTACTAATGCAAAAGAAAAATGTGAACCTTAAAATATTTAAAGATTAACTTTTAGGCCATATTTGGTTATGTTTTTTTGTGTGATTTTAATTTGTATTTTGGGAGAATGAATGTTGAAAGTGATATTGAAAAATGTGAAAATTGTGTTGGAGAATATGTAATGAATTTTTGGTTATGTTTTGGGCCATGTTTTGAAAACCGGTCGGACTAGTGGCTAGTCCGGTCTGGTTGAGGCATGAAAACTGTGACGGTCAAAACGGGTCAAAACTAGTGAAAATCGGTTTCGATCTTTTTTTTTTGAAAATTTAAAAATTATTTTTTTAAAAAGAGAAATTATGAATTGAAGATAATAATTAAAAATATTGGACATGTAATTTTTTGAAATATGAATTTAATGAAGTTGTAGTTATATGCGAATACTTATATTTAATTTGTTATTTTATTTTGTTTAATCTCTCTTAGATTATGTTGAATATTTAGCATAGAAGAATTTATTCTTACTTGGAGTTGAACCATGAAATGAATAATTACTTAAATTAATGTGAAATATTATTTTTTATTTATTTATAGTTGATTAATTGTAAAATAATATTATTTTCTAAAAAAACACGTACTTAAAAATGAGTTAGTTGAAAGTTTTTCAAATAATAATCTTTCTATATCAATTGGAAATATTGTTTTTTGTTAATATTATAATATTATATATTTTTATAAAATTAAATATAATTATTACGTTATTATGACGTTATACCGGTCGAACCAATGGTTCCGCCGGTTGACTTAGTAATCAGTAAGGCCATCGGTTCTTTATCCGGTCCGTTTTTGAAAATATCTTTTGGGGAATAGTTAAAAATTAGTTTTGGAGAGTTTGGTATATTTGTTTATGTTTTGGAGGAAGATATTTTTTATTGTAACAGTCAAATCAATAATTTTTTATCGAATTTTTAGTGTGAAAATAAAATTAAGTGATTTTTTTTATTATTAGAATAATAATAAAATATATACGATGTATATAGATAATATATATGTATATATTAAAAAATGAAAAAGTTTTGGCGATAATAAGAATAAGAGAGAGTTATTTTGAATTTTTTTTTAATATTTTAGAGAGAAAATAAAAATGTGTTAGGTTATATTTTTTTTTTTTCAAAAAAATTTTATATGGAAAAACATAGCCAAATATTGGCTTAGCAACGACACAAGGACAATTGTGTGATTTTTGAACTTTTGACGTATCGGAGATGTCGGCGTGGAAGGAAAAAATCTTGAGAAAGCGACATTTGGTTCACTAAGACCAAGCACACAGCTTTACGTCATGTTATTTATTTAAATATTTATATATATATATACATACATTCGGATGAGTCTTATTTATGAATACTTAAGTTATACGTAATATATTTTTCTTTTTATTTTATCCTATTATTATATTGTCATTTGAAAATTAATAATTTAAGGTAGTTTGTCCCTCTGTCGCATTCTCGGCTAACCAAGTGACAAGGCCTTTTGGCACTTCCTTCTATGTGACAGGTGTAAAAGCCAAACAAGATTTAAGAGGTAAAATGAAAACTTTATATATATATATATATATATATTATTTGTAATTTTTAAACTTTAAAGTTATAATGGTTAAGAATGATTTACTTAAATTATATTTATATGAGAAATAATTTAAAATTTATATTAAGGAAGAAATTATTACGGCCTTTTAGAAAAATAAAAAATAATAATTTAAGATGCAGCAGTATTTTAACAGCTAAGATTTTTGGATATTTAACTAAAAGAAATTTTTACTTTTAATTGAATTTGATGTGTGAATATCATTTTCATTCCCCCCGCCCCCCCCTTCTGAAAGGAAGGAAATTGCATTCGTTATTAATATGGAGCAGAGAGTGGAAGAGGGCTCCTGCTAATCTAACTGCAGTTTCTGTCTTTTCCATATGCAAAAGTTCTGGATAGCTATGAGATATATATTTTTCTAAAAAATATCTCAAAATTTCTAATAATCAAATTATTACACAAATGATATATATATATATGTATGTATTTTAATCATTACATTAGTATGAATATTTAATTTTTAATTCTTATACCGCTCTAAAAAATAATGAGAAGAAATGTAATATGACACCAGTGAAACAGAAACATGCATAAAAAGCTATTTTGCAATATAAAGTTCCTTCTCAACAAATAAAATAGAACAAAAATAAATAAATAAATAAATAAAATAGAGCATACTTTTATTGTTTATACATTTCAAATATTTCTTGAAAACATATATTTCTCAAAATATTTCTTTTAAAGCGCCCAACACAAAATTAAACGAACCTTAACCGATTGGAATTCAGCCAATGTACTTGATCAACAACTTGTGGACAGGTTAGGAGTTTGTTCGGAGTCGGCTGTTTCAGAATTAAGAGAGTAGATTTATAAAAAAGTATACACATGCACCCATAAATATATATATATATATATATATATAATATTCCTCATGAAAAGATTCAAGATGGATAGCTAAAGAATACTACAATTCGCAGTATTTATAATTTTCCCTCTTTTCAGGTACTTCCTTCACATGTTAAGATTTTGACTTTAAATTTTGGATTTATTATTTTGTTTATACTTGACACTAATGGGCTATAATGCATGTATGTAAAATGCTTTTTCCCCCATTAGCGTTATCTTTAATTGGTTACTATCACTTTCTAGCTTAGATTATAACTTTTGCAGCTTGTACATGTAAAATTTCGTGTTGCTTTCTCTGTTTAATATAATTCTGTTTCACAAATACATCATCTTATCAATTTGTGTTTCACACAAAGTTTTGAGAATTTTGATTTATTTCTATAGGTATGCTAATAATCACATTCATTTGCAATTATAAGAAGAATATCCGAACTCATTTAAGCATAAAGTAGAGTTATGAATTATTAAATTATATATAATAATTTTAATATTATATTGATATAACAAATATATCAAAAGGATGAATTTGGTCTCTCTATTCAAATTTATTGCTTATACTCAAGATCAACATCTTTTAATGTGGGTTGGATACGATGTCTCAATTGACTCGTGCCTATAACTTTTAATCTAATTTGATGCTTGAACATCATTTCTTTTTTTAAAAAAAATTAATAATTTCAAATTACTACGGTAATTAAATATAGGGTAAAATTCACTTTACTCCCTTATACTCAAATTTCGTCTCACTTTACCTTTTATACTTTTAATTATATCATTTTGCCTCTTTGTACTCTTAATTTTACTTCACTTGCTTTAACACCGTTATAGCCTCTTCAATTTCTGTTAGCAAACCAAACAAAAATGATTAGATCATCATATTTTATATTTATATATCCAAAATGCCCATACCTCAATATTTTTTTTGCCAATATCTCCCAGCTACTCTTCTCTTATATGAATACACAAATTTTATACAAAATAATATTAAAATTAAATTAAAAGATCCAAGCTAAATGCTGAAAGATGAGACCTGGACATCACTATTGACTGCACTACAAATATATTAAAAACTTACATCATATACTAATAGTACATCTCTAAAAGAAACAAAGATTTCCATTAAAGAAACTTAATTAATAATACGCAGACCCCATTTTTTTCTCCATAAAATTGCTTCACTAAATCTTTTTTATTACATAATACATCCCTCTATGAAATCATAAAAAATAAAAAAGAAAAACACTGCCTTTAGCATCAAGTAACAACAAAACTACATGTAAGTGAGATTTCATAATGGTATTTGAAGTCGGTCTTTAAGAAACACGTTTTCGTTATATGTCTTTGGTGATTTTATATTTCTAAATCTTCAAATATAAATTTTTCTTTTTTATGGAGAAGATGAGTTTTATTTGTTAAATGAACAATTAAAAATTACGGGCAACTTCATCTTTTTGAAAAAGAAAAAGTTAATGGTGTTGAAGAGATGAAGATAATTTAATGGAATTGAATAATTTAAGTAAAACTGGGAGTATAAGGGGGCAAAGTGATACAATTAAAAGTACAGGAGGGTAAAGTGAGATGAAGTTTAAGTACAAGGGGGTCAAGTGGGTTTTACTCTTAAATATATATATACATACATACATACATACATCTTCTAATCATTATATGAATATAAATATATGCTTTTCAATTCTTATATCAATATCATAATAACATATATAATAATATACAAATTTGCATCACGTATTAAAACAAAACCTTGAATGAAAAGACAATAAAAAATGTCTCTCTAAAAAATAAATTAAAAGATACTTTTATTTCTTATATTCCTAAAGCATTTTGTCGAAATATATTACTTCAAAATATTTCTTTTAAACACCTCAAAACAAAACCTAATAAAGTTACTCCATTGGAATTCAATTAATGTGTTTCAACAACCTTGCATGAGGAGTTTGTTGGGAGTTAGCTAATTATAAAATGAGAGTGGAATAAGTACGAATTATAAAGTACTTACTAATTGTGATTGGTGTATCTAGTAAATAAATTCCCTTAATTTCTAACTTTTGATATATTATTTGTATTTTAGCCCAAATTAAGGGAAAATGGATGAATAATTTGGTAATTAAATAAAAGCGGCCCTTAGTAATTTGGTATCCATGCTTATTAACTTGAATTCTGATTCGACTTATGATTAGACAAATTCTAGTAATTTGATTGTGTAGATGTTGTGGTGATTGGTATTTAATTAGGAATGGAATTATGTGGGAATAGAATGACTTTAAGAATGAAATAAAGATAGAAAATGAATAATGTTAGCAATACTAATTTTATGCTTGGTATGCGCAAGGAATGAGAAAAGGAATGAAATTCTCATTTATTACTTGATTCCAATATCATGATTGGTAATTATGAATGATTGATAGGAATAGGATAAAATTATTTTAAATGATCAAATTACCCCTTTGTGAGAATTTGTTAAAATAAAATTATTTATTCACAAATATTCTTTTATATATTGTATTAAATATTCTAGTCAATATTAGTTATGTTTTTTCTCTTGAAATACATTTTCTTCTTCACAATAGAACCATTTTAATATTTGACTCTTCAAAGAAGTATCCATTAATTGATTCATGTATTCTACCAGTTTTTAGTTGAAGGTGGCTGCTTGCTTGGATTTAAAATTCAAAGATGGATGATGATTCTCTTATTTATGTGTTAAATAAATTTATGCTATCTTGAAAATCAATTTTCTACGGCCAAACAATTGTTGAAACTACCTCACCGTAATTATTTGAGCATCATGTTTAAACAAAGAAAATTGAAATCACTATATACAAAGTTCTACTGAAAGTAAAAAAATAAAAAGAGGATATCAATAAGCAAAATGTTCATACCTAATAACAATAAAAAGGATTCGACAAAGTATTTAAAAAATGATATAATCAATTTATTTAGCTAGAAATCATTTCTACCAAAAAGAAAAAAACTAAACTTACTATAAAGTAAATATACATAGGCAAAAACTTTAAACATCTTTGCTTAAAATAGCTATAACCAACTATTCTTTACCCTCTTCAGTCATGCTAAAAAATACATCAGTTAACTCATGGTCACAGGCAATATGAAACACTGCTTTGATAACTTTAGCAGCAGTAAGGTTAATGATCTTTCTTATCTCAGAATCAATTTTTTGTCTCTTTCTTAGAATCTCAGCATCAATCCTAATTGCTTTACTAAAAACTTGACTAGCTTTGATAGTTTCATTTCCAATAACTAAAGTTGCATCTGTAATTCCATCTATCATAAAGCTCATATTATAAGCACTTTTTCCTTTTTTCTTTTGATTGTGGACTCTTTCATTTCTTGGAGCTTGCATGGGAGAGCATGATATGGAAGCATCAATATTTTCAAGGCCATTTTTTATAGTAGAATTAACATCATTACAAGTATTATCATTAGCTTTGTCTCTTTGTATCTTTTCCATCATATCAGCAGAACCTTCAACATTAATTCCTGTGGCCGATCTTTTCTAAAAATAATAATCAAGCCTTCATAAAAAGAAAATGACGTGTTCTGCTAAGTTGAATGTGTAGATTGACTGCAAAAGATTTTCAGTATCTATATATTCAAATAAAATAACATAATCAACAATATGAGCAATAATCAATTGAACATGCAAACTTGAAGATATGAGTCCCACACAGCTTTGTCTGCAGTAATGTATTTTTTAATTGGATCCATCTCAAAGCCACTTGTATTAGAGCCATTCAACATATCATACACAATATGAAAGTTTCTCTAATTAATGTTTTAATTATTGACTCAATATGTGACTTAGCCTTCAAACATAAGTTCGCAAAGAAAATTTGCATCTTCACCTCTACAAAATTTAGATGCCCAGGTTGAAATCCATTGTCAGCTTTATATATTCCAAGAATTATCATATCGAGAAGTGCTTCAACTAGAATGACATCTTCTTCGTACTTTTATTTTCTTTTATTCTTGCCATGACCTCTCATATCTTGATTTACATTCTCCATTCTTTATAGGATTAAACAATGCAAAAAGACAACGAAAGACGACAAACATAAAAGTTAGAAAATGTTATAAAATTATTATTATCGTGATAAAATTAATGACAAAGGAGTAATTAAAATGATATCAATTGATAAGAAAGTATAATTAATCAATAAATATCATATCCAACAAAGAGCTATTCACCTATGATATTAATACCAATGAAATGATTTACAAGATAAATATTACCATTGATAAAAAAAAAAAAACAAATTAAATTAAAAATTTTCAACAAAAAAAGTCATAACAAGTTATCTAGAATTTCTTTATGCTCTCCAAGTATTAAACATGCTAATTGCAATATTTTTTTTAAAAGTGGTCCACTCATCTTCTAGCTCAATCGTAGTGACCGGCTCTTCATTTTCATCAACTTCATTATTCTATATATGTTCCCCTTCTATTTCTCAACCATCTTCTACATTATCCTCATTATCTCTTGTCTTGTAAAATTATGGAATAGACAATATTCTACAATGATGTGATTTTGAATTTTAATTGGATAATATGAAGGACTTGTAAGAATTCTCCGGCGGCTCTTTAATAAGCCAAATAGTCTCTCTATAGTGTTTCTAGCAGAAGAATGATTCACATTAAAGAATTTTTCAGTGGTGGTTGGTTGGTGTTCTTTACTCTAATCATTCAAACGGTACTTTTGACCTCGAAATGGTGCAAGAAATCCCCCACAATTTGTATATCCAACATCCAAAAGATAGTAACAACATTAAAATTATATAAAGCATATGAGTTAATTTGGAGTATATCAATAATAATTTATTTGTTATTATTTTAATAAAAGTATTTTTTATAATCTTACTGTGAGGAACTGTCAAACTATTTCTCCTACTTATTACATCTCTTAAAACTCTACCATCAGTAGCTGATCCGTCCCACCTTGGTAACACATAAATAAATTGCATATCTTGGGAGCACACTCCTAATACAAGCAATTTCATTTTTTCATGTTCGATATCTAGGCTTGCCTACTATTGGCGCACGAACCTTGATATGGGTACCATCTAGAGCTCCTAAATATCCCTATTATAAAAAATTATAATAAGTATATTGTAATATATACACCATTTATAGGTAAATAAAAAATCTTACATTAAACCATTTCCATGTCTCATCATTAGAGTTATATGATATCGCCTCAGGTGTCTTGAGTAATTCACCTAAAAGCCTAATAATAGCATTTATCACTTTTCTAAATTGCCTACTAATTGTTTCCCCAGAACGTCTGGAATGTGCATTTATAATTCTCTTCTTTTGATGGTGAGCCAAAATATGAACTGTTATTATCACTTATTTATCCATTTTTAGTTGGAGATACTATATGAGCAGCTTCAAGTTTAGAGCATAAACGAACAAAAGTTTTTCAATTCATCCTAATTGTATTTTTTAATGCAATATCACTCACATAAATTACTTTATGGGTGTATGTTCTCTTTTCAAAGAAACTATGTTGATGTATAGGTATTAGCCTAATAGATTTACTATGATTTCTATAAAACTAAGAACAATGATCCAAAACCAGTTTATTAAGTGCACTTATGTTCAACCATAATGACAACATTGCCATGCTTTTTTTTCTCCTCGTTAATTTTTTTGTCACCATGCTTAACCTTGCACAGCTGCAAATTTAGTACAGGAAAAATAAATATAAAAAATAGAAAACAATTTTGTTAATTGACTAGCCAACTCAACAAAATCACAAAATTAGACGTCACATGTTGAGAAATTAACTTCAATTTAGCATTTATGCATTAGAAAATTAACATTCTCAACACAAATAACAAGAGTTGACCAAACTCGAAAACCCACAAAAACATGTAATTCCAGAAAAGTAGGATTAGATTATGATAACAACAATTATACAAAGAAAACGAAAATCCTTGCATAGATATGTGGAAGTCTTCAAGAACATCGATTCAACGATATATAGAACAATAGCAAAATCACACTATTAATTCAAATTCTGCCGAACCAAAATCCTCAAATAACATAAAATTGAAGTGATAAAATTTTAAAAGAGGGGGGAAATAGTTGAATTGAATAGGATTCATACCTAGGAAAAAACTCTACAAGAGAGAATATGAAACTTTGCAAAATTTCTTGAAGAAAATGTAAGTGAATGAAGGCTGATGAACCTGATAAATAATCGAAAAACACGATATCTTGGTATTTATATAGATTTATCAAATATTTTCTTTTTTCTTTTTTTAATTGAAGGGTAATCTTGTCAAATAGAAAATTTTCTAATAGATTGAGAATAGTTAAATTCAAGGGGAATGAATGGAATTTCTAATTTCATATCTAATCTCATACATTCGAGAATAAGCATTTCCATGGGAATAAGGACTCCCGTCCTCAAATGATATCAATTTGGATCGGAATTGATTTGGGAATGCTCATTCCATTCTCACTTGATTCTTACATACCAATCATACCACTAGTTTCTAACTTTTGCTATATTATTTGTGTTATAACCTAAATTAAGGGAAAATGAATGAATAATTTGAGTAATTAAATGAAACCCGTTGTATCCATGCTTATTAACTTGGAGTCTAGTTCGACTTAATTACGATTAGAGGATTCTAGTAATTCAACTGTGTAATTGTTGTTGTTAAGTGTACTTGAAGAGTATTTTTGTGATACCAAATTACTTTGGTTGGGTGAATTTTTAAACTATGTCAGTGAGAACTAAGCTTTTGTTGCGGCCTTTGATTGGTAGTTTATTATGTACTTACTGGTAGTATCATCAGTAATTGACAGATGATGTAAGTCGCTTAACTCGAGTAGGTTGTTCACCTTTTTGGGGAGTTTCAGTAATAAATCAAAATTTAGAAGTTGATCTAAACTTCCATAAAGGGGACAGGTTGATGAGTTTCAGTCAACAGAGATGCCACACTTTTGTAAGGGTAGTAATTACCATATTATAAAGAGTCGGAAGTTAAGAGGTGATCAAGGTAGTAAGATCATTTAGTGGAGGTTTCATCATCTTAAGTCGAGTTGGAGGAACTTTTTGTTAGGCGGGGATACGCCTGTTTTTTTTGAGGGAGTAGAGGTGCCACCATATGCATGAGGTTCGTAAGAAAGAGCCACCATCGGGGTTTACAACGAGTGGCCTATGTCTAGACCTTTATGTATTTGTCCACTAAGTTGAGTTTTGAGCATCCTTGCTAGGACATCATAGGAACAGAGATATCAAGTTAGAGAAAGTTGACAAGCTATTACAAGTACTATCGAGCATCGTGTAATGATCATATAAGAGTCGAATTTCCAGTCTAGAGAATGAGTTATTTAACTTGAATGCGTGGATAAATTATACAATCTCTCTTTCGAAACTGAAATTACATGTAATCCATATATAATACGAAACCTAAACTTAGGATGCAAATTTTAACATCAGACTTCTCCAAGCTTGAGTAGGAAGCCTGCTGTTCATTATTTCTTTATGAATTTCAACATCCGAAAATAGGCTCTATGGGCTAGCAATTTCTAATTAAGGAGACGTACAATCGAGTTTCAGAATTGAGCGGATCATCAAGCTCAATTAAAAGTTCACCATTTGCAATTGCAATATACAAATTCTTTAACAAATCATCAATACAGTACAATAATCAAGATGACAAACTAAAACATGCAAAACTCAATACATGCAACACAGTTTAGTAAGTGATAAATATCGGTGAGACCGAGATCATACCATGATGAATGTATGTAGTCAGACTACATAAGCTATAAGAATTGTTGACTACTAAACGGCCAATTTTTTAAAATTGAGTTCAAAAAACAAAAATTAGACAACTAAACCAATAAAAAAATATATGTTTTCCCACTCATCTCCTCCATCTAATTCAATCTAAAGCCACTTGAGGATCATCATACAAGCTATTTATAGTGGATTAGGGGTAAGATAATTTGAGTATATCATCTCGACCTCAAACTGTGAGTGATTATATGTCTAAAAGGGGGCTGAATTAGGCTATAGGGTTTTTAATGCAACGAAAGTTTGTCACTCAAAATCCTTTTTAGTCTTTCAAAAACTGTTTTGAGTCTTTTGCAAAAAAACAATTTTAATTACTGACTGGAATTTATAAGTACCAGTTAAGATACCAGTCAGTAGGGATGGATTCAAAAGCAAGAGTATGGAGGGTCAAAAGCTATAAAAATATGAAAGTTCAAATAGAAAGTTCATAATTTATGAATTTGAAATATATGATTTTCGTCGAAGTTGAATACAACAATTTTTTATATTATAAGTTCATCAATAATCAAATCAATAGACTTTTATTAATATCTTTCTCAATATAAATAATTAAAATCGAATAAAAAGTCATTTTTCATTTTAATTTTTAGCCTCTTTTCCACAATTTTATAGTTGAGCAAGTTTCCTCACTCACAATTATTTAAATACAAAAAAAATTCTAAAATATTCACATACTCTTATCTCTTTGTTTCAGTCTTGTTGAAGTCAAAAAAATAGATTTGGTTGTTTTACAAGTTTCTCAAGTTTTTTTCTTACTAAATCTTTATAATGTTTTTTCACGCAAATAAAATTAAGTACCCTGACAGGTTTAGCCTAATCATTTTTGTTTGATTACTTGATTGTGGATATGGATTTAAAATTTTATTTTGAGTTTTAAAAGATTAAAATAGGTAAAGATTAAATTAATTAATTTTAATTTTTATTGTTAATTAAAAAAATCAATCAATTTAATTCAATATATCTAAATAATCAATTTTTTATTTAAGGACCAATAAGAAAAGTTAAATCTTTTAAAAATTAATGAATGGTAATAAAAAAATTAATCACTTTTAATTAATATTAAATAATTTATTCCTTTGAAATATGATTTATTTAAATTAATTATTTTATATACACACACATAAGATATATAGAAAAGCTGGGGGGCAGTGGCCCCTGCTTGTCCCCCCTCTAAATCCATCCCTGCCAATCAGATCGGTGATAAATAAATTAGTAAAATCGAAGTAAAATGACACTGGTATTTATAGAGGTTCAGCAAGCCTACATCATCTACCTAAACTTTCATTTAGGCTTTTAAACTTGTCAAATTAATAAATGTATAAGAATGTTTGTTGCAGATGGTAATAGTAATTTGACAGTAATAAACAATAAAGGGTCAAAAACATCCTAGCATGGTGAAAAACCAGCTCTTCGCAAAGAGCTAAATCGGAATCCCGGACGAGATGAGGCAGATTCCAAAGTACTGTGAAACAGCTACTTGTGAATAGGCCTAGGGGGACCTCTACTAGATTCACTTGCACAACCTTTGTGGACTAATACACAAGTTGATGCCACTCCGTACGGTAAGCTCTAGTCTTTTCTTCCAGATCGGAACCAAGAACACTGTAGAAGATTCCAGATAGCATCGCCCTACTGGTTTCTTCACCTAGAGGTCCTTAGAGGGACCAAGCGCCGATTTGTTCTCTTCACGGGATCCCTTGAGAGCAGGTACGACTCATGTCCCTCTTCACCACTACGTCCTTCGAAACACAAATCGCCTTGTCCTCATCTCCCAAAAGTCCCTCGAAGGTAAGCTTCACTTGACCTTCTTCACCACAAGATCCCTCGAAAATACACTAGAGTGAGGAATTAGCAACAATTAAGCACAAAATATGTATAAGAGTATCACACAACTTCTAAAGATACTTAACAAATTTCTCTCCCCACTTAGTGATTCTCACTTCACAATGCTACAAGATTCCACTTTTATATGTTTATTTCCAATGACTATAGGATCTTATTAAGGTAAGAATCCATTGGAATTAAATAAAGGAGCAAAATAGTTTTAGTAATCATGCATTAATTTCTTAAACAACGGATGATTCAATGATTTCAACATGATATGATTTCTTTCCTAAGTTATTGAGATATAAGTCAAACTAGAGTCATTATGTGATCTTTTAATTATGGAAGATAAATTCCATTAAGTAACAAATTCCAAGAGATAACGCGTAGACTGATTCCAACAGATAATATGGAAAGATATCATGCTTTCATCACATAATTCTAGGAGAGCAATTTTATCATGATCAAAACAATGTAAATCATCAAAGGGATAACAATCTCCCCATTTTTTATGATGATGAAATTTGAATAGAGTGGCAAGATATCACTTGAACTCTCCTATCTATGTTCCTGTTCTGCCAGCTTGTGCTCCCCCTATGTGGAGTGATTTGTGTTTCTCCTGTCCATATACTTAAGAAACCATAGAAACAACAAGTACCAACAGATACTAGATATTGGATTTCATCAATAGTAAGCTCATTCATTAAAAGATTGATAATCACGATAATAAGTTTTACAGGCCCATAAATAAAAGTCTAAAAGCATAAATTAGTTTCAGCAGATAATAACAAAAGTTTTAGCTAGTAGTCAAGATAACCAAAAGTTCTAGCAAACTTCAGCAAACAATATTTCAACTTCAAATTTTAGTATCTTTCTCCACCTTCATCAAAAAGAGCTTAAGAGGCATTCAAATAGGTTATAACTTTCTCCTTCAGACAAATTACACTGGCACATGTACGACTGGATTTGTGAAGAAGACGCTTGAGCTTGTAGTCCTTGGAATCAATAAATGTTTCCAGTCATCCAGCAAGAGTTTCCATAGATTTGCTAAGATCATCTAGTTTAGCTTAAAGTCCAACACCCACTTTGCTAGCTTTTCCTTGAGCTTTTCCTGGTGTTTTAATGGGAGTGGGACAAACAAGGTTGGATTGCAGAGACTTTGAGCTGATGGATATTGGAATTTTGGATTTTCGGGGATGAAGTTTGATACTGCTAAGAGTTCTACCGATCTTTCTAAACCATGCATCATTCTCAGTATACTGAATTCTCATTTTTCTAAGGCTAGCAAGATCCAAGACTCTATGGTCATGCTCCCCCTCAATCCAAGCATCATGCAAAAATACTCCATCACTTTCAAAGATGTGTATGAGAAACATAGAATAGGGCAATTTTTTAGCTTGATGGGAGAAAGAGTAAACCATATATTTCAAAATTATAAAGCCAAGATTGCCAAGCTCTTGCTTGATAGCTTTGGCCATAAGATAAATGCTCATGGAATTCATATCAGTGGAATCCCCTTCACTTGAAATCGGGGCAGAAAAAATAGAACAGCTAAGCAACTTATGCAACAGAATATGTTCAATTTTCATTTTGCTTAAACCAGTACCTCCAGAAGAATATTGTTTTCCTCCGTAAAAGAGTTGAAAATTTTCATCATAGGAGACATCGGATCAAGCAAATCACCAAAATTAAAGAAATTGACACCATCATTTGGAACATCAAATAGAAAGTTCAACTTCGAAGGAGACAACAAATTCCTTTTGTCAAAAACATAAGACTCCACAAAAATATCAGAATCAGATTCAATAAAGGTGAAATTTAAATAAAACAACTTAACTAAGTGAGAAAATAAATGTTCATCAATTTTCATTAAATTATCCCATTTTAAACCACAAACCCAGCCAATAGCATCAGATTTTGGCAGAGAAACGAACTTGATAGCCCTATCACGATTTAGCTTACGATTAGAAACTTTCTCATTAAAGCATGTTAGAGCTTCAGAAGAGCGGAATTTTAAGAAGGATAGAAGCTTACCAAAATTCCAGTCCTTGATTTCTTTAGGACGAACAAGAGCATGGGAGTTAAGGCTAGAAACATTTTTTTTGGAACTAGTGGGCTTTTCAAGTCTACCCATGGGAGTATCCTTATTACACAGTTCTCCACTGCCAAGATAGACTAGACTGGTTTGTCAGAAGAGGATGACTATTCTTCTTCAGTACTGGAGTTATTGTACCATTTTAACAAAATTGGAGCTTCAGAAATCTGAACAGGAACAGGTTCAGAATGAGATGATGGACATTTTTTCTTGGAGGAAGAAGCTCCAACATTTGATTTTGCTGTGCGTTTAGGCATGGTGATTTTTTGCTGAAGAGGATAGGAGAAAATAAAAAGGATTTCTTTGAACAGAAGATAAAAGATTTTCTCTTTTCTATGGTGGAAGAAGAATTGACAGTTTTAAGAAAATAAGATTTTTGAAAAATGGAAAGAATCAAAAAATTAAATAGCTAAGTTGATGCACGCAAAAACTAGCATTGAAAAAGGGAAGAGATGCAGTTAATTTTGGTGCATAATAACTATCAAATTTAAATATGTTAACTAATCCCGCCAAAATCAGATTTTGATTTAGTTTCTAATTTATCCCCAATGCACACAAATTTCTTTTCTTCCAAAGCTTTGGTAAAAATATACGCAAGCTGATTTTCAGTGGAAACAAAATCAATTGATATATCACCTTTACTCAAATGATCACGCAAGAAATAATGTTTAATCTCAATATGTTTTGTGCATAAATGAAGAACTGGACTTTTAGTGATACTAATAACATTGGAACTATCACATAAAATGGGCACGCAAGGTACACTAATACCAAAATCATGTAAGATATGTTTGATCCATAATACCCGAGCGCAGCAATTTCCCAAGGCCATTTATTCTGTCTCGATTATGGATAATGCAACTACGCTTTGCTTTTTACTACACCATGAAACTAAATATTTTTCTAGCAGTTGGCAACCACTGCCGATACTTTTCCTGTCTATCTTGCAACCAGCATCATCTGCATCAGAATAGCTTATGAAGTTAAAAGTTTTAGAATGTGGATACCATTAGGGGTGTAAACTAATATTAAATGGATCGGATACACTATTTTCATAATCATATCCATTTAACTTTTTGAAATTCAAATACGGATACGGATTTGACGGATATTTAAAAATAATATCCAAATTTGTATACGTCGATATCGATCGGATTCGGATATATCCATGTTCAATTACAGTTATTCAGATGCATTCATATTTTATTAAACTTATCTGTATTCGAATTATTATTTTATATTCATATTCAATAATAATTATTGAGATATTCATCTAGGAATATCCAAGTATGTGAATCTATGAACCTATAACAAATACATATTTTAATTAATAGAAGGAACGATATAATTTTATTGAAACGAAAGGTATCAAACAAATAGCATAATTTCTAATTAATAATTGAATTTATAATTAATTATTAGTACTTGTTAATAATAATAATGACATTTAAGTATATTAATTATAAAGTCAACTAACAATAATTATGTTGATTAACTTTATTATTCAATTTTTTTTCTATATTATAATAATTTTTTAAATTTATTCCTTTTTCTTCCCAATTCTTCAATTATAATTTATATATATATATATGGATTATGAGATTTCTATTAAAAAGTATAAATAATATATTATTTGATAAATATGTATTCAGATTGGATATTAAACGGATTGGATATGCATT
Source organism: Jacaranda mimosifolia (assembly GCA_018894105.1). Lineage (NCBI taxonomy): Eukaryota > Viridiplantae > Streptophyta > Magnoliopsida > Lamiales > Bignoniaceae > Jacaranda > Jacaranda mimosifolia. Next base: position 9,753,791 of record CM032123.1, read on the forward strand.
TATCATATTCGTATCCATTTATAATTGGATATCCACTAATCGAATACGGATAATATCCACTTTAAACGGATGCAAATAAATTTTGTATAAATGGATATGAATGTGAAAGGTAAACGAATTTTTGAATATCCATTTACAGCCCTAGATACCATAAGCATAGTTAGATTTTCCCTTAAGATATCTCAATATTTTTTTAATAGCATTTAAATGGGATTCCTTTGAATCGAAGTGGAATCTAGCACATAAGCATGTTAAAAATATAATATCTAGATGGCTAGCAATTAAATAGAGTAAACTACCAATCATACTTGTGTAGATTTTCTAGTCTATGTTCTTACTGTCCTCATCAAGTTCCAGTCTAGTGTTTGTTCTCATGGGAGTGGTTTTAGAGTTGCATTCACTCATTCTAAACTTCTTTAGAAGCTCCATTGTATATTTTTCTTGTGAGATGAATGTCCCTTTTTGAGTTTACTTTACTTGAAGTCCCAAGAAGAAATTGAGCTTTCCCATTAAGCTCATTTCAAATTCCTATTTTACTTTCTTGACAAAGGCTTGACAAAGTAGATCATTAGTAGCACCAAAAAAATATCATCTACATAAATTTAAACAATGAGAGAAACATTTTCTTGATGCTTAGTGAACAATGTGGTATCTAAGATTCTAATAGAAATATCATTGTTTATGAGAAAGTTGCTCAAACGATCATACCAAGCCCTAGGCGCTTGTTTTAGTTCATATAAAGCTTTTGTTAGTTTAAAAACATGATGAGAAAAATTTTGATTTTCAAAACTAGGCGGTTGCTCTACATAAACTCCTTCTTTTATGAATCCATTTAGAAAAGCACTTTTTACATCCATTTGATAGAGTATAAACTTTTTATGAGATGCAAAGGTAAGAAGCATTCTCATTTATTCTAACCTTGCAATTGGAGCAAATGTTTCATCATAGTCAATGCCCCCTTTGCTGACTGTAGCCTTTTGCTACCAGTTTGGCTTTGTTCTTGGTAACTCTACCGATTTCATCTAGCTTATTTCTGAACACCCACTTGGTACCAATGACTGGATGATCTGATGGTCATTCTACCAGTTTCCAGACCTCATTCTTTTCAAACTGAGCAAGTTCTTCATTCATTGCTTCAATCTAAAATGGATCTTTTAGTGCCTCTTTGACATTTGTAGGTTCAATCATTGAGATGAGAGCATAGTTGGATTCATTTGGTGGAATTTGTCTAGCTTTAAATCTAGTAGTTATTCCAGCTTAAGGATCTCCAATGATTTTGTCAGTAGGATGACTAGAAGCATGTTTGAACTTTCTAGTTCTTCTTTCATCTCTTTCTATAGATTCACTGAAATCAAGTTCATCAGGGGCATTTACTTCCTAAAGTGATTTCAGTTCCTCTAGATTTGATGTTGATAGCTCAGGGTCCGGAATCTTGACTAGTTTTTCGAATCCTACAACTTCTTTGCTCAAGGTTTCCTTGGCATAAGATAGGTTAGTTTCACCAAATATAATATGCGTGGATTCTTGAACCGTTCTTTTCCTCTTATTAAAAACACGATAGGCTTTACTATGCATTGAGTGACCAACAAAAATAGCCTTATCAATTTTGGAATCAAACTTTATCAAATAATCTCTATCATTGAGAATGTAACATTTGAAACCAAAGACACGAAAATAGAAAATATTTGGAACTTTACCAAGTCATAATTCATATGGAGTTTTTCTCAAAAATGGTCTTGAGGAAACATGATTTAACACATAACAGACCGTATTCACAGCTTCACCCCAAAAAAATTTTGGAAGATCATATTCATTAAGTATAGCTCTAGCAACTTCTTGCAAAATTTGATTTTTCTTTTCAACTACCCCATTTTGTTGGGGAGTCTTAGGAGTAGAAAAATCATGAATGTAACCATGTTCTTCACAAAATAAAGTAAAATTTATCTCATTAAATTCAGTTCCATAGTCACTTTGAATTTTCTTAATGAAATAACCCTTTTCATTTTAAAGCCTTTTAGTGAGTGGAATGAAAGCATTTAAGGCATCATTTTTATGAGCAAGGAATAGAACCCATGTAAAATGCGTATAATCATCTAGTATCACAAACACATATCTTTTACCTCCAAGAGAAGTAGTTTTCATAGGTTCGAATAGGTCAATGTGTAGAAGTTCCAGTGGCCTAGAAGTTGTGACCTCATTCTTTGGTTTGAAAGATGTTCGAATTTGTTTCCCCTTTTAGCATGCATCACATATTATGTCCTTAGAGAAATTCAACTTTGGTACCCCTTTGACAAGATCTTTCTTTGTGAGATGAGATATAAGTTTCATGTTTACGTGGCCCAATCTCCTATGCCATTTCCAGCATTCTTCATCTGAAACAGCTAAACACTCTATATTTTGATAGGTTAAATCATTAAGGGTTATATAATAAACATTTCCATCCCTGGTAATAGTAAAAATTAGTTTCTCATTTTGCTTAATAACACAGTGAGAAGGATGGAATTTAACCTCATAACCTCCATCACATAGTTGATTGATAGTTAGTAGGTTGTTCTTAAGGCCTTCAACAAAGCCACATATTATCAATAGAAGTACCAGTCTGCTTACCAATGGTACCTTTACCCATTATTCATCATTTTGTGTTGTCTGCATAAAATATATTTCCTATAGAAAAATTGTTAAGCTTAAGGAACATGGATCATCCCCCCATCATATGCTTGGAACATTCGCTATCCAAGTACCACTTCTATTTTAGGGAATATTTCTTGGCATGAACCTGCGAAACATCAATTTATTTTAGGCCCCCAAACTATGTTGGGTCCTTGATGGTTAGCAGCCGATAATTTTCTTACCCAAACAAACTTGGTACTAATGAGTTTTTAAATCATACATATGTAATTAACATGACCAGATCTACCACAAGTAAAGCCAGTTTTTCGAATTGGTTTGAAGTTCATTCTGAAAGTTGTTGAAACTAGTTTGGTATTTTTTTTATTCGTGCGATTTCTAAATTTTCGACCTTTTTCAGCATTATGTCTATGTGGAACATGTATATATCTATGTTTAACACTTGTGGAACATTCACCCAAATCATCATTGACATGCAAGCATTCTTCAACAATCATTTTTCCTTTGATTTCACATCTCATGTTCTCAATTTGTCTCTTCAAAGAATTATTCTCTTTAGTGAGTTAATCATTCATTTTCTTTTTGCATTCAGCATCAAAGGTCTCTCCGTTTTTGGCCATTTGCATTTCAAACTTATCTTTATGAGCCATATCCAGTTTTTCCTGCAAATAATCCACTTTTTTCTTGCAAAGCTTTATTTTTGTCAACAGATATTTTGACATGAATTTCATAAAGCTTAAGCAATTTTTGCATATCTTCATCAATGTTAATATCATCACTAGAATCATAATCAGATCATGAAGAGATACTTACTTGATTTACCATGAAGCAATTCTCTTTATTATCAAATTATTCGCCATCAGATTCGTCCCTTGTGGTTGCCATCACCTTAGCTTTGACTTGTTTTGCATATTTCCTCAATTGGGGACAATCTGGTTGTTTGTGTCCTATTTAATTACATTCGTAGCAGCGACGTGGCTCGGTATTTGGAATTTTTGGACTGCTTCTTTTTGGTTTTGATATGTTGTTCTAGAATTTTCTTTTGAGGTTCATTAGTTGCTTTAATCTTCAGAAAATCAGAATAATTTCATCATCAACCTAGTCTTCATCAAGATCTTCTAGAAGTTCTGAGTCGAAATCATGATCCGTATTGAAAGCAATATTCTTTTTTACTTTTGTTTCTAAACCTTCATCTTTATTTAGCAGTGTCATCTCATGGGATGTGAGAGATTCAATCAGTTCACCCATGGTCATTCTGCTAAGATCACAAGCTTCCTTAATAGCAATAACTTTTGGCGTCCATTCCTTTCGAAGCGATCTAAGAATCTTCTGGACTTGCTCATCTTCGTTTATAGTTCTACCGAGTGCAAACATAGGATTTATAATTTTCATGAAACGTGCGTATATTTGAATTATGGTTTTGTTAGGTTTCATCTAGAACATTTCATACTTGTGAATGAGAAGAAGAATCCTCTCTTGTCAAACCTAACTGGTACCTTCGTGGGTTACTGGCAATATTTTCCACATTTGCTTTGTTGTAGCACATGTACTGACTCGGTTGTACTTCTCTTTGGTGAGAGCAAATGACAAAATATTTTTAGCCGTCGGCCCTTCACTGACCATGTCCCATAAATTAAAATCTAGGGCAATTATATATTCCGGCATCTAATTTTTCCATGTAGCATAGTTGGAACCATCAAATAGTGGAGGCCGATTATGTGATTGCCTTCTGCAAAGACATCAAGAGTGTTAGTGGCCATATGATCTGTTACTCTAGTAGTTACACCACAATATAGAGAACCAATGCTCCGATGCCAATTGTGAGTGATTATATGCCTAAGAGAGGGATGAATTAGGCTATAGGAATTTTATTGCAACAGAAGTTTGTCACTCAAAATCCTTTTGTCATTCAAAAACTGTTTGAGTCTTTTGCAGAAAAATAGTTTTATACAAACAGTTTTAGTTACTAACTGAAATTTATAAGTACCAGTTAAGATACCAGTCAAACCACTAATAAATAAAGCAATAAAATATAAGTAAAATGACACTGGTATATATAGAGGTTTAGTAGGCCTACATCCTCTACCTAAGCTTTCACTTAGGATTTTAAACCTGTCAAGTTAATAAATGTATAAGAATATTTTTACAGATGATAACAGTAATTTGATAGTAGTAAATAGTAAAGGATTAGAAACAAGCTCTTCTCAATAAGCTAAACCGGAATCCCATACGGGATGAGGCAAATTTCAGAGTACTGTGAAACCAGCTGCTTGTGAATAGGGATGGGGGAACTTCTGCTAGATTCATTTGCACAACCTCTGTGGATTGATGCACGAGTTGCTACCACTCCATGCGACAAGTTCTAATCTCTTTTTTCAGATCGAAACCAAGAACACTGTAGAAGATTCTAGACAGTATCGCCCTACTGGTTTCTTCACCTAGAGGTCCTTAGAGGAACTAAGCGCTGATTTATTCTCTTCACGGGATACTTTGAGAGTAGGTATAACTCATGTCCCTCTTCACCATTATGTCGTTCGAGACACAAATCGCCTTGTCCTTATCTCCCAAAAGTCCATCGAATGCAAGCTCCACTTGACCTTCTTCACCACAAGGTCCCTCGAAAATACACTAGAGTAAGGAATTAGCAACAATTAAGCACAAAATATGTATAAGAGTATCACACAAATCCTAAAGACACTTAACAAATTTCTCTCCCAACTTGGTGATCCTCACTTTACAATACTGCAAGATTTCACTTTTATATGCTTATTTCCAATGAATATAAGATCTTATAAGGTAAAAATCTGATGGAATTAAATAAGGGAACAAGACAATTTTAGTAATCATGCATTAATTCCTTAAACAATGGGTAATTCAATGGTTTTAGCATGATATGATTTCTTTCCTAAGTTATAGAGATATAAGTCAATAAGTCAAACTAAAATTGTTATATGATCTTTTAATTATGGAAGGTAAATTCCAACAAGTAACAGATGCCAGCAGATAATGCGTAACTGATTTTCGCAGATAATATGGAAAGACATTCATGCTTTTCAGCACATAATTCTAGGAGAGCAATTTTGTCATGATTAAAACAATGTAAATCATCAAAGGATTAACACAAACCAACATGCTTATGTAAAAATGTAAGGCCTATACCTATTGAGCACATCATAAAATGACATCTAATCTCTTGATTACATCTCAATCTTATGGTTTAGTCAAATTAGATTAATCCTATATTTACTATAAGTAACCACCTTTCCAGCTCATCTTATTGCGAATTTTAATGTAAAGGTGGCCAATTGATGCACGACACGGAGAACAAATTAATCCACTAGCATCATAATAAATAACACAATATAATAATCATTAATTAAACCATAAATGTCATTACATAGTTTGGAATACAAAAAGAAAATTAACCTAGTATCATTGTTGCAACATCCATCACAATACAATCCATAATAGTCAAAGAGAGAGAGAGAGAGAATTTGGAAACTCCTTAAAGTTAGAAATACCCCTTAGAAGTCGTGTTCTCTCTGGTGTACCCAGCCTCTCCAACTGTCCAATTTAGTATTTCTAGTTTACATTAAGTAGATCAAAATGGATGAAATTCTAAGTTAAAAGGAAACTAAACGAAAACTTGAAAACCTAAGGAAAAGATGAGAGACTCGAGAAGAAAATTTAGAGAGAAAAAACTCTCAGAGTTCCTAAATTCCTATCTATTGAATGATAGTCTGGCTGATAGCGTTTTTTGCCATTAAGACTCTTTTTATAGCAAAAAAGGTAGACTTTTAGATGCCATTGCTTCCATCTTTGGGTGTTGCGATGTTGAGATAGGCATCACGTTCCTAATGTCCATCAACCATCTTCACCTTAGGCACCATGTCACTGAGTTATGCACCATAGCCCCATTGTCCATTATCTCCTGTAATGTGGTAAACTCTAATTTGTAGGATTTTTCCAACTCCTCTTATCTTCCAAGTGCATTTGAGGCCAGATTATGGGTTCTCTTGCATCCTAGGCACAAGGCAAAATCACATAAACTATATTTATACCAAAATAACATCAAATAACAAGAAATCACATAAAATTGATAAAATACGCTAAAACATAAAAATAATAATAAAAAAAGTGTTTTCATAGAGAAAGTTCTCCTGAACAAGCTCTTTTACTTCACAAAATAAGGATAAAATAACTCTATTTTAGAAAGTTGTTAGGAGTTTTAGTAGATTTATGATGGATCAAGTTAAGTGTTCGTGTGTTGAGCTATAAACTATGAACCACATGGTTCCAAGAATTGGGCAAAAGCCCTTCATTCTAAGTTTTTATTTTTTGGATGGACCAAGAATAGGTAGTCGAAATTGAGATTACATATTTGTTGAGGATAGTAACACCTCTAGTTTGAAAAAAAATTGTAGAGATCACATTTATAATTTCTATTTCTTGTGATTTATATAGAGTAGAGGTGGGCAAATAGAGGGTGCAGTATCAATGATCATCAAGCACCTGTGTGGGCTTTTTTGAGTTATACTAAAAGGCACTATTCAAAGTGACAACTAAGTTATGCCAAATAACATTGTTTAGAGAAACAACTGAGTTGTGCATAGGCAAGTTGAGAGCCTAGAGGAGCTAGCATTTGCTTAATACGATAGTGAACAAAGCTAAGTATCAGCACTGCACACGCTTTATATATAAGGATGTTGATATATCAATGGGGAAGGATATCATGGATTGTAGTTTAGCAAAGAGTGGAAACCATGGGTGAAAGAGGAGTATGAGCAATAAGGAGTTGTCTGTTGGAATAACTAGGTGAAGTTGAACCATAGGTGGAGACTTTTATGAGATAAGGATTAGAATGTTTTTAAGTTATTTAAATGCTTTCCACCAAATATAAAGTTATCCCGTATCTGTTTGGGCAATGGGGTTGAAGAGCTATAAAGATCTATCATCCTTTATGTGAGAATAAAATTTGAGGAGTGGAGTAAAAGGCTTTAACAATGAAGTTTTGTGAAACTATTTCTCTACATTGTTCCTTAAAGTATTGGAAATATCTCCACCAAGTGTTATAGTATGATGATTCTATTTGAATAGTGAAAAAGAATCATGTTTAGAGATAACAATGCAGTGTCACTTTTGATATTTCAGGACATTAGGTGGGCGATTCCTTAATAAATGGATAATCAACCAATGCTAGAATCTTGTAGAGTTGTAGACGAAATCATGAGCTTGCAATGTTTTAAGCAATGAATGATATTGAGTTCAGTAAAAAAAAACTATAGAGGGTGTACTTCCTTGAATTTTTAATCTCTACTACTGTCACTTGACTTTTTATTATTAAATCTATATTTAGAGAACACGTTTAGTAAACTTCAACCAGCATTTTTGACCATTATTGCACAAAGTGAGCAAATCTTTAAACGAGATAGATGTCTCTAAGGTTTAAGTTAAGCAACTCAAATGAGTGTTTAGAGTACCTGAAATTGAATCAAGAATCAAATGGGAGATATAAGATCAAGTTAGCCCACAATTAGGTCCATACATGCACCAAATTATGGAGTGCATGAGCCATTGCCCCCTGGGTAGCGGTAATTGTAGGTAATACCTTTAGGTCAGTTAACAAATGATTAAGGCGAGTATTCCAATGTTGAACTAACTCATAGACATGTGATATGGTTTCTAACATCATAATAAGGGTTCAATAACTTAAGATATGTGGACATGGGATGCTCCAACATCATGGGCAAGTTGAGGTAAGAGGTAGGGGAATGGGAAGACATGTATTTTATACCATTTGGGACTAACGTGATCCTACGACATTTCAGAAAAACTTTGGGCTAGCATGTGGCTCTATTTAGGCGAGATACATACGAAAGGTACCATGGCTAGCTATGAGCCTTACACACTTGGAGTGAGTTACAAGCACAAAGATTGTGTTATGGAGTAGAACTGACCTTAAATAGTTAATTGGTTGGGTATACCATTTTGAAAATAAACATTGGCATTGAGACATGAGCTTGGATGAACATGAGTATTGTGAATTGATGAGTATGCATAGAATTGTGAATGCAATCAAATATTTATGCTAGTAAGTTTTCATGGCTGAAATGAGCAAGGGACATCATAAAGATTTGAGATAGAGTAAAACTAATCAAAATTTGAGTGGAACATGAGACAGAGGAAGATAAGTAGTACAATGAAAAAGTGCTAGGATTTATTTTTGACCATGATAATTTTGTATATCTCTTACCTTTCATAGCACTTGTATTACCATTATAATTGGCAATTCTCTAGCTCATCTCAAATCGAACAATCAATTATTCATTAGCTTGAATTACTCCTAGTTTCTGCATTGTGAAGATTATGCCAGATTTAAGTCTGGAATTTAACCATTAGCAATGTGAAAAAGTATGGAAGAAACTCTATTTAAAGACATGAAAGATAAAAAAAGAAAGATATAATACATGATTAAGTGCGATTTAGAGTTATGTTAAAGTACCAATTCTTGGTGAAGAAGAGTTGTCTTTATAGCTTTGCAATATCCCTTTTTATATTGCAGTGTTCTATTAAGAAGTCATTTATTCATAAGTTGTATCGGTTTGGTTGTGGTGAACACAACTAAGTTGTTTCTAGTCTCTTGTTTTATATTGTAACTATTGCTGTTTGGATCTTGAAATAATATTGCAGGCTAAAAAATCCTAATTGAAAAAATTAGATAGCGGATGTAGGCTTGACAAACTACTGTAAATCCATTATGTCATTATTTTATTACTTATTGCCTTTTATTATCTCCGAAACTTTTGGTTACATCTTAAACTTTCAGTTCTTTTGTTTTACTAAAATAATTTTTTAAATATCTAAAGACTCCTTGAGTTAATTTTTCCCTTTTGGCGCATTATAAACTTTCAATTGGTACCAAAGCCTCGAGCTCCTAGATGCATAGATAAGTTGTAACCAACTTGAGTTTAAAAGATCCTAATGACCACTCTAATTTTGATGTTTATGCAAAAGGATAGTCCTATACTCGTCCGCCTCTGTTTGATAGAACAAATTACTCAACCTGAAAAAATTAGATAAAGAGTTTTTCATAGCACTAGACTATGAACTTTGGAGTACAGGCATCGATGGTCTACTTGTTTCAACAAACAAGGACATGTCTCTGAAAAATAGATTCGAGCTTACCACTGAGGATAAAAGGATCTTATCCATGAACATAAGGAGAAAAAATTCTTTCCTCTACACTAATCAAGGAAGAATACAACTGAATTAACACTTTTTCCTTGGCATATGGAACATGTTCCAAGTTACCCATGAGCGAACAACTTAGTTAAAATAAGAAAGGATTATCTTACTCATTCACCAATATGAATTATTTTTAATGAAAATAGATGAATCAATTAGTCAAATGTATGCTTGATTCATGGAGATTGTTAACTCAATGTTAGCATTGAGAAAAACCTTATATGAAAGTGAGCAAGTGTAGAAGATCATCCATTCTCTATCTAAAGAGTGGACTCCTAGAGTTACAGCCATTCACGAAGCAAAGAACTTGGATTACTATTCATGGGAATGTTCATCGGATTTCTCACTTTACATGAAATGACTCTACTTACTAAGGAAGAAAGTTTCAAAGGCAAAAATAAGAAAACTCTCGTCTTCAATGTAGATTAATTTGACTGGAGCAATGATATTGGAGATGTAGATGAAGAAACACTCCATGAAGAGATTGCTATGGTGACGATACAACTGCGACAATCTACTCAAGCAAAAAACCACTTTAAGAGATATACTAGAGGAAGTTCCAAACAAAATAGCCATGAACAACCAAAATTTGATCCGATCATTTTTCACGAATGCCGCAAAGCTGGTCACAAAGGACCGAATTTTCCAAAGTTGAATTGAAAAGTTAACAAAAATCTAAATTAGAGGGCATAACCATCACTTGGGATGATTTTGATACAAACCAGTTATCAAGGATAATTACCTTATGACACACAAACATGTATCTATGTGTTTTGAATTTCATTTAAGTGATTTTGATGATAATCATGATAGAATTAGTTCTTTCAATCTATATGCAAACTGTCACAAAGAAATATTGAAAGTTCATGAAGAAATTAGATTCCATAAGGATTAGCTTCAAAACATTTATGATAAAAAAAATTGAACTTAATTGAGGACGATTTGAAACATAGAAAAAAGAAAATTGAGAATAGAAATAGATTAGTAGAAAAAAAAATTCACAAGATAGAAGAAGAAAATTCAATATTATTACAGGAAAATTATAATCTAAAAAGGACTATTAAAGAAAATTTCAAATAAAATGTTCTCATGCTTAGTACTTGACACCCCACATACACGCTAGGAGCAAAAACTATATATATATATATATATTAAAACAAAATGTCCTATTTGTTGCAAAATTGGTCCACATCATATAAATATCTACTAAAAGAGATATCATAATCAAATTTGTTTGGGTTCCTAAATCTAACAAACAAGGACTCGACAGAATGTTGATACCTAAAATACCATATCTATTTTGTAGGAGTGAACAAAAAAAAAAAAAAAAAAAAAAAAAAAAAGCTAGAAAGATGGATAGTATCTGAACAGTGGATGTTCCATACACATGATAGTAGATAAATCTGCCTTCTGAAAACTAGAATTTCAATGGAGGAGATGTACTTTTTATCGATAATACCAAATGAAAAATAATCAAAAAATGCATTGTTGGAAATGCCCCTGAAAATTGCATTTGATAATGCTTAGCTAGTTGATGGATTGATACACAATCTATTGAGTATTAACCAACTTTGCAACAATAGCTATCAGGAACAATTTCAGCTATCAAATTGTATGGCATACAAATATGATAAAATCATTTTTACAATATTTAGAAAAAGAAACATTTATTACATAAACCTAGATAATCTTTCTAGTCAAAATATTGAATGGAATATTTTAGTTATACATGGCATAAACGCCTAGAGCATGCTAACATGGAATTCTTAAATTATGAATAAATAAACACATACACACACACACACAAATATATATATAACCAGGTCTATATATAAGTTTATTTTTCAATGCAATTTAATCGACATGTCTTGCTTAAGCTAAAAATCCTAACAATAGTTCATATTAAAAATTATTTAGACACACAATTTACTACTTCAAAATAAACTAATATTTATCTTTTCTTTTTCTCCACTTCTATAAAATCATTCTCTTTGTGAATTAAATTATTTTTCTTAAATAATGCAAATATTTTATAATATTTATATTATCTTCTAAATCTTTTTATTTTTATATTTATGAATCATGATAATTTAGGAAAAAATTTGAGTCCTAATTTAAGTATTTCTTTTATGTGCTAATGATGTGGATAAGTTAATTTTATCCATTTTTTCCATGTCAATATATTTTTATATTTGATATCTTATCAATATTTATTTTAATATTAATATAAAAATCTATACTTTTCATTTCTATTGCTACGTATTTAATTTTACTAAATACTCAATGTGTGTGTGTATATATATATTGACATATATATATAACTTTATAAATTTTTATAATAATTTTTATAACTCTCTTTTACGAATTTATAATTTTTATAACTCCCTATTGTATTGTCTAATATTTATGTTTTTTAATATAATTACGGACGAACATATACATATGTATATATATACATTATTTTGTATATATATATAGATGTATTTATCAATGTTACAATTTAATTAATATGTCTTGCTTTATACGTATTTTGTATATATAATCTTTTTATATATATGAGTATTATAGTAATATAGAATTTATTATAATTTAATTTTAAGCATATTACACTATGTTTTCCTATGAGATATTACCTAAAAAAAATTTAAAATATATGTACCAGAATATTCTAAACGTACAATTTGTTATTTAAAAATATAAAAAAATATTTGTCTGATTTTTTCTCAAACTCTATACGATCATTTTCTTGGTACGCCACAATTTTTTTTCTTTTCTTGAAGATATATGTATGTACAATGCTCATATCTTTTTCTAATGTTTTAATTTTTATGGCAATAAACTAAGATAGTTTATAAAGAAATTTGAAACCTCAAATTTATGGCAAATTAAAATATTTTATCTTCTATCACCTAAGTTCATTTTTCAATGTTGAATTCTTTAATTTCTTCAAACTAAGTCAATGTGAAAGCAATTTTCTTTATCTTATCTTCTACTATATTTATGCATAATTGATTGAATTTATAAAGTAATTTAACATTTAGGCATTAATTTCTATCTAAAAATAGATTAATGAATGAGATTTGATCTAATGATACATAAACTATAGTTATATAAAATATTATTATGTCTCATTTACATCATCAATTATATTATATCAATAAAATTCTTAATTTTTTTTAAGTATTATATTTGTAATTTTTTTTAAAAAGTATTAATATCTAAATTATAGTTAAAATTAAATAAAATAAATCTAATATATGTAAAGTAAAATGATGTTCAAGTCTATTTTAAGTATATTTTTATGTGTCAATGATGTGGATAAATTATTTCGTAGATATATGCCATATAAATGTATTCCATATAAAATATATGTAACTCCCTATAATATATTTCCATATTTCTCTTTTCTATATGTCAGCATAGTTCCATATGTAATATACATGTAACATTCTATATTAACTTTTGTAATTCCCTACATTAATATATAATTTTTGTATCTCCTTCTTATATTATTAATTTTATTCTTTTTGCCTATATCAACACACACACACACACACACACACACACACACACACACACACACATATATATCTACAAATAATAATATTCTATCAATGTTTATTTTAATATTAATGTAAAAAGATTATATTAGTTCATCTTTTGTAACCCCATATCTAATTTTGATAAATATTCAATATATATATATACACACACATATTAATATAAAATTTTTATATTAATTTTTATAACTCCTTATTTTAATATTTAGTTTTTGTACTTCTTTTTAAAAATATTGTCTAATAGTTTCTTCTAAATTTTGTCATTTGCACTCTCAAAATTTAATATTTTTAATAATTATGAATAAATACACACACGCACACATTTATATAACCAGGTCAATACATAAGTTCATTTGTCAATGCAATTTAATCGACATGTCTTGCTATTAAGTTAAAAATCCTAACAATAGTTTATATTAAAAATTATTCAGACATAAAATTTACTACTTCAAAATAAGCTAATATTTATCTTTTTTTTACCGCACTTCTATAAAAAAAATTTCCCGCACTTCTATAAAATCATTCTCTTTGTGAATTAAATTATTTTTCTTAAATAATGCAAATATTTTATAATATTTATATTATTTTCTAATATTTTTTGTTTTTATATTTATGAATCTTGATAATTTAGAAAAAAAAAATTGAATCCTAATTTAAGTATTTCTTTTATTTTCTAATGATGCATATAAGTTAATTTTATCCATTTTTTCCATGTCAACGTATTTTTATATTTGATATCTTATCAATATTTATTTCAATATTTGTGGCACCCCACTCAAGAGTAATCCCTAAGTTGAGATGTCACCAGTTTAGTCTTAAATCTAACCCCTAAGACAGTTGATAGGCCCATAAAAATTTCAAAACTTATCAGAGACAGCAACAGACTTCGACTTAAGCAAACCTCAACAAAAGTATTATATACCTACATAGCTGATCCCATAACATTGATCATATTATAAATATTACAGATCATTAATTCAAACCTAACGTATCACAATATCTCTAAGTTAAAGCTTAACATTCAAGTGAACCTATATACACATATAAACACATGTTCTATTACAAAATATATTTCCTTCAGTCCAAGCTAGAAGTCTGTGTCCATCACTCAATCCTGTATGAAAAGATCAAGGATAAAACAGGAGGGTAAATCCAAAGACTTAGTGAGGGATAATATTCAGTAGTAGATCATAAGGGCTCTGTTGAAGAGGAAACAATTCAACAGATCATAAACTAACAAACAATGCAATCAGAACATGAGCGTATCAGAACACAAGCATTATCAAATTCAAGGTTACTAATAGGTACTAGCTGGGGAGTTGTTACCATCGGCTCAAACGGCCCGGGATTGTCTCAACCGGATCAGTTCAGGAGGAATTGTCCGTCTCAACCGAATCAGTGAGGAAATGCAGTCAGCTCGTTCGGCCCGGACAACAACCTGATCTAGACCAAGAAACTACACCATCATTGTTGCTCCATGAGCGGAATACAAACAATCAGAACACAATTAAAATAAAGTAAATTGAGTAACATATGCAATTTAACAAATCAGAACAGAATGTGTATATCAAATTCTCCTTATTCTAATTAGTCAAACTTACCCAAGCGTGATAGCTTGGTACATGGCAATTGTCTATGCGGACTACATGACGCATAGCTGATACCTAAGTGGGCTGCCTAGCGTACCGCTAACATCCAGACGGGTTGCTTGGCATGTCGCAGGTATCTAAGCATTCCACCAGGATTGGCGCTTGGCCCAACTGATCTTCATACGTATCAAGGGTTAGTAAACGGATTGCCGACAAGGCAAAATATTATCAGGTAAATAGATTTGGATAAACAATAAGATAAACAGATTCAGATAAGCCAATAAGGTCACATAATGTTTTATGGATAAAAAAATATGCCGGCAAGGCAACAGAACGGTACAAAACAGCCAACAAGGCAAACCAATAACGTACAGGACAGACTCAGACAAGCTGACAGGACTGTAGAGGTGATAAGCAGTACGAAATCTAGCTGATCAATATCAAACAAGACAAGGAAACACATAACGATAACAGATAATTGAACAGTAATCGATAGTAAAACGGTAACAGATAACAGAACCGTAACAGATAATAGAATGAGATTTCAAGCAATTCACATATTCCAATAACCAAGATGCAGTTACAGTACAAAAATAAGTTTAACCCTCTCGGGGTTTATCACAATAACAGTTAGGTGTAAACAAGTGTCAGACTAGCAGACCCTCACAAGGCATACAAAACAGATACCCAAGAGGTTAGACCCTTACCTCCATAGCCTCAGAAAGTGTAGTTACAGCTTACTAGTCCACGGAACCCTGCTCCTCGTCACCTAACCAAAAGAATAGGTCCACTGTCAAAATTCTCATTCGATCCTATAATTATAATTACGAAAAACAGTCTAAATTCAATAATTACTCAGTTAATATGGTAATTAGGGTCCGTTTTGGTACTGTCGTTACAGAACGTGCTAATTACACCGTTATTACAAAAATATGTACGAGATTCATATCGACTCTAGTAAAGAGATATAATCAAGTCCCTAATCACATAATTAACCTCGCCATAATATACTAAATCAATAATAATAATCCAATTATCCTTAATAACCCAATTTTATCACATAGGTCTCAAATTCACAAAATTAGGATTTTCTTCCTTTATTTAACTCGATTAAACCAAAATTAGCATATGGTAATGCAAATCTGGGCCCGTTAAACTTTATAAATACACATGCATGGCATATATCTAAATCTCTATATCCAATTCTTACATCTTCTCGACATAATACAAGGTTTAGAGGAAATAAACGGTGCAAGGTATAAGTCCTAATTCTGATATTTACCCAAGATTTTCTTATTGAGACTCTGGATTCACAAACCAATACCGCAAACACGATCACTGCAATGAGGTGAAGAAACTGCCTCAACACTGTTGCCGCGCCACTATCGAAAATGGTCATCACCACTACTAATCAATACATCTCAACACCACAAACCCAATTCCCACATCAATTTAAAGCTTTGTTGCCAAATTGATGGCCAATTACAGACTTGAAGTTACTACATCACCACTTGTTACTGTCACATGTTTCTTCAATTCCACCGTCGTTGGAGGTCGAAGCCCAGAACCGAGCACACCAATCTATTCCTTAAGTTGAACTCTACCAGAACTACCACCCAGACGCCAACTTCGGTCACTGCTCCATCGTGCCTGTCACTCGCCCTCGTTGGTCAATTTTTATCTCCATAATTTTGGAGGTCCGCTGGAGTAAAGCCTTGCATGTAGTTTCTATGCGGTCCTGGAGATGAGGATAAAGTTTTGGTGGGGTGGGATTCGCTATCCAGGTCTGCTAGAGAAAGTCACCGAAAAAGATGGATAGTCGTGTGAGGAAGAGAAATGGAAAAATTGGGGGAAGGGTGGAAGTCATATATGTAGGACATCTTGCGAATTTTTGAACTAACCCCCAATATTTTTCCCCAACTTTCAATTGAATCCTCCAAAGTATGATAAAACCTCAATTCAGCCCCTAGACTAAGTTAGTGCCTAAGATTTGCCTCGTTGACCTAAAATATTCTTATTTAGACCCACAAAGCTCCCCAAATGTCGTTCAATTAAGTTTTCTTCAAATTACAGTTTCAAAACTTTCTATCTCCATACAATTAAGTCATTCTTATCTATATTTGAGCCCTAAAATTTTTGTAAAGTTAGTATCTTAATTTTTAAATCTTTATTTTCCAAATACCAAATTTAGGGGGTGTTACAATCCTTCCTCCTTAAAAGAATCTGGTCCCCAGATTATCATCTTTGATTGGATAAACTTTGGTCGGCATGGGTACATATAACACTCTTGTTTCCTCGTTACCCCAGTCATATGTGAATTTTTCTCATTATCAGGATATACCTCATCAATTCCTTGGTGACATTTATCTTGCTAAGGTATTAGGAATCTCTATTTCCTAATTCTCTTCAACATATCCATTTTACTAAGGCATGTGGTGTCACCCTATATTTCTAGAATTGACCTATAATCCCATAATTCATGGTTCCATTATCCATCATCACTTAAAGTTTTCTTGATTTCCACGATCAAACTTAAGTGAAGTAAATTAAACTTTCCCAAAAAGAAATTTAAACCTCCTTGGTGATTCCATAATACCGCTAAGCACTTCATGCTCATCGTCACATATCATTCCTTTACTTAAAAATTTCTCCATTCTATCCTGATAGTATGCATACTATCATTTAATAGATCACAAAAGCAGCTATAGCAACAAATGACTAACAATACCACAAGTTAATACTTACACAATATTTATATTAAGGAGTGGTCAAGTTCAAACTTAATATACTAGACTTCATAACATATCATACATTCTCAAACAGCTAGCTACAGGTTCACAAAAACTAAACATATTAGGTACAGGCACGAACAAGATGTATGTTGCTTCCTAGACACTATTTGGGATATAAAGCTAAAGATATGCGGTATCAAACTCTCTTCTGACATTCAAAAACTTAGATAGAACCTTCAGCCACCCGTTTTCCTTTTCCTATAGGTGTTGGGCCTCTCCAATTGGGGCAATCTCAGAAGAGATGTTGACAGATGCCACACCCCCTTGCACCTTCCTAGTCTTTTCCAGTAGTTAGATTCCTCATGATTCAAACCTCTACATAATCCACACCTCCTTCTTGGTGTCCAAGATTAGACCTTCAGTTGTTTCCTACCTGAACCACTTTCCTTACTAGCAGTGACTTCGAGTTCAAAAACTTTCTCTCTTTTGCCCTTCCTCTCATTGGTATATACTTCAAAGAGGTTCTTGTTCCACCTGCAAAGCTTTGGCTAAAGCTTCCTCAAAGTTAGACTGCTCATAAGGCAAAAGGATTTGTCATATTTTTTATCTCAATCCTTTAACAAATTTCTCACCCTACACCTCTCTTTTTCTCATTCCTTATCTATATCCTTTAGAATCATCTTTCTTCTTGCAGGTCTCTAGACTTTATCTCTCTTCCATTCACCTTTAGATCTACTAGTATGGAGGAATCCTACAAAGTACTAATTGGAAGGACCCAGGAGTCTTTGTACCTTAGATATGTTTGCTAGCCAGATTCATTGGCTGTAACCTTAGTTTTGATAGATTTAACCCTTACGTTCGAGGTGCCAAACACAGGTGTAGAAATTTTCAATTCCCAATCCCAAGAAATTTAAAATTCTTAACAAGATTTTTATAACTCAATCCCCAAACGTTCAAATAGTTGGTTCCTTATATGTCATATCTACAATTTCCGTAAAAGGTTGAGTCGGCCCCATTGACATCTTTCCAGTTCATAAGATCTGCTTTAGAAGTTGGGGTTAGTTATTATCCCAACTTCTCCCTGAATTTCCTACAGTAGTAATCTTTTTCTAGTTTCAATCTTAAACATCCTTAGTATATATATGAGGTTAAATAGCTAATAGCTTATGAGGAAAAGCTTCATAATTCCTAACTTGATAAGCTCCGTTGAGCTCTTACTATTATTCTACAATTCCTTATTAGTGATGCAAGGTTTCTCATACAATAGGCAGATACTTATTTCCTTTGTTCATCAAGTTATTTCAAACCTCAAATCGCATCTCATTACTCCAATTTTTTTCTAGTCATTCCTCAATTCACATTCCTATGTTTTACTTGTCTGATCTTTCCAGTGACTAAGGGGGTAAAACTCTAAAAATTTCTCGAGACTATCCTTCGATGGTTTCTATCATGCTTCCAAGATTCCTAACTTAATTACTCATCAATAAGGTTATAAGATTCTCTACCTTTGGAATACAAATTTTCCCAGCATGGTCATCCATTCATCAACTCAACCTTCACAGATATTGTTCACAAAATGCTAAAATTTTAAACAGCATCATCATTTCCAATCACTATACATTCATATGCCTGACATACCAGAAGTAAGAGGTTATACACTGGTTGGCCACCCAGGTTAGAACTCCTCACTTCCTTAATGTAGAGCCTTATCTCAAAAGTTCATATCCTATTCAAAATTTTCACATTCCAAGAATCATTTCCTGACATAACTCAGGTATTCCTTAACTCAAGTATACACAACCCAAGTAAATCCAAAGTCAAGCTTTTCTCTATTAATCGAGAATTTCATAATCCACAAATCACATTCTAAGATCAGATCTTGGCATAGCTTGCGTTTTCCTTAACCCATGTATTTACATCCTAATTCAAGTCTAATCTCCTGCAAACCCATCGATTCGAGGCACAAAAATCATTCCTATATTAACCTAGGTCATCAAAAACCTAGTCTCTGATACCACCTCTGTAGCACCGTACTCAGAGTAATTCCTAAGCTAAGATATCACCAGTTCAGTCTTAAATCTAACCCCTAAGACAGTTAATAGGCCCATAAAAATTTCAAAATTTATCAGAGACAGCAACAGACTTCGACTTAAGCAAACATCAACAAAAGTACTATATACCTACCATAGCTGGCCCCATAACATTCATCATATTTTACATATTGTAGATCATTAATTCAAACCTGACATATCATAATATCTCTAAGTTAAAGCTTAACATTCAAGTGAACCCATATGCAGATATAAACACATGTTCTATTACAAAACATATTTCCTTTAGTCTAAGCCAAAAGTCCGTGTCCATTACTCAATCCTATCTGAGAAGATCAAGGATAAATTAGGAGGGTAAGTCTAAAGGACTTAGTAAGGGATAGTATTCAGTAGTAGATCATAAGGGCTCTGTTGAAGAGGAAACAATTCAACAAATCATAAACTAACAAACAATACAACCGGAACATGAACATATCAGAACATAAGCATTATCAAATTCAAGGTTACTGGTAGGTACTAGCTCAGGAGCTATTACCATCGGCTCAAACGACCCAGGATCGTCCCAATGAGATCAGTTTGAGAGGAATTATCCATCTCAACCGAATCAGTTCGGGAGAAAATACAATCGACTCGTTCGACCCGAACAACAGCCTGATCTAGACCAAGAAACTACACCATCCTTGTTACTCCATGAGCGAAATACAGACAATTAGAATACAATCAAAATAAAGTAAACCAGAGTAACATATGTAATTCAATAAATCAGAACATAACGTGCATATCAAATTCTCCTTATTCCAGTCAATCAAACCTACCCAAGCGTGATAGCTTGGTACATGGCAGTTGCCCATGCGAACTGCATAAATCATGGACGATACCTAAGCGGGTTGCTTAATGTATCATTGGCACCCAAGCGGGTTGCTTGGCATATCCCAGGTATCCAAGCATTCCGCTAGGATTAGCACTCGGCCTAACAGACCTCCATATGTATCAAAGGTCAGTAAACGAATTGTTGACACGGCAAAACAATGTCAGGTAAACAGATTCAAATAAATAGTCAAACAAATAGATTCGAATAAGCTAATAAGGCTACATAATGTTGTATGGATAAACAAATGTGCTGGCAAGGGAACAGATCATAACACAGAATAGTATGAAACTACCAACAAGGCAACCAATAACAAACAAGATAGACTCAAACAAGCTGATAGGACTGTACAGGCGACAAGCAGTACGAAATCAAGCTGATTAATATCAAATAAAATAAGAAAACACAGAATGATAATAGATAACCAAACAATAATTGATAGTAGAACAGTAACAGATAACGAAACGGTAATAGATAACATAACGGTAATAGATAACTGAATGAGATTTCAAGTAATTCATAGATTTTAATAACCAAGATACAGTTACAGTACAAAAATAAGTTTAACCCTATCAAGTTTTATCACAATAACAGTTAGGTGTAAACAAGTGTCAAATTGGCAAACCCTCACAAGGCATACAAAACAAATACCTAAGAGGTTAGACTCTCATCTCCATAGCCTCAGAAAATGCAATCACAGTCTACTAGTCCACGGGACCCAACTCCTTGTCACCTAACCAAAAGAATAGGTCCAGTGTCAAAATTCTCATTCGATCCTATAATTACAATTACGAATAACAGTCTAAATTCGACAATTACTCGGTTAATACGGTAATTAGGGTTCGTTTCGGCATTATCATTATGAAACATGTTGATTACACCGTTATTATAGAAATATGTACGAGGTTCACATCAATTCTAGTAAAGAGATATAATTAGGTCCCTAATCACATAATTAACTTCGCCACAATATACTAAATCAATAATAATAGTCCAATTATCCTTAATAACCTAATTTTATCACTTAGGTTTCAAATTCACAAAATTAGGGTTTCCATCCTTCATTTAACTTGATTAACACAAAATTAGCATGTTGTAATGCAAATCTGGGCCCGCTAAGCTTTATAAATACACATGCATGTCATATATTTGAATCCCCATATCTAATTTCGAAAATAAATGGTACAAGGTATAAGTGCCAATTTCGGTCTCTACCCAAGATTTTCTTATCAAGACTTCGAATTCACAAACCAATGCCGCACACATGATCGCTGCAACGAAGTGAAGAAACTGCCTCAGCACCACCACCGAAAATGGTCACCACCACAACCAATCGATGAACCTTAACACCACAAACCCAATGCCCTCATCAATTTCAAGCTTCGTCGCTGAATTTGTGGCCAATTATAGACTTGAAGTCGCTGCGCCACCACTCGCTACTGTCACCTGTTTCTTCAATTCTATCGTACCTGGAGGTTGAAGCCTAGAACCAATCACACCAATCTGTTCCATGAGTTGAACTCTACCAGAACCACAGCCCAAACGCTAACTTTGGCCGCTGCTCCATCTTACCCATCACTAGCCGTCGTTGGTCAATTTTTATCTCCACAATTTCGAGGGTCCGTTGGAGTAAAGGCCCTGCATGTGGTATCTATGTGGTCCTAGAAATGAGGATAAGGTTTCGGTTATGGGGGTTTCGCGATCCAGGGTCTATTGGAGAAAGTTGCCAGAAGAGGTGGATAGTGATGATTGGAAGAGAAATAGAAGAATTAGGGGGAGGGGGGAATGATATATGTACGACATCTTAGGAAATTCTGAATCAACCCCCAATACTCTTCCCCAGCTTTCAATTGAGTCTTCCAAAGTGTGACAAAACCTCAATTCAGCCCTTGGACCAAGTTAGTGCCTAAGATTTGCCCTGTTGACCTAAAATATTCTCATTTAAACCCACAAAGCTCCCAAGTGTTGTTCAATCAAGTTTTCTTCAAATTATGTTTTAACCCCAAAACTTTCAATCTCCATGCAATTAAGTCCTTATATAATTTTGAGCCCCAAAATTTTTGTAAAGTTAGTATCTTAATTTTTAAATCCTTATTTTCCAAATACCAAATTTAGGGGGTGTTACAATATTAATATAAAAATCTATACTGTTTCATTTCTATAACTACGTATTTAATTTTAGTAAATAGTCAATGTATGTATATATACATATTAACATATATATAACTTTTTATAATAACTTTTATAACTCTTTTATATGAATTTGTAATTTTTATAACTTCTTATTGTATTGTCTAATATTTATGGTTTTTAATATAATTATGGACGAGCATATACATATGTATATGTATACATTATTGTGCATATATATAGATGTATTTATCAATATTACAATTTAATTAATATGTCCTGCTTCATACGTATTCTGCATATATAAACTTTTTATATAAATGAGTATTATAGTAATATAGAATTTATTATAATTTAATTTAAGCATATTACACTATGTTTTTCCGTGAGATATCTATTATTCCAAAATTTAATATTTTAATTAACTTAAATCACAGCTGGGAAAAATTCCCAAATCTAACCTAATTGTTTTTTAAAATATATGTACCAGAATATTCTAAACATACGATTTATTATTTAAAAATATAAAAAAAATATTTGTCTGATTTTTTTCTCAAACTCTATACGATCATTTTCTTGGTACGCCACAATTTTTTTTCTTTTCTTGAAGATATATGTATGTACAATGTTCATATCTTTTTCTAATGTTTTAATTTTTATGGTAATAAACTAAGATAGTTTATAAAGAAATTTGAAACCTCAAATTTATGGCAAATTTAAATATTTTATCTTCTGTCACCTAAGTTCATTTTTCAATGTTGAATTCTTTAATTTCTCCAAACTAAGTCAATGTGAAAGCAATTTTCTTTATCTTATCTTCTACTATATTTATGAATAATTGATTGAATAAATAAAGTAATTTAACATTTAGGCATTAATTTCTATCTAAAAATAGATTGATGAATGAGATTTGATCTGATTATACATAAAATATATAAAATATTATTATGTCTCATTTAAATCATCAACTATATTACATCAATCAAATTCTTAATTTTTTAATTATTATATTCGTAAAAATTTTTAAAAAGTATTAATATCTAAACTATAGTTAAAATTAAATTAAATAAATCCAATATATGTAAAGTAAAATGATGTTCAAGTCTATTTTAAGTATTTTTTTTTTGTGGCAATGATGTGGATAAGTTAGTTTTGTTCATATTTGCCATGTAAATGTATTCCATATAAAATATATGTAACTCCCTATAATATATTTCCATATTTCTCTTTTCTATATGTCAGCATATTTCCATATACAATATACATGTAACCTTCTATATTAACTTTTGTAACTCCCTATATCAATATATGATTTTTGTATCTCCTTCTTATATTATTAACTTTATCCTTTTGTCTATATCAACACATATATACCTACAAATAATATATTCTATCAATATTTATTTTAATAGTAATGTAAAAAGATTATATTAGTTCATCTTCTGTAACCCCATATCTGATTTTGATAAATATTCAATATTTATATACATATTAATACATAATTTTTATATTAATTTTGTAACACCCCTAAATTTGGTATTTTGGAAAATAAGGATTTAAGAATTAAGATACTAACTTTACAATTTTTGGGGTTCGAAAAATAAATAAGAAGGACTTAATTACCTGAAAATTAAAAGTTTTGGGGTCAAATCACAATTTGAGTAAGTTGATTGAATAACATTTGAAAATTTTGTGGATCAAACTGTGAATATTCTAGGTCAAAAGGGCGAATGTTAGGCACTAACGTAGTCCAGGGGTGGAATTGAGGTTTTACTACTTTATGGAGGGCTTAATTGGAAGATGGGAGGAAGTCCTGGGGGCCAATTTTTAATTTGTGGAAATTATCTTTTATGTACCAAAACCCACACTTTTCTCTAATTCTCTCCCACACACCCTCTTTCTCACCTCTCAGGCGAATTCTTCGGTGATGACCCATTTCAGAAAACCAAACCATCCAATAGCTTCATTCCTTCACTAGATTACATTAACCCCACATGCAACCCATTCCGGATGGCAGACCATTAAGAATTTGAAGTTGAAAGCTGACCGACAACGATGAGTGATGGGCACAACATAGTAACGGCGGGGACTTATTTTTGGGTGGTGTTTCTGGTAGAACTCAGCTCAAGGATCATAATGTTGGTATTGGATTAAAGTTTGGCATGGCAGGGGAGACGGAATTGAAGAAAATCTTCATAGCAGCAAGTAGTGGCACTGGGACTTTGGGGCTGAAATTGAAGACCTTCCCGGTAGCAAAGCTTGCAATTGTTTTTAGTGTTAGGTTGCCCTCGCTGAAAGGCATCGAACAGTGGTGGTGGTGACCCATTTCAAAGATGGTATGCGGCGGTAGCATGCGGCTAGTGGTGGCATCATGGCGGCGGCGTTGAGGCTGATTCTTCATCTCGCCACAAAGGTTCAGTAGTGGTGTTAGATCATGATAAGAATACTCCGATAATTAGATTTTGGGTAAATAATTAGATCGGGGTTACATATTTATACCTACATGTTGTATCATTCTAATTTCTATAATCTTGTATTGATATATATATATATATATATATTGAGATGGAAATACGTACTGGAACCAGAAATTAGGCCATGCATGTGTATTTATATATCCTAGTGGACTTGGATTTGTACTATTATGTGATGATTTTGGTTAATTAAGTTAATAGAAGGATTAAACACTAATTTTATGGATTTGAGACCTAAGTGGCAATAACTGGGTTATTTGGGATAAATGGGCTGCTATTACTGACTTAATGTAATATTGCAAGGTATTATGAAATAAAGGACCTGATTATATCTCTGTACTAGAACCAATATGAACCCTGTAAATATTTTCGTAATAATAGCATAATTAGCACGTTTTGTAGCGTTAATGCTGAAACAAACCCTAAAACTACCGTATTAATCGAGTAACTATTGAATTTAGACTGTTAATAGTATGATTATAATTATTAAGGATTATTATGGTTGAATAAGGATTTTGAAAATGAACTTATTCTTTTGGATTAGGTGATGAGGAGTTGGGTCCCGCAGACCAATAGATGTGACAGCATCTCTGAGGCTACAGAGGTGAGGGTCTGCCAATTTAGCACTTGCTTACACCTATCTGTCATTGTGATAAACCCCTGAGAGGGTTAAACTGGTTTATGTACTGTAACTGCATCTTGGTTATTGAAATCTGTAAGTTGCTTAAGATCTCGTTTGTTATCCGTTAATTGATGCGTATACCTCTATGAGGGTTGTTTCGTTGATTGTGCCTCTAATAAGATCTTTGCATGTTTGTTCTGGCACCCATAGCTTTCCTTGTCTTGTTTGATATTGATTAGCTTGATTTCGTACTGCTTATCGCATATACAGTCCTGTCAGTTTGTTTGAGTATGCCCTGTACGTTATTGATTTGCCTTGTCAATAGTTTTGTACCATTTGTTGTTGTTATCTGTTGCCTTGTCGGCACATTTGATCTATCGAGTTCAGTACTATGTGGCCTTGTCAGCAACCCGTTTATGGATTCCTGTTATGTGTATGGAGACTTGTTGGGCCAAGTGCCAATCTTAGCGGGATGTTTAGATATATGGGACATGCCAAGCAGTCCGCTTGGGAGTCAGTAGTCCACTTAGGTATCTTTGATGCGCTAGGGGCTCCCCCTGGGCATTAGCAATGCGCCATGTGGTCCGTATAGGCATTTGCCATGTACCGAGTTGTCACACTTGGGTAAGTTTAACTGACTGGAATAAAGAGAATCTGATATGCATGTCCTATTATGATATGTTGGATTGCATATGTTATTCGGGTCTGTTGTATTCTGACTCTATCCTGACTGTTTGTAAACTGTTCATGGAGCAATAAGGAATGAGAGATTCTTATTTGCTAAACTTGTTACTTGTATCTTAATATGTTTATGTTCTTACTGTTAATTTATGATCTATTAAGTGTATCTTCCTTGACAGATCCCTACTGCTTATTATTAAAATTATCCCTCACTAAGTCCTTTGGACTTACCCTCCCGTATTATCCTTTATTTTCTCAGACATGAGTAGGTGATGGACATGGACTTCTGGCTTGGACCGGAGAAAATATGTTTTGTAATAGAACAAGTGTTTGTATGTGTATATAGGTTCACTTGAATGTTAAGCTTTAACTTAGAGATGGTGTGATATGTTAAGATTGAATTAATAATTTGCAGTATGCATATATTACGTTGAATGTTATGGGACGACTTTTGGTATATATATAGTACTTTTTATTGTAGTCTACTTGTGTTGAAGTCTTTTGCCATTTTGGTAAGTTTTGAAATGTTCTTATCGGCCTAATTAATCATTTTATAGGTTAAGGTTTAAGTCTAAACTGATGACATCTCAGCTTAGGGGTTATCCCGAGAGGGGATGCTACAAATTTTTATAACTCCTTATTTTAATATATAGTTTTTGCACTTCTCTTTATAAATATTGTGTAATAGTTTCTTCTAAATTTTGTCATTTGCATTCTCAAAATTTAATATTTTTAATAATTATGAATAAATACACACACACACACACACATATATATATATATATAACTAGTCTATATATAAGTTTATTTGTCAATGCAATTTAATCAACATTTCTTGTTTAAGCTAAAAATCCTAACAATAGTTTATATTAAAAATTATTTAGACATGCAATTTACTACTTCAAAATAAACTAACATTTATCTTTTTTTTTTATTTCTCCCACCTCTATAAAATCATTCTCTTTGTGAATTAAATTTTTTTTTTAAATAATGCAAATATTTTATAATATTTATATTATTTTCTAATATTTTTTATTTTTATATTTACGAATCATGATAATTTAGAAAAATATTTGAGTCCTGATTTAAGTATTTCTTTTATGTGCTAATGTGTGGATAAGTTAATTTTATTACCATTTTTTTCATGTCAATATATTTTTATATTCGATATCTTATCAATATTTATTTTAATATTAATATAAAAATCTATACTATTTCATTTCTATGACTACGTATTTAATTTTAGTAAATACTCAATGTGTGTGTGTATATATATTAGCATATATATAACCTTTTATAATAATTTTTATAACTCTCTTTTACGAATTTGTAATTTTTATAACTCCTTATTGTATTGTCTGATATTTATGTTTTTTAATATAATTATGGGCAAACATATACATATGTATATATACATTATTGTGTATATATATGTATTTATCAATATTATAATTTAATTAATATGTCTTGCTTCGTACGTATTCTACATATATAATCTTTTTATATATATGAGTATTATAGTGATATAGAATTTATTATAATTGAATTTTAAGTATATTATACTATGTTTTTCCATGAGATATCTCTTATTCCATAATTTAATATTTTAGTTAAGTTAAATCATAGCTGGGAAAAATTTCTAAATCTAACCTAAATTTTTTTAAAGATATATGTACTAGAATATTCTAAACATACGATTTATTATTTAAAAAATATATAAATTATTTGTTTGCTTTTTTCTCCAACTCTATACGATCATTTTCTTGGTACGCCACAATTTATTTTCTTTTCTTGAAGACATATGTATGTATAATGCTCATATCTTTCTCTAATGTTTTAATTTTTATGGTAATAAACTAAGATAATTTATAAAAAAATTTTGAAATCTCAAATTTATGGCAAATTAACATATTTTATCTTCTATCTCCTAAGTTCATTTTTCAATGTTGAATTCTTTAATTTCTTCAAACTAAATCAATGTAAAAGCGATTTTCTTTATATTATCTTCTACTATATTTATGAATAATTTATTGAATTTATAAAGTAATTTAACATTTAGGCCTTAATTTCTATCTAAAAATAGACTAATGAATGAGATTTGATTTGATGAAATATAAACTGTATTCATATAAAATATTATTATGTGTCATTTACATCATCAATTATCTTATATCAATAAAATTCTTAATTTTTTTAAATATTATATTTGTAATTTTTTTAAAAAAATATTAATATCTAAATTATAGTTAAAATTAAATAAAATAAAATTTTAAACTTATTGCCCGGTGCAACACATGGGCTAATAACTAGTAGGTTGTAAACCACTCAACTATATATATATACATATATATTAGTTTAAAAAATTTATTAAGTAATATCGTCCTATTTTTATTCAATAATAATAATAATAATAATCAAATAAGTGTTATAACATTCTCCTAACGTGAGTGTATAAGCAATATTTCTTTAGGACAGAAATCTCAAGTAGTACACATCGAGATAATAATATTTCAATGTAGTTTGACCTTTATATTTGAAGAGAAATTTAATTATAATTTAGGGTTAATTACAGCTACCCCCTGAGGTTTGGCGCAATTACAAAAAAAACTCCCTTTGTTTTGAAAATTAAAAATAACCCTTGGATTTTGGGACCTAAATGTAATTGAGACGGAAATTGTGAAATTACCAAAAGCCCATATGGTAAAAATTAAAAAAAAAAAAAGAAAAATAGTGAAAAGGGGGCAATTTTTCAGTAGACCAAAAAGCCCTTGTGTCTAGCGCCTAAAGCAGCGGGAAAAAAAGAAAACAATAACAAAATCGAAGCTTTTCATATTCGTTCTTTAAGACAGAAGAGAAAACCCTGCCTCTGCACTCAAGAAAACCATCGTCTCCCACTTAAAATCTGGCCATTTGCATCCATAGAACGTGGCAGTAGTGTGGTTGACATGCTCTTTATGAACTGTGAGGCGAGGGGCTTTGAAAATACAGCACGATTTGCTTCAAGAAAGGTAAGAAACCAACATTTTTGTAATGGGTTGTCTGAAAATAGTAAAAAATCTCTGTTATTTCATCTTTTCATGGTGCATTTTGTCGGGCATGGTGTAGAAAGACTTTATTGTACTCTAGTTTAGAAAAAAGTTCTACGTGTATGGGTTTTGTGATTTTGATCGCCTTAGTGCATGATCATAGTCTAGATACATGTTTTAACTATTAATAACGTTCATATAGTCATTTTATTTTCAAATATTCAAAATTTTGTTGAAAAACTTTGAAACCCTAACTTGTTCTTGTGTTTGATGTATTTCTAATGATATATATGTTATATGTCTATGTTGTTGTGTTTGATGAAGTTTCTATGAAGAATCCTCCACAATAACCCATGTTTTTACTCTCTGTATAAGGTTCAATTTATGAACTGTGGGTTCTTCTTAGATATCTGAATTTATTATGGGTCAATTGAGTCAATTTAACAAGTGTTCATTCTTATCAATAGCTATTACTAATAAGTTTATGCACTAGTTATTTACTCAATTCTTATCAGTGTGTGTATACAATTGCTATTCATTCATTCATTTATTTGAAGCAGGTATGGTTGAGGCATTATATACACTTGTTATTCATCATCTGGGCAAGAAGAAGATAATCAAGAATATGGATCTAGACCGATAGAGCTTCTTTGATCTCCTTGATGATGCTATGGATGCACATCATATACGTAAGGTCCCTTTAACAATTAGTTGTAGTGTTAGTGAAAATGATGATATGATGCCAGTGTTGGATGATCAAGATGTATTACATATGTTTCCAAGAAATATGAGTTCAAAAATAATTAATGTTTTTATTGACTATGTTAACAATGGCCTTGATGAGGTTGAGAGAGTTGGTAAGGGAGGTCAGGATGAGGCTGAGGAGGGTGAAGGATGTGAGACTGAGGGTGAGGAGGTTGAGGCTAAAAATGAAGGGAGAGAGAAGGATGAGAGAGGTGAGAATTAAGATGAGAAGGGCAAGGGCGGTGAAAGTGATGGTGACGGTAAGGAGAGTCCAGATGAGGAAGACACTAGGCATGGGTAGTGATAGCCTGTCTAGCTATGGTTCAGATGACCACTGTGAAACTCATCATTCAAGTGATGAGGAGTTTGTAGAGGATCCCATGAAAGGTGCTTTGAATAGAAATGTTGTACAGTTTTCTTGGGAACCTGGTGAGAAAATTATTTTAGAAAAAGGAATAGTCTTCATCAACATAAATTCTTTTAGGGACAACTTAAGAGATTTTGTTATTCAAGAGGGTTTTAAGATAGTGAGAGTAAAAAATGAGACATCTAGGGTTATATGTCATTATGCTAAAAAAACTATCCTTGGAGGATACATGCATCATTATTGGCTGATGGTGTGACTTTTCAAATTAAAACATACCAAAGCACACACACATGTGTAAAGGCTGACAGTACTAAGGAAACTAGTGCTAAGTGGATAGCTTCAAAACTTGCTTCTATTTTGAGAGATAACCCTAGGATGAAGACTTGAGGGATTAGGAGTGAAATGCAAAAGTTTGGAGTGAATCCTCTATACATGCAGATTTATATGGCAAAGAAAAAAGCTTTTAAGAAGATAGAGGGCAATCATTCTAAGTCCTATACCCTTCTACCATCATACTGTAAGATGTTGTGTTTAAAAAATATGGGGACTGTAGTTAGGTTTCAATGTGATCTTCATAAAGATGAAGATGGAGGCTCCTCTAGCATACTAGCTTCACCTTCATTCAAAAAAATATTCATTGGCTTGGCTGCATGCAAGGCTAAAACCCATTCTTAGGCTTTGATGGATGCCACCTAAAAGGTCTATTTGGTGGTGTGTTGTTGGCTGCTATTTGGTTAGAAAGTAACAATGGATTGTTCCCATTGGCATTTGTTGTGGCTGGATCATAATGTAAGGAAAGCTACGGGCTTGTTCACTAGCATTTTGGCCACTTTCTAGAAAAATTTTTGGGAGAATGAGTTTTTGGGAGATAGCTTGGAAAAAGTGTCAAGTGTTTGTTTATGTTTTGGGAAAATAGGGAAAGTGGATTGAGAATGAGTTGTTTGTTTGTTAATGTTTTGGTTGGGGGACAAATTTTATTGTAAATGTCAAATCAGTTACTTTTTTGTTAGGTTTGTAGGAAGAAATTGTTTTTTATGTAATGCGTGTGTATATATATATTATACTTTGATGGTGTGTGTATATATATATACTTGAGTGTTATGTAGGGTCAAGGTAGGGTTAGGGTAGTGTATGGGGTCTTTTTGAGATTGAATTTTGAAGGTTTTTTGGGTATAATTTTTTTGTGTTTTGAGAAAATGATTGGAGAATGTGTATATTTTTTGAGATTGTTTTGGGAGTTGGGAAAAATTTTCCCAAAATGCTAGTGAACTGGCCCTAACTTTTGGCCTAAAGATATGAATGTCACCCCCAAAGAACTACGACCCCCTCTCGAAAAAAGGCTGCCAGGTAGACCAAAGAAAAGTAGGAGAAAATAGTTGGGTGATGCAGTTGTTGTGAAGAGGTCAAGCATTTTGAGATGCAAGAAGTGCTATGGACAAGGTCATAATAGTAGGACTTGCAAGATGGAACCACAACTTGTTTCTCAAGGTTTGAGCAAGAATGAGGTGAGCTGATTTATATGTATTTAATTCTATCTATATTTTACCAAGTATGATAATGTAGATAACTATCTATAATTATTGGACTTATTGTTGCTCTATTTGATGTTTTAGGTTAGTGAAAGAGTGAAGAAGAGTGCTAGCCAAAAGAGGGAGGGGAACGGGGAGTAAAAGCCAGAGCATGAGTGAGGTAACAATCTTCAATATTATTTTTTTACATTTTTTCCTAATTCAAAGTTAAATTTTACAAAATGCATCCAATTGAAATTTTCACAAGTCAATCAATCTATTGAACTTGAGCCAATTGTAGATGCTTCTCAAAGGGGCAGGGGGAAGAGGAAGGACAAGCAGGAGCCAAACCAAAGACACTGTTGCAAGTAGCCCAGATAGGAAAATGAGGACTAAGAGAAGATATGAGGTTTGGCAAAAATGTTTATTAGTTTCAAACATATTTGACTTGCTCTCATTGTTCATTTCTTTACTTGCTTTCACTTTAATTTTTTCAGCAAATTAGCAAGACTACAACAAAACATGTTGAAATTGAAGTAGACATTGAAGTTGAGGCTAAAAAATGTGTTGAATGTGTTGACTATGTTTGTGAACCTGCTAAGGTGTTTCCTGAACCTGCTAAATATGTTCCAGAACCTGTTACTGCATCAGAAGTTGGAGAAGAAGTTGTTGGCTCTATTCCTATAGTTGCCAAAGAAGTTGTGGCTAACTTGGTGCCCGAAGTAGCATCTCAAACTCCTGTGCCAGCTAAGAAAAAGGGAAGACCAAAAAAGGCTGCTTCTGTGTCACCCTTTGTAGTGCAAAAGAAGAAGAAAACAAATGAGGGAACAAAAAAGAGCAATAACACCTCCAAGACTCCTTTAGTTAATCCTCCTTCCCCAAAACCCAACACTGCTCCACCCTCCGACACTGCTCTAGCTACAACTTTTGCACACTCACAGGCTCCTCCAATTGCACATGTTGTATCCTCACATGCTCTTCCAACTGCACATGTTGGACACTCAAGCACTCCTACAGATGATGACTTTGGGTATGAATGCCCTCAAATATGAAGCAACTTATTTCTGAACAAAATTAACTTGACTTTTATTTTGTTATATATACTATTTCGATGGATGGATAAATTGATGGACCTGGGAAGATTGTTGGATGGTTTTTGGAGATTATGTAGATAATTGATGATGGATATAGGTTGGATATATGTTGATTTTTCAGGGAGAATATTAAGTGGAATTTTGGATGGTTGTTGGATGGTTTTTGGAGAGATTGGATTATTAATGCTTTGAATTGTGAGGTGAACAAATTATGTATGCTAACTTTATGTGATTAATGAAAGCATGGTTCTTGGTTGGTTTTATAGTTGGTTTTACTTGGTGACATTGTGCAATGCATAACATTACAATTAGAATGAAAAGGCATACTTAATTCATTAATAATAGAAAACAAATTTTACATTGCAATTCTATACTAATTCACTAGCATTTTGACAATTTGGCCTATCAAGAACAAGCTTAAAAGTAACATATTAAGTACAACAACCGTATACAATAGACTTTCATTCTTCAAGCCTACATGATTAGTACGTTGCCTTTGCACCAAACTAGTGGCTTCAAAATCTTCATAAACTCCTCCCGGAACATGACCATAGCCTCGATTTAAATCTTCTTCTTCGGTAGATAAACACCAATGTGAGAAACCATGCTCCCCACAACAATAAAAAAGCCTTCCCGAATTATTCCTAGTCTCGGACACCATTATTGATGTCTTCTTCGCACAATTTTGCCTTCTACACTTATCTTTTTTGTATTTCAATGCCCCTATTTACTAGATGATGTGCTCCATGAAGAATCCATATTATTTTGGGGAAAAAAAATCAATGGAATAAGTGTGTATATATATAGGAAAGAGCACAAATGGCTATAAATGGCTAGATTGATTTTTACTCTATTTTATTACAATTAAGTCCTCAAACAAAACAATAGTAACAAATAAACCCTTGAAAAATTCAAAAATCTTACAATACCTCTCCTTAGGGTATTTTTGTCCACTAAAAAAGGTCAAATTGGGTCAAAAATGCCATCAAATAGCCCAAGGGCATTTTTGGAATTTCACCCAAAAATTTCAACGGCCATTTTGTAAAACCCTAACGGCAACTAACGTCTGGGCTAAAATGTTGGACGGCAGTTAAGTTTAGGGGATATTTGTAATTTTCAAAATAACGGGGGATTTTTTTTATAATTACACCAAACCTCAGGGGGTACCGTAATTCACCCTATAATTTATTTACATTTTGTCGTGCATCTTTATTTTATTCTATTAATACAACAATTAAAGCAATTCATTATCTTTTACAAATATTGAGTGCTTCATCTTATTGGTTGACGTAACATCCCGCGACTACTTTGAAATTATTACAACTAGTAACTAGTAATTCTACGTTTAGGGATGTAAAATGAATATTAAATGGATTGGATACACTATTTTCATATTCGTATCCGTTTAACTTTTTGAATATTTGGATACAGATATGGATTTGACAGATATTTAAAAATAATATCCAAATTCATATCCGTCGGATATCGGTCAAATTCGAATATATTCGTATGCGATTATAATTATTCAAATGCATTCATATTTGATTAAAATTATCCGTATTCGAATTATTTTTTTTTATATGTATATTTGATGATAATATTGAGATATCTATTTATGAATATCCAAATACGTGAATTATGAACGTATAACAAATATATATTTTAATTAATAGTAGAAACTATACAATTTCATTAAAAAGAAAGCAATCAAACAAATAGCATAATTTCTAGTTAATAATTGACTTTATAATTGATTATTAGTACTAATTAATATTAATAATGATATTTAAGTGTATTAATTATAATGTCAACCAACAACAATTATGTTGATTATCTTTATTCTTCAATTTTTTTCTCTATATTACAATAATTTTTTAAATTTATTCTTTTTTCTTTCCAATTCTTCATTATAATTTATATACATACATATATGGATTATGAGATTTTTATTGAAAAATATAAATAATATATTATTTAATAAATATTATTCAAATGGATATTAAACGAATCAGATACGCATTTACCATATCGTACCGTTTATAATCGGATATCTACTAATCGAATATAGATAATATCTACTTTAAACGGATACAAATAAATTTTGTATAAATAAATCCGAATATAAACGCTAAACGAATTTTTAAATATTCATTTACAGCCCTATCTACACCATATACAAACCTCAATTTCCAATTCGCCAAGCTAGCACCATATGGCAAAGCGCTTTACAGGTGACAATTCAGTCATTTGATGACTGCCAAAAGTTCCATAATAGAATTTGGGAGGGACCATCCTAGGTAGTCAGCTGAGCCAGCACTGACATTTCCCCAACTCTTGCCCCTCACTTTCCCTAATATTTACATTTCTGCCCTCTCCCTTAAACCTCTCAAAAGACATTCCTGCCATTCCTCGTCAACTGAGGCAATTTCTGTTGGAAGTACAGATTATAAACAACAGTTTATAAAGTAATTATAAAACAGTTTATAATCACGGGGCAGTGTTTGTAAAAACAATATTATAAATATTTCAGAAAATGGCAAATAGCAATACAGATATTTCAAAATTATTCAGTTGCAATTTAGTTTAACATAAGCATAAACCAAAGCAAACATACCAATTTGAAATATAAGAATAGAAATACAAAGATCAGTATATCTAAATCGAGAACTTATCTCAAAGTTCTGTATTGTAACAGAACTCAGACTAAATCACAAGAATCTGATTTGTCTTGAAAAAATTATCGCCCCTACTAGTACAAAGGGTGTAGCGAAACTTCCTCAAGAATAAGATAGTCTCAGAAGCTCTTTGGTACACTCCAAAAGAACTTCACCTCGATCACCACTTAGTCGCCAGAAAATGATAAATAACACTATTATAGAAATATATGAGAGGGATAAAAGAGAATCTGTTATTATATCTTTAGTCTACATTCAGCAGACTAATTCATAAGCGCTAG
The DNA here is from genome assembly GCA_018894105.1 of Jacaranda mimosifolia. Classification (NCBI taxonomy): domain Eukaryota; kingdom Viridiplantae; phylum Streptophyta; class Magnoliopsida; order Lamiales; family Bignoniaceae; genus Jacaranda; species Jacaranda mimosifolia. The sequence continues at coordinate 9,790,066 of CM032123.1, forward strand.
GAGGGGAGTACTTTTGAAGTTATTTCCATGTGAGACAATTAAGGTAAGCATTATATATATTAGTAAAGTTTTCCAAATCTTCCTTTCTTTTTCAATGTGGGACAATTCATTTTATACTTCCGAGGTTCCCACAATTTTTGTCCCATTTTCAATATGGGACACTAACTCCCCACAACTTTATCTTCAATAGTAATGTGGGACAAATCCCAATTATAAAATTTATACTTGTTAAATTCCTCTTTACACTTCAAACATTTTATACTTTAAATATCTATGAATTTCAGTCAGTAATTCGCATTAATTTAAAGAAATAAAATATCTCTTTTAATATGTAATTAACTCCAAATATCAATTAAATGAGTGTCAATTAAAACAATTTCTCCCACTTCTCAACGCTCACTTTCCTTTACCACCTCCACCCTCCTGCGCCCTCCTCCGCCGCTCACCACTACCACCACTGCCCTATTCTGCCACCAGTTCCTTTTTGACCCGAGCATGACGGTTCCGGAAGCGGAGAGGTAACCAGCTAGACATTACGGGCAGGGCCCGTCACCGAGGCCCAGGAGGGTGAGATTGCGGACTCTCCTCTGGATGGCATCGGTGGCATGAGGTATTCAGTTCGGATGGGCCCTACAGCTGTCCCTATTAACACCATACGTGCAAGAGCTTGGCATACCTCACGCCTGGGCCAGCATCATCTGGCTATGTGGCCCGCTCTCAGGACTGCTAGTCCAGCCCTTGGTGGGCCATGTCAGCGACCGATGTACCAGCCGCTTTGGGGCCTTCGCACCTTCATACTAGCTGGAGCCGCCTCCATCGTCGTCGCCGTCGTTATTATTGGCCACTCAGCCGACATCGGCTGGCTCTTTGGTGACCGCGGACAAAAGAAAATGCGTGCGATTGTGGCGTTTGTTTTTGGCTTCTGGCTCCTTGATGTAGCTAGTAATATGACTCAGGGGCCACGTCGTGCTCTGCTGGCTGATCTAACGGGTAAAGTGACTATATGTGTATTTATATGGATATATTATATTTAGATTGTTTACAGCTTTTTTCCACAATCAATATTTGTGTATGGGTTGATCATAGCATGCTAGTAGGAATCAGACTCAAAAAATTATTAATTGTACCTCTCCCTCCAGTAGTGTTACAAGCGAGTAGAGTGGTGGGAACTTCGTTTTACTTTTCTTCCATGAGTTTTGAATTTAGTGGTGGGATGGAACCCTATTGAAGCCAAAATTCATTAAAGGGTTCAAATCATTTATTCAAGTTCTTTGCAGAAAGGCGATAAACATGTACTAGTTCAGGATTACACTGTTACTGAAATGGTTAACTCTGATAAATTGGCCGGGGACATACTAGTTTGTAATTAACACTTAAATTCAAGTCATTTCCATGTTGGCTTTTCAGGGTTGTGCGTCATAAGGTGATCATCCAGATAACCACATATGTGACTACTAGGGTTATCTTTCTTTTAAAGTATAAATTGAAATGGGTGCCTTAAGTTACCTTCCCTTTGTGTTCTATTGCATGGTAGTAACTAGTCTTCAGTTTTTTTTCCATATAGCTGTTCCTGTTGTCGTTCCAATTCTGAGGTTAGTGCGGTTTGAGTATTGACCTACCCCTTCCCCTTCCACTTCTCATTTTCATGAAGGCTGCTATGAAGATTTCCAGTGTTTGTCGAAATCAGCACCCAACATCCTATGCACCTGAATGATTTATGTAGACATTGTAGAGACTGTTGTTTGTTTGTTATTTATGATTTAATAGGGAAGTAAATTGGATAGAACCAATAGCTGCAAAGTGCTGTCTTGTCCAGCATTTATTATCAATTGAGAACTGACAAAACTAAGATGGCTGTGCATCTTACTCATTGGCCGAGGAATTAATGATGTAGGAGTATGCCTAAATCAGACCTCCTTAAAATCCCAAAAATGAAAAAAATTGATCTTATAACGGATATTCTTCTGACAAACATGCTTCTTGCAATCTAACGTCTCCATACTTAGAATTTCCTAACATTTATTTTGCTCCCTTGTGTCAAGATCACATCTATTGAGATTATTATTATTAGAACTAGCTTTCAAATGGTTGATGTTGGTCTTTTGTCATTTATGTAATGTAGGGAAGGATCATAGGAGAACTCGAGTAGCAAATGCCTATTTCTCCCTAATTATGGCTGTTGGTAATGTCCTGGGGTTTGCTACTGGATCCTACAGTAACTGGTTCAAGATTTTTCCCTTCACTCTTACTTCTGCTTGCAATGTTAACTGCACTAATTTGAAGGCAGCATTCGTCGTTGACATTATTTTTATTCTTATAACTGCCTATATAAGCCTATCAGCAGCAAATGAGCAGCCTCAAACTTTCAACTTCATTGCCCCTCGTTCTGATTATGAAATGTCCCAAGGTTCTTCCGAGCATGAAGCTTTTCTCTGGGAATTCTTTGGGACTTTTAGATATCTCCCAGGTACTGTTTGGATCATTCTTCTTGTCACTACTCTGACTTGGATCAGCTTGTTCCCATTTCTTCTTTTTGATACTGATTTATGTGCCGGGAAATTTATGGTGGAAAGCCAAATGAAGGGACAAATTTCACTGGGTTTAATGTTGAATTCAGTGATCCTTGGGATTAAGCATAGCCTATGTATGTGGACATTTAACAACAGATGAGGTTATATGATTAAGCATAGCTATAACATTACCTAGCTCAATTGAGGCAAAATTCCTAGCTTGTTCTCTCTACAATTGTTATCTTACCAAGAGTAAAATTTTTACTGCATGTCAGAATTCAGTAAATGACTGTAATTTTGCATGGGAGACTCCATGGAAGGATTAGTCAAAGCTTTTTGTGTGCCTAAATTTGGAGATTTTAGAAGCTTGTGAGTACTAACTTTAGGCACATGAGGATTTCCTATTCTGCTATATTTCCCATTCAACCTCTTACTTCTCTGTTCTTGACCTTCTGCGGATAACATATAGTGTTCCATATGCATTGGTCACTACTCATATTGAAGCTTTAGTCCTAGGCCAAGGTTGGTTGGAATGTGCTTTTGATTTTATTAATTGAAGCCTGGAGGTATTCTACTCCAAATAATAAAGTCATTTTGCAGGGCTCTCCATGGGGGGTCTAAATCTGGCAATTGTTGTTCCACAGGTATATCCTACTTTATTTCTTGCAGTTTTTCAGTTCTATGGGCTAATTTCTCTTTATAACCTTCTTACTCTTGGATGGCTGTGGATTTCTGGTTGTAGATTGAACTATTTTTACTTAGCCCACATAATTCATTGTTATATACCATTAACATAGTTTCAATCCTGAAAGAAAAAGTTGTTTTTATCATTGTGTTTTTTCCCTTCCCTTGAGAGTCCAGAAGAATCCCTTTCATGCTTCTCAGTTCTTAGAGACTTACATGCTTTCTTCTCAAATGCAGGTTATCATCTCCCTTGGAGCTGGACCTTGGGATCAACTATTTGGTGGTGGCAACTCACCAGCCTTACTTGTTGCAGCAATTTCTAAGTTTGCTAGTGGGCTTATAGCAATCTTCGCTATTCCTCAAACAAGGGTTGGAAAATCCAGGATCCAGCACTGAGGTACACAACTTCATAAAACTGGGAGTAATATATTCAAGACTTCAGTTACTTTAAGTTTTTGAATTTTGAGTTTCCTTGAAAAAATAGGAGATAAATGAAACTCTAAAGTCTCTGGGATCTTATGACATTAGAGAGTTGCTAATATAGATTTATAGCTTAAGATGCATGCTAAATGGGGAAAAGCACTAAACACAAATCATGTAGATTAACCATTTCTGAGATCTATAAGGATGTTAGAAATGGAATCTAAGAGGAGTTGAAATATGTGAAGCTTCCGAGAGTGGATGAAACACACATGGAATAGTGTTCAGCAAATGTAATTCAAAAGGTCATAAAGTCCTTCGACTTTCCTGTGAGTGAAGTTACAGTCACAAGGTAAAAATAACCTCTGGAGCGTGTTGCCTTAATTATGACCCATATAGCGTAGCTTCCGATTTTATTTTATGTAAAATAGCACGAAAGTTTCATCATGCCACAATAGTTTATAGTATTGAGCAGCATAACAAGAAAAAATGAATGCTATGCTTTTCTTCAATTTTCCCTTTTGTAAATTCTATAATTGTCTTTAATGTTCCTTTTTTCCATGGTTTTGTTCTCTGTTTTCATCATTTGGATCACGCACCTAACCCTAGTGAAAAACGACAACCACACAGGTGTGCTGCAAATGTGAAACAAAAACAGATTATGAATTATCTAAATCTTATAGTCATTCTTTTCCACCAAAGTATGATGCTGTGCATAGTGCTTGTATATGTGCTTCTAAGATACATATATGTTTGAGATATCTGATGTTTGGTATTTTCTTTTTATAATGTACCTGGATACCAGCTCTTCCAGGATATGTCATGAAGCACGTGGTGATTCTTTTTTATAATGTTCCTGGAGAAATGGTAGAGAAACCGCTATCATGCTATGATTAGTGCAGTGGTCAACCTCATCTTAACCTCATAACATCTTTGTGCTATTTAAAAGAATAATGTCTTGTCTCCTTTTCCCCCACTTTAGGTTCTATTTATAAATGAATATACAGTCTTATAGAAAACAATTCTGTTAAGCAGAAAGTTGCCTTCACAGGGAGTAGAATTGTGCAACAAGTGATTCAATAAAATGACTCATCAGTATAAATTTTTCTAGAAAGTTCAATGCCATACCAAACCCCAGTTGGATGATGACAATCTGTCTTGGAGTTCTACTTCAATCCCGAAATTTTTGAATATCTCATAATGTCAGTTACTGCACATAATTATACTTGGTGTGAGGACTCCCTGTATTAAAGGCTAGAGGCTGCTCAGCACTAAGATGGATTTGTCAAACCATTGGTACTCCCTGAGAAGGAATGCACGTTATTTCCTAATCTTCTCGTGATTGGAAGTTGTAGAAAAACAAGCTAAATAGAGAGTTAAAGCATGAGAAAGTAGTAGCTAAAATAGAAAAGAAGCTAAAATAGAGAGAGTTGTAGAAAAATCACTGGCATTTTATTCATATCATTTTTCCTATTTCATTTAACTAATTAAGTGAAATGAAATTGTTTTTGTTCTTAAACTGGTTTAAGAGAGTGTTTGGCTAAACTTATTTAAAAAATCTTATAAACTCCTATATCTTATAAGATGTTTTTAGAACTTATAAGATGTTAGATCTTTATTTAAAAATAAATTATTAAAGTGTTTGGATGAAATAAGATTTTGGAACTTATAAGATGTTAGTAATGATAATTTTGTAATTAATATGATCAAAATTAAGCTAACTTGCTAAGATCTTCAAAATAAGTTAGGAACTCCTTACTTTTTTAAAAAGAGCTTATAAACTCCTAACATCTTATTTTAGAAGCTTATAAGCTCTTTTTAAAAAAAATTTGCCAAACACTTTTTGTTATATTATATGCTCTCAAATATCTTATAAGATGTTTTGAAGAGTTTATAAGCTCACCCGAACACCCTTTAACTTGGATTCATGAAAGCATGACTCATCCTCGATGATTTACCCATTGTTGATTATGTTTTAGGTGACTCATAATTTTATTTATTGGTTTGTGAAAGGATATGCTGTGGAAATTCACTATTAAGATCTAAGACTCTTTTGCTACTTCCATCAATTCAATATCACCCCTCCCCCAAATTACCACCGTTCTTGTATTGGAACAAAGAGAAACTTGTGAAATCTGGAATAGCATTTTGCACTGTATTTGTTCCTTTCAGAATTGCTGCACTCTTAGAAGATTCTGTCATTTTATACGCTTCCCAGCCCCAGTTACCACCAGCCATGCACAGGAAGAAAGATTCGCTCTCTATTCTTCCTTCTCTTACTTTCTAGAGGTATGATATACACACAGTGTCAGAGTTGAAAGATAGTTCACTGTTTTTATCTTAAGATATAATAAGATCCATTAAGGCCTAGTTTACTTTATGTGATTAGATGGGATGTGGTGATTTATCCCACTTAATATGACATTTACTTTGACAAATATTGGCCCAGTAGAAAAATATGGCCCGGCATTAAATTGACTTTTTTTGGGATGAGAGATCCTGCATTTTAGGTCGGATGAGTTATCCAACCAGGCTAGATCACAACACATTTTCAACCTAAAGACTAAAATGCCCAAAATAAAAGACCTAAAGTCTTTGAATTTTAAGATTTTATTTTCATGTGTAAAGATTTTGTATTGGAATGGAGGAAAATTAATTTCTTTATGTTTGGAAAGAAGAAGTAATGGTTGGATGTTGTGTTAGAATGGAGAAAAATTGATTTCTTTATGTTAAATAGAAAAATATTTTAATTAGGGGTATTTTAGTCTTTTAAAATTTATCCTATTATTATCATTCATCAAAGTAAACATTCAATATAATTATTCATTTTTATCATTCATATATCTCACAAAGTAAATATAATTTAAGAAATATAAAATTATCCTAATTCCACTCTTCATTCCTTATTTCATCTCATCACTTCACATCCCATATCACAGTAAAACGGGCCTAAGGAGATATATAGAGGGAAAATAAAATATGCTAGTTTTTAACTGCAAACAAGCGCATGAGGTATAAAATTGTATTGTATTAGAATGAATAAGATATAGTTATGAAATTCTTCATTTGATCTCTGCTGCCCATGTTAATTTTTTCTTTTATTATACAGCGGGTCACCGAACTCCCTTTGCGTGAACCTTATAATTCTCCTGGAAAATGAGGAATTGATATTATATTCTGTTTGTGTAAAACTCAAAATTGGCATAAGTGGGTAAGAAGGGGACCACATTTTTATATTATTAGTCTAACTTTACATAGTGAAGATCTTGATGGCACAGTCATAGGGTCTCATCTGAAAATCATTAGAATAAGAGGGACAAAAATTATTACAATAACAGTGGAAGAAGTACTTACAAATGATAGACAACATTCGTCTCACTAGTTTATATCTTGACAACAACATATTTCCATTGAACATTATTAGTTTGATACTGATTCCTATTAAAACATTCATTAAGTCTTTGCCCTGCAGTAGTGCTTGGTGAATATTCTTCTTTCTGTGTATATTTGGAGGGTTTCTTCAGATGATGCACTCTAAATAATTTAATTTAGATTTATTTGGTCAACGAATCTTTCTATTTAATTTCTGCAGAGAGGATCTCGATCTTTACAGGTGATAAGTCTTATGTTGAGGGCAATTAATGACACCTATTGATTGTTGGTTGATGCTGGACTTTGTCATTTGACTAATATGAAGCCGATATTAATGTGCAGGAGCTACTTTGAGGTACTTGGTTTTATTCAATTTGTTTTCACTTCAACTTGGTGAGTTATGCATATAGAAATTTGGTGAACGCAAACTTTTACTTAGTATAATGCATGCCGCTCATTATCTTCAACCTTTTCCTGCGTAAGGTGGTACTCCTTTATTATTTGGTCAATCATGCAACTAAAGGGAAATCAAATTTAGTTTCTAACCAGCTTGTAAATTCTTTTCGTGATTGAGTGAGGACAAATTTACCAAGCTGGACAACCTATAGCCAAAAGCCTTAAATTATACTGAAAAATCATATGAAATTCATTGAAAGATTCATACTCTATTATCTGCATCTAATTAATAATGGCGAAAAGGTATATAGTATATTTACCTGATGTGATGATTTCAAAAACTTAGGGACTTCTGGATTGCATATTGTCAGTATAACTAGGAACCATGAGATCCCCCCCCCCCCCCCCCCCCAAAACATAAACACTTTCGCACAACATAGGCAAAATGAGAATATTTCTGAACAATTTTTCCTATCCTTAAATTCTCCTCTCTTAGTGCACTCATGCTAATGATCCACTTAGGTTATGTTTAATAATTGGGTGATTTACAATCACACTCCGTTAAGTTATGTTCAACTACAAAAACAAAATTACAAGTACCTCTCTTGAGTAAATGTTAATGGATTATGATAACATCATTGTAAAGAATGATGCTTTCAAAGTTTCCCTTGTGGGTTTATAAGAGTTGCTTTCATAATTGACTTTAACCCCCTTGATGTAATTTGTCATATTTCTAGAGGAGTTGGAAATGGTCTTGTTGAAATCTATATAGGAATTTGTGATATAATTTAATAAATTGCCAAATCGAACTGAAACACAATCATATAAATGTTTTGATTAACTAATCAAAATCTCTGTTTTATTTGATTCAAGTTTGCCAAATTCACAATGCAAAAATATATTTTAATTTTTTAAAAAAATTAAATTTTTTTAAAGTTTTCCAAAATTGATGAGAATTTTGTGGTGTTTTTTCAAATTTCACTTTAAACAAATGACTGCTTTTTCCCCAACTTACCCTTCATGTTCAGCACTATTGACATTATTTCTCTTTGATAGTGAATTTCATATCATATGGAAAAATCCATTGAATTATTCTACGAGTAATTTCCAAGAAAGGAAAAATGGCAACCCAAGTATTAAGCAAGAAAACTCTGACTCAAGTAAACTGTGCATTTAAAATGATAAGACATGTTAAGCATATAAACAAAAGATATCACATTTACATCCGTCTATTGTGTAGAACTATCAATAGGACCTCTTCTACCATGCATATTTACAAAATATAGTATATTAATGTGCTGTTAATCTTTTCCTACATTCTTTACCGACAGGGAAGGTAGGGGTAATTTTCCAATTAGTAGGAGTCTTTCTGCATTTATACCTAACCTCAGGGGTTTGTCTAAATAATTTATTGAACTATTTCACAATGAAGCTTCTTGGGAGGACTTGTACTTGGATGACGTTGGCCTACAATGAGAGTGATTATGGTGGTGGTGGTGATGATGATGATGATTGTACCAACATTACAAGTCTTAAAAAAATTGATATGCACATCACCAGTGATGAGAATCTAGCTAGAAAGGGCTTGTGGTTTTTCTGTCCTTTGTTATCAGGCAATATCTCCTGAAAAATCAGGAAGATTTTTATCCTAATTAATTGGAAGTTTGTAGAGAATTAAAAGGAGTTGATTACTGTCATAATCACTGAGAACTTATTGAAATTTTTGCAGTGCATGACAGAAAGCATTTAAGATGCAATGCTAGGGATCTTATCCTTGTTATATGTTTTGATGAATATTCCCTCTGAACGGTTTTATTGAGAAATGGTACATCACTGTTGCACATGTGTACTGCCAATCTGCCAACATCTTCTTAAAGTCCTGAATCCATCTATTCAACCAATAGTGAGAACCCTTTATATATGAGCCATGATTGAAACAGGCCTCCTAGACAAAAGTTTTTCATTGACTGAATACCAAATTGATTAGGATGGACGGCTGTGACTTCCTATAGTGTGCGATAAGTTAACCAGAATCAGAAGCAATCTTTTGTAAAACAACTTAAAGTAGGTGATCAATCACAATGCAAAAATAAAATGAAATAAAAGCAAGGTTAGCTTGAGTTGATTCTAACATCATTCTCAAGACTACTTTTAACTATTATGATAAGCTGCAAGATACTGGGATTTATTCCTGAAGAAAAATATATCATTTCTTTTAGGAATTTTGGTTGCCCATCACTGATGTGACTATTATGCCATGGAATCTCATGCAATTTGCGCATGAGCTGGTGAAGGAATTATTTGTGGTTGGTGTCTATAATTCCATGAACTGCATCGTGTGAAACCTTATCATATACATGTTTCCATACTCTAAGTTGTCTTCTGAAAGCATGGCTAGATTTTTATGAAGTGTCACCTTTTCAGCATTCCCTTTTTTTGCTTGCATCTTAACTTTGGAATAAATTCTTATGGTTATTGCATTATCAGTATCTATAAAGGCTGGTTTCCCTTCTTCTGATGCCTGTTATATGCGCAGAAAACATTTACAAGCCTTTTATGGTGAGACATATCAAATTGTCATTTCACATTTTGTCAGAACTTAGCTGTAATAACAACTTGACGAAATTACTTTATACAAGTTCTATAGAAACATGTTGTGTATTGTGACTAATGCAGTTATCTCCTATATATTGCACATGATGACAGTTGGAATTTTTGTACTCTCTGACCCTGAATACATTTAGCATAGGCTCCTTAATAGATAACTTTTAAGGGTGTGGGAAGCATAAATTTATGTTTTAACATCTAACAAAACATATGATTTCAACATTTTGGGGAAGACGAGAGGGATGGAGCAGTGCCAGAGGAGGGCAAGATATCAGCAATGATCAGTTTTTTTCTTGGACCTAAGTAATATTTTCTTGGGAAAGGAACGAATAGTTTATAAAAATGCCTATTGCCTTAATGATTATATACTGCTTAAGACAGAATTTCCAATTATTCCTGCACTCTATAAATTGATGTTTTGCATACTGAAACAATGCATATTGTGATGCTTAAATTCTGATAGCACTCTGTTGAAGAATATAATGATGGGTGGATATCAATTTTGATGGACTTAACATACTTCTTTCTATTAGAATTTTTTCCATTCTCAACACCAAAATCAGAGGTTATCAGCAATTTGATGATCCCCACTTGCCATTTATGACAGTAAATTCCTGATGTGAATTGATTAATGCTGCTATTCTGATAACATAACAAAAAGCACCACTATGAGTTACTGTGATTAGATGTATTCAAGATACCGTGGGTGTAAAAATTTCACCATCGTAACATAGAAATGCAATTGTTTTGTGACACCACTGTTGCTCTATGCATTTCTGCAGCACAAGGCAGGGGAAAGCGCTCTTTCAACTGGCAACTTATTGTGCTGGAAACATGTCTGACATCACGATGTGAACTTTCGAGATAATAATTATCTTTTTTATTCTTTTTTGCTTACAAAGACTAAACTATTAGATTTTGTTTTGTAGTTTTGTTCTCAGACTGTTGCTTGGGGATATAAAAAATATATATGTATAAGAGCAGAAATTCAGTGCTCTTGTTGTTTCAGAAGATGATTATTATAAAGGGGCTTCTGTTGTGTTGCAAAAGAAATGCAGGTGCAGAGACAGAGGCAGAGAGAGGGTGGGGGAAGGCTCCCACTTTGAGGCACTCTCATCTTTTGCTGTGAGAAAGGGATACAAATTAAATGGTTGCAAATTCAGCACGTAGTTGAGAGTTACCATATCTTTCAGATTGTTTCCTTTCTTCCATCTGCCGGTTGAATATATAGCCATCTACTGTCACTTCCCATTAACCATAGTGGTCCCTTTGTCCATATTATACATACATACATATATATATATATGCATCCCATAAGATAGATAAAAGCTCTCTTTTTTCTATTACTCCACTGGATTTGGTGCTTGTAGGCCAATTTTAAACCCCCACCTGTTTTTTATATAGCCCATAAGAGGCTGGCTATTGACTTAATCTCTGTGTAAATTCTTAGATGAATTGGGATATGTTGTTATCCTTGTCCGGGGAGGTGATTTCATGGGCCTAAAGAATTGCTTAAATCAAGAGATGGATTCATCATTGTTGATGTTGGGAAAGAAAAAACTTGAAGAACCTCTCTGTTTTTGTAAGAAGGCCAGGTCGAAGGGAAGGCCCACCAGAAAACGACCATGTAGTATGGACAAAGGAAAGGATTTTCCATTGTTCTCAAGTGTTGAAAGATCTTAGCAGTTGCCATAGTGGATGGAAAACCCTTTTCCCTTCCACTTCCTCCATGACCACAATTTTCTTTTTTCTCCTTTTTTTTTTCCTCGCAATTCGTAGGCAATGCTATGCTGTCCTAATATCTCTTCCCCATGTGAAAAATAAAAAAGAAAGGAGGAAAAAAATAAAAAAAATAAAAAGAAAGAAGGCTACGGCCAAAAATGAGATGGGACCTTAAAGTGATCTATAGATGAACTTGTACCTCTCAAATTGGGCAAGTAGCCAAGAGATGTTTGGCTGTTAAAATCAGTTGGAGACAACATGACTGCGGTGCATCACATGCACTTGAGGGAATGTAAGTAACATGGCATGGTTGCCCCAAGACATGCCAACATTTCCATGCAACATTTTACTGTGTCTCTGTGTATGTATGTACATATGTATGTATGTATATGTATAAACACACACACAACACACACACACACACACACACACACACACACTATTTTGTGTCACTTCAATACTGGTAGAGGGGAATTGAATTTGGTTGGATTTCTTGTCAATCCATTTAGCCTTTCCACTGAGCACTAAAGATAATCTTTTTATTCCTCATGTTTTTTTCTGGAGAGAGAGAGGGAGAGGGAGAACCACAGGTAAAACCTTAAAAAAGTAAAGGTTTAAAACATTATCCTGCATACATAGATGATTAAAAAAAAGGGGCAGGCAAAGATTAAACTAGCAGCAAAATCCCACCATTAAATCGATAAAATGCCTCAAGAGGACATGATTGTCATCTAAACTAACTTGCTTGGCCTCAAGTTTGGCGCTTGTTGGGGCGGTTAAAAACAAATCCTAACTCCACCAATCATTCATTCAGAAACTTTACTTTCACGAAAATATAGATACTATACATATATATATATATATATGCTACTTAAGATAAGATTATGAGAAATTTCCTGCCCTCCACACTGAAACACACGTCCATCATTAATTTAAGCACCCCTAAACAAAAAGAGGGTACCAAAATATTTTAGCTGACATATGTTTTACACTACGAAGATAGCTTGAAATTTATATTATTATTTTGTTTACATTGGGGGAGTAGAGGAGTGAAAACTGAAAAGATGGGAAAGGTCGCCACCCCGCCACCCCCCCTCCTCCACCCGAAACGAACTAGTAGCCGCTTTTTATAGCATTCTTTGTTGATTGCTACATATTTGACACGTGTAAAGTATAGGACCCAATTCTTGTATATATATATGGACAACGAATGTATGGCTTTCTCCCATCAAGGGTTCCAAAAACTAGGATAATTCTTGCCCAAAACAAAGCTACACCACCCCAAACAGGATTACCTTTTCTTTGTTTTTTTCTTCCCCCCCCCCCCCCCCCCCCCTAGTATTAACATTTTGTAGAAAGAAAGCTATGTGCAACCCAAAGCCCTCTCCTCCTTCCTCCTTTATCTCTAGTAACAAAAGCCATTTCTTAAACCCCAACAAAACCATGGATCTTCACACAGATGATCAACAACAAGAACTTCATAGGTGGCCAAATGCTTTTGAGGTAAGCCTCACGAATAATGACCTAAAAAGGGCACATACATTATACATGTATGCATCTATATATATATATAAATATATGTCCTACCAATTATAAGTTTTGACTTCCAAAATTAATTTGCTTATATATAACTAATAACTAGTTCTTGTTTCAAATTCTTAAATTTAGGTCCTTGAAGAATTCAAAGAGATCGGAAAGATATCAGGTCCAACAGCCATCACAGGGCTGATACTATATTCAAGAGCCATGATTTCAATGCTTTTTCTTGGATATCTTGGTGAGCTTGAGCTTGCAGGGGGCTCACTTTCCATCGGGGTTGCTAACATAACAGGTTACTCTGTAATCTCTGGCTTGGCCATGGGCATGGAGCCCATCTGCGGCCAAGCCTACGGCTCCAAACAGATGAAGCTTCTCGGCCTCACTCTGCAACGAACCGTCTTGCTTCTTCTCACCACCTGCATTCCCATCTCCTTCATGTGGCTCAACATGAAAACAATCCTCTTATGGTGCAATCAAGATGAACAAATCTCATCAGTGGCTCACACTTTCATCGTCTCGGCCATCCCAGACTTGTTCTTCCTTTCCTTGCTTCATCCTCTGAGAATCTATCTCAGGACTCAGAGCATCACATTGCCATTGGCCTACTGCTCACTTATCTCAGTGCTGCTACATGTGCCATTGAACTTTCTCTTAGTGAAATATTTCAACATGGGTATTGCGGGGGTGGCCTTGGCGATGGCCTTAACAAATCTCAATCTGGTTCTCTTGCTCTGCTTATATATATACTTCTCCGGTGTGTACAAGGACTCGTGGGTGTCGCCGAGCCCGGATTGCCTCCGGGGCTGGTCATCTCTGCTGTCTCTAGCAATTCCCACTTGCATTTCTGTTTGCCTGGAGTGGTGGTGGTATGAGCTGATGATAATGCTTTGTGGGCTACTAGCAAATCCCAAAGCCACAATTGCTTCAATGGGAATTCTTATTCAAACGACTTCATTAGTCTACGTCTTCCCCTCTTCCCTCAGTCTAGGAGTCTCCACAAGGGTAAGCAACGAGCTCGGCGCCAGGAGGCCCGCCAAGGCCCGTGTTTCGATGATCGTCTCGCTGCTCTGCGCCGTGGGATTAGGCCTCGGGGCCATGCTGTTCACCACCCTAATGAGGCACCGGTGGGGCCGGCTTTTCACTAAAGACGCCGAGATTCTTGAGCTGACTACGGTGGCATTGCCGATAGCCGGGCTGTGCGAGCTGGGGAACTGCCCACAAACCACAGGCTGCGGCGTTTTGAGAGGAAGTGCCAGGCCTACTATTGGAGCAAATATCAACTTAGGGTCATTCTACTTAGTGGGAATGCCGGTGGCCTTCTTCATGGGATTTGTGCTGAAAATGGGGTTTGCTGGACTGTGGCTCGGCTTGCTTGCGGCGCAGGCCTCATGCGCATTGCTAATGCTGTTTGTTCTGTGCAGAACAGATTGGACTGTTCAAGTAGAGAGAGCAAAAGAACTCACAACGGCTCAATCTTCTTCTTCTTCTTCTTCTTCTTCAACCTGCTCTTCCAGTAATTCTTTATTGCCAGTTTCTGCAGCAGATACGGACGCCATTAAAGAAGCTAACAAGAAAAGGGCAGCTAACAGTATCCATAATCTTGATGAGATTTTATGTGCTAATGATGAGTTGGTACACAAGTCAGCTTCACTTGAAACAGACCCTCTCATCATAACTACAACACAAATTCTGCATTAAATTAGGGTAGCTGAAGCTGATGATCAATTATTTCTGTCTTTCTTTTTTGGCCCTTTGCACATCATGATGATCAGGGGGGCTACTGATGTGAAAAATTCTTGAATTGGATTTTACTCTCTCCTTACTTGTACCTTTTTCTTCTCATTTTGTACCATCACAGTGTAGAGACTTTTGATTCCACTTCCCTTTTTAACATAGTGCTATATGTTCTTTTTTTTATTCCTCCTCTTTGAGATATTACTTCTTTTTATATTATTATTATTATTATTTTCTTTCAATTTGCAGCTTGTAAGAATATAGTACTGTGTATTATTGGAGAGCACAAGACATAGAAATAATAATATATAGTAGTTGGGTTTATGGAATTCTTGATCCACAGTGTCAGATAGAAAGGAGATTAGAAGAAAAGGTTAAGCTGTCGGTTGTTTTAAAGGCTTGGGAAGAGGATCCGCCTGCCGTTTTCCTCTTGCATGTTTCCTTCCCTATTAGGTCACAACATTCTCTACCTAAAATGGAAATATTCATTGTTTACTTTAAACCCTTTAAAGTTTTTTATAACCTTTTTCATTAATTTTTTATATCGAGTCTTTTTTTCAATAATTTTGATGTTATTGAACTTTTAGATATTTGTTATGCTATTTTCCTATTTTTCTTTAAAAAAATTTGACTAAATTATATGTGAAGAGAAATTGCCAAATCGTCGCAGCAAAGGGCTTTTTTTTTTTTTTTTTTTTGAGATAGAGAGATCTGGTATGATTATAATCACAAAATTTGATTTGGGATTTGATTTTTTTTTTTTATTTACACACGCATCACACATTGAAATACATGATAGTACCTGTAAAGACCATGTCATTAGATCAATTAACCACTCGACTTAGATGAAACTTAATTTGATTGTGCTCAAGTTAATTATATTATAAATGAATTCACAATTATTAATGGTTGAAAGTACAAAAAAATATTATTAATCATCACACAAATAATAAGCCTTTTTTTATTCTTCTTAATTCATTGTTTTTATTTTATTTTATTTGTTATTTTGGGCATACATATTTATAATATGTATTTCTGGTTGCTGTTCTTTTTTCCAAGAAGAGAGACTACCTTTTTAGTGCAAGACTATTTCAAAAAAAGTGGCTGGTTTGTGCTTTAGATATATATATGCACTTACTTCTTCCTCATTTTTTTTAATGAGTTTGGAAGCTTTAACTTTTTAATCTGATTCCATCTGTTAGAGAAATGCACTTTTCCATGAGCATATTTCTCAATTAGGGAAAAAGGAGAATGGACAAAAACTTTGGGTTTTATTCTTAATTAATGTATTATTTCATGAATGATATGATCACTTGGTGTTTTCTTTTATTGAGTCAAGTTGGTTATTCTTTAATTTTACAATGTGAATTGTCACTTGGTATTTTCTTTTATTGAGTTAGGTTGAATAATTTTTTAGCCACAATAATTTTTGTATTAAAACATCAATCCATCTCTATATATATCCCTTTTGCTTCCCACATGGGATGTTTTCCAATATACAAATGGGACCAATTATATAAAAAGTTTTTCGATGAATGGGTAAGACAAGACTTCGACCTAAGTTTATTTATTTAGTATCTTTTTTATCTTTATTACCACATTAAATTAATTCCTAACCTACACGCAACGAAACAACTAATTATGCGTAAGATAATAATAATAATAATAATAATAATAATAATAATAATAATAATAATAATAATAATAATAATAATAATAATAATAATAATAATAATAATAATAATAAATGCAATATAATAATTAAATAAAAATTATAATGACGACGACAATGCTGACATCAATGAGTAAATACCCACACGTCAGGTGGAACTTGAACCAAAATATAAATTTTTTTGCTCGTTTGAAATATGACTCTTTTGTTAAATTGCTTATTTTAAATATAAAAAAAAAGAGTCCATAAAATCATTTCAAGTAATAATTAAGGCAGCATACCTTTTTATGGGTAACATTAATGTAAAATATTTAAAATATTCACCTTCTATACTTTATTCTAAGATATTGAGTCGAATCAAAATTAATGGATAATATGGATTAGAGATTGTATATTATAAGCTATGTTCGCCGTATTTGACATGACTATGGCCCAAACGATTATATGAAAGAATAAGAAAAGTTTGGTAAATTAATATGTTAATGGTCAATTATGTTTAGTAAGTTAATTTTATAATACATATATATATATATATCTGAATTTTAAGATACATAGAAAATGAGGATAAATCTACTAAATACAATTAGCAGTTAACGAATAGGGATTGAAAAGTAAAAGAGGTTTGATAGTCTCGAGTCATCTCAATATCATAATTTTTTTAACTTAATCGCACGCGCATACTTAGAATTCATTTAGCTTTGTATCTTGAATCCCACACATATAAATATGCGGGCAATGTAACTATGTCAATTAACCTCTCAATATCTCCATATCATAATTTTTTCATTAAAAGAAAATTATTTGATTGACTTGACCCTACAACACAATTGTCATTTAGTTACATAAATTTAGTGGCAATTTATAGTATAACAACACATAAAAATAATATAGTAATAGTTGTTAAAAAATATCACTATAATATAACATATTGAAATAAATAAATATACAAAGTGAACATCTAGCTCATAAAATAAAGACAACAAACATTTAAATGATTTCACGACCACAAATGCATTCTCTAGATACTACAAAACTTGAAACAAATTTTTAATTAGTCTAGTAAATATCCATACCATGCGCCATATAATTATGAGATCACCATAGCCTAAAGAAAACAAAACTTGAAACCTTAACATATATAAGCACACATACTAATTAGCTCTGTGTGTGTGTTTGTTTTGAGGTGAGGTGCATGTATCTCTATATGTGTACGTATATGTGTCCAAATCCCAAACAGAGCATGCATGCAGTGGTAACTGATAATTGGTAGTGGATTTCAACGAGCATCTGCTCTAGAGAGAGAGAGAGAGGGAGAGGGAGGGGGGGGGGGGCCCTGGTTGCAACTGAAGAAACAAAATCCAGCTATTATTACTCCTGTCGAATTCTCAGATGACAAAAATTGGAGCAGTGGCTCTGCACAGCAGTTCCCCAGCCCCCACCTCCCACCTCACCACACCTCACTCTCTATTTCATCATCATATATCTTCCAAAAGCAATTAGCTAGCTACGCCAACCCACAAACCTACCCTAAAAGAGTTGCATGTTTTTTAAAAGGACTACATGCCACTCTAGGTGAAACATTGGCTTATATGTACTCCATAATTAATTGCATGGAACTTTTGTTTTTTAAAAACACGAAAGAGTAAAAAGCTTAATTTATTACATATATATATTTTTAAGCAAATAATTTTAAAAGTAGTAGTTTGAGTGGTATGTTCTTAATTATTAATACAATGAGATGTGATATATATATATATATATATAAAATTAATACTATTGAACCTCAACTAAGAGAATTGTATAATCAATGAGAAATCTTGTTAAGATAATCTCTATCTCAAGATAGTGAAGGTTGAAGATGAGAACTCACTTTCAATACAATTAAACTGAATATTGAATAATCATGTGGTTAAAAGGAATGCTATAGGCCACTTCTTAATTGGTTGATACTAAATCAATCCAAATGAATGATTAAAAGGGGATATATATTTATAATCCTATGCAATGGGATGTTTCCTTTATAGTGTTTCTTTTCAATTGGCTCAAGGGACTTTATGGGTTTCATATGGTAAATCAATACAAAACCCTTTTTTTTTTTTTTTTTTTTATAAAGAGAATCTTTGTTGATTCTACAACTACTTTAGTGGGACTTGAATTGTTTTTAGTGTGAAAGTTTACCACTAAATACCCACTTACCCAAATTAATAATAAAACTTCATTTTGGAATTTTTTTGACAAAAAAAAAACGAGAGCAGTAAATTTGGGGAGAGGGGACACATTTGTTTCCTTAAACCTAGAAAAAGTTGATGCCTGGTTTAAACATGTACTCTCTCCGTTTCAAATTTAGTATTAATCTTATTTTCTTTTTAGAATATTTCAAAATAATCCCTATATAACTGAAACAGAAATTTTCTCTCAAAATTGTCTTCTCACCTAATGTAGCGATTTGACATCAAACTCTTAATAATTATTTTTGAAGGCAATTTTCTAACTTTTATCAAAAAATTCGTGTCTAATCAAATTAAAATACATAAATCTTGGATAGTAGGTATTCACCCTTAAAATATCTTATCATTTTGACTCATTTTTTCCACAATTCATGCTAGGTAAGATGTTTGCTGAACACAATCACTGTTGTGTTTTGGATCTAATAATTTTAAAATTGAAGAACTTAAATGGCTTTATAGTATTTTAAAATTTTCAGATTCATCATATTGGTTGAATGTCAAAAAAGTTATTGTTAAAACCCATTTAAAATACAGGTCACTCAAAATAATTCAAAACCAGTACAATAAAATTGTTATTGAACTATAAATTTTCCTCAAATTCTGCGCCGATGTGCGCCCTACAAACATCCCCATCAAGAAAGGAACAAGACTTTGAGGTTTATAAAAAGCACTAATCTATTAAATTTGTTAAAGCAAAAAAAAAGAAAAGAAAAGAAAAGAAAAATAGACAGTTTGACAGGATAGTTTTACAGCATGTCGTATATATTATTAGAATGTAGACAAAGTTATATGAATGTATGCACATATGTAAACACCATGTGACAATAGCTCCAATTTCACAGTTTGAATTAATTCTTACTCACACATATATGGTTAATTTAATTTTTAAAATAAGCATAAAATTATTGATCATAGGATCAACCAGATGACTTTCCTTATCAGCATCGTCGCTGCATGAGCCGAGCCACAAGGACCTAATCAAACCGAGAGCAACAGTCCTTCAGATGAACACTTGTTACAGGGCAAGTAGAGGCCTCGTACTGACTGTGTTTTTCGCATTCAGAAAATCTTTTAATCAATTAACGTTAAGATACTAATCATAATATATAATATTATTGAATATTATTTGTTAATATTAATTTAAGATAAGTTGCTAATTCAATGTGCTATTAGAACTAAATCGAATTAAAGGTAATTTATTTAATACAGTCACTCATTTAAAAGAAATTAATAGAGCACATACAATTATAAAATATCATCAAACGTAATTAGAATGAATTGAAAAAATTAATTATGAAATGTATTTTCATCATGTAAGTTAAAATTTTAAATTGTACGATCATTTAATATTAAAAAAAATAAACAGAACCGCCAAATAATATTGATTGCTTATCCATGAATTTGTGTTGTGTGGAAGGAGAGAAACATATTGTGGCTCTGAAGTCTGACAATTTCTTTTTTATTATTTTATTGTTGTGATATGCTACGAGTTAGGCAATATGATACGCTCAAGATTCGACGAACATAATTTTTAAAACCAACTTTCATCTCACCTTTCTTTATCTTCTTTATGAACATATCTCCTTACATACATATATATATATATATATATATTTGTAATTTTTGTGTGTGTCCTGGTATATATAAACTCTAACATAGGGCAAGAAATTTCTTGAAAGACGTGGTACAGCAAATTGTTTACATCATCAGCAGCTCTTTTTTACAGTTCAAATTCTATATTTTAATTAATATATTATTTTTATTTTATATCAAAAATAATTATAAAATATATAAAATAGTTTTATAAATAATTTTTTCTGAAACACTTGCACTCCGGATCGTCTTAAAAATATTTGAGGCTTAAGGTGAAACATGAAAATAAGGCATTTGACATATTTAATGAAAAATATTAAATATTGCCAAAAAAGTTAGTGCCCATTTGGTTTTATTTTCACTTTTCCTTTTTATTTTCTTCAGAAAATAAAAATAGAAAGCTATTAACTTTTTCCCATTTTTTACACATATTTTCATTTTCAAAATATTTTCTTAAACATACTTTTATATTCTCTCTTTTTTTCACACCTTACTTTTCTTACTCTCATTTGTACAATTTTTAATACAAAAACACAACATCCAAATATATTTCATTCTCAAACATACACAATCATTTCATTTTAAATAAAACATCCAAACAACATTTTATTTTCAAATCTAAACTCATAACCAACTTTTCAATTTTTAAATTTGACAGAAAACAGAAAATGATTTTGAAAACAGATCCAAACCAGCTCTTAAAATTGAATTGTTAATAATATTTCCATAATCAATTTCTTGTAACAATCCTTTTCAATTGATAACACATCTAATCTATTCAATCTTTGTTGAGACATTGTTGATCTTAGAGTAATAAAAAAAAAGTTAGAACAACAGGACCTAAATGGATAGAAAATATAGAATTTTCAAATCAAAGAAATTGATGATTGGAACTCCCAATTTGTGATACGGATATAAATAATAAAACCATATTATTCATCTTTCTTATTTTTCATATTTGATAAAAGAATAATTCAACACGTCAATGAGAACACTACATTAACTGAGTACGTATTGGTTCGGACACGTACGATTGTGATATTGTTTATAAAAAATTAAAGATTCTTTCTTCTATTAGAAAAGGAAGAGAAGAGATAACTGATAATAAAAATAAAAAAATAAAACCATAGTTTATAGTGAGAGAATTGAAGTTAACGTTATTTAGTGATTAATATTGAGACATTATTTAGTCGTTAACATTGAAAAAGAAAAAAATTAGTTAGTGATTAGCATTAAAAAAAGGGAAGCAATTTGGATCTTGATAAATTAAAGGCCTTATATGTTTTTAGGCCTAAATTTAAAATATTGAAAAAAAATAGACCCTTATATCTTTCTGTTTTCAGGCCTAAAATATATAACCGAAAAAATATATATATTAATCTAAAATGATAGTGGAACATTGCACTAAATTTTTTTTTCTCTTTTTCTTTTCTTTTTTTTCCCCCTGGAGGAGCGTATGTGCTACAAGATACAAATATAGTTGTCTTATGAAGGTGATAATATAAAAGTGAAAAAAAATTCCTTTATTATAATAATAATTTTACAAGTTTAATATATAATGACAGGATTAAATTTGTATTAATAATTATTACTATGTACAATTAATAATACAAAATTTTGTATAATTTATTACTATTAAATTGCTGACAACTCAACCGCTAGATTTTTTCTTTTTTCTTGGGTGAAACACTCAACCCCTAGAATAGTTTTGTTAATATAACCGCGTTGTTATAGAATTGTGACTATATATTAGTATTAAGTTTTAACAATGTTAACTTTTATATAATTCTTATCACTGTTAAATTTGTTAAAATTATTACTATAATAAAGTAAAATGGTGTTTGGGTGAGTTTATAAGCTAACTCCTCAAAACATCTCACAAGATGTTTGAGAGCTTATGAGATGTCAAAAAGTGTTTGATAATTTTTTTTAAAAAAGAGCTTATAAGTTTCTAAAATAAGATATAGGAAAGCTGTTTTTTAAAAAGTAAGAAATTTCTAATTTATTTTTAAAATCTTAACAAACTCTCTTAATTTTAATTATTTTAATTACAAAATTAACATTATTAATATATATCATATAAGCTTCAAAATCTTATTTTACCCAAACACTTTAAAAATTTATTTTTAAAAAAAAGATCTAAAATCTTATAAACTTCAAAAACGTCTTATAAGATGTAAAAAATTATAAGACATTTTAAATAAATTTAGTCAAACAACCTCTAAATCTGATTATCCCTTAATATCGTTATTACACTACAAAAAAAAGCGATTAGTGACCAAAAAATCAGTCACTAAATATGCAAAAATCGGTCACTAACAGGTTTAGTGACCGATCCAATTGATCACTAAAACCCTCGTCACTAATTTGTCTCGATCACTAATTACTGACTGATTAGTGACCAAAATGGTGGTCACTAATTATTTAAAAAAATTTGAAAAAATTTGTCTATGTTACTAGGCGGTCACTGATCAGTGACTGCATATTTCGGTCACTAATTTTAATGAGTCAAAAATATTTCTCTCCTACTTTGCTTCCTTTTGGATTCGAACTCAAGACCTTTGCTATGCTCAAATGAGTAACTAACCATTACACCACATGCATTTTCATGCATTTATCTCAACAATATAATATATATATAATATTTACAAGTTAAAAAGTAATTATAATACTCTTATGTATAAGTTACTATTATTTTGCATTTTAAAATTTAACAAAAATAGCAATTATTCATTTAATATTTGTATAATATTTGTACAATATAATAACACACTACATTTTTTATTTATAACTATTACTTTAAAATTTAGGTATATTTTATCATAATATATTATAAACATATTAAAAATAGTATATACATACTAATATGCATAGTGATAAATAGTTTTTTTTATATAATAAATACTAATATTTATTACTATTTATAGTAGTAAATAGTTTACGCATATATGTGGTAATATGTATATGTACTTATACATACAAATTAAAATATAATATTATTAATTATATTATAAATATTTATTTATAATTATTACTTTTAAATTTTAGGTATATTTTATCATAATATATTATAAACATATTAAAAATAGTATATACATACTAATATGTATAGTGATAAATAGTTTTTTTTTCTTTTTTTATATAATAAATAGTAATAAATAGTTTACACATATATATGGTAATATGTATATATGCTTATACATACAAATTAATATATAATATATTAATTATATTATAAGTATATAAATAGTTTACACATATATATGGTAATATGTATATATGCTTATACATATAAATTAATATATAATATTATTAATTATATTATAAGTATTTATTTACTCATAATACATGTATATGTATTATTGATGTGTATATATTAACTAATTCTCTTTTTTTTTCTTTGTATAAGAATATTATTCTTGTTTATTTCTTTGTGTATCTATATATATTAATAAATTAATGTTCAATTATATGGATATTATATAGAAATATTTAGTGGTTATATATTTGTATATGTATGTATATTTTTATATTTTTTATATATACATATATTATTATCAAATATATATGTTAATAGCAAACATAATATTTTAATACTTATATAAGTGTGACATAAATTTTATGCTTTCATATTACAAGAATATACAAAAAATAAAATTTTATTTTTATGACCGTTTATTGAATGAAAAACATGATCATTAATTAATGACTGCTTTATACGGTCATTAATATTAGTGACCGAACTCTTAATTCGGTCACTAATTAGTGACCAAATTAGTGACCGCTTAGTTCGGTCACTAATTAGTAACCGAATTAGTGACTGCTTTGTGCAGTCATTAATATTAGTGACTGAAAAAAGAGTTTGGTCACTAATTAGTGACTGCTTTGTGCGGTCACTAATTTTAGTGACTGAAAAAAGAGTTCGGTCACTAATCAACCACTAATTTTTTTAAAATATTATATTTAAATTAATCATTAATCATTCACTAAAATTCGGTCACTAAAGCTCATTTTTTTGGTACTTTTGACATGACTTTTAACATTTTGTTGCAATTATTTTTCTCCTTGTGGTTAGAGATGGGAAATAGATTTTTAATCATATTATGCAAACTAATTCCATATCTCTCATGTATAAATTTTCTTCTTACAAACAAAGTTTCATATTTTTTCCTTTGTGTTGCAAAAAAAGGAAAAGTAAGTGAATTAATGGTCATAAAATCAAAATAAAAATCAAAGACGTTGGATACTTTTTAAAATCTTATATATAAAAAGCTCTTTTTACATAAAATTACAGAGTTTATTGATAACATAATAAGTTCATTTGGTGATAGTTTCTTGTATATAATATAGCATAATAGATACAACATTCGTATTGTATGGATTTTAGTAAGGTAAGAAGTTGTTATTCATTAGTATATATATATATATATATATATATATGAATAAGTACTACTTTAAGCTTTTATTTATAATTGATCATATTCTTAATACATAATTTTTTTGATATATTGAGTATGACCTTTATTTTCATAAACAAAATATTAATTAAAATTTTGGTGTAAGTAATCAATTAAGTAATTGCAATAGTTGCGTAATTTGCACCTTGCACCTATTTCTTAAAAAAAAAAAAAAATTAAAGAAATTTTATACAATGTATAAGGAAATTTAAGGGAACAAGTTCAATGCCATATACATAAAAAAGTTATTTAGAATTAGCATTTTAAGAAAACCTATTTATTTGATACGTTATTATCTTTTTGTAACTTAGCAAGTTAATTTGTTCAAAGCTTATTTTATAGTTTTTCACCAAATTATCACATCAGTAAAATAAACACTTCAGAAATGCAGCTCTTATATTTGGTTACATAGAAAAAGTTATTGTATTTATTTTAAGTTATAATTATAATGAATAAAAAGTTATTTTCTATATAGATTGGCATTTTAAGGAATAAAAGATTTAGAAGTCACTGTCTTTAAACTCGTGAAGTTTTTGTATTATTTCTTTTTCTCTAAACAAATTGTCATATTAATGAATGGTCTCTTTTCTCTAAATATGTGAAGGTTATTATGCACTTTATAATAATTTTAAAAATTTGTATTCCCTAAAACCTGTTTTTCCCTGATTAGAAATCCTCTCTTCAGTTCCACTCAGGTCATATATATTGGGATAATTATCGAAACATTCTACAAGAGTTGGTCTAATTATAAGTAGTTCACTAGAAAAATCTAATATACATCCACCTCCTTTTTATAATAATGGCCAAAATACTATATTCACTAAAAAATTAGGATATCAATTACGATTAATCAGTAGGCGATGCTAAAAATTTATAAAATTAACTACGAAATGATCTAGTTAAATCTAACATAGATACTTTCATGACTAATTCTTGCTATAACCAATTTATAGCTGATAATTACTTTTATATACACACACATTGATTTTATTTAGGATAATGCATAATTAGTATATTGTGCTTGCAAAATGCAAGATTATGGATTAATAATTAATAATTTTTATATTTTTCATTTTAAAAAATTGCATTTACTATGAAAATTTGTTATTATAATTTGTAGTCATAACTGTAAAATTAATTTTTTGCTAGCTTTTCTATAATGTTTACCTAGTCTTTTGGTTATTTGGTAGCGATATATTGTTTATGAAATGAAACTTTCACCTTTTATTAAAAATTCAAGAAACCTCCTTTGAGGTTTGTTCAAATTATAAGTACCTTCCTTACTCCTAATAAATTAAATATCTGCTACAAAAAAATTGCTAAGAAATTAATTTTGTAGTTATGACTATAAATTATGTCTACAAATTTTTGTAACAAATACAATTATTTAAAATAAAAAATAATAAAAATTATTAGTGAATTCATGGTTATGGTTGTTGAAAGAGCAACAGATTAGCCACATATTATCCATAGAAAATTTAACATACATCTATATATATATATATATGTATATATATGTAAACAATAATTATCAATTACAATTGATCATGTAGCGAAAAGTTAGCTACAAGAGCATTTACTTGTGATTCCGCTAGGTCAATTTTGTAGTTAAGACTACAAATTTTTAATACTAGCTATGAAATGAACGTAATTGATGATCTAATTTTTTGAGCATCTTACACAATATGTATATATATATATATAATTACAATTACCATCTCTGAAAATTTTTATTTTACAATTGGATTCCATATTTTTTATTCAAGAAAATCATGAATTGTCTTTACAATTATAAGCATTATAAATCATGCAAAATTAATTTAGAATATTTCACTGAAAAAATATCCTTTTATTAGTGAAAAATTTGTGACAAAGAGGATTCCATTACAGTATAATTGTGATGGATTTTTAATGGATTACTAATAAATTTAAAAAAATGAATGAAAATATATATTAGTTATGATACTTGTGACGGATATAAAGAGTATATATTGATATGAAGAGTCCATAATAAATTTCATAATTCTAAATACGATTCTTCGATCTATAATGAAAATTCCATCACAAAATTAGTTTTGTGATGCATTTTATTTTCATCACACAACTAATTAGTAACAAAGCATATACTAACGGATTTTTGAAATAAGTCCATTATAAATTTAGTGAAATATATCATTCTGTGATAGATTTATTTCACAAATTTGTTAGTATATGTTTCGCCACTGATCAGTTTGTGACAAAAATAATGTGTGTCATGTAACTAATTTTGTGATCAAATTTTCATCACGAATCGAAGAATCATATTTAGAATTATGAAATTTATAATAGATTCTTTATATCAATATATACTCTTCAAATTCATCACAAGTATCATTACTAATATATATTTTTGCTAATTTTTTTAAATTCATTAGTAATCCATCAAAAACCTATCACAATTATCTTCGAATTGTGATGGAACCCCCTTCATGACAAATTTTTCGTTAGTGAAATGGTGTTATCTTGTAGTGTTTATATATTAAAGAATATAATTTGAAATTTTCATGATAAATTACAACCATTAAATCTCACTGTAAGTCGATGTAAAGCGGATAAATTTCAGGAGATTTATGTATATTACTATAAACATCAGCGCAACTTTTGTAAATTTGGCGAAATCTCAAGTGATTAAAACTTGTCGTTTTTTCAAAAAGATAATGTCAAGGGTAAAATTAAATTAAATTTGTTTTGTTTTGGATGTTTGAGATAAAGATTTTTGAGGGTGGGTTGAGAGAATGCAATGTATGTTTGATTTTGTTTTAGAAATTGATTAGATTATTGTTTTAGAGCTAGTTTGGTTGGATTTTTAAGTTATCTCATGATTATTTATCATGTGATAATTTGTATGATTTTTTATCATTGTGATATATAGTTTGATAAAAAAATCCATAGGGGATGACATGTTAATATATCACGGGAGTTGCACATATAAACACAGACTTTTGGTGTCCATGCGAGCTAGAGTGTTTATTGTCACTTCAACCAAATGAATGATAAGGTGGGGATAAAAACATTGTATCTTACCTTTCATCGCAACCAAACTAGCCCTTAGAGTATAATAGAATTTTTTTTATTTTGTTTTCGAGGGAAACAAATTGTATTGTGATGTCAAATTAATACCTTTCTATTTGGTTATACCGGAGATGAAAATATGATTTTGTTATTGTTCTTTTTATATACGTATATTGTTGTGAGAGATGATGATTATATTTGCCTTGGGAAATGGTGGGAAAAGGCTATTTTAGGAATTTTTAAAATTATTTTAAATATTTTTGAAAAATAAAAAGATTATGTTTATTTTTATTTTTTTTCCAAAAAAATGTTCTATTCTCGGAAAAATGAAAACAAACATAGCATAAGTTTTTATTCAGCTTCTTGGTTGATATCAATTTTTTCTGTTATAATAATTAATAACTAAGAAGATGTGTACCTATATTTTTTTTTTTATTTTTGGAAATTTTATATATCCTATTAAATAGCATTTAAAAAGACAAAGTAAGGTTATCATTACATTGGCGCGATTATCTATTGATGAAGAATAATTTGATATCACAAATGTCAAATATTGCCATAAGGTTTTTAACGCTTCATGATTACCATAGGATTGATTTAGAGACAAAAGATGGTTATAGGGTTTGGTACTTCCATAATTACAGTAGGATTTAAAGAGACAAAGCATGGTTTAATTTGTCGTTGAAAAAGTAGCCAATTGTGAAGGACAATTTGACATTTGTATGTAGAGTTATCATTGAGACACCGGACACCCCTATTTTGGCCTCACAAACGTCAAATTATGTTCTCATTGGTCTTGATACTATAATTGTTAGATTCAATAATTTAAGCTCAAAGACATTGCACTCTTTCGCTCCATTTCGAGATATAATCGCTAAGTTTTTCTCAGAAAGTAAAATTAGTACTAATGAATGTAGAAAAAATTGTTATAAAGAATTTGAATTCTTTATGTACGTTTGATAAGGGGAAAAGAGCCTAACACATCAACATTATCCCCATACTATATTATAAATATTAAAATACTCTAAAATTTGTATCTTTTTTGTTTGAATCAAACTCAATCCAATCACTTGATATATATCCGATCAGACTGAATCGAGAGTCATCTAATTAGTACACGGGGCAACATCTTGACTTTATACCTAAAATAAATAATACAGAATCTACCTTAATAGGATCACCTTAAACTATATGGTAATAAAAGTATATTTATTTATTATTATCCTAATTATTTACTACCATTCAATATTTTAACCGTGGAATTAATGAATTTTTTTTATGGGAGCACTCAACAACTTTATCCTTGTTTTAGTTGCAGGTTTGGCATAATCAACAGTTTTCCCATCAACTTTGAGCTCTTGACCTACAGAATTGAAAAATAAATTAAATCGAGATGACAATCACTTACAAAAATATAAAATTTGAAATTCTGAATATTTATAGTATACTGCATCTATATTCCACCACATAAATAATTATAATTTATTCTAAAACCATGCGGAGTCAAAACAACATGGAATCATTTTTATCAATAACAATGGGGTTGGTTCCAATAAGGGCGAAAGATGGAGGAGGCATATACTTTGTAGCCCCTGTTTACCATAATGTTCTTAGAAATTTAAAAAAAAAAAAAAAAAATCCAAAAGTGCATTAGCTCATCAACTTAGTTCCACCATCAAAAAGATAATCGTCCATCAACATACACATAATACAAATTAATTTAGTAGAAAGTTATCAACTTTATTGGGAGTGGGAATCTTCTTAGTGGGGGGATATTTCCATCTTTCGAGCGGTTCATCGAAACTTGGATTTGAATCGAATAATTTTATGCCACTTGTCGGGAAGAGGGTATCCAAATTAATCAAATTAATGTCGGTCATCAAATGACACGTGCCTTGCCTTTCATCCTTAATAATTTTCCCTTAATTTGGCAAGCCCACTGCCCACCAATAATATTTATTTCCATATTTAAAATAAAGTCAACCCACAGTTTTATCTATCTCGTGTGAATAAGTTGAGCGACCATTTTCGTTTCTTCATGTTGCCAAGCCGATATTTTATTTTGATACATAATTTTCAATTACTTTGAAGTTAATTCTTTTCAATAAATAGCAAAAAATCCGTTCTAATAATAATTTTCCTTTTGTAGTTGTCAAATGGTTCCATGTATATATTCATTTTTTAAAAAATAAATTTCATTTAAAATCTTTCATTCAAAGTTTCTATATTTTCAAACTTGATATTTTTAATTTTGATATATTCATAAATTGATATGTAAAATAATTTATTGCATAAAAAGATACATGTCATATTGCGTTATTTAAAATAAAATAAAGTCCCCCTCAATGGTAGTCTCTGCCCTACAAGGCGAGAAGATTACTAGCAAGTGATAGTTTTAAATAAGTTAATTTTATAACTTAGAAAAATTAATTTTCTCATAACAATTGTTATTATGCAGTGCTCAAGACAGACAGGTACTAGCATGATCATTACATCCTTGAGAGATTATGAGAAAGTCAATTAAAATTATTCTAAAAATAAAGAAAAAAATTAATAAAAGAAATATGGTCAGCAGAAATATGGCCATACTATATTATATATATATGCATGCACTATAGATAATACAAGAAAAACAAAATAGTAATATATGCTAATACAAAGTTGAAAGAAAAAGCCGCCCCACACCATTGGTGGACGAAAGTGGTAGGGCTGTCAGCAGTGCACCATGAAATTCAACAAAAAAGAAACAAAAAGTGGAAACATAGAGTTGATAATAGACATATATAGAGACAACTTTATCAATTAGAATAATGCCTAAATTGTCCATTGCTATTTAACAAGTAAAGGGCTTTTTGGCGAACGACATGTATAAAATAGCAAATCATTCTATGAGTATGGGGGACCTGTTCATAAACGTTCTTTTTGGGCATCGCCCCTTTAATTTAATAACGATAAATCAAACTCAAAATGTTATCTATATAGTTCACACCTCAACAACCTTATTATTAATGTAATAATAAACATATAAATTTAATTTATAGAATCATCAACATCCATCTTAAAAATATAGACTCTGTCATAAAAATTTGGATTCTCCATTTCAATTGTCCTCCATTATATTCATTTCGCACTTTCAGCTAAGCAATTAAAACGCTCTAGAGGGTGCTTGTCTAAATTTATTTAAAAAATCTTATAAACTCTTACATCTTATAAAATATTTTTAAAATTTATAAGATGTTATATCTTATTTTTAAAATAATTTATTAATGTGTTTGGATAAAATAAAATCTTGAACCTTATAAGATGTTAGCAATGGCAATTTTCTATTGAAATGGTTAAAATAAGAAAACTTATTCAAATCTTAAGGATAAGTCAAGATCTCTTTACTTTTTTTAAAAAGAATTTATGAGATCCTAATCTTATTTTAAAATCTTATAAGCTCATTTCTAAAAAAGGTTACCAAACATTTTCTTACATCTTGTAAAATATTTTGGAGAGTTCATAAGCTCACTCAAACACCCTCTTAATTTTTTGTATCAAAAGCGAAATCCCTCACTTTTAATACCACTTTTGAAAATCCATGTCACATCTGATTCATCCAAAAATTTATTCAGAATTGCAACAAACATTTATTCTCATTTCCTTATTGAGTGTCTTTTCAAAACCACCATCTCTTCATAAGAAAGACAGGTGATAAAGTGGCTTATCTCTTCTCTTACCTCTAAAAAACATAAAATTATTAAGTAAAAAAATAGATATTGAGAAAGCAAAGGGCACTCAGCATCTCCACATTTTGCAAATGGAGGCTGTGGCCACTACTACCAACAAATGTTGATAAAGGAAAATATATAATTTTTTGATTCCACCCATTACCGAAAGTCATATTTTTCTCAAAAAAATCATTATTAAAAACCTTAAAA
Source organism: Jacaranda mimosifolia (assembly GCA_018894105.1). Taxonomy (NCBI): domain Eukaryota; kingdom Viridiplantae; phylum Streptophyta; class Magnoliopsida; order Lamiales; family Bignoniaceae; genus Jacaranda; species Jacaranda mimosifolia. Next base: position 9,821,971 of record CM032123.1, read on the forward strand.
AAGAAAAAGGCATTTACTGTGAAACAACATAATTTGATCAATCCTAATTCCTTGCACGTCTCCATTGTCGGAAAATTCTAATTCAGACACGAATTTTATTCTCTAAAGTATTTCATAGACAAGTAAATTTCTCTTTTTTCAGAAAATTCGAAGTTTTTAAACCATCCATGTGGGCGATAATTGAGGGTAGATTTCCGTATAGTCAAGTGTACGCACAAACTTTTGGTCATCCAATGGTGGATGGACGGTCTAAAAAAGAGTCGTGGTCATTTCATTCTTAGGGATAATTGCACTATCCGTGGTGAAAAAATGGACTTAGCTTTTATCATATAATAATTAGTCATAGCTATTAATAGCAGGCGTGCAGACCTAAGACTTGGAATAGTAGTACCAATGTGAATGGTTTTCCCGGGCAAATAAGAAAGAATTATCTGAAGACTGATTCAAAAATGTCATTTTTTTTTTTTTTCCCTTGCATTCAAAGATGCCAATCGTGTGGCATTCAGCAAAACGCACAAGGCTGCAGAGCCGTATGGTTTTTCCAATGGCAGAAATAGGGAGGTCCAAAGAATGGCTAGAAACAGGGTCCCCTGTTGCTATAGTGTTTTTTTTTTTAATTATTTATTTATTTATTTACATGACAGGGCCACAAAGTTGGACCATTTTGGACAGGGAAGTGCACTAAGGAACAAAACCAATGTATTATTTTAAATGTGGGACTTGGTGGTGGTAGGGGGGCAGTGGTGGTCATTTGTAGGGCATAATGTGTTTGCTTGGAGGGATGTAAGGAGGTTTGACAAATTCTGGGCAAATTCTTGTCTCTATTCGAGGCTTTTGTGTTTTCTTACATGCATTAGAGCCGACCCCAATTGGCAATGTCTCAAGAATTAACCCTCTGTCGTTTTTGGCCCCAGTCATCCAATACATGCGTAATTTCTCCACTGCGAACACGCAAAGTCAATTTGCAGTTCCACTCAATGTAGAAAATTTATCATGATAAAGAAGACAATAAAGTGTGAAAAAAAAAAAAAAAGAATAACTTGGGACTAAAAAATTTGTCAAAACATTAGTATTAGAGATCAAAAAGGATACCTTTGGGGAGTGCAGGATCGTCGTCGGTGCACAATACGTGGAGGATTATCTTTACAAAAGGTAGCAGATTTGAGACTTTGATTATGCGCTTTAGCTGCACGTACTTAGCTTGCAAGCAAAAGTGAAGCAATTGAAAGATACCACGGAGTGGTTTTGACAAATTTATATGCCTTTTGGCACCAGCGTTTGACCCATACAATCTTTGATCAAACAAAGTATATAATAAAAGTTTGACACTTTCCACACTGGTTTTGTGTGTATTTTAATAGGAAAATCGACAAATCAGAGATGGGAGATGGAGATGGAGGAACCGGCCAAAAGAGGAGTCAAGAGAGATACTAAATGGAAAAGGGAGTTCAACAAGCCATAAACATCATAAAAAAGCAGGATGTTCTGAGATAAGTTGCTTCATTAAACAAAGGTTAGCTATTCAAGTGGGGTTTGTACAGAAAGTCAGCATCACAACCGAAAAAACACATGTAGATAGGCAGAATGAGTATTGATGATGAGTTGACGACCACTATAAGCACAATTCAGAAATCCGGTCATACAATCCACAACTATGGACCTGATGAAGATGTTTTTCAGACAATTCAATAGATATTACGTATGCAAACATTATGCTTCTAAATGTTATCATATTTAGCACGTTACCATGTCCTGAAAGCAACAAGGAGGCCAAGAAGAAGCATTCATCACTTGGTTGTCAGCATCTGCAAATGTAAGAGAACAATTAACAATTCGTCAGCTGACACAGCAAGCTAGTCCGAGGAAGATTGATTTAAAATTTGTTCTTCTAACCCCTTCATTTCAATATATCATTCTCAACAACGCATATTGCAACATGACCTTGCAATATGAGTATCTGGCATTTCTGAAAATATATGCCATAATAATGGAACACCAAGTGATGCAGGAGAGAATATCATATATCTCAAAAGATAGACCTTAATTAACATCATTTGTATTCCTCTTCTCTAACATCATGATCTACCAACTAGATATAACCTTTGGATGCAGTTCAAAGTTTGATTTGACTAAGCCCAAATCAGCTACAACGATAGCAATGCTTAGAGATTCAATGCAGAAAATCAAAAAGAGCTTTAATTTCAAAAAAGTCTCACACCCATTTGGAGACTCTCCACACTTCAGACAGACAACACAACCATATGAACGGAGCACCTGACTTTGGTGTCTTATGTTTCATGAATCGACATCTTATGAGGCATAGGTATCCTGCAGTATAAATTATGTGATAAACATGTACAAATAGTTGAAATGCACACTTCCATTATTTACAAAATCTTGGGATACCCATAATTGTGTCATATCAGCAAATATCAGAATTTGACATATTCACTAACAAAAGATCAGAAATATGGAAATTTTTGGCCAAATTACCACTATATTAAATTATGTGCTAATGCAATTTTTCATTCACACAAAAGAAATACTATCCAAAGACAGAAAATTCCAATCTTTTTGTGGCACAGAAGAGGACAGCCAAATTAACCTCGATAACTACGGATGGAGATCATTGATTATGTGATCACTGACACATGGTCAATCTTGTTTTATTTGCATAATTATGCTTGAAACGTAATCTTAGTGATTAATTTCATAGTGACATGAAATCTCTTTGTAAAGGAATGAGGCTGATGAAGACAATTACCAAGGCAGATTCTTTCTAGGTTCTACATCATCCATTTCTTTGGCTTTGTCAACACTGTCTACATCAATAATGTGAATATCCTCAGTGTCAAAATCAAGGGAGCCCTGCACTTGTAAGTTAAAAGATTATAAGGTAGGGGAAGCATGTTATTGCGTTAGAGCTAAAGCTGACCATCTTGGTCGAAGACCTCACATACTTGCACGTTTCAAGACTTTAGCGGATGATACAACATATTAGGCCCATCTCTAGCTAGACACCACAAAAGATACATAAATGGCAAATGAGAGCATAGAAATGGAACTATTGACATTTTCACCTCCTTTTACTCCTCAAAATGAAGATAAGCAAGTAACAAGCGGCAGATCACCTTTTACTACAACCATCAAAATTTAAATTCCAGTTCTGAAGGTAGAAAACACAGAAAATATTTCGTGTTTCTTTGAGGATCCATATCTCAAACTGGATCTAATTATCCAAAAAAAGGAAAAAAAAAGAAAGACTGGATCTTGCATAGAAGTACTCATAAGCAGTTGATTATTGATTCTCCCATTTACACAAGCATCTTGGAAGCAAGAAACAGTCTTAAGCCCAATACAGCAGACGCCCCCTCGGTTAATTGATATAGTACATACCCAACAAAACTATTTCATCTCCCAGACCAATTACACCATCCAGCTTAGTACAGCAAAAAATAACACGCAGTTTTTGCTCAAAGATGTCAAGGAATAACCAATCCGTCCCAGGAGCAATCAGCAATGAAAAAGCAAATGCAACATTTTTCTAGCGTTACTCTCTGGCTATGTGCTCCATATACCAATACCATTTTGAGCATATCCAAATAAATGAATTTGGCTTTTTCCTAAGCTACGCCAAAATTTTGATAGTAAACAATTCAGCCAAAGAGAAACCTCTCAACCAAATAACCAATGCCAGAGAATACATACGCTGAACCCCATCAAACAAATTTCAAAATAAATAAATAAATATATAAATATAAATAAATTGCCGATAAAAAAAATTCGAAGAATGCACCTCAAAAGTCCCCCACAGCAAATGAGAAGATCAATTTTGCATTTTCTACTGCCTGCAGGTGTAAAAAAGTCGCAATATACATTGCCAAGTTCTCAATGCATGCACCTTCTGGAGCCATATCGGAACAGTTTTCAGCAATCCATCAACAAGAAATGATAATTGGGCCTTCAAAAGCTGGGCCAATTTAGGGTTCACACGACTGAAAATTGGAGTGCCAACTTTTACGTGCTTAATCCATTGCATGGAATTGTTAAAAAATCTATAATGGTATGATTAGGGCTGTAAATGGATATTCGAAAATTCATTTATCATTCGTATTTGTATTTGTTTATACAAAATTTATTCGCATCCGTTTAAAGCGGATATTATCTGTATTCGATTAGTAGGTATCCGATTATAAACGGATACGGATATAAAAAATGCATATCCGATCTGAATATATATTTATTAAATAATATATTATTTATATTTTTCAAAAAAAATCTTATAATCCATAGATGTATATATATGTAAATTACGATTGATGAATTGGGAAGAAAAAAGAATAAATTTAACAATTTATAGTAATATAGAGAAAAAATTGAAGAAAAAAATTAATCAACATAATTATTGTTGGTTAACTTTATAATTAATACACTAAAATATCATTATTAATATTAATTAGTACTAATAATCAATTATAAAATCAATTATTAATTAAAAATCATATTATTTGTTTGATTGCTTTCTTTTTAATGAAATTGTGCAGTTCCTTCTATTAATTAAAATATATATTTGTTATAAGTTCATAAATTTACGTATTTGGATATTCGTAAATAGATATCTAAATAATTATCATCAAATGTAAATATCAAAAAAATAATTTGAATACAGATAAGTTTAATCAAATATAAATGCATCTGAATAATTATAATCGAATACGGATATATCCGAATTCGACCGATATCCGATGTATACAAATTCGGATATCACTTTTAAATATCCTTCAAATCCGCATCCGTATCCGAATATTCAAAAAGTTAAACAGATACGAATATGAAAATAGTGTATCCGATCCATTTATTATCCATTTACACCCTTAGGTATGATTGGTATGTAGGAATGAGGTGGGAATGGAATGAGCATTTTCAAATCCATTTTCAAACCCATGATTGATATAGTTTAGAGATAGGAATGCCCATCCCCTTCGAAATTCCCATTCCCAAAAGGATATGTTTAATCATTCCCTCCCTCCCCCATAAGTTTAGTTATTCCCAATCATCGGAAATGAGCCTATATCACTCAAAAATTTAACAAAATACTTTTATATTTAAGAAAAAAAATCTTCACTTTGAAAAAATTTAATACGATATTCCAACTTATTTGATTGCTACTTTTATTATTTAATTATATATTTTATTCATATATTTTTTAGTAATATTATAAAAATTATTAAATTAATATAAATTATCATAAAAATATAAATAATAAAAATAAGAATAATAATGCACATCTCAATTTTTATAATAAAAAAATAGAATTATCATCGACTTGGTCCATATTAATAAAATATATAGTTTAAAATATTATTTATATATGCATGTCTTCGAATAATTAAAATATATATATATATATATATAAATTAATAAATGAAGAGTTGTCCATTCTATCAACAACTTTTCAAATTAAACTTATGAAAAAAAATTAAGCACTCTAGTTATCAAGTTCAAGTATTTTATAATTTTTTAATTATATTTTATCAAAAAATTCAAAAGAACTTGCTAAATTATAAATTTAAAAATAATAATTTTAAAGGAATTGTGTTTATATATACTTTTTTGTGTAAGTATATATAACTTGTTGATAACATATAAAATGTATATATTTACTAATGTAATTCGAATAATATTAAAAGTAATATTAAAACTACATAATTATAGCCTCACTCAAAAAAAAAAAAATCTACGGTAATATATAAAAATTATTTTACTAATAAATACTTTTATTTTAATAATTTTTTACAAAAGGGCAATTTGATATTTAAAAAATTCATTACATTCTTAGCTGTCATTCCTATTTATAAATCATTAGAATGGAATCAAGAAGGAAATGACGAATCCATTCCTTCCTCATTCCTTGTACATACCAATCATAGGATAACGTATACCAACATTATTCCTTTCCCAACATCATTCAATTCCTAAAATTATTTCATTCTCACCTAATTCCATTCCTGCACAACTATCACTATCATCATGACCAAGTACATCAGTATATGCAAAATTTGACAGCATTATTACAATCTAGGAGGAGAAGAAGAAGATTTAGCTTATTTCTTTTTATCTTTTATTTTTTATTTTCCGGGTGCAACATATATAGGACAGGGCTTAGGAGCATTATTTGTGGAATTAATCTAAACAAGCTAAAATTGTCATTAGTTAAAATAAAATATAAAAAACTTAAAATGATAACGTAACCAAATAAAATTGGACACCAACGTATTAGTAGTAGTTTTCTGGGCTGGGCTGAACATAGATTTTGATCCAGTACTAATAGCAAATGGAGTATACCGTGGGTCATTATTGATACAGATATTTATATTATTAACAAAGTACTTATACTTTTCTTTGTGTGTGATTTTAGTGATACGTCTAAAATACTCTTACATCTTTTTTTTTAAATTCTTGTAGTTACAATTTAAAAAATAATTACCATCTATAATCCGCTAGTTTATAACCCAAAATTGTAGTTTTATTATCTTTTTATCATTTTTATTTATGTAAAAATTTTGTATAAATATATTAAAAATTATTAAAATATTAATATCATATAAAAATAAGTACTGCTATTTATTTTGTGCTATAAAAATTTTTGCACATGTATCAAATGTGTTAAAATTGTTAGTATTTTTAAAGTATATTATCTTAGTTATATAATCTTAGTATAAAAATACAAATAGTTTAAGAAACTTACTACACTTTCGATTATGTTTATTACGGTCAGAATTAATATCGAATAGGAAAAGGGCATAATCAGATTTTACTTATTTTCAAATGATATATGTAAGTTTCATTATACAACATAATGACATAATGGCATAGAAAGAAATTCGAATGAGAAAATTATGGTCAACTAAAGTTAATTATTTCACACAACTGCGAATTTCTAGTACGGTCTCTAATTTTTCTTATCATTCTAATAGAATTTTAGAGGGCGGAAAAGATGAATTTATCATAGAAATAAAAAAATAAAACGATAATTCCATGAATTTTAATGCTAAATAAAGAAAATAAATGTAATAAAATAAGCAAAGTAGATAAAAAAAAAAAAAAAAAAAACAAACTATTAATTTTGTCATTAATCTCAATGGATTTATAAGTTTCTACAACGCTCTATTTAATTAATAATCAAGTTTTGTCATAAACGGTGGATTAGTATTGTTGGATGGATTCCGTCCAGTTTTCCATTTGATTTTTAAGTTTTAGTTTAAATTCATTTCTTCTTTTCAATTTTCATCATGCGTTCATTTGATTATAATTGTATAATATAAACATAAAGTTGGTTAATCAATAAAGAAACGTATTAAAAAATATTTAATACTTATAGTTGAAAAACAAAATTAAAATTAAACCAAATCTAGGAGAGGAGATTTAGATTTAATAAAGAGAGTAGAGAGCATTAAAGTTTTAAAAAAGAAAAAAGACAAAGATATTTGTTCCAAAACATAGCATATAAACTCTAAACAGGGATTTAATGTAGTCTTTACAAATTAAATTTTAATTCGTACCTCAATTCCACAATTATTTTTGTTTTCTTCAATTATATGATAATTTCAATTTTTCATTTGTTTCATTGAAGTATTTGTATGTCTTACTTATACGGCATATTATAATTTTAAATTTATATATACATAATTTAATAAATTGAAAGATGAAATGAAAAAAAAATAGAAGGATAATTTCAATGTAAGAAAATTAGTAGAAAAATTAAAAGAACATTATTTAATAAGCATAAATTTGTCGGCAAAAATTGGATGGTATTTGAAATATTTATAAAATTTTAATTAACATGACTTTCACAACAAAACTCAAGAGTCAAAATGACTTTTACCCTTAAAAGCTACTATTTTATATGCAATATAAGTTTAACTGATATAATAAAAGTATCTACATGATTACTCATAAATCATATATATATAATACGAATTTTATAGATTCTCTGTATTGTTGTTGTTGTTATTATTATTATTATTATTATACTCTTTTGATATATTTTTTTGTTGGGAGAAATTGAGTAAAGAAAAAGAAGAAGGTACGAGGAAGAAGTAAAAAGGAAGGCCTATTTCATCGAGCCTCTCTTCAAGATAGTATCTAAATCGTTATGATTTTCATTTGGGTTGAAACTTGTCCGACAAGAAATTTCACTATTTTAGAATAGTTATAGTTACAACCGTTGTTCATTAGGATTTTGGTCGCCTGTTCCCCAATTATCAAATTACCAATTTTCTTGACTTTCCAGCATTGGACAAGCGTCAATCCATACATGGTAAGTGTGATATATTTTTTAAATCAATAAATTGTAATTAACATCATATTGATTATATGAATTTCATAAGATTTAAATTATGTTATCAATATGATAGAATGTAATTTAATAAAATAAATATGATGTGAAAGCTTGAAGAAAAAAAAATATTAAAAGGCAATAGAGTTTAAAATGATAATTATGTTATTGTAAGGACTTTAGGGGGAAAGAACTAAAAAACAAAATTCAATATGTATCAATTTGACATCTATAGTGAAACTAGTATATTTAAATTATGAAAATTCAAATACAAATATGACGTTAATTCACAAATACAAATATGATATTACGGTAAAGATGAAGTACCCAAATGATTTTTATTCTTAAGAGTTGCATGTTAATTTATAATATATTAGTAAATTTAAGTATTATGATGAAATATTTGCACAACTGTTAATAAAATTATAAGAAAATATGGACAAAGGTGAAATACTATAGATTTTTTATGCCGTCTTATCTTTCTTATATTCATTGGAATGATTGAAAGAAATTAAGAAATAGAGAGAAAATGAACAGGCAAGCAGATGAAATAGGAGACTTTATATAATTTTTGAATTATGTTTCCGTAGATGTTGACAAAGAAATACTTAAATTTTACTTCTAGTTTTCTAATTGATTATAATTTAAGATTTATTATAACTATAGATATCAGAAAACTAGTTACAAGATACAGTTAGTTAAAAAAATAATTGTCAATTTGTATCAAATAAAAATATTCGATTTAATCATATGTAATGTAACATTGCTCAGACATAATCATATGTAATGTAACATTGCTCAGACAATAATATGTATTCTTATTTCTTTTGTAATTTATACACAAGCACATACAAAGAATTTATTAGAATTAAAACCTCAAATCTCACATTTATATGTATGAAGACAATGCCACTAAACTAATTAGTCACTCGAACAATAATATGTATCCTAAAAATTCTATATAATGCATTATTCTGTAAAAATAAATAAATAAATAATTTTGATACTTACTTATTTCAGAATAATTAATAAGAGAAAATGCAAATTAAAAATTGGGTTAATTAGAAAAAAATCCCTAAACCTACTTTCCATTTAGTGTTCAATCCCCATTTCAATATTTACACACTAAACTCCCCACTTTTTCACAAAAGTTAGGAATCACTCCCCATATCTTTTAGAAAGACCTATATACCCTTGTAGCTGGGAAAAACAACAAAAATACCTGGGAAATGCGTTCTCTCTTGAAGAAGAACGCTTTCCTTTTTTCATTTTTGCCTAAAATCGACTTGTCTAAGAGCCAAAAGAAAAGGGCGCGAAACCGTTCCTCTGCCACTGACGCGAGAAGAAGAAGAAAAAGTGTGAAAAAAAAAGGCACCAAGATTTCTGCCATTTTTCTGCGATAATGGAAGGAAAAACAGCTGCAAGAAAAAGCAAAGTACAAAAAGAAGTGATGAAAAGAAACAAAGGTATGTTTTCTGCATTTGAAATTTCAAATGTCCGTGATTTTTTAGTGTTTCACTCATTTCTTGTCTATTTTCTCATATTTAGGGTTTCTATTCCATTTTTAGTCGTTAAACACTTGAACCCCTTTGAGATATATATGATTTCTGTTGTGAGATGGAAAGTTTCTGATTTGTACTTGAAGGGCATGAAAGTTACACTTCACCTTTTACGGGTTTATACTTCTTTTTAACTGAAATTATATGGTGAAATTATACTATAAAACTATCTAAATGTGGTAGTGTGTTATCTGTAGTACAGAACATCCAAGCATGCAGTACACATAGGAAAAGTGTAGTATATAATTTGGGTAACCGCAGTACATTTTAGAAGCAAATATCGTATAAAACATTCAAACTTGCAGTACAGATTGGGCAAAATGGTAGTATAGTATATAATATGTATAACTGCAGTACATTTTAGGAGCATCTGCAGTACACATTATGCAAAATTGTAGTATATAATCTGTGTAGTTGCACCACATTTTAGAAGCAAATGTAGTATAAAGCATTCAAACTGGCAGTACACTTTAGGCATAAGAGTAGTAATCTATAGAGCTGCAGTGCATTTGAGAAGCAAATGTAGTATAAAACATTCAAACTGGCAGTACACTTTAGGCATAAGTGTAGTATATAGTCAGTGTTGCTGCAGTACATTTTAGAAACAAATGAATGTAGTATAAAACATTCAAACTTGCAGTACACATTAGGTAAAATGTAGTATATAATCTGTATAGCTGCAGTACATTTTAGGAGCATCTAGAGTACACTTTAGGCAAAAGTGTAGTATGAAATCTTTGTAGGTACAGTACATTTTAGAAGCAAATGTAGTATATAACATTCAAACTGGCAGTACACTTTAGGCATAAGTGTAGTATATAATATGTGTTGCTGCAGTACATTTTAGAAGCAAATTAGAAGCAAATGTATGTAGTATAAAGCATTCAAACTGGCAGTACACTTTAGGCATAAGTGTAGTATATAATCCATGTTGCTGCAGTACGTTTTAGAAGCATCTTAGTACATAAACATTCAAGCCTGCATTATACATTAACTGAATATGTAGTATATAATCTTTGCATCTGCAGTACATTTTAGAAGCAACTAAAGTATAAAACCTTTAAGCCTGTGCAATGTACATTAAATGGAACTCTAGTATATAATCTGTGTATCTGCAGTACATTTCAGAAGCAACTGTAGTAAAAAAATTCGAGCCTGAAGTATAGAATAACTGAAAGTGTAGTATATATTATGTGTTTCTGAAGTACATTTTAGAAGCATGTTTTGTAGAAAACATTCAAGTTTTTAGTACACTCTATCTAAAAGGGTTAGTTTATTATCTGTTTATATACTATTTTTTTTTTCTCATTGCAGCAAAGCCAAGACATTGTGAGGTCTGCTCTTGTTACTCCCCCCAATATTTTTAGAGTAAATTGGAGCTTGTGAAGTCCAAGATGGGGTCCAAACATTTTGATACATTGAAGAAGACCCCTTTGTATATATACATAGATATGCCTAAGTTAAGTTCAAGCTTCATTCGGCTTGAAGCTATACTTAGGAGGTTTTACCCACAAAAGCTCTCATTTCATTTTGCGGAGGGGGTTGAAGTTCCTTTTTCTGCAGCAAATTTTCAATGGTTTTAGGGTTGCCACATGTGGGGCAATCTGTTGATATAAGATTGAAGATGAAGTCTTCAACCTTTGACCGCTTTTTTTTTTGAAAGCTGCAGAATATAACTAGATCTGAAATAGCAAAAAAACTTGAGGAGTATGTATATAAGGATAGTGTGGAGGACTTGAATAATTTTTGTAGGTTGTACATAGTTTTTGTTTTTAATTGTATTTTGTTTCCAACATCTAATTATTGGACTCCACGATTTCTCCTACCATACTTGGACAATCTTTCTAGAGTTGGTCTGTATGCATGGGGCATAGCTGCATACAGTTTTCTTGTCCAAGATATGAAGAACTATTTAGGAGTAGGTGGAGAAAGAAGAAAGAAGTACATTGATAGGTGTACAGTCGGCTTGATGGTAAATGTTTGTTTCATTTTTCTAATAACATTGATTATATTTATATTCAAGTGAGTATAATTTTTCGATTTACAAATGACAGGCATGGGTTTATGAACGCATCCCGTTACTGGCTTCACCAGTGAGTTTGTTTGAGTTTCCACGCTTTTACCGGTGGAAGGATAGCAAACTCCCACAAAATGTGGAGCAGGCAGAGAATAAATTGAAGCAAGTTACAGCAGATATGGTAATAATTGTAATAATTCATTATTAGTTTTTTGTATAATAATTTGAATTTGATAATTATTTCCATTGTAATAGGTTGTAGCCCTCAACCCTACTCAAGATGAGTCAAAATTGGCAGTTTTGATCAAGAAATCAGAGGCTGCCGTACTACCATTAGTGAATTCCATATCTGTGATCATACAATATATGAAACAATTATTGCAGCAGAAGGTGAAGAAATTAAATCATTGAAAGAAAAAATTGCTTCATTCAAATACATGGCAATGAAGGAGTAGGGTGAGGTGGAGCATCTAGCTGAGGAAGAGACTGATGGGGTAGAGCTTGAGCAGGAAGCTAGTGAGTATGTGCATGAGGGGGGACTTGATTTGGTACATGATGCACATAAAGAAAGGGATGATTATGAAGACATTGTGGATAAAGAAAGTCAAACCAAACTCCATCACGATCCTTTAGATTCCCCCATACCTTTGAAGGCATAACATTATATACCAATTCAAGCGGCTGAATTCGAGGAATCTAAGATTGAAGTGGCAAATGTCATGTCCTCGATTGTGACAAATGTGCGTAATCGAGAAGATAGGAAGCCAAAACAGAAATCTCCAGATTTTGTCAGCCCCCTGAGCACTACACCAGCCAAAAGAGCAAGACAAGTGACAAAGACCTATCGTGCTCGTCCTCATGCATGAAAAAATAAAGAACAAGAAGAGAAGAAGGTATTGTACACTACTTAATGTTTTATTTTTTTGCTATTTGCATTTCATTTGTAAACTGTCTGTTGTAATAAATGTTATGATATCTTATACTTGATTGGTTGATATTTGCACTTAATGGATGATATCATATACTTCATTTTGGTGATACTTGTACTTATGTGCTAATCTTTTGTACTCCAAGTTGGTGATATTTATACTTAATGTGCTAATCTTTTGCACTTAATGTTGGCGATATTTGTACTTCATGTGTTGATCATTATATTTCAATAGTTGATACTTTATACCTTATGTGCTAGTGTTTTGTACTCCGTGTTGGGATATTTGTACTTCAAGTGCTGATCTTTTCTACTTCAATAGCGGACAGTTTATACCTAATGTGCTTGAGTTCTGTACTCCATGTTGGTGGTATCTGTACTTCATGTGCTTATCTTTTCTACTTCAATAGTTGACAATTTACACCTAATGTGCTTGAGTTCTGTACTTCATGTTGGTGGTATCTATACTTCATGTGCTTATCTTCTCTGCTTCAATAGTTGACACTTTACACCTAATATGCTTGAGTTCTGTACTCCATGTTGGTGGTATTTGTACTTCATGTGCTTATCTTTTCTACTTCAATAGTTGACACTTTACACCTAATGTGCTTGAGTTTTGTACTCCATGTTGGTGGTATCTATACTTCATGTGCTTATCTTTTGTACTTCAATAGTTGACACTTTACACCTAATGTGCTTGAGTTCTGTACTCCATGTTGGTGGTATTTGTACTTCATGTGCTTATCTTTTCTACTTCAATAGTTGACACTTTATACCTAATGTGCTTGAGTTCTATACTCCATGTTGGTGGTATCTGTACTTCATGTGCTTATCTTTTCTACTTCAATAGTTGACACTTTACACCTAATGTGCTTAAGTTCTGTACCCCAGGTGGCAGATGAGCCAACCAACCCAAAGACTGAAATGGCTGATCCCTATAAAGGAAGGACTGATTATAGAGGTATTGCTCTTATTCCAGTAGAAGAGCGAAAAGTCATCGACAACTTTGTCAGAAGAGATAATTTGAGGTAACAAAATTTGCTTATTATTTTTCTATTGGATAAATTGGTATCTGAACTAACAATTAACAATTGTGTAGGGTAACTGTCTGGGATGGAGCAAGACAGTTTCTGGATGGAAGAAACTTTTGTGAGCTCTTATTTGGAGGAGAATTTACCGATAACGTAGTGCTACAAGTTGATATTATGTAGCCCATCTTTTGGCAAGAAGTGTCAGCACAAGGTGTGGTTCACGTCCTCAATAGCGCAGGTATGTCGCAGTTTCCTAACTTAATTTAGTTCCCGTTTCCAATGAGTCTAACCATTTGTTTTATACTTCATTGGATGATATATTAGACCGACTCGAGGGACACAACATCAAGGATATTACGGATGAAGAATTTGTGGAGTTGAAGCTTAAACTTAACACCTTCACCTGTAAAGATTTGGAAGAGCTCACGGTTGATGTTTTAAACCAGTGTCGTTACATAATCCTACCGATTTGCTAACGCCAGCACTGGTTCTTGGTTTTCCTCAACACCTCGACTCGTTATTTCTTATACATGAATTCAATAATGGCCGCCAGATACAAACCGATAGCTATTGCCATTGTAAGTTTGCTTCATTTCCCTATGGTTTCTTCATAAAGTAGGGAGTCAACAACTGATCAACATTTTTGTAGGCTTCATTCTATTCTCGGTACATGAAGCTTTCATTGGGGAGTCGTGTGGACGAACAAATAAAGCAGAAAAAAAACAGGCAGCAAGCGGGAACAGTGGATTGTGGTGTCTATGTATGCCTTTTGGCAGAATGTTTTGCTAGAGACACCCCCGAGTTCTGGAGGGATGCTAGAACAATTGAAATTGATAAATATCATGCCAATATGGCATATACAATATTAAGTCATGAAAATGCCAGGATTTGAATCACTTGTATGTAAATACATGTGTAAATTAAAGCATACTTTGTTTATAATATTATTTTGTGTGTAAGTGTAATTTTCCATTAATTATTTATAACTTAAATTCAATTGAAAGAGGGCAGGGAATATGAGTACAATTCAAGGGAAACAAAGTACAAACTCAGACTAACCAGAGTATAGAATGTCCTTCGTTGAAGTACACTTCAATTCAATTGAAACTGGGCGGCGGATTCAAGTGCATTTTGAGAGCAATGAAGTATAAACCCAGAACAAAGAAAGTATAAAATGTGTTTCGCTGAAGAACACTTAAATTCAATTGAAAGAAGGCAGGGAATTCGAGTAAAATTCAGGGAAACGAAGTACAAACTTGTACTCGGTACAATTCTAGAGAAATGAAGTACAAACTTGACAAAACTAAGTATAAAGTTTGTTTTGTTGAAGTACACTTTTTGCATTTGAATAATTATTCTCCAATAATTGCAATGATGGGCAAGTACAATAATTTGAGATTATTGGATATGGTGAAGTACGAATTTGTACGCATGATAGGGTGGATATCATCATCAAATTCTCATTTGTTTACATCTTTGAAAGCATAAGTATTCTTTCACTACTGCGATTGATAACATTCATCCGTTGAACACTAATGATTAACAATTTAAAAAATTTACACTTTATTTTATTCATATGATAAATATTGGACACATACCAAGACTTAAAAAGCAAATCTTTGAACAAATTTCAATTCAAAAATATTAGTTAATATATTAAGATATTAAGTACAAAGTTGCCCAAGTGAGGTGCAAATGTGAAGAAATAAAGTACAATTGTCCCAAATTGAGGTACAAAATTCCACTATGTCTCGAACAACATGCAAGAATGCTAATTTCACGCTAAATCACCTGCCTCATTGCCCAAGTGAGGTGCAAATGTGAAGAAATGAAGTACAATTGTCCCAGATTGAGGTACAAAATTCCACTATGTTTCGAACAACATGCAAGAATGCTAGTTTCACGCTAAAGCACTTGCCTCATTACCCAAGTGAGGTGCAAATATGAAGAAATGAAGTACAATTGTCCCAGATTGAGGTACAAAATTCTACTAGTTTACTGATTCTTCGCAAGTTTGACGATTATGCCATGTTCTACCACACCTTTTACACTTAATTACACGTTTCTCAATCTGTGATGGAATCCCCTGTGTCCTTCTACGCCCAGGTTGAGATCGGCAATAAGGTGCGTGAATGACGTCATCATCATCTAGAGGCAACATATGCATATCAAACATAGGAATAGGGTTTATCACTGCTTGGTATGTTTGTTGATACATCTCAAGTCGGTAGTATTTATCGGTGAAGTCATACGGCGAAAGTGACTTTGACTCGATACAAGCACAAGCATGTCTGCATGGTATTTTATCAATCTTCCATGCTCTGCACGAACAAACCCTGCTATGTAAATCTACAGCATTCGATTTATCTTGTTCAATCACCTCAAAGCTCCAACCGCTAGACATGACAACTTTTAAGTTACGAGAACGCATATGATTGATTGCCAACTTCTTCTCTCGCTTGGGACATAATTGACCAACCATCTTATGGATTCTTCTCGTCTATCATGTGTATGTGATCAACCATGGCTGCAACTGGCATAAATCGGTTTAACCCAATTATTCCAACTTTCTGCTTGATTATTGTTTATTACCCCCATCGATCTCCACTGAATAAGGAATTTGCCCAACATGGTGGGTCAGACTGCATAATAAAGTCTTTGGCAAGTGGCATTGACTCCAAGATGCTGTCTATATGTCGGGTATACTCCTGCCTTGTAGGCACATATGCAGCTTTCATAAAAACAGGACACCAATGTTTCTTGTTGTGGAGAGGGTACTTCCTTAATACCTGAATTTAGAATAATAGAACAGTAATGTGCTATATGTTATGAATTAGAGTTTATCTCACATAATTGTCTCACAAACAAAGGTAAAGTATACTTACCTGTTTCTTAAAGTTATCCACTAAATGTCTCAAGCAATATGCATGGTGGCTACCAGAAAATATCATAGGGAGGGCCTTAAGAAGACCTGGATGTTGAGAGGAGAAGAAAGTAAACCTTGATAATCCAAGCAAATATTCAGAATCTAAGACACTTCTTAGCTTAAAGCAGAACCACTCCCAATTAATATCATTTTCAGAGTCAACAACTGCATATGCTAATGTGAATAAGTCATCATTAGCATCCTTACTGACAGCGCTGAGTAAGACTCATTTGTATTTATTTTTAATATGGGTGCCGTCCAAGAATATCAATGGCCTACATCCCCTCAAAAACCAAGAAGGCAGGTATTGAAACATATAAATAGCCGACAAAATTTTTAACTGATTGGGTCAATCTCACAGTTTGCAATACTTCCAAGGTTTATCCTATTCACAGCATCACAGTACCACCTTAACTTATCATAAGATCCCTTCTCAGCTCCATGGATGTCATGCATAGCTAATTCCTTACCTATCCATGCTTTATGGTACCTAAGCTCCATACCGTATTCTCTATGGATATCTTTCAATATGGTAGAGGGCCGATAATATGGCTCTGATCTCAATTTATCCTTCACTACATTAGCAACCCAAGCGGAATTGGCTTTAGGATGATGTCCCCTTGTCCGAAGATTAGCCTCACCACATGTGTGCTCTAGATTGCACTTTCGAATGCCAAATAATTTATCAGCCTCATGCCTTGATGCATAGATTCTCCATTTGCAATTTTCATCACTACAAACGGCTGTGATTTTTTTGTTGTCATTTTTCTTGTATTTAAATGACCACAAAGTAGACACTGCATAATTCTTAAGCATAATTCTAAACTCCTGAGCATCCTTGAATGTTTGACCCTCTCCATATATGCAATTCCTCCATGCATCAATTGAGTTGCTAGTTAAAGCCAATTCATTGTGCGATGCATTGGTCGAACCAATTTCCTCCTTGACTGCATCCCTTGAGGTTGACAAATGAAGTACAATTTTAGGTAAAATAAAGTACAATATATAGAATCATTCAGTATTGTGGTATAATTTCAAATATACAAAGTACAATTTCAGAACAATAGAAGTATAAAACGCAAGCAATTGCAGTACAATTTTTGATAATCTATTAGTAGAGCACTGTAAAGTTAATAAGAGATTCAGAAAATTTAAGTACAAGTTAAGATAAAATGAAGTATAATTTGAGAACACCTGAAGTACAGAAATTCAATGAAAAGAGTACAAATTTGGGTAAAATGATGTATAAAATGAAGTATAACTTTAAGAAACAGAAGTAAAAGAAGTGAATTACAATTTTAGAACACCTGAAGTATAGAACTTCAATGAATTGAGCACAAGTTCATAATTTGGGAACACGTCAAGTATAAACCGCTACAAGTTGCAGTACAATTTTAGATAATCCATTAGTAAAACACTTGAAGTATAAAACTTACATAATAGAGTATAATTTTTGTGAGATGAAGTACAATGTTAATCGCAATGAAGTATAATATAGAACGATCCAAGTACAGAAAGAATTTCAAATAAACAGAGTACAATTTCAGAACTCTTCAAGTATAAAACTTTACAAACTGGAGTACAGTTTAGATTCTGTAGAAGTATTACCTTAAAACATCACTGCTCTTCTTTTCTCTGCTGCTTGATTCATCCTTTCGGTTTACCATGATGTCAACAATATTCATCTTCAATGTCAAATGCAGTAAGATCATATTCATGACATCGTCGTCATCAGTTAAACTCACGTACAATCTTTGATGTGGAGTTATATATTGCAAATTGAAGTGCTTAGCGTTGATTTCACTCCATTTTCTTGCGAGATTAATATACATATCCATTAAGGTCATACTATCCTTAATTGACATTATATGGAGCTGGTCTTTGTAGCGACAACTCCCCAACACTTGATTTAACACATTTGCTTCACTACTGGTTGACATTGTCAAAAAAATATAAGAAACTCAGAAGCAACTGTAAAGAAACTGAGAAGAAGATGAAAACCAAAAATGATGAAAATAAAAAGAGAAGAAGACAATGCAGCTGTCGGGTTGGTGATTTTTGGCTCTGACGTTATTCTCGTTCCCGCCGTGGAGCTTGTTGCGTTTTTCCTGTTCTTTCTGTTTCAGGTAATGAGCGTATGATAGGGTTTATTGTTTGTTTGTCCAGATAAAGAAGAAGTGACAAAAAATGAATAATAAATACTATACTTAAGGGCATTTTTGTCAAATCATCTGAGTAGGGAGTCATCTCTAAACTTTTAACAAAATTAGGGAATTTATTCTAACAAATATCAAGTGGGGACTGATCACAAACTTTGAAAGTGTGTTTGGTACTTTTAAATAAACATCCCTTAAAATTTCACATAAATGCATTTTAAGAGTCAAAGTACAATACATTCCAAATATTCTTTTCAAAAGTATTGATCAATCTAAACTAGGTGCTTCACGTTTTCTTTTTCAAAATTATTTTCGGATGAAATAATCTTAAAACCAAATGCGTCATCAATCAAATTTATAATTTTAAATAAGTATTAATTTGCTACTGAATTTTTCTGACATCATTCTAGACTATCAGAACAAAAATATGCACACACAAAACATAACCTACTTATTTAGGTTAAGCATGAGCATTTTTTTCATGAATATTTATTTCTCCTTAGAGTTGCATAACACTTGTTAAATGTACAGATTAAAGATTAAGATGTTTACTATTGATGATACACATATATTTATTAGCATAGCCTACATTCTTCTAAAACTATAGATAGTTCCCAAAATGATATTTGAAAAATGAATATCTCAATCCATCATAAGCATCAATCACTCAGTTTTAACTATATTAATATAGTTATATCAGATGCACTAGTAAATATTTTGAAAAGTAAAATTAGTATTCATGTTTAGTGGAATCCAAATCGAGTCAATTTGCCAATAAGGAAGATATTTGTTTTATAATCCACTTAAATTGGAAATTAATCTACTTTAACACAGCTGATTGCTGAACAATCATCAGAAAATACAGCAATCCCTTCCATGCATACAAATAAAATTTTCTTGTTGCCTCCAAAGAGACACCTCTGATGAGCATATACAACAAAAGGATTATTGGTTACAGAACTAAATTAATATATGCTATAATAGGACTATTGATTACAGAGAATGGCCTGCCGGAGAACGTCAACTGTAGTAACTGGAAACAGAAAACCAAAGAACCACCTGATAAACAACCCCTTATCCACCATCTGAAGAAAAATAAAACCCAACAAATTCCAAAACTTGCTAATGAAACCAGCTGCTGAGCCTGTCCTCATGTCCCAATCCAAAAAGTTCAGGTGAGCCTCAAGAATCAGCATATAAATGTTTCTTTTCACACCAGAATGCATACTGAGTAGGACAACTCAGATTTTGCATATGTGCAATGTTTACGCCTTTTTCTATTTCTATATCAGCTCTCTGTCATGTAGATGTTGCCCCATGAACTGAAGAACTAGGATCTGAGGCATGCAAAGATGAAGTAACGTGCGGTTGCTGCATGTTTGTTTCAGATGCAAGGCCAAGAAGCACTAGTGTTGACCTGCCATGGTTATGAACTTGTAAACTTCATGAGGAGGGCAGATAAGAAAAGCACCAGAAAAACCATTTATTTGCTACACATTTTTTCATGTAAGAGTTTAATCATGCCCTGTTCCAACAACTGTTGGTCCAGAGACATGGATTTATGCCAACATGTTGGTAAAAGTCATGACAATGCAAAATTGATAATAAAAATAGATCAGAATTCCTCAAGGAGAGTAACGTTTAACCATTTCAATGTGAGTTTACTCCCATCCACTATGACTATAGCAATAAATTCAAAACACCCATCTGAAACAGGTAAAGAACCTTCTGTGGTCTTACTAGGCTATTGACCATTTTGTGTTCATTCAATCCATCTATCCGTCTATAAGTGCACTATCATGGGGAGCAAAAAGATTTCCATTCCCTAAAGCTCAATCCCTTGAGTATCCCACTTTCCTCCAGAAGTTCTGGCACTTCAAAGCACCACCAGTTTGTCACATCACAAAACACCATTGTTTGCCAATAACTACCACTAGAAGCACTATCATTACAACCAGCGGCAGCAAACCATTTGATCCATCACTTTCCTCTGAAACAAAACAGATCCACTACCAGTTTCAATCATGCCGGAACAACCATTAAACATACATCATCTGCAAACCACAAGTCAATGGGAAGCTTGGGTTTCCTTTCTGTTTCATAGCAGTTATATTCAGTCAAGCAGTGGCCTTTATATCAGGTATTAGCTTGGATAAGCTGCCTGATTGACAGGAGCAAGTAAGGCCTGAGGTGGGTGCAGATCATCTGTTCTCTTTCCCTTCACTGTTAGCCTTTGATCTCTATTTCAGTCCCCCCTTGCGTCGGAGAAGTAAAAGGGGTTTTTCATCTAATGTAGGTCATTCAAGATCTAAAAAATTTCAAACAAAAACATATAATTCAATTCGCTGTTTCGCTTATCCATCAGACATTTAAAAAAAAAAAATTAGAAAGCAGCCTTTTTTAAGACTACAGTGCCCAGCATCTCTTATCTTATTTTTCTGTCAAGAAGAAATATGATGGATTGACTAATATTTCTATCAGTTAATGAAACAGCATATTGTCTAAAGATGCTACTTGAGGGGTTCATAGTTCTAGTCCTTTGCTCAACCAGTTACACGCCCGTTGAATTGAAGGCCAGAGTGGATCTGTAGAGAAAGCCTTAGGAGGCCCAACCAGACCCCTCTCTGCTTGAGCCGCAACTATCCTGCCTCTCTAAAAGGGAGGCACTAGAATTCACTCTAAAAGTTTTTGGCGGATTCCCCGAAGAATACGCAGCAATGATTGAACAACCACGGGCTCATAACTACTTCTAACGACCAAGTTATATGGTGCTTTCCCCATAGACGCTTCTCCAGCTCTCACAAGAATTATATGAGAGACTTGTGTATAACTTTGTATAATTTTTCTCTACTTGTTTCTTTCGATTCCCCACCCCTCACCCGCCGTGTGGGCAGATTGAAAGAAGTAGTTTCCTTCTTGGCTTCAAAAGGACCAAAGGTTGGACTACATTTACCCAGTAGTCTACAAATGGAATATCTATAAATAAGTTAGCCGTAACTTAATTGATCTGTGGCCATTTAATTTCATTGCACATAATGAAAGAGTTTTATAACTAAAAGAACATGAGTCTAGAACTGATCTTTGTGATTTTCTCCGACCATTCAATTGATTTTTCTCAAACAAATGCTGAAAAACAAGCATTAATGAATTTTAGAATCTTAAAACCAATAATTGCATTAAAAGACTTCCTGTAGCATCCAACGGCATTGTTAACAACTCCTATTATTATCTTTGTCCTTGTTTATACACTATTTCTAGGCGATTTAAATACTCTGCTCATCAATTTTATTGTCTGTTTGAGAGAGGAGAAAAGATCAGCGTTATCAGGTAAAATTTACAAGAGGCTAAGGACTAGTAACTAAAGGCTGGTATACATCAAATTGCTCCTGATCAGAATTGAACACTGTGGTTACAAGTTGACATACCTAGGTAGAGAGGTTTTAACACCAGATTGATTCACAAAAGCAGTAAGCGGACCACGAAGATTCGGATATTTGTTTAGAGAACTTTCAAGCTGAGGGGATGGCAACTGCAAGCAATGAATATAGAGTTGAAATGAGGATCCAGAAAGGATAAGGGAACTACATGCACAAACATATGAACTGGAAATACCTGTAACAATACATTGAAGGAATGTGGCTGCGTTTGGGAGATACATTTCAGGAAGCCAACCCATAGTTTTGGCATTCTCCATATCTGTGGCTCATTATCAACATAAAATGAGTTTCATATTACATTTTGACCATCAATGTGGTCAATTATCATACAATAAATTAACAGGAATATCACACTTTTGACCTCCACTTGACACACCTGCCTGGTCACGAGTTTCGACAGAATTTCCATGACAAAATCAACCTGCAATCAAGTAGAAATGTAAATACCAACAATGAATTGGTCCTTAGCACAGTACCAAATGATTGCGAACGAACTGATATTAATAACCAAAGGAGGCCATAATGCAATATGTGATCAGCAAAGTTACAGCCAACCAGAAATTTAAGATGCCATATTTGAGGCAAAAATAAATTTAAATAAGAAACGGCTTCTTATAATATTTTCAAACTGAAGAAAGAAACTTAACACACTTTCTATATCATTATACAGATCCAAGAAAGAAATAGGATTGTACTTCCTAACATATATCACCGAAATTTACAAATATGCCAAGTAGATGAGGCTTGGGTAAAAGATAAAATGCAAGATTAAAATTACTGTAATGATTTTTAGTTTAACATTTGAGAAAGGATTATCCGTAGGATAAATTGTGGTATGAAATACAATTTTACAATTATGCCCTTAATAAGTATTCCTTTTTACTCCATCTTTTCTTCCCTTTTCCAATTCTTCTTCTCCTTAGAGGATCCACTAAGAGAGCTCGTTTGGCTTGATTGATAGGATGAAGTGAAAGATATATGGCGAGATTAAATTTCTGTAGTGATTATTTAGTTCAACATGAAGGAAAGAATTATTTGTAGGATAAATTGTTCAATGAAATACAATTTTGCAATTATTCCTTTTTTCTCTATTTGGCCTTTCTTATTCCAAGACCTGCCACCTAGATCTGCTTCCCATCCTCTACTTCCCTTTTCTTTTTCTCTCCCCATCTTCTCCCCTCTTCTTTACTCCACAGCCACCACTGCTTTCTCTAAGACAAAAAGCTCAGACATGCACACACACACACAAGCCCAGCACAACACCACCTCCACCAACCTGCGCCGCCTATTTCTCCACCACACACACAGACTACACAAGCATACACGCCACGCCACGCCACGCCACAACTCACCCACAACACACGCATACACAATTTTTTAGAGAGATGGTTGGGGATCAATGTCAAGGATATCGTGGATTGCATGTTGATGGGAAGAAATGGAAAAATACCAGTTTTCAATGCTTGGCATCACACCACTCCAGGTCTGATCACTATCAATTAAGATGTGGATTGGATGACAGGCCAGCCTCTAAATAACCAGCCACAATCATTTGTGTTAGGATATATCATTTAGGATATACTTTAGGAGCTTGTTAGCAGATAACAATGACTTGATAGGATAATTATTAGAGATTTGATAGTAATCTTATCTTACTAGGACTCCTGTGTGTGTGTATATATATATATATTTGTATTGTACCTTTTCTGATCTGAATGAAAACAGAGAAGTTTTTCAGATTAACATGGTATTAGAGCATTTTTAATATCTAGTTGATATAACGGCCAATGATGAATGGTTTCCAAAGAGATGAATAGATGAACAGAAGCAAGCTTCGCCACTCGGGAGAACGTATCAGAATAATCAACCCCATAAGTTTGAGCATATCCTTTGGCTACGAGACGAGCTTTTAATCTAGCTACAGAACCCTAAACCATCTGGATTAACCTTCACTACAAACACCGATTTACAACCAATAATTTTCTTATGTGTTGGCAAATTCACCAATTCCCAAGTACCATTACTATCTAATGCAACCATTTCCTCTTCCACAGCAGCTGCCAGCCAGGGTGGGATAACGCCTCACCAACAGTTTTGGGAATACAAAAAGACTAAGGGATGTGGCAAAACATCGAGATGAAGAGGATAATAAAGGATGTAATAGGATAAGTACAAGTACGTTTACCTTTGCGAAGAGCAATGGGAAGATCATCTCCATGCTCAGAGGTGGTAACTGGATCTTCCGACGAAGAAGGGAGTACTGGAGGGCATGAGTCAGATGTTTCTGTCCAGTCTAGAATGGACATGGATAATAGGGGGCCGAGCATTAACAGGATTAGGGGATATAGGTTTCACAATGTAGACCAAAAGATTATCTTTCTCCTCTAAACTCTCATCAACACAAGAGATTGGAAAAAATGGAGTGGACGCAAAGAATGTAACATTAGTTGACACAAAATAACGATTAAGTGTCGGAGAGAAACATTGATACCCTTTCTGAAGACGAGAATACCCAAGGAAGACACACTTAAGAGATTTTGGATCCAACTTACTTAGTTGTGGATGACCATCTTGTACAAAATAAGTACTACCAAAAATACGAGGTTCAATGGGAAACAAAGATTTGTTTCGGAATAAAGTAGTGAAAGGAATGTCGCCATTAAGAACAAATGAGGGCATGCGATTAATTAAGAAACATGCTGTAGGGACTGTAGAGACAGCATCAGCCCTATTATTTAGGAACATTCATTTGAAATAGAAATGCTCTGGCTACCTCAAGGAGATGCCGATTTTTTCTTTTAGCAATTCCATTTTGGGGTGGAGTATGAAGTATCAACACAAGAAAACTAATGAAGGATACCATTTTGTGTCATGTATGTGGAGAAAGTGTGAAAAATATTCTTTGGCATTATCACTCCGCAATATACGCACATGAAGATTGAATTGTGTTTTAATTTCAGTGCAGAATGCACAGAAAATGGAGAATAATTCTGAGCGACTTTTCATAAAGTAAACCCAAGTAACACAAGAATAATCATCAACAAACGTAACAAAATACTTGAATCCAGTTTTAGAAACAATAGGACATGGACCCCAAACATCATAATGGACTAACTCAAAAGGGGATGAAACCCGCTTATTGACATGAGCACTAAAGGTAACCTACGATGTTTGGCAAACTGACATGACTCACATTCTAAAATAGATGAAAACTGAAATTGTGGTTTGCTAATCAAGTTGCTCTTCATATCGCCTCTAATCCAATATTTCATGAACGAACTAAACATATTGTAAGTTGACTTTATTCGTGAAAAGATTCAACAAGAAATCATATCTACTGGACACGTGAAAACTGGATAACTATGACTGATGGGATAATTATTAGAGATTTGATAGTAATCTTATCTTACTAGGACTCCTGTATATATATATATTTGTATTGTAGCTTTTCTGTTATGAATGAAAACAGAGAAGTTTTTCAGATTAACAATTTGACCTAAGTCAATTGGATTGGATACTTTTGTTTATCCAGCCCCACCATGCATACCGATCCCTAAGTGTAATAGGGTTAAGTTACCCCACTTTATGATGCCAAACAACTGAACAGTCCATAACAGAATTTTTGGAATGACCCAAAAATGACAACCAGGAGTTGACCAAAACAATATTAAAAAGCTCAGTGAAAGGTAAAGTGCCAATGAAATGAGAAACCATTGACACAAATCACCACTAAACAAATACGTTACCAAACGTTGTGCCATGGGCTCGATTATCAACTATATAATATAGATTGAGGTAATATCTTAGAACGATCCTTTTCAAGGGTTTTTTTTTTTTTACTCTCCTCCATGACTCTCTTGAAATTGAGAGTTTTCTTGAACTGTTTTCTACCTTGGTTTCTAACGTAAAAAGACTTTGGAAAGAAAATCTTATCTGATAAAACCAAATCATTTCACTAAACTCATATCTCAAATGATTCAATTAAACACTACGTGTGGCTAACAAGAGGGTAAACTTCATAAATCGCCATCCATTCAAAGCTGAAACCGAGCAGGTCTTATTACAATAGTGCATGTGGGTCACAGATCATAAGGACTAGAGCATACTTGTGAGGAAGATTTGTAAAATCTCTCATTTCAAGTTCAATTGTCCATTTCATTTCAGGAAAGGAAATAGTATATCTGCATTGAGTCAACATCAATTCTAGATACATTTCAAGAACATGACATCCTAAAGGATCAATGGTCACCTTTAGAGCTGCCAACTATATAACTTCCCACATTATAACAATGTCATTCAAATAAGCCATGAGAGATATTTCTGAGCTAAAGTAAATTTAGTGGAGACAAATGATTTACCAGTGTTGGGAATGCATCAATTGCTTGGATTACTGTTCTCATGTAGAGCAGTGGAAGTGGAGTTCGATCAACCTAAAAATCAAAATGAGCAAAAAGTTGATATGTTGTCATTAGAAATCCTTGTGTCCATGCTACGGATGCTATACATACCATCTGGTTTAAGGCCTTCATCAGAACTTGTTGTGTAAAAACTGTGCGCTGCTCAAAACAAGCTGAGCAAGCATCCGTGATCTGGAAATCAATTAAATGACATTATTAGAACAGGACAGATGGTTATAATGCAAATACAAATTTATACTTCATTCAACTGAGAAATTTTAATGCAGGCCCTAGAAAGTGGTTACCGCCCAATGGAAACATTTTTTTTTTGGGGGGGGTGGGGTGGGGACAACTTACGGAAATAACAGCTGCCCTAGGAATCTATAGCATATGTAACAAGTGTCACTTACCCTCCCCCCAACAATAAAATATTACGGATCTGTTTCGGCTACTTAACACTTGCCTGTGGTGCACTTGAAAAGCTAACGGCCAGATTCCACGTGATTTCTGGACATCCAGAAAACACGTTCTCTGGTTTCCATAAAACTAAAAGTCCTTTTAGTTCACTAAGAAAAACTTCAACAGACGGTTAGATAAACACCTTTTTGAGTGGAAGACCATCTCTGTCAGGAGAAATGTCATGGATTGCTACCAAAACTTCAACAGGTGTTAATGCAGGACCTGTATGAGCAGAACCCTGCAGGCAAAAGTAGACAATGAAATCTTAGAAACACGAGACAACACTTATCATCTGATTAAAACTCCAAAAACTTTTTGACCAAGACCAACAACAACGTCCTATATTTTCGTACTAATTTATAAGAACAAATGCCAATATGGTGAATATGGACAGATAATCTCTCAAAATCAAGATAATCGGTCTAAACAGTGCACAGCAATGGAGGGGGAACCCCACAGAAGATTTGCAAAACTATTAACTTCAAAATATCACTATCAAACATAAAAGCTTTTCCCTAGGATTCTGTCTTACATTCTCAGTTATGATACTGAAAGATGTTTTACCTATCTGTCTTTCTCCAACAGTTGATTTGTCACCTATTCTTTCCCAACTAATTACAGTTTATCATATTTCATCAAACAGCTCGATAGGACATGAAATTACTCCTGGAAGACTGAATATCTGCTTCCATAATATTTATAACCATTTACTTGACAACATGGCCTTTATTTTACTTAGACCTAGCCAAAAAATAGGACATGGATTTGAAGAAAACCAATACAAATAGCATTTAACTAATGTATTTGAAAGTGTCCAAAAATAAAAGGATTGTTGCAGTTCTTTTATTTTTTGCCCCACAACAATTGCAATTCAAAGCACCAGAAAAGTAACTACTTGTGAAAATTGCTCAATATAAAGAGAGAGTAATTGTAGAAATTATATATACCTGTAAAATATGAGCCAATGCCGTCTGAAACTTATGCAATGGAAGCTCGACAAGCCGAGGAAAAACAGATAAAACCTGGCATCAGATAAACAACAAACAACTTTTCATAATCATGAAAAATTGGATGCTTTTTAAATGCAAACAAAGACAAGTTAACCAAGGAAAAGAACAAGCAAGCTAAAACAACTTTGAGAGCACATTTGTCAACTCTTCCAACAGATAATGCTTGGGCTTGGGACCTTTTTGCACGGTTGACAACCTAAATAAGGGGGAAAGGAACAAATTTCTAGGAATTAAATTTTGAGGATGAATAAAGCTGTCAGAGTTTCAGACGGTCAAAACCAATATTCAGTAAAAGTCTGCAAGCAGAAATCAGACTTGCAGATTATTTTCTTTGATAAGCAAACATATGCATAGAAGAGTCACATGGAAAAGGTATCAGCACTTTCTGGTCTCCAACACTCGTGGAGTAAGTAGAACAAGATCGTTGCACTAGATAATTGTGAAAAACAGAGTCAATCTGGAAACTTCTCTTCAGTATTTCTCAATGTGCTACTAGGGGAGAAACACTGGAAACTTCCTGACTAACTTCCACAAATCATCACGCTATTTGTGCTTCTCAGGTCACTAAATCTCCTTCCTTTTCTTTCCACCATGCTAAAAGCCACATGACAGTTAAACTAATTTTTTACAAAAATACAAACTTCAGCATCAGAAATTGGCATCTAAGAACTTAATAACTCTTTCCCTATGGCCCCTATTGTTCTTGGGTTCTTTCTGTAAAACTGAAACAGTACGAACCAGATATCCCATTCATAAAAGCATCGTGTTTTTTCAAGTACAAATTTTTTTTAACTTTTCTTCACATGCAAGATCTTCAACGTTCTTTCTTAGATCTTGAGATCTAAAGATCAAGATAGTTTCTACAAACTCATCAAACTTGTATACATGCAAGCCCTAAAAGTAAATCATAACCTGTGAGATCATAATACTTCACAACCAAATTTGAGTTTGTGATGATAAACAATTCAAAAATGATATTACACTTTGTTTGCTCGCTTTTTTATGCTATACATCTGAACAATGTTTTGACTGAAGTAATCAACGGTAATGTTCTCAGCATTTAAGCCAAAATGTAATTTCTTCTGAAGGATTCAGATTCCTTTTCCAATATTCACAGGTTTTCTATGAGGCCAGATTTGATATATCATATATCATTATCCACAATGTTAACAAGTTTTCTATGACGCCATATTTTCATTCATACGGCACATGGTTTGTGCCACTGTGTATAATTTCAAGCTCTATTTGTTTTTGCATGAAACTTCACACACACTGCATGCAAGCATCAGAATACCATAAAAATTCACATGATCAATAACAAACTCAGAAAAGAGGATGCAAGCGAGCACCTCATCTCTTGAAAAAACCGACAGCATTGGTATAAGAATATTAGCATCCTGCAAGAGAAAAATCTCATAATGACCAAACTATTCTTAGGATATAAGTCAAAGAAAAGGGGCAAATAGGTGCCAATTGAGAACCTTTAGTCTGGTCTCATATAAATGTTTGACAGTCACCACTAGCTCTGGAGGTGGTGTTCCCCCTTCAGACAGTAAATGAAGAACCTTCAGGGAAAACCAAGAAACTGTCAGATTTAGAAAGAAAGTATCCAAGAAAAAAAGGTTGGAAATATTTGGACAAGTTTGAGAGGACTGTGATAACCAACCTGTATCAGTAATTCTTCACTTCCATGGGGTGGATTAGATATTATACGTATCAAGTCAGAGTATAACGTCCCCAGAGACCTCATAAGAACATGTATATGACGATGCACAGCCTACACAAAGTAAGGGAAATATAGAAGTGCTTCTTGAAACGGGCTAAATAAATCGAAAGCCATAAGAAAAGTGCACTATAATGAAGGAAAGAAAACCATGCTTCTTGTAAGCAAAGCAACAATGGACTCTTTTAGGATCTGAGTGTATTATTTTCTTCCTTTAGTATGATCTAGAAATACAAAAACTTCCTCACACAAACCAAAACCATCAAGGCCAGTGGTCAGTTTTGAAATAGTGACACTTGGTTGGAATTTCAGAGAACAATTTTCATAGTCTAGTGGCAAATAAAAGAACAGGAAAGGTGAAGGATCGGCATCAGGCTGATAAAAAACTAGCAGCTTTAGACAGCTGTACAATCTCATTCCATATGTTGGTTAATACATGATCCGGGACCTAAAACTAGTACAATAAATATTGGTCATCAGAACACCGCAGATCATCTAAGTCAGTAGCCAGGCATAATGATGCATAATTTTTTCTTTATTCTATCAAGGAAAAATATACATTTTGTTAGCACAATAAAAATAATGAAAAATAAAGAACCAAGAAAGGCATGCACACAAAGTGAGACATTGAAACCAGGAATCCAAGACGTCAAATGACAGACCTATAGCTGTCTGTATATTTGTTGATCGGCAAACATCTATAATTTCTTGGACTAGTCAAGATGCTAACAAACTATCATGTCTTCAGACTTCCGAAACATGAAGAAAGTGAGCAGATCATGCCAGAAATTGGTTCATAAATTTGGGGGAACATGTGTTTTTTCGAGTGCATTTCTACCAAGATATTGGTTCTTTGACTATACTGTCATAAATGCATGAAAGGTAATATGTTGCCAACACAATCACAGCCTTACATTCTACAAAAGATATATAAGAACTGGTAACTATAATTAGTATAAACAACAAATTTAAGCTATTACTCATGAATAGATTTATGGAGTTCTGAAGCTAAACACAACAGATGGAAACCTGCTTTACAGCCTTCGGGGCACGACCATAATTGTCAAAAACCAGTTGCAGAAGAATTGGTTTCTACAAGGAAACAAAAGCAACATCCGCAAGGTCACTAAATAACCAAAAATATGAACACTAAACATCATCTTTTCACTTATCAAAGCAGGGCATCCCACCAACCTGTGTGCATAATGCAAAAAGCAAGGACATTAGGCTGTGAGCTTGAGAAAAAATAATTGATGATGAATCATTCAGGGATGCGTCCTGAATGCCCTTAATATTGTCACTTTGAGAAATCCCAGGCTCTGAAACTTGAGAACCACTTATGGATGTTTCTTTGCTTTCTACCTAAAAAGATATTGAAAGGGGAAGATAATTAAGAGGACAGTAAAAAATAAGAAAAACTGTACAAAAATTACAGTTCCGTGCTGCAACATCTTTTCAAGTAGATCAGATGGCCCAGTGCCAAGTAAGCTCACATATCGATCTGAAGAATAGAAACTTTTAACAACACTTTGAGCCAAGCATCAATCAGTAATAAGCAAAATAAGAAAATAAGTATGCTAGAGGCTATTTGCATTCCCTATTACATACCAACTGATAGGGACGAATAAAGCTTTAAGGAAAGTGGCATTTGCAGCAAACCTTATTTGTTTCCAACCGAAATATTTCAATCTAGTTCTCAACACATTTGTGGCATCCCATACATGTAGAATTAAATTTATTTAAAAAAAAAAAAGAAAAAGAAAAAATGGGGGGTGGGGGAGAGACTAAAAGGTATATTTCTGGTCAAAACAGAACCAAGGAAACACCCATCTTGACTGTCTATCCCCCAGATGAAAAATAAATAAATGCGTCCCATATAATACAGAACTCTACATCCACAATCCAGTGAGAAAATCCATAATTCTGGAAGTCCCAACAAATATTTCAGAGATAAAATTCCTCAATTAAGCATAACTTTACTATCTAATTGAATGAATTAATTGAACATACATAAGAATTTTGTTCTATAGCTGAATTGTACACAAGATCTTTTAAAATAGGGAAATCCACCAGGCACAGAAAATAAGACATGAAACTAAACACCAGGGAAAAAAAAAAGAAAAAAAAAAAGACATGAAAACACATGCAGCAATAAGTTATGCAAAGCACTCACAGAATAACAATCACCATAAATTTGTCATTAAATAAGTAGGAATGGTTGCAGCCCTGCCCTTGTTACTATAGTTACACAAACAGCCAGTCTTGGTGTCAGAATTATTACAAATCCCCCCTCTAGTTGTCAGAATTTGGTCAGAGAACTGATGAAATTGCCAGAAGACAAGTTGATGTCCAATAAAATTTGGTAAAGAATAAAATAAGATCATAGAATATTAAATATTCTGAAGGATAAAAATGCCCTTCAATTTATAACATGCAATTTCCCACACAAGGACCATACCTCCACGAAATCATCCAATATCCATATTTTTAAAGGACAAAAATGCCCTCCCTTGCACCATCCCCATCCCCCTCCCCCAAGAAAATGCAATATGAAGTCGGAAAATATTGAACTGAAACTTTCCAAAAAATTACAATTATCTCTCTCTCTCTGTAAGTTCCAAAAATTACAAATTGCCCCTCCACAGTATTTTGATCAGGGAGAGTACAACAGATATATTTCAATGATGTCATCAATACAAGCAATGGAAATTTCAAAAAAATTATTACAATTATGGTGATGAAAAGATAAGTTGCAATGGAGGTATGCGTAATCTTGAAATTAAGAGCAAAGGTCTGTGTAATTACCCATACTAACAAGGGAGGCAGAGTAATTATACAGAATAAAGTAATATAGAAAAACAGCAAGATAACATGTTACACACCTGTTCTCCACTTCTTTTGTCAGAGTCTGCCGGTTGTGAAAGCAATGAATCTGAAAAGCGCTGATCTACAGCTGACAAAAACCTGTCTATTGCAAATTGCTCAATGTTCTCAGAAATGTTGCTAATTGCATATAGTTTGTGGGACACCTGACAAAAGCACAAAAACACAAGTTTGAAAGACTTTAGAACAGAAACGACAGCTTCAGCCCGTATCCCACAGATAAAAGAGTTCCTTTGGCAGGTTCCTAGACAATGCCAAAAGAATAAAGGGTGGCAAGTTCCCTTACCAGCCGTATAGCTTTTGCTCGAATATCATCCTTTGAGTGAACAGTACACTGCCATATGAAATTAAGAAGGTAAGAGAGGATGTTATTTTGGCACACTGGACTACAATCCAAAACTGCCAATGGAAAATGTTTTACAGGCCACTAATTTATAGTGATCTCTGCTTCTGTTGTAAATGATTATCATCAAACTAATGCTCTATTTGGATGACAACAATCAGGACTGAAGATGGGTATCTCTCTCTGAAACTCTTGATTTTTATGCTTAAAATACTTAATTTTGTAGTAATCTTCACTTGGACCCTATGTTAGGCTCCAAATCCCAGTTACAATGGGCTGGTGAAAGCATGAGGTGCAACTCTAATTGACAGATTGTGGGTTATTTCATGGAGGAAAATGCAATAGCGTTAAATAATTTCCATGTGATGTTGTGTATAGTTTATAGAAGTATTTGAGCCATGCAAAAAAATATTAAAATTTAACAATTATCATCTTAGGATGAAATCAGATTAAATTCAGTATTGAACATATATTAGTGGCTTCTATAATTGATTCCTAACTACAAACTAGAAACATATATATATATATATTAATTTCCAGTATGAGATACATAATCTGAATGAGATACCTATCAATGCAAATGCATATGCAGTTTAACATAAGGCTACAGCATAGGCAATAAATCCAATTTAACAAACTGTATAGCAGGCAATTTGTTCGTGAAACAAATGAGACTCTAAATACGAACACTGCTAAGCATTCTTGCCATTTACGTAAGCACTGGAAGAAACTTCCAAAACCAGAGGCCATATGCAGTAGCAAACAACCATCTGAACTAGATTTCATTTTAACCATAGAACATTACCTTGACCAAGTTTCTTTATAATCAATAAATCATGAATTGAATCTGCTTTGGTTCTTCTTCTCATTCTACCAACATGATATCATTCAAAGAAGCTACTTAAAAACACGAATGGGTACAAACCAAAAACTAACATAGATTAACACCTGTCTATCAGATCGCACCATCTGAAATATATATTTATCTGGCTTAAGCAATGTAAACCTCAACATGCTCAACTTTACAGCAATGTCGTTGTGTTGAACTAACACCGATTCTATATGAGAACTAGAAATGATTAAACAACACATTACCAAAATCATAAACTTTGTAACATGTAATGTTGAAAATATTCAAAAAGAGTACTTACTGCCTACACAACAGAAATTTTGTGTCCTCTTCCTAGATTCTAAGATTTATGACCAGAAGAATCAAATAACTTCAGAATTATTTCTTCAACTATTAATAAATAATAGTCCTTCAACTCTCATCCAACCAAATCCAGCAAGCAATTAACCAAAATATTCTATTACTTCTTGCTTAATTTTGTGAATAGATGAAACAATATTAGGTTTTCAGTCAATCAGTAAGCATGATATTTGCAGAAGAAGATGAAGATCACAATTACAGATTAAATACACCAGCTCAAGTAGTGATGAATCAATGCCAGTAGATAAACAGTAATTATTAAGGCCACACACAAGTCCAATAAGCAAACTACAGGTCAATGAGTTTCATAGACATCTAGATGAACACAATTGACATAAACACCAGAAAGTAGCTTCTGAGTGTAATCTCATGCTAAAATACCTTGAGAGCAATATCCAGGCATGCTTGACGACTGAGTGGCCGCCCCTGAATCAAGCTCCATACTGCACCAAGGCCCTGAGTGACACGATCACCATCACGACCATCTGCTCCAGAATGACTCTTGGTACATATATCATCCAGCAGCCCCAATACAGAATCAGGAATGCAAGGAACTTCAACAAGAAGTCTACTAAAAGACTTGTCAGTAGGCGGTAAATCACCTAGCAAGGATTTTGCCTGCAATTGAAGTTCAAACATTAATAACATTTGGGCAACAGTGATAGAGCCAGTTAAGAAATTTCCTACCACTCCCAAAAGAAAATTCTCATATACAGCCGCAGCAGATGACGCAGAATCTGAGATCACAAGACTATGCAGATGGTAAACGATATGCATTACGAGCTCATGTCCCTGAGAATGACAACCAAAAAAAAGGGCTAAACGGATAAGGCTTTAAACATAACGAGGAAACTAAAAGACTGACACTGTTTCCTTCATTTTGAAGAGGCCACATTGCTGTAAAGAAGTAAAGGGCAGTGATTCATTTGAATCTTTATGTCACAATTTGGGCGAAATGATAGGTGGAATTTCTATGAGCGTGGAAGAAACACCACTAGCCAAAATTCAGCAGCATCTCAAGATTCAACTCATTTAAGATGTAACGAATCTCACAGACTATGATTTATGAGCTTTTCAAGGGAAAAATATTAGGGGTTCTGGGGCTTATTTTGTTTGAGTACAATCACTAGGTTACTTTTATTTATTTACGTGGACTCCAAAAGATAGCAACTATAAGTTGGATGATACAACCATTGTAATTGATAATCGGTCATTACTTGGGAAAACAATTTCTCCCAGCAATTTTGAGTAAAACTAAAATGACAAGTACATTATAAATGTTTAGAAATAAACAAATGAATTAGTGTTTAATTTGAAAATGATGATTACCTCAAAAGGCAAACTTTGGTAGGGATAGATATCTTTCCTGTTTCAATTTTTTTATATTGGTATTATCCATGGTAAGTTTACTACTGATTCATGGACAGCATAATGAAATGGACTCGTGCAGTTGTTCCTTCAATGCTAGTAAAAAATGTTGCAAATTGGTGAGAAAAATTTCATTCTAACCAATTAATCATATAAGTAGGCCGCCTTTAACAATTATAAGAAGGCTGTGGCTTTAGTAGAATTAATTATTCAAAAATGAAATTGAGTGAATAAAAAACTAAATCCAATGCTAGTTACTTAATATAATATAGATCGTTGAAATGAAAGGTGGGAAGGTGGAAAGTCAACGCCTATGTTGGAAAGACTTTAGAACACCATTTACTATCCAAATACAATATGTGGGCTTACGTTTGGGCTTGTTGGAAAAAACCTAAGATGGCATATATCTTTTATACAAAATAAATTACAAATTTTTAAACAAAAATTTCAATTTAGTTCCTCCCAATCCAAATATAACAAGTAGTACTACTCCACAAGTCACACAAGATTGTCCGATAGTGCGAAAGGACATGTATGATTGTACAGAAAAATATGGCAGTACAAAAAAAACATGGCTTTTACCTTCCAATGATTGTGGCTGTCTGTACTGACAGACATACATGTTCAGTTAGGACCTTTCCAACCTTTGTGCACATTTAAACACAACCTTCCAATAAAAACAAATAAAATTGCAAAACTCATTCATTTGGGGCCCGTTTGATTTCATTTCCATAGCTCATTTTCACATTTTCTACTATTTGAAAATGGAAACACATCACTTTTTACACATTTTCATCCGACATCATTTTCATTTTCATTATCAAAACACATTCTCCAATAACCTATATATCTTCTCCCTATAATCTATGTATCTTCTCTCTCTATTTTATTATTTCTATCTCTCTCCACCTACAACGTACTAAACCCTACAAAATCTTTACTTTTCCAATAACCTATCCAAATACAAAATCATTTTCAACTCATTTCACTAACCAACTTTTCAAATTCTGAAAATGATGGAAATGAAAACTGAAAATGAAAATAAAACCAAACAGGCCCTTGGTTATTCATACAGTTCATTCATTGACAGGTACATCATTCATGCTCACAGTATTGTTGGTTCGCAGTTCTTAAATTTAGTTTTGCTGCTATCTGCTATCTCAAGAAAAGGTTATATCTTGGGACAGCTTATGAATATCATTAGAGCCAATGCCGGGCAATTTCATCTTTAAGAGAAACAATCTTACTCTTGCTTCGACTATCTTCTCTAATTGTTAACTCTGCTGAAATTTTTCAGCTATTCTCAACCTACTTGTATAGATTTTCCTAACTCTTACTCTTACTCTTACTCTACTCAATTTTTCCAATTTCTAGCTATTGCCAACTACTCTATTCGAAATTTCACCTAGCTAAAAACCATACCTGTTCCAAATATATTTCACCTAGTAAAAAATATGTATAGTACACGTAAAGCATATGCATAAATGGAGAATATTTTCTTAGTTTTAAACATAATTTCTTGTTACCAACATATTATGGTGTCCAAGTTCTTATATCTTTTTAATAAAGTTATAGCTGTAACCTGAATGAATAATGTTTAGTTATTAACAATTTTTTCCTTTTTTGCAATGAATATGATTAACACAATATATGATCATGTTAAACTAATTACACGACTTATAAATTTGATTTAAGAGATATTTAAATAAAAGTGACTGAATAGAGCATTTAAAGATCAAAGTTATTGAATACTCAGTAATAGTTCAACTAAGTAATTTCTTACTATATAAATCATACTTATTTCAAGTCATTAGATTTCAAGTTACTTTTAGAACTTTAATATCAATATAATATTTCAAGTAAAGAGTGATTAAGGTAAGAGTCAAATAGTAGAGGAGCCCACATGCTCACTAAATTTCATGCACTTTTAAATATTTTGAGTAAATGCGGATCTTGAGGATCAAATTGCAACAAATATGTTGCGACTTTGAAAAATCTGGAGAAGACGCACTTATTATTATTATTATTTTTCTGTTCATCTTAAAATGGCGCCGTTTCCACGAAACGACGCCGTCTGCAGTTTATTTTAAGTTTCTGAAGTATTAGGGTTAAAATAAGAAAAACTATGCCGTTTGAGTTAGATTCCAGCCAACAACTGGAGTGACCAGATGATGACGCGTGGTGAGGATTAGCTTTCTGTTGGCTGATGATTAGGGCTTAAAGCAGTAATTAGTTGATATTTCCTTCCTTTAAATAGCAGACCTGTAATGGAATCGAATTAGAATATTAATGGCAAGAATTTCCTTTTTTTCTCTGTTCATTCTCCTCTGTCTCACAAATTCCACCTTCACACACTTCACGCAACTCAAAATCCCCCGCCCTGGCGAGCAATTAATCCAGAAAAGCTGATTTCCCTTCTGCACTGGGCAACTCTTCACCAGAATCCTTAGTTGGGTGTAACAAGCGGCATTGGAGCCGATGCATTCTGGTGCTATGGCGAAGAACAACAACAACCGCACTGAAGCTCTGGAACAGCATGTAGCCGAGCTCAAAGAGAACAACTAATTATTGATGGCCAACCAATAGGAAATGAAACAACAACTGAAGGATCTGTTTAAGAGAATGGAAGAATGGATGAGCTACAGTAAAGGAAAGGAGCTGATCTCACCATCACCATCCTCATCGCAACCTAATCTTCGTCCTAGGGGTGACACTGGAATCCCTCTATCCCCTTCATTCACCAAAGCTACTAAAAATTCCAACCCAAGCTTGAAAAATCCCAAGGTTGAGTTTCCTAGATTCAGTGGCAAAAAACCCTATGCCTGATTATGAGAAAATACTAATGGCTGCTTTGCATATGGATGATTTGGCAGATAGTTGGTACCTTGACTACATTGAGGGTAGAGAGCATGTGATGGGAGAAATTTACTGAGTTGGTTTTACATAGATTCTCTGTGCAAAGTGGGTGTAGTATTGTAGGGAGTTTTAACAAGCTTAAGCAAGAAAATACTGTCACTGAGTATGCTTTAAAATTTGAAGAACTTAAAGCATTTATGTCGAATATGAACAGATCTAGACAGAAGACTATTTTGTTCAAAGCTTCATCAGTGGCCTAAAGCAAGAAATAGGTCAGATGGTTGAGATGCTCAATCCAACCTCACTGTCTGACGCTATTCACGTGGCCCAAAAGCAAGAGACCCTCATGGAGGCTTTGAGCAAGGGGACAAAGAATGCTAAGACTGTAGGACCTGGAAACTTAAAAAACTGGAAACCTAAACCAAGCATTGTTAAAACTGAAAAAGGCTATTAAAAGACTGTCACCAGAGGAGATGGAAGCTAGGAAGAAAAAGGGGCTATGCTTTAATTGTGATGAGACATATCACATAGGACATAAGTGTAAAAAGCTTTTTGTAATACTAGGGGAAGAAGGGGAAGAAAGTGAGTCTGAAACAAAGACTA
The DNA here is from genome assembly GCA_018894105.1 of Jacaranda mimosifolia. NCBI lineage: Eukaryota > Viridiplantae > Streptophyta > Magnoliopsida > Lamiales > Bignoniaceae > Jacaranda > Jacaranda mimosifolia. The sequence goes on from CM032123.1 coordinate 9,861,215, forward strand.
AGACTATAGAAGAAGCAGAAGAAAAGCCACTAAACATCTCTGTCAGGACCTTAGCTGGCCATATTTTACCAGATACCATCAAACTCATAGGCAAAGTAGGTGCCCATAGCATCACCATACTCATTGATACGGGGAGTACACATAGCTTCCTAGACCCTGTCACTGCCAGACAACTTCAGTGTGAGATAGAGCCTACCCATACTATGACTGTAACTGTGGCAGATAGGGGAAGAATGGAATGCAATTCCAAGTGTTCAAACTTTAGTTAGGAAATGGGGGGGCATCAATTCACTGCTAGTGTCAGACTGTTGGGGTTGGGAGGCTGTGACATGATACTAGGGGTTGATATACTTAGGAAACTTGGACCCATAACCCTTGATTTTAATAAACCTAGCATTCAGTTTAAAAGAGAAGGAAGAAAGGTTACGCTGTTAGGTGTCCCAGCCCAGGTTTCTCTAAGCATGATAACTGGAAAAGAGCTTAACAAGATGATTAGAAAAAAGAAATTCCCCAAGATTAGCTGTCTTTGCATGATCACAGTCATTGCAAATGGTAGGGAACTTGAAAAACATCCAGAATTGCAGCCACTGTTGAATAGCTACCATTTTCTCTTTCAAGAGCCGAAGGGACTACCTCCTAATAGGTCTCACAACCATCAAATTCCTCTCAAACCAGGTGTTGAACCCTTCAAAATTCCTCCTTACAGATACCCCTATATCCAAAGGGTAGAAATTGAAAAACTAGTGACTGAAATGCTAAAGCAAGGGATAATACAACCTAGTAGCAGTCCATACTCTTCCCCAATACTTCTAGCTAAGAAAAAAGATGGCTCCTGGAGGTTTTGTGCTGACTACAGGAAATTAAATTCACTTACCATTAGAGACAGCTACCCTATACCCCTAGTTGAGGACCTCTCGGATGAATTGAGTGGGGCCACTATCTTTTCAAAAATTGACTTAAGAGCTGGCTACCACCAAATTAGAATGCACCCAACAGACATTTCAAAAACAGCCTTTGTCACCTCATCAGGCCTCTATGAGTTCAAGGTGATGCCATTCGGGCTCACCAATGCTCCAGCTACCTTTCAGTCACTAATGAACTATGTCTTTAAGGATCACTTGAGAGATTTTGTCCTAGTAGTCTTCTGTGATGACATATTGGTGTATAGCAAAACACTTGAGGAGCATAAGAAACATCTAGAAACAGTGTTTAAGAAGTTGTCACAGCACCAGCTCCATGCTAAGCTTTCCAAGTGTTCTTTTGGCAAAGAAAGGATTAACTACCTAGGGCATGTTAGTAGTGGGCAAGGGGTAGAAGTAGATCCTGAAAAAATAAAAGCAATGGTAGATCAGCCAGTCCCCAAAAGTGTGAAAGCATTAAGAGGGTTCCTAGGTCTAACTGGATATTATAGGAAGTTCACTAGGCATTATGGTATAATAGCTAAGCCACTCACTAATCTCACTAAAAAGGGAAAGTTTCACTGGAACCAGGAAGCTCAACAAGCTTTTCTCACCCTTAAAACCACCATGACTCAAGCTCCATGTTCTCCAACTTCCTAACTTTAGCAAAACCTTCACTGTAGGACCTGATGCTTGCTATGGAGGCCTTGGAGCTGTACTATCACAAGAGAAGCACCCCATAGCCCATATAAGCAAAGCACTTGGAACAAAAGCACTAGGTATGTCAGTGTATGAAAAGGAATTGTTGGTTGTCATCTTTGCTGTAGAAAAATGGAGACCCTACCTTTTGCATAACCCTTTCATCATAAAGACTAACCAAAAGAGCCTCAAATACCTTCTTGAACAATAGATATCCACCCCTTTACAGCATAAATACTTAACTAAGCTCCTGGGATTCCAGTACACCATTGAATACAGAAAGGGAACTGAAAATAAAGTTGCAGATGCCCTGTCAAGAAGGGATGAAGAAGGACAGTGCCAAGCCCTTACTACACTGAAACCACTATGGATGGAAAAGCTTGGAAGCAGCTATGAGGATGATTCCTTGGCCCAAGAGGTGATAACTGATAGCATACTCTATCCATACAATCTCTCTTTATACAATTACCAAGGAGGACTCATTAGATGCAAAGGGAAGCTCTATGTTGGAAGCACTAATGATCTCAGGAAAAGAATAGTCCAATTTATGCACTTTTCTAGTATTGGAGGTCATTATGGAATACAAGGCACCTTGCAGAGGGTAAAAAGCATATTCACATGGCCAGGGATGCATGATCAAGTGTATGAAGTGGTAACCCAATGTAACATCTGTTAGTTGAACAAACACCAGAACGTACAAAACCCTGGGCTGTTGCAACCCTTGCCAGTGCCTAAGCAAGCTTGGAAACACCTAACTATGGATTTTATTGAACATTTGCCTAGTTCAGAGGGGGAAGATGTAATATGGGTGATTGTGGACCGGTTCACCAAATACTCTCACTTTTTTGCTCTCTCTCATCCTTTCACAGCCATACACATTGCACAGCTTTTTCTTGATAATGTTTATAAGTTACATGGCTTACCTTGTAGTATCACTACTGATCGGGACAAAATTTTTATCAGCAATTTCTGGCAAGAACTACTCTCGAGTCTGGGCGTCCAGCAACACTTGAGTACAGCATACCACCCTCAAACCGACAGACAGACAGAAAGGGTGAATCAATGCTTGGAAACTTATCTACGCTGCGTGTGTGGGACAAATCCCAAGAAGTGGGTGGTGAAATGGCTTGCAATGGCAGAGCATTGGTACAATACGAACTAACACACGGCCATAGCAATGACCCCATTCGAAGCATTATACGGTTACAAGCCTTCTCAGCTGACTCTGGAACCACAACAGCCAGGAACAGTCATAGGGGTTGAACAATTCATGAAAGAAAGGCAGGTGATCATTCAACATCTCAAGGAACATCTGACAAGAGCTCAGGATCGAATGAAACAAATAGCCAACAAGAAGAGAACTGAGGTTGTATTTCAGGTAGGAGATTTGGTGTATTTAAAGTTAAGACCCTACAGGCAGCTGTCTATACAGAAAAGCAAGGTTTCGAAGCTTAGCACGAAGTATGCTGGGCCGTTTCCAGTCAAGGAAAGAATTGGAGAGGTAGCTTACAAACTCCAGCTACCAGAAGGAGCAAAGACACATCCAGTATTTCATGTCTCTATGCTGAAGAAGAAACTTGGAGGTTCTGAACGTGTCTCTAGTGTACTGCCATCTTTTGATGATGAGGGAGGTTTTCTGTTGCAGCCAGAAGGAATTCTAGTGAGGCGACTGGTGAAACGGAAGAACGCACCTGTTCCCCAACTATTAATCAAATGGGTTCATTTACCAGAAAATGAAGCGACTTGGGAAGACTATCAGGTCATCGTTGAAAAATTCCCACAACTGGAGTCTTGGGGACAAGACTAAAGAAAAGGAGGGGGCTGTGTTGCGACTTTGAAAAATTTGGAGAAGACGCACTTATTATTATTATTTTTCTGTTCATCTTAAAACGGCGCCATTTCCACGAAACGACGCCGTCCACAGTTTATTTTAAGTTTCTGAAGTATTAGGTTAAAATAAGAAAAACTATGCCGTTTGAGTTAGATTCCAGCCAACAACTGGAGTGAACAGATGACGCGTGGTGAGGATTAGCTTTCTGTTGGCTGATGATTAGGGCTTAAAGCAGTAATTAGTTGATATTTCCTTCCTTTAAATAGCAGACCTGTAATGCAATCAAATTAGAATATTAATGGCAAGAATTTCCTTTTTTTCTCTGTTCATTCTCCTCTGTCTCACAAATGCCACCTTCACACACTTCACGCAACTCAAACTCCCCCTCCCCGGCGAGCAATTAATCCAGAAAAGCTGATTTCCCTTCTGCACTGGGCAACTCTTCACCGGAATCCTTAGTTGGGTGTAACAAATTTTTGTATTGATTTTTGTAGCCCTAACAAGATTCATATATACTTATGAATCTGGGATTGTTATATAAGTATGAATGTGAAATTCAAGGGACTTCTCTATTTCTTTTCTTTGAAAATGTGAAATTCAACAAATTAATATCTATGACTGATCGAGGACTTCTTTCTTCCAAATATTTGTTCAAATATTACAAACAATCTTGGAAAATACAAATTATATAAATATATCTGTACACAATATATGCATGTGTGACCTTTTGTACTTCAAAAAATAACATAAACTTATGTGCTTAAAATATGAAGGTTGATTTCCTCAACTCAAAAATAAAAACAAAAATATCATAAAAGAGACTCATTCTTAACCTATGTAATAGTTACTTGAGAGCTTATTAGATTTATCTTATTTTCTTTAGAAGGAAGTTTTTGAAAAAAATATTATGAAATTACCAATTGAGATCAATCAAATTTAAGAAATGCTATACATTTATCATTTGTAAATTCATTTTTTCGAATTATGATAAAACATTAAACAGATAAACTTTTTAGAAGTCCACCAAAACTCACTTATTCAAATATACTTCAACAGTTAGCTATTGGATTCAATTATTTTCACTATTCCTTTAGCAGTACTAAATTTTTTAAATGATAAGGTGTGAAAATTATTTTTGCTAATCACTTTTCAGCTAGAATGAATAATTTAGTAATTGAAAGAAGTGATTTAAAAGATTACTTAGTAGTAAATTGGGTGAATTAATCCCATAATAAAATGACTACTAATAACTAAGGAAACACAAATTTTGTAAATTCAAGTCTTCAAACAATTAATATATATCATAAGAACATGTATATATCTATATATATAGATATAGATACGTGTGTATTTTAATGCACATATACTCCAAAAAAAAAAAAACTAAGAAGTTTCAAAAGAGTTAGCACACATTAAATTAATGCTTAACCAGGCACACCAAATTAATCACTGAAAATACAAATGATTGAAAGATCAAAAAAGCAAAGTTATTAAAAGTCACTTCAGATTTTTTTTTCTTTTTTATCAGTATTAGTCACTTTAGATTTAAGAAGTACATATTACTAACTGGAATAATTACACGTACATGCTATGATTAATATGTAAATCTTTTTTAACAGATTCTAATGACACATAATTTTATCAATTAATGTAATATTTATAATTAATCAACACAAAAGTTAAATCATCGTTTAATTTCGAACTGACCCACTTCACTATCTTAATTTAGGAGAATGCAATTTCCATCATATTTGAGCTGAATATATACCTAATTACCTACAGAAGAATGTTTTCAATTGGGCATTTTCTAAACAATATTCTAGGAGAGTGTGTTTTGAGAGTTAAATTCGGGAAATGTGCCAACTGTTTGGTTTTGTTTTGGGAAAACATGGAGAATGAAATGGTTTGTTTGGAATTGTTTTGTAGGAGACAAATTTTACTGTAGATGTCAATTCAATTACTTTTTATTGGGTTTGTAGGGTGAAATTGTATTTTTAAATTTAATATATATATATGTAATATATATGGATCATTGATGTATGTATATATATTTGTAATGATTAATATGTATTTGTGAGGAATTGAGTATAATTAATTTAATTTTAAACTTATTTTAAAATATTTTATAACTAAGGAAATTGTATGACCTAATAATTGATAAAATAAATAAATGCAAAAGAAATTAAATTTATTATTATAAAATCGTATTTAATGATAATTAAACAAAAGAAAATTGTTAAATGAATTATGATGCACTGTTAATTAAATAAAGTTTTTAAAACTTCTATAATGATTAATAGTAATAGTAATTAATTAAGAATATTTGAAATAATATTTATAATATTTTAATTAGCATGTAATCATTAATATATTTACTAATTTAAATAATATTTTAATTAGATTTTAATTCATAATATATTTACTAGTAAATATATGAGTTATAAATATGAGTTAACGAAAATATTAATTATATTTTAATAAATCTGTTTATTAATATATTTACTGTTTAAATAAATAATTTAATATAAATAGATGATAATTAATATAAATACTATTAAACAAAAAATTAAAAATAAATCTGTAATAATTTGTATAAAATTATTAAATAAAAAATAAATAAATAAATATATAATAAAAAATAAATAAAATAATAAAATTACATATTAACTATTAAATAAAATAATTTTAATATACTTAGCATATTTACTTTTGTAATTAGTAAATAATACATTGAATTCTAAACTAATTATTGGTAAATAATATATTTTATTTGAAAATGAAAAAATGAATAAAATTGTATTTTAAATTACAGTTAATTTTTTAAAAAAATATGAATAATTATGTTAATTTTTGTATTAATATTTTATTGAATATTTTATATTATTTAAAAAATTATCACACTATATTTAATTTTTTGGTTAAATTTATAACTAAATATAAAAAAATCAAAAAAAAATTAACTAGTAAATTTTAGCATTTTCATATGTAAATATATATATATATGAATAATATATATATATATATGCAAATCAGTGAAGTGAATTGAGAGAGTGAAAAATGAATGAGTTGATGTAAAAAGATAAAGTGAGAATGAATGCTTTGTTTTGCTTTTGGGAGGTATTTTGAGTAGAAAAAATGTGTTTCAGTAGTGTAACTCAAGGAATGAAGTTGCTTATTTGGTATTGTTTTGGAAATTGAAAAATGTTTTGAGTAAACACAACCAAACAAGCCCTACACTCTTCCTTGTAATATCTCTTTTTTTTCTTAATGAAATTTAATTATATATATATATATATATACCTACAGAAAAAGTTCATCACATTCCAAGGACAATAAAAAACTGTCCAGGCATAAAAGTTGGCCTCAGTGGATATTTTGTCAAGGTTACTGCATAGAGGCAAACGGACATGTGTGCATGTACATGAGTACTTGTATTAGAATGGAATTAAGCTAAGAGAGAAAACGCAAGACAGAGAGAGGGGAGAAAGAGAAAGGGAGATAGACAGACCTTTTGCTGTTCATAATCCGACACAATACGTTTTTGCACCATTCCAATCACATCATTGACATCAGTCTACAAAGAAACAGAAAAGGATGCAATTCAGGACCAATAATAGAAACAGACTGTAAGCACCAGAATGTGCAGAGTTTTCCTAACAAAGTAAACAGTTGTAGCATTGCTGCAAATATGGATCCTAAGAATTCATGCATCATTCCTTTTGCATATTGTCAAAGGGCTAAAATTATAACAACTTCAGTAAGTAACATAGAGCACATGGAGTTGACAAACCAATAGTCCACTAGTCAAAATGGAAAACAAAGAATCATATTTAAACTAAGAAATATTTTTTTACAGTCAAGTAAAAGTGTTTCAGTTAATCAACCATCAATGAAAAGTTTAATCCCCTGCTTCTATCCTCTGACTTAAAGAAAGACACCTAGCAGGGGGCGAATTAACAAACAATGGTAAATGCCTCATGGCTGACCATTCATTGCCATTTGAGAACTGTACCACCCAAACAAACCAATATTCTGAGCTCAATTCCTCAACAACCAATCTCATTTAAGCATATTGTAATTCACTAGATTCCCAGAGCACAAGCCACTTTAAGCAGAATAGAGCGTTGTATGCAATTTGTTAAGTTTTGGATTAATCTTACTTTTTTCAATATAGGAAGATACCATTACTGAAGAAGTATAAAAGAGAAGGAACAACGTTAAATCAAAACACATAATTTGATCTCTTCATGATGAAAGAACAACAGTTATTCTTTTACCTGGTGCTCTTCAAGGATTTACAAATCTTTCACCTCAACCACTCTTCTAAAGAGTGTAGGCATCCAAGATGATTGACACCAGCAATTCCAAAAAAGTGTAAGAAAAATCAGCCTGGTTCTGAACTTGGTATTTTATGCTTTTCCAAACAAATTCAAAACCAAGACATGACTTATTACCTCAAACAGAAAAATAAATACAAAATATTAAAACATACAAAAAATAAAACAAATACAAAAACAAAACACCAGGTTCTGCTATATTTAGTCTCAATAGTCTTCTCCATTTAGTTTACAAAGCAGAAAAGCTTTCTCTGTAAGCATCCACCTCCAAGTTTGTTTGATGCAACACATGGGACTTTTTCCATTATTTTAACTCCTAACAAACATATATGTGCTTTGGATGGATCTTTTTCTTCCATGTATTTATACTGAGCGCATAAAAATATAAAACATCAAACATAGTTTCACCTTTCAACCACTCAGGCCTAATGTTGAAATATAGTAGAGGCATATGTAACGGCTTATTTTCTATATGCTTCTGGTGGCAAGCGTGCTACCTATATGCTCACAATGGCAAAATTAAACACTATATCAGATTTTCCCCTACAATAGAAACTTTGCATTAGTAACACAAATCAACACAAGCTCCAGGTAAGAAGTACATTTTAAAATGTAAAAAGCAATAATCCACATTGATAAACAAATAGAATCTACCCACAATTATTTTCAACTGTGTTTCTGCAGCAAGAAAATATCGGGATGTTAACAACTAAAAAGTTGCATAAGTTAAAAAGCCATCAGTGTCTTGTACATGCATATCAACAAAGTAACTGAGATATAATGTCTAGATGCTAGTCGTAAACCATGATATTACATACCAAATTTTGCCATTAAACAAGTGTTAAGTTCATAAAACTCATCTTTCAAATGTAAAACTTCAACAATCAGAAAATGAAGGTCTCAGCTCAGGAATTCGGAAACCAACAACAAGCTGGGTATTGAAAGAGAACTAATCTTTGCTCAACAAAAAATTAATCTATGGGATCTTAACATCTACCTGTGCAAACAATCGGGCAACCAATGCAATTTGTGTTTGCTTAAAATCTGTTCTCTGCGAATTCTGGTACGAATTAATTATCCGTTCAAGTGCCAGTTTCCTCACATTTCTTTGATGGTCTTCACCTAGCTCAACATACGGGGGAAGCACTGGCAAATCTATGGATGCAATCTCAGATGCTTCAACTTTTGAGATATCTGGTGAATGTTGGTCTGCTTCCTGTGATGATGGGGAATAAGCTTCATCAAGCATCGCAACATCCGTTGATGCTTGCACAACAGCATCCTCGACTTTGCTAATAGGGAATTGCGAAAGAGGAAACACATTGTTTGTCTCTCTATCTGGGGAGGATGTATTTGCCTCCGCATCCTGGACTTCATCTTTCCGAATTGACTGGTCAACTTCTGATGTTAGAGGAGATTCTGATAAATCTAATTCTGTTTGAGTTGCAGGCATCAGAAGCTGAGAAGTATTTTCAGACATAGAGGGTGGAGGTAGCAGTAAAGGTGGATTGGAGGAGCTAGGAGCATCGACTTCAGATTTTACAGCTAGATATTGGACAGAATTAGCATTATCTTCCCCAACAGATGTTGGTGGCACATCAACAGGAACCACCATGCGCCTTGGATCAAGGCGACGAGGATCCTGGAACATTTATCAAATGTTAAAAAACAGCTGGAGACAACCTCAATGTGATGATAGTATAAGAATGAAATGCCTTACAAAACGGTCACCAATGGGTAAACCTTACCCTTCGTGGATCACGTTTGGAATCTGTAGAGACATTAGTGGAAGTGGACACATCAGAAAATGGCAAAGTCATTTTTGATGAAGATGCTGGTACTTGTGCTGAAAGGTCCACAATCTGCGTAGAAGTTGCAAAACCATTTGGTGCAACTGCCTGGGCTGGATCACTAGAAGAATCGCTAGGACGATTCATATTACCATATCTCGTCAAAGGAGGTGGATTCTTTGGCAAGTGCTTCATATTCGTCATGACAATATCGGCAAGTAAATCAGGATGTATGTTGGATATAAGAATTTCCAGAGATTCAACTCCTCTTTCTCCTTCTGCAATTAAAGCAGCAATCATAGCAATCATCTGTTCTACTGGATTCAGATCCCCATCCAGGACAGGAAGCTTAGAGGATATCCCATTGACATGATCCTGCCCATCATTAATATCAACAGTGGCAGTTGTATTATTATGCAGGCCATAACGGAATCTCTTAGAAGTGGCACCGAAGCTATTATTTTGATCTTCATTGTCCAATGGCACCGACCTTTTCTTTGTCACATCCCCTGACATATGTAACTGACTGGATAGGTGATCGTCCTGGGGAAAATTAGGCCAAATTACAACAGTTGAAAATAACACCTGGAATCAGCAATCCATGAGAGTGGCTACAAAAATTCCTCTTCTTCCAAGAAAATTACCTTACTCAATTGCAGATCTCGTGAAGCACGCTCATTGTTTTTCATGATTTTATCCATTTGTCTGATAACTTGATCAGCAGCCTCTCCTGCATTCATGGCTCGCAACTCCTTAAGCAATTTCTCCCTTGACTGAGGAAAAATGATATGATCCCAAAATAAGGATATGCCATAGCTATTAGAGATCTATTTTCTTTCTAATTTGCTCAAGTGGGGTGACAGCAGAGGTATGACCTTCTGGCCTTGATGCAAGAACCAGAAGGGCAAAACACCACATTTTTTATTTACCTCCATTTTGAAGTGGCTCTCAAGTGTGAACATGCACATGTCCCATGACTCTAGTATGATTAAAACTTTCAATATCGACAAGATACGTTTCATTTCTATTGCCTATATTTTTGAGTATTTAAAAAATGAGTTCATGAGGAAAAATTGCAATGTAGAGGTTTATGCAGAACTTTTATGGATAGATTGGATATCTCATTTGAAAGCATGGCATATAGGACGCAGCAATAGGCCTAGAATCAAAATACCTGGCTCAATGAAAAACAAAAATTCCACAGAGGATTAAGTGCATTACAAATTTCATAAAACTAGAATTATGACTGGTTTAAAATTCTCCATTTGCAGTACATCACCCAGATTTGTTTAGAGCTTAAACACCATACTAACTATAGAATACTGGCGGTCCTAAAACATCTTTACAGTAAGCTATCGGGGGAGCTACAAGCCATTCGGATTATAACCCACCAAGCAGCAACTGCTATGATCTTGTATGCGTGAAGGATCCAAGATATTGAAATGCAACAGAACCATCAACTCATAGAATTGATCAAGCAGTAATTTTTTAAGTATGACTTTACCTCCGCAATGGCAGGATGAGTACACCTTAGAAATCCTAAAAATGCAGTTCTCAAAGAATACTGAATGCTGACAGTATGGCGACTCTTTCCCATCTCAAAACTTGGATTAAAATCAAGCAGTGCATTAAGGACAGATTTATAGTAGACAGGCCTCTTCCGTGCAATAGCTGCAAGACTGTAAAGAAAGATGTTAGATCATGCATACAGCTGAAACATATGTATCTAATAAAAGGTCACTTTGGCTTACCAACTCACGCACATTAGAGAATAGGAAGCACTTGCTTCAGATATATTAAAAACACCAAAAGATCAAAGCTACCAAACTACAGTAAATGGCTGATTCACACACAGCAAAATAAGAAGAAATTTAAGTCAGACACAAAAGGGTCCAATGAAAATGAGAAAAGGTACCGACATCTCACCTACTCAGTAAAGCCAGAAAAGATATATCCATGAGATTGTGAAAATTAACAAACAAAAATAGGCAAATATTCAAACATCACAAGAATCTAATAGCAACCAAGTAACCAGAACAAAACTCTCTGCTGTCTTTATCCAATTCAGAAACACTTTCACTATTTAGATTCTCCGATGTACACATACACAGACTTCACGTGCTCTAGCTTCATTTCAACTCTATCCCTTCCCTCCTAGTTTTACACACCAACACGCATAAGATAATAGATCGCAACTTTGTAACCTTAAACATTACTTCATAATGAAACAAAGAAACAAAAGAAAGCAATTTAAATTGCACTGCCAAAACAAAGATAAAACGAAAACATCAAAAGCTCAAATTCTGTCAAAAAACTAACAACTACTGTGAAGAATCCAGGCAGAGACAAAAAGGATCAAAGGATGAAAACTAATGTATGAAATGAATAGGATTTCACAACCAAAACTGGCCATCACGAAAGCATTCACATAAATTCCCATCCAGAAAGTAGAACAGCGGATTACAATTAATGTCAGGTTATTTGTTGCCATTAGATAAATTTTTTGAATAGCAGTCAAATCGATTTGAAGGGGAAAAGCATCAGAATTAGTAAACAAAGGGAACAAAGTTATGTGACAAGGAAACCAAACATAAGACTTATTAATCCATTGATCTTTTCTCATCCTGAAAATTGTTATCTAAAGACAGAGAAAGATAGCAATACGAATTCCTCTCTTTGCAAGAAGATTTAAAAGCACAAAAAATGAACAAGCCAACAAAATATCTTTAGCCAGCATAAAGTTGTTGTCATTCAACATTCCATGCCTTTAACCTTAGATTTTGAGAAAATAGACATTAGGGACAGCCATATCTTTATCCTAACAGAAAACATCCCAAATACTCTCATGGATAGCAAGGCACAGATATGGACTGTAAACGGACAGGATCACAAGTTAAGATTGCATCTTTACCCTCAGATTTTGAGAAAACAGACATTAAGGACAGTTATATCTTTCTCCTAACAGAAAACATCCCAAAGACACTCTCATGGATAGCAAGGCAAAGATACGGACTGTAAACAGACAGGATCATAAGTTAAAATCGCATCTCACCTCTCCTAATCTACTGACTCCATTGAATAATACTGTCACTGATCCTAGATGCTCATAAAACCCAATCTGCAATAATCTATGATAAAGAAGCCATAAATCACAATTTCATGGAAAGACAAATGCCTTTTGCGCACATAATATCATTTTCATTAAAAATAAAATAAAAAAGAAAGAAAGAAAAAGCCACACATAAGTACACCTCTTGGAAAAATGTTTTGTATCATATAGCCACATAGGAATTTCTCAAAGCACATTAAAAACTAGGAGCTGTCTCCAGAGACAGACAGAATCAGCAGGCACTTGCTGGCAGCCAGGCACCAAAATAAATCACCATACTGGTTCCCATGAGGCAGAGGCAGTAGTAAGAACATTTCTCATCATGGCAAAAGAGGGGGGAGGAGGTCTAATAAATCACCACCTCATAGCCAATACCTTGAAAGAATAAACATCTTTGGCAAAACAATCACAATTTATATTTTGCAAAATCATAGTATGAAATAACCACGATCTCTAGTAAATGAGGTGCCAAGAGAGCTTAAATGAGATCCAGAACTATAGCACAAATTTTAGTTGACTTAAAACCCTGTCACCCCAACTAAGTAGCATCATGATCACCATCACCCCACAAAAAGCACTGCACCTCCTCCATCACTTACTCCTAGCTCCAATATCTTGCAGTAATAATGGATTTCATGCTGCTTAGCCATTGGTCAATAATAACTTGCTCTTTTCCCCCACATGGTCCTAGAATAACCCCAAATGATTCATCAACCTTTCCACCTATCATGGTGATCAAATTCTCTAGAAATAGAAAACATTTCAGCCAATGTAGAAATTAATGAAGAAATCAGTTAATTCATTGGAAAACTAAGGTAGCTCCACTTCTGTCTTGTTTAGTTCGATCTTAAGCTCTATAAGCTATTGCGGAAACATTCTTTACTACATGAACCTTGCCAAATACCCATAAAGATAACAGTTGATTTAAGAGGTAGAGTTTTCAATGGAGAAAATAACAAAGGAACTAAACAAATAAAACCTTGCATGTTACATAGACCTGGCCAACCTAGATGACCAAATTAGAAGACAAATTGATTACAAATTCTCCATTCAGTTGTTGGGGAAATCTTCATGAGAAAGTATTCAGACACTCAGAAGACGGTCCTATGTTTATTCTCAATAACAGTTCACGTCTTCCTGTAACATCATAAGTTAAAGAAGAAGTACAAATGGCATGTGAATATGGATCCTTAAAGCTCTTCCTAGGCAAAACATAATTCAGATTTGAAATGACCAATATATACGCTAAAATGTGGAAAAAAACTCCTTGTAAGAATTTTTTCAAACTTGAACGGTGAGGAAGATACATCCAGTGCCCTAATACAAGCCAATTAATACCACAAAAGTTCCAACATGAGTGGTCAGCCAGGGTTCAACATCCTCTAGCATTAGTATAATCACTTTTTCTGGCTTCCCCAGAAATGTTTTCTGATTCAAGTCTTCGGAATACTGCAGTAGATCAAGCGGAAAACTAAAAGCACAATCTGACTTAAACCTGAAATTGCTCCGATATAGAGATCCCTCAACAGTGGAAGAACATAGGTAAAAGCTTGGGTTTATACAAGAAAAGTCATATGGGACCAACTTCTAGCCGACATTAGTGATTGCATGAGACAAAATCCAACCACATAAGCATGTCCTATAAGGTTCCAGTATAAAGCTTCTGTGTTACATAAACAAGCTATAACTTAAGCATTTGTTGCATTACCAAGTCCCAGAGGAACCTTGAAAATGATGTCAAATATGATTGGATATTACCAAGATGCTTATGCAATTATCAGCACAGATACGAGTCTCTCATCACAAACTCTGCAACTGAGCACCAAACACAGTTTTCAACCTATGAGATTTAACAACAGCCATTTCATACTATGGAACAACAACAATTGCAGCAGGAACCAAAAGTAATTATGGTGCTATAAAAGCAGAAAAGGTACTTTATCATCCCCAAGATGAATCCTTAATTCGGATACTGAAGTTCCAGCAGAAGTACGAATAAAGCCCAAGTTTATAAGAACTGTAGGAGCAAATGCACGTGCAGCTACATATGATAAGATATCACAAAACTAGTATACCTATATATTCTGCCCTTTCAGAAATCAAATGCTGTACTAACAAATTGTGTTTATCAATGCATTGCCTGCGCCACCTTTTAGTGTTCAGAGAAGAAATTCCACATATCTTATTACATTTTTCAATTCATTGTCCTGAATCTTATCACAGTTCATTGTCCTGACATAACGTTAATTTTATGTGTCAATATAGTACCATGTTTCAAGAGATATGATTTGGTAATAGGCTCAAGCTGACAACCTCGACCCTTCGGTACAATTCTAAGGACTTCTATTGCAATCCTTCAAAAGTTGTGAGCAGCTTCAATTCACAACTAATTCCACAACATGGCATTGTTACAAACAAAATCACACCACATATTAGACCACGCTTTCAAAGTGCAGATCAAGGACTATTAGACCATCTCACCTCCTGACCTTTTTTCTGGATATGCAATATTGCACTTGCTAATTATAATGCATGATACTCAACTTGATATCATCATGTTTTCTACCGTTCCAGTAATCCATGCAAAGCAAGCTCATAATCATTCTCATTTATCTCATAATCTTTAAGAATCAAGAGTTGCATTTTTCCATTTCCAATGGCTTTTGATTGATTAGCACAGCTGAGTTCAACCACATAAATAATAAGATGGAGCAATCAATCAGCTGATACTTTGGTCTCTACAATTTTCTATTTCTCCAATCTCAGATATGAATTTGATTGGCTATAGGTCTCAGGAATTATTCTCACTACATTAATCAAGATCAGATATTAGCAGGTTAATAATTACGAGAAATAAGTAGCTTGATTCATTTCACTAAAAGAGTTCATCTCACTGAAAGTTTGCACCATGTCACGCTGACAACCACATAAAATAGATCTACTTTCAGCAATCAAGGTCAAGACTGCAAACTTCTTGAGCCTGCTTCCATGGGAAAGACAAGCATGCTCTAAAAGCTGGTAATTGGACCACTGCTAAATCTTACCCAGACCAAAAATGTATTACCACAAGGGAACAGCCGCAATATAAAACTTGGCAACAAGAGAATGGTAGTATGATCAGCTGGGGCAAGACCTTGTCGCAATAGTGAAATGATTGTTAAAAGAATTAATACGAGTATAAAAAAGCACATACATTTATAATACAATAATAAACAGTATTTACAGGCTGCATATTCTGCAACTGTATGTTCATACAAAAGAAGTGCTAAAATGGTGAGGTATTATGGTCTCAGAAAACAAATATACAATGCAGTAAGTTGCTTGTCCAATGATTTTTAGATCCAAACAGATGAAACATATCCATAGCTTAATCAGTCCTATCAACCACCAATGTTGTTGGCATCAGCTAACTCCTACTTCTCTTATCTGAACCACCAATTCAGCAGTCCCAGGCAAACTGCCATTTAACTCCACGTTAAAAAGCCGGACAGCATGCTGCAATAGCACAAAAAGGCAGTTGAACTTACACTAAAACCAATTGCCAAGTTTCAGTGATCCCTCCAAAAAACAATTTGGTTATAATGCGCAATGCACTATAACAACAGATTACCTTGTAGGTGTAATTTGCCACAGATACTATATGAACAAACATTTTATTGCTCTGCCTGCTTATTTAATTAAAACAGAACAGGGCATGAATAGCTTAGATTGTAGAATTATGATCGTGATGCATAAGAGTTATCATTTCACAAAAAGAGGAAAGCCAATGGCGGCAAGGTTGTACTCATGATAGAATTGCAAAGCAGCTTCTTAAAGATGAATAAGATATCAACAACTGAATTATATAAAGGATTTGGATTGCATAAAGCACAAAGGCTCCAACATAAAAACAAAGCCTTCAGACACAATCAGTGAACTGCACAACAAATCCAATGTTCAACACCATTGCACATGAAAAACACATCATAACATGAGCACAAACATTCATTCGATAGGATAGTACTATACAACGGTAATGCGTGCAAGAACACAAAAGCAGAGCAAAAATCATATGTATGCAGTGCCCAAAAGTTCATAAAATTACCAGACGTTCCTGGAAAAGAACAGAACAAGTCTTTTAAAGTAATCAAAACACTGCAGGCATAATACATATCAAGATTTGCTCACACGAAAATTTAGATTCGGTTGTGAAACAGAACAAAGCAAATGGTATTTAATATTTAAAAACAAACTTAAAAGCGTGTCGCATATGCAAACAAGACAACAATAGAGTAGTAGGTGCTCCTAAGTATAACATTTGCAACTCTCCAGTAAGTATAACATTTGCAACTCTCCAGATAAACTAAGAAAGGAATAATACCAAACCGTCTGTGGTGTAATAGCTAACGTAACCTGAGAATAGGGGATAAATATATTTTAGCTCGTGATCTGTATGAAAGAAAGAACATTGGTAATGCAGATATCAGCACTCAACCCTTTCTCTTTCCAATTCTACATGCCCTAAACTGGTCAATATATGATTCTATCGACTTATATATATATATATATATATATAAAGAGGTAGTTTAGGTTAGATTATTTCCTGATAGATCTAATCAATACTTTTTTAATCTAGTGAGTTGTTTGGCTAAGTATGAGAAATGTTGATAAAAAGGATCACCTATTCAAAAACTTGATAATTCAACAAATCAATTAAAATAGGCAGGAAAAACTAAATCAAATTTTCAAAAGAAACACTTCAGGTGAGTGAAATTGTGGCAGGTTTTTCAAAAGTTTGATGTCTTAACTTCAAACTGACTGCATGTAAATATATATTAAAAAATTTTAAAAAGGGAAAAAAAGCTTAAAAAAATTGATATCCACTCAATATGTTGTTCAATCCGATTAACTTCAATTAATTATTTTTTGAGGAATCAAAATTAAAACTCAGCCAAGCATGTAGTAAATTCCAGCATTTTATCTGGAAGGTGCACTGATCACTTGAGACCAAGGAAGAATTTAGTTTGCCAATTCTTAGCAGAGATATTTATATTGAGAAAGTTCAAATTGATTCTCAAGCATTCAGTTAAAAGACATAGTTGATCTATTAGGTCACTTACCATATAGATGATATCTACAATACTTGAAAACAATTACATATGATTTCATGAGAGATGATTGACAAAATGTGAATATTTAGTTTCCACCCTATTTTTCTTTATCCTTTCCCTTTTCCTTTTGCCCTAAATATTCCAAGATCCAATCGGCACCTAGAGGTTTTGATTAAGACTCTGTTTCTTATATTATATTTTGCTAGCAAGAGGCATTTTGGTAGTATGTCCCAACTATATCTCCAGGGAAAGGGGTCAAATCCAACTTAAAATAGGAAAGATTTTTTGGATCTTCTTTAAAATGCTCTACTAACAAATGAAGTTTATGTACGAACATTTGTTTCTGCCTTGTCAGGATTCTAAAGATCATAACAATAACATCACAGTTGTAGAATCCCAACCCTCATACTTCAAACAAGACAGAGGAAAACACTATTATTTTCAAGTGCAATCCCTCATAGAACACTGCAGCACATGCCACCAAGCTGTCTTATATACTACCTAAACCAGACACATGAGTTTTTAGATCATCTCATATTATGAGATGATTCACTTCAGAAAAACATGCAAATCAACCTGTGGAAGCAAATTAAGTGTTGTCTGCCAATGACATATCGCTTGTGGAGTTTAAACTTCAAATAGAGTCAAAACTGTTAGCATGCAAGTTTTTTCTCCTTCCCTCTATTGTTCTTTTCATCTAGATATAATAATTCTGAGCTTCTCCATCCTAGAGCAATATAACAACATGATAAGTAACACATAAAAGAGAGATATTCACATGTTAAAAAAAGAGGGCTATCAAAGAAAATTTGAAAAAGCTCACCTATTGACAGCAGCAATTGTCAAGGAACCGGGAAAATTACTAGCTGACCGCAACAAATCCAATAAGATGCCCAGATATCTGTTTGCGTCCGATACAAGAGCAGCTGGATCCAGAACAGGATGCCCATCCATTATCCACGAAACATTGAACACCAACCCTTGCCTTATTACTACAGGAAGACCAGAATTATAAGTCTAACAGTGAACAATCAGGATTTCCAATGCATATAAAATGGAGTAAAACAACCCTAGTGGCTAGTAAAAGACGACGCATTATGAATAGTCAAAAGTCAAATTGCCTCATATTATCAATTTATCATTAACCAAAATGGTATTACCTTCTTGGTTGAATGTTCCAAAATCATTTGAATCCAAAGTGAAGTGTAAAACATACGTTTCCAGAAATTTTATTGCTAACAACTTTGGACCAACGGAATCAGCCTGCAACACAATCCAGGGAATAAGCCATTGAAAGCAGAACGATTGAGAAAAGCAAGAAACAAGCACAAGTCATCATCCTAATAGAAACATGTTTTATAAGGATTTCCCAGGGCGCCAAAACTTATGGAGCAGAGCTTTCTATGCCCATTCACCATTAAACCAGGCATGTAATCAGCACATTATATATAAGCAATCAAATGGAGAATGAACCTTCGGCATTCAATATATGAGTTGTAGCTGCAATTAAACAAGTTCATCTCTATTACCAAACTCTAGATGTCAAGAGTACCAATAGTTTCAAAATCTTCAAACATCTATTGTTTCATGCCCCGCCCATAGTAATTTTTTAGTTACCCGTTCTTTGGCCTTGTTTGTGCATTAATTCAAAGGACGCTCTCTACCTTTATGACCTCTACTTGATCAGGCTTGACACTGCAATTAGTGATAGGTTATTTGACCACTGACCAGGCACACACATTTCAGCTTATGTACATGAGGAAGAGAAAGAACCAGGTAGATCTCTGCAGCTGCTAGCATAAACGAAGAGAAACTTCAGATTCAACATGCCAAATTACAAAGACAACACACACAACAATAAATCTTTTTAGTTCAATTATTTTCCTCACTGTTTTCTTTGGCTTATATAATCCCAAGCATATAAATTTTCTCAACTCACTCCTTTTCTTTCTTCAATATTAATTCAGATTGTGTATTCACGCTTAATGGAGCATTTGGCTTTTTTTCTTTTTTAATTTTTCCTACGTGGACATGGCTGCAAAACAATGATTAGTTTTTCACCTCATTTCTTCAGATTCCCTATTACTGGTGAGGAAAGAAATTTAATATCTCATTTATTCCCCGAGGATACGACTGAAAATATGAAGAAGTTACATGGTGCCTGAATGACATTTCCTCCTCACATGTGTAAGTTAAAATTTTAGATTTCAGATCAATGCATTGCTGCATTTTACATGAATTCTTATGTGGATTATCTTCTACAAGACTCCAATGATATTATTCTTTCAATACTTCAGGAAAAGTGTCCAAGAATAGAAGAGTATTGGATCCATTTTTTTTATTTCCATTGGAGATTAGGAATAGATGGACTCTCTATAGGACCCATTTTACTGACGGGATTCATCACTTATTTTCCTAATTCAAGAAAGCTCAGTAAGGGCAAATCTGTCTATTTATAAACATTGCTCATAGCAGCATACTTGGTGAGGCAATATCGCCAGACATTTTTTATTTGGGGTCGCATCTACTCACCTTATTGTTCTATATTTGTTTTTTCCAGCAAGAACTTAGAAATATAAAATTAGGACCAATACAATAGCCTTATGTGATAACATAAGGGACAACTCACTACCACTTAGGAAGCCCAAATTAAGTATGGACCCACGACAATTCAAATGACTGTTTTGCCCAAACATCTACTAGGCCATCATAGAAAAGGCCCACATGGTCATAACCATGCCGCAACTAGGATTCCAAGTTTGCTTGTACAGAAATGTGCCCACATAAAAGTCAACTGAAGATAAATGTGTTCCATTGTCACATAAAATTCTAGTGAAGATAATGGGAAAGGTTAAAAGCATGCCACATAAATAAAAATGAAACATTAACAATACTACATGAAATTTTGTAGTGATATCCATCATTCAGCGCTAAAACTGCAGTGCACCAGCAACTTCATACAAACCTCAAAGATAATGCCCAAAACAGCATCCCTAAATTTGATCATCCAGGTCCAAAGCTCTTCAAGCCATCTCTCAACTATCCCACGCCGTCGATACTATAATTTTTTAAAATACAACTGTAAGTTTCATATATATACACAAGACCAAAACTAATGATCCAACAACATTTCAGTGACAGCAACCAAGTAAATGAAAACATGTGAGCTTCAGATGAGGATTTTACAAATTTCATAAAATAGTTCAGATCGCCTAATATATAGACTAAAAATTGAAGAGTTGTCTATATAACTAGATATGACTAATGTTTAAACTCATGCATGCAATCTTTGTTAACAAAATGATAGAATGCAAAAAGCCATGAAATCAATGCTAGCAGAAGCTTCTGCTGTTTAAAAATGCTTCCGGTGTTGATATTACGATGTATAAAACAGAGTCTAACTTACAGCAACTATAAAGCAAGATGAGCATACGAGAGAAGTCACGAGCTAGAATATAATGAAATGCTTCACGTGTTTGCGTTTCACATGAAGTGGGAGAAAGATATGCACAAGCATATATGGAGACCCATGTGCAAATGCACACAGCATGCACACAACACGCACACAACGACAACATGCATGCAACTCGTGCACACAGGCGCAGAGAGAGAGAGAGAGAAACCTGAAGTGCTAACTCTTCCAACACAATAGAAAAAAATTTTGTGCCAGTGATGATAGATTGCTTTGCAACCACAGGATTAGTATCTCTCAGAAATGTCAATAAGACAGGCAATAATATAGATAGATGTTCCCTTGTTTTAGCCCCAATCTCGTCAATTACCCTGTCAACCAAACTCAATAAGGTTAAGTGATGAAACACACAGGTCACGATCACTGAACAACATAGAAACTCCATGATATGTAAACAAAGCAATCCAACATCTATAACAGATGTAGAACATTCGCTAAGAGCCATATATCAAAATACACCCTCAGAAAGGAAAACAGATATTACTGTGCACCAGTAAAATAAAACTCAAAAAAGGCTCGCAACAAATTCAAGTCTGCAAATAATCCAGAAATATTCATGCCATAATTTTCATATGGAACAACTATCCTCAATCTTGAACACCATGTTATTACGAAGAAACCAATATCCGGGTCAAGAAATAGCTGTACTAAAATAAGTTCTTTGTGAACAGTTTGCCAATGTTTGGGATAGAACCATAATCATACATGTAGCAACATGGAAAAAATCAAAACAATAAATAAATAAATATAACCTTCCATGGTGAAAACAATGATTGACTGGGTGACCAGACTCAACCTTCCTTTGGGTGGGCAAAACAAAATTTGAGGAACTTATGATATGTTTATGCTGAAGAATCCTTTCTATGCAGGAGGTTGCCATTTAAATTAAACCATTCAGTAGCTAAAATTACTACAAGTCTCAGAAATTTGTACAATCCTGCAGTGCCCTTGGTTACTTCCTCATTTATCTTTGGTGCATTAGAAAACAACTGCAATATTACATGCATTCCTAGAATACATCTTTTTCTCTACTTTTTTCTCTTTTAAACTTTAAGTGCTTTTTGTAAATATAAGCTAGTGGGTGCCATGATATCCTTAGGTTGAGAACTGAAAGAAAAAATGTATAGTAACTCAAGAATCCACGGCCCCAAAAAAATGGTTGGTGCAGTCATTCATTCAAAATCTTCAAGGTTTTGATACAAGGATGCCAGTGTCCTTAATTACTCATAAGAATAGGCACAAGCCCATGCGAGCTAAAAATAAAACACCCCAATTGCATTGAGGATAAGGAAGCATGCACCAAATATAGAGCGGGTAGAATTTAACCGCAACACCACAAAAATCTCATAAAAATTTCAGAGTTTAGGGAAAGGAAAATTTCTAAAGAATCACTTACTCGAGGAGGTACTTTCTGACGAGGATTTCGGGGGAAGACTGAAGTTCAACCAAATAAGGAAAAAGTTCCGCGGCTTGTGATGGTTCAACGGACAACAGGATGTCTTTCACCTGCTTTAGCGACGACAACTTCACGGCCAAATCTCCGTGGTTGTTTGCCGCTGCTACTAGTGGGAGCGCCTGCTCCCGGGCCGGTGCCCCAGCCATTTAACAATTGAAAGTAAAATCGAGTCTTTGGGGTTTCTAGGGTTTTGAATTCAAAAGCGGGTAGAATGATGAAGCCGAATTTCGGTCGGAGCGGAGGAGAATGGCAACGGTTCTCAAAGGTTTCTATTGACAAACGGGTAAAAATTTAGAAACAAAATTGTGTTGATAATTTCGTTTAGCAAGCGAGAACTTCTTTCAATAATATATATTCGGAATCAAATTTTATTAAAAATATTAACATAGTACATAGTTTCATTTATTTTTAATCTTAATTATGTTTTCATGACGAGATTTGATATATTTTTAGATGATCAAATAATGAAATACTAATTAATTTAATCTTATTTAGAAGTCTTTCACAAAAAAATTCAATATTTTGTAAAATGCCAAAAGATTTCCAACATATCTTGTGGATCAAAATCTTTTCAATTTTTAATTAAGAGTGGTTAAATCTTAAAATTTACTAAATTTTTAATTAAAATAAAGAAATAGATAGAAATATTAATTTTAATTTAAAATAGAGAAGAATTATCATTTTTTCTCCTATTTACTTAAATTTCTTCCATTTCATCAATTTTGTTAGGATATTTGGATTTATATGTTCTCAAAACACACAAGTACTTTTGAACAAATTTTTATTTAATTCCACATAAAACTCGGTAGAAGTTAAATGAATTCACATGGCGAAAAGCATTGGGTGTGATGGGATATGAGAATTGCAAGCCTTGGCGGGAGAAAAAGAGAGAGGAGGAGAGAGAGTTGATAACCATGCATTAAAATTGAAAGGTCCTATTTAATTTTGGTTTTGAACTTTACATGAGACAAAAAAGAACAGCAAAAAGAAAACCATCAAAGGTTCATTTTCAATTTAGAAATATAATATAACGTAACACACACACACACACACACACATTTTATATATCCATTTGTTCTGATTTTAGGATTTTTTTTTCATCTCTAAAAAGCCAATTAAGAAGAAGAGTCCAATCTAAAAAAAAATTATATTATTTTCTTCACTTTTTCAACATATGCGATAATATCTAATTAATAAATAAAATAAAATATTATATATCTAAAAAATACAAAAGATCAATTTAAATAAATATTAATTGCTATTTTTTATTCTCTTTGTAAGTCAACATTCATATTTTTGTTTTCCATCCCAAACAATACCTAATCAAGTTTAATACAAAATTATTAAATAAAAAATAAGAAAAATAATGCATTTTAGTATACATTTCTTGATGGATCCGTAATATTTAATTTTCTAACAATTTAACAAGATAGAAGAAATGGCAAAAATAACAAATAAAGACTTATTTATCTAGTTTACATTAATATTTCCTTGAATTATAGATTTTTATCATACATTTTCATATGTATTTTAATTTTCTTATACAATTTTTCCATCTATATTTTTCATATAATATGTAAATAAGTTTTTTATTTTCTTTTTCTTATTTACTTTACATTTTTAATATTTATAAATTTAATGTCTATAAAAATAAAGAAAAATTATACAAGCATGAGTTAGGAATGGAACGGTTAAGCTCATATTTTTTAAAATGAGTATTCCCGTCTCTAAATTATACTAAGTTTGAATTTATGAATAAATTTAGAATACTCATCATTTTAATTTTATTGCTTAATTAATTACAACTTTATTATTTATCAATCGTAGTGTTATGCAATCATGGCATGCACTAGTTTCACTCTCTTAGTAAATTCAATTCCAAACATCTTAATTATATAAGTTAATAATGCCACACTAGTAATTTGGCACATTCAATGGATGTATTAAAATTTCTATAGTATTTTTTATATAATAATAACATTTATTTATTTTTTATATAATGTAAAATATATTTTTATAAACTGTAGTTATTATATAACTTCTAGCTATTAGAATTAAAAGAAAGGAATGGGGGCATTTTAGGCAAATCATTTGAAAACAAACCAAAAATATGAATAAGTGTCTTATTAAGAGTTAATTAGAAAAAAATTCCTCAACCTACTTTTAATTTAGTGTTTAGTCCCCATTTAAATATTTACATACTAAACTCCCCACTTTTTCACAAAAGTTAGGAATCACTCCCCATATCTTTTAGAAAGACTTGTATACCCTTGCAGCTGGAAAAAACAACAAAAATACTTGGAAAATGCGTTATCTCTTAAGAAGAACGCTTTCTTTTTTTATATTTTTGCCTGAAATCGACTTCTCTAAGCGCCAAAACAAAAGGGCACGAAACCGTTCCTCTGCCACTGATGCGAGAAGAAGGAGAAGAAGTTAAAACAAAAAAAACAGCAACAAAATTTCTGCCATTTTTCTGTGACAATGGAAGGAAAAACAACGACAAGAATAAGCAAAGTACAAAAAGAAGTGACGAAAAGGAACAAAGGTATGTTTTCTGCATTTGAAACTTCAAATGTCCATGGTTTTTCAGTGTTACACTGATTTGTTGTCTATTTTCTCATGTTTAGGATTTTTTTTCATTTTTTAGTCATTAAACACTTGAACCCATTTGATATATATATGATTTCTGTTGTGAGATGAGAAGTTCTGATTTGTACTTGAAGGTCATGAAAGTTGCACTTCACCTTTTAGGGCTTTATACTTATTTTTAACTAAAATTATATGGTGATATTATATTATAAAACTATCTGAATGTGGTATGTGTTATCTGTAGTACAGAACATCGAAGCATGCAGTACACATCAGCAAAAGTGTAGTATATAATCTGGGTAACATAGAAACAAATGTAGTATAAAACATTCAAACTGGCAGTACACTTTAGGCATAAGTGTAGTATAAAGCATTCAAACTTGCAGTACACATTAAGGAAAAGATAGTATATAATCTGTATAACTGCAGTACATTTTAGGGGCATCTGGAGTACACTTTAGGCAAAAGCGTAGTATAAAATCTCTGTAGGTGCAGTATATTTTAGAAGCAAATGTAGTATAAAACATTCAAATTGGCAGTACACTTTAGACATATGTGTAGTATAAAGCATTCAAACTTGCAGTACAGATTAGGAAAAATATAGTATATAATCTGCATAGCTGCAGAACGTTTTAGGGCATTTGGAGTACACTTTAGGCAAAAGTGTAGCATAAAATCTCTGTAGGTGGTATAAAACATTCAAATTGACAGTACACTTTAGACGTAGTGTAGTATATAATGTATGTTGCTGCAGTACATTTTAGAAACAAATGTATGTAGTATAAAGCATTCAACCTTGCAGCATACATTTGGCAAAATGTAGTATATAATATAAATAGCTACAGTACATTTTAGAAGCATCTGGAGTACATTTTAGGCAAAAGTATAGTATAAAATCTCTGTAGGTGCAGTACATTTTAGAAGCAAATGTAGTATAAAACATTCAAACTGGCAGTACACTTTAGGCATATGTGTAGTATAAAGCATTCAAACTTGTAGTACACATTAGGAAAAAGGTAGTATATAATCTGCATAGCTACAGTACATTTTAGGGCATTTGGAGTACCCTTTTGGCAAAACTGTAGCATAAAATCTCTGTAGGTGCAGTACATTTTAAGAACAAATGTAGTATAAAACATTCAAACTGATAGTACACTTTAGTCATAAGTGTAGTAAATAATATGTATTACTGTAGTGCATTTTAGAAACAAATGTATGTAGTATTTAGCATTCAAGCTTGCAGTATACATTAGGCAAAAGGTAGTATATAATCTGAATAGCTGCAGTACATTTTAGAAGCATTGGAGTACACTTTAGGCAAAAGTGTAGTATAAAATCTTTGTAGGTGCAGTACATTTTAGAAACAAATGTAGTATAAAATATTCAAACTGGCAGTACACTTTAGGCATAACTATATGCAGTACATTTTAGAAGCATCTTAGTACATAAACATTCAAGCCTGCATTATACATTAACTGAAAATGTAATATATAATCTTTGTATCTGCAGTACATTTTAGAAGCAACTAAAGTATAAAACCTTTAAGCATGCAGTATACATTAAATGGAACTCTAGTATATAATCTGTGTATCTGCATTACATTTTAGAAGCAACTGTAATATAAAAAATTCAAGCATGAAGTATAGAATAACTGAAAGTGTAGTACACTCTATCTAAAAGGGTTAGTTTATTATCTGTTTATATACTCTTTTTTTTCTCATTGCAGCAAAGCCAAAATATTATGAGGTATGTTCTCGTTGCTCCCCCCAATATTTTCAGAGTAAGTTGGAGCTTGTGAAGTCCAAGATGGGGTCCAAATATTTTGATGCATTGAAGAAGACCCCTTTCTATATATACATGGATATGCCTAAGTTAAGTTCAAGCTTCATTCGGCTTGAAGCTATAGTTAAGAGGTTTTATCGAAAAAAGCTCTCATTTCATTTTGTGGAGGGGGTTGAGGTTCCTTTTTCTGCAGCTGAATTTTCAATGGTTTTAGGGTTGCCACACGTGGGGCAATCTATTGATATAACATTGAAGATGAAGTTTTCAACCTTTGACAGCCTTTTTTCTGGAAAGCTGCAGAATATAACTAGATCTAAAATAGCAAAAAAACTTGAGGAGTATGTGTATAAGGATAGTGTAGAGGACTTGAATAAATTTTGTAGGTTGTACATAGTTTTTGTTTTTAATTGTATTCTGTTTCCAACATCTATTATTGGACTCCACGATTTCTCCTACCATACTTGGACAATTTGTCTAGAGTTGGTCTGTATGCATGGGGCATAGCTGCATACAGTTTTATTGTGCAAGATATGAAGAACCATTTAGGAATAGGTGGAGAAAGAAGAAAGAAGTACATTACTAGGTGTACAGTCGGCTTGATGGTAAGTGTTTGCTTCATTTTTCTAATGACATTGATTATATTTATATTCAAGTGAGTATAATTTTTCAATTTATGAATGACAGGCATGGGTTTATGAACGCATCCCGTCACTGGCTTCACCAGTGAGTTTGTTTGAGTTTCCACGCTTTTACCGGTGGAAGGATAGCAAACTCCCACAAAAATGTGGAGCAGGCAGAGAATAATTGTAATAATTCATTATTTATTTTTTGTATAATAATTTGAATTTGATAATTATTTCCATTATAATAGGTTGTAGCCCTCAACCCTGCTCCAGATGAGTTAGAATTGGCATATTTGATCAAGAAATTAGAGGCTGCCAGTACTGCCATCAGTGAAGTCCATGTTTGTGATCATACAATATATGAAGCAATTATTGCAGCAAAAGGTGAAGAAATTAAATCATGAAAGAAAAAATTACTTCATTCGAATACATGGCAATGAAGGAGCAGGGTGATAAGGAGCATCTAACTGATGAAGAGACTGATGGGGTGGAGCTTGAGAAGGAAATTGGTGAGTATGTGCATGAAGGGGAACTTGACTTGGTACATGATGCACAGAAAGAAGGGGATGATTCTGAAGACATGTTGGATGAAGAAAGTCGAACCAAACAATGTCATGATCATTTAGATTCCCCCTTACCTTTGAAGACAGAACATTATATACCAATTCAAGCGGCTTAGTTCAAGGAATCTGAGATTGAAGTGGCAAATGCCATGTCCTCGATTGTGACAAATGTGCACAATCGAGGAGACAGGAAGCCAAAACAGAAATCTCCAGATTTTGTCAGCCCCCCGAGCACCACATCAGCCAAAAGAGGAAGACAAGTGACAAAGACCTATCGTGCTCGTCCTCGTGCACGAAAAAACAAAGAACAAGAAGAGAGGAATGTGTTGTACACTACTTAATGTTTTATTTTTTTGCTACTTGCATTTCATTTGTAAACTGTCTGTTTGTAATAAATGTTATGATATCTTATACTTGATTGGTTGATATTTGCACTTAATGGATGATGTCTTATACTTCATGTTGGTGATACTTGCACTTATGTGATGATCTTTTCTATTTAAATAGTTGACACTTTATACCTATTGTGCTTGAGTTTTGTACTCCATGTTGGTGATATCTGTACTTCTGTGCTTTATACTTTATACCAAATGTGCTGGAGTTTTGTACACCATGTTGGTGATATCTGTACTTCAAGTGCTGATCTTTTCTACCTCAATAGTTGACACTTTATACCTAATGTGCTTAATTTTTGTACTCCATGTTGGTGATATCTGTACTTCAAGTTCTGATCTTTTCTACCTCAATAGTTGACACTTTATATCTAATGTGCTTGAGTTTTGTACACCATGTTGGTGATATCTGTACTTCAAGTACTGATCTTTTCTACTTCAATAGTTGACACTTTATACCTAATGTGCTTGAGTTTTGTACACCATATTGGTCATGTCTGTACTTCATGTGCTTATCTTTTCTACTTCAACAGTTGACACTTTATACCTAATGTGCTTAATTTTTGTACTCCATGTTGGTGATATCTGTACTTCATGTGCTTATATTTTCTACTTCAATAGTTGATACTTTGTACCTATGTGCTGTGTTTTGTACCCCATGTGGCAGATGAACCAATCCAGGTGGCAGATGAACCACTCCAGGTGGCAGATGAACCAACCATCCCAAAGACTGAAGTGGCCGATCCCTATAAAAGAAGGACTGATTATAGAGATCTTGCTCTTATTCTAGTAGAAGAGCGAGAAGTCATCGACAACTTTATCAGAAGAGATAATTTGAGGTAACAAAATTTGCTTATTATTTTTCTATTGGATAAATTGGTATCTGAACTAACAATTAACAATTGTGTAAGGTGACTGTATGGAAATGAGCAAGACAATTTCTGGATGAACAAAATTTTTGTGAGCTCTTATTTGGAGGAGAACTTACCGGTGACATAGTGGACTGTTACATGTCGATATTATGTAGCCCATCTTTCAGGAAGAAGTGTCACCACAAGGTGTGGTTTACGTCCTCAATAGCGCAGGTATGTGGTAGTTTCCTAACTTACTTTAGTTCACGGTGACAAATGAGTCTAACCATTAGTTTTATACTTCATAGGCTGATATATTAGACCGACTAGAGGAACGCAACATCAAGGATATTACAAATGAAGAATTTGTGGAGTTGAAGCTTAAACTGAACAACTTTACCTGTACAGACTTGGAAGAGCTCACGGTGGATGTTTTAAACCAGTGTCGTTACATAATCCTACCAATTTGCCGGTGCCAGCACTGGTTCTTGGTTGTCCTCAACACCTCGACTCGTTCTTTCTTATACATGAATTCAATAATGGCCACTAGATACAAACCGATAGCTATTGCCATTGTAAGTTTGCTTTCTTTCCCTATTATTTCTTCATAAATTAAGGAGTCAACAACTGATCAATATTTTTGTAGGCTTCATTCTATTCTCGGTACATGAAGCTTTCATTGGGGAGTTGTGTGGATGAACAGATATAGCCGAGAAAAGGCAGGCAGCAAGTGGGTACAGTGGATTGTGGTGTCTTTGTATGCCTTTGGGTAGAATGTTTTGCTAGAGACACCCCCGAGTTCTGGAGGGATGCTAGATCAATTGAAATTGATAAATATAGTGCGAAAATGGCATATACAATATTAAGTCATGAAAATGCCAGGATTTGAATCACTTGTATGTAAACACATGTGTAAATTGAAGCATAATTTGTTTATAATATTATTTTGTATGTAAGTGTAATTTTTCATTAATTATTTATAACTTAAATTCAATTGAAACTGGGCAGGGAATTTGAATACAATTCAGGGAAAATGAGGTACAAACCTGGAACAAAGAAAGTATAAAATGTGTGTCGCTGAAGAACACTTAAATTCAATTGAAACAAGGCGGGGATCTTGAGTACAATTCACGAGAAACAAAGTACAAATTCAGATAAACAGAGTATAAAATGTGCTTCGTTGAAGTACACTTCAATTCAATTGAAACTGGGCAGGAAATTTGAATACAATTCAGGGGAAATGAGGTACAAACCCGGAACAAAGAAAGTATAAAATATGTGTCGCTGAAGAACACTTAAATTCAATTGAAACAAGGCGGGGATCTTGAGTACAATTCACGAGAAATAAAGTACAAATTCAGATAAACAGAGTATAAAATGTGCTTTGTTGAAGTACACTTCAATTCAATTGAAACTGGGCTACAGATTTGAGTGCATTTTGAGGGCAATGAGGTACAAACCCGGAACAAAGAAAGTATAAAATGTGTGTTGCTGAAGAACACTTAAATTCTATTGAAATAAGGCGGGGATCTTGAGTACAATTCACGGGAAACAAAGTACAAGATAAACAGAGTATAAAATGTGCTTCGTTGAAGTACACTTCAATTCAATTGAAACTGGGCTGCAGATTTGAGTGCATTTTGAGGGCAATGAGGTACAAACCCGGAACAAAGAAAGTATAAAATGTGTGTCGCTGAAGAACACTTAAATTCAATTGAAACAAGGCGGGGATCTTGAGTACAATTCACGGGAAACAAAGTACAAATTCAGATAAACATAGTATAAAATGTGCTTCGTTGAAGTACACTTCAATTCAATTGAAACTGGGCTGCAGATTTGAGTGCATTTTGAGGGCAATGAGATACAAACCTGGAACAAAGAAAGTATAAAATGTGTGTCGTTGAAGAACACTTAAATTCAATTGAAACAAGGCGGGGATCTTGAGTACAATTCACGGGAAACAAAAGTACAAATAAGGGGAACGAAATACAAATGAAGTACAATTCTGGAGATATGAAGTACAAAATCGGACAATCCAAATATAAGATTTGTTTTCTTGAAGTACACTTATTCAAATTGAATAATTATTCTCCAATAATTGTAATGATGGGCATTTACAATAATTTGAGATTGTCGGATCTGGTGAAGTACGAATTTGTACGGATGATAGGGTGGATAGCATCGTCAAATTCTCATTTCGTTACATCTTTGAAAGCATAAGTATTCTTTCATTACTGCGATTGATAACATTCATTCGTTGAACACTAGTGATTAACAACTTAAAATTTTTAATATTATTTTATTCATATGATAAACATTGGACACATACTTCAATAGTTTGGTTATTAATTACCAAGAATTAAAAATCAAATCTTTGAACAAATTTCAATTCAAAAATATTAGTAAAAATACCAAGATATTAAGTACAAAATTGTCCAAGTGAGGCGCAAATGCGAAGAAATCAAGTACAATTATCCCGTATTGAGGTACAAAAGTTAACTATGTCTTGGACAACATGCAAGAATGCTAATTTCACGCTAAATCACCTGCTTCATTGCCCAAGTGAGGCGCAAATGCGAAGAAATCAAGTACAATTATCCCGTATTGAGGTACAAAAGTTAACTATGTTTCGGACAACATGCAAGAATGCTAATTTCACGCTAAATCACCTGCTTCATTGCCCAAGTGAGGCGCAAATGCGAAGAAATCAAGTACAATTATCCCGTATTGAGGTACAAAAGTTAACTATGTCTCGGACAACATGCAAGAATGCTAATTTCTTGCTAAATCACTTGCTTCATTGCCCAAGTAAGGCGCAAATGCGAAGAAATCGAGTACAATTATCCCGTATTGAGGTACACTAGTTAACTATGTCTCGGACAACATGCAAGAATGCTAATTCCACGCTAAATCACCTGCTTCATTGCCCAAGTGAGGCGCAAATGTGAAGAGATCAAGTACAATTATCCCGTAGTGAGGTACAAAAGTTAACTAGTTTACTGATTCTTTACAAGTTCGACGATTATGCCCTGTTCTACCACACATTTTACACTTAATTACACGTTTCTCAATCTATGATGGAATCCTCTGTGTCCTTCTACGCCCAAGCTGAGATTGACAATCAGGTGCATAAATGGCTTCATCATCATATACAGGGAACATTTGCATATCAAACGTAGGAATAGGGTTTATAACTGCTTGGTATGCTTGTTGATACATCTCAACTCGGTAGTATTGATCGGTGAAGTCATACGGTGAAAGTGACTTTGACTCAATACAAGCACAAGCATGTCTGCATGGTATTTTATCAATCTGTCATGCTCCACACGAACAAACTCCGCTCTGTAAATCTACAGCATACGATTTATCTTGCTCAATCACCTCAAAGCTCCAACTGCTAGACATGACAACTTTTAAGTTACGAGAACGCATATGATTGATTGCCAACTTCTTCTCTTGCTTGGGACATAATTGACCAACCATCTTATGAGATTATTCTCGTCTATTATGCATCATAACCATTATTTGCATGCGTATGTGATCAACCATGGCTGCAATTGGCATAAATCGGGCTGGTTTAACCCAATTATTCCAATTTTCTGCTAGATTATTGTTTATTACCCCCCATTGATCTCCACTGAATAAGGAATTTACCCAACATGGTGGGTCAGACTGCATAATAAAGTCTCTGGAAAGCGGCATTGACTCCAACATGGTGTCTATATATCAGGTATACTCCTGCCTTGTAGGCGCATATGCAACTTTCATAAAAACAGAACACCAATGTTTCTTGTTATGTAGAGGGTACTTCCTTAATACCTGAATTTAAAATAATAGAACAGTAATGTACTTAATGTTATGAAGTAGAGTTTATTTCACATAATTGTCTCACAAACAAAGATAGAGTACACTTACTTGTTTCTTAAAGTTATCCACTAAATGTCTCAAGCAATATGCATGGTGGCTACCGGGAAATATCATGGAGAGGGCCTTAAGAAGACCTGAATGTCGATCGGAGAAGAAAGTAAACCTTGATAAGCCAGGCAGATATTCAGAATCTAAGACACTTCTCAGCTTAAAGCAGAACTACTCCCAATTAATATCATTTTCAGAGTCAACAACTGCATATGCTATCATGAATAAGTCATCATTAGCATCCTTACTGATAACGCTGAGTAAGACTCCTTTGTATTTATTTTTAATATGGGTGTCGTCCAAGAATATCAATGGCCTGCATCCCCTGAGAAAACTAAGAAGGCAGGCACTAAAACATATAAATAGCCAACAAAAATAAAATTTTTAACTGATTGGGTCAATCTCACAGTCTGCAATACTTCCAGGGTTTGTCATATTCACAGCATCACAGTACCACCTCAACTTATCATAAGATCCCTTCTCAGCTCCATGGATGTCATGCATAGCTAATTCCTTACCATCCATGCTTTATGGTACCTAAGTTCCACACCGTATTCTCTATAAATATCTTTCAGTATGATAGAGGGCCGATAACATGGCTCTGATCTCAATTTATCCTTCACTACATTAGCAACCCAAGCGGAATCGGCTTTAGGATGTCCCCTTGTCCGAAGATTAGCCTCACCACATGTGTGCTCTAGATTGCATTTTCGAATGCCAAATAATTTATCAGCTCCATGCCTTGATGCATAGATTCTCCATTTGCAATTTTCATCACTGCAAACGACTATGATTTTTTTGCTATCATTTTTCTTGTATTTAAACGACCGCAAAGTAGACACTGCATAATTCTTAAGCATAATTCTGAACTCCTCAGCATCCTTGAATGTTTGACCCTCTCCATATATGCAATTCCTCTATGCATCAATTGAGTTGCTAATTAAAGCCAATTCATTGTGCGATGCATTGGTCGAACCAATTTCCTCCTCGACTGCATCCCTTGATGTTGACAAATGAAGTACAATTTTAGGTAAAATAAAGTAGAATATGTAGAATAATTCAGCATTGTGGTATAATTTCAAATAAACGAAGTACAATTTCAAAACAATAGAAGTATACAATGCAGCAATTGCAGTACACTTTTTTGGATAATTCATTAGTATAACGCTTGAAAATTAATTAAGAGATTCAGAAAATTGAAGTACAAGCTAAAATAAAATGAAGTACAATTTAAGAACACCTGAAGTACAAAACTTCAATTAAAAGAGTACAGATTTAGATAAAATGATGTATAAAATGAAGTATAATTTTAAGAAATAGAAGTAAAAGAAGTGAAGTACAATTTGAGAAGACCTGAAGTATAGAACTTCATTGAAAAGAATACAGATTTAGGTTAAATTATGTAAAAACTGAAGTATAATTTCAAAAAATCTAAGGTCAATTTTATATAAAGTGAAGTACAATATAAGAACACTTGAAGTACAATTTGGGAATACCTGAAGTATAGAACTTCAATGACAAGAGTACAGATTTAAATAAAATGATGTATAAAATGAAGTATAATTTTAAAAAACAGAAGTACAATTTTTGATTAAGTGAAGAACAATTTCTGAACACTTAAAGTATAAAACCTTAGCAATTTCAGTACAAATTGGATAATTTATTAGTAGAAAACATGAAAGTCCAATAGTAGATTCAGATAATTGAAGTACAAGTTTATATAAAATGACGTACAATTTAGGACACTTGAAGTATAGAACTTCAATGAAAAGAGTATAGGTTTCTATAAAATGAAGTACAAAAGAAAATATAATTTCAGAAAATAAATGTACAATTTTAGATAAAGTGAAGTACAATTTCAAACTCTTGAAGTATAAAGCCCTATCAATTGCAATGTATTTTGGATAATTGATAAATATAACCCTTAAAATATAGACCTTCAATAAATAAGTAAAGATTTTATAAAATAAAGTATAATCTCAAAAAATTGAAGTACAGTTTTTAACACTTCAGGTATAAACCGTTAGTAATAGCAGTATAACTTTAGATATCAATTAGTAGAACATTTTGAAGTATAAAACTTAAATAATATAGTACAATTTTAGATAACTGGAGTACAAATTTGTGTAAAATTAAGTACAATTTCCGAACAATTGAAGTATAAAACCCTACCAACTCAGTACAGTTTTGGTTAAATGAATAATTTCAGAAAATAGAAAATATAATTTTGTATAGATTACGTACAATTTGGAAACACTTCAAGTATAAACCTCTACAAGTTGCAGTACAATTTTAGAAAATCCTTTAATAGAACACTTGAAGGATAAAACTTACATAATAAAGTACAATGTTAACTGCAATGAAGTATAATGTAGAACGCTACAAGTACAGAAAGATTTTCAAATAAACAGAGTGCAATTTCGGAACACTTCAATTACAAAACTTTACAAACTGTAGTACAATTTAGATTCTGTAGAAGTATTACCTTAAAACATCACTGCTTTTTTTTCTCTGCTGCTTGATTCATCCTTTTGGTTTACCAGGATGTCAACAATGTTCATCTTCAATGTCAAATGCAGTAAGACCATATTCATGACATCATCGTCATCAATTAAACTCACGTACAATCTTTGATGTAGAGCTATATATAGCAAACTAAAGTGCTCGGTGTTGATTTCACTCCATTTTCTTGCGAGATTAATATACATATCCATTAAAATCATCATATCCTTAATTGACATTATATGGAGCTGGTCTTTGTAGCGGCAACTCCCCAACACTTGATTGAGTACACTTGCTTCACTACTGGTTGACATTATCAAAAAAATATAAGAAACTCAGAAGCAACTGAGATAAAACTGAGAAGAAGATGAAACCCGAAAATGATGAAAATAAAAAGAGAAGAAGACAATGCAGCTGTTGGGTTGGTGGTTTTTGGCTCTGACGTTATTCTCGTTCCCACCGTGGAGCTTGTTGCATTTTTTCTGTTCTTTCTGTTTCTGGTATGATAGGGTTTACTGTTTGCTTGTCCGGATGAAGAAGAAGTGAGAAAAAATGAATGAAAAATATTATACTTAAGGGCATTTTTGTCAAATTAAGTAAGTGGGGAGTGATCTCTAAATTTTTAACAAAATTAGGGAGTTTTTTCTAACAAAAATCAAGTGGGGACTGATCACAAAAGTGGAAAGTGTGTTTGGTACTTTTAAATAAGTGTCCCTTTTATTAATAGTATGAATATTTAATGCACGTGCAAAAAGTTTTATGGGATAAAGTAAATAAAACATTCATTTGCTTTTTATATGGTACTATAATTTTTTAATAATTTCAATATACTTATTTGAATTTTTAGGTTAAATCGAAAGGGTTAAATATAGTATGAAGTAATTAAAAATATATTTAGTGTTTCTATATATAATATTATAACTTTTAGAAAATTTAATGTACTTGTTTGAGTTTTTAAGATAAATTATTTTTTATATTGTATAGATACTAACAATTATGGCATATTCCATGTGATATGGGATAGCCCAATAGGCCCAACCCAATAACGCTCGACCAGAAAAAGATATGACATAGGACAACCAATTGGTTGCCAAGCCAAGCCCATTAGTTTCCAACCAGGTTATTGACCAAACCCAATCTCATTGGACCTTCCCGCCCAACGAGTATCGACACTTTACCCATTCGACCAGATCGAGAATGCTTATTCAGCGCTCAACCAGGGAGATATCTGAATCCAACAGAGTTCCATCGTTTAGACCAGAGCATGCTCAGATGACTCGCAGGAGAGTGTTCGTCTTGACCCTAGGAGGTTGAGCATACTCGACCACCTCTCTGCCGTATTGAATGCTCTGACAGGCGATGTGTCTCCACCAGTACCACTTTTTTGCAGCGTTAGTGTAGTGCGCGCCTCTTTTGTACCACCATGTCCTATAAGGTCAGAGAAGGCGCCACCTAGAATAGTACTTAAAATGGAGAAGACCTAAGAGCTCGTTTGTTTTCATTTTCAAAGGGCATTTTCATTTTTAAGTGAAAATGGAAAGAGAAAAGTTTGTTAGAATAGTTGAATTTGAAAATGAAGTTTTATTTGGATGTGTTGTAGAAAATTATAGGTTTATATAGGTGTGAAAATGAGATGTATTTTGGATGTTGGGTGTTTTTATATTAAAAGTGTTGTAGAGTTTTTGAATTTGAATTGATGATGTAATGTGTGATTGTTTGAAAAAAATATATTATAATTTTAATTTTAATTTATAATATTTTTGTGGTGAATGGTGTATGAGAAATATTGGGAAGATAAAAAAATGATTAAGGTAATGATAAAGGTTGAAAAAGGAATGAAAATGGAGAGAGAATATAATAAAGAATGTTTTGAAAATGAAAATATTTGAGAAAATGGTGTAGATAGTGATAGTTTTATATTTTCATTTTGAGGAGAAAATGAAATGAAAATGGGTGTAGAAAATGAAAACAAACGGGTTCTAAGGGTCCTAAGATGAAGACAAGAGCCCGCTCTGTCCATACAAGGGCATCTTTGACATACCAAACTCACCAAAGAAGCTATAAATACCCCATTACCACCATTCAACAAGGTATGCCCATTATCACTCAAAGCCCTCACTCTACAGCTATATCTTCTAGTTGATTAAATACTGACCTGAGCATTGGAGTGTCTTAGTCGAGGGCATCTCGACTAGCCTGACGTGTGCTATTGGTTGCAGGACTCGACCCAACTACATCATCAAGACTCTTCTCGACCACCTACCTAGTTGATCGGGTTAGATCATAGCCCAATACATTACTAAACAGTTCATACCATCATTATTTGGCACCGTCTGTGGGAAACTTGAATCCGTAACTGAGAAAATATGGTTAACACGAGTTTCAAAAGGGAGAAGAACAGAAGATCCCCAACCCCTCTTCCTCGACACCAACAAAAACAAGACATGGCTAGATCCAACTCCCAGCTAGAACAAGTAGTCACTTTGACCATGCCCCAGCTCATGTAATTGATAAGCCAGCACATATCAATCTATATTTTAGCTCAACTATCAGCTGCCTTCAACAGACATAACAATCAGCCCGGCTCGGCCGCCAGTGCCACTTCCCAACCTTACAATGCAAGGAGAGACCTCCAAAGGAGGATAGGGGCAGACTAGAGGCTAGACATCCCTCTACCCGATGAGAGGACAGCACAAGACGTTTCCCAAGAGAAGAAACCCAACCTAACCCCCAAGAAGAAGTTGTCGATTTAGTAGATCACCTCGTCTGACATGTTCAAGCCCTGCAGCACGATAGGGTTGAGCACCCAAGACCTCAAACGAATAGAAATCTATCACAAACTAATAGAGAAGAATGGGAAGAAGTATCCCACCAAGTGCAACAGTTGAATCGACGTCTGGAAGAGATTTCTAGGAGGAACATTAAACAAAAACCTTATTATGATAGTGCACCCCGACTTCACCTAGAGCGGGAGCTGTTGTTCGTACAAGAGATAATCGACGAGTGTATAGACGTCGATGCCAAAGGTCCTACAGGCCTGCCCAGATATGATGGCTTATCCGACCCGAACGAGCACCTACTCCAATTCGAACACATGATGTAGCTCCACGGGCATAATGAGTACATTCATGCCAAAATGCTGGTCACCACGTTCTAAGAAATTACACTCAATTGGTTCATCAAATTGGAGCTACTGTCAATTTACAAGCTCCTTCACCAGTTTGCTAGTCGAAGGAAAGCGAAACTCCCCCATACCCATTTGCACACAATTAAGCAAAATGAGGGAGAATCTCTTCACGACTTCTTTCACCAAATTCAATATAAAGGTTTTGAAGATTGAAAGTCCTGGGATAAAATTTCTGATTGATGTGTTGTTCTTGGGTCTTCGACATAAAGAATGAGCTAATGTACTGGTCCGAGAGAGATCGAGAATAATGGAGGAGTTACTCGACCTCGCGGAGAGGTACATGACCCAGAAGGACATGAACAAACTTAAATATGGCAATCCGGACAATGACCAGAAGAAGGCAAAAGAGAAAGATAACAGACAATATAAAGATAGTCATCTATCTCCCATTAAATGATTTTACAACTACACTTCACTAAACATAACCAGAAAGGAGGTGTTGTTTGCCATTTAGCACGACAACCTCCTCAAGAAGCTTAGGAAGTTGACTGAAACGAAAGCAATGAAGAGATCTAAAAAATATTGCCACTTCCATAGCCAAAAAGGCTATGGCACGGAGAACTATTTTAATCTGCATGATGAGATTACTAATTTGACAAGGGCATTTGAAAAACTTTATAGATGACAGAGCCAGACAAGAGACAGGCCAAACCGACCAGACTCTCAGTATAGAGAGGTCGGTTAGCCCGAGGAAAAAAGATAAGGGAAAAAAGCCTACCCACAATCCCCGCCTACCCCTCAGAGGAGTGATTGACACCATCACTGGAGGCCTGACTAGAGGGGACTCCAAGTCAGCAAAAAGGTAGAATTAAAGGAGGTTGGAATCGACAAAATCTTCTCGGATCAAAATAGTTTTCCAACTCTCGACTAGTGTAGAACCCATCTTTTTCTCCGACTCCAACCTCTCACACATCGAGAATCAAAGTGATTGTCCCCTTGTTATATTTGTGGAGATAGCCAACTTTGAGGTCAGGAATGTTTTGGTCGACAACGGCAGCTTCACGAACATAATTTTCTTGTCGATACTGAAGAGAATGAACATGGCAAAGTTGAATTTCAAGCCTGTGCACACCCTGCTGGTCAAATTCGGAGGATCGCAGATCATCCCTAAAGGGTCTATAAACTTGTCTTCTTCATTTGGGGAAGCATCACGACAAATGCTCACAGTCAACTACTTGTTCATTGATGCACCATTTGCTTATAATGCTATTGTGGGACGACTAGCGTTGAATAACTTCAAAGCCACAGTCTCGACTTACCATATAGAAGTCAAGTTTTCTACGGCCGCTGGAACTGGTGAGCTTCTTTGCAACATGAAGGAAGATTGGTGATGTTATACAATCTCGGTCGAGGCAAATGAACATAAGGTTCGATCAAAACTGAAGCCCTCAGGGGATGTCCCAGTAATGGAACCCAAGGAAGGACAGCAAAACAAAAAGATGAAGCTTGAAGAGACTAAGGTCGAGCCAGTCTGGGAGTTTAAGACTATCGAGCTCGAGCCTGGGAACCCCAACAAGACCACTAGGATTGGAACCGATCTTGGGAGCAGCATGGAGTACTTGATGGTTGATTTTCTTAGAAATAATGTTTTTGCTTAGAAAGCTGCCGACTTATAGGGAATTGACCCCAGCATTATCGTCCACCACTTGAACGTGGACCTCTCATTCAAGCCAGTTAAGTAGAAGACCAAGACCTTCAATGCCGAAAGATGCCAAATCATTAAGGATGAGATCAACAAGCTCTTAGAGGTAGGATACATTGTAGAAATTCAATATCCTAGTTGGCTTTGTAATGAAGTCCTTGTCCCTAAGAATGAGGGAAAATGAAGAATGTGTAATGACTTTACCGATTTGAATAAAGCTTGTCCTAAAGACCTTTACTTGCTGTCTCGCATTGATTTATTAGTTAATTCTACTGCTAGTTGCAACTTTTTAAATATGATGGATGCATTCCAAGGTTATTATCAAATTTTTATGGCCCCCAAGGACAGGGATGAGACCTCCTCTGTGGTCCCTAACAGTGTATACTGTTTTCTTATCATACCTTTTAGGCTAAAAAATGTAGGCGCAACCTATCAAAGGCTTGTGAACTTTATGTTCAAAAATGAGATTTGAAAGATCATGGAGGTCTATGTTGATGACATAATTGTTAAAATAGAATTTCAATCTTGTGAGCATTTGGTATAAAACTTAATCCCAAAAAATGCACTTTCGGCGTGAGAGAGGGAAAATTCTTGGGATACATGGTTAGTTAAGGGGGAATAGAGGCAAACTCACAAAAAATTCAAGCAATTTTGGACATCACACCTCCTCAAACCATCAGAGATGTACATTGCTTGGTCGGTAGGAATGCGCAAAAGTTTCAATGGACAGAGCAATGTGAACATGCCTTGGTCGAATTGAAGCAGTACCTGTCAGCACCACCTATGCTAGCCTGAGGTCAGAGAAGTTTTGCACATTTATTTGGCATTCTCGTCGGTAGCAATCAATTCAGTTTTGGTCTCAACCAGACATGGCACCCACCGACCTGTGTACTATAGTAGCAAAGCACTGTAAGGCCCAGAACATAATTACCTGGAAATCAAAAAGTTCGCCCTGGCTTTGGTCACTATAGCTAGGAAATTGAGGTCCTATTTCCAATCTCACTCAATTGTTGTCTTGACTAATCAACTGCTGAAATAAGTACTATCGAAGCCAGATACATTGGTAAAGCTGACAAAGTGGGCCATCGAGTTAAAGGAATTCGATATCACCTTCTAGCCCCGAACTGCTATAAAGGCCCAAGCGTTAGCAAACTTTATTGCGGAGAGACTCAACATGCTCGACAAACTCGACCAAGATTCCCTCGTATGGACTTTGCAGTCGACAGCTCATCAACTTCCTTAGGAGAAGGAATTGGTATTTCCCTACACTCTCCACAAGTCAAGAAGTATGACTTCGCAATTAAACTCGACTACCCCATGACCAACAATGAAGCGAAATATGAGGCCCTCCTTGCTGGCATAAGGATGGCCATTGATAGAAAAGTTGAGTAATTGGCAACCATCACTGATTCCCAGTTGGTCGCAAAACAGTTCAAAGGAAACTTCGAAGCTAAGAAAGCTACAATGAGCAAGTATCTGGCTGAGATCAAAAAGTTAGAGCAACAGTTCGACAAGTTCACCATCAACCAAGTCCATCGATCAGAGAATGAAAGGGCAGATACCTTATCAAAATTTTTTAGCTCGACAAAAAGAACTAGGGACAGAACCATCGCATTTTTGGTCGCCGAAAACCCACCGTAGGCAGTTGTGACCAGAACTTGGTCGGGCAGATCAAAGAGGCAATCCCCTCCTAGTAGGATGAAAATAAAAGCTTACTTGAAGGAAGAGAAAGTTCCCAAGGATAAAGCAAAAGCACGCAGACTCAGAGGTCGAGCAGCAAAGTTCGCCCTCGATGGCCATGGTCAGCTTTATAGGAGATCAGTTTCTGGACCACTATTACGGTGCTTGACACCAGAGCAGGCTCGAGAGGTCTTACAAGAAGTCCATTCAGGAATATGTGGCAATCACTCTAGATGACAATCTCTGGCCCACAAAATCATTAGATATGGGTATTTTTGGCCAACTTTGCTGAAGGACGCCATCGACTTCGCCAGAAAATGCCCATCTTGCCAGGTCCACTCCAACATACATCATTGGCCTATATCAACATTAGTACCCATTCAAATTACATGGTCGTTGGACTAGTGGGGGATAGATATAGTCGGCTCCTTTCTGAAAACCATAGGTCAAAGAAAATTCAAGATTATCGTAGTCGAATACTTCTTAAAATAGGTCAAAGCTGAGGCAGTCTGAAGGTAACCGATGCGGACATTAG
The DNA here is from genome assembly GCA_018894105.1 of Jacaranda mimosifolia. Taxonomy (NCBI): domain Eukaryota; kingdom Viridiplantae; phylum Streptophyta; class Magnoliopsida; order Lamiales; family Bignoniaceae; genus Jacaranda; species Jacaranda mimosifolia. The sequence continues at coordinate 9,904,159 of CM032123.1, forward strand.
AAATTTACTATGGAAAAATATTATCTGCCGTTTCGGTCTGCCCAAAGTATTAATATCAGATAATGGGATGCAATTCCAAAGCATGAGCATGAGAAACTGGTACGAAAGCCTGGGGGTTCGACAACACTTCACCTCAGTCGAGAACCCTTAAGCCAATTGGCAAATGAAAGTCACAAATAGGATTGTCTTAAACCACCTCAAGGCTCGACTTGAAGGATCAAGAGTGAGTTGGGTGGATGACCTCCCTGGGGTGCTTTGGGCATATAGAACCACCCCTAGAACTGCCACAGGTCATAATCCTTATAGTCTGATCTATGGGTTAGAAGCAGTCGTTCCAACATAACTGATACAGCATAGAGCTCGATTAATCCATTACAATCCGATCAAGAATGAGTCTGAAAGAGAATTCGACCTTGAAATAATCGACGCGCTGTGTCAGCAGGCATACAAAATAATGCAAAGATACAAGTCGAAGATGGCCCAACATTACAATAAAGGAGTTCGATCAAGAAGCTTCAAAGTGGGGGACCTCGTCCTCAAAAAAGTCAAAGTGTTGAATAATGTGGGTAAACTCAATCTGAAATGGGAGGGGACCGTACTCAGTGGTCAAAGTAGTAAAGCACAGCTCTTACTAATTAGTAGATATGAATGGCAGCGAGCTCCCTCAATCTTGGAACGCAGTAAACCTGAAAATTTTTATGTGTAAAGAGACCAAGGTCTAAAATCAACTATTTTGTAATATGATCTCAAAATTAATAAAAATGACTTACATCTCTGTAGCTATTCACTCTCACCAACAACTAGAGCTTCTAGCCCAAAATAATAAACAAGTTGATCATTTAGAGTTGACCCCTAGTCGACCACAAATCAGTTTCAAAATCGTGAGTTATGGCTTCAAGCCCAATTATTTAATAAACGAGTTGATCATTTAAAGTCAACCCCGTAGTCGACCACAAATCGATTTCAAACCACAAGTTACGACTTCAAGACCAATTATTTAATAAATGAGTTGATCGTTTAAGGTCGATCCCATCGTCGACCCCATATCGGTATCAAACCGTAAGTTACACCTTCAAGCCCAAAATAGTAAACGAGTTGATAGTTTAGCACCGACCTCATAGTTGACTATGGCTCTTAGCCCAATTTGGTAGAGGAACAAATAGTTTAAAATCGACTACATCATTAAACATAACTAAATACTGACCCCATAGTTGATCACCATATTCAAGCCACCCCGCGAACATATGCACTACGACGTGGAACTTGGACAAGAACATTGAATTCAATTCAAGTCGATTCGGTTGATTTTGAAAAGAATGTCTTGAGTTAACCAACAAATCGACTGCAAAGACTATTCAAGACCAATTTTAAGTGGACAAAGTCGAAGTTGATATCCGAAGTCCTATCCCATTATTCCTTTACAAGTCGATTAAACAATCAATTGCTAAGTTGGAAAAAGATTCCTTTTTTACTTATTGATGCAATCAATTCAAAAGAAGTAAAGCAGTAATAGGGAGAGAAGTAGATTGACAAAAGAGATGAACAAAAACAAAAACCAATTTTATAGATCCAATGACGAAGTACATGATTACAACATTTTAATTGTTTTTACAATCCATCAAAAATACCTCACAAGGCGAACAAAATCAAACAGAGCAAAATGATAAAAACAGCTACAGCTTCAGCTCGACCCAGCTCCTTTCCACTGCTCCTTCAGCCGCCACCTCATCATTCCCATGGTTAAGCTCATCGCTAGATGCAAAGGGCACTATAGTTGCGGGGCCCTTGACCTCCTTCTCAAGCACTGATGCAGGCATTAGCAGGATAGCAGCGGCTGGTTGAAAAGGTCCTGCTTCGTCGGTCAGAAAAGCGCTCGATGGGAGGGAAATAAGTAGCCCGTTGACTTTGTTGTCCTTGATCTCAAATGCAAAGTCATTTGCAAAGTCAAACTCTTGGGCCACATGAGCCACACTTGGGTGGGGAGCAAAGACAGATCCAGCTGCTGGTGCATTCTCTTCGACAAATGAGACCTTAGGGTAGTCCTCCAGCTACTCAGTTCGAAGAAAGCTGAGGCGCTCTCTATCCTCGGGCTGAAATTGATAGGCGAAGAACTCTAGTTGTTTAATAGCCTTGTTGAACGCCTCCTTCATGTCGTCAAGCGAGAAAATAATGTTGGCATCTTGAAACACCGAACACAACATAAACTGTTGTACATCCTCTTTTCAGATACTTGAAAGCGCCTTGAAAAACTCATCCCAAGCATACTTGGTGGTAATGTTATGCCCGTGAGTTCGACCAATATTGTAAAAGGCCTCAGCCTCCATTCTAGCCTTCCGCAGCAGTTTATCCATTTTACTCTTCTCAGACACAACAATTATGAGCTATGCATCTTTGTCCTCAAGCTGCTTAGTTAGTTACTTGATCTTCAACTGCATGGAGTCGAGCCAAGTCTTGGCCACTTGCCTATTATTCTGCTCTTTCTAGAGCTCCTCCTGATCAGTGAGGGCTAGCTCGGACCTTCGATAAAAGTGATAACCTGGTTGATTCACCTGCAACAGCAACGAGCTTGTTCGAAGAATTTACAAAAATAACCAAATAGAAAAGCACAGCTCGACTAGATACCTACCATGTTTTTGTGGTAGGCGAGTGCCTTCAGAGCCTCCAGCTGGCCCATCTCGAGCATCTTCTTCTAGTTGGACATGAATAGCCCGACCATCATCACTTTCAAGGGGCCAGCTCTAGTCGACCTCGCCCTTATCATTGACATTGAGTTTTCGGTCCCATACCTGGCCGAAGGGAACTTGGGCAGGGAAAATAGGTCATCGTCAGAGAGGGGCCTAAAAAGAGAGGATCGGCCAGCTTTTCCCTTCCCCTTCTCCACCGTTGTCTTCTTTTGAGCAGGCCCAAGCTGCTCGACAGTGGCTCTCTTTTGTCGAGGTATGGGGCTGCTCACCTCGACGGGATCTGGTTGAGCTGGTGGAGGAGTAGGCAGCTGTGCCTGTGGCTCCAAAGCAGTGAGTGGTGCGCCCTCTTATTGAACAGCCGCCTGATAGGGTTCTTGCAGCCTTTGCTGGCATGCTATCGCCTACTGATGTGTGTAGTTCATGATTTGGTCTCGATATGAAAAAGCACAATGAAAGGTCATTTTCGACTAGAGAGTTGAAATAAAATAAAATAAAATTAGGTCGACGGTGGTGTCTACCTAGTCGAGCATCAGCAGGCAGACCCAGCTAGGCAGGCGATAAGCCTACCAACACTAGGTTTCTTTCCTCAATATACCCCGATGCCTTTATTTGACCAAACTGGACAAGGTCGCGAATGAAAGTATTGGGTCAGGTGGGATTCTCATGCACTGGCATCTCAACATGACCCATTAACTACCATTAGGTATGTTAAAACTGACCCCTTGGGAGCTCGAGCATAAAAATAGCACTTTTTCCACTTTTAACCAAAAATTCCGACAAGGGCGGGCCGTGAGATAATATAAGCTCGATTCCTCGGTGCTACCCGACTTTCAAGACATGGAGAGGTGAAAAAGGTAGAAATATTGACAAAGGTTGAAGGCTGGTCGTTTATTAGCATCAGAACAACGAAGTTGTATAGGATCAAGAAATAATTTGGCAAAAGTTGAGTGATGTAGACTTGGAGGCCATTCAGAAGGTCAATTATGGATTGAGCTAAGGGAAGCCTAAGCCCACACTTCAGGGCTTCCTTGAACACCATTATGCACCTAACGGGAGGTTGATGCAACCTATTAGTAGGTCTAGGGACTATTAGCTCGAATCTCGGAGGAATGTGATATAAATTCTTAAGTAACTCGAGGTCCCTACTTGTGGTCTTGGACACAATTTCCCTGTAGTGGTCAGGCGTGAATAATCGACCATGAGACACGGGAGGTTGACTTAGCCCAGCCCCAGCCCCAGCCCCAACCCCAATCCCAACATCACCTCTATTGTCACTAAAACTACTAGAAGGGGTTGAACTATCACTGGAAGACTCACTAGACTCGTTAGTCGAGCCATCTATCACCCTAATCGAACCCACATCCGATCGGGTCTCTTCACTATCACTTCCCTTATTGCTATCTTCACCAAATACTCTCAACATATTAGATATACGAAATATGATCGAAATAAAGGAGAATAAAACTTTTTCAAGATCAAAATGTAATTCAGAAAACTTACACTATTAGTAGGATTAAAACAGAACTCGATTTGCAGAAAGAGTAGTAAAATCTCAGTATTTGAACTCTCAGGATGCTGTGAAAGTGAAAATGAAAGCTTTCATTGCACCTATTCATAGGCCTTAGTAGGCGAGTAACGCAATTGGCTAAGACGACCGGCTACCATGTAATTATTACGCATTCGTCGGTTGACTTTTTGCGCTGCCCAACGTAACAGTCGCATTAAATATACTGAAACCCTGGTCGATTTTTGAAGCACAACGTTAGCAGGTGTGTTGGACTTCTCATCGAGCATATCTGGGTTATGCAAATCAACTATGCCCCATTCCTTCTCGTTGAAAACATCTCGATCAAGACTCGGGTGGGGGGACTTATGATATGGGATAGCCCAACAGGCCTAACCTAATAATGCTCGGCTAAACAAAAGATATGACATGGGACAACCCAATTGGCTACCAGGCCAATCCCATTAGTTTCCGACCAGGTTATCAACCAGACCTAACCTCGCTGGGCCTTCCCTCCTATACGATTATTAATACTTTGCCCAGTCGACCAGACAGTGGTCGACTATATTGAAAATGCTTATTCAGCGCTCAACTAAGGAAATATTTGAATCCAACAGAGTTCCATTGTTTCGACCGGAGCATGCTCAGATAACTCGCATGTGAGTGTTTATCTTGACCCTAGGAGGTCGAGCATACGCGACTACCTCTCTGCCGCATTGAATGCTCTGACAGGCGGCGTGCATCCGCATTAATGACCCATGCCTCCACTAGTACCAGATTTTGCAGCAACAGTGTAGTGCGCGCCTCCTTTGTACCAACGTGTCCTATAAGGCCGGAGGAGGCGCCACCTGGAATAGTACTTAAAATGGAGAAGACCTAATGGTCCTCAGATGAAGATAAGAGCCCTCTCTGTCCATACAAGGGCATATTTGACGTATCAAACTCACCAAAGAGGCTATAAATACCCCATTACCACCCTTCAACAAAGTATGTCCATTATCACTCAAAGCCCTCACTCTATGCTCTATCTTCTAGTCGATTAAATACTGACCTGAGCATCGAAATGCCTTAGCCGAGGGTACCTCGACTAGCCTGACGTGGGTTATTGATTGTAGGACTCGATCCAACTACATCATCAAGACTCTTCTCGACCATCCACCTGATTGATCGGATTGGATCATAGCCCAATACATTACCAAAAAGTTCATACCATCATCACCATGTGTAGGTTAAAATATTTATAGTATAACTTAGACAAATTATCTTATTTATTTTATATAATGTTGTAATTTTTCAATGATTTCAATGTATTTATTTAATGTTTTAAATAAAAAAATTATGATAAAATGATAATAGTTGGATTATAAGTGGCAATAGTTGGTTGTAAATGGTAGTTATTTTATCCCTACCGTTGCGAGGATTAGAATATAATGGAGCAATTTAAGAAGATTACTAAAGAACACAACAAAATGAGGATAGTATTTTATTAATAGTATAAAATATTATAAAAAATTTATAACTTATATTTGATATAACTTGTCAAACATTTTTAAAATCATGATGAATCAGAACAAATCTTTAAAATATTGAATTATTTAATTAAATAAATATTCATGGGGATACTTTTTTTAAATTTCTTAATAGGTCTTATCACTCATATCTCGAAATATTATCATCGGGCGGTCTTTGGTCCAACGACATAAGTCTCATACACATAAAGTATAAGGTTAGGAATTCTAATTTAGCATATTTTCTCAATGCCTTATATAAATAAATAAATAAAAAGAATATCTCAAAATATTATCACGATACATGATGTGAGACTCACAATAAATTCTACATTATATATGATGATGATGTTATAAAACTCATAAATTTCGACACCCAAAAAATGAAAGCCCTCAATTATATAAAACGTTATGTTTTCACATTATAAATACTTTTTTCCACATCCAAAGCCTAAACTCAATAGTTAAGAAGATGAACTCCTCACTTTTTATACAATATATCATAAAAATTATTATTTAATAAAAAAGAATATAATAAACAACATTACAATGTACTTCTTGTAACACAAATAATTATTATAAAAAAGTAATAATGTATAGTAACAAAATTTTGATATCCTTATGAAATATCACCTTTTAGGTAACAAATTAAAAATATCATTACCTTAAAAAATATTCATTACTATAAATGCATATCTATATCAGAAAATTGTCATTTAAAGTTTAAATCCATTACCTTTAAAATCTCATTCCACTTAATATTATGTAGCAAATCTTTTACATATCATGCAACTAGAAATTTTTTCCTAAAACAAAATAAATATGTTATGTATCTCGAAATTTTAAGGTCACCATGCAAACTGATCTCCCCGAAATAACCTTGAATTCAACCTTGTTTCGCACTAGTAATTTAGGTCTCTAATCTAATCATAAGAGCACACATTATGTTAGATGAGAAATTCCGATGCTTAAATTACTATATGACTGAGGTGATCAAATAGTAACTAAAGAATTGATATTAGAATTCAAATAAATAAATTATGTAAAAACAACATGACCTGTTACTTAATGATTTCCATATATAGATAAGGAGATGTATTTTTTCTATATGATTCCAGATGACGTTTCTTTGTTCATTAGATCTGAGTGGAATCAAAGGCCTAGCTAGACTCCGGGTTATGGCCTGAATTGATTCGATTCGATTAAGGACACAACAGAAAGACCTGAGTTTTGTCCTATTTATGCATTTTCACGAATTTTAAGGACAAAAGGTTCTTCTGGTATATACCCATTAATTATCCTCATCAATATGTAACAAATAATGTGGTTACTTATTTTTTAGTTCTTTTCCTCCAGAATTTTACTTTCAATTTGCCTTTAAAATTATTCCTTTCGAAATCAATACCTTTAGTATTCCTCCGAAAATTTTACCTCTAATTTGCCTCCAAAATTACCCTTCAATTTGTCCTCTATAATCTATTTTTTAAATAAATAAATAAATTTTAAAGTATTTATCAAATTTCCTAACCTTTATTGCTTCCTTTATTTTTTATATTTATTATAATATTTAGGGTGAATTATGGTTATCACCCCCTAAGGCTTGGTGTAATTATGAAAAGGCCATCACTTTTTAAAAAATTATAAAAAAATTCCTAAATTGACAAATTTATTCGTAAGGTTGATGAAAAAAGTGAAAAATAAAAAATGCTTAAACAACAAAACTATTTTAAAAAAAAAGGCTGAAAATTGGTGAAATGGCAAAAGACTAGAATGCCACTTATGAATTATGTCATCTTACCATATTGAATTATGTTGAATAGTATATATATCTAAAATAATTTATTTATATAATTAATTTATTTAATAATATTAAATAAGAAATATATTTATTAGTTGAGTTACATATTAAACAATATTAAACTAGCAAGCATATATAAAATAATATAGTTAAATTTAATTAAACTATTTATTAAAATAATAATCAAACTAAAATAAAGATATATAAAATAATTAATAAAATTTAGTTTAATTAATTAGTTAATTAATTGAAAACACATTAAATAAAAAATATATTAATTAATAATAAATATGTAAAAAATTTAAATATATGTATTTTAATTAAATTATTTAGTAATTAAAAAAATGTTTTTTTACATTTAATTAAATATTTATCAAAATAATAAATATGTCTAAGAAGAAAATATTTAAAATAATTAAATTATTTATCCAAATAATAAATATATGTAAAATAATTAATTAAATTTATTAATTCATTAAAAACACAATAAATAAAAAATTTAAAACTATATTAATTAGAAATGAATAAGTAAAAAAATTAAATATATTTTAAATAAATTATTTAATTAAAAAAGAGATTATATATATATAAATATTTATTTATTTTTTTAAAAAACAAATCCAACTCCTTCCACCCCACACTTCTTCTTTCGCCAGCTATAGCCGCAATTGCTACCCATGGTAGTCACGGTTGCCATGGTGTCAAGGATCGCTCCCATCATTAGGCCTCTTGACTGTCTACAGGGCATCCGGCATCCCCGGCCGCCTCTCACCAATCTGTATCAACAGACTTGCACTCCAAGAAGTTCATCTATTGTGTCCTTAAGTGTAGGCCCTTTCTTTTGTTTTTCCTCTTGTAAATATGCAGCAAGGATGCTGTCGTTTTTATGGCTGTAAATGAATATTCAAAAATTCGTTTACCGTTTGCATTCGTATCCATTTATACAAAATTTATCCATATTTAAAGCGGATATTATTCGTATTTGATTAGTATATATGCGATTATAAATGGATGTGGATATGGTAAATACATATCCGATCCGTTTAATATCTGTTTTGAATATATATTTATTAAATAATTTATTATTTATATTTTCAATAAAAATCTCATAATCCATATATGTGCATATATATCTAAATTATAATTGAAGAATTGAGAAGAAAAAAGAATAAATTTAAAAAATTATTGTAATATATAAAAAAAATTTAAGAATAAAGTTAATCAACATAATTATTGTTGGTTGGCTTTATAATTAATATACTTAAACACCTTTATTATTATTAATTAGTACCAATAATCAATTATAAAGTTAATTATTAATTAAAAATTATGCTATTTGTTTGATTGCATTATTTTTAATGAAATTGTATAGTTCATTCTATTAATTAAAATATGTATTTGTTATGGGTTCATAGATTCATGTATTTGAATATTCATAAATAGATATCTAAATAATTATCATCGAATATGAATATTAAAAAAATAATTCGAAATAGAATAAATTTAATCAAATATGAATGCATCTGAATAATTATAATCGAATACGGATATATCCGAATTCAATCGATATTCGACGGATACGAATTTGGACATCATTTTTAAATATCCGTCAAATTCATATCCGTATTTGTATATGAATATTCAAAAAGTTAAATGGATACGAATATAAAAATAATGTATCCGATTTGTTTAATATTCGTTTACACCCCTATCCGTTTTGTTGTAATTTTCAGCTTTTCTGTATCTAGCATTGCTCCAACGATTGTTGACATTGTACTATTGATGTTATCAATGAAATCAGATTTCCTTTTCACTGGATTGTGCCTCTAAAGTGTTTCGGCGTGTGCGTGGATACCGTTGGGCATGATTGCGATGCAACAATCACCCAACAGTTATTGAGCTTTTGACGGTTGATTGTTATTAAGCTTTTGGTAGACATAGTTGACGTGTGGCACGCTACTAGCCTCACAGTGTGCAGTTTCCCAATTACTTAAAAAGCGCCTTGTGACGCATGGGCAGCAAGTAGCCATTGGCGGCATAGACAACGGCTACTGACCATAGCAGTTGCGGCTGCCATGGGAAACAAGCAACCATTGGTCGCCAGGCGATTTCTGCCAGACAGCCACACCAGCCCCATGTCAGACAGCCACACCAGCCCCATGTCAGACAGCCATGCCATATTGCTGCTACCATGGCAATAACAGTTCCATGGTGGCCGGCGGGGTTAGCAAGTATGTATATATATGCATATATATATATCATATATATATTATATAATATTATATTATATATGCATATGTACATAAACTCCTTATAGTTTTCTTACAATTATCCCCTTATAATATAATAGTATTACTATTTAATTCTTATATAAATTCAAAATATGATGATATAGCCCTCAAGGGTATTTTCATCTACAAATTATGGTCAAACTGGTCAAAATTGAGGTTTTAAGTTAAAGGGTAACTTTGAAATTTCACGTGCCATTTTTAATGGCATTTTTTAAAAATTCTAATTGAAGCTAACGACTAAGTTAATTTGTTGGATAGTGACAAACCTTAGCGAATTTTTTGTAATTTTCAAAAGAGTGAGAACATTTTTGTAATCACGCCAAACCTCAAAGGCGGTAGTCGTAATTCACCCTGATATTTAGTAACCATAGGATTTTTCTTTATTTGTTATAATCATTGTTCTCTCTCCCCTTTTCGACTTGCCAATGTTTGAATTCAATAGAAATCTAACGCATATGATGATTTGTACGGATCGAAGTCAATGTTGAGAGATGTTGCATTTGTTTTGTAGCACTTTGCTTGATAGGTACCTGTTTTGGGCCGAGGTGCTATTTCGATCTTATCTACAATAATTCAAAACATGTAGGACTCCTAGGATACTACTCGCAAAAACTTGAATGACATAGTTGAGAATAAAATTTACAATATCACTAGCACTAAAGTCTTAGCAACCCGAACAAATACATGCTAAAATGTTGAGTTTACTTACACATACCAAAAGTACATAATAGACCTAAATCCAAGATCATCACCAACATCAAACCTCATAAGTATAAGCATCTACATAACATCATAGGCTTCAACTCACATACATAGTACTTTACACAACAAGTCTAGATTCTGCATATCTAAAAGCCAGTAACAAAAATTATATACACTAATGTAGCCTGTGGTGCTCCATCTGCTACCTGTCACAAACCTAGCTAAGAAAAGGAATCAAGAGCATAAAAGAGACATAAGTCCTAGTGACTTAGTGAGGCATATAGTGACCAATCAAACATATAAGATGAGGGAAAAACTGGTTAAGAATTCTAACAAAATCGATATACAACGAGTAAAGATAAATGAAATGATCTAAGGAATCAAAATTTTATAGAATAATACATTATCAGAAAAGAAATTCAAACAGATTATACATACTACAATGGAGATGTGACATAACAAGATATTACATAATAGAAATCAATTATTAATAACTTAGTAGAGCTGTTGGTCAAATCCATCCTTATTACGCCCCAAAATAAATCATATTAGAAATAAGACTTATTATAATTACTTTCTTATCTCTCCATTTCTCGAGTGATCAGCTCGGCATGACATAACTGACATATGACATGTCAGGCTACATGTCGGATCCCGCCACTCGCAAATAGCTATCTTCAACTACCTGCGAGTCAGGGTCGTGAATGTATAATAGCCTGGAGAATAGTCACTGTCGGTCCATACCGCCCAGTTGTCTTTCTGGATCTAGTCCAAGGCCCAACTTCTCATGGTGTCCCTATGGATAACAAACTTCCCAAGGGCATCCCATGGATAACATAACATAATGCCAACAACGTAAACAAATTCCAAAAAATCATTGATCATGTACATATTAGAATGTCAAACAAAGCAATGTAAATCACATAACATATTCGCCGATAAGGCCATATCAATAACATGTAGAACAATAAGCTCAGAAACACAATAAGAAATTGGTCGGCAAGACTGTAACAATAACACATATGGGGTCAGTCGAAAAAGCTGAGGGGTATAAGGGACAAAAGTTTGTAAAAATAACAGGAAGTCTAGAGCATTAGAATAGTTGCAAACAGGCACACATGAACCAATAGGTCGAGATTTACGAATAACAAATATGATCCTTCTCCGAGGAAAGGTATGGCTATAACCTCACCTCAAGTTTTATCCCTGCCAAAAGCCTCTTACTGGTCAGGAACGCCTGGACCCGTGCTGCCTATTTTCAATTAGAATGCAAAATAAGTATTTACATTACTACATAATATTTACTAACAGTAGTTATGGTTACTTATGTGATCTATTTACATTAGCCTACTTATTCTCCCAGTTACCCTTTTCTATCTCGGTCTTCGTATTGAAGTATTTGGATATACAGTTAATTATCTATTCATATTACATGTTTCACTACATATCTAGCTCGCTTAGGCGATTGAAGGTTTATTTCAAATTTTATTTATAATTTGACTTCCTAAGCATGCCAATTTGGTCAAACAATAACAATTAAATAGTATATCGGTTTCGGGCAAATATTCCATTTAATAATATTCTCGGTCCATAACTAATAAATTTAGTTCACATCCACAAATTTAGTATATCTTTTCATAATTTAGACTTCCCAAATGTATTAATAGGCTTTATTAATGATAATTTATCTCTTATTAGTGATTCGGGTCCACACATCACTTTGTACTAAATCATATCCAGTCCATAATCACAATTCAGTTCGACTAACTTAAATTTACATTAGTAACTAGTTTAACATTTTAACCGAACTAAATCAGAAAATATTTAATCATTGAAATGGAATTTTACCCAATTAACCATGTTCAGAGTCAATTCATAACGTGAAACCCACATGCATGCACTCGGATCGCCACCCCGAAGATTCTGCCTCTCGATCGCCAGGGCTGCCGCCACCGACCTCCTACTGGAGTTGTACATGACGACGACCACTAGGTACCCTCATCGTGCTAGTAAAAACCCTTAACTCAATTTTGTGCTCCGCCACTTGGTTACCAGTTAATTGGAAAAAAAACCACTATAGCTTGCCGCAGCGCACTTCTCCCACCAATTACTTATCCCCTGGTGGTCAAAAATCCAAATTGAAGGTATATGCATGTTTTTGTAGCTGAGCCCATCACAACCTACCTCTTGGCTGTGAGATTCAGCTACCGTAATAGTTGCGCTTGCCAACTCCGTCGTGAGCTCCGATTGGTCGTGATTTTTCGGCATTCCAACGGTTGTTTCTCGGTGAACTTGGTATTGGTGTGATCTTTGGGATGAGAAGAAGGGAATAGTGGGGTTGTCTCTTTGGTTTGCGGGCATCGGTGGAGAGAGGGTGACAGTGGTTGCATGTGTAAATTAAGTTTTCAAAAATCCCAATTTGGCCCCCTGCAGTTTCTCTAGTTTATAGGTCTAACCCCTTGATTTTTAATGCCTTACATAGACCCATTTTGTCTTCAATTAACCCCCTTAGCTTTTTCTTTTTACAAATTGACCTTATGGATTTCTTTAGTTTTGGCAATTAGGTCTTATTCAAATAGGTTTTTTGATCCCTCATTTTTTCTTAATATATAATTGAGATCCCATAAATTTTAAATGCAATACTTTCAATTCCTATCAATTTTTTATTTATTATTTTTCTTTTATCAGTCAAATCGTAATTTAAATTATGAAATTCGTATTTTTAGGATTTTTTTTCAGGATTAAAAATTTAGGGGTGTTACATGTTTTACATTGTTAAGATGAACTTAAAGTATCTGCCTGGTTAATAAGAGGGCTTATCCATCTTTTTCCAAATTTAACCACACCGTATGTCTTGTCATTCTTTACCCATCTTGCGTTGGTAGAGGTGCAAATGAGTTAAGCTGGCTCACGAGCCTCACGAGTCGAGCTTGACCTAAACCAAGCTCAAGCTTGAATTGTTTGTATCTAGGGCTCGCTCATAAGCTGATATATAATTAAATATTATTTTTTATTTTTTATTATTTTTTATTTTATTAATAAATATGTGTCATATTACTATTTTTTTTATTTTTAATTCGAATTCAAACTCGAGCTTATAGTTATTTACAACTCATTTGATAATTCAAGTCTTATCAAGTTGAGTTTAAGTTTTTATTGAATCGAACTTGAACTTAAAATTTTAAGTTTATCAAATCCGAGCTTGAAAATTTTCCTCAAATTCAATTAAGTTTGATTTGATTGCACCCCTACGCATGAGGGTATCGGATTCGTACCACAAACGAGCACTGTAGTTTGTTGATAAACTAGTTCATATAACTAATGCAACATTTCCCTCTTTCGCCTATAACCTTTGTTCGTGAAGTCGGTTTTTTTTTTTTTCGGGCGGATCGTGGAGGGTTGGGACTTGACTATGAAGTCAACCTTAACACAAATCCCTTTGCTGTCGGTGAAGGCCAGGCCAGGCCAGGCCACGCAACGACACTACATGGACGGAATGCCTTAAGGAAGAATACAAGGCGTTGATCACCTACACCTTCATGAACAAGTCCAATGACAACGATTGGTTTTGAATCTCTGCGGCCAATCCAGAGGGCATGCGATGGACTGGAAAATGCTGGTATGTTCATAATTTACTAAAATATGAGTTCAATTTGCAGTTATCTTGCTACGGCGCCGGAAATTGAGTTACCTCAGCTAGATGGGAAGATCCAAAAGGTATGTTTTTCTTATTAATTGGATATTTGATTTTTATTTGGAAGAGGCTTTTGATTTGTTTATTAGATGTATAGCAGAGGGAAAATATGTTTGACGGTGCATTTCAAGCTACTATGGGTGAAAAACTAGTAACGCTTGTTTATTTCCTCTTCTAATTTAGTTTCGGATTCAATTTTCGGTGATTAGAGTGATTGTGTGAAACAACATTTTCAGGAGACTTGTGTGATTAGTTGTTTTAAGAAAATTATAATGCGTGGTTGTGGAGATTTTGATTAACGTGCTGATTTAATGGAATTTGATGGAACACTTCATTTTGGAAAGTATACTTCACAATTGTAGTGTTGATTAGGGATGCAAACGGTTGAACTAAACAATATTTGAAGGCTTGAGCTCAAATGACTGTTTCTCTTCATATGTGGTGAGGAATGGCTTCACTTCTCAAAAGAAAATTGTTGTTCTATATGTTATGCTTCTCCGGTGCAATTTTTGTATACTAATATTTGTTATTTTAAAGAAATTCAATGTTATTTAATTAGTGACAAAGAATCACTGCACTTCAATTTTCAATATTAAACCTGCCATTTTTTTTTTGTTTTTAGTATTATGACACCCATCAAGAATTGGGGCCAGATTGTGGTTGACACTTGCTCTTCGGTGTTGTTCTTAACAATGTGGTCGCAATCTTTGCATGTTTATCTTGCTCCATTCAGATTGAATCCAGAGAAAAAGAAAAAAACCTTGCTCCATTCAGTGAAAATCTCTGTATTTGTTTTCCTGGACATACTTTGAATGGCTATTTCTAACTTAAAGCTTTTTGCTTTATGTTCTTACTAGTCTTAGGTTTGGTATAGCACATGCTCTTTGTCTGGGGCTTGCACCTTGGCTTGCAGTAGAAATTCGTATTCTTGTTGATTCTGGCATGATTAAGCACAAAGATGATGCAACATCATCCAATGAATCCTCATGATTCTCCTCTTGTAGAGACTAAAAGAATATGTTTAACTTTGAAAGATCCCAAATTCTATAAGAATTAAACTGGACATAATGTATTAATCTTGGAGCAGAACTTCTAGGTATCTACTTCTTTTTGAGTGTTTTTTTTCCCTTTTCATATTTACTAGGGGTTACATATTTTTGGTAAAGTTATATATCTAAATGTGGCAGATGTTTCTTGCACCATTGGTTTGAACATTTGTGTAAATGAGAAAGCATGAAGGATCTTGATATTCCTGAGATTTTTTTCTTCACTACCTAATATAAAAGGAAAAACTGCTCCTGAAAAATATGTGCAGTTGTGCACCTTATATTTTCGTTCAATGAAAGGTCAAATATATATATATATATATATATATATTAAATAGATGTTGTTGTTAAACAAAGTTCCTTGCAAAAAGATTTTCTCATTTGCTCATTATTAATATATGACTGAGTTAATGAGTTTTGAATTTGATTGGGGTCTGTAATCCTTCACCTGTTAGTTCTTGATCAAGAAGGTGGTTTCCTTGTTACTCTTTACTCTCTATATGGTTGGTATTAACATGGCAATCAATCCAACTTCGTGCAAAGATAAAACATCAGTGAGCTACTATGTCCACTATCGAGCACACACCTGAAAATGTGCATTTTAGTTTTCACCCACCCTTGACGTGCCATGTGGATTCACTATAAATGGAGGCTAAGGCATCCAATATAGAATTCAAAGGCAATGTTTGGTTACATTTTGGATGTTTTCTGGAAAATATTTTGGGTAGATGTGTTTTGGGAGTTAAAATTGGGGAATTGTTCCATTGTTTCGTTATGTTTTGGGAGAATGAAATATTTGTTTGGAAGTGTTTTGTAGGAAACAAATTTTACTATAAATGTCAAATCAGTAATTTTTTTGTTAGGTTTGTAGAGTAAAAATGTATTTTTAAATTAATTGTATATATATATATATGTATATGGATGAGTGATGCATATATGTATATATTTGTAATGATTGATATATGATTGAGTTGAAGTGATGTGTATTTAATTTAATTTTAAAATTCTTTTGAAATATTACACTATTAAGTATTAAGAAAATAAAATGAATAAATATTAAATTCAAATAATAATTATTAATTAAATTAAAGTTTCTAATTATAATTTAGCTAATGAAATGTGTTAACAAGATATATTATGCACTGTTGTGTGTAAGATGTTTTAAAATTAATAATATTAACTTCATTAATAATAATTAATTAAGTGATAAAACATATTATGAATAATTAACTAAATAATTATTTATATATCAATCAAACTATAAATGTAATTTAATCTAAAAATGTAATACTTAATACAATTAATTATATATTAATAAAATCGTAAATGAAGTTAAATTTAAATATGTAATATTTAATATAATTAATTATATATTAATAAAATTGTAAATATAATTAAATCTAAATATGTAATATTTAATATAGATAATTCATGAGGGTTCGGTTTCGATGATGAATACGGATCGGGTCTGAATCATGATCCGTGGTATGATCTTCTGGATTGGTTTGGGATTGGAATCCTGCAATCATAGCAAATGTTAGGCTAGCCGAGAGGCCCTCGGTGTAGGCCCTCCGACGCTCAAGTCAGTATATATTCGACCTTTTAAATCAAGCAGCGGAACGTAGGGGCTTTTGAGTGTATGAGTGCATACCTGTGAGAGGCAAGGTTGAGGGGTTTTTATATTCCTCTCCCTTGTAGGAAATGTCAGGGAAGCCCTTGGCTTCCCCAAGGGACCTCCAGCCTCCTGCCGGGGGTAATTGGTCAATTTCCCCGTTTGAATATTGCCAGCTGGATGTCCTTTTATGCTGCAGGACAAGATGGCACACTGTTGCGGTGTCTGCTGTGTCAGACGGTGAGGGGAGGGCATGCGCCATTAATGCGGAGGCGTGTTGTCAGTCAACGCATTTAATGCGGTGGCAGAGTACTGTGCGGGGCTCGACTTAAGAATCGACCTTGACGGGTCGACAAAGATCGAGTAGCTTCGAGGGCCATGGAGCGCCTTGTCGATCGATCGAACAGGGTCGACGAGTCACTTGGGTCCTGGGTCGTTGATTGAGGATTGGGCCTCGCTGATTTGGGCCATTTTGGGCCATCCTATATCAATAATATTAAAAAAAAGGTTTAGGGCTTTTTTTTTTACAAAAAGTATACAATAAATAATTATAAATTTCCAAAAAATTATTAAAAAATTAATAAAACAATATACTAAATATTAAATAAAATGGACTAATCATGTAACATGCTATAGATACTTCATTTATAAACTAATTATTGATAAAAGATAGAATTTATTCAAAGATGGAAAAAATTAACAATATATTTAATTCACAAATAATTAAATTAAAAAATTTGATCGAATAGTTTAATTTTATTGAATGTTTTAGCAAAACTGTGACAAACTTTGTTTTTTTTTTTTTGTTGTAAAATTTATAATGAAACGGGAAAAAAATATCGAAGTTATAGTAATGCATTTGTGTGGTACAGTTCAATAGCACATGGAAATGCTACAAATCGGTGATAATAAAAATTAGGTTCATACACATTAATGATATTAGACACAATGTTCATACAGTATGTCCACAAGAAAATGCTCATACAGACTAATAGGAGAAACTGATGTTCATAGATATCGACGTTCATAATGACGAGTTAAAATGTCACAAAGGAACAACAGACTAGGGGGAGGGTGCATTGAGTGGCCTAGATTGCACAGTGCTGACCATGGTATTGCTAGTGGATGCAGATGCACGTGGCCTCCTTATTCGTCGGAGGAGATCACGCCAAGTGCTGATTGATCCAACTATAGATGCCCTATCACTGTTGTTAGGGTCAACAATGAGTGGAGCTATGTACGGAGCCATAGTAGGAGGATCTCTCTCTATCTCTCTCTCTCTCTCTCGCCTGAAGTGTATCGGCAAGAAGATGGGTCTATTAGACCTGTGATAGTGGACTGAGGTACGCGATGCATCAGAATATGCAACAACAATTAAGTGTAGGTAATCCCGACCTAATGTATGTCCTCCAACATTTGTCTGCCCTATGTGCTGCTGCAGGTCAATTAGTATCGGTTTTGTAAAGATATCTTGCAACAAGTCATATCTCGCCTCCCCACGCTCAAAATACCATGAAGCGTTCGACTTAATCTGCATGAACATAAGAAATAAGTAATTTGATAAATTAGTTTACAAGTAAAGAAGAAGTACTTTTGTAGGATTGACATATCTGTTGTTACCATAGTTAGAATCTCTCGTAAATCATGTGGCATGTACATTTCCCTCGTTTGCTTGTTATACTCCATAGATGCATGCTTCACAATCCATGTCATTGTTTCATACCTGTCCTTTAAGTCCTCAAATTGCTTTTTGACAAAATCAATGGTAAATGGCCACTGGAAGTGTCTCATCAACTTGTATACCAAGTCTAGCATACAAGACTCAGCATATAGATCGTGCGTGAGAGACTCAATAGTGTAAGCATTTAAGAGCATATGGATGAAGCACTCCTCCATATCAGGACCCCACAAATCTGGGATCTGACAAGTGAACACATCCAGTAACCTCTGTCTACTCATATCAACACTTATATGTAATAGGTGTAAATAATATGAAACATATTTCCATACACTTAGTTGTAAATTTATTAAGATTAAAAAATCCATGAGTAACTGAACATATTTAAAATTTGTCCATAAGCGATAAAATCACTACTGTCTGGGAAACACATATCACACGAATGTTAAACAACATTCACTAATCATAAACTTGAAGACTACATGAAAATTCAAGATAGTGCAAGTGTAAACAATAAACTAAATAGGTGATGACAAATAAATGAAAAACAATAGTTCCAATAAGACATTATTGTAACCCTAATCTGGTTTAACCCATTCTATTGTTCCACATCCTCAGTGCTATCTCATCCCTAAAAGCGGCCTATGCATTAATTTCAGCTTGACTAGGATGCCCCATGTGGTAGAAGGTATATGCCAATCTATTTCCTTCTCGACCAAAGGCTCGTTGAAGATTTTATAATCTCAACTGAACTTTCGAATAAAATTGTGTAAAACACAACAAGTAATTACCAAATCCCTCTGGTGATGGAGCAAGTGGTTAGGCATACCCCAAGCTAAAATAGGGAATATCTTTTTCAAAACTCCAAATGATCGCTCTATTGCATTTCTCAATCTTGAATGTCCATGACTAGACATCTCTCATGGTTTGTTATAAACAATGACATTTCTGAATTAGTCCAAATGGTAATGCGACTGTTTGTATGGTGCAAGAATGCACATATAGTGGTGAAGCCGGCATCAACAAGATAGTACTTTCCTGTTGTGGTCAGAGTCACACTATTAATGCTCACCTAATCGTGTACCAAAATGCAATTGGTTGATGTACATATGTAACTTGGGAGAGGAAATGGGTATGATGGGTAATTTTGAATAGCATGAAGCAGCACACGTGCATCATTTGCGCTGCCCTCCCATCCTGCATTCACATAAGTAATCATAAGGTCAAATCACATATAGCAAGAACGTTTTGGCATGTATGGCCCTTACGTGACCTATAAGCATTCTGACGATGCTGAGGCACCCATGTAGTGATCAGAGTTCCATCTATTGCTCTTACCGCTCCCTATAATAAGAGATCGATTATCATGTAATATGAATTGTAACGAATGAAGCATTACTCAAATAATCAACTATTAATGAAGTGGTACATGGTATAACCTCGAAATATGGATTGAAATCATCATTGGACTGAATCTGAGGTGGGACTACATCAAAATTTGGATGGGCTATAATCTCAGGCATCAAGTAGTTCAATGCATGTAATACTCATCTTATGTGACGATTTACTGTTTCAAGAGAATGTTGAAATCTCTCCATAGTATTATGTTGCCTTTGGTGCATTATGACAGTTTGCATAACCATAGCCACCTCTCCACAATTGACACCTAAGCTTTTTCATTCTAGGCCAACAGTCCACGAGAAGTCAACAAGTCAACTAGAGCATTGAACGTGGGTTTGGTCATCCGAATGTTGGCATAAAACCTTAGTGGATGAGCATAAAGTATTTCAGCAATCCAGTCTTTGCCTTACATCCAAGATGTATTTCAATGAATTCTTTGTGGACGCATGTTTAGTGTGATAATCTCAGTCACAAAGAACAATTCTTTGTAACCATAGAAAATGTCACTCCCGGGGGTGCCTGAACTATCATCACTTTCACTTTCATAATGATTGTGATTAGATGCACTTGCCATAACATTTTCATAAAGCCACTGGTAGCACAGGAAAGCGTCAACTACTGGACAATGAAAGAAAATAAGGAAAGATATGTGTACGACTTTAAAGTGTAAACTGCAATATTGTCTTAACAAAGCATAAAATTGGCTTAATGAAAGAGGATGAGTCAACAACCACTAGAGATTAAAGATAAACAACCAAAACACATAGGAAATAGTAAAGCCATAGAGGTGGACACATATGGATAACGATCACATATATTCTAAGGATTCGACCCAAATCATTTTCTCACGATTGTCCATCCTCAAGGAGAAGGATCTCATTGTTGAGCTTCTCAACTCATGAATGGCCTTTGCAAAAAGATCAACATCTTTCCATAGCTCGAAGAGCATCCACGCAAGGCTCAATTGATTTTTCAGCATTAGCCCCAACACTGTTAGATTTGGCATCCATTAAGTCATCCTACTTATCTAGAGTGTCAGATAGGTAGGATTCCTTATTAGCCTTTTGTGCCACTTTCCTCCTATGAGATAGATCACTGTCGCTACCAGCAGTATCCGTCAAGTTATCAAGCCTTGGACGACTCCCTCTGACAGAGTTCATATTAATGTTAGGAACTTGTTCCTCGTCGGAGCGAGTCACAGGCTAATATGATGATCGGGAATGTGAACCCATTACAATGCTTGACTGAAACATTTGAGTACATTAGGGTTGGCCTATAAAAATAAAATTGTCGAGATGGTCGTGAGATATGTGATTTATACTTCAAAGCACAAAGTAGGTTGAAAATATATGTGTGCATGCATAGTGTTAATAATGACGGGTATTTTATAAGTTTAATTACCACAATCCACTCTTGAATGCACTTCAGTGGACCTGTCATAGTTTCTCTCTCGTAATCCCAACCCCACCCGGTCTCCTTTGTAAGTAGATTATGTAATAACTGTCATGCCAGCGACATCACTTTATCTTGCATTGTTACACAGTATAATTATATCGCCATATGTCATAGCATTAAGTTTATTGCAAATTCAAGACCATGTAAATTGAGAAAATGTTGTGGTTAACAGCTAGGCATGGAAATAAGCTAGATTAGGTTAGGCTTTGACTTAAATAGGTCAGGTTTGTTATGCTAATGACGAGCCTCAACCTAGCATATTATCTATTATATGCATTTTTTTTAATGTTAAGCACAACATTTTTAATAAATTCTAAAGCCTTAGCTTGGTCTAAAAGCCTATTTGAAAACCTATTTTCTATTGAGGCTTTAATTAAGTCTAAAAATCATATAAATCTAAATTTTTTATATGCTTAAATTTGTAACAAACCTTGATAAGAAATAATCAAAATGATAAATAACAAATGTATAATTATAAAAGTTCAAATCTAAGTATAAGATATTATTATTTCAACAAAAAACAATGTTAAACAACATAACGGATTCCAAAAAGGACTAAGTAAAGAAATCAAATACAATTAGCTATTTAATATTATATCACTATTTTTGTACTTTTATGTGAAGAAGGATAAATGGGTTGGCTTGTTAGGCTTTGTGAACTTTTAGAAGAGCTAAATTTAACTTATTTAGTTAAAAATGCTACTTTTTAAGCATGACCTGACCTTTTTATTAAATAGATTAGGTTAAACTAAACCATAAATAGATTAGGCCATAGGCCCCCGATGAGTAGCCTAGCTTATTCCTATCCCTATTGATAGTTGTTCATTAATGAACTCCTCATATATGAGCTCAACAAAAGCTCGCTCATTCTCGATAGGCAATGTATGTGATTAGACCTATAGCGTGCCCTAGAAGGACCCCGCATGAAGGCGCTTTTTCCCTTAGGGTCCATTTAGGATAGGTATCATATTTTGAATCCAAAATTCGTTAAATATAAACAATTAAGTACAAATAATATTTGTACGGAGTGCATTATGTAAATAGAATCGCTAAGAAGCTTGTCAAAACATGTTTTTAGAAAAAGCAGCAAGTGTTTTCTTACTAATGTTGACTAAAAATAATGAATTTATTTGTTATTAAGATAAAATCTATCACATTAAGGAAATATGTCTGAAAATAAGTGAATACCATGCTTCAAGTGTTGAATTCTCAAATGATGCTTATTTTTCATTTTGCCTTTTATTTTCATTAATTTTGTGTTTATATTTTTTCATGACTCCCTAGTGGTTTTTTGGTTGCCCTTTTTATTTTATTCCACAACCGCCCATCAACATTTTTACTTGTTACAAATTTGTGACTCTGGACTATTGATGTGCTTTTTTGTCACAAAGTGCCCTACTTCTCTAGAGCATGTACACATTACTAGAGCCTACTATGGGATACCTAATCGTCTAATTAAATGGCTAACAAAAGTGGCTGAACCAGTTCGAATACAAGTAAGCTGCATTTAAGTGATTTAAGTAGAATTACTTTTTCATTAGTAAGTTAATTATACAAATTAATTTTATTTTTAAACTGTAATTTAAATCTAAATTAAACATAAATGCTCATATTTTATTTTATAAAGAATGTAACAGTAAAAAAATAATTGATACAAAGTTGTAAGACATTAACGAATAATTATCTACTATATTTCAATAAGAACATTTGATGACTAAAACTTAAATCATACAAGTCCAAAACTCCAAATGTGAATAACTTTTAACAAACATCAAGACTGTAACATTGAATTTAACAAACATCAAAGAAAAAATAAGTTTAATTACACTGGAAAAAAAATAACATCAAGAATATCTTCACTTCCCCATCTATGAAGACTGAAGCCTCCAGTAGCAAAAAACTTTTCAACCCAAAGAAAATGTCCTCGGCTTTATTCACTCCAAACAAAATGTGGGATGGTTTGCAAAGGGACAATGACAAAAGAAAAAAAAATCCCCAAAATAAGCTTTACTGTACTGCCGATGTGCGTGAGGACTGACTCCATACACTAATTCAAAACTATGAAGATGATTGCTAAAGCCTACATTGTTACTACCAAAATCATGCTCAAAAGTGCTCATATACCAACCAAAGGTTGACCAATGACTTATTAAATGATAACCCAAATATGTATCCTAACCTGCTGCTAAGAAAACAAAAAAGGATCTGTAATTGACAACGTAAATACCTTTTGTCTATATGCAAACTAAGTGGCATCGCAATTGGTGGAGTGATACCATTTGAGTCCCACATAGTAAAATGATGAAAATTGCAAAATACCTAAACCAAATTATGAATTCTACTCAACTCCTAAGGAGACATATTAGGGACCATCAAAGACAACGCAAACAACCTATATATATATATAGAATATGCAAACCAAGTGACTGACTTCTTAATGGAGTGAACATTTGAGTCCCACAATGTACGATGAAGTGGTCTGCAAAACTCATACTTTATGATGCAACTAAAGATTACAAATATACTATAACATAGGCTGCTTCTTAGAAGAGCCTATCAACCTGTTTCTCCTCAAACAGGGCAAGTCACAGCACATATGTGACTGTTCTTGTGGAGACAACCATGTTCTTGACTTCCATAAAGTTAGAAAGAGGTCATCAAGGAGGTATACTTACTTCTCCACTCATGGGGTGGAGAAACCCCAAGCATGGCACCTATAAACAACAATTCCCAGTATAACAACACAAAATTTACATAACTACCCAAAAATTTATGCTCTAACATGAAAGTTAGTGCATAAGACAGGCCACAACAGATTAAAAAGGGACAAATACAGCATTATTGGTGCATAAAACAAGTATGGACACTGGTAGGCATGGTAAAGACAAACAAATTAATGTCACGTAAACAATCAATACATCAACATATAAGCCAAAACACAAAGAGGATTCACTGAAGAACTGAAACAAGTCGAGTTTGTCTCTTTGGATGTTTCTTTATCAGATTCTGCTCTTACAAACTGCTCCGAACGCCAATTATCACCACAGCAAGAAGAGGTTCGGGTCGCTGTTGTGCTCGTGTGCTGTGTGAAAGATGGACTGCAATTAAGTTTAAAGAGGATATAATAGTGTTTGTGTGTGGAGTATATATGGAAGGTGCTGTAAGGGTATATAAATAAGCAAGGGTTCAATACAGACAATTACTCAATATCGGGAACATGCATTCAACAGTACAAAACTGGTTGGGATGTGATAAAACAGAATTACTTTGATAGCCTTCATATATTGCAGAAGAATATATCTAAACACCTTACACAATGAAATATGTCAAAAGTAATCACATACTCTGACAACATTAAACGAAGTAATGACTATAAAACATGAAAAACCCAGAATCATAAAAGTGTTCATTCCATAATCCAGTAAATCCTAAACCCAAATCATAAAGATGTTACCATGATTATCCCTAAATATATCAACCCCAAATCATAAAACATTCACAAATCCTTAAACCAGAAATCAGATAGAAGCATAAATGCAGTCACCCAACTCACATAAACCCGTTTTATGCATGCTATAATACAATAATCCATATTCATTTTCAGAATAGTAACATGCAATTAGTCAGCCTATATCGCAATATGATAAGACTAGTCGATGCACATAGATGAGGGAATCTTCACGGAATATCCTAGCCCCCCCAAAAATTGCAAAAATAATATATAATAACGCATTTTCACCATATTCAAATGATACACCATATGCACCCCGTATGTTTCACATCTGTCCTGGGAGGATGAAAACAAAAGTGTAGCCCCAACCCAAAAAATGAAAAGAAACTAATTCAAACACAAGCAGATAGGTGGAGATCATTTAACATCATTTAATCGGAGTCGGTGAACCTTTTATTTTAGGCAAAGAGAGAGGGTGGGGTGGGGGGCGCAGTGTTGGGGAGGAGATGAGAGGGTAAGAGGAGGGAGACAGACGATTGATGGGATGGGTATAGGGGACAACTTTTTCTGATTTTTCAGAATACTGGTTGGGGTGCTTTCTTAAGGGGCATTTTGAGTATAAATAAATATGTTTTGATAGCTAAAATCAAGAAACGTAGGCATTGTTTGTTATTGTTTTCTAGAGTTGGAAAATATTTGAAAAAAATGTAACCAAACATTGCCAAAAGGTCATCTCAATCTATCTATGATTTTAACCACTATCACCATCTGAAAAGCCAATACTTAAATCATACCAATCAATATATTATACACATTCACCCGCCAATCCATTGATCGAATTATTAATTAGCAATAACAAACTGATGTGTCATTTATAATTTGCTTCTTTGCTGTCTTTCTTCCTAAAGGCTCATTTTGGCTTCAGTCCGATTAGCTTATAACATAAACTATTGGAATTGAAAGGCTTCCAAATTACGGCAGGCAATCGTAAATAAAAGCAATTACTACATGCTCAACTTGCATTCATATTGAAACAGCCCAGCCCAGAAAACCCTAAAAAGTATTCGTAATTTCTTGTCCGCCAGACTGCCGAAATACAGAGTCTTCGATTTCCCGATGCTTACAGCTCTGTGCCCACTGCAATTCAAAAAGTTTATTTATCGGAAAAAATGTGTTGATGGTTCTACCACTGTGTTTCAGTATTTGTATTGATTTCCTTTCTTTGATTATTGTTCTTGTCAAAACTCAAAACAACTTCACAAGTTCAAAAGCATATTTAAAGATAAATGGTACCTTGTGTGTTGATCCAAGGAAGGAAAGCATTTCCTCGTCGTTTTTGTCAACCTTATTTTGCTGGGTGCATCCCTTTATTATTTATTGGGAGGAGCTGCCTGTAACCTTCAGTGGCAGATTTGGTGCTGAAGATCCAATGTAAAGATATGGTACATGGGATATCTGTTCCCAGTTCCTGCCTTTTCCCTTTACGCATTTTTCTTCAAGATCAGGGCAATCTCCTATGGACAAATGCTGGAGATCATTCAAACATCTCAGGCCTCTCGGCAAAGATTTTATCCCGTGGCAGTCGTAAATTTTCAGGGACCGAAGAGAGACCAGCTGTTCCACCCATTCTGGCAACTCCATCAGTTTCGGACAGCTGCAGATTTCTAGATTTTGCAAAGTTCTTACATGTTGAAGTGCATCAGGCAGATATGCCAACTCTTGACAGCTTATTATACTCAGACTGTGAAGAGCTGATAAATATTGCAACCCATCTGGCAGATTGGCCAAACTTGGGCAATACATGATTGTCAGGCGCTCTAGCGCGGTAAGGTGCATAATGCTCCTTGGCAAAGAAGTCAGGTTACAGCAATTCTCTATGGACAGTGATCGAAGCGAATGTAACCCTTTGATGCCTTCCTCAGGCAGTGAGCTTAAGCTGGGGCACTCTGTGATCTCCAATGACTCAAGACTGGTCAAGTTTCTAATTTCTTTTGGCAAAGCTGATAATTCTTCACACCAGCGTATGGTCAAAGATTTTAAGGCCCTAAGATTTCTTAAATCCCATGGCAGTGACCTGAGCTGAGGGCAAGAGTTTATCATTAAGCTTTTCAGAGAACTATTCTGCAACAACCCCTGTGGGAGATATGCAAGCTCTGGGAAAACATCAATGGTGAGAGTTGAGAGAGAATTTAACTCTGCTGCTGTCCTTGCTATTCTTGCATTGCAGTTCCGAAGCTCTAAACGCTGAACATGTGGAAACCACGGCATGGTTTTCAGGTGGGGACATCCGATGATGCTCAGGCTATCCAGGCAAGTGAAAGCGTTTGTTGATAATTCTGGGCACTGCCATGCTTCTAAACTCGGAAAATCTTTGAACGTGAGTTGCTTTAAAGAAGGAAACTGCGGCTTGTTGCATCCCTGACCATAGAACTCATCACCTATACTCTTTAATGCATCAAGGCCTTGAATGTACAGAACCTCAAGGAATTGTAGCTGTCCGAGGGGAGGAAGCTGTTCACAATTTCTGCAATTTTTCACGACAAGTTCTCTCAGATTTGGTGTTGTAATGCAGTTCAACCATTGTGGAAAGTTGATGCCAGAATAGCCACTTAGACACAGCTTTCTGAGGCCTGCATTTGGTTGTAAACAGTTGAGCAGAACCTCATCATCAGAACCCTGATGCTCATCCACAGGACGCCTGGAGGAGCTGTTCCACTTTGCCTCATCATCATCTCCCCAAGATAAGCCCAATGAATGAAGCTGCTTTTGCTCTAAGCACAGATCTGGAACAATACCGACAGCATTCTCCAATCTTCTGATTTTTATCTCGCCACGCAGGTCCAAATGCACAAGTTGAAAAAGGCTCTCTTCAAATGAACGTCCCACAATGTAGAATGACAGTGTTTGAAGATTCAGCAAGGTTCTAATGGAAGGTGGCATGCGAGTAAGTCTGGTACAGTTTTCAATAATTAGATGTCTTAAATTAATCAAAAGTTTCATCCCTTCTGGAAGCATTTTTAGATTGCAGCAATTACTGAGGTTCAGAGTTTGCAAATTACTGAGGCTGCAGATTGTTTTTGGCAACGTCTCCAAAAACGTGTGAGAGAGGTCTATGTACCTCAAATGTATCAATCTTCCAATTGATTTGTTCAACCTCTTGATGCCACTATCACTTAAATCTAGCACTCTCAGATGTCTAAATACTCTGACTACCGTACTTAGAGTCTTATTAGAGTCATCGCCTTGAGAAAATAATCTGAGAGTTCTTAATTGTCTTGCTGCACATAATGCCTTAGGAACTGAAGAAGACTTAAAGTTGCAGAATAGTGTTGCGTGCCTTACTTGAGAAAGATCGAACTCCAAGAGTTCATGTTGACTGACTTCATTTACAGAGTAGCTTGGCCTTGTCTCTTGCTCTCCTGCTGTCAAGAACTCAGTTCCAGCTACCCATTTGGCAAGGTCATGATGTAGGTCATGCATCTGGAACTGGGCTGTCATATTATCCTCCCTTTTATCTAAGACTTGAAACAAAGACATGAACAAGAACTCATTGAAATATTCATTACCAGTGTCTTCCATTTTCTTAGTTGAATATGTGTCACTTGATGCTTGAATTAAGCCTTCCGCAATCCATAACTGTATGAGCTTTTCCCTACTCATCTCAAAATTCTTTGGGAAAACAGCACAATATGCAAAGCATCGTTTTAGCTGACTTGGTAAGTGATTATAACTCAATCTCAGGGCAGACAAAATTCTGTTCTCACCTTCTTCCAGATCCCAAAGCTCACTCTCCCGGACATGTGACCACTTACTCTCCTCTCTTCTGAAACGCATCAAACTTCCAAGTATCTTGGCTGCCAAGGGCACACCTCTGCATTTCCTAACAATCTGTTCCCCAATTGCCAGTAAATTTGGATACTTGTCTTGCTCTCCATCTGAGAATGCTCTTTTCATGAATAAACTCCAGCAATCATCATCATTTAAAGCTTTCAGAGTGTATGGAGGGATTGTGCTTACT
Source organism: Jacaranda mimosifolia (assembly GCA_018894105.1). Taxonomy (NCBI): domain Eukaryota; kingdom Viridiplantae; phylum Streptophyta; class Magnoliopsida; order Lamiales; family Bignoniaceae; genus Jacaranda; species Jacaranda mimosifolia. The sequence continues at coordinate 9,933,001 of CM032123.1, forward strand.
ATACTTGCAACTTTTTTGCTGCGAGTAGTTACAATAATCTTGCTTCCTTGTGCACCACTTTTCAGAGGATACTGTAACTTCTCCCATTCATCTTGATCGTCATTCCATACATCGTCCAGCACCAGAAAGTATTTTTTCCCATTTAAGGATTCGTGCAGTTGAGTTTGTAATACTCCTAGTTGTTTGGACTCACATTTTTGTTTAGCCGTGTAATCCAAGATTTCATTCATGATCCTTTTCACATTAAATTCATGACAGACAGATATCCATATTCGTAGATCAAAATTTCTTTCTACTCTGTTGTCATTGTATACTAGTTGAGCAACTGTAGTTTTACCAATCCCTCCAATTCCAACAACAGACAATGCAGATACATTTACACCGCATGAGCTGGAAGACAGCACGAAATCCACTAATGCATCTAAATCATGTGTTCTACCAAAGACTTGTGATTCATCAACGTAAGGTCCTGTTTGTCTTCGTTCTAGTGTTTGAGACCTATCGAGCACGACTAATTCTTTGAACTGAAAACTTGATATCTGGTTCACTAAATTATCCAGCCTTTCTTGGATGCTTTTCAGTTTATGAGGCATATAATAGTAGTACTTGGATAATGCCCTAACAGCAAGACAAGTAATCTGTACCTTTGTTTTCAACTTGTTTTGCAGAACTCTGGTGGTTAGCTCATCCAGCAGGTCATCGACATCATATGCCAAGGTTTTAAGTTCTTTCAGCCATATTCTAACCTTTTTATCTTTCCACTGTTTTTCTTCTGCATCTTCAATAACAGCTTGGATGATGGGCAGTGACCTCCTTAGCTTGTCCAACTCTTTCCTGTAGTCTCTGCCGTGTTCCAATTTTGCCAGAATTGGTGAAGCTAATTTCTCAAAAATTACCTGTAAAAGGGGTGAGATAACCATTTCAGTCATTTCTTGCGTTAGTGTGCATATAATGAATATGGTTGTGTAATCAAATAGTATAGAAACTGAATTATTGTGAAAGCCATTTTACTCCACTCATTCTAATTTTCTTGTTTCTAGGAAATTATGTCAGGGACCACAAATACTTTGTTAGGTTTTGTAATTACTTCCAGGAAATTTCCTTATCATTTCTCTGATCGTCGCAAGTTGACATTTGCACTGGCGTCTGTATTATTGATATTTGATATATCATGTAGGATTTTTATTTAGGCAGGTGATAATGCAAGGGCAGTTTTTACAGATAACTATTGAGAAATTCCCTGAAATTTCCTAAGGCGCCTTCTTTTCAATGTGGATATTTACCAACTTCATATACAGACTTCATCACAAGAAAAGCCCTTTTGGTCTCTAAAAATCTTTGAACTGATTTAGGCAGCAATACCAAAATAATGAAGATCCTGGAGTCCTTGCTGCAGATTGAATGATTTAATATTGAATGCGTAATCTATGAGCAGTTAACCAATTATTATGCAGTATGTTTGTATATGTGGTGACAAATTAATTCATTAAGATTGTAGAAAAATTAAAAATAAAAAAAATAAATATCTTGACTGTCCATTCCCAGATTCTGAGAAGGAAAAAGTTTGCACAGGTCAACTAGGAAAGACAAAATGGCCAATCAATTAAATGAAAAGTAGAGAACCTGCATCGTATCAACCAGAAAGGAAATAAATTCAAAGAAACAACATTCTGGTACCTTGTTCATGGTTACATTAAAATAAAAGACCACACTGAACAATAACATGTTTATAATACTCTCTCTCTCTCTCTCTCTCTCGTGTATAATTTGCATGTATTACTTGCATATTTAAAGTTAGAAATTTGGTCCAGCTGCCAGGATTTCCTCAGTCAGCTTGTAGTCTGCTCCAATCTTATAGTTTAGGAAACCCTCAAAATTCTTCTTAAACAGACCTCCCAACTTCACAAGAGTGTCCTTATGTGCCTTCTTGTCAGACCACTGGAAGCACAACAAAGATCATACATCAGAGCCAAACTTCCATAACCAATAGAGAGCAAAGAAATAAGTAGTCTTATATATTGCAATGCAACTTACTGCATTAGCAGGGTCTAGAATTTCTGAAGGTACCCCCTCTACTTCGGTTGGGATCTCAAGCCCAAAGACTTCTGTCTTTGTGTAGTTTGCTTTCAGGAGGGCTCCCGAGTGTATGGCATCAATTATTTTCCTGGTGTAGGCTAACTTGATACGGCTTCCTGATCCATAGCTGCAGATAGAAACAGGCTTATAGAGTTATCTCGAGGTTCTTTCAAATGCATAGACTTGAGTAGTGCTAAGGTCCATACCTTCCACCAGACCAACCGGTGTTTACAAGCCATCCAGTCGCTCCGTGTTTTTCCATCTTCTCAGCCAGCATGGCTGCATACTTGGTGGGATGAAGCATAATGAATGCTGCACCAAAGCATGCTGAGAATGTTGCTGTAGGCTCCTTTATACCATCCTCTGTTCCAGCTACCTGCATTCCAGAAAAGGCAAGCTTTATGCTCAGAAATAGGAGCCTAGTGGACATCACTATGTTGGAAAAAACTTGGCTCTCAAAATTTAGTCATCTAAATTAGAGGGCTTCATGTTCACCAGAGCTGTATAGCCACTTATGAAGTGATACATGGTTTGAGCCAAGCTCAGTTTGCTGACAGGGGGAAGCACTCCAAAGGCGTCACAGGCCAAAAGAATGACATTTTTGGGATGAGGCCCAACACAAGGTATCTTAGCATTTGGAATGAATTCTATTGGATATGCGGCCCGAGTATTTTCTGTAATAAAATGAATTGAACAAAGAAATGCATTAATACAGGTTCCAGTTCAATGTCTTCAATAAATATGCATACTTTTCTCTTTCTTTAAGGATTATATAATATGGAATTTATATGCAGTGAAGATTATTCATCTTATCAACCTGCACCATGCATTTAAAAGAGTTTTACCTGTCACAGATTTATCTGAGTAGTCCACTTCTCGTGTGTGTTCATCAAACACCACATTTTCCAGAACTGCCAGAACAAGGTCAAGTGTCAAAATCTCATCCAGTATTGCTAAATCACAAACAGGAAAATAAAGTAATTTCGCCATACCAGTGCCAAACTTGATTGCATTCCATATATCAGGCTCCTTCTCTCTCGACAAATCTATGCACTTCGCGTAGCAACCGCCCTCAATATTCGATACACCATTCTCACTCCAGCAATGCTCATCGTCTCCAATCAAATACCTGTTGTGGTCCGTAGACAATGTTGTCTTACCAGTACCTGAAATAAATACAAGACCATCATGGGAACATATTCATAAAAGTAACGAAAGGAAAGACAACCTTAACCAGGTCCAAAATCATAAGATGGTAGATATTAGATAGCATGCTGGGGCTCCATGTGGGCATGCTGACCCCACAAAACTATACCTGATAATCCAAAGAAGAGGGCTACATCTCCATCTTTTCCCATATTGCAGCCAGAGTGTAAAGAGAGTATTTGACGCTTAGGCATGAGATAGTGCATTACACTGAAAAGACCTTTCTTCATTTCCCCAGCATATTGGGTGCCAAGAATGACCATTTCCCTCCTAGCAAGATTCAGGTCTATGCTAGTAGAGGAAGTCATATAGTGGGTGTAACGATTACATGGAAACTGTCCAGCGTTGTATATAGTGAAGTCTGGAGTACCAAAGTTCTCCAGCTCTTCAGGAGTGGGTCGGATGCACCTGTCACCCACCCAGTTATTGTACGTTCTAAGGTCGAAGTATGTATTGTTGTGTGTTTAGGTATTCTATTCAAATATCGCCACATAAGTCTAGTTGTTGCCTCAAAAAAGTAGGTTTATTAAACGAACTAAGAAATACACATACATTGCAAGTGAAGAATACTTATCTTGTGGGCACAGAATGTCTAAAATTGCAGACTAGTTTGTCTTAGTCAAGTTACTCACATGTTGTGCATAAACAAAGAGTGATAGGCCCTCGCAGAGACGATCCTAACTTTAATGCGGTGCTCTGGATCCCAATTAAGGAACTGATCATTCACGAAAACCTGAATATACAAGGAATTCATCAAATAATCGTCTCCTGTTATGAAATAAACAATGATCTTCAATTATACAAACTAATTAACAAATATTTGATGGATCAAAGAACAATGGGAAATTTGAAGCATCAAATCCCATCTTGATGCAGATTTGACAATGGATGCAGTCACTTTTTCCTTCATGAGTTCATATTAATTCTAACTTCGAACTAAATTCTAAGTTCATAACAGTATCGGTAAAAAAAATAAAAAAATCTAAGTGCATAATTGCTGTAGTTATCTTTTGACATGGCTAAATTGGAGGTATTCAAGGGCAGATAATGAAATCATAAGCAATCAAGAGGTACTAGAACCACTGATGGCCATTTAGCTCATTGGTATAAATCTCATACATAAAATGTTAGGCCAAGTTTCAAAATTACCGGACTTTTGATGTGCGTGTGTATAAATTGAAAAAAAAAAAAAAGAGAGGTAATAGAACCAAGTTAGATGTGAGATATTTTAAACCAAGTAGCATTACCAGTCTTCATGACTATTACCTTGAGGTAACAATTTGTCTTAACCAACACTGGGAATTAAATTTACTTCTTGTGTACAAAGTGCAACTATAAAAACTGCCTGTTTCTTGCTGTCAACATTGCATGAATGTTGTTGTCCTCTGCATGAGCTAACAAAAAATTGGAAAATAAACTTTCTTTGCTAAGATCAGTGGCTGACATTTGATATTAAAATAGATATTTGTTTCCCCATTAATTGTTGATTTTAGACATTTGAAGATTTTTATTGCTACGCTCTCATCTACTGTTTCAGTCATCAACCCATAATGCTACCGTGGGACCCATAAATTGTGACTCTGGAATAGAGATGATTTTGTTTTTAAAATAAAAATTTAGCGCTACAGTTTATTTTGCAAACTAACATATGTGATCACTCACAATGGGAAGGAGATAGATGGAAGCAGAAATAAGTAATTTCATTAAACACCTTCGGACAAATGTTTTCATGCCAAAAGTTTGAAATTTTTATGGCGAAAGACTCGTTGGCTTAGATTCAACACCTTAATTTTATGTCTGATGGGCCATTATAAATTGAAAATCGGGTAACATACGTTTTTGGGACCTTAAACTATATCGCATGACACTTTAGCGAGTAATTATCAACAAATTAAAAAGTTAAAAATACCTTTTCCAGTGAGCATAAGTAATCCACCGCTCTTTCTCTATTGACCAAAAAAGTGTGCTCGTCCATTTCAATGTTGGGTGAGCCCCTACCACATCATCAAAATTTCGTGAAGCCATTGACTTTAACCATAACATTTTCATATAACGACATTTTTATATGGATTCTTTTTTTTCCAAAAAAATAAAGGAATTGAACAATAAATAAAATGGAACTACTACAAAAAGGCATTAAGAATCTTAACTGACAGTACAAAAATTATATTCAATTATTCCTTATTTTTTCATTAATAATATATACTAAATGAATCATTTTTATTTTGTGATAATATAGATGACTTAATAGTGATAAAAAATAGAATTTTTAAGTTGTCATTGACAAATGTATACAAACAATAACTTTTATCGTATAGATCAATAGTGACAATTCGAACACAACTTTTTATCATTTTTTGGTCACGTATTATATAATTGATAATTCTTATATTATTACTTATTATTATTTAAAAAAAAAAAATCTTGGCTATAGTTGTATAGATGAGAATTAGAAAGGAAACTCACTTTCCCCACCAAAGATCCTCAGCCGTGGTTTCATCTTTGACAACGCGCTTGTCTCTGGGGGCGCGCCCTGTTTTGGCCCCCGAGAGTGTGGCCAGTGCACCACTTGCCGTGATAAATGATCCCTTCTCGTACTTTATGGCTTGCTCGTAAAGTTCTGAATATATAAAAATTGTACTATATACATTTATATATGTTCATAAATTAATGCTGAGAGAAGAAAAATATTATAAATGTTTATATACCAGCAGGAGAGAGATTATAAAGGATATGAGTGAACTTAAGGGCGCTATCACTGATGTTTAGCGCGGGAGAGAACTGGTGCTGCTGGTGGGTCACCGCCGACACCCGTGGTGTCTCCGCTGCCCTTGCCGGATCTCCCCTCACCACCTTCGGCCCCGTCTCCCGCGTCAGCGAAGCCAAAGATGCACTTCAGTTACACACACATATAGATTAATTTTAGAATTAAACAAAGACTTTGACTCTTGAGAGAGCAAATTTGCAATAATTAGTTGAAGAAATTTCAAACGACACCGTTTTTGTTTTTAGATTTGGATGTTGAAAATTAATTAGTAATTATATATATATATATATATACACACACACACACATACCTGATGGATTGGAGCTGCTGTCTTTGGCGCTCTTCCTCGGCGAAGGGGCTCTGCGCGGTGGTGATGGGGGTGGTGGGAGCCGATTTCTTCTTCTGAAGCGAGTGTAACTCGTCGAGCGTCTGAGCCTTCACCGGCGGCGTGCTGTCGTCGTGGCAGATTTCGTTATCATATTCGATGTCTTCGTCTATCTTCTTATGCGTGTGAATCCTGGGCAAACCGTGTCGTCCTTTCATGCTGTTGCTCCTGAAGCTGAATTCTCCATTTCCTGTAGCCATTTTCTATTTTCTAGTCAAGTTGTTGATCATACGTTCATGAAGTTTGCACTCGGTCACCTTTGGAGTGTGGTATTTATATTTGGGGAATTGCCGCATATCTATACTCTGGTTAAGTTAGTTAACCATAGTTGACAACTAATATATATATATATATATATATATATCTCAACTGAGGTTGGTAATCGCGTGATCTCTAGCTAGATAAGATATTTTATTTTCTTTGTTTTTGCCACCGATAATAAAGTCAATGAAAAGATAGAATTAAATATGATTTGAATTTGTCAATTTGGTTGGGGAGCTCATTTGATAAAAGTGAAACTGATGTATTTTAAAAAACTACTATTTCTTCTATTCAGAATTCCATGTTATTCTTATGTATGGAAGGTACACAATATAGAAATAATAATAAAAAAATTATAAGTAATCCATAAATAATAAAATACATTTACATACATATACATATATATTTTAAGTATAGATAAATATATAAGCATTTATCTAGAAATTCAAGTTTTTTAGATAAATTAGTTAATAATTAATCCCAATTAAATCTTTTTAAATCTAATACATTTTCTATTTATGATAAAAACTGATTACTTTAATTTAAAATTCAAATCTATTTGTGAATTACTTATATTTATGTTTTAATTGAAAAAGTATTTTCTTGTATATTTATATGTATAAGATAATAAGTACTATAATTTACATGTTGTAGGCAGCAAATTTAACATATAAAATAAATAAATCAACAGTGACGTTGCACGAGATTGAATCCATAGCTTTCTTTGAAAAATTTTGAGTTGTAGACTTCTGCTCAACGGTTTAAATCTTCTATTTCATTCCCTATTAATTCATCTCCTATTTTATTTCATGAAAATATGATAAGTGTATTAAATATTTTCTTGTAAAAATAATTAATTGATAATAAAATACACTTAACATAAATACAACATATTAGAATATGAGATGAAATAAGAAATGAAATAGAAGATTCAAAATGTCTGTTGTAAAAATGTGATAACATAAAGACAATGTCAATGTTCGAGTTTAATAATAAGTGATTTGGTACTTTTTTCGCAACAAAAATTGATATTTGTACTAAATGAATTTATGATGAACTGAATTCGTTAAGCCTTAGGGCCCATCTTAGGTAGATTCATGAACCACTTCATTAAGTTATATTAGTGTTTTTATTCAACTTTCTACTTATGTGCGGTTAGGCCTCATCTTACTGGGTTATATCAAACAGATTACACAATTCAATTCTCGTATTTGCACCCTGATGAAATATTCAGATGTGGAATAGAGAAAAATATTTTATTTTATGTGGTGTTAACCCAAAAATATGATATTGCAGGACAAACTTGTACTATTTTATTTATTAATTGATAAAATTGTAAATTAGACAATATTGCGTTGTTCCTGAATCTGACCATGAATGTATAACACGTCTGATCTAATCAGAAAACTAAAGACCATTTGACATTGGGGCATACCATTCTGTATCGATCTACTCGTACAATGTCCCGTCCACAGGAGCACTAATTCATGTATAGCATTTTTCTACAGTTTTAAAAAAGAATAGTATTCATCAAAGTGGTAATCAAAGCTAATCAATGAATAAAATTTATTTACGGATCAATTGTTTTCATAACAGGGGGTTATTAAATTTAGTTGACGTCTATATTATACTATATATATATATTATTTAATTAGACATTAAATTATACATAAAATGTGAGGATTTTATTGATGTGTTATTTTCTGAATTGACAAGTTACCAAAATTAATTACATTTCATAAGACAATCACAAGATACCTTTATCCTCACTCTTTATATTTTTTTTTCTTCAATTATTTATTTATTTATTTTTATTATTTCTTCCATCTAAAATTTTTCATTTTATCTATTTTAAAATTTTAAATAAATGCATTAAAAACATCAATTTTTATTAAAAAAATAATTCAATATTTTTTTTATACTATAAAAATTTTAGCACACTTATCAAACTTATCAAAATTGTTAATTTAATAGGTGTCATGTCTAGCTATATAATATAACTTTTATTCAATTGAAATTTAAATATTTCTATAATAATGAAGGGATCTTATGGGGGGGGGGTGACGTCGAGCATAGGGGGGTCTGATACTAGCGGTGGTTATGCCGGTCAAAGCAAGTTCGGTTGTACCAATTTTAATCCTAAATGGGGAGTTGATTTGAGGCCGTAGGGAGGTATTCAGACAAATTTGGGAATAATCATCCTTTAAAAAAAAGAAAATAAATGAAGGGATCTTATTATCATTTTGGTATCCTTTTAATATAAAAAGAAAGAGAATACTCTTTTAGATTTGGCATTTATTTTGAAATTTTTGGTTATTAAATTTAGATAATACATTGCTGCCTCCTATTTCGCGGGATGTGTTGCGCATAAGTCATAACGAGACCTTAACGAATATTTAGATTAAAAGGAACAAAAAAAATAAAAAAAATAAAAAGATTAAATATCGATAGTATAGTTTCCCCCAAGTCATGCCTAAACTTCGGCAATAAAACCTGGCCTCTTGACATCAATATCATGGTGGATATTAATTAAAATCGCTATCAAAGGTTAAAAACTTTAACGCGCAATAAAGATGAAAATTATAATTATTCATTTACATGTGGTGAGAATATAATTTAACTTTGATATAAATTCTAAATTGAAAGTAAGGGAATGTTTGGTTATGTTTTGGGGGTATTTATGTTATATATTTGAGAAAAATGAATTTTGAGAATGTGGTTGGGGAATGTGAAAGTGGTATTGGGGAATATAATGGATGTCTATTTATATTTTAGGGAAATAGGTAGAAAATATTTTTGTGGAGTTTGGCATTTTTATTTATATTTTGGAAGGGAACATTTGTTATTGTAGCAGTCAAATTAATATTTATTTTGTAGGGTGTTTTTGGGTGAAAATAGAATTGAGTAATATTTTTTATTGTAAAAAAATAATAAAATATATATGATATATATATATATAAATTGGGAATTTTGGGAGATAATAAATGATAGAAGAGGTTATTTTGAGAAAATCAATTTTGGTATTTTGAAGGAAAAATAGATGCATGTTTGGTTATATTTTGCCAAAATAATTTTTTTTTGCCAAAATATAACTAAAGACTCCCTAAATTTTTGGCTCTGTTTGGTTGCGTTTTTGGTGAATTATGGAAAATATTCAGGATAAAGGTGTTTTGGAAGTTAAAATTGGGGAATGGTCAAACTGTTTGGTTTTGTTCTGAAAAAATATGAAAAATGAAATTGTTTGTTTCGAATCATTTTGCAAGAGAAATTTTTTACTATATATGCCAAAGTAGTAACTTTTTTGTTGGTTTTGTGGGGGTGAAATTGTATTTTTAAATTTAATAAATATATGGTCAATTCATGTACGTATGTATATATTTGTGATGCTTGATATATGATTGTGGTGAAGTTATGCGTAATTAATTTAATTTTAAATTTAAAAAAATTATAATTAAGAAAATTATTATGACATAATAATTTGATGAAATGAATAAAAATTATGAAATGAAATTAATATTATTTAATTATAAAACTTTATTTAATGATAATTAAGCAAAAAATGGATAAACGTATTATTATGTATTGCTAATTAAATATATTTTTTAAAATTACTAGAGCTAATAATATTAATAGTAATTAATTAAGTAAAATTTATAATAATTTTTTGATAATATTTTAATTAGGGTGTAATCATTAATATATTTACTAATTTAAATAATATTTTAATAAGATTTTAATTAATAATTTATTTACTTGTAATTATACAAGTTAACAAACATATTATTTATATTTTAATAAATTTATAATTATTAATATATTTTATTATTTGAATAAATAGTTAAATATAAATATGTAATAATTAGTATAAAAACTAGTACAGAAATAATTCAATAAATAAAAAAATAAATAAAATAATAAAATTATAGGGTATTGTTATTTGCACTCCAAAATTTGTTATTCGCATTCCATTATAAATATTTGTGTTAGGTTATTGACCAAAGTATCCACTTACTTTTCAAATGCATTTATATTAATTTGCAATACAAATATACCCTTTAATATAATAATTATCACTCTCAATTTTATTACTCACGGAAATATTTCACCCCAACTTGTCTAATTTAATATGAAATAACAAATATATATATATATATATATTGATTTTTTTCTCTAATTCTCACAAATAATTTGGAGGATATAACACATTTTTTTATGATAACAATAGTGTTTAAGTGGTATTTAAAATTTTAATTCAATTTTTTTTAAACATATAATGGGATTTAAATTTAAACTTCGAAAATAAATACAACTTAAATATGGTTGTTTACAGGTTACTTGTGGGTTGGATAAAAAAATGGCAAGTAATTAGGAGGTAGGTAAAATTACTCACATTTTATTGGGTGGTGAGAATGAGGCCTATTATCTGCAATTTTTTTGGCGATCGTAGCATGGGTGATTTTTTGTCAGGTCTAAATAACAAAGTGCAATGCTCTTTTCTTCCTTTATTTTATTTTTTCTGATTAAAATAACTTTACACAACAATCTTTATTAAATATAACAAGACCCACATCTGTGGTGTGAAAATATACTATTTTGTAGTGATGCTATTATTTTCCTATTGGAGTTCATAACTATGTCTTCAGTGAGATAATTGAATTTAGAGATGAGAAAATCTGTTCATTTTTATGTGCTCTATCAAGTTTGATATGGAATGTATTAAAGTTAAGAGCGAATCAAGATTATATTTAATAGGACAAAGAATAGTACACTAATGGCTAGTTCGGTTGAGATGATAAGGTGGGATACAATATTTTCATTCCACTTTATTATTCGTTTGGTTGGAGTGATAATAAACATTCAAACCCATCTGAATACTAAAAATCCGTGTTTATATATACAATTCCCATGATAGATTAACCTGCTACCCCCACGAGTTTATTTATCATGTCAATCAAATTATAACACAATGATAAAAAATCACACAAATTATCATATAATAAATAATCATGAGATAACTTAAAAATCAACCAACTAGTCCTAAAGGTATAATTGTCTAGCGATATAAATTAAATGATATCTTGAAAATAAAGGGATACAACGGTCAATTCCTATAAACTAAAAATCAAGTGGAATGCCAATAACAAACTTTGAAGTGCAAATAACAATACCCAAAATTATATATTAACTTATTAACTAAGATAACCTAACTATGAAATATACTTAACATATTTACTTTGTAATTAGTAAATAATATATTAAATTATAAATTAGTTATTCGTAAATAATATATTTTACTCAAAAATAAAAAATAAATTAAATAATATTTTCAAATTACAGTTAATTTTTTAAATATTTAATCTATTTGATTAATATTTTATTGAATGTTTTAGATTATTTAAAGAATTACCACACTATATTTAATTTTTTGTTTAAATTTATAACTAAATGTAAAAAGAAAATATATATTTTTTTTAGTTAGTAAAGTTTTAATATTTTCATATATATATATATATATATAAGATTGAGAAGTGAATGAGTGATGTGAAAGGCAGATTGAGATAATGAGGGGTAAGGTATGCTTTTTTTCGCTTTTGAGTTTTGAGGGGTATTTTCACAAAAACTAAACAAACATAGGCTTTGCTTTTTTTGACAGGATTAGGAAGAATTTGACTAAATTAAAGCAAAAATACTTTTATTTATTTATTCCACAAGATTTATATCTGCCTCATTGAATAAAGGGTAGGAATTTATGAAAAAGGATAACAAAATACGATTTTCTATAACAGAATATATATTTTTAAAGTTGTCCTTCATGGACTTTTAAGTCAAATTATTAATTGTGTTCAATTCGCATTCGTGGCCCTGAACAATTATTGGACTTCTATGGGCTTCATGAATGATAAATGACATATTTTTACTTATATTTTTAATTTGAATTCGGGAAAAAAGTAACGTATTCGTCTATTTAATTTATCATATCACACCATTTTATAAGTTTTATTTATTTATTTATTTTTGAGTTATCCTAAATTGAATGTAAGTGAAAAGTTTATGCTATACAATTACAAAAACTACTAACCAATTATGGAAAACAAAATCAATATTTAAAGAATTGTGACAGTTAGAGAAAAACAAACCACAGATACTATTTCAATATAATATAAAATTGCTAAAAATACAAGAATTTATAAAATGAAACAAAAAGAGAACTTTGGTTTGCATACAAGAAAAAATAGTATTAACAACAAGATGTTAAGAGGCAGCGAGTCACTAATGATTGATTGGTAATAATTTTCATAAATAATAAAAAAATTGAATTTAGTTATTGCTATTAATAATTAATGGCAACTGAAAGAAATGTATATATATATATATGTATATCAATTGCAAATTATTGTGATGGTTTTTATTATTATTAAATTAATAGCATAAATGTATTATTAATTGTTAATGAATTGGGAAATTGGATTTTGAGAAAGTTTATTTTTTTTAACATGCTGCTCTTTATGGTGGGGAATTCCAACAAGACTTTGATGGCATCCTCCACCCTATCCCTCTTGCGCTTAACCTCTTTCATAACCAGTTTCCATAGGAATTCCTTGGACTCGGCATTTTCATTACGTATGGCAACAAACACCATGATCAAGGATGACCCTACCTTCAGTTAAGAAAGACAATCACTTTAAGTTTTCAAATTTTGTAGGCTCCATATATGCATTTTTTCTATGTTTTAGACTCCAAAAATAAAACTATAAGCCTTTTTTTTTTTAGGTCTAGAAAAGTAAGGTCCTTAGTTTAGGAGTCTCGTATGTATGTTTTCTTTTTCAAAAATTTTAGGCCTAAAAGAAGGTATAATGCCTTTGATTTGAAGCCCTTATTAGTTAATTTTAGTATAAATAAATAATTAAAAATATAAATATAAATTTTTATTACTTTTGATTCTCCAAAATCTCCTATATCCTTTTAATTCGTATTATTTCACTTGTCAAAACTCCATCTCTTTCATTCTTTTTCAATACTAATCATTAAATAACATTAACGTAAACTCTCTTTTACTATAAATCAAACTTTTATTTCTTAAATTTCTTTTTCTTTTTTTAGAAGAAGTTTTTCAAAAATTGAAACTAATAAAATCTATCAACAACATTTTAAGAAAGATAAAATGCGTTAGCTATGCTATCAATTGAAAAAATATTATATGAAATCAATTATAAGAATATAATTAATAATTTTGCATCTCAAAAAAGTTACAAAATAAAATTTAGATAATAATATTTTATACGAGAAGTTTTTTTTTATAAAATACAAAATAATTACTAAAAAGATGTTCATATTAAAAAATTATTATTTTTTATTTTATATTAAAGACCTCATTTTTACGTTTCGCCTTAGCCTCCAATTTTATTGTGACGGCTGTGAACATGATGGCGCTTAGATGGATTTCTCCACTTGCAGAGGTTATTAGAATCAATTATGATGGTATTTTTTTTAATGTTCTTTATAAGTTACATAGACATAATGAAAGGATACAATATGGCGGCAAAGATACAAAAAGATACTTATTTGCAACAACTATACAATTGCAATACAAATTTTGTGTCTATAAAATAAAACTACAAAATAAAAAAATTTTAAATTATTAGAATTCAATTTGTGGATACAATTTTTAATTTAATCCACTAATTCTTCTCTTACAAAAGATGGCTTTTTAAGCTTTAAAACTTCGAATGTGAAACTCATCACTTTGATTTTCTCTAAAGTTGACTTTTTTTTTCAACGTTAATTTGAATGTTTCACACTATAATTTCGAATAAAATACTGCAAGTGGATGAGTTTTGTGACGAATACCTTGAATATCGTGAAGCTCCTTAATGTGGTTGAGAGAATTATGGAATTTCCTCAGATGTCTCTCTTGCTTTGATGATAAGCCTAGATTGCCTTGGTATACGCCTAGAACGCTATGATTTTTTTTTGAATTTGACTGAGAGAATTGGCTGTCTTCCAACATTCTCTTACTTAGATGTTGAATTGTGGTGTTGTTATTCTTTGACTTCTTGGAGCTACTTACCACAGTAGCTCTGTTTGATATGGAGCTTGAGCAGATGGATGTGAAAATAATGTTTCTGCATGGTCAGTTGGAGGAATAAATTTACATGAGTCAACCAGAGGGATTCTTTTTTTCCGAAAAGGAAAATCATGCATGCCTTTTGAAGAGGTCTTTGTATGGCTTGAAGCAGTCTCCCAGATAATGGTATAAGAGGTTTAGTGCTTTTATTACTAAGATAGGATATACTAGAAGCATTTATGATTGTTGCGTGTATCATAAGAAATGTAGTGATGGCCTTCTTGTATATTTGTTGCTGTATGTTGATAATATGTTAATTGTCTCTAGAAACATATTTTAGATCAACGTTTTAAAGACTTAGTTGAGTGATTAATTTGAGATGAAGGATTTGGGTAGTGCGAAGAAGATTTTGGGCATGGAGATCACTCAGGCAGACACTCGGGATTGTTGTACTTGTCTCAACAAAATTATATTGAGAAAGTACTTGAGCGTTTTAGGTTGGATAAAGCCAAGCCAGTTAGTATGCCACTCGCAGCTCATTTTAGGCTCTCATCAGATCTATCACCGAGTACCGAGGAAGAGGTAGAGCACATGTGAATTGTGTCATATGCTAGTGCAGTTGGTAGTTTGATGTACGCCATGGTGTGCACTAGGCCAGATATTTCACATGCACTTAGTGTTGTGAGTAGATACATGCATAAGCCGGGAAAGACTAATTGGCAGACAGTGAAATGGATCATGAGGTATCTGAGAGCCTCTGCAGATAGATATTTGAAGTATAGTAAATTCAATTCTACTGCTAGAATTGTAGGCTATGTGGATGTGGATTATGCTGGAGATTTGGAAAGTAGAAGGTCTATGATAGGATATGTGTTTTGTGTTTCGAGTTGTACGGTTAGCTGCAAGGCGACTTTGTGGTCATCAGTTGTATTGTCTACAATAGAAGCTGAGTACATGGCTTTAGCTGAAGGTGTGAAGGAAGGCATTTAGCTAAAGGGGATGATTGATGACATGAGTATGATTTCTGATATTACTACAGTATTTTGTGATAGTCAGAGTGTCATATACTTGTGAAAGAATCAAGCATTTCATGAGAGAACAAAGCACATTGATGTGAGGTACCACTTTGTTTGAAATATGGTGTCTCAAGGTGTCATCTTAGTTGACAAGGTTGAGACTGAGGATAATCCAGTAGATATGTTGACTAAAACTGTTCCAGGAATCAAATTCGAGTAGGGGTGCCAATTTCTAACATGACACGATAACTCAACACGAATTCGACACGAAAAAATTGGATTTGGGTTGATCCATTTTGGGTTCGGGTCCAAAAAGTCGACAAGAATAAGATCCCGAAGAAAATGGGTTGGGTTTCATTTTATGTTACATGAACAATCTAAAATTTTATTATAAGTCACATGACAACACGAATTCACTTGAACCAACTCGACCCAATTCGAATTAAACAAATGAAATTTAAATTTTTTTAGGAGTAAAAATATAAACTAACAAAATAAAGCTTGAAATTTTGAATTTTGAATTTTGGAAATATCAAAATTACTTCTTTGGCATTTTTCGGTCTTATTTATTTTTATGACCATATATGATGGATTGTTACAATTTTAAATTATTCCAATGGTTATTTTTGTATCCAAGTGGACATGAAAATTGTACTGCAACAAAATACTACTTTAACTATTGAATTGTCTTAAAAGTTTTTCTTAAGCCTTACACAACGCAAGATTTTGCATATATAAATAGATAAGAATTCTTTATGTTGAGAGATTATAAAAAAATCAAAAGAATTAAGCACGTTTTTTTAATAAATTATGTATATAATTTAAAATATTTGTTTACTTATTTGCTTGATGATATATTTTTATTAATTTTTGTATTGCTTAATTGAATCAATATAAAGTTAAAAAATAATGGCATTAATTTTTAAAAGTTAAAAGATACAATTTAATCGACACAAAAGATCCAAAAATTAAAGAGAGCGGATGAGTAAAAACTTGAAAAAGTATAATATTTTTAAAAATAAGACACTGTGTGATTTCAATATTTTTTGATGCCGATAGATACTAGAAAATGAAAGATAAAAAAAGTCCTAAAAATCAATATATTATGTGGTTCAATTAAAATTATTTGAGTGTAGTTGTGAAGTTACAATGAGAACTCCTTCCTCCTATTCTAATTTATTAATAATTAAAAATAAATAAAATTACCGAAAAGTTTCTAAAAATTAAAAGAAATATTCAAAATAATTATTTTAAAAATCAGGTCGACCCGAACCTAACCTGATACGAATCAGGTTGGGTTACGGTTGAGCACTTTCAGGTTGTTATCAGATTGGGTTGGGTTGTGGTTGAGAAAATTAATGTTATACCCCTATTTTAACCTAACCCAAACCCACCCAAATTGCCACCCCTAATATTCGAGCATTGCTTGGACTTGATTAACATTTGCAGACTCAGATGAAGGCTCTTTTGGGGGCAGGGACAAAGAAGATGGATGGAGAATTTCAAGTAAAGGTGGAGAATTGTTGGTTTTGCCTTGAAATTTGAGCTACAAATAACAAGAAATTAAAGAAACGGTGCGAAATGGGCTCCGGAGCACGCCCCGACGTGTGTTGACAGGATGCTGTGCACTCGGGCATGAAAACTGGGCAGGAACGCTTGCAACATGCGCTTAGGTGCAAGGAGGCCGTGCTAGGCATACTGGAACTGCGCACCAGGGCATGCAACATTCTATAATGCTACGTCAGGGTGCGAGTTTTCTGCACCCTGGCGCAGTGAGATTGCTACCAGCAAGGAGTTCTACGTGCCTCAGCGCGACGCGCACGCCAACGGGCTGTTTTGTTATTTTCTTTGGGGTATTTAAACACGGCTTCTTCTAGATTGATTAGAACGAATAATACATGAACCCTAGACAATACTTTCTATATTGCTTTAGAGTTAGTATCTCATAATAGAGTTTAGAAAGAGAGTGTTGGGGTGTTCTCATGAGATTTGTGGGACTTAAATTATAGCACTTTGATTTGGAATCAATAAAATTCTTTTCTTTGTCGGGTGAATTAGGCACATTGTCGAACTATGTTAAATCTTGTTATCAGTTTCATTGAATTACTTTACTTTTATTTCTCAATTTTACTATTTGGTCTTTCTGGATTTCAACAGTGGGCACTATGCTTAAGGTAAATAAAGAACTTGATATTGAGAGAGGAATAGATGACGCGGATTCATCATTTAAGTCTCTAGTATCTTTATTCATGCCAACAATATATGGTAACATTTTCTCAATAGCTTCAAGTGAAGAAGCTAGCTCGAAAGATGATTTGAGTTGTTGGACATACTCATTCTGATGACACCAATAATACTTGAAGAACTTGAAGTAGTAATTTTGAATGCCTCAGTCATGTGGCAACCATGTGATACTTCAAAATTTTTGATGAAAGAAAGTGAGGAGAGGTAGAGATTATTTCATTGGTCATGCTAGAACTTGTATCACAAATCTCATTTCTACAAAATAAAAATTACAAGACAAGAAAAATGTGTAGTTAAAATCTGAATTCAATTTATATATAATCTCTAATATAATCTTTTGATTCTTCTCTTTAAAAAAATGACTTTAAACTTTGAAATTTTAAAGGCAAAATACAATACTTTGATCTCTTCTAAAGTCGACTTTATTTTTTTTATAACATAAATTAGAGGATTTGCACTATAATCTCAAATCAAACACGCAATTTGATGAGCTTCACGATGAACGCCTTAAATGCCATGAATCTTCTTGATTTGGTTAAGGGAATTGTGGAACCTCTTCTAATGCCTTTCTTGATATGATGATAAGCCTATAATGCCTTGATGTATGCCTTAATGGTACGTCTTAAATGTCACAGATCTTCTTGAATTTAATTGAGATAATTGGAGACATCCTCCACCGCATCTCTTGATTTGATGTGGAATTATGTTCTTCTTGTTGTTGTGTTTTTGACTTCTTGAAAATCACATCTATTTATGCTTGCAGGGCATGAGTTCTTGCCATAATTATTTAATGAAACAATAGGATTTGATCAGTATTTAGATTCCCCAACTATCACCATTTATTTCTTTATTTTTTAAGATATGATTGGAATTGTCTCACATGCCTTAATTTCATACGTGACAATATTCGATTTGTCTATTAATTAAATATTTTATTTAATCTTGAAATTCAATTTGACAAATTACAAAAATGTAAATAAAAAATTTGACAAATTACAACATTTCTTAGAAGTTTTGAAACGCAGCATGGCCTAGACATGAGTGTTCATTATATATAAAGATTTTTGTGTTATGTAAGCATTGACGTGTTCATGTATATGCACACGCAGATATGCAATGTGTAAGTAATTTATAAAGACATGTCGATTTGAGGGCAAACAAAAAAAGGTTTACACTGAAAATGTATTAGTTTGGCTTGAGTACTATATATTTTGGGAGAAAATTAAAAAATGAGCTTTCTTTCAACAAAATATAAAAAAATAGAGTAGTTTTTAAATGAGGAAGCACTAATTTTCCATATAATTTTAGAATTTTTTTTAGATAATTATTTTATTAGTCATCATGTATTTTTTAAATATATATCATTACAATAATATATAATATTAGTGACAAATTACTAATAACATGTTTAAGTTACAATAGCTTTTATTTTGCTACTAATGATATTTTTTATGTGACAATAACTTTGTTTTGTCATAGCATCACAAGAAAAAGATTAATTGGTAACGAAATAGTAAGTGACAATACAAAAGTTGTCACTTATTATATATATATATATATATATATTAGGTGTGACAAAAGATTTAGTTTTGTCACTTTAATGATTTTTACAAACTAAATAGTGACAAGAATAGTGTTTAAGTTATCACCATGAACAATTAGTGACATACCTATGATGACAATGAAAATTTTGTCACAAATTATAGTGACAATTTTTATTGTCTAATGATAATAATTGTTAATAGTGATAATTGTTACCATATAAGTGCCACTAATTGTTAATAGTGATAATTTAAAATATTAATTTTTGTTACTATTGAGTAGGGGCGACAATTTCTAATCTGACCTAACAACCCAACACGAAACCTACACAAAATTAATGGGTTTGGGTTGGGACTTATCAGTTTGGGTTGAAATTAGATCGATTCAAAATACAACCTAAAATTTTTAGGTGGGTTTGTGTTGGGTCATGGGTTGACCTAGCCAACTCGAAATTGCTTTTCAGATGACCTATCAACCCAACCCATATAATATAGAAAAAAATAAATATAAGTTAGATATTTAAAAATTTGAATTTATTGACTATAATTTTTGAAGCTATGTTTACATTGATTTTGTGCAATTTATGATTTCAATTCATAGCAAACTAGAGCTTTTAGCTTTTGGATTTTGGTTAAACTATAATGTATTTGACAATTCTTGCATTAGGTTTTCTATTTTATTTTGGTTGGAGAATCATGACAATTTTTTCATCATATACAAATATTAGTGTATGCTGCAAAAATTAGAAAGCTTGTGTGTAGTTTGTGATGTAAAAAATATGCACCTTCAAATCCACCAAGGTTTTTTTTTTTTTAAATAAGAAAATCTACCAAGTTAATACCTATTGAAATATTATTAATATTGTATAAGTGTCCATGTGATGTATTTTATTCCTACAATGCACAATAAAAAATGGACTATAGAAGTCAAATCAATAAGCAATATAAAAATATAATTTACATCATCAACTTTTTTTGCCGTTAAAAAGAATGATTTTCGTAATGGGTTGGGTGGATTGTGGGTTTTTAGGTTATTAGGTCAATCCAATTCATAATTAGGTTGACCCGGGTCGACTTGATTTAGATTAAGTTGGGTTTGAGTTTATGTTTATTTGGTTGAAAATTAAATGGGTTGGATTCCAGTTGAGCAAATTTAAATATACTCATACCTTGATCCAACCAAAACCCATTCAACCCACCCTAATTGCCACCCTTACCATTGAGTTATATTGTGATAAGATAAAAGTTATTATTACTTAAAAATTATCATTAGTGACAAGAGAAAAGCTATTGTCACTTAATACATGTTATTGTAACAACTTTTACTTTGTCACTAATATTTTATTTTTTTTGTAGTGTAATATGACTCAATAGTGATAAAAACTACTGATTTAAGTTGTAAATGGTGACAATTTAAATATTATTCTTGTTAGTATTTAGTTTGTCAAACTCATAAGGCGACAAAATAAAATATTTTGTCACTTAAATATTGATATGGGGTGGCCCAGATACATAGGCCCAATCTGGCACCCGAGGCCCATATGCATAATCGACCTCAATCAACCATTCATCTGACGGTGCCCCATGAACAGAACAGTGCGAGGTCGACTTGGTCGACCAGCGAGATCGAGACAGTACAGTACTTTGCCACTGCATTAAATGTACTGACGGGCGGCACGCCTCCGCATTAATGGCGCATGCCATCCCCTCACCGCCTGACACAACAGGCGCTGCAACAATGTACTATCATGTCCTTAAAACCTGGAATGGCAATTATCTGGAAATATATAGATAGGGGAAATGGCTAGTCACCCTTGGCACAAGGGTAAGGGCCCTTGGGTGTACCAGGGGCATCTCAGACAATTCCCCGAAGGGAGAAGGATACAAATACCCTCACTCCAGCCTTTCTGAGGTACGCACTTATACATACACAAAGCTCCTACTCCGCTGCTCGATATCTCGTCGATCTATATTGACTTGAGCATCGGAGGGCCTAAGCCGAGGGCTCCTCGGCTAGCCTAACGTTTACTTTGATTGCAGGATTCACCCCACATAAACAAGAATCTTGACCAGCCAGGTCGAGTATCATTCAAATCAGTAGTTGGACCCATATCCAGCAAATCAAACCCTCATCAAATATATATAATAGCGATAATTTTTTTGTATTATAACTTACTCTTTTATCATTAATTTATCATTTTCTTGTAACGTATATGTGTGAAAAGATCTAATTTGTGTGAAATTTGTCGAATATATTTCTAATTGTGGGTGAATTTGTTTAATTTGTAAATACGTTAAGTGATATGCTGAATATATATTGAAAACATGTCATATTTAATAAGATATTCAAAATAAATTCAATATAATGGGAATTATTTTTTAAAACATGAGTGAATTGCATTTTACCCCCCTGTAAAAATAGAAAAAAGTAAAAAGACCCCCTATGAAAAAAAAAAAAAAAAGGCAACAAACCTCCTTGTGATTTTAAAAAAATAGCAAATTACCCCCCTCTGTCTCGTGGTGTAATTCACGCGCGGCAAATGCGATTTTTTAGGGTTTTTGCAATTGAAATGTCAAATTTACCCCTAAATATTAACCGTTGGATGAATTAGAAAAAAATCAATGGCTCAAATTATTTCTGATTATAAAAAATTATAAAATATAAAATATATTTATTTATATAAATACATAAATATCTAATTAACTGTATTTATATATATAATTAAATATATGTATATATACATACTTATATACAGTGGCCGACCGCTCCTCCACCCCCACCACCAGCCGCCGAAAACGCCAACCTCTCGCTGCTGGCCTCGCCGCTTGGCCTCTGCGAGCGGCGGCCATGGCCTCCATGGCCGCTGCAAACGCGGCCACGGAGGCCGCGCCGCTCGGCCTCTGCGAGCGGCGGCCATGGCCGTCGCTCGTAGAAGTGGTCTCCATGGCTGCTGCAAACGCGGCCATGGAGGCCTCGCCGCTCGGCCTCTGCGAGCGGCGGCCATGGCCGTCGCTCGCAGAGGTGGCCTCCATGGCCGCCACTCGCGGGTAAGGTGGGGGGTTGGGTGGGTTGCCGAGGGTAGTGGGTTATATATATATAAATATATATAATATATATACATATATTTTATATATAAATAATTATATAAATAAATATATTTTATATTTTATAATTTTTTATAATCAGAAGTAATTTGAGCCATTGATTTTTTTCTAATTCATCCAACGGTTAATATTTAGGGGTAAAATTGACATTTCAACTGCAAAAACCCTAAAAAATCGCATTTGCCGCGCGTGAATTACACCACGAGACAGAGGGGGATAATTTGCTATTTTTTTAAAATCACAAGGAGGTTTGTTGCCTATTTTTTTTTTCATAGCAGGTCTTTTTACTTTTTCCTATTTTCACAGGGGGGTAAAATGCAATTCACCCTTTAAAACATCGCGGGATCATAGCATACATAAGGAGATGCGAAGGCCAAAGAAGCGTTAGCAGCGAGAACCACCCTTGAATATGTCGATGAGAAGGACCAGAAACTCAAGTCGACATCATGCATCCTTACCCTTGTCTCTTGATTTATTGAGTCGCTCATTTTCTTATGTATTAGCACATCATAACTCGGCCACACGAACTCTCTTTTACTTGTTTTGGAACCTTACACATGCATCCCAAAATTTGTTATTTTTATTTTCTTTTTTCTCAATTTGATGAAAGCGTAAAGGCTTGTTTGATTTCATTCTCAATTTTTTTTAATTTATATTTTTTACTATTTAAAAATTAAAATATATTATTTTATATACATTTTTACCTGACATATTTTTATTTTATATTCAAAACACATTTTTCAATAACTTATATATCTTGTTTCAATAATATTTATATATCATTTTTACTATTTCTCTCCACCTATAATTTATCAAATCTTATATAATTATTATTTTCCCAATAATTTATCCAAATACATATATAATTATTATTTTCCCAATAATTTATCCAAATACATATTTATTTTCAATTTATTTTCGTTAACTATCTTTTTAAAATTTAAAAATAATAAAATTGAAATACGAGAATGAAAATAAAACCAAGCGGACGCTAGGTTTCTACTAACTTTTCTTTACAAAAGAAATTTGAGGAATTAATAGGTATGAATTGAGATTAGAAAAACCATCATTCTACTTAATTACTATAACTACGAAGATTTGACCAAATAATAAAACTGGATGAAATAAATTATATGTTCATCACATCTTTTTTCTTTTTTTTTTTCTTTTTCAATAGTATGAATTTTTCTCCTGAGTTTATAATTCTAAAACATCTGAATAAATTTCTAGAGGTTCAAATATTACAATACAGAGAATTAAAACTTAGGCAAAGAACAAAAATACAAAATGAAAATAAAAACCTGTTGACAAAAGAGAAAATAGGGCAAGGGAGGTCAGCCGCCAAAGACAACCTTAGCCACCCACGGTGTGATCGAAAGTGACTGCAGCTTAATGGATAACGAAAACATAAGCAGAGAAGGGGTCATTGTCACACGTGATGACGTTGGAGATCAGAGCAAGAGACACGTGCATGCCACTTTATTGACTGTTTAATTTCAATTTCGATCGTTTTTCTTTTAATGAGAAATCAATTTAGTTTCTCCTATTCTCTTTCGATTTTCATAATATATGCAATGACCGTACATGCTCTATCAAACGCGTTCGCGACTTTTCACGTTACTCATAAGTTTCTTCTATTAAAATATGATGTTTTAATATATAATGATATTTTAATTTAATGAAGAGCTAATTAATTCGTATTTCTTAATTATATCATTTCGTTGAAATAAAACTAATGATGTCATTACGTTTATATATAAAATCATTATTTAATAATTCAAAGTTTTTACTTAATTACTATAATTTAAATGAATGGCATTTTTTTCTCTTTTCTTTTTGTCTGTGTAACATAGAAGATGGATAGTGATGAGGGTTCGATTCGTCGGATACGGGTCCAACTATGGATTCGGGTGGGGCTCGACCTGGATGGTCGGGATCCTTATTTTAGGGGGGATGAATCCTGCAATCACAGTAAACGTTAGGCTAGCCGAGAGCTAGCCCTCCGACGCTCAAGTCAGTAGCAATCGAGCTCAAATATCGAGCAGCGGAGTAAGGGCTTTGAGAGCGTATGAGTGCGTACTTTTAGAAGGCTGTGGTGAGGGTATTTATATCCTCCTCCCTTCGAGGAAAGGTCTGGGATGCCCCTGGTACACCCAAGGGGCCTTTAGACTTGGACCAGGAGTGATTAGTCATTTTCCTACCTTACATATCTCCAGCTAACTGCCCTTTCAAGTTTCAAGGACAAGATAGTACACTGTAGCGGCACCTGCTGTGTCAGGCGGTGAGGGGGATGGCGTGCGCCATTAATGCGGAGGCGTGATGCCCATCAGTGCATTTAATGCGGTGGCAGAGTATTGTCCTGTTCTCGACCTCCGACTCGACCTCGCTATGGTCGACTGAGGTCGAGGAATTCCATGGGCCTCGGGTGCCTGACTGGGCCTGGCGCTGCATCTCTGGGCAGACCTGGTTGAGTGAAGTCGATGAGGCACATGGGCCTTGGACACTTGACTGGGCTAACTTTGTTTAGGCCTAGGTACTTGGGCCGTCCCATATCATGAGTCCCCCTACTTCGCAAGGTTGAACCAGGATTCGACGAGAAGCATTGGGAAGTAGCGAAATCAGTTTTAGTGAAGATCGACTAGGGTTTTTGAAAATCGACCAGGGTTCGGCTCATTTATTGAGCGGTTACATCGTGTCGCGCGTGGGGCGGTGTGGCGGTTACAGACATTATTACGGACGCCTGGTTTATCGCGCTTCTCTCCCTATAAATACCCATGGTAAATTGGTCATTTTTACTTTTACCACATTAGCATTTGGTCGAGCGCATATCCAAACATCTCCGCTTCCAAGAGTTCCTGAGTTTAGCCTTTGTATTCAGTAAGTGTTCCTCTGCTTCTATTTCCTGTCCTCTAATTTTCTTTGAGAATCATGCTGGGATTGTATAGCTCTGAGGGTAGTCAGGGGGGCGATAGTGAGGCCACCCAGTCCGATAGACGTAGGTATGTTTCTGGGTCATCGAGTGAGTCATCGAGCGATGATTCCAGTTCCAGCAGCTCGAGCTCTAGTAGCTCGAGCAGCAATCGCGGGGAGGAAAAAGCTGGGCCAAGCCAGGTTCCCCCCTCGTGAGGTCGACTGTTTACCCCAAGTCATTACAGTGAAATAATATCTACCATTAACCCTGGGGACTTGAGGCGTCTCAGAGAACTGTACCATATCCCTCCCGAATATCAGCTTTTGACCCCTAGACCACCTGGTCCAATGCATCGCGCTCCTGCGGGCTACATAACTATCTTCGAGGACATGTTTAGATGTGGACTTAGATTCCCTCTGAGTGATAGTATGGTTGGTCTGCTCAGGGGTCTTCAAGTATGTATAACACAACTTTTGCCCAACTGCTTTTCTACCATTTGTAGTTTTATAGTTATAATGCGTTTGTTTAATCAGCCTGCCAGTTTTGAAAATTTTTCCAACTTTTTTCATTTTCCCATGTCCCGCAAGTCAAGTAGCACCGACGAGTCGGGGTTCTACTACCTCATTGCTCGACCCCGCCGCAAATTCCTTGTAGCCCCATCTTCTTCGTATGGGCAAGAGTGGAAAAAGCGATATCTGTTTGTTCGAGTGGCGGGGGTTTCAATATTCCCTGGGGTTGGTGGAGGGGGCACGTCAATATACTGGGGAATCTTACTCCGACCTAGCCGAACACATTTGTGCGGGACCTGGTTGAGTTTGGCCTAATGAAGGCCTCTGTTTTCATCGAGGAAAGGCATTTAGTGTTGGCTGGACTGTCACCGGCCCCAATAGATTTCCCTGCGCATTATCAAATAGGTAGAGAGTGTGTATTGCGATTTGTTATCTTTTATGTTGTGCATGATTCTTTGTTTTTGACCGTTGTTAATTTGATGTTTGGAAGATCGCACAACCATCATGAACAGATCAAGAGCAGAGGCGCTGGCTCGAGCATAAAAGAATCAGCAACGGCGACAGGGGACTGCCGCTCGTCGAGCAGATGTTGCAACCGAGGAGCCACGTCGGGTGGCCGCGGCGTCTACTCCATCACCTACTCCTTCACCTGGTCGCCCACTGGCAATCGTAAGCAACAGCCCCGCAGGTCGGGGTAAGAGAGTTATGGTCGAGCAGGGAGGTCCTGCTCCTAAGAAGGCTGCTGCCGGGAAGGGCAAGGGAAAAATAGCTAGGTCGGGGCCGCCGACTGGTATCGATCTCTTCGAGGATCGAGGGGACGATGTACTGTTCACCATACCGAAATTCCCCTTTCCTCGATTTGGGGCCGAACCCAGCCCCTTCGTACACAATTCTTTATGCATGGGCACGGCGGGGCCAACCAGGGCCACCCCCCTGAAGGTGTTGCTGGCAGGTCAGTTCTTGGCTGACCAGAAAAGGATTATAGGGTTGAGCCAGTCTGCGGCCCTTTGAGAGTTAGCCTAGCACGCCAACATGGTAGGGTTTTCTATCTTTTATTCCTGTATGTTTACACTTCGCTCGAGCAGATGATAACTTTTATGTTTTAGGTTGGGCAACTGGGCTACAATTTCTATCGACGATCCGAGCTGGCCTTGGCTGATCGGGAACAACTGGAGGCTGGGGGAGATGTTAAAACTTTGAAGGCTCAGCTCGAGTCTTCTCAAATGCGGGTCGACGAGCTGGAAAAATAGGTCGGCCAGCTGATTAAGGACCTGGAGCAGAAGGATGAGCAGGTGATCCTGGCTGTTAAGGAAAAGACCAAGATGGATGACCTGGTCAAAAAACTACAGTTGGATTTGCAGGTGGCCTATGATTTTGGTCGATCAGTGGGCCAGAATGCATGTCTGACGGAGGCGCGGGTGGCGTTCAACAGGGTATTGCCACAGGTGCGTCGAGAAGCTGTGCAGCAATTCCTGGTCAGTCCGGCTTTCTAGGATGCAAGTGTTGTGTTCTCCCTGGACGATGCCTGGAACGCTTTTGAGAAGACCATTAATCAAATACAGTTTCTAGGCTACGCCCTTGGGGCTGAGGATCGATCACGAATGAGCCACGCACTTGGCGAACAGCTGCATCTGTACCCCGAGGAAAAGGGCGATGTGGATGAGCCACTTGTTGAGGTCGGCGAAGTGGAGGGCACGTCGGAGGTCGAATTGATTGCTGAGGAGAGAAGGCGGGCTGAAATTGATAGGAAACTAAAAGCGGTTGCCTGGGAGTTCGAATTCGCCAGTGACCTCGCCTTCGACGTGTCAGAGGGGAGAGCTGATGTCGCCGCCTACTTCCCAATCCCCGAGCGGCAGTTTTTACAAGATTCAACGGGCCTTTCTCGACCTGTGACTGTCGCGGTCCCTGTTTCAATGGTCCTGCCTGAGCCTAGACCATCCGCTACTCCAGCTCCTATTCCTACCACTGCTCCCGATGCAGAAGAGGGCGGCAGTTCTAGCTAGGCATGATTTTGTTATTTATTTTTGTTTTATGAAATGTATATGCCTCGATGAGGCTTTTAAAACGATTGTGGAATTCATACCTGAAGGAGGCTTTTGTTTTTATTGAATGATAATTGTTATGTTCCTTTACTCCCATTTCGATGATGATTTTTCTTGCTTTGGTTATAGATCGCTTTCGTTGGTGTGTATGTGTCTTGCAAAGCTTTAACTGGAGTGTTTGCTGCTCTGAATATTGAAATTTTTAGGTGCATGTTCACGAGTGTGGCGAGTAATTTTCATTCATGTCCTTCGTCGAATTCATTCTTGCCTCTTGTCGAGCAGATTGTAATTAATCTGCTAGCATAATAGCTAGTGTTTAGGTTTTGAATGATCTTAACGATTGTATAGTCGGTTTATAACCCTTGTAATTGTAATTGACAATTGTAATTAACTCGGTGCATAGGCCTCGACTTTGCTACGTAAAGTGCTGTTTTGTCAACTACGAGGTCAGCTGCTTGGGCTCGGCGCAAGGACCTCGACTTGGCGGCGCAAAGCCAGTTTTGTCGACTGTGGGGTCAACGCTTTGCTCTTGGTGCAAAGGCCTCAAGTTGGCGGTGTAAAGCCTTTTGTCGACTACGGGGTCGACTATTTACACTGGGCGCAAAGGCCTCGACTTGGCGGCGTAAAGCCTCTTGTCGACTGTGGGGTCGACTATTTGGTCTCGATGCAGAGGCCTCGACTTGGCAGCGTAAAGCCTCTTGTCGACTGCGGGGTCGACTATTTGGTCTCGGCGCAGAGGCCTCGACTTGGCGGCGTAAAGCCCCTTGTCGACTGCGGGGTCGACTATTTGAGAAAGATTAAGTCTGTTTCGTGTGGTTTGAACGTATCATAATTTCACTTCGTTGAAGGATACAAAGGTCGTCAATGACCCATTACACAATTTTTTTTTCAAGTTTACTGCATTCCAAGGTCGAGGTAGCTAGCGGCCTGATGCATCGGCTAGTCGGTAGGCGTTGTTTTTTGACGCCTTAATCACTGAATACGGTCCCTCCCACTTTGGGTCGAGTTTCCCTACGTTCTTAGACATTTCCACCTTCTTGAGAACGAGGTCGCCCACCTTGAAGCTTCGTGGTCGCACTGTTTTGTTATAGCGGTCCGCCATCTTAGAGCAATATCGCTGCATTGTGTTGTAAACTGCGTGGCGCTGCTCGTCGATAGTGATTAGATCCAGTGTCCTCTTCGATGCATTTGTTATCAGGTTATAGTGGATCACCTTCGCTGTGTGTTGAATCAATTCTGACGGAATTACTACCACGGATCCATAGACTAGGCTGTACGGGCTGTGGCCCATGGCCGTTCGAGGCGTCATCCTGTATACCCAAAGCACACCAGGGAGGTTGTCTGCCCAATTGGCTCCAGTCCCCGCTATTCGACTTTTGATGTGGTTGAGGACGGTTCTGTTGGTGACCTCAGTTTGTCCATTAGTCTGCGGGTTTCCCACCGAAGTGAAGTGTTGGGCGATCCCCAAGGCCTTGCACCATTTCCTCATGCTTTTGCTTTGAAATTGGGTGCCGTTATCCGAGATTAGGACCTTAGTTAACCCAAATCGACATATTATATTCTTCCAAATGAAGCTTTTAATGGCCACATCGGTGATCTTCGGGACTGCCTCAGCTTCCACCTATTTAGTAAAGTACTCGACAGCCACTATGATGAACTTACGCTGGCTAGAAGTCTTCGGGAGCAACCCCACTATGTCGATCCCCCACTGGTCGAATGGCCAAGTGATGTTAATATTGATCATCGGTGCGGCCGGATAGTGCTGAATGTTCGAGTGGATCTGGCATGATGAGCATTTTCTAGCGAAGTCGACGGAGTCTTTCAGTAATGTCGGCCAAAAATACCCGTAACGGATGACCTTGTGTGCCATGGATCGGTCGCCCGAGTGGTTGCCGCAGATGCCGGCATGTATCTCCTGCAATACGTTGTTTGCTTTGTCGAGTTCAAGGCATCTCAGTGGAGGTCCTACTATCGACCTTCGATACAGCTGGCCATGCTCGTCTAGCACGTATTTAGTTGCTATGTCTTTGAGCCTGCGAGCCTCCTTTTCGTCATCGGGTAAGGTACCTTGACTTAGGTAAAGCTTGATTAGATCCTGCCAAGAGAGGGCTGTTTTCTCGACGCATCCGATGAGGTACTGATCGGTGGCGATGACATAGGGCTTATCGGTCACCAATTTTTTTTTTTTCTCTGGTACCCTTAGTTGAGTTGGCCAGCTTCGAGAACGCGTCTGCTCGTTCATTCTCTGATCGGGGGACTTGGCTCAGCGTAAAACTCCTAAACATGTGTTTCAATTGGTTCACTTCTGCCAAATATTGTGCCATTTTGTATTCCTTCACCTCAAAGTTTCCCTCGACTTGTTCTGCAACTAGTTGGGAGTCAGTGAATGCTATAAGCTGCTCGATGCCACGAATGGTGGCCATACGCATCCCTACGATGAGTGCCTCATATTCCGCTTCGTTGTTGGTGACCGGGAAGTCAAGTTTTACTGCAAAATCATACTCCTCGGCAAGTGGGGATCGGAGGAATATACCTATCCCGCCTCCGGATGAGGTTGCGGACCCCTCGACATGCAAGGTCCATATGGAGGTGTTTTCAACATTCTGCGTCGGTAGGTCGAGTCGTTCGACGATGGAGTCGGCTAGTACCTGTGCCTTAATGGTAGTCCGCGTTTGGAATGTGATGTTGAATTCCCCAAGCTCGATGGCCCATTTGGTGAGCCGACCCGAAGTGTCTGGTTTCGACAGCACCTGCTTCAGCGGTTGATTTGTCAATACCATAATTGTGTGGGATTGAAAGTAAGGCCATAGCTTCCTGGCCGACGTGACAAGGGCTAGGGCAAACTTCTCGATCTCCAAATAATTGTGCTCGGACCCCCGGAGAGCCTTGCCGCAATAATATACCAAACGAGGGGTTCCTTTTCTTATCAACGTCAACACCAAATTGATCGAGGCCGAGGAGACTGCCAAGTACAGCTGTAGCACTTCTCCTAATTCAGGTTTGGCGAGCATAGGCGGCGAAACCAGGTATTGCTTGAGTTCTAGCAAAGCTTGATCGCACTGTCGATCCCTTTTGAATCCAGACTTTTTTAGGTTTCTGAGGATTTTGAAGAAAGGTAGGCTCTTGTCAGCCAGTCGGGCTGTGAATCTGCCCAGGGCTATAACTCTGCCGACCAGACGCTGGACTTCACGAACTGTGCGAGGTGGAGTGATGTCCAGAATTGCTTGGATCTTCTTCAGGTTGGCCTCGATCCCCCTCTGACTGACCATATAACCGAGGAATTTTCCCTCTCGAACACCAAAGGTGCATTTGCTAGGGTTGAGCTTCATGCTGAAAGCTCTTAATATGGCAAAGATGTGACTGAGGTCGACCAGATGGTCCTCTGCCTTTTCGATTTTTACAATCATGTCGTCCACATAAACTTTCATCGACTTCCCGATTTCATTCTTGAACATGAAATTGACTAATCTCTGGTATGTCGCCCTTGCATTTTTAAGTCCAAAGGGCATAACTAGGAAGCAATATACTCCATTGGGGACGACAAAAGAAGTTTTGTCCCTGTCCTCGGGTGCCACAAATATTTGGTAATAGCCTTAGAATGCATCCATCATGCTAAGCAACTCATAACCAGCAGTAGAATCGACTAATAAATCTATACGAGGCAAGGGGTAAGGATCCTTAGGGCAAGCTTTATTTAAATTAGTAAAGTCATTACACATTCTCCATTTTCCCTCATTCTTAGGGACAAGTACAACATTACAAAGCCAAGAGGGGTAATGGATTTCTACAATATATCCCGCTTCCAAAAGCTTGCTGACCTCCTCCTCGATGATCTGGGTCCTCTCAGCATTGAAAGTTCTTTTCTTCTGCCGTACTGGTTTGTGGGCTGGGTCCACGTTGAGTCGATGGACAATGATGTTAGGGTCGATGCCTTGAAGGTCTGCAGCTTTCCACACAAAAACATCAATGTTGGGCCGGAGGAAATCGACCATGAGGCATTCCAATCGATCCCCAAGTTCACTTCCAATCCTGGTGGTTTTGTTAGGGTTTCCAGGCTCGAGCTCGATTGTTTTGAATTCGCCGACAGGCTTGACTCTGGTGTCTTCCAACTTTCTCTTCTTTGATGAAGGTCCTTCCTCGGGTTTTGCTACTAGGGCGTCCCCCGAGGGCTTCAATTCAGGCCGCTTTTCTGCTCGCTGGAGTCGACTGAAATGGTGTAGCAGCGCCAGGCATCCTTGAGATTACATAAAAGTTCACCCATTCCGACTGGCGTCGAGAACTTTATCTTCATGTGGTAAGTGGATACAATGGCTCTGAAGTCATTGAGGACTGGTCAACCATGATGTCGTTGTATGCGAATGGGGCGTCGACCACTAGGTAGTTGATCATTAGTGTTCGGCTACGTGGGCCTCGTCCGAATGTGGTGAAAGGATTGATGGATCCTTCGGGGATGATCTCAGATCCATAAAATCCGGCAAAGGGTGTTCTGATCGGATCAAATTTCAGCTTTCCCAATTTTATTCTGTTTAGGGCAGACAAGAATATGATGTTCACAGAACTTCCATTATCAACCAGTACCTTCCTGACCTCAAAGTTGGCTATTTCAAGGGCGACCACCATCGGGCAATCTATCTTTCGGTCGACTCCTCTGTTCTCCATGTGGTCCAGGTCTGAGTCGGTGAAAGAGATTGGTTCAGTATTGGTTGATAGTTGAAAAACTGTCTCGACCTTGGACGGTTTGGTCGAGTCGAGTTGCCTCTGTGTTTGCTTTCTTGCATTTCGGGAATCTCCTCCCGTGGGTCCCCTTGCAATCATGTCGATGATTCCCCTGATGGGAGTGTTAGGTTCCTGGACAGGTCGCTTTCCCTTGTCTTCTCTCCTCGAGCTGACCGACCTTTCTCTTTGGGGAGTTCGATCGGCCTTGCCCTCCTCTCTTCTGGCTTGCTCCTCGATGAACTTTTTCAAGTGGCCTTGTCTGATCAGTCTCTCAATTTCGTCCTTCAAGTTAAAACACTCCTCAGTGTAGTGCCCTTTCTGCTTATGAAAATGGCAGTATTTCTTCGACTTCTTCATGGCCTCGATTTTTATGATTTTTTGGGGTTTCTTAAGTAAGTTATCATGCTGAATAGCGAACAACACTTCTCTCATTGGTATGTTCAGCGGAGTGTATTCATGGAAGCGCTTTATCGGGGAACGACGCCCCTCTCTGATTTGTCGATCATTTTTCTCTTTGCCTTTCTTTTGTCGATCTCTACGCTGCCATATTTCATCCAGTTCATCTTCTCCTGGGTCATGTACCTCTCTGCGAGGTCAAGGAGCTCCTCCATTGTCCTAGGCTGTTCGCGCACCAAAGCATTGGCGCATTCTTTGTACCTCAAACCCAAGAAAAATACGTCGATCAAGAACTCAATCCTCGGGCTGTCGATCTTCAGAACTTCTGTGTTGAATCTGGTGAAAAAATCTCGAAGGGATTCTCCTTCCGCTTATTTCACAGTATGCAAGTGGGTGTAGGGGAGTTTTGCTTTTCTCCTGCTCGCAAACTGGTGGAAAAACTTATCACACAACTGATCATGAGAAAAGATGGACGCTGGTTCTAGCTTCACAAACTAATCCAGGGCCACTCCTTGCAATGTGGTCACCAGCATCTTTGCATGTATGTATTCGTTGTGTTTGAACTGCAGCAGGTGCTCGTTCGGGTCTGTGGAGCCTTTGTACCTCGGGAGTTCGGTCGGGTTCATTGCATCGACGGCGATGCACTCGTCAATGATCTCCTGGATGAACGGCGAATCTCGCTCCCTCTTGAACCTTTGCGACCCATTTGGATGAAGAGCTCTATCCGTATTTTTCTTTGAGATCTCCTCCAGGCGCCTGTTCAGTTGTTGCACCTGGTGGGATACCTCATCCCATTCTTGTTGATTTGCTTGAGATGCATTTCTACCTGGCCTGAATCTGGAGCATTCGACCCTATCGCGCTGCGGGGCTCGAAGGGGCCGAACATCATGGTCAATGGAGTCTGCTACGTCATTTCTTGGCGGGGGACGGGCTGTTTCCCTAGGAAAGCGTCCCGGGCTCAGTCCCCTCTTACCTGGTGCCTTAGCGACTCCGGTCGCTGGGAGTGCTCTTCTGGCCCCGCCCTCTCTGGAGCTGCAGGCTGGGGTGTGGCACTGATTGCTGGCTCTGGATGCACGGCATGTCTGTTTAGTACGGCAGACAGTTGGGCCAAAATCTACGCGGAGATCTGCTCACTGATGAGCTGCATTAACTGGGGCATTGTTAGTGTGACCACGGGCTTAGGTTGAGGGCTGGTCCCTTGGGCATTTGGCTCTGGGTTCTGTCGAAGGGGAGGGGAGCTGGACCTCCTGTTTTCTTCTCTGCCAGATGGAGCTCGCCTAGTGTCTACCATTTTTGATAGAGGATTCAAGTTTTTCTCACAGACGGTGCCAAATGATGAGGGTTCGATTCGTCGGATACAGGTCCAACTACGGATTTGGGTAGGGCTCGACCTGGATGGTCGGGATCCTTATTTTAGAGCGGATGAATCCTGCAATCATAGTAAACGTTAGGCTAGCCGAGGAGCCCTCGGCTTAGGCCCTTTGACGCTCAAGTCAGTAGTAATCGACCTCAAATATCGAGCAGCAGAGTAAGGGCTTTGAGAGCGTATGAGTGCGTACCTCTAGAAGGCTGTGGTGAGGGTATTTATATCCTCCTCCCTTTGAGGAAAGGTCTGGGATGCCCCTGGTACACGCATAGGGCCTTTAGACTTGGACCAAGAGTGATTAGTCATTTCCCTGCCTTGCATATCTCTAGCTAACCGCCCTTCCAGGTTTCAAGGACAAGATAGTACACTATAGCAGTGCCTGCTGTGTTAGGCAGTGAGGGGGATGGCGTGCGCCATTAATGCGGAGGCGTGATGCCCATCAGTGCATTTAATGCGGTGGCAGAGTACTGTATTGTTCTCGACCTCCGACTCGACCTCGCTATGGTCGACTGAGATCGAGGAATTCCATAGGCCTCGGGCACCTGACTGGGCCTGGCGCTGCGTCTCTGGGCTGACCTGGTCGAGTGAAGTCGATGAGGCACACGGGCCCTTGGCACCTGACTGTGCTAACTTGGTTTGGGCCTAGGTACTTGGGTCATCCCATATCAGATAGGAATTGCAAATTTTCAAAACCAAAACTATAGATTTTGTTTTGAAGAAATCAAATGGACAAAAGACTCTTATATACAAGTGCTGCACAAACCTTTTTAGGTGCAGAACAATCATAAATTTTATTCTTCTCCTCCTCCTCATGAAATTCTATCTATTCAAATATCATTCAAATAAAATTATAAATTGATAAATTACACGTATCAATTATAGTATTTTATTTTATAAATGCCACTTGGTACCTTAACAAGGTATGACTTCGCCAAAACAAGCCTCAACTGTGGACAATAACAATGACGTGTCCTTTTATGGTAAGATACATCAGTTCCTTCCAGGATCGAAGCTAGTCTTTAAACTTTTCTGATGCAGAGGATCTTTATTAGAGGCAATTGCAAAGCATACTCAGTTTTCTAACGTTGAGGATAGATTGAGAAAAACAAAGATGATTAAGAAAATAACGGAATATTTTATTTCAAACTTGGCTTTGCTAAACTTAGCTTCGCTTTGCCTAAAAATTATAGATGTCTTCCCATTTTATAGAGGAAAATAGATACTATTTACAGGACAATAATTTAAAAATTCTGGGATCTGGTTGACTCATTACAGTACAATAATGTAAACAGACTAACCCATTTTGACTTAATAATTTAAACAGTATGGTCCTACAAAAGGACAATTGTTTAAAGCATACAGTGAAAAGTACAATAATTTAAATAGCTGACTCGACATTGCACAATTATTTAACAACAGAGGGACCCTTTTAGTGCTAGTAAGTCAAAAAGCCTATAGGGAATGGCCCGAAGACATTGATTGAATCGTGTTGTTGTGGTGCTTGAGCAAGGGGATTATCAGGTTCTACAGATAAACTAATATTTTAGTGCTATTAAGTCAAAAAGCCTGCATGGAATGGCCCCAAGACATTAATTGAATCGTGTTGTCGTGGTGCTTGAACAAGGGGATGCTCAGGTTCTACAAATAAACTAATATTTTTCCACCACTGGGTATCAAATTCATATGGGTCGTGGGAATCTATAATTATATCATCAACTTTATTTTTTCCTTTTTCTTTTGATGGATAAAATGAGATTAACTCTGATACACTTGTTTCTTATTGGACAGATGATTCCAATTTCTTCTAAATACTTGTTTTGAAATTCCCCACATAGTTTCTGGAGTTGCTCTTCTGTTCTGGGAATAGAATTGTTCAAAGTATGCTCTAGCATCTTCTTCGAGTTGGATAGCATAATCAACTGGTAATTGTTCCCATGGAGCATCTTCATCAAACATTGGCCAAATCTGAGGAGGGATTATTGAATTCTGTTCTGCCATTGTTTTTTGAAAGTCTCTTATATCCTTTCCATGCTCATAAAATTCTTTGTTAAGCAGAAATGGAAAAACTCCATATTCTTTAACAGTGTAAAGGTATGGACAATTATGGATATGAGGAGAACTTTGCCTGGATAAGAGATAAATAACAGAAATCCCTTTGTTTGTTTTACCAAGTTGTTGTAATTGGAGAACTTTAAACATTTTGATCCATGTTGATAATGGATATAACCATTCTAGAAAAGTTCTTGCACATAGGTAATTATCAAAATCATCTAACCATCCACTGTGTAACTCAGCAATCCACTAAATTGATTGATCAATAGGAAATTCAACTCCAATGGTCTATTGTTCCAGTAAGTACCAAAGCATGCAAATGAGTTCTTTGGAGAGCATTTTATCAAATAGCGTTGATACACTGAACAATGTAAAGAATGGGTAATCAGGATGAAAACCTAAACCTCCAAAGGTGTGAAGATTAGTTTTTCTTACTATAAGGGAGTGGTATTTCAGCATGAGTTCTTTGGCCCTAGATTAGAGAGTTTTGGTTTTGATGAGATCATTCAATTCTGGTGGAAGGTTATCAATAAGAAACTCATGGGTTGATGAGAATCTTGATGTGGTTGGAGAAGATATCATGCAAATGATAGGAATGTGTTTTCTGGGGATTTGGTAAAGCTTAGGTTTGGTAAAGAAATCAGCAAGAAATTTGCTTTACCTTTGATATGCTTCACAGTGAAATAATATTGTGAAAACCATTATGTCCATCTTAACAGCTATTTTGATGGAACTTGATGAGGTGGCTTGAGGCTTACCATCTTGGAAAAAGCAGTCATATCCATTTCTACAATAAAGTGATGCCTAATAAGATGAAATTGAAAATTTTCAATACCTCTTTTGACAGCAAGAATCTCTTTGAAAGTGGAATTATAATTCTGTTCAGAATATTTGAATGTGCCACTTTTGTATTCACATACATTTCTCTTTCCATTCTTTTCTTCAAGAAGAATTGCTATGCAAAAGGTTTCACTGGCATCTATTTGCAAAATTCTTGTTTCATCTGAAGGAATTTGCAATGGAGGAAGCTTCTGATTTTTTTCTTTTATCATAGTAACAACTTTTTTTTTTTTTCTTTTTTTTTTTTTTCTGAGCATAAGACTATTATGAAGGATTCTTTTTTAGCATATCCTATAGAGGTCTTATGATTGATGCAAGTCTTGGAATGAAATCTACTGCATAATAATTGATAATCCCCAAGAATTGTTGTATCTGCTGTTTTGAACCAAGATCATCGGGAAATTTTAACAATTCTTGAGCAATATGAGGCTGGAGTGTATAACTCCCATCTTTAATGTGCATTTCAAGAAAATCAATTTCATTTTTAGAGATCAACATCTTCTTCTGAGATAACATAATCCAAACTTCTGAACCCCTTCTTCCAGATGCTTTGATATATATAGATGATATACTTCTATTTTCCAAAAATTTAACATCTCATGCAAATTATACTTTTACCAAAATTCATCTTTCTTTTTATTATTTTCTAAATAAATTTTCAAATACTTTTCACCTTTACTGCTAATTGTTTTTGCTCCATGATCTCTGAAATTAATTATTTAAAAAAGAAAAAACACAAACCCGTAAAATCACCCACGCAATACTACTGTATATGGCAGGTGCATATAATAATTCCTCGACTTTGGGCCTTTAGCCTTGACGAGGCAGACTCGGCAAATCACACACGTTTCAGGTAGGGGCGTTTACGAGCTGGATTGTATTGGGTTTGCAAGAAAAATAAGTCGAAATTAATTAAATTTGATCGGGTTGAGTTGAGTTGGGTTTTATGAAATTAGATCTTCAAGTTCGAACCAAATCAATCCAATTTAGGTTGGGTTGGTTCGGGTTGGATAATTGAGTTTACTTGTTTAATTTTTTTTTCTTTTTTTCCCCTCCTTTTTTTTGGTATATGAAAATTATATAATAATTAAATTGTAAAATTCCAATTTCTTCAACCAAATGATAGAAATCTAAATACATATAACAAAGACAAAAATAAATTTATCAAACTCCAACGCACGTCAAAGAAACTACTAATTAGAGATGGGAAAGTTAAGAAAAATAAAAAGAATATATTATTTTTTAATTTTAATTGAGTTAGTCGGGTCAGGTTAGTTTGGGTGTACAAAAATGAAACCCAAGTCCTACCCAATTATAATTGATTTGGATTGAGTTTTACCTAGTTGGATCTGATTACTCAATCTAACCCGAACTAATTAGATTGGTTTAATTCAGGTTGTCGGGCTCATTGGGTAAATCCGATCCAATGAACACTCCTACTTCTAGGCCTGAAAAAAATGCTATAGTTCACTCATTTAATATTATTGCTATCACCAATATTTTTAGCAAATCCTTTGTTTTATAATTATCCATTTTTTTTAATATGAAACCATCTGTTAACAAGCTTTATCCTCCACTTGTTGCATCAATAAATTTCCACCCTGCTGCCTTTTTTTTGAGTTCCCCCTTCGATTTCCTAAACTGATTAAGGAAAACAATATTATTAGTACTAAGTATAAACTGAAAGTTTCAAGTTAAGAAACAAATGCAATGATTTGAGAATAAGTACGTGGATATTGACATAAAAGTTTTCGAATTATATTAGGGAATAAAATGAAAATGTAGAATATAGGTGTCCATTTCCAAATTAGTAAGACTATTGTGTTTGTATCAATGAAGTTTTGTCTTGATAAGACTGAGGTTACAAAAATCTACAATTAATAAAATGTCTTGGGTTCGATTAATACACTAAGCCCGTGTTTGATACCCACCATTAGGGACAATTGGAGGCCATAATCTGGACTAATACAATGTTTAATACATGAGACACAAAATGCGGGCCGGCTCGCATTTTGTGTGTAGTCCGGTACTATGCCAAAATTAACTGACTTTCATGTCGCGTGTGTGTGGTGCAATTTAATCAATCGCAACCCCGGCTGAGTTTTTTCTTCATGCAAATTGGCATTACAGTCGTTATAATTCATGCAAATTATAATGAAAATTTATAATTTATATAGTGAAAATTTATAATTTATATATTGAAAATTGAAAATTGAAAATTTATATATTTAAATTCAAAATTTATATATTGAAAATTAAAATTTTATATTTTGAAAATTCATAATTTATATACTGAAAATTGATAATTTATACTAAGTGTGAAAATTGAAAATTTTAGGTTAATTTATATATATACATATATAAATTTAAATGCTATGTATATGTATTTTTTTAATGGCAAAATAGTCATCTAAAATGAGTAGGCCCAATCAAACACCTGATATTAGATTATTAGAGATTTCAATGATGCTTAATTTATATCACAATCTCTCCTATCAAATATAATAATAAATAATCCAATCTCACACAATTACCCACTATTACAATAGCCACTACTATCCAAATTCTATATCAAAATGGCCTAAGTATTGGTATATTGTGGGTGTTCGATTTTATTTTTTTTAAATTTTACTTTCACTAACAATTTTAAGGAGATTCAAGCTCACTGCAATAGAAATTTTTTATTGGTCCTGCAGTAATACTCTTGATTTGTCCCCTCCATGAAACAATAGCCTAACAATGTCATATAACTCAAAAACTCTAGAGAAGCTTTTAAGTTCAAAGCTCCACTAAAAGAACACCTTCCTTTAACTAATATAACTCTCTTTTAGTGTGTGCAATATAATAGTTGAAAGAATTCTTGTAAGCGAACAAAAGGAAGAAATGTCTCCTATTTATAGGTGTGGAGGACCTCCATAATATAAATGAGAAATAGTGGATAATTAAATTAGAGGTTATACATAGGAACATGGAGGGTGGTAAATAAATTGAGGAGTTAGTCAGTGTTAGTGGCTACTAATGTAAATTGAAGAAGAGTAAATGGGAGACTTTTCACTACACCACTAAAGAATAATGATGGACTCTTTACTATTCCACTAATCTCCACTATAATGTCATCAGTTTTTTCATTATCAATGGAATAATATGTAAGAACATTTAAATTAATTTTAATATTAAAATGCTCATACACTAACTGTGGGTTTATGGGGAAAGGCCTAACCCAATCAAGGCAGAAGCTCATAATATCCCCCTTTCTTGACCCATTTATTCTTTTATTTATTTATTTTTCATTTCGATAGTGAATCATCTCAAAAAAGGGGCAGAAAGTGGACTCTTCTATGTTGGAAGTGAAGAAAGGGGCCAAGGACGCATATGCCATCCATTTCTTTCTTATATAATCTAATTAGAATTATTCATTATGGTTAGTTATGTTTTGAAATCCTAATGTACCTAATTATAATGATATATATAATTGGTGATTTTTCTTTTATTTTCAAAAATAATTGATTGTGCTTCATTTTTATGTTAATTAGCGGTCGTTGCACACTATACATATGTGCATCTAATAAATTGTAATAAAATAGGGGGAAAACAGACTTACAATAAAAAGTTGAAAAAGATAGAATAATTTGTAGAGAAATAGAAATATGTATAGCCTTGATGAGTGATTGGGTATATATATAAAGTGGTAGTAATGGGATGATAGTTATCCATTCAAGTAATGAGATTAAAAATAAAAATAAGAGTATTTTAGGAAAGATACATGAAAACACACAACAAATGAGATAGGGACTTTATTAATAGTACATATTTAATTGATCGTTTTTTTCTTGAAAAAAATATTTTGATAAATTGTACAATGGGAAAAGTACAAAAAGCTCCCAATGTGATATTCTTGTTTTGGGCTAATATGTCCAAAAATGTAGGGTTTTCAACGGGTTGAATTTGTATTGGATCAGTTATATACGAATCCGAATTCGATTATCAAAATTCATATCCAAATCCGACCCGATATCTTATCGGATCTTTGTTAGTCAATATCACATCTGAATCCAATGGATATCTGAAATTTGATAAAAAAATTCGACTCGATTTCATATTTTTTCTTTTTTCTTTTCCTTTTAAGTTGTATAAAAATATTGTATTTACAAAGTAAATTCATGTCATATTTGAATTTTTAATAATTTTTT
This sequence comes from Jacaranda mimosifolia, assembly GCA_018894105.1. Taxonomy (NCBI): domain Eukaryota; kingdom Viridiplantae; phylum Streptophyta; class Magnoliopsida; order Lamiales; family Bignoniaceae; genus Jacaranda; species Jacaranda mimosifolia. Next base: position 9,974,689 of record CM032123.1, read on the forward strand.
ATCATATATTCGCCTACAAGTTAAATATTTGAATATTAAATCCTTATATAACATTATATTAATACATAGTTAAACTATTATACATTATTATATTTGACATTTTTTTTCAGTACGCCACTTATTCTTAGATTAAGGCTTAATATCAATAACATAGTATAGACATTAATATAGACATTAGGCCAATACAATATGAAGTTTTTAGCTTAAAATCTTTATCAATATTTTATATAAGAGTATTAATTTAATAAAAAAAAATCAAAGCTCGAATTCAAATCCACAATGATCGGATTACTTAATTTCATATCCAATCAATTTATTTCGCATTACGAATATTTATAATTGAATTTGATCCATCAAATATTTTAATCAGTTAAAAATTTTAAAATTCAAATTAAATTAAATCGAATTCGAATTAAAATTCGATTTAACAGCCCTACAAAAATGTAAAACCAAAACAAACTTAAAAGCCTCGTGACATAGAGGGAGGCCCAAGGCCGATATAGTCGAACAAAAATCAATTTTTTAGATATGCTGGAAAATTTTGGAAGCCGTCTGCAGTCAAGAAAGCCAAAATATTTAGTAGGATAATTTGCGATGCGGACCCCAAAGAAAGATAATCTCATAATAGCTCTATATTTTACAAAGTAGGGTGCATTATTTTTTTTGTATAAAAAATGTATCCTCTTGATTTTTTTTTCTTTTTTTCTTTTCCCACCAAGGGGAGATGATAATAAATTACGAGTTCTATTTTGATAGTGCATGCATTTTTATTTCTATACAATTTATAAATAAAGTGGTTAATGGTGAGTGATGAGGGTGAAAACTATTTAGCTAGAGTATTGGGCTGAGGTCCAATATAGTTGACCTGGTGGAGGTCGAGAAGATTGCTGTTGAGTCTTGCGTTGAACAACAAACATTAGGCTAGTTGAGGTGTCATCGGCTAAGGCACTCTGATGCTCAAGTCAATATATATTGATTAGAGAATAGAGCAGCAGAGTGAGGGGTTTAGAGTAATGAATGGCATACCTTGCTGAAAGTTAGCAATGGGGTTCATAGCCTCCTCAGGGCGGTTGGTATGTCTAGGATGCCTTTGTTAACCATGAAAGGCTTTTGTCTTCACCCGAGGGCCTTTAAGTCTTTTCCCACTTGTGTACTATTCCAGGTGGCGCAGCCTATGGCAGGGTGGTACACTGGGGGTGGGGCTTAAGCCTGGCGCAACTGAAAAAGGGAGTACTGTGGTGGCATGCGCCATTAATGCAGGGGCACGCCATCTGGTGGAGTATTCAATGTAGCTAAGAGGCTATCACCTCGAATCAAACTCTTCGGTCAAGATGAACACTTCTCCTAGGTTCCTCTTTGGGCTCTTATCGAAAACATGCAAGTTTGCCGTGGTTAAACCTTACTAGTTGGATGAGGGAATACACCTCTAGGTTCGGGTCGATTAGGATCTGGTCGATAAGATGAACGTCGGTGCTCTGCCATAATGGATAAAATCTGTGAGGTCGAGTGCTGGCTGATAGACTGGGCTTGTAGGCAATTGGGCCTCTAGGCCCTATATTTCTATCCTGATCAAGTGTTATTGGGCTAAGCCCAACATATCATTAGTCCCCCTCACTTTCGAGTCCTGAACGAGGGAATCAATGAGAAGGAATAGGGAGTAGCTACTCTGTGGGACACCGGGTGTTCCTCGACGAGAATTTAAAAGTGTTAACCAAAGTTTCCAAAAATTGATCAAGGTCCTTGCGCATTAAATACGCCTGTTACGTTGGTTTATGTGAAGTGTCAGGCGACGACTAGGTAATTATTGCAGTCGTTTCAATTGCCTTGCGCTGAGGCCTATAAATAGGAATAGTGAAAATCCTCATTTTCATTTTTACTGCCTTTCAAGAGGTCGATCATCAAGCTTTCACTGCTTTCCTCCACTCATCAAGTTAGTTTTACTCCTTGCAACCTAGTAAGTCTTCTATTTCATAAACTTTCTATTCGAGCTCAATATGTTGCATGTGTTCGGTGAGAGTGGCCCTAGAGATAGTAAGGAAATAAGGTCGAATGAAGGCTCGACTAGGGGTCTGACAGTTCCTTTAGCAGTAACTCGACCTCGAATAGTTCTGGCAACGATCGGGTCGCTGTGAGGGATGAAGCTGGCCTAAGCTAGCTGCACGTCTCTCGCAGTTGGTTGTTTACCCCCGACTACTGTAGCGAGATAGTATCAAAAATAGCTGAGGAGGACCTTGTCTACATTAGGCAATTATTCCATATTCCTTCAGACTTCGAGCTGATTGTTTTGGGCGACGACAGGATGCACCTACCTTCTACTGGTTGCATCACTATCTTCGAGGATGCTCTTAGATGTGGGCTTAGGTTTTCAATTGCCCAACCTATAGTTGACCTCCTCAGGGGCCTTCAAGTAAGTATCACCCAATTGTTACCCAACTATTGCCTAACTATTTTTTGACTATATGCAACTTCGTCATCCTCATGCATGTGCATAGTTAGCCTCCTTTTTCGCTAACTTCAGCAACTTGTTTCATCTCCCCATGTCTCGCAAATCGGGGAGTACAGAGGAGTTGGGTTTTTACTACCTCACAGCCCACCCTCGTCGAAAATTCCTGGTTACCCCTTCTTCTTCTTTTGGTCAAAATTGGAAGTTTCAGTACTTCTTTGTTTGACCCAGGCGAGGTCGGGTTTAATATACCATGAGGTTAGATACAGGGTCAAGTCGATATGCCCTGGAATGAAACCCCAACTTAACCCAACATATTTTTCAGGGGATCTAGTTGAGTTTGGGCAGATGGAGGCTTTGAGCTACATCGAGGAGAAAATTTGGTGCTGGCAAGCCTATTGCTTGCCCAACTAGATCTTCTAGGTAATGCTCGACTAGGTAGTTGGCCTATGCTTGTTGTTGCTATTTTTTAATTGTTGTCATCTTTCTGTCGATATATGTACTTTAACCTTGTTGTTGTTGTTGCTAGATCGAGAAGAAATCATGAATGCAACCCGAGCTCAAGCTATTGCTCGTGAGCAGAGGAATCAAGAACGTTGTGAGAATGCTACGACTTCTCATGAGGCACAAGTTGCCGCACCACCCTTAGCCGAACTGTTTGCAGTAGCGGCTTCGCCGGCTCGAACAGCGACTGCTCCAGCTTGACCAACTGTTGGGGTAAGTGTTAGCCCTTCTACTCAACAAAAGAGGCCGGTGGTCGAGCAAGTTGGGCCCGCCCAAAAGAAATCTGCTGCCTATAAGGGCAAGGGCAAGGGCAAAGTCGGAGCACCCAAACAACCGACCTACTATGTTTTTTTTAGGCAGTGGGAGGACAACCAACTGTTCACGCTACCCAAGCTGTCTTTGCCCCGATTCAGCACCGACAACTCCATGCTATTCACAATTCCCTATCAATGCTCACGGCAGGGTTGACTGGGGCTATGCCTATCAAGGTAATGATGGCTGGTCTTTTTACGTCCGACTAGAAGAAATTCATGGAGCTCAGACAGGATGGGGAGTTAAGGGTATTAGTTTATTACTCCAATATGGTAAGTGCTTAGTTGAGATTAAGTCACTTTTCGAGTGTTTTACTTTCTGCTCTTTTTTATTTTCATTCTGATTGAGTTTGTTTTGCAGGTTAGCCAGCCGGGCTATCATTTCTACATGAGGTTGGAGTTGGCACTGGGAGACTGTAATTGACTTTGAAAGGACCAAGGGGATGCTGATACGCTAAAGGCCCAGCTTGAGTCTACGCAAGCGAGGATCGAACAATTGGACGAACAACTCAAGGAGAGGGATAGACAGCTCGAGCTGAAGGATTCACAGCTTATACTCCTAGTGTCAGAGAATAGTAGGATGGATGAGATGCTGGTGAAGGCTAGGTTAGATGCGCAACAGGCCTATGGGTCTGGTCGAATGTAGGGGTATAACGCGGCCATGCAGTATGCTTGGGATGAGTTTTTTAAGAAATCGCCCCCGATGCGGTGGGAAGCTGAGCAGTAGTTAATGCTATGCACTGCGTTTCAAGATACCAGTATCATTCTCACTCGACGATGCGAAATAGGCCTTCAAGCATGCAATCAAGTAGCTCAAGTATATGGGTTACCAATTCTGGCCCGAAGATAAAGACCATCTCAGCCTCATACTGGATGAGCAACTTAAGGAGTATCCTGATCTTGACAAGGGTACGCCTGAGAAGGGGGCTGCTGCCATGCCTGTGGTCGAGCCCTAGGCTGGGTACCAAATGAGGCTCGCTGAGGTAGTGAAAGAGTTTGGCTTTGCCAATAACTTTGCTTAAGACATTCAGGACCACAAGGTCAACCTAGATGATTTTCTCTCCTCCTTGGCGAGCATATTCCTCATTGATGAAGCGAGCCCATCTCAACCACCTCTTGAATCCTGCCATCCTCTACTGCTGTGCACGAGCAGAAAGTTCAAAGTCGCCTATGGTCATCCCTATCCCTTCGAGCGATGAGCTCGACCAGGCAATTGATGATGGCGCGCTGGCCGTACAAGTTAAGGGTATTAAGTCTAGTTGAATTTTTCAGCTCGTTGTATTTTTGCATTTTTCCTTTCAAGTTTCTAGTTGCCCTGCAAGGTGGTTGCTGCTAATGTCCTCTATAACTTTTGTAATCGATTACCGAAATATAATAAACGGCATTTCTTTTTATCGATCTGTGTTCGCTTTAGTTTACTTTTAGCTCTTGGCTTCTTCATTGAATGTTTAACATTAACAAACAAGAATATAAGCAACTCTGGCTAGAAATCATTTTAAATGATCCTTTAACGAAGGAACTAAGTTTAAACAAGTTCATCGTCGATTTGGAAATCGATTGGCATCAAAATAATGGAACTAGTTCAGGATATTATTTGCATCTTCATCGTCGACTGAGGTTATAACATTATTTTTCTAGTATTCGTTGGTTTATTTTGGTTGATTTGTCATTCCTTAATCTGGGTTTGAAGCTATCTTTGAGATCAACTTCATGGTTAATTCTAGATGGGTAGTTCACATTTTTAATTCTGGCGCGGGTGCCTTGTCACGTAGGTTGTAAATGTTATTGACTGTAAGGTTGACTATGGACGATTGGCCCTTATTAGTTTGGGCTAAGAGCTTTTGCTTTGCGGTTTGAAACCGTTGTCGACTAAGGGGTCGACTATGAACGGATAGGTTCATAGTCTAGAAGCCTTTACTACTATAGTTTGACACCATTGACGACTATGGGGTCAACTTTGAATGGATAGCTCGTTCATTATTTTGGGCTTGAAGCTTGAGTTGTTACGGTTTGACACCATTGTCGACTATGGGGTTGACTTTAAATGGATAGCTCGTTCATTATTTTGGGCTTGAAGCCTGTTTACTGTCGATGAAGAGTAGTAGTAGGAATTAAAATAACTTTATTTGATTTAGAATTGTGCTGTGATACACTTGGGTGGAGACTTTGAACTCTTTATACATAAAATTTCTTTGAGTTTATAACATCCACGGTTAGGGAAGTCCGTCGCTGTTCATATCTGCGAGCTGATAGGCATTATGCTTTGCTACTTTGACAACTGAGTATGATCCCTCCCATTTTAGGTTGACCTTTCCGACATTCTTCAACACTTTGAATTTTTTGAGGATAAGGTCCCTTACCTTGAAATTTCGTGAGTGAACTCCTTTGTTGTAGTCTTCTGTCATCTTTGACCTATATCTCTGCATTATGGTGTAAGCTTCCTATCGCAGCTCATCAATAGTTTCCAAGTCGAGTTCTTTTGTCTGAGGTGTTTCTGAATATATCAAAATGGATTACTCGAGCAGTATACTGTATTAGTTCCATTGGGATGATTGCCTCTAATCCATAGACCAAACTATAGAGGCTATAACCCGTGGCTGTTCGAGGAGTTTTTCTGTATGCCCATAGACCATCGAGGAGTTCATCTGCCCAATTTGCACCAGTCCTTTTCAGTTAAGCCATAAGGTGGTTGAGCATAGTTCTGCTTGTGACTTCTATTTGGCCATTGGCTTGGGGGTTCACCATTGAGGTGAAGTGTTGGCGAATCCCCAGGCTCTCACACCAGTTCCTCGTTCTTCTACTCCAAAATTAGGTTCTGTTGTCTGATATTAAGACTTTGGGCAGACTAAAATAGCAGATGATGTTATTCCACTTGAAACTCTTAATGGCCACGTCGGTCATTTTAGGGACTGCCTCTGCTTCGACCCACTTTGTAAAGTATTCGATTGCGACGATCATGAATTTTCTTTGGCTTGTTATTTTTAGAAAATAACTAACTATGTTTACCATTAATGTTGTAGGCTAATGGGTGATGTTTGAGTGGAGCTGGTAGGACGGGCAATATTTGGTGAAGTTGATGGCATCGTTTAGTTAAGTTGGCTAGAAATACCTATATTTTATGATTTTGTGTGCCAAGGACTATCCTCCGGAGTAATTACCACAAATTCCTGCATGAACTTCGTGCAAGACCACGCGGGCCCAGCCTGGTGTCAAACACCTCAATGGTACTCCAGATATGAGATATCGATCTCCGGTAAAGCTGACCGCGCTCATTAAGGGCGAACTCAATAGTTTGACCTCTGAGCCTACGTGTTTTGCCCATGTCCTCGGGGGTTATTCCTTTTCTCAAGTAAGCTTTTATCGTTTCTTTTCAGGAAGGGCGCTTCTTCGACCTGCCCCACCAAGTTCTGGTCGGGGACACTTATAATGGGCTTGTTTGCGACTAGAAATGTTATTGTTTTATCTCGAGTCTCTTTCGTCGAGCTCGCAAATTTTGACAGCGCATCGGCCCATTCATTCTCTAATCGAAGGACTTGCCTAAGGGTGAATTTTTTGAACAGCTGTTGTAGTGTCTTCACCTCGGCCAAGTACTTGCTTATTGTAGACTCCTTAGCTTCAAAGTTTCCTTCGACCTATTCTGCGACTAGTTGGGAGTTATTGATGGCTACGAAATGCTCGACTTGCTGACTTACTACCATCCTCATACCGGCGATGAGGGCCTCGTATTCTGCATCATTATTCATTATCGGGTAGTCGATCTTAATTGCAAAATTATATTCCTCAGCGAGTAGAGAATGTAGCGTGAGATGCCAATTCCTCCTCATAAGAAGGTTGCCGATCCATCGACGTGCAAAGTCTACACGAGGCAGTTGTTATTGTGCTGGTTAGGTAGATCGAGTCTCTTGATGATAAAATCAGCTAAAACTTAGGCCTTTATAGCGGTTCAGGGTTGAAATGTGATGTTGAATTCACCCAGCTCAATTGCCCATTTTGTTAATCTTCTAAACGTATCTGGCTTTGATAGCACATGTCTCAATGGTTGATTCATTAAAACTATAACGGCGTAAGATTGGAGCCTCAATTTTTTTGGCTATTATGACTAGAGTGAGGGTGAATTTCTTGATCTCAAGATAGTTGTGTTTAGGCCTTTACAGTTCTTTGCTGCTATAATAGATGGGTCAATGGGTGCCATCTCTGGTCGACACCAAGACCGAGCTGATTGAGTCTGACGAGACTGCTGAGTATATGTGCAAAACTTCTCCCAGTTCAGGTTTGGCCAACATGGGTGCTGAGGAGAGGCAATGTTTTAGTTCGATCAGGGCCTGGGCGTACTGTTCTGACCGTTGAAACCTAATTTCTTCGCATTTCTCAGGATCTTGAAGAAAGGTAAACTCTTGTCGGTTAGTCAGCCGATGAACCTTTCTAGTGCTATGATCCTTCCGACTAGATATTGCACGTCTCTGACTGTTCAAGGGGGCATAATGTCCAAAATAACCTAAATTTTTTGTGGGTTTACTTTGATGCCTCATTGGCTAACCATATATCCCAAAATCTTGCCTCATCGTACCCCAAAGGTGCAATTGTTAGGATTGAGCTTCATACCAAACGTCTTAGTATTGAGAATATGTGGTTGAGGTTGATTAGATGATCTTGTGATTTTTCTATTTTGATGATTATGTCATCGACATAGACTTTCATAGATTTTTCGATCTCATTTTTTAATATAAAGTTCACTAGTCTTTGATATGTTGCACCTGTATTTTTGAGGCCGAAGGGCATGACCAAAAAATAGTATACCCCATTAGGGACAACAAAGGATGTCTTGTCCCTATCCTTAAGTGGCATAAAAATTTGGTAGTAACCTTGGAATGCATCCATCATACTCAATAATTCGCAACTAATAGTTGAATCGATTAGCAAATCTATACGAGGTAAGGGGTAACGGATCTTTAGGGTAAGCTTTATTCAGATTAGTAAAATCTTTACACATGTGCCATTTTCCCTCATTCTTAAGGACAAGGACTACATTACAAAACCAACTTGGGTTTTGAATTTCTACAATGTATCCTGCCTCTAAGAGTTTTTCGACCTCTTGTTCAATGATCTGGCACCTTTTAGCATTGAAGGTCCTGGTCTTCTATTTTACTGGCTTTTATGAGGGGTCCATGTTCAGACGATGGACGACGACGCTGGGGTTGATTCCCTGAAGGTCAGAGGCCTTCCAAGCAAAGATAATTATGTTTCTTCGGAGGAAATTGACCATGAGACACTCCAAGTTGCTGCCCATATCTATTTTAATCCTGGTAGTGTTATCAGGGTTTCCTGGGTCTAACTTGATTGTCTTGAACTCACCAACAAGCCCTACCCTGGTCTCCTCCAGCTATCTTTTTGCTCGATTGTCCCTTGTCAGGTTCTGCTACTGTAGCATCCCCTTAGGGTTTTAGTTAAGGTCGGGTTTTCTACTCATTTGCCTCGACTGAAATTGTGTAGCATCGCCAAGCCTCTTTCAAATTACAAAGGAGTTCGCCAGTCCCTGTAGTTGTTGGGAATTTGACCTCACATGGTAGGTCGAGATAATAGCACGGAAGTCATTCAATGCTGGTCGCTCAATGATAGCGTTATAGGTAAAGGGCGCGTCAACGACTAGGTAGTTAACCATTAGAGTTCTGCACCGAGTTACCTCCCCAAATGACGTAGATAGATAGATTAATGGATCCTTCAGGGATGATCTCCGACCCCCCAAATCCGGTGAGAGGGGTGCGTATAGGCTCGAACTTCAACTTGCCCATATTCATTCTCTTTAAGGTCGATAGAAAAATGATGTTTGTTGAGCTATCATTGTCGACCAGTATTTTTCTAACATCAAAGTTTGCAATTTCTACAGATACCACCGAGGAGCAGTCCAACTTGCTGTCGACCCCTTGATTTTCCACATGCACAAGGTTAGAGTTGGAGAAAGAAATTGGATTCGTGCTGGTCGAGAGTTGATAGACAGTCTTAATCGAAGAAGATTTAGTCGACTCCAATCTATGCTGACTCTGCCTTCCGGCTGATTTCGAATCACCCCTGTCGGGCCTCCTGCTATGGTGTCAATCACTTCTCTGATGGATGGACGGGGGTCATGGGCAGGTTTCTTCCCTTTGTCTCTCTTCCTTGGGCTAATCGACCTTTCTCTATGGGGAGTCTGGTCGGTTTTATCTGTTTCTTGTGCTGCTTGCTCATCGACAAATTTCTTCAAGTGGCCTTGTCGAATGAGCCTTTCAATCTCATTGTGAAGATTGAAACAGTCCTCAGTGTCGTGGCCTTTCTGCATGTGAAAATGGTAATATTTCTTAGATCTTTTCGTAGCCTCTGTCTTGATCAACTTTTTGGGTTTTTTGAGGAGGTTGTCGTGTTGTATGGTGAACAAAACCTCCTTTTTGGCAGCGTCGAGGGGCGTGTAATTGTGGAAACGCTTAATCGGAGATCGATGACCATCTTTGTGTTGTCGATCATCTTTTTCCTTTCCCTTCTTCTTATCTGCTTCTGAGTTGCCATATTTCAGCTTTTTCATATCCTCTTGAGTCATGTACCTCTTAGCAAGTTTGAGCAACCCTTCCATCATCCTCGGTCACTCCCTAACCAAAGCATTGTCACATTATGGTGGACGCCTAAGAAAAGCACATCGATTAGAAACTCAATCTGCGGGTTGTCAATCTTCAGGACTTTTATGTTGAATCTGGTAAAAAAGTCTCAGAGGCACTCTTCCTCGTTTTGCTTCATTATGTGCAAATGGGTATGCGGCAGTTTCGCCTTCATTCGACTAGTGAATTGATGGAGGAATTTGTTGCACAGCTGGTCATATGAGTGAATCTATGCATACTCAAGTTTCATAAACCAATTAAGTGCGATCCCCTGAAAGGTGGTGACCAGCATTTTGGCGTGCATAAACTTGTTATGCCCATGGAGCTGCATAATATGCTCGAACTGCAACAAGTGTTCATTTGGGTCTGATGAGCCATCGTATCTGGGCAGTCTTATGGGGACCTTGGTTTCGACAGCGATGCGCTTGTCGATAATGCTCTGTACAAACAGTGAGTCTCGCTCTCGTCGAGACCTCTGGGCTCCGTCATAGTAGGGGTTCATCTCAAAATTTCTCTTCAAGATTTCCTCCAGCCGCTTGTTCAACTGTTGTACTTGGTGGGACACTTATTCCCATTTTTTTTTATCAGCCTGAGAGAGTTTCCTGTTTGTCTGTTATCTTATGCACTCAACCCTATCACATTGCGGGGCTCGAAGGGGTTGAACACCATGGTCTTTGACTTCTTCACGAAGGTGGGCTACTTCACTCGAAAATCGTTTGGGGTTATCTTCTCATTGGGTGGGTATTCGCCTGACCTCCGACTGACCCCTCTCTTCTCTAAGGGGCCTCTCTTCGTGCTGGGTGGGTTGGGAAGTAGTACTAGCAGATGGCCTGGGCTGAGTGTTGTGTCGATTGAGGGTAGTTGATAGTTGGGCAAAAATTTAAACAGATATCTGCTCACTTATGAGTTGCATGAGTTGATGCATGGTCAAGGTGACCACTTGTTCTGGCGGGGCACTGGGTCCCACTAAATCAGGCTACTATTGGGGTCGAGGAGGAGGGGTTGGGGATCTTTCGCTCTTATCTCTTTTGGAAATGGCTCGTCCAATGTTTGTCATTCTTTCGATTACGGACTCAAGTTCCCACAAACGACGTCAAATAATAAGGGTGAAAACTGTTCAGCTAGAGTTTGGGCTGAGTTCCAATATAGTCGACTTGGAAGAGGTCGAGGAGATGGCTTTTGATGTAATGGGGGTCGAGTCCTGCGATCAACAACAAATGTCAGGCTAGTCGAAGTGCCCTTTACTAAGATACTCTGACGCTGAAGTTAGTACATATCGACTAGGGAATAGAGCAACAGAGTGAGGGCTTTAAAGTAATGAATGGCATACCTTACTAAAGATTGGCAATATGGTATTTATAGCTTCCTCATGGTGGTTGGTATGTCTAGGTTGTCCTTATTAAGCATGGAGGGCTTTTATCTTCACCTGAGGGCATTTAAGTCTTCTCCCACTTATGTACTATTTCAAGTGGCGTGGCCTATGGTAGGGTGGTACACTGGGGGTGCGCTTTAGCCTAGTGCAGTTGAAAAGGGGAGTACTATAGTGGCATGCTCTATCAATGCAGGGGCACGTCGCCTGGTGGAACATTCAATGCGACTGAGAAGCTATCGCCTCAGATCAACCTTTCTGGTCGAGATGAACACTTCTCTTGGGTTCCTTATCAAGCTCTCATCGTAAACACGCAAGTCCGCCGTGGTTAAACCTTACTGGTCGGATGAGGGAATGCGCCTCTAGTCCAGGTCGACCAGGATTTGGTCGACAAGGTGAACACTGGTACTTTGCCACAATGGATAAGACCTGTGAGGTTGAGTGTTGGCTGATAGATTGGGCTTGTAGGCAATTGGGCCGCCAGGCCCCATATTTCTGTCCTGATCGAGTGTCGTGAGGCTGAGCCCATTGGCCCATCCCATATCAGCGAGGTTACAACTATTCTTTCATTTATTATTTGTTATAAATATTAGCGATTTTCATATGAAAATATACTTTTTGCTACAATAATTTTTACTTCACTAAAAATAACTATAGTAAAAAAGTACTATTTGTTATGATTTTTCTATTATAGGATAAAATTTCAAATATGTGGTAAAACTTACATTAAATAATACATTTCATCTTATAGTAGTAAAAAGTATATTTATTTACTATAATTTTTATGTGAGACGAATAACATATTATATTTAATATAATTTTACATAAACCATGGCAAAAGATTGATGGATTGACTACACTGTTTCATTAGTGAAGTAAAAATAACGAAACTAGTGAAAATTTGGCAACAAAGATTAACATCTTAAATCAATTTTTTTTTTCACTAAATAAAAAGGTAAAATATATTGGAAGCAAAGTTTAATCAATAATATTTAAGGTAAAATAAAAGGTTGCTTTCAATTTTTTAATTTAATTTAATTAATTGAATTCTAAATCAACAAATAAAACCCCACGAAAAATTCCTAATCAACTCATAGTTTTATTAAAAAAATTAGAGGTAAAAAATTTCTTCTAATTTTTATTATTAAAAAATATTCAATTAATTAATTAAATACTTAATTTAGCTAGTTAGCAAAATCCATTAAAATGACAGAAAAATCTTAAATTTGGTGGTAGAATAAAAATATGCCTATAATAAGTTTTATTATTAAAAAATAAATTAATTTAATCAAATATATTTAAATTAACTAATTAGAAAAAAAATGGCTATTAGCATTGTGGCATCATCTCACACACAGAAGTATAAGGATAAGAGTTTAAATCCTGATGAACCTTTTGTAGTGTCCCATATTTTTCTTGTTTATAAACCCTAATTAATTAAGATTAGTGAATTGTTTAACAAATAATTAAATTTTATATATTATAATTAATTTATTTTTTAAAAAACTGAATAAAAAAGAAAGAAATAACAAACTGGCAACTAAGTAGATAAGGATAAAATTTTCAGCACTTCTAGTCCTTGTAGAATACCTAATTTGTTAGGTCTGTTTCTCCATGTCACATTCAAACAACTATGTCCTCTCTACAATATACATTTAAACATTTAAATTTCCAACAAAATCATTTTCCTTAGAAAGTTCTCAATCAATTCCTCTCCACTGAAGAAATCCCAAATGGTAGGACAAGAAAAAGATTGCTAAGAAATCTCAACGTCGTAGGCTCTTGTTCTCCCTTCTTCATAGGAATGATCCCATATTTAAATTATAATATAAACATAAGTTTTGGTTAAACTATATGTCATAGTATTTGTATTTTATATGCATTTGACAATTGCAAAGTTTAATAGTTGCTGCTATTAGGTTTTGATTTTCATATTCCAGGGTTAGAAGTTTTACATCAGTTCATGGGTCAAATTATAGTAATTTTATGTAAAAAAATTTTTGTAAAATATTCAATGTGTTTAGAACATACTTGTAAATTTTTGTGTTTAAATAATTTTTCTTCAATTTTATAAAAATCCTGAAATTTTCCTACCAGATTGAGTGGCGAGTCTAAATAGTTTCTTTTTAAAAATTTATTTACCCATAGAAACGAAAGCATTTTTTATTGAAAATTTTTATAAAATTTCAGATTTTTAGAATATTACTGTAAAATTTTAAAGTCTCAGACTTTATAGTTATTTTTCTAAAAATCTTCAAGTATAATTGCCTCAGTGCTTGTCTAGTTGGATCACTATCTTGAATTTGAGGGTTTTGCTATGATAATTAAAGTATCTTAATTTATAATTTTTGTAAAATTAATTTCAAACTTGTCTAGAATAATTCAATAATATTAGAACCAAAAAGTTTTGATTTTACTTATAAAATATATTGATGTGTCATGTTAGAAATCTTTCTACACAAAACGCCTGTTTGTTTTCATGAGAACATTGTAATGCATTTTTATCTTAGTTTCAAATTGAATTTGAAAAATGTTTCAACAGATAAATTATATATCTATCTCATAAGTTTTTATAGGATCTTGATTCACCTTCATCCGAGGCATGTTGTAAAAGTTATAGCTTAAATACAATCAAGTGTCACATTGAAAATTTTCCTGAAAACTGGAAATCTGATTTTGCACCACTGCTGCCTATTGAACTCAAATTTTCTCTCCAATATTAGCCAATTTAGACTATGTCATCAACATAAAATTTTAGTACTTTTTCTTGGCTTTCTAATGCCGTAAGAATCGAGCCAATCCGATATCTATAAAGACATTTGTGAGCGAATTAACAAAATATGTATGAAATGACAAATTCTTAATAAGTTTTGTAAGTATGTATGTACTAGGCTAATGAAATATAGAAACTTTTGTTAGTAGTAATTTTAGAGTTTCATTGATCATTATCTTGATTTCTTGGATGAATTTGAGATTAGAATTCATGGCTCAAATTTGAATGTTAATTGAATAGAATATTACTCTTATGTCAGCAAGTGTTTTGGGACTTAAGATGTTAGGCTTGGCCTTTGATCCTATGGACAAGTACAGTGTGTGCCTAAATTGATATATAATATATAATAATACTTTTCAAAATCTAAAAGGTTATATACTGTAATGTATTCCATGAAACTTTTTCTTCGGCTTATCCTGCACTATAATTATATTCCATTGTGCACATGAATTTCTTTATTTTATTTCGTGATGCAAAAAAAAGTAATTTCCTTTAAAGCCATTGATATTATTTCAAGATGGTTTTAGACTAGGAGTTAAATATGATTATCAATACTAATGACTGAATTTACTGTTACTGTTATTGTTAGTTGGATCCAACTTGGTCTGGGTGTGCGAGGGATTTCACCGGGTGGCAGCGGGCTTTTCGGTTGAACCCCAAGCTCCCATGGTCTAATCCCCTCACACAACGAAAGTCGTTTGTGGCTGAGATGGGTCATAGGATTTCCTGATGACCTAGGCTCGAGCACTATTTGGTAAGGCTGCACATTGCCCAAAGTGATAACAGACTGTTACGGTGGGAGTCATAAGGTTGACTGGCAACAACAAATACTGGTTCGATCATCGCATTTAATTGTTGGCCTATTAAAAATATTTATTGTTATATTCCGTTTTACTATTGTATAATGCATAACTACTTTTCACTGTCTTCTCAAATGCTTATAACTATTTTTTAGTGTTATTTAAGTGTTTATAGTTGTTTCTCACTATTTTTCTCAAGCATTTATCACTGAGCATCTTTTGATCATGACATATTCTTCAACTCACATTGCACACATTTGGTATTTACTGAGTCCTTTACTCACACTCTATTCTTCTTTAACTTCCTTATGGTATACCTAGACTCTAACCCTAGTGAAGAAGTGGACCCACTTTTGATGAGCATAAGAACTGAAGTATTTTGGAACTTTTGCAGCAGTCTTAACATTTGATGGTGTTAGCTTGTTAGTTTCCTTATGGATTTTAATTGAGGTTAAAGTATTGTTATTTGAGTTTTATGTTTCAAGATTTATTAAATTTATTTTGAATACTCGGTGTTCTTTTGTTTAAGATTATGATTTTAGATTAGATGACTTCTATTTTTGGGATTGAGTTTCACGCCTCAAGACTAGACTACATGATTTATTTTGGGGTGTGACAGAGTGATATCAAAGCCTAAGTTTTGAACTTAGGCTTTGTCGGGATAAGATCCTCGGACTGGGGAATATAGGATTGACTCTTAGGGATTGATCTGAGTATCTAAGTTTGACTACTGAGTTGAGTAATAAAATTTCATCTGATATTGAAGTTGTGAGGGATTGTTGTTAGGTTATCGAGTTGATATGATTGAACACTTTTGGTAGTTGATGATACAATCCGTGACGTACTATAAGACTTGGATTGGTAAAACTGTAGAACTTAGTAGTTTTTCCTTCTTAAGAATTTTGAATCTGTAGCTATCTTTCTTTAAGACTACCACTTAGATTACTTTGATATATATACATATATATATATATATTTCATTATTGAATTAGGCTTAATTTCATTTTCTATTTTGAGATAGTGAGTCAAAGTTCACTTAGGTTAATTCATAATTTAGATGCTTCACCTTACATGATCAAGGTTAGAGGAAGTGTACGATACACCCCTACCTGCAAGCGACCCATTTCTAAGAAATAAATTCAATATGCATCGAAAGGATTATCCGAAACTTAATCATATATTGGTTTGAGGATGATAGGGATCACCATAAAAGAGATCGTCCTCAATATAAGAAGAGATGCAAAAAGTTAGGACAACAACTAGAAGTCTATGGGCAAGAGTTAGACCCCCCCAAAATAATAAGTTGAAAGATTAACATCGTCAAGGACAAAATGTGTTTAAGATAACCAACAGAGGCCTCAAAGAAACCAAATATTTGTTAGCTTGTTTTATTGATGAGATGGAGGAAGAAGATCCAGAAGAACTAGTTCTGGAAGAGCCCAGTGGGAGAACAAAGAGGACCTTGAGGAAGACCTTGAAGAATTTGGCTTGAATGAATAAATTTAAAAGATAAATCCAAATAAGCCAATGATAGAAGTTTAGAATAGGAGAATCATCATCTAGATTTGGATAAGATTTTTACTTTGAAATTTTTATTTCTATTATTTTAGTAGAATATGCTTCCTATGTAGTAGTTACTATTCTATTTGTTAATAGTTAGTTCAAGTGAGCCTAGGAAACCAATAATTGAACTAATTGAGAAATGAAAGCCACGTGGAATAACTTATATTTTGAGGCACTAGGAACGAGTAAGATAGGATAATTAGCCTACGCAATCAATAAATCTAAGGGCAAGATTAAGATCAACGAAGTTCTTGTAGTCGCAAGTTTCTTCCCAATGAATTAACTTTGCTACCCCAAATCGTGAAGTGGAATTTGCTATTGAGGTGCTTTTAGTAACAGCTCCAACATTTAAGGCCTCCTATAGGATGACACTAGTAGACTTAAGGAACTTAAGGTCCAATTGCAAGAGCTACTCGAAAGTGGATTTATTTGGCCAAGTTGATCCTCCTAGAGAGCTTAAGTGCTTTTTATAAAAGGAAAAAAAAGATGGAATCTTGAGGATGTGCATAGATTATCAAGGCTTGAATAATATTTTGATTAAGAATAAGTACTCCTTACATAGAATGGATGAACTCTTTGACCAATTATAAAGATCTTAAATCTATTTTAAAATGGATCTTCGACAAGAGTACTATCAACTAAAAATTAGAGAGAATGATATGTCTAAGATGACATTGAACACTCAATATGATCATTTTGAGTTGATGGTGATGCCATTGGGATTGACTAATGCACTTGGGACATTTATGGATTTAGTGCACTGTGTGTTTAGGCTATATTTAAACCAGATTGTGGTTGTTTTGTTGATAACATCATGGTCTATTCAAAGAGCTAAAAGGAACATAAAGAACACTTCTAGAACATAAACTTTATGCTAAGTTGAATAAGTATGAGTTTTGGCTTGATAAGGTGGCCTTTTGGGGTCATATCATTTCTAAAAATGAGATGACGGTTGATCCTTCCAAAATTGAAGCAATACTAGAATGGAGAAGGGCAAAAATGGTAACTGAGATGAGAAATTTCTTGGGGTTGGTAGGTTACCACAGGAGGTTAGTGATTTCTCAAAAGAAGCAGCTATGTTGTTTGGATTGACACAGAAGAAAGTGTCATTTAAGTGAACTGAGAAATATGAGATTAGTTTTCAAGATCTTAAGATTACATCAACACTAATATTGGCACTACAAGATGACACTGATAATTTTTTATATACACTGATGTATCTAAAGATGGCTTAGGATATACGCTGATACAAAATGATAAGGTAATAGCCTATACCATAAGAAAATTAGAATTGCACGAGCAAAACAATCCAACTTATGACTTAGAGTTAAGCATATGATAGAAGAAGATTTTTTGTAAAATTAGTGCTAGGTATATGGAGTTTCTGAACTGTCACTCAGAAAAGGATCTGTGAGGATTGGAGCAATAGCTTATCGACGTATTTCACTATCAAGCTTTATGGGAATACATAATGTCTTCAGTACGTCACAACTATGTAGGTATTAAGATATTCCTTAACATATCATAGAATATAAGGATTTGTGACTTCAAGAAGACTTGAAATACGAAGAGTGACTAGTTCAAGTCCTAAATTAAGAATACAAAACTTATGCATATAAGTATACTAGTGGTAAAAATTCTATGGAGGTGCCACAAGATAGAGAATGTGACATGGGAAAATAAGGAGGAAATATGGAAATGCCACTTGAATGTCCCTACAAATCCAAGTTAGAATTTGGGGATCAAATTCTTTTAAGGGGAGAGAGATGTGATGTCCCATATTTTTCTTGTTTATAAACCTTAATTACTTAAGATTAGTGAATTGTCTAAGAAATAATTAAATTTTATATATTATGATTAATTTATTTTTTAAAAAACTGAAATAAAAAAAAAGAAAGAAATAACAAACTAGCAACTAAGTAGATAAGGATAAAATTTTCAGCACTTCTAGTCCTTATAGAATACTTAATTTATTAGGTTTCTTTCTCCATATCACATTCAAAAAACTTTGTCCTCTCTATAATGTACATTCAAACCTTCAAATTTCCAGCAAAATAATTTTCCTTACAAAATTCTCATTCCAACCCTCTCCATTGAAGAAATGCCAAACGGTAGGACAAGAAAAAGATTGCTAAGAAATCTCAACGTCATCGGCTCTTGTCCTCCCTTATTCATAGGTATAATCCCATATTTAAGTTATAATGTAAACATAAGTTTTGATTAAACTATATGTCATAATATTTGTCTTTTGTATGCATTTGATAATTGCAAAGTTTAACAGTTGCTGCTGTTAGGTTTTGATTTTCAGATTCTAGAGCTAAAATTTTTACATCAATTCATGGGTCAAATTATGGTAATTTTATGTAAAAACCTTTCTATAAAATATTCAATGTTTTTAGAACATACATGTAAATTTTTATGTTTAAATAATTTTTCTTGTGTTTTATAAAAATACTAAAATTTTCCTGCCAAATTGAGTGGCGAGTTTAAATAGTTTCTTTTCAAAAAATTATTTACCAATAGAAACGAGAGAATTTTTAATTGAAAATTTTTATTATAAAACTTTCAGGTGCTTAGAATATTAATGTAAAATCTTAAAGTCTTTGACCTTATATTTATTTTTCTAAAAATCTTCAAGTATAACTGCCTTAGTGCTTATCAAGTTGGAACACTATCTTGAATTTGAGGATTTTTCTATGTATGATAATTAAAGTATCTTAATTTATTAATTTTTGTAAAATTAATTTCAAACTTGTCTAGAATAATCTAGTAATATTAGAACTAAAATTTTTTGATTTTATTTATGAAATATATTGATGTGCTATGTTAGAAATCTTTCTTACAGAAAATGCCCGTTTGTTTTCATGAGAATATTGCAATGCATTTTTCTCTTAGTTCCAAATTGAATTTGGAAAAGGTTTCAATAGATAAATTATAGATCTATCTCAGAAATTTTTATAGGATTTAAATCACCTTCATCCGAGACATGTTGCAAATGTTATAGCTTAAATACAATCAAGTGTCACGTCGAAAAATTTCCTGAAAACTAGAAATTTATTTTTGCACCACTGCTGCCTATTGAACTCGATTTTTCTCTCCAATATTAACCAATTTAGACTATGTTATCAACATAAAAGTTTTAGTACTCTTTCTTGGCTTTCTAATGCGGTAAGAATCGAGCTAATCGGATATCTAGAAAGAAAATTATGAGTGAATCAATAAAATATGTATGAAAGGACAAATTCTTAATAAGTTTTGTGAGTTTGTATGTACTAGGCTAATGACATATAATTTTTTTTTGTTAGTACTAATTTTAGAGTTTCGTTGATCATTGTCTTAATTTCTTGGATGTATTTGAGATTAAAATTCATGGCTCAAATTAGAATGTTAATTGAATTGAATATTACTCTTATGTCAGCAGGTGTTTTAGGACTTAAGGTGTTAGGGTTGAGCCTTGATCCTATTGATAAATACAATTAGTGTCTAAATTTGCATATAATATATAATAATTCCTTTCAAAACCTAGAAAGTTATATAATGTAATGCATTCCATGAAACTTTTTCTTCGGCTTACACTGCACGATAATTATATTCCACTGTGCATATAAATTTCTTTATTTTATTTCATGATTCAAAAAAAGTGATTTCTTTTAAAGCCATTGATATTATTTCAATGTGGTTTTAGATTAGCAGTTAAATAGGATAATCAACACTGATGACTGAATTTACCATTATTGTTACTGTTACTATTAGTTGGATTCAATTTGGTTTGGATGTGCGACGAACTTCACCGGGCAACAGCGGGTTTGCTGGTTGAACCCCAAGCCCCCGTGGCCTAATCCCCCTAGCGCACAACAGAGCCATTTGTGGCTGAGGTGGGTCATAGGATTCCCGATGACCTAGGCTCAGGGACTGTTTGGTAAGGCCGTACCTTGCCCGAAGCGATAACAGGTTGTTACAGTTGGAGTTATAAGATTGACTGGCTACAGCAAATACTAGTTCGATCATCGCATTTAATGCATTTTACTACTGTATAATGCATAACTACTTTTCACTGTCTTCTCAAATGTTTATAACTGTTTTTCAGTGTTATTCAAGTGTTTAAAATTGTGTCTCACTATTTTTCTCAAGTATTTATCACTTAGCATCTTTTGATCATGATATATTCTTGAACTCACATTGCACACACTTGGCATTCACTGAGTCCTTTATTCACACTCTATTCTTCTTTAACTTCCTTTTGGCATACATAGACCACCCTAACCCTAGTGAGGATGTGGACCCATTTACAATGAGAATCAAAACTGAAATATTTTAGAAGTTTTGTAGTAGTCGTAGCATTTGATGGTGTTAGCTTGTTAGTTTCCTCATGGATTTTAATTGAGGTTAGAGTATTGTTATTTGAGTTTTATGTTGCAAGATTTATTAAATTTATTTTGAATTCTCGGTGTTCTTTTGTTTAAGATTATGATTTTGGATTAGATGACCTCTATTTTTTAGATTGTGTTTCACGCCTCAAGACTAGATTGCATGGTTTGATTTTGGGGCACAACACCTCTGGTATGCACAAATAAAAAAATAGCTAATTAGTAAAATTCCTTGAAACCCCCCTCCCCCAACAGATTAATTTGTTTTTGCTACATTTAATTATGATGGAAAATGATTTAAATGTTTACTATGCTTTTCGAAGTGTGGCAATTAACTACTATATACTACACTTTTTTAATTGTGGTGCATAAATAATAAAAAAAAGAGTAGCTAATTAGTAAAACTCTTCAAAATCTCCCCAAATTAATTTGTTTTTGCTACACTTAATTATGGTGAAAAATAATTTAAATATTTACTACAATTTTCAAAGTATGGCAATTAACTATTATATACTACACTTTTTTATTGTTGTGAAGGATAGTGGTGTATTTGATAACTTTTTACCGCACATTAAATTTGCCGTATTTGAAGACTATTTCACAGCAAAAGTCATTTACCTCGATTTAAAAAGTGTAGCTAAGGTTTTCTCTTGATTGGAATGTTTACGGCTAGAAAAGTATAGTGTAAGCGTAATTAATTTTTTTACTACACTTAATTACTATTTATTATACATATTTAACCATAGTAAAAATTATGTCTTCTTGTGGTGATATATGTCACTAAGTCCATCACACTTTATATATAGTATCGATAATATAGATAGATAAAATGAACAAAAATATTTATTTATTTTGCTATATAATGTAAGATACTTTAATAATTTTAATATAATTACCTGAAATTCTAGAATAAATAAAAGAAAAAGTTGTGATAAAGTAAAATAATTAAAGAAAAAAGGTAAAATTAGAGAATATCGAGTGGTTAATTGGCCTAATGACATCATCTTCACACTTATATGTATAACTTTTGGAATTTGAATCCTGATGAACTTTTGGTGAGCGAGTGCATGTGTAAATAAAAAAAAATATAAAATTAAAGTATAGAGATAGGATATAAAATTATTTTGAAATTATCTTTTGAAATATTATTAATTTTATTAATTCATTTGAAAGCACGATATATACCAAAGTAATTATTAAGGGATTCACGCTTTACAAATAATATAGATTATTATAATATTTTAAATACACATATATAGTGATGAGGGTCAGAATCTCATATTAGCGTATTGAGCTGGAATCCAGTTATATCGACCAGTGGGTGGTCGAAGGATAAGCTTCTACTTGGAATATAGCATACCTTGTTGAAAGCAGTGGATGGGGTATTTATAGCCTCCTCAAGGTGGTTGGTAAGTCTAGGATGTCCTTGCCAAGCATGATAGGCTTTTGTCTTCACCTCAGGTCCTTTAGGTCTTCTCCCAACTATGTACTATTCCAGGTGGCGCGGTTGGAAGCATGATGATACATTGGTGGCGCGTGCTAGCCTGATGTAGCTAATAAAAAGGCAGTACGGTGGTGGCATGCACCATTAATGCGGGGCACGCCGCCTGGTGGAGCATTTAATGCGGTTGAGCTGTCATCTTAGCTCGACCTCCCTAGTCGAGATGAGTACTTCTGTAGGATATCTCCTCAGGTTCTAGTCGACAAGATGCAACCTTACAGCGGTTAAAACTCCACAATTGGATGAGGGACCGCATATATGGTTGAGAAGGTGAACACCGGTTCTCGCCACGATGGGCAGAGCTGGGAGGCCGAATTCCAGTCGATGGGTTGGGCCGTCATACATTGCAGTGTTGTCCTGCTCGAGTTTTGCTAGGTTGGGCTTGTTGGGCTATCCCATATCATATAGAATATCTATTCTACCAATAATACATATATCATTTCAGAAAATGTGAAAAGAATACTATTCATCCTTACATTCTTATTATCTTATTCAAGTTAATTTGCATAACTGAACACAAGTATAATGCTATAAAATTTAGGATCTTATCACATATTGTATTATGAATAAAATCATGCCAAAAATATGTTCAAATCTATTAAATACATATCATTATTATAAATTAGAGTATGGCTTCAAGGTAAAGCAAAAGCCGAACTTTTCTGCAGCTCACGTCTTCTCAAATTAAATGATCTTTTTGCATCTTGGATATTATTATATGACATAATGAAATTTTAGGTATGTTCGTTAATCATCTGAAAAATATATTTGAACTAATTAATATCAAAATGGAATTGGAAACCTAAAATATTGGATTGAGCACAAGACATTGACAACTTGTAATATTTAAAAATACACTCAACTTCCAATACTGAATTCAGCATCAACGAATTTTCTATCAATTAGTTTGATTTCAATCTGAACACCTCTTTTGTAGATAGACAGAAAGTAAAAGGAAAAGCCACTGGATGAGATGACTCTACATGAACGGTTCAAATGGCACTCAATTTTAAAAATAAGTAACGTATACAATTAATCAATAAATTGCGAAAACTTCAGGCTGCATAATTTTTTGAAACGACGTGCTCAGTAACATAATATATGTTTAATTTGAACGCAATCAAATGTTTGCAACTAGTTGTGCAATCTCACGGAATAAAACACATGCTCTGTTTAGAGTTAAAACATACGTTAATTTGATTATTGAATTTTAGTAAGAAAAATACTAAAAAAGATATGGACTATTTAAAGAAATATTTTATGAAAACTTTTTATAAAACAATTATGTTTTCAAACCAAACACACTAATTTCCGACTGTATACTCGAAGTCTACATTTTATTTTTCAAGAACGGCCCCGTTTTCAAAAAATACTCTTTATTTTATATTTGAAAATAAGTAGTAAACCAAACATTTTTTTTAAAAAAAAAAAAAAATGAAAGACCCATCATCCAATCAGCATATCAATTCAAATGATCAAATTTTACATCTCATTAATAGACACACATTTTCATTTTGTATACAATTTTTTTCAAAATATTTTCTGAAAGGAATCCAAATTCCAGTATTAACCCCTTTTACTCCCTTAGAATTTTTTGAAGTTCACAAACCTTAAAATGGTAGTGTTTGGTACAAAATAGTAATAACTGTACACGCATTGCCTTGTTCGCAATTCTAAACCCTAATGCAAGTAGTCTGCATAATCAAAAAGGGAAATAAGTACATAAAAAATTAGCTCATCAATTTGCGATAATCTTCGACATGAAGGCAAGAATGTCGGATTCCCTCTGCAATTGCGGGTGCTCACTTAGGAATCCATTGCATATCCCCTCAATTCTTGAAAAAGTTGCTCGGTTTTGGTGATTAATTTATATGTATTTTTTATATTGGTAAAGGTATAAATTAATTTCGTGTAAAATTGATCACTTGTTAATGGTTGAAGAAAGTTAGGTCTGAGGCTCGTTACGTTTACGCAACCATATTCAGTAATCTTAACGCAATTGTCTGAAGTTGTTTTAATTGTACTTGTACGATTATGTTCAGTAACCTTAACTCAAAATTTTAAATAAAAACACAATATAATGAACTGAAAAGCATACATTTATATGATTTTTGCATGTTTTAATATTTTTATGTGACAACTATGTGTGTATACATAATATATGTATATATTTTGTGCTTGAGACAAATAAATATTGTTGAATTATTCTCCACAAACATTCTTTCATCAACAAACAAATTAACTTCATATAGAACTAGTAAAAATAATTTTTGTATAGGGGAAAGAAAGAAAGAAAGAAAGAAAGAAACCAGCCATCAAGAATTTAGACTCACTTGGTATTCAACTTATAGATTTGCTTCATAACTTGATACAAGTACCACCATTTTTATAATTATTCAAAAAAAGAGCCGACACGTATTGTTCTTTTCACAAAATTGGAGTTGCGCGCATATGGGGGAAAAAACCCAATAAATGTGAAAAAAACTGATGATAAGAAGGTGTATATATATATATATATAGATATATCAAATGTGAAGTCAGTTTGTAAAATAAAATAGATAATAATAGCAACAATGAAAATAAAAAAATAATTATTGAATCATGACGAGAAAAATAAAAAAGAAAAAAAGAATTGTTGCTTGTGGCTTTAATTAGTACTTTCTTGGTACACGTCCACATCTAAACTGTGAGAGCATATCTTTTCCACGACTAACATTGGAAGTTGTGGTAGAAACAGACCCAGAAATCCCATGAACCAATCTCCATCACTACTCTTCGCACCTCCCCTCTTCTCATCTTATCTTTTCCTTTCAATCTATCATATTCTCATCATTCATCAAAAGTGCTCTTCTACTTACATCTGTAAACATTTAGTTCAAATTTTCTATTTTAATTCTTTATTTTAAATTATTTATATAAATTACTTAAGTTCTTGTATATTTAAAAGGAGAGGCTAATACAAATTAGCCCCATTTGATAATCGAAATAAACAAAACATTTCCTTATGATAATAAAAAATTAAAACACCACCATGTATTTTTGAAAATATGCACACCGCTTCTCCACGACATAAGGGGATTTTAATTATTTTTGTAATCACATGATGGTATTTTGATTTTGATTTTGATTTTGATTTTTGATTTTTTATTTTTTGGTCATATGGGATATTATTTTGCCTATTTCAATTATCATAGGAGGGTCAAATTGTATCAACCCATTTAAAAGAATAAAATTAAAACAGAAGTCTTAAATTACACTATTATGACCACCAACAATGTTTTCATGTAAATTTTTTAGTAAGTACGTTTAAATTGAGGCATCCCAAGTATTGGACTCTATTGCAAGAAGGACAGAATATGCCAAGGATAATCAGCATCTTCTGGCTTCTCTCCATTAATTTTAGTGGATGTTTTTGTCAACAGTTTCAAATACTAAAAGCTAACAATTTTACGATAACTTCTAACTTAAAGCTAAGTTTTGATTGAATTTAAGTCAATTACATAATAAATAAATTAAATTTATTATGTAATTAAAATATATTAAAAAAATGACCAATCACATAATATAAGTATTATTACAGTTACTATCGCCAAATTGGTTGTCAATAAGATTTTTTTCTTTTTCTTTTTTGGCATATTATTAGTAATTATCGACGGCTTTAGATATATTTTGAGGACTGATATTTCTGATAAGGACACAGTATGGAACTTGTGGATGGAAGCAAGATATGCAAATTATCGTAGGGCCATGCTTACTACTTCTGGTAAAAGTTAGACATGCAAGTTTAACTTTGTATGATTAAATTTTTATAGTGTGAAATGAATAGAGTATTGATTGATTTTTTTTAATAAAATATTATAATTTTTTAATAACTTTAATGTATTTATTTAAAATTTTAGGATAAATCAAAAGAGAAATTTAAGATGAAAGTAAAATAATTGAAGAAAAAAAAAAGTCAGAGAGAAATAGAGAAAAAAACAGTATCTTATTTGTATTTTCCAAAATCAGATCAGTTTTGTCAATGCATTTGAAAATGAAATCAAATTAACAATTTTTATGTTACATTTTACATCAACAATTAAATCCTTTGAGCAACTTTTTATTATGTCTATATCCATTGATTAAAAAACCGGCCGGTGGCCTGGTCCGGTTTTTTCAAAAAACCGGAAAAACAAAAAAATTAGCATTTTTTTATGAAAACCGTCCGGTTTGAATGGTTCAACCGTTGAACCTGTGAACCGGAACGGTTTTTTATTTTTTCTTTTAACTTTTTAATGAAATTATTTTTTTTGCCTAAGTACTAAAGTTAAAGGTTATGGTACAAGCTAAAAGTCAAAATAGCCTAGTATTAGTCAAATGAGGAGTGGCTCATATATCATTAAATTATTTGTGTGTTTAAACTTTAAACTTTAAACTTGATATATTCAAAATTTTGAATTGTGATGTTAGAGAATATCATTTAAAAATCTTTATGTTTTATATTTTGGCATTTTATTAACTTTTTAAATAATATATATATATAAATATATAAATATATATATATCGCGTAATTATGACGTCACGGTTCAATTGCGATTCAATTACGGTCCAACCAACGGTTGAACCAGTGAACCGTGAACCGGTAAGTTTTCCGGTTCAATGAGCGGTCTGATTTTTCTAAGACTGTCTATATCATCATGAAGGGGGAAAAATGTATGTAGATATCAAATGCAGGATGAAATCTTTGAAATTACCATCGTGAGTTCTATTTTATGTCAAATATTAGTGACACACATTTTAATTAAATTAATTACAATGGCATCTATGGAATTTTAGTACGACAAAATCACTCATTTCATAGAAGAGTATATTATATTTGAATAATGAAAAAATAAATCTACTCAACGTATATTATAAAATTTGAGATTTGAGCAATAAAGATATGATTCATACGTGATCTTCTAATAAAAGAATAAATATTTGACATGGCCATTAGCTAAACCAATTGTAACAAACTATTATAACAATATTACACAAAAGAATTTTTATGTGATATTTTGCAATTTTAATATTTTGTTTTCCAATTTTGGGAAGAAAAAAAAAAGAAAAAGGAAAGGAAAAGGAAAAGGAAAAGGAAATGGTGAATTAGTATAATGATGTGGGCTAGAGTTTTTGGTGGTGGTTTTGGGAATTGGGATAGTGAGTGTGGATAAAACGTGCCCTCGGCCGACCAATCACATTTCAAAGAAATCCAACCAATAGTCCTTTCTCCACCCCAAAATTGAAGAAAAATAGAGAATAAAACTATCAAACAAACATACTAATCAAAGCTGAGGCAACCTCCCTTGTTCCTTCCAAAGATCAAAGCCCACCCAAAAAAACCCTGAATTCTGATATCCTAATATAGGGTTTTGGATTTAACTCGTTAGAAATTGATTGGGGTTGAAAAATTCGAATATTGGCTGAAAAAATGGCTGTTTCGAGTGCGTTTGTGGGGGCAAAGCTTGAGGCCTTGCTGGTCAGCAATACGGCGTCGTCCTCCATGTCTGCCTCCGCCTCCCCGGCTCAGACTGGCTTGCTGTGCAAACCGCTTGCTGCACGAGCCAAGCGAGCTGCACTGATCAGAAGGAATTCGGGAATCATCAGGTGTGAGGCTGCGCCGGACGCTCTGGTTCAGACCGAAAAGGTGGACCCCACCAATGCAGCTTCTTCCTCGGCTTCGGCTTCGAGTCTCTCCGCTCTTGAACAGCTCAAGACATCCGCCGCTGACAGTAAGCACGGCCTTCCTTGTTTCTTTCTTTCTTTCTCGAATTTTCACAATTTATTTCACCATCACGTTGGATTGTGATGAGTAAATTGATTTCAGTGTCTATGAGTTCTGTATGCACTCCAATTTTTTGTACTTCTCTTTTCTAATTGATCACAGTTGTTTGACGTAATTATTGCTCACAGTTGGGAATAATGATAAAAGTATAAGGACATGGCTGCAGTGAAATTATTATTTCTCTGCCTGCATACAAGTTATATACTAGTGAGACAATTATAAAGTGAAAGAAATTGCAATTAATCGACTTTTCTTGGTCATAGTTCACTTGTTTGGTCCGTAGTTTTTTTCGCCGTTCTTCTGAAACATAATTATGGCATTAGTTTCTGAAAATGTAATTTTAATTACTTATTCCTGGTAGAATAGCCTGGTTTTAGCACATTTTAATCCGAATATAATTAGTTAGGACTAGTTTTCTGTAAATCATGCTTTTTAACTCTTCCTGTTGGTAATTGCTGTTTTTTATCTATCTGCCATGATAGGAGATAGTGGTTCTTTTCCATTTTGATTCACGATAATTACTTTTTCATTAGTTAATTGGCAAAAAGATAAATAAGCATGGTTCTTTTCCATTTTGATTTTAACCTGCTCGTATTTTCTGTTGTAATCTTCATTTGCTTGAAATAAACGATTTGTTGTTTTGCATATTTTGGGTGCATGATTTCCGATAATAAATCTGTACTGTTCTTGAGCTTGTGTTTTGATGTTCTCCAGGGTATACAAAAGAAAGAAGCAGTATTGTAGTAATTGGTCTCAATATCCACAGTGCACCTGTTGAAATGCGAGAGAAGCTTGCTATTCCTGAAGCAGAGTGGCCTAGAGCTATTAGTGAACTATGTGGTTTGAATCATATTGAAGAAGCCGCTGTCCTCAGTACCTGTAACAGAATGGAAATCTATGTTGTAGCTCTTTCTCGGCATCGGGGTGTTAAAGAAGTGACTGAATGGATGTCAAAGGTAATCTGTGAGAATCTTAAAATTTTCTTACCACAGTATGATTGAAATTGAAGGGGGATAATTATAAATTTTGTATGTTTATTATTATTATTATTATTATTTTTATTTTTTTTTATTTTTTTGGTTATTCTCTTAAACTTGTGAGGAGATTTTGTTCTAGCATCAGAACAAAGTCCACCTGCCAATAACATGGCAAACAATAAAATTGAACATGGTTTTCGTCATTGGTAAGAGTTGCTATTTCTTTATTTTGGCTTCTTTTTGTTTATTGAATTCCGCCCCCTTCTCTTCGGCGAGTACAGATGAATTTGGGGGGTGAGGTGGGTGAGTTGGTTAGGGGGTTGTTTATTGGGATTCCTTCTCTGTGTTCTTGTATGATGTTTTGGAAAGTTATTTTATTTAATCATGATCGAACTCATAACAGATTCTTTGCTTTGTCAGACAAGTGGAATTCCCGTTTCCGAGATATGCGAGCACCGTTTTCTGCTTTATGACAAAGATGCAACACAGCACATCTTTGAAGTGTCAGCTGGACTTGATTCCTTGGTATTAGGAGAAGGTCAAATCCTTGCTCAAGTCAAACAAGTGGTCAAAGTTGGGCAAGGGGTTGTGGGCTTTGGACGGAACATTAGTGGGCTCTTTAAACATGCAATCACTGTCGGAAAGAGGGTTAGAACTGAAACAAACATTGCAGCAGGGGCAGTTTCTGTGAGTTCTGCAGCTGTAGAGTTGGCTTTGATGAAGCTCCCTGAAGCCTCCCATGCCGCTGCTAGGATGTTAGTTATTGGAGCTGGCAAGATGGGGAAGCTTGTGATCAAGCACTTGGTAGCCAAAGGTTGGACAAAGATGGTGGTAGTGAACCGAAGTGAAGAAAGAGTAGCTGCCATCCGTGAGGAGATAAAGGATGTCGAGATAATCTATAAGCCCCTTGCTGAGATGCTAAATTGTGCGGCTGAAGCAGATGTGGTTTTTACGAGTACTGCATCTGAGACCCCTCTGTTTCTGAAAGAGCATGTTGTAGATCTTCCGCCTGTTGGGCCAAGTGTGGGAGGTTTGAGGCTTTTTGTTGATATCTCCGTCCCAAGAAACGTTGGCGCTTGTATTAATGAGCTTGAGACTGCACGTGCGTACAATGTGGATGATCTTAAGGAGGTTGTGGCTGCTAATAAAGAAGACCGGCTCCGTAAAGCAATGGAAGCTCAGGCCATTATTGTTGAGGAATCAAAACAATTTGAAGCTTGGCGTGATTCGCTGGAGACTGTTCCAACTATTAAGAAATTGAGGGCTTATGCGGAAAGAATAAGAGCTGCAGAGCTGGAAAAATGCCTGTCAAAAATGGGAGATGACATTCCGAAGAAGACGAGGAAGGCTGTAGATGACCTTAGCAGGGGCATTGTAAACAAGCTACTTCATGGTCCAATGCAGCACCTAAGATGTGATGGGAGCGACAGCAGAACTTTGAGTGAGACGCTTGAGAACATGCATGCCCTTAACCGAATGTTCAGCCTTGAGACTGAAATATCCGTGTTGGAACAGAAGATTCGAGCTAAGGTGGAGCAAACTCAGAAGTAAGCTCCGTGCCAACTTTCTTCTGCTGATGTCTTCCTTTCCAGGCCTCCATTCTGAATAAGCTTATTGTGCTTTTCTGATGCCACGTCACGATTTTTTATAGTACATATATCCATGGGACCAGGTTTCCTGAAAATCTTTCCTCATCTTGATATAACAATTGTTTTAAAATATCGAATACCTCTAATTGGTGACTTTTCTTTCCTCAACTTTGTACAATATAATCAAGGTATTAGAGCTTGGTCCATGTAACGATGATTTGTTCCGGTGTCTGTAACTGTCTCTTGAAAAGTATCTATCTTAGTAATTAGTTACTAATGTCTTTAGCCTGTCTTCTTTTTATATGAAACAGAGGATGTGTTGTTCATAGTTTTAAGTAAAGCCATTTCTCCATCTGAAATTTTGGATACATAAGACAGACAGGCCAGGCCAGGCCATCTCTGGCTCTGTGTAGGCTTATTTTTTTACTCAAAAAGTTGTAGTGATTTATCACAAAGAAATCAAGTGGTTGGTTTCTTCTTTTATTTTAATCTTGTTTATGCACTAAATTTTACATTTACAAGAAAACGTAAATATACATTTAATATCGAATCACGACAAAATTAAAACATTGGGGCAGTTCCAAACCCATTTCAACCAGATAGCTTGTTTGTTTCTGCAAAACTCAAATGGGCTTTCGGCCAACAAATTGGTTTCTTATGAGTTATATTAATTGGGTTGGGCTTCAACTAGTAAATATGTTGGGTTGTGGCCTGTGGGAAAGTCCTAATTGGCTAGTTGTTCAACATTTTCTAGTCACACCGAGTTTTGTTTAATACTGACTCAAGGCCCAAACCCCAGCAACTAACACTTGTTGCTAGCAGGCCCGTTTGTTTTCATTTTCGGAAGTCATTTTCATTTTTAGGAGAAAATGAAAATAGAAAACTATCACTATCTATACAATTTTTCAAACATTTTTATTTTTATAACATTCTTTATTATATTCTCTCTCTATTTTCATCCCATTTTCAACCCCTATCATTACCTTAATTATTTTTTATCTTCTCAATACTTCTCATATACCATTCACAACAAAAATATTATAAATTCAGATTCAAATTATAATATTATTGTTTCAAACAATCACATATTACATCACAAATTCAAATTCAAAAACTACACAACTTTTAATACAAAAACACCTAACATCCAAATACATCTCATCTATATACCTATATAAATATATAATTTTGTACAACACATCCAAATAAAACTTCATTTTCTACGACAACTATTCTAACTAATTTTTCACTAGAAAATGAAAATGGCTCCAGAAAATGAAACCAAACGGCCCCTAAGTGTTTTTAGATTTATCATTTTTATCTTTTTTTGGGATTTTCAAATTTATCATTTTTATATTTGTTCAGACGTTCCTAAATAAGGCTTCAGTTCCTAAAATATAATTTTTTTTTTCTTTCACTTGAAAAGATTGATGCAACAATATTAACTTTTTATCTAATATTCTTAAAAATAATAGAACACAAATTTTCATTGAATTAATTCATTCGAAAATTACATACAAATTCAAAATAAATACAAGAGCTAGGAGAAAGTATAAAATAGGATATTCATACATTTCAATAAGCATAACTCAAATAACCTATGTATTCTCGTGAAAACCGCAAGTAATATACAAGACGTCATGAAAAGTTGCCAGTTCCAACGCCCAAAATCCTTCTTTGACCTTTAGTGGTGGTCGTAACTGTTGCGTCGCATTTAAGAATCCAAGGATTGGGGGTCAAGATTGTTTGGATTGAGAAGCTTTAGGTCGTCTGGTGTGGAGTAGTCTTTAATTCAGTGGCGTAAATTTTAAACATAAAGTATAATATGAGGGGTTTGAATATAATAAATTCTCATTGTATGTGTGAGTGTATATATATATATATATTTAAAAAAAAAAGTTTAAGTCATTTAGTCCTCTGAAAATTCCAAAAGCATAAAAAGAAAAGATTAAGATTGTTAAGATTTGCCCAATAAAAACTCTTCTATATTTTAAGGGAACAGTTAGGGGTGGCAAAATGGGCTGTAAATCATGGGTCCAACCCAACCCACATTGTTTTGTTTTGGGTTGGGTTGGGTTCCAAAATTTTGAAAATAGATTGAGGTGGGTTATATTTGGTTTGGGCTTAAAGTGAATTTAAGTGGGTTAAAATGGGTTCAAGCAATTAATTTAACAAATTAAAAAATAACTTCAAATTAATAATCATAAATTTATATTATTTTTATTTTCTCTTTTTTGTCGAAGTCTCGTAATTTTGGATCATTAATAATATTTAAATTGAAATAATCATCTTGGACTTAGGTTAGTTGTCTTGAATTTTTCTCAAAATATAAATTTTAATATATGAATAATATATGAACGTGATCATAGGAATAAATATTATATCTACTAATTGAATATAAATTCTAAATTAATTTGTTGCTTAACTAATATTGCATGTCAATAGTAAGATTGACATACAACTTATATATATTAATTCTTGAAAAATGAAAAGTATATAAGTTCTTTATTGAAAATTTAATATACATTTATTGGTGTGATTAGGGGTGGGGGTTCGGATCGGGTAGGTTGGGTTTGAGTAGTTCAAATCGAGTACCCGATTTTTGGGATAGTAATTTTAACTACCTGACGCCAACTTGAAATTATCGAGTACTCGACACTAGATATTATTTAAAATATTTTAAATAAAAAAAAAGAAAGAAAATGAACTTTGGCCTCTGTTTGTCAAAGGATTAATAGAGGCCAAGGCCAAACTTTGGCCGCTATTAAGTAGCCAAACTTTGGCCTCTTTCACATATATATATATATATAATATTATAATCTATAATATCTATTTTTATATATGGTATACATATAATAAGTATTTTATATATTTAATATATATAGATATACATATAGGGCCATTTATTTAAAAATACCAAAAGCACTTTCTCATTTTGTGATCAATCCCCACTTAATTTTATGTAGAATAAGCTCCCTAGTTTTGTTAAAATTTTAAAGATTACTCCCTACTCACTTGATTTGACAAAAATGCCCTTAAGTATAATATTTTTTACTCATTTTTTTTTTTATTTATTCATCATCCACAAAAGCAAACAGTAAACCTTAGCATATGTACTTTCATTACCAAAAATAGAAAACGCATCAAGCTCCACAGCAGGAACAAGAATAATCTTCGGAGCTAACAACCACCAACCTGACATCTACATTGTCTTTTTCTCTTTTTATTTTCATCATTTTCGGGTTTCTTCTTCTTATTCTTCTCAATTTCTTCTCAGTTGTTTTGAGTTTCTTGTATTTTTCCGACAATGTCAACCAGTAGTGAAGCAAGAGTGTTCAATCAAGTGTTGGGGAGTTGCTGCTACAAAAACAGCTCCATATAATGTTAATTAAGGATGGTATGACTTTAATGGACATGTACATTAATCTCGCAAGAAAATGGAGTGAAATCAACGCCGAGCTCTTCATTTTGCAATACATAGCTCCATATCAAAGATTATACGTCACTTTGACTGATGACGACAATGTCATGAATATGGTCTTACTACATTTGGCATTGAAGATGAACATTGTTCACATCTTAGTAAACGAAAAGGATGAATCAAGCAGCAGTGCAAAGAAGAGCAGTAATGTTTTAAGGTAATACTTATGCAGAATCTAAACTGTACTGCAATTTGTAAAGTTTTGTACTTGAAGTGTTCCAAAATTGTATTCTGTTTATTTGAAAATCTTTCTCTACTTGGAGCGTTCTACATTATACTTCACTACAAATAAAATTGTACTTCATCTCACAAAAATTGTACTCTATTTTGTAAGTTTTATACTTCAAGTGTTCTACTAATGGATTATCCAAAATTATACTGCAACTTCTAGCAGTTTATACTTGAAGTGTTCCCAAACTGAACGTCTTCTATCTAAAATTATACTTTTGATTTTCTGAAATTATACTTCATTTTACCTAAACTTATACTTTAGTTATCTAAATCTATTATTTAAATTTTATACTTTAAGTGTTCTATTAATGGATTATCCAAAATCGTACTACAATTGTTAAGGTTTTATACTTCAGGAGTTCGAAATTGTACTTCTATTTTCTAAACCTAACTTCATTTTATACATCATTTTACCTAAACATGTATTCTATTCATTGAGTTATATACTTCAAGTGTTCCAAAATTGTACTTCATTTTATATAAACTTGTACTTGAATTATCTAAATATATTATTTAAGTTTTATACTTCAAGTGTTCTACTAATGGATTATCCAAAACAGTACTGCAATTGCTGAGGATTTATACTTTAAGTGTTCCGAAATTGTACTTTTTTTCTTCTTCCTGAAATTATACTTCATTTTACATAAACCTGTACTCTATTCATTAAAGTTCTATACTTCAGGTGTTCTGAAATTGTACTTCATTTTATCTAAACTTGTATTTTAGTTATCTAAATCTATTATTTAAGGTTCAAGTGTTCTACTAATGGATTATCCAATAATTGTACTGCAATTGCTAAGGTTTTATACCTCAGAAGTTTCGAAATTGTACTTCACTTTATCTAAAATTGTATTGCAATTGCTAAGGTTTTATACTTCAAGTGTTCTACAAATGGATTATCCAAAATAGTACTGCAATTGCTAAGGATTTATACTTTCAGTGTTCTGAAATTGTACTTCTTTTTATATAAAATTGTGCTTCTGTTTTCTGAAATTATACTTCATTTTACCTAAACATGTACTCTATTCATTGAAGTTCTATACTTCAGGTGTTTTGAAATTGTACTTTATTTTATCTAAATTTGTACTTCAGTTATCTGAATATATTATTTAAGCTTCAGTGTTCTACTAATGGATTATCCAAATATTGTACTGCAATTGCTAAGGTTTTATACTTCAGAAGTTCTGAAATTGTACTTCACTTTATCTAAAATTGTACTGCAATTGCTAAGGTTTTATACTTCATGAGTTCTGAAATTATATTTCACTTATTTAAAATTGTACTGCAATTGCTAGGGTTTTATACTTCAAGTTTTCTGAAGTTTTACTTTATTTTATCAAAATTTGTACTTCAATTATTTGAATCTATTATTTTAGTTTTATACTTCAAGTGTTCTACTAATGGATTATCCAAAATCGTACTGCAATTGCTAAGAATTTATACTTCAACTGTTCTAAAATTGTACTTCTTTTTATATAAAATTGTACTTCTATTTTCTAAAATTATACTTCATTTTGCCAAAACCTGTACTCTATTCATTGAAGTTTTATACTTCAGGTATTCTGAAATTGTACTTCATTTTATCTAAACTTGTACTTCAGTTATCTAAATCTATTATTTAAAGCATCAAGTGTTCTACTAATGGATTATCCAAAATCATACTGCAATTGTTCTAAAATTATACTTCTTTTTATATATAAAATTGTACTTCTGTTTTCTAAAATTATACTTTATTTTACCTAAACCTATACTCTATTCATTTAAGTTATATACTTCAGGTGTTCTAAAATTGTACTTCATTTTATCTAAACTTGTATTTCAGTTATCTGAATCTATTATTTAAGCTTCAAGCATTCTACTAATGGATTATCCAAAAGTTGTGTTGCAATTGCTAATGTTTTATATTTCAGAAGTTCTGAAATTGTACTTCACTTTATCTAAATTGTACTACAGCAATTGCTAAGGTTTTATAATTAATATGTTATGAAATTATACTTCATTTTATCTAAATTTGTATTTCAATTATCTGAATCTATTATTTTAGTTTTATACTTCAAGTGTTCTACTAATGGACTATCCAAAATCATATTGCAATTGCTAAGAATTTATACTTCAATTGTTCTGAAATTGTACTTCTTTTTATATAAAATTGTACTTCTATTTTCTGAAATTATACTTCATTTTACCAAAACTTGTACTCTATTCATTGAAGTTCTATACTTCAGGTATTCTGAAATTGTACTTCATTTTATCTAAACTTGTACTTCAGTTATCTGACTATATTATTTAAAGCTTCAAGTGTTCTACTGATGGATTATCCAAAAATTATACTGTAATAGCTAAATTTTTATACCTCAGGAGTTTTGAAATTGTACTTCACTTTATCTAAAATGATACTGTAATTGCTAAGGTTTTATACTTCAGGTGTCCAAAATTGTACTTCATTTTATCTAAACTTGTACTTCAATTTTCTGAAACTATTATTTAAGTTTTATACGTCAGGTGTTCTACTAATGGATTATCCAAAATCATACTGCAATTGTTCTGAAATTGTATTTCTTTTTATGTATAAAATTGTACTTCT
The DNA here is from genome assembly GCA_018894105.1 of Jacaranda mimosifolia. Taxonomy (NCBI): domain Eukaryota; kingdom Viridiplantae; phylum Streptophyta; class Magnoliopsida; order Lamiales; family Bignoniaceae; genus Jacaranda; species Jacaranda mimosifolia. Next base: position 10,011,608 of record CM032123.1, read on the forward strand.
ATTTTATGAAATTATACTTCATTTTTCTTAAACATGTACTCTATTAATTGAAGTTCTATACTTCAACTGTTTTGAAATTGTACTTCATTTTATCTAAACTTGTGTTTCAGTTATCTGAATCTATTATTTAAGTTTCAAGCGTTCTATTAATGGATTATCCAAAAATTGTACTACAATTGCTAAGGTTTCTTACCTCAGAAGTTTTGAAATTGTACCTCACTTTATCTAAAATTATACTTAACCTTTTACGTAAAATTGTATTACATTATTTAAGTTTTGTAAAGTTCTATTAATTTTTATACTTCATTTTACCTAAAGTTCTATACTTCAAGTGCTTTAATTATTAATTATCCAAAATTATATTGCAATTGCTGGCGTTTTATACTTCTATTGTTCTGAAATTATACTTCATTTATTTGAAATTATACCACAATGCAGAATTTTTCTACATATTATACTTTATTTTACCTAAAATTGTACCTCATTTGTCAACCTTAAGGGATGCAGTCGAGGAGGAAATTGGTTCGACCAATGCATCGCACAATGAATTGGCTTTAATTAGCAACTCAATTGATGCATGGAGGACTTGCATATATGGAGAGGGTCAGACATTTAAGGATGCTCAGGAGTTCAGAATTATGCGGTGTACACTTTGCGGTCATTTAAATATAAGAAAAATGACAACAAAAAAGTCAAAGCCATTTGCAGTGATGAAAATTGCAAATGGAGAATCTATGCATCCAGGCATGAAGCTAATAAATTATTTGGCATTCAAAAATGTAATCTAGAGCACACATGTGGTGAAGCTAATCTTCGGACAAGGGGACATCCTAAAGCCGATTCCGCTTGGGTTGCTAACATAGTGAAGGATAAATTGAGATCAGAGCTATGTTATCGGCCCTCTACCATATTGAAAAATATCCACAAAGAATACGATGTGGAACTTAGGTACCATAAAACATGGATGGGTAAGGAATTAGCTATGCATGATATCTATGGAGCTGAGAAGGGATCTTATGATAAGTTGAGGTGGTACTGTGATGCTGTGAAGAGGATAAACCTTGGAAGTATTACAGACTGTGAGATAGACCCAATTAGTAAAAAAATTCATTGGCTATTTATATGTTTCAGTGCCTACTTTATTGGTTTTCTTAGGGGATGTAGACCGTTGATATTCTTAGACGGCACCCATATTAAAAATAAATACAAAGAAAGCTTACTCAGTGCTGTCAGTAATGATGCTAATGATGACTTATTCACGCTAGCATATGCAGTTGTTGACTCTGAAAATGATATTAATTGGGAGTGGTTCTGCTTTAAGCTAAGAAGTGTCTTAGATTCTCAATATCTGCCTGGTTTATCAAGGTTTACTTTCTTCTCCTATCGACATCTAGGTCTTCTTGAGGTCCTCCCCATGATATTTTTCGGTGGCCACCATGCATATTGCTTGAGATACTTAGTGGATAACTTTAAGAAACAAGTAAGAACTTTATCTTTGCTTGTGAAACAATTATGTGAAATAAACTCTAATTCATAACATTTAGCACATTACGGATCTATTATTTTAAATTCAAGTATTAAGGAAGTATCCTCTACATAACAAGAAATATTGGTGTTCTGTTTTTATGAAAGCTGTATATGCGCCTACAAGGCAGGAGTATACACAACATATAGACAACATCATGGAGTCATTGCCGCTTGCCAAAGACTTTATTATGCAGTCTGGCCCACAATGTTGGGCAAATTCCTTATTTAATGGAGATCGATGGGGGGTAATAAACAATAATCAAGCAGAATGTTGGAATAATTAGGTTAAACCAGCCCGATTTATGCTAGTTGCAGTCATGGTTGATCACATATGCATGCAAATAATGGTTATGATGCATGATCAACAAGAAGAATCTCATCAGATGGTTGGTCAATTATGTCCCAAATAAGAGAAGAAGTTGGCAATCAATCATATGCGTTTTCGTAACTTAACAGTTGTCATCTCTAGCGGTTGGAGCTTTGAGGTGATTGAGCCAGATAAATCGTACGCTGTAGATTTACATAGCAGGGTTTGTTCGTGCAGAGCATGCAAAATTGATAAAATACCATGCAAACATGTTTGTGCTTGTATTGAGTCAAAATCACTTTCACCGTATGACTTTACCGATCAATACTATCGAGTTGAGATGTATTAACAAGCATACCAAGCAGTGATAAACCTTATTCCTACGTATGATAGGCATCTGTTCTCTCTAGATGAGGATGGCATTATTAATGCACTTGATTGCCGATCTCAGCCTAGGCGTAGAAGGACACAGAGGATTCCATCACAAATTCAGAAATGTGTAATTAAATGTAAAAGGTGTGATAGAACAAGGCATAATCGTTGAACCTGCAAAGAATTAGTAAACTAGCTAAATTTTATACCTTAATCTAAGAGATTTATACTTGATTTCTTGACAATTATACTTAATTTATGCAATTATGTATTTGATTTAGCATGAATTTTGCATATTGTCCGAGATATCAGTGATTTTGTACCTCAATTTTGGAGATCTATACTTTATTTTTTGACAATTGTATTTCATTTCCATGATATTGTACTCAAAATCGCTGCCCATTTTTATTTTAACAGAAGTGTACTTCAACATAGCACAATTTATACTTTGTTAGTTCTAAGTTTGTACTTCATTTTCCTCATATGGTACTTAAATTCAGTGCCAAATTTCAATTAAATTGAAGTGTATTTCAACATAACACCATTTATACTTTGTTAGTTCTGGGTTTGTACTTCATTTCCCTGATATTGTACTCAAATTCACTATCAAATTTCAAATGAATTAAATTGTACTTCAACACAACACCATTTATACTTTGTTTGTTCTAAGTTTGTACTTCATTTCCATCATATTGTACTCAAATTCGCTGCCCAATTTCAATTTAATTGAAATGTACTTCAACTTAAAACTATTTATACTTTGTTAGTTTTGGGTTTGTACTTCATTTTCCTGATATTGTACTCAAATTTACTTCCAAATTTTAAATGAATTAAATTGTACTTCAACGCAACACCATTTATACTTTGTTTGTTCTACGTTTGTACTTCGTTTTTCTCATATTTCACTCAAATTCAGTGCCAAATTTTAATTAAATTGAAGTGTACTTCAATGTAACACCATTTATACTTTGTTAGTTATAGGTTTGTACTTCATTTCCCTAATATTGTACTCAAACTCACTGCTAAATTTCAAATGAATTAAATTGTACTTCAACACAACATCATTTATACTTTGTTCGTTCTACGTTTGTACTTTATTTTCCTCATATTTTACTCAAATTCAATGCCAATTTTCAATTAAATTGAAGTGTACTTCAACGTAACACTATTTATACTTTGTTAGTTCTGGGTTTGTACTTCATTTCCCTGATATTGTACTCAAATTTACTTTCAAATTTTAAATGAATTAAATTGTACTTCAACACAACACCATTTATACTTTGTTCATTCTACGTTTGTACTTCATTTTCCTCATATTGTACTCAAATTCAGTGCCAAATTTTAATTAAATTGAAGTATACTTCAACATAACACCATTCATACTTTGTTAGTTATGGGTTTGTACTTCATTTCCCTGGTATTGTACTAAAATTCACTGCCAAATTTCAAATGAATTAAATTGCACTTCAACACAACACCATTTATACTTTATTTGTTCTATGTTTGTACTTTATTTCCCTCATATTATACTCAAATTTAGTGCCAAATTTTAATTAAATTAAATTTTAATTCAATGTAACACCATTTAAACTTTGTTAGTTATGGGTTTGTACTTCATTTTCCTGATATTGTACTCAAATTTACTTTCAAATTTTAAATGAATTAAATTGTACTTCAACACAACACCATTTATACTTTGTTCATTCTACGTTTGTACTTCATTTTCCTCATATTGTACTCAAATTCAGTGCCAAATTTTAATTAAATTGAAGTATACTTCAACATAACACCATTTATACTTTGTACGTCATTTCATTGATATTGTACTCAGTTTCACTTCCAAATTTCAAATGAATTAAAATGTACTTCAACACAACACAATTTATACTTAGTTTGTTCTACGTTTGTACTTTATTTCCATCATATTGTACTCAAATTCACATCCCAATTTCAATTGAATTGAATCATTCTTCCGCATAGCACCATTTATACTTTGTTTGTTCTACGTTTTTCCATCATATTGTACTAAAATTCACTACCTAGTTTCAACTAAATTGAAATGTACTTCAATATAGCACCATTTATAATTTGTCTGTTCTACGTTTGTACTTCATTTTCCTCATATTGTACTCAAATTCGCTGCAAAATGTCAAATGAATTAAATTGTACTTCAACACAACACCATTTATGCTTTGCTTGTTCTACGTTTGTACTTTATTTCCATTATATTGTACTTAAATTTGCTGCCCAGTTTCAATTTAATTGAAGTGTAATTCAACACAACACTATTTATTCTTTGTTTGTTCTACATTTGCACTTCATTTTCCTCATATTGTACTCAAATTCAATGTCTAGTTTCAAATGAATTGAATTGTACTTTAACACAACAACATTTATACTTTGTTTGTTTTATGTTTGTACTTCATTTTCATCATATTGTACTCAAATTCATAGCCCAATTTCAATTGAATTGAATCGTACTTCTGCATAGTACCATTTATACTTTATTTGTTCTATGTTTTTCCATCATATTGTACTGAAATTCATTGCCCAGTTTCAACTGAATTGAAATGTACTTCACTTCATTTTCCTCATATTGTACTCAAATTCAACTTCATTTCCCTGATATTGTACTCAATTTCACTAACAAATTTCAATTAAACTAAAGTGTACTTTAATACAACACCATTTATACATTGTTAGTTCCAGGTTTGTACTTCATTTCCTTCATATTGTACTCAAATTCGCTTCTTAGTTTCATTTTAATAGAAGTGTACTTCAACGTAAAATCATTTATACTTTGTTAGTTCCAGGTTAGTACTTTATTCCCTGATATTGTACTCAATTTCACTGACAAATTTCAAATGAATTATATTGTACTTCAACACAATACTATTTATATTTTGTTAGTTCCAAGTTTGTACTTCATTTCCCTCATATTGTACTCAATTTCACTGTCAAATTTCAAATGAATTATATTGTACTTCAACGCAACATCATTTATACTTTGTTAATTCTGGGTTTGTACTTCATTTCCCTAATATTGTACTCAATTTAATTGGCAAATTTCAAATGAATTATATTATACTTCAACGCAATACCATTTATACTTTGTGTGTTCCAGGTTTGCACTTCATTTCCATCATACTGTACTGAAATCAAAATATTATAAATACTTGATAGAAAATTACACTTACATAAAAAATAATATTATAAACAAAGTATGCTTCAATTTACATATGTATTTACATACAAAGTTTGATTCAATCCCTGGCATTTTCATGACTTAAAATGGTATGTGCCATATGTCCACGATATTCATCGATGTTAATTGTTTAAGCAGTCCTCTAGTACTCGATGGTGTCTATAGCAAAACATTCTGCCCAAAGGCATACATAGACACCACAATTCACTAAACCCTATTGCTATTTGCTTCTTTTTACCTTCATGTTTTCGTCCACATGACACTCCAACGAAAGCTTCATGTACTGAGAATAAAATGCAGCCTACAAAAATATTGATCAGTTGTTGACTCCCTACTTTATGAAGAAATCTTAGGGAAAGGAAGCAAACTTACAAAGGCACTAGCTATCGGTTTGTATCGAGAGGGGCCATTATTGAATTGATATACAAGAAAAAATGAGTCGAGGTGTCGAGGACAACCAAGAACCAATGATGGTGCCGAAAAATTGGTAGGAGTATGAAACGACACTAGTTTACAACATCCAACGTGAGCTTCCAAATCTTTACAGGTGAAAGAGTTAAGTTTATTTATGAACTCCACAAATTCTACATCCGTAATATCTTGGATGTTGCATCCCTCGAGTCGGTCTAATATATCATTCTATGAAGTATAAAACAAATGGTTAGACTCATTGGAGATGTAAATCACACCTTGTGGTTACTCTCGTTGCCGAAAGATGGACTACATAATATCAACATGTGGCAATCCACTATGTCACCGGTAAGTTTTCCTCCAAATAAGAGCTCACAAAAGTTTCTTCCATCTAGAAAATGTCTTTCTCCCTTCCAGATAGTCACCCTACACAATTGTTAATTGTTTGTTCATACACCAATTTATCAAAAAGAAAAATAATAAGCAAATTTTGTTACCACAAATTATCTCTTCTGAGAAAGTGGTCGATGACTTCTTGCTTTTCTTCTAGAATACTAGCACGACCTCTATAATCAGTCATTCCTTTATAGGGATCAAGCGATTCAATCTTTGAGCTGTGTGGTTCATCTGCCTCTTGGATTGGACTGCTGTCTTCTATCTCCTAGGGTACAAAACACAGCACATTAGGTACAAAGTATCAACTATTGAAGTATAAAATATTATTACATTAAGTATAAATATCACCAACATGAAGTACAAAATATCACCACATTAAGTACAAATATCACCAACATGAAATACAAAATATCAGCACATTAAATACAGATATCTCCAATATGGAGTACAAAATATCAGCACATTAAGTACAGATATCTCCAACATGGAGTATAGAATATTAGCACATTAAGTATAGATATCACCAACATGAAATACAAAATATCAGCACATCAAGTACAGATATCTCCAACATAGAGTACAAAATATCATCACATCAAGTACAGATATCTCCAATATAGAGTACAAAATTCAACACATCAAGTACAGATATCTCCAACATGGATTACAAAAGACCAACACATCAAGTACAAATATCACCAATATGGAGTACAAGATATCATCACATCAAGTACAAATATCTCCAACATGGAGTATAGGATATCATCACATCAAATACAAATATCTCCAACATGGAGTACAAAATATAGCACATTAAGTACAAATATCACCAACATGAAGTATAAGATATCATCAATTAATTACACCTATCAACCAATCAAGTATAAGATATCGTTACATTTAGTACAAATAGATAGTTTACAAATGAAATGCAAATAGCAAAAAATCAAAACATTAAGTAGATTACAACACATTTTTCTCTTCTTGTTCTTTGTTTTTTTGTGCACGAGCACGAGGACAATAAGTTTTTGTCACTTGTCTTGCACGGTTGGCTGGTGTGGTACTCGAGGGGCTGACAAAATCTAGAGATTTCCTTTTTGACTTCCTGTCAGCTCGATTAAACACATCTATCACAATCAAGGACATGACATTTGCTACTTCAATCTCAGATTCCTCGAACTCTGCCACATAAATTGGTACATTAAGTTCTATCTTCAAAGGGATAGAGGAATATGAAAGATCATGACGATGTTTTGTTCGACTTTCTTCATCCATCGTACCTTCAGATTCATCATCTTCTTTCTTTGCATCATTTTCTTTATTTGCATCATCTACCAAATCATGTCCCCCCTAATGTATATACTCACCAGCTTCCTGTTCATGCTCTCCTTTCTCGGCTAGATGCTCGTCCTCACCCTGCTCTTTCATTGGCATTGCATCGAATAAAGCAATATTTTCTTTCAATATTTTAATTTCTTCATCTTTCGCTTTAATAATTGCTTCATATATTGTATGATCACACATATGGACTTTACTGATAGCAGTACTGCAAGCCTCTGATTTCTTAATCAAAACTGCCAATTCAAACTCCTTTGGAGCAGGGTTGAGGGCTACAACCTATTACAATGAAAATAATTATCAAATTCAAATTATTATACATAAAACTAATAATGAATTATTACAATTATTACCATATCTGCTGTAACTTATTGCAATTTATTCTCTGCCTCTTCCACATTATTTGGGAGTTTGCTATCCTTCCATCGGTAAAAGCATGGAAACTCAAACAAACTCTCCAGTGAACCTAATGATGAGATGTGTTCGTAAACCCATGCTTGTCATTCATAAATCAAAAAATTATACTCACTTAAATATAAATATAATCAATGTTATTAGAAAAATAAAGCAAACATATACCATCAAATTGACTATACACCCATCAATGTACTTCTTAGTTCTTTCTCCACCTCCTCCTAAATGGTTCCTCATATCTTGGACAAGAAAATTGTATGCAGCTAAGCCCCATGCATACAGACCAACTTTAGACAAATTGTCCAAGTATGGTAGGAGAAATCGTGGAGTCCAATAATTAGATGTTGGAAACAGAAAACAATTAAAAACAAAAAGTATGTACAACCTACAAAAATCATTCAATCCTCATCACCATCCTTATATACATACTCTTCAAACTTTTTTGCTATTTTAGATCTAGTTATATTTTGCAGCTTTCCAAAAAAAGGCGGTCAAAGGTTGAAATTCATCTTCAATCTTATATCAACAGATTGCCCCACATGTGGCAACCCTAAAACCATAGAAAATTCAGTTGCAGAAAAAGGAACATCAACCCCCTCCGCAAAAAGAAATGACAGCTTTTTTGGGTCAAACCTCCTAAGTATAGCTTTAAGACGAATGAAGCTTGAATTAACTTGGGCGTATCCATGTATATATAGAAAGGGGTCTTCTTCAATGCATCAAAATGTTTTGACCCCGTCTTGGACTTCACAAGCTCCAATTTACTCTGAAAATATTGGGGGGAGCAACGAGAGCAGACCTCATAATGTCTTGGCTTTGCAGCAATTAGATAAAGAAAAATTAGTATATAAACAGATTATAAACTAACACTTTTAGATAATGTGTACTGAAAGTTTGAATGTTTTATACTACAGATACTTCTAAAATGTACTGCAGATACACGGAATATACATTACACTTTCAGTTAGTGTATACTCCAGGCTTGAATGTTTTATACTACAGTTGCTTCTAAATTATATTGCAAATACACAGATTATATACTACACTTTCAGTTAGTGTATACTGCAAGCTTAAATATTTTGTACTATAATTGCTTCTAAAATGTACTGCAGATACACAGATTATATACTACACTTTGAGTTAATGTATACTACAGGCTTGAATGATTTTTGTAATACATATGCTTCTAAATTGTACTGCATGTACACAGATTATATACTATAATTTCATTTAATCTGCAGGCTTGAATGTTTTGTACTAAAGATGCTTCTAAAATGTACTGCAGTTACACAAATTATATACTATATTTCATTTAATCTGCAGGCTTGAATGAATTTGTACTATAGTTACTTCTAAAATGTATTCCAGATACAAAGATTATATACTACACTTTCAGTTAAGTATATCGGAGGCTTGAATGATTTGTACTACAAATGCTTCTAAAATATTTTGTACTATAGATGCTTCTAAAATGTACTGCAAATACACAGATTATATACTACACTTTCAGTTAGTGTATACTGCAGGCTTGAATGTTTTTGTACTACAGATGTTCTAAAATGTACTGCAGTTATACAAATTATATACTACACTTTCAGTTATTCTATACTGAAGGCTTGAATATATTTGTACTACAGATGCTTCTAAAATGTACTGCAGTTACATAGATTATATACTACACTTTCAATTGTATACTGCAGGCTTGAATGATTTGTACTACAGATGCTTCTAAAATATTTTGTACTGCAGATGCTTCTAAAATGTACTGCAGATACATAGATTAAATGCTACACTTTCAGTTAGTATATACTGCAGGCTTGAATATTTTTATACTACAGATGTTCTAAAATGTACTGCAGTTACACAGATTATATACTACACTTTTAGTTATTCTATACTACAGGATTGAATATTTTTGTACTACAAATGCTTCTAAAATGTACTGTAGTTACACATATTATATACTACACTTTCAATTGTATATTGCAGGTTTGTTAATGTATACTACAGGCTTGAATGATTTGTACTACAAATGCTTCTAAAATGTTTTGTACTACAGATGCTTCTAAAATGTACTGTAGATACATAGATTATATGCTACATTTTCAGTTAGTGTATACTGCAGGCTTGAATATATTTATACTATAGATGTTCTAAAATGTACTGCATGTACACATATTATATACTATAATTTCATTTAATCTGCAAGCTTGAATGTTTTGTACTACAGATGCTTCTAAAATATACTGCAGTTACGCATATTATATACTACATTTTCAGTTAGTGTATACTGCAGGCTTGTTAATGTATACTGCATGCTTGAATGATTTGTACTACAAATGCTTCTAAAATGTTTTGTATTATAGATTCTTCTAAAATGTACTGCAGATACACATATTATATACTACATTTTTAGTTAGTGTATACTGCAGGCTTGAATATTTTTGTACTACAGATGCTTCTAAAATATACTGCATGTACACAGATTATATACTATAATTTCATTTAATTTGCATGCTTGAATGTTCTGTACTACAGATGCTTCTAAAATGTATTGCAGATACACATATTATATACTACACTTTTAGTTAGTGTATACTGCAGGCTTGAATATTTTTGTACTACTGCATGTACATAGATTATATACTATAATTTCATTTAATCTGCAGGCTTGAATGTTTTGTACTACAGATGCTTCTAAAATGTACTGCAGTTACATAGATTATATACTATAATTTCATTTAATCTGCAGGCTTGAATGTTTTGTACTACAGATGCTTCTAAAATGTACTGCAGTTACACATATTATATACTACACTTTTGCCTAATATGCACTGCAAGCTTGATTGTTTATAATACATTTGCTTATAAAATGTAAAGCAGTTACACATTATATACTACACTTTTGCCTAATGTGTACTGTAGGCTTGAAAGTTTTGTACTACAGATAATATACTACCACTTTCAAATAATTTCATCGTATAATTTTACCATATAATTTTAGGTAAAACGAATTATAAACCCCAAAAAGGTGGAGTACAACTTTCATGCATTTCAAGTACAAATTAGAAATTTTCCATCTCACAACAAAAATCATATATATGTCAAATGGGTTTAAGTGTTTGACAACTAAAAAAGGAATAAAAACCCTAAACATGAGAAAATAGACAAGAAATAAGTGTAACACTGAAAAATCACAGATATTTAAAACTGCAAATGCAGAAAACATACCTTTGATTCTTTTGCTCACTTCTTTTTGTATTTCACTTCTTGTTGCCGCTGTTTCTCCTTCCATTGTCGCAGAAAAATGACAGAAATTTTGGTGTCTCTCTTTTTTTTCTTTTCTTTTTTTTTTCTCTTTATCTTCTCGTGTCAATGGCAGAGGAACGATTTCACGCCTTTTTGTTTGGCCGCTTGGGGAAGTCATCGATTTCAAGAAAAAAAAGAAAAAAAAAAGGAAAGCATTCTTCTTGAAGAGAAAAACACATTTCTCATATATTTTTGTTGTTTTTTTCCAGCTACAAGGATATATGGGTCTTTTTAAAAGATATGGGGAGTTATTTCTAAGTTTTGTGAAAAAATTGGGAGTTTAGTGTGTAAAAATTCAAATGGAGACTGGTTACTAAAATGAAAGTAGGGTTAGGAATTTTTTTCTAATTAACCGATGCATATATATATTAAATATATAATCTATATAAAGATAACTATAAAAGATCATTATTATATATATTATATATAATATGTATCTGTTTATATACAAATTAAAGTCGGGTACTTAAACTACCTGATCGGGTAGGACTTCTTACTCGATATCCAACCCAAAATTTTATTTGGGTATCAGGTACCCGACCAGCAATTTTTTTAAATAAGAAAAATTCGACTCAATCGGGTCGGGTCGGTAGCCAAATTACCCGATCGGAATGCCCACCCATATGTGTGATAATGGTGTCATTTTCTTCAAAAGGATAAAAAATTTTTTTGTCAAAATAACTACTAGAATTGTAATTATTTATGAACATAATTACATATGAAAAATTAACAAAATAAGTATATAATATAATAAATCTCCCATTATACGGTAAAATTTCATATTGAATATAAGATATGAAAGATATATTAATATTACTATTGTTTTTGAATTAATTTTTTTTTATTAAGTAAAATGTATTTTTTTTTTCATTTGGATCCATGTTCAACCTAACCCAAACCATTTTCAACTCATCTACTAAAAACCCATATTGGACCTACTCTTATTGAACCCAACTCAATTGAGCCCAAACCATATCCAATCCAACTCACCTATCTGACACCCCTAGGAGCAGTTGGTAATAAGATGAAACTTGGGAAAAATAATAATTACTCTTAATGTATACTATATATATATATATATATATATTGAAAGAGGGTTGTCAATTAGCAAGCAGTATATCGTTTAAATGGTTTTGAAGAATCAAAGAATAAAATTTAATAATTAAAATCGTTTGAATTTCGAATTGAATCGGGTTGAGTCAAACCTTCCGATTTTAAATTATGCGGGTTTAGAAATGTTATTTATCCAATTGTTCACATGTATCTGTGGGATCCATCATCGATTAATTGCCATTGAACTGTATGTATTTTGTTTTAGGAGTCATGTATGTTGGGTCGGTCAGAAATAATTGAACTAAACCAAAAGGGAAATGAAATAATTATTATGCCCATGTTGACTCACCAATGACAAACCTTTCTTTCGTTCTTTGGTTTTCTAGTTGACTGTGGGATATGATTAGGTTTCCCAGGCGAGGTGCAATTTAAGTTACAATTGAAATATAATTTAAAATTTATAAAATTTGCTCAATAAAATATATAAAATACTTTTGCATACAAATTAAACGGAATAAAAAACTTTAATAACTAAATAATAGCTTCTTGATTACTTTGACATTGGTAACTCTTCTCTATGTTTGAACAATGAACAAAGAGGTGAGCTCGAAAGTTGGTGAGTACTGTAAGTAAATTTTAGGTATAAAACAATCAATAGTCTAAAAGAAAATATAATAATTTATAGTTAATATTATCATTTGTCTATAATAATGATAGCTGGTGAAAAGTTCATAAGCCAACATAATATAACTTATTAAAATTTCCAAACTGGCCTTGAACCAACATATCACAAATTCTCTCAATTTAAACCTCATTTTTGAAATATATTAATCAAAAGCAAGCATAGTACATATTTCACAACTTCATATTTTTCAATTAAAAGACTACCACTCCACATCTTTTTTGTAACTTATAACATAAATCATCAAAATTCCATTGATATGGGATGGCCCACCAGGTCCAGTCCACTAACAGCCGACCATGTAAACGACATGATGAAAGATGGCTCAACAGTCTCAGCCTACCAGTGGTCGACATATCGACCAGACCCAAATCCTCATTGGGGAGTTCCACCAGCATAACTATTAGCATCCCGCTGATTGACCAGAGCATGGTCGACCAACTCAAGAATGTCTATTCAGCCCTCAACCAGAAAGGTCTTTGGATCCAAGAGAGCCCCATCGCCTCGACCAAAGTGGAAAGAGACGACCTGCAGGCAAGGAAACATCTCGACCCTAAGAGGTCGATCAGAGCAGCATAGAGCAATCCCACGCCTCTAGTTACAATAGCATTGAATGCGCCACAACTATGTCTCTGCCGCATTAAATGCTCTAACAGGCAGTGTGCCACCACATTAATGGTGTGTGCCCTCTCCTATACTACCATTCTGCAGAACCAGAGTAGTACATCCCTCTTTCGTACCACCATATCCTGAAGAGTATGAGGAGGTGCCACCTGGAAAGGTACATAGAAGGAAGAAGATCCAAAGGTTCTCAACTAAAGACAAAGGCCCTCTCTATATAAGCAAGAGCATCATTGACATATGAACCTCTCAAAAGAGCTTATAAATACCCCATTGCCACCATTTAGTAAGGTATGCTCATTATCACTTAAGCCCTCATTCTGCCGCTCTATTTTCTGGTTGATTGAGTACTGATTTGAGTGTCGGAGTACTTTAGCCGAGGGCTTTTCGGCTAACCTGATGTTTGTTATTAGTTGCAGGACTCGACCCGACTTCATCTACATACTTCATCCAGATCTATCTTCTGGTTGATTACATTGGTCTTAGCCCAATATACAACCAAGCGGATCTTACTATCATCATTTGGCGCCGTCTGTAGGTTCTAGAGTTTGTAACTGAAAAAATGGCAAACACAAGGTGAGTCGTTTCAGAGAGAGAGGAGAATAAGAGGTCTCTAACCCCTCCTCCTCGACCCAAGCAAGAACAAGACATGACTGGATCCAGTTCCCAACTTAAACAAGTGGTAACTTTGACTATACCTCAGTTTATGCAGTTGATAAACGAGCAAATATCAACTTAAATTTCAACCCAACTATCAACTGCCCTCAACAAGCACAACAATTAGCCCGAACCAGCCTATAGTGCTACTCTCTAGTCTTCACAGCATGAAGAGAGACCTCAGATTGAGGATAAGGGCATACCGGAGACAAAACGCCCCCTATTCAATGTGAGGATAGTCCAAGTCGGTTCCCATCGGAAGAAACCTAGCCAAACCCCCGTGAAGAAGTGGTTGATTCCATAGATCACTTCGCTCGACTTATTCAAGCCCAACAGCGTGATAGGGTCAAGCGACAAAGACCTTAACCGAACAAAAATTTGTCCCAAGCTGATTGCGAGGAATGGGAAAAAGTGTCACATCAAGTGCAGCAGCTGAACAGATACCTCGAGGAGATTTTTAGGAGGAACACCAAAAGGAACCCTTACTATGATAGCACACACCGGCTTCACTATGAGCGAGAATCATCATTTATCTAAGAGATTACGGACGAGCGTATAGCCATCAATGCCAAGATTCTAACTGGCCTGCCCAAATATGATAGCTCATCCAACCCAAATGAACACTTGTTCCAATTCGAGCACATGATGCAGCTCCACGGACATAATGAGTACATTCACGCAAAAATGTTGGTCACCACATTCTAGGGTATTGCACTTGACTAGTTTGTTAAGTTGGAGCCAGCGTCGATTTATTCATATGACCAACTTTGCAATAAGTTTCTCCATCGATTCGCCAGCCGAAGGAAAGCCAATCTCCCCCGCACTTATTTGCATATAGTGAAACAGAACAAGAAAAAGTCTCTTCGGGATCTTTTCACCAAATTTAACATGGAGGTATTGAAGATTGACAGTCCCTGAATAGAATTTCTAATTGATATGTGTTCCTGGGATTTAGACACAAGGAGTGTGTTAATGCACTGGTCCATGAGAGACCGAGGACAATGGAAGAGTTACTTGACCTCATTGAGAGGTACATGACCCAGAAAGATATAGACAAACTAAAATATGGCACCCAGGATAATAACAATAAGTAGGCCAAGAAGAAAGATGACATATAGCACAAGGATGGCCATTGGTTTCCTATCAAACGATTTCACCATTACACCCCACTAAACATTGTAAGGAAGGAGGTGTTGTTCGCCATCTAACATGTAACCTCCTCAAAAAGCTCAGGAAGTTGATTGAAACTGAGGTTATGAAACGATCAAAAAAATATTGTCACTTCCATAAGTAAAAAAGGCATGACACTAAAGATTGCTTCAATCTGCACGATGAGATCCAAAGACTTATTTGATAAGGACATCTGAAGAATTTGTTGATAAGAAAGCCAGACAGAAGACAAGCTAAATTGACCAGACTCCTTGTAGAGAAAGGTCGGTTAGCCCAAGAAAAAAAGATAAGGGAAAGAAGCCAGTCAATAATCCACCCACCCCTCTGGGGCTTGATCGATATTATTGCTAGAGGACCTACGGGAAGAGACTCCAAGTCCGCTAGAAGATAGAAACAGAGGAGATTGGAGTCGACTAAATCTTTCTCAGTCAAGACAGTTTTCCAACTCTCTACCAGCGCAGAACCCATCTCTTTTTCTGACTTTGACCTCTCGCACATTGAGAGCTAGGGAGCTGATAGTAAGCTGGATTGCCCCCTAGTCGTGTCAGTTGAGATCACCAACTTTATGGCCAAAAAGGTTCTGTCAACAATGGCAGCTCTGCGAACTTAATTTTCTTGTCAAAATTCAAGAGAATGAATGGGAAAAATAAAGTTTGAGCTAATGCGCACCCCTCTTTGGTCGGATTTGGAGGATCCAAGATCATCCCTCAAGGATCCATAAATCTATCAACCTCATTTGGTGAAGCGCCAACATGAAGGACACTTATGGTGAACTATCTGGTGGTTGGTGCACCCTTTGCTTATAATGTCATAATTGGGCAACCAGCAAGGAACGATTTTAGGGCAATCGTCTCGATCTACCATATAAAGGCCAAGTTTCCAACAGCCACTGGGATAGGTGAGATGCTCTGTAACATAAAAGAAGTTTGGCGATGCTACACCATCTCGGTTGAAGCAAATGAGCAGAAGACTCGAACAAAATTGAAAACTTCGGGGATGTCCCAGTAACGAAACTTGAAGAGGGACAGCAAAGCAAGAAGATGAAGCTGGAGAACGCTAGGGTCAAACTGGTTGGGGAATTCAAGACTATTGAGCTCGAGCCCGAAAATCCTAACAAGACTACAAGAATTGGCATATATCTAGGAAGTAACATGAAATATTTAATGGTCAATTTCTTTAGGAAGAACATCGATGTTTTTACCTGGAAAGTTGCTGATCTCTAAGGAGTCGATCCCAGCATCATCATCCACTACTTAAATATGGACCCCTCATTCAAGCGAATCAAACAGAAGACCAGGACCTTCAACGCTGAAAGATGATAGATTATTGAGGAAGAGGTCAACAAGCTCTTAGAGGCAGGCTACATTATAAAAATTGAATATCCTAGTTAGCTTTGTAATGTAGTCCTTTTCCCTAAGAATGAAGGCAAGTGGAGGATATGTAATGATTTTACTTATTTGAATAAAGCTTGTCCTAGAGACCCTTACCTACTGTCTTGCATAGATTTATTAGTTGATTCTACTGCTAGTTGTGATCTTCTAAGTATGGCGGACGCATTCCAGGACTATTATCAAACTTATATGGCCCCTGAAGACAAGGATAAGACCTCATTCGTGGTCCTCAATAGTTTATATTATTTTCTAGTCATGCCCGTTGGCCTCAAGAATGCAGGGCCAACTTACCAAAGATTTGTGAACTTTATGTTCAAGAATGAGATCGGGTGGACCATAAAGGTCTACATCGATAACATGATTGTTAAAACAGAAAAAGAACAAAATCACTTAACTGACCTTAGTCATACCTTTTCAATACTAAGAGCATTTGGTATGAAGCTTAATCTCAACTAATACATGTTTGGGGTAAGAGTGGAGGAAATTCTTGGGATACATGGTTAGTGAGAGGGTTATAGAAGCTGACCCACAAAAGATCCAAGTAATTCTGGACATCTCACCACTTCGAACAATTAGAGACGTGCAACGTCTAGTCGGAAAGATCATAGCTCAAGGTCGATTCATTGCTCGACTAGCGGACAAAAGCTTACCGTTCTTCAAAATCCTCAAGAATGCAAGAAAGTCCCAGTGGATAGAGTAATGCGACCAGGCTTTGGTCAAATTAAAGCAATACTTATTAGCACCACCGATGCTAGCCAAGTCGGAGGTTCGAGAGGTCTTGCATATTAACCTAGCAGTCTTGTCAATAACAATCAGCTCGGTTCTGGTCTCGACTAGATATGGTACTCACAGACCAGTACATCAATGGCTCAGCAACTTCCTCGGAGGAGGAATAGGCCCTATGCTCCCCTCAGGCTGAGGAGTATGACTTCGCCATTAAACTCAACTACCCCATCACCAATAATGAAGCGGAGTACTAGGCCCTTCTTGCTAGTATGAGGATGGTCGTCGATTAGGGAGTCGAACAGGTAGCAGTCATCACTGATTCCCAACTGGTCGTGGAACAATTCAAAGGGAATTTCAAGGCTATGGAGGCCACAATGAGCAAGTATCTGGCTGAGGTCAAAATGTTGCGACAATAGTTCAAAAAGTTCGCCCTCAGTCAAGTCCCATGATTAGAAAATCAAAACGGCAGATGCCCTGTCAAAGTTTGCCAGCTCTACAAAAGGAACCAGAGATAGAACCATCACATTCTTAGTCTCTGACAAACCCACTGTAGGTGGTGTTGACCAGAACCTGATCGGGCAAATCTAAGGTCAGCTCCTTCCTGGTAGGGTGAAATAAAAGCTTACCTAATGGAAGAAACAATGCCTGAGGATAAAGTAGAAGTATGTAGACTCAAAGGTCGAGCAGCGAAGTTCGCCCTCGATAAGTATGGTTAGCTCTATAGGAGATCTCTTTCTGGACCACTATTGAGGACTTGAGGTTCTTGACATCGGAGCAGGCTTTAGAGGTCTTATAGGAGGTCCATTAAGGTATTTGTGGTAATCACTTTGGAGGATGAGCATTGGCCCACAAAGTCATCAAACATGGATATTTTTGGCCAAGTTTTTTAAAAGATGCAGTTGACTTCAGCAGAAAGTGCCCATCTTGCCAAGTCCACTCCAACATCCCTCACCAGCCTACATTAACGCTAGTGTTAGTTTAGATCACATGGCCATTCAACCTGTGGGGGATAGACATAGTCGGCTCTTTTCCAAAAACTACAGGTTAAAGAAAGTACACGATCGTTGTAGTCGAATACTTTACCAAATTGGTTGAAGCAAAAGCAATTTCAAAAATAACTGGCGCGGCTATTAGAAGTTTCTTGTGGAAAAATATCATCTACTATTTCGGCTTACCAAAAGTGCTGATTTCATATAATTGGCCGCTATTCTAAAGTAGGAGCACAAGAAAATTGTGTGAAAGTTTGGAAATTTGACAACATTTCACATCGATTAGGAGCCCCCAAGCCAATGGATAAACTAAAATCACAAACAGGACTATTCTCGACCACATCAAGACCAACTTGAAGGATCTAGAGCAAGTTGGGCGGACAACCTCCCTGGGGTCCTATGGGCATATAGAACCACTTCTAGAACCGCCACGGGCCACAGTCCTTATAGTCTGGTCTATGGGTCTAAAGCAGTTGTTCCAACAGAGTTGATACAACACACAACTTGAATAATTCACTATAACCCGATCATGAATGAGTCTAAAAGAGAATTCCACATCGAGACAATAAACGAGTTGCACCAGCAGGTATATATAATAATGTAAAGATACAGGTCGAAGATGGCCCAACACTACAACAATGGGGTTCAACTAAGAAACATTAAGGTGGAAGACCTCGTCCTCAAAAAAGTCAAAGTTTTGATAAATGCGGGCAAACTCGACCTAAAATGGGAGTTCCCCTACTCGGTAGTCAAAGTAGTAAAGCACAATTCTTATCGACTAGCTGATATGGATGGCAACAAGCTCCCTTGACCATGGAATGCAGTAAACTTGAAAAAATTCCATGCGTAAAGAGACTAAGGTCTCCATTTAACTGTTTTTTAATTTGGTTCTAAATCAATAAAGACAACTTAAATTTGGACAGCTACTTACTCTCTTCAGCAACAGCGGCTTCCAGCCTATTTACTTAATAAATGGAAAAATCGTTTATAGTTGACCCAGTAGTTGACCACAATTTTGGTTTCAAATTGCAACTATGGCGTTTGGCCCAATCAATCGTAAAAAGGAGAAACTCGTTTAATGACGACCCAGTAGTCGACCTCAATTTAGTTTCAAAACCACAATCATGGCTTACAACCTACTTAATAAATGAGAAAATCATTTATAGTCGACCTCGTAGTCAACCACAACTTAAAATCAACTCTGTAGTCGATTATCATATTCAAGTCACCCCACGAACGTATGTATTACAATGCAAAGATTAAACAGCAACTTGAAGTTAATTCAATAAAGTCGACCTATGATTGACTAGGGATCTAAGCTTATTCGTTTGATTACGAAGAAAATGTATTAAATTGACTTAACAGTCGACTGCGAAGACTATTTCAAAACAAATTTTAAATAGATCAAGTCGATGTAAATATATTTAAATCTATTCAGTTAATTCTTTTCAAGTCGATTTCATAATCGACCATTAACTTGGTTCTAAACCAAGTAAGTATTACTTATTCCTTTATTGAAGGATTATGCTATTCGACAAGTCAGTTGAAAGGAAAATCCATTTCCTCACTCACTCATGTAATTAAAATAAAGAGATCGACAAAGTATAAACAAAAATTGAGATCTTATAAGTCAAAGAAAAAACACATTTCAGTTACATCAAATTATATCAAGTTATTCCAAGCACCTAGTAGGGCGATTCAATTTAAACAAAATGAAAAATAGAAATAGTTGTAGTCTCAGCTCGACCCAACTCCCTCCCCTACATCGCCTCGTTCAACCGCCACCTCATTAATAGCGCAGTCAAGCTCATCTTCAAAGTTCACCTGCACAACGGTTAAGGGACTTTCAACCTTCTGCTTAGGTGCTAGCGCTGCTGCTGTTTGGGTTACACCCATGGGCCGAGAAGGACGTGCCTCTTTGGTAAAAAATGTTCACTCAGTAGAAGGGAAATAAGTTGCAGCATCAACCCTGCCATCCTTGATGTTGAAGGCAAAATTGTTCACAAAAGTGAACTCCTTTGCCACCTCGACAGCCCTCGGGTGGAGACCAGCCAAAACCTTTACTGCAGGTGCATTTTCATCGACATGTGGGGGTCGGGATAATCCTCGAGTTGCTCAATTTGTAATATATTGAGGCATTCCTTGTCCTCCGATCGGAATTGATAGCTCAGAGCTCGAGCTGCTTCATAGCTTTCTCAAAGGCTTCTTTCACGTCATCGACTGCGAAGACAACGCTAGCATCTTAAAACGCTAGACACAACATAAATTATTGAACTGCCTCTTTCCATATGCTTGGCAGTGTCTTGAAAAACTCATCTCGAGCATACCAGGTTGCACTGTTATATCCATACCCTCGACCAGCATTGTATGTTGCTTCAGCCTCCAACCTTGCTTTTCGAAACACCTCTTCCATGCGACTCTTCTCAGTAATAGTAGCCGCTAGCTACGCATCTTTCTCCTCAACCTCTCAAGTTAGCTCTTTGATCCTCGATTGTAAGGAATTGACTTAAGTTTTAGCCAACTCAGTATCTTCTCGCTCCTCCCAATCACTAAGAGCCAGCTCAGCCCTCCAATAAAAGTGTTAACCCATTTAGCTGACTTGTGACAAAAGTAGGTTTGGTCGAAAAGTTCAAGTGTTAACCTAGACAAAATAAATAAAACTTGACTAGATACTTACCATGTTTGCATGATATGTAAATGCCTTTAAAGCCTCCAGTTGGCTCATCTCCAGTAATTTCTTTTGGTAGGATATGAATAGACCGGCTAGCAGCATTTTTAGGGGGCCTGCTCCAGTTGAACCCACTCTTAGCATCAACGCCGTGTTTTGCTCAATGTCAAGCCTGAACCTTGGGGAAGGAAAAGTGGGCAACAGGAATAAATCATCATCTAATCGGGGCCTAAAAAGCGAAGGCTCGTTGGCTTTCCCTTTTTCTTTTTCAGCTTTTGTTCTCTTTTGAGCAAGGGCTTACTCATCAGCAGTTGGCCTTTTCTATTAAAGCATCGGAGTGCTAGCCTCGGCTGGAGCTAGTCGAGTATGAGATGGTGTAAGTGTTGGCGTCTGTTGCTGTGGAGCACTTTGGGAGGCAGCCTCCCAATGAGTAGATTCTTGGCTGTGCTCTCGCGCCCTTTTTCTGACAAGCCATAGCCTACTGGCGAGTGTAGTTTATGATTTCAGCTTGATCTGAAATGACATAAAAGCAAACACATTAGCATGAAGCAAAAAGTTTAAATGAAAATTTACCAAAAATCAACAAGCACATCTACCTAGTCGAGCATCAGTTGACAAATCTAGTTGAGCAGGTGATAAGCCTGCCAGCACCAGGTTCCTCTTCTTGATGTACACTGACATTTCCATTTGGCCAAATTGAACTAAGTCCTGAATAAAGGTATTGGGCCAGGTAGAATTCTCATTCCCAGACATCTCGACGTGCCCATTCAACCACCCTTTAGGGATATTAAACCTGACCCTACCCAGAGCTTAAACAAAAAGATAACGAGTTTTCCAAGCCTAGTCATGTGAAGAGGAGAGGGTTACCAAGAATTTTCGATGAGGGCAAGCTATCAGATAATAAAAGCCCGACTCCTTAGTGCTACCTAACTTTTGGGACATCGGGAGGTAGAACAGGTGCTAAAGTTCGTAAACATTGGGGGTTGGTCATGTATCAACATTAAAACAAAAAAACTATACAAGGTCGAAAAATAGTTTGGGAGTAGTTGAGTTATGCAAACCTAAAGACCACTTAGGAGGTCGACTATGGGGAACCTAAGCCTGTACTTTAGGGCATCCTCAAAAACTATAATGCAACCAATCGAAGGTCGATGCATCCTATTATCAGGTCATGAACAATCAACTTGAACCTCGAGAAATGTGGTATAATTGCCTGATCAACTCGAGATCCCTATCGTTGATCCTAGATACAATTTCAGAATAATAATCAGCAGTAAATAGTTTACCCCGAGACACTGGAGGTCGACTCTCCTGCCCAGATGGACCAGCCCCCTCCCTCGACATCAACCTTTGTGTCACTCGAGCTGCTATAAGAGCTGAAGCTATCACTGGAAGACTCGCTAGTCCCACTAGTTGAGTCGTCTAACCTTCTGGTCGAATCATTATTCGATTGGATCTCCTTGGAGTCGCTACCTCTATCACTATCCTCTCCAAAAACCCTGAACATCTTTTCCTATTAACGCTAGGTTGAAATCAAAGAAGAATAACGCTGGTCGAGATAGAAGAAAACTTACAAAGATGGCAGGAAACTCAACTATTGAAAGGGTTGTAAATATGCAGAGCTCGACCTCTCAGTTTGCTGTAAAAGCATAGAATGAAAATTTTCACCACACTATTTATAAGCCCCAGCTAGTGGGTAACCTAACTAGCTAAGACGATAGGCTACCGAGAAATTATTATGTATCTACCTATTCGAAAATTGCTCTGCCCAATGTAACTAACATATTAAATGCACTAAAACTTTGGTCGATTTTTTAAATTTAAAGATTATCAACGTGTTGTATCCCTGGTTGAATGTATTCCAATTTTTCAAATCAACTACTCCATATTCCTTCTCTTTGAATAGCTAGATCAAGACTCAAAAGTGGGGGGAACTTATGATATAAGATGGCCCAACAAGCCCAGCCCACTAATAGTCGACCAAATAAACAATATGATAGAAGATGGCTAAATAGGCCCAGCCCACCAGTAGTCAACCAGGTTATCGACTAGACCCAAATCCTCATTAGGGCGTTCTGCCAACACGACTATTAGCATCCCGCGGATCGACCAGAGTACAGTTGACCAACTTAAGAATGTCTATTCAACCCTCAACCAGAAAGGTCTTTGGATCTAAGAGAGCCTCATCGCCTCAACCAGAGTGGGAAAATATGACCTACATGCAAGGAAACATTTCGACCCGAGGAGGTCGATCGGAGTAGTATGAGCAATCCCACGCCTCCAGTCACAATCGCATTGAATGCACCACAACTACATCTCTGCCGCATTAAATGCTCTAACAGGCGGCGTGTCACCGCATTAATGGTGTGTGCCCTCTCCTGTACCATCTTTATGCAGAACTAGAATAGTACGCGCCTCTTTCATACCACCATGTCCTGAAGAGTAGGATGAGGCGCTACCTGAAAAGGTACACAGAAGGAAGAAGACCCAAAAGTCCTCAACTATGGACAAAGGCCTTCTCTGTACAAGTAAGGGCATCATTGACATATCAACCTCTCAAGAGAGCCTATAAATGCCCCATTTCCACCATTTAGCAAGGTATGCTCATTATCACTTAAGCCATCACTTTGCCACTCTATTTTTTGGTCGATTGAGTACTAACTTGAACATTGGAGTGCATTAGCAAATGGCTCCTCGACTTGCCTGACGTTTGTTATTGGTTGCAGGACTCAACCCGACTTCATCTATACACTCCATCCAGACCTTACACTACCAAGCAGATCTTACCATCATCCCCCATGATTAACTAATTACTGAAATATAAACCTCTATTAAACTAAATATATTTTAATGAAAAATTATTGGCTTTATTATTATTTTAATTCTGTAGTTATTATTTGTGGTTATTGCAGAATAGTTCAAAGATTGTAAAGTGCTTATAGTTGATTTATATTGCAGTTGAATATGAAGATAGAGGATATCTATTTGAATTTTTCAAAATATTTTATATGATGTTTTAGAGATTATAAGATATCATAATGATATTTCTTTTTAACAAAAGGCAAAAAAAATTATAAACTCACAAAATAGGAAAGAGAAAGAATTAATATATTAACCATCTCCAATTATCTTAACCATATTAGCTATATATAAAATACATTATCATACCAATAGCTTACATTATTTTTATATTAACTTTAAGAATATTCATCTTACAAGTTATAGGAACTTATAAGATATTTAAATAAATTTAGGGGGAGTTTGAATGAGCATATAAGCTTTCGTGTAGTAAGATGCGATGCCATAAAATTTGAGCTTATAAGCTTCTCAAATGAGATGAAATGTTATAAAGTGTTCAGAATTTTTTTAAAGCAGGTTTATGAGCTAAGCTTTTAAAATAAGATATTATGATTTTATAAAAAAATTTAAAAAAGGTAAGAATTTTTTAATTTATTTTTAAGATTTTAACAAACTCCGTTGATATCAGCAGATACAGAAATATTATTATTGTAAATATTTGAAAATTCTAAATTTTTATTTTATCTAAATATTTGAAAAACTTAATTTTAAATTAATATATAATATCTTATAAACTTTAAAAATATTTTATACAATAGTGGGTTGAATTTTGAATTTTAGTTTGGTAAGAAAGAGTCTGGTGGACTTGACTTAGAGGACCATTTAAATGTAGTTCTGCGTCTGTGTGCACTGTTGTATTGCAGTTTTTGTGTGATGACCCACAGTATTGTGCAGAAGGGGCAGGAACTAGCTGGGAGCTGGTTCATATGCACAAATAACTATAAACTGGACTCCCTCAATTATCAAGTCTGCATAAATTTTTGCTAAAAAATAGGTTGATTAAATTTCATTTTTTCAAAATAATAATAATGGAGAATCGTTAAAATTTGTAGTAAAAGCATTATGGAAACACAAATCTTAAACTCATTTATTGGGGTTAATTTTATCTTCTAGAGGCTACAGTATAAAAAATAAAGTGCGATATCATTACCTTATCCTTAAATTAGATGGTAATAAAAATTAAATGGCACACCGCATAAGTCGCAGGATAGGATAAGTTATAGGTACGTGGTTGATATATACTAAAATTAAGTGCAAAAGACGAAAAAAAGATGGAAGCCAATGCCAATGGCTTGAAAAGTTGAAACAAACGTTAAATACTCCAAACGACTTCAATGTTTGTGGACTCTATTTGCAAGATCAAAGTGGAAGTTGAAAGCGATTGCTCAAAACAAACATTAAATGCTGTAAAACTATCTATGGAAAATTGGTGCCATCCACATCATTTGATTTTTGTCTTACAAAAACATTTTTTTTTTCTAATTATATTTTAAAAAGAATAAATTGGACAAAGAGGGGTTTCCAACGTATATGAGTTGAGACATTTAAGCCGCACAAGATTTCATGTTATTTATGAAGAGACTGTTCTGCAAAATAATATATAATCTCCTCTTATTGAAAAGAAGGGTCGTGAAAGAGATTTAATTCATGTGATAGCTGGTATTTGAGTCTAGGGGCTTGTTTGCTTGGGCATATATGATTATGAGGGATTAATATGCTAGTGATACATAAGCTAGAAATGATATCCAAAATCATGTAATTTATTGTTTGCTGGATTTTAGAAATTAGTGATATCCCATACGTAATACTATCTAATGTTTGGTTTGCAAGATTGCTCAATGTGATTACACTTTGTAATGTCCAAAATATTCTAACTTCTAAGAAGGAAAATTTTCAAAATTTGGTAGAAGGCATTGAGGATAAGATTTTTATGAGGGTAAGAATGTCATCTTTATTTTTTATCAAATCAAATTTGAAATGATGAAAAATGGATCAAGTCAAGATGGCTTGATCCATAAACCAGCCTGGCCCATGATACCATGTCGGGTGGCAAATGTATCATGGGCCATAAAAATGTGAAGCAAACAAAAGATAAAGCTTGAAAATGAACCTATCAAACTTTATTCAATGAAGCAAACAAGCTCTAAGTGAGTTTTGATTATTGAAAATTTGGATTTATGTGATATATAATTGATATTCGAGTTTATGTGACGGTATTTAAGTTTGATTGAGTTTTGATTGCAGGAAATTCAAATCTCTTTTTGTTTTGTAATAATAATAATAATAATAATAATAATAATATGAGATGATAATTATCATCATATTTAATTCAATGACATCCACCCACATCAAGTACTATTTGCTCTTATTTTTAGTAAGCAAACAGAAGACTCTGTCCCATGTGGAACAGAGAACACTGTAAACGATGGATCCGATTCCTCCTATAGTTTACTCTATTGATGGGAAACTCGAATTCACATCCAACTTGACTATCGCAAGTCAATCATACACTAAATGCAATATACTTAAGTCTTATGACCTATGGAAGCTAAAAAACTCAATGACAACTTCATCTACTACTATTGGCTTAGTAATTTATGCTATCTTGTATGATACTAGTTGCATTCTTAATTATTATCATGCTAGCTATAATGGTTTATATTATCCTAGTAATAGCCTTTCAAATAACATAATCATCAAGTGATTTTATTTATTTTAATTAAACAAATCAATAATTTTTTCTAAATTTTGTGTCCAATGATTAGAGCTAGTGTGATTTCTTGTTGTTCTTCTTCGTTGAGACAACAGTTGGGCCCTTTACCTTTAAAACAAATTTGTCCCGCATTGGTGTTTATGTTATCTGACAGTTGTTTCTCAAGCTACAACAAGCAATGGTCTCCCAAGAACACTTTCTTTGAGAGATAGACATATATTGAACTTTCTTTTGAAAACCAGAATAAGAATGTTCTAATGCTGTGTAAACTGAATGCTTTGGACACAAATTAATTGACCATAGGAGCAAACTCTAAGGTCTTTGTATAGTTCTATGACATTTGCTTCTAAATGGATGTGACTATTAGAAATGTTTTCATTCAATTGACATGTCTTTTAGAAAAAAGTAGATTGGATAGACATGTTTAATACCATTGATTTATGAACTGTCATAATAGTTGGAGAAGGTATATTGACAAACGATCATATTTTTCTACAGTTTTCTGTACGGTTGTGTCTCGTTTTTCTTTTCTTTTTTTAAATTTTTAATTGGAGTTGATAATTTTTTCACCTTTCTACTTTTTCATTTCAATAATTAATTCACTCATTTAAAAGACTTATTTTTCATATTAATTTCTCATCTATTGATGGTGGAGATTACAATAATAAAATAATCCAAAGTAATTTTGATAATAAAATATGGAACCCACCCACTTAATTAATTGATCAAATTTTGATTTACCTTATTTTCTAAATCAATTTTCCAATATATTTTTTGTCTATACTAGCAGTCAAGGAACGTCGTCCCTGTGTGCTTAAATATGTTTTAAAAATTGTAATAATAAAAAAATTAAATTTACAAATAGTACAATTGCATGTGCAATTATACAAACCACACTAAATAATAACATATAATATTGATTTTCAATCTAACAATTTTTTATGAAATCGATAGTAAAAAATTCAAAAAAAAAAAAAAAAGCAATATAGAACATATAGTAATTTCAATGACAAATAAATGAGAATTATTTAAATTCAAATTTTAATATTATTTAAATCCTTCGATCTATTAAATAAAAACAAAACTTGAATAATAGAACATAGTATTGAAATTTCATTCACATGAAGAAGTGAAGAATCCACCCTCAATGTTGAAAATTTTGAATATGATTTCTCCACCTTTCCAATTCAATTACAAATATAACCATAATTTTGTTGAATATTAATATTACAATCTTGAGAGTAAATTTGGATATTCAAAAATTGGTATGAGAACCTTAACAATATTTGATAATTACACCAAATCTTTTTATTATTTCAATGCTTTTTAAAGGGTAAAAGTTGAAAAAGTAATGAAAATATTGGAATAATTTTCATTTATGAGTGTAAAAAACCTTTGTTTTTATAATAGTAGGGATGAGATGATTCTCAGTCAGAAATTCTTAGTCATGGGAGCGCCACATGCGTTTTAGGAATTAGGATGCTCCTAAACGTTTAGACAATAATTAATTTGCAAAATATATTTATCAACATAATCAATATGAATTACTTATTTGCACTTAAGATATGAATTTATCCACTCAAATATTAAACTGAGGAAAACAATAATGAAAAATTACTCTTTTTCACAGTACGTGTAAAAGTCAACAAACAAGACAAGAAAGGATCCAGCAATGAACCAAAGTGTAAGTGGGCCTATAGGCTAAAAGGGCCGGGCCGTCAGGAACAATTGTCTCCATGGCCCAATCTGCCGGCCCTCTTTCACCTTTTTCTTTACATATTCTTTTTCTTAATAATTTTCTTATTATCTAAAAAAGCTAAGGGGAATAAAAAAAGAGAGGAAAATGGAAAAGGAAGCTAAAATCTAGCATTTTCAAAGCCGTGCAAATCACTGACTCTGTTCAAGGATTTCTTCATCTGAGCCACTTTAGCCAGCTTCTCAGCCGCTCTCCAAGCCGATGTCGGCGTAAGCGGCTCCCCATTCTCATCCACAAACAACCCCATTTCTCTCTCCTCAGTCCTCCGCCGCATCATCATTTGCTGCTGGTATTGTCTCCGCCACTGCGCCTCCGCCAGCTCTGCCTCTAAACGCTTAATATACTCAACAGCCGACTCCGACTTCGATTGCAGCAACAAGGCTCGAGCTGATGACAGCAGCTGCATGGCGCTGGAAAGCTCGGTGTGGCCAATTAATCGTCGAGACTCGGCTATGGCTCGGCTACTGATAAAAGAATTTCTCAGCCGTTCGATCCTCGGCGATCCTGATCGGGCGATTTGGGGTCTTGGCACGAGCAGCGCCTGCTCCCTACCGTAGATCAGCTCTTGAGTGGCTGGGTCCTTGTAACAGCATTTGATTGAAAGAACATGGTGAGACCCGACCCTTGAAGCAGGAACCCGAATTTCTACGAGTAGTTCTTTTTCTTCCTCAGCGTATAGATCGCCAAGCCGGATGGAACTCGACCCCAGGACTGTTGGCGGTTCATTGCACGAATAAACGGCCGTGATCTCAGCAGGATCCGACCCGGATGCAAATCCAAGCTGGATTCTCAAATCTTGAACAACCACGCTCAATAACCCACCCACGCATTTGGAGAAGGCATCCTCCGCTGGCTCGCGGCTGAAGCCGGACGAATGAACTGGTATTTCGACGTGGGCGAAACGGGTCGATGAGACATGGGTGGTTGATCCTCGCCGTTGGTTGCTTTCGGTGTTTGCCGGGACGCTGCCGTCGCTTCCGTCGGATAATAGTATTATGCTTGCAACTGGGTTTCTCTCGCGCCGTTCTTCGAGCACTCGAGTGGCTTGCTTCAGAGCTTCAGCCATGCTAGACCCTTGGCTGCATGTGAGCCGATCAATAATCCGCCGAGCCAAGCGCTGACCCTGAGCCGTCATTCTCCGCAAGGGCAACAGTCTCTTGGGAGCAGCCGAAAACGCTACGATGGAGAGGCGGTCCGCCGAGCCGAGAGAGGAAATGACCAAACGCATGGCTCGCTTGAGCATTTCGAACTTGGCTCCAGTCATGCTCCCACTGACATCAAGAACCGTAACCAAGTCAATCGGCGCACGCCTCGCTGCGTCCCGAACGTGCGGCGGCGGTGGGGCCTTGACTTTCAAAACGACGGCGTAGGTGTCATGTGTGCGGCCCTGGGAAATAACAGCTGCCTCGGGCAACAAATTCACCTCCACATTTCTTGAATCCCTGTTAAATGCAAAGGCATCATCACTACTCGAAATGGGATTCACAAAAAATCCCTGAAACTCTTCAATCTCTTCTTCTTCTTCGTCTTCATCTTTAACCGCCTCTGGTATAGGAGCAAATTTTGCACCAGTTTTCGGTGAGACCAATGGCTCATCATCGGCGTAACTTTTCAGCTCATATTGCTTGGCAAGTTTAGGGCTAGCAACAGGGGTACTTTTGGTGGGAGTACTAGAATCAATTTGGACAATTTTTTCTTCTTGTTTGGGTTCATGGTTCTGCTTTTGTGTGTGGATGGCGAGTAAAGGGACATCTTTCCAGGTAGTATTGCAAACAGGGCAGACGAGAGAGCTTTGCTTTCTGACGTGCGAGGCTATGCAGGGGAAGTGGAAGGCGTGTGAACATTCGGCTGTGTAGATTGCCATTCCTTGACCCGTCTTCACGCCCTGCGTGCACACTCCACAACTGTTCTGCATATACAAATTAAAAATTAAAAAAAAAAAAAAAAAAGAAGAAATCTTTAATACGAACGCTTATATATAGCGAAATTTGGGATGCGAAGTTATAAATGAGTAGCAGGCAGCTTCTTACTCTGGATAGGCGGAGGGTGTTCTTGAGGATGGAGAAAGGGGATCTAGGAGAAGATGGGTTGGAACCAAGACGAATTCTGGGGCTCGATTTGGAGTGAGATTTTGGGGTGGTTTTGCATTCAAGTTTTGGACTCACTAGATCAATATTATTGTTAGCATTTGTATTCGTAATGGTTTTGCAACGCAGACGAGGAGTGGAGGGATTGCTTCCGGCGAGCTCAGGATTGGGGCTCTGCTGCTTATCCGCCGCCGCAGCTGATGGTGTAGCGGCGGGTTCTCTTCTGTCCCTTGGGACTGTGTTGCAAAATGCTCTTCTCCAGCCTGTGCCCATTTCCCAATATCAGAATTTTAGAAGAGGGATGAATATCGAAACTAATTGTAACAAGAATCGTTGGAGATAGATCTGAAGAAGATGCAAAATGAAAAATTGCAGAGAAATCAAGGGATAGAGACAAATACTAATAAGGAAGTACTAAGGATGAGGAACAAAGTGAGAGGGAGAAAGAGAGATTTGCTCCCATAATTGTTTCTTTCTTTTTTGTAAGAATAACAAAAGCCCAAAAAGGTTTTTGCTGCATCCAAACAAGGCTGGAGAGGATCTCTTGTCTACCCTCTGCTTTACTATTCCTATATGCTCTACTACTATAATTCTTCCTCAACATAGACACACATATATACATGTAGGAAATGGCTACAATTATTTCACTAATTTTTCTTTTTTTATTGGAATATAATTAATTATTAGCGTAGACCCTAAGTCACATGATACAAGGAGCCATTTTTTGAAAAGTTCTTTTTTTCCTAGGGACCTTTTTTTTTATTTTTCTTTATTTTTTTATGATTTCGGTTATTTAATTTAGTTTTGATTTTCCATTCTTATTTTGTTTTGAACACAAGAATCTCTCTAGTTAAGGTTGTGTTTAACTTTAATTTTAATACTCAAGTTTGAGCCTGAATAAGATAATTGGCTCAAAAATTTAAGAAAGTTATCGAAAATGTCTTAATGAGAGAGTAAAATAAGATTATATGGTGCAGATAATCACACACTCATTATACGACCATGACATCTTAATTTTGTTCTGTCATAAATATCACTGGTCACAAGCTAATTTTAATCGAATTAGATGTGCTTATAAAAAATGAAGTAAAAAAACATATACCCACAAATAGGGTTGTCAATTGATTGGATTTTAATTCAAATTCGATGTGAATTTGATTCGAATTTTAAGAATTTTATCCGATTAAAATATCTGATCGATCATATCCCATTATAAATATTTGTAATTCGAAATAAATAAATCGAATATGAAATTAAGCAATTCAATTGTCAAAGATCCTAATCCGAACTTTAATATTTTTTATTAAATTAATACTTTTATATATAATACTAATAAAGATTTTAAAATAAAATTTATATATTATATTGAACTAATATCTATATTAACGTCTATATTATACTATTAATATTGAATTTTTAACTTAAAAAATAAGAGGGATATTGATAAAATGTCAAATATAATAACATATAATAGTTCATCTATGCATTAATATAATATGAAATAGGAATTTAGTATTCAAATATTTAACTTTTGGATTAATATATAATAAAAAATTATTAAAAATTCAAATATGACATAAAATTATTTTATAAATACAATATTTTTATAAAATTCAAAAAGAAAAAAAATCGGGTCAAATTTTTTAATCGGATATCCATCGAATTCGGATATGATATTGACTAAGAAAGATCCTATATGATCTCATGTCAGATTCATATGAATTTTGATAATCGAATTCGGACTCGAATTTGAATATGACAGATACAATCCAAATTCAACCAGTTGACAGCCCGTACCCACAAATCTTAATTTGTTATATAACTATATTTCTTTTTTAGTTGCAATTTTATCCTTCCAAGAGAATTAATAGGATTAATTTTAACCTCGACATCATAAATATTATAAATTGTATTAATATTTAATCATGAATTGGACACATATAATATTCATTAGGAGAGGGTTTCTTTATATGGGTTTTAATTTGTCAACTGCACAGTAGACTCCCTCGAGGTTGTTACTGCCCAGGCCCAGTTTTCAGACTCCAGAGGCAGCTCTGCTCACCGACCACAACCCATCCCCCACCGATCCTCCTGCCGATCTCTCTCTCTCTCTCTCTCTCTCTCTCTCTCTCTCTCTCTCTTAAATTTATTATAAGTAAAATTGTGTGAACATTGCTCAATACGTGCCGTCCAAAATTAAATCTACTGATCAATTAACTTTGTAGCAAAAAATATTTCTATATCTGTTACTGAATCTGAGCAAAATAAAAAAGAAAAGAAGATAAAGTTGTAGTGGGAAAGAAGATAGGCTTTTAGATGTTGCAGTGATGCACGGTCTTAATTTTGCAACATGACAATGTACTATTGACACTAGTCATTTCCCTTTCTATAATTTAATTCGTGCTTCACTTCCATTTACTTGTCTAATTTCTTCACATGGAAATTAATTTAATGAATTATTTTTAGAATATAAGATCAACTATTTAATTGGTACTGTGTTACTTTATAATTCAATAAAATTCAATGAGATCAAACTAAATTAAAATTTTATTTTATTACAGTAAAAAGTAAAAAAGAAAAAGCCATCTAGCAGAGGTAATCCAGTTAGATCATCAACGGTTTAATTCTACGTGGTGCAATGTTCCAGGATGCATCTAAAGGATTTTCTTGGTTCCTAGATTAGATGCGTAGGATTGAAGGGGTAGAAAGGTCAGCGTCCAGCTTGGCAAGATCGATCTTGGTTCCTTAATTACCATATATCACTGCAAACTGTAACCCATTAATTGATCCAAAATTTAAGATGTCCCATTCTCCATTCATCCCCTCCAGTCGCTCCCAAAAATTAATTTGCAACATTAACTGTTAACTCATGCCAAATCATTGAATAAAAGATGTACTTTAATCACTTTTTTATGGTAAAAAAAATTAATTTTGTACCTTTCCAACTACAGTAATTATTATGATACCACAACTATTCATAATTCTTAAAATTAATCTTTAAAATCATTTTTCAAAATTTGATGATACCACATACGAGACCCTAAATCCATGTTTTGTTTGATTGTCTTTGTTTTTAAAACTTGAAACTCCCCGTCGTCATCTGATAGAGAAGGTACATTATGTAGTTTAGAAATTGTCAATTTAGTCCTTCAATAACTTTGGCATTGGACATTCTCAAAATGAGTATTGGTTGTTGGTCCAATTCAATGATAGATTCTTGTTAGTATTAATTCTTCTTGCATGGCCTGTTAGAAGAGAATCCAATACTTGATGATCGTGAATATAGTACAATAACCTAAAAGTATA
Source organism: Jacaranda mimosifolia (assembly GCA_018894105.1). Classification (NCBI taxonomy): domain Eukaryota; kingdom Viridiplantae; phylum Streptophyta; class Magnoliopsida; order Lamiales; family Bignoniaceae; genus Jacaranda; species Jacaranda mimosifolia. The sequence continues at coordinate 10,045,565 of CM032123.1, forward strand.
AGCTCTTTTAAATAATTTGTAAAAGATTTAAAAATCTAAATCCTACAAAGCCATAAATATTCTGTTCATATAAAGTGTCATAAGGCATTATGCAAAATTAAATAAGGTGGTTAGAAAGGATTTGGATAAAGTTTCGTCAGTGAACTAATAAACATTGAGATATTTACAAGCAACTTTTGAAGATATAATAATAATTTTTGCACGTTATGACTTAAGCCACTAAATATGATAGACAAAGAATCATTCGATCTCCAAAAATAAAACAATAGGCTACTGTTTTTTACTCTTATAAATATCAAAATCCTCCATTTAATTAGGGTTAAAGAATAGACATTGGGTCTAATTTAACCTCAAAAGTTAGTTCAAGATGTGAGAATTGCCCAAAACTATATATAGAAATCACTATTTATTTATTTCACCGATATGAGATACTAAAACACCCCGCATACATCCAGCAATGAACATTTGGAGCGTGGAATAATATGAAATGAGTAGCCTAACAACACTAAGTAACCTAACATCAGGAATGGTGGCTCTGATACCATATTAAATAATGGATTTTTAGCCTAACTCAACCCTAAAAGTTAGCTCAAGAAATTATGATTGCCCAAAATCATATATAGAAATCACTATTTATTTCACCGATATGGGATACTAACCACCACCACCACCACCCCACCCCACCCCCCCGCACACGTCTAGCAATGAACATTAAAGCATGAAATAATATGAAATGGGTGGCCCAACAACACTGATAACTCAACATCGAGAATGGTGCTCTGATATCATGTTAAATAATGGATCTTGAGCCTAACTCGACCTTCAAAAATTAGCTCAAGAGGTAATGATTATCCAAAATTATATATAGAGACCAATATTTATTTATTTCACCGATGTAGAATACTAATAATTAGTAAGGCAATTATTACTCTTTCTACCAAGTCCTAACATTCTTTCACTAATTTTTATTTTTTACCTGAGTTGATCGATAGAAAGTTTTTTTTTTTTTTTTTATTTCAGGGCCAATTAACGTTTTTAATCTTTTGTTCATGTCATATATAGTTTCAGACGCAAATTTGTATAATTGAAAAATTAACGTTTGATTAGGTCATTGGAATCAAATCAAAATGGAGCAATAAAAATAACAGAGTGATAACTAACAACAATGTAAATAATGATAGCCCATTGATTAGTTTGTGTGTTTTAAGGAGTCAATAATTTACAGCCAGCCTTACAGGAACAATGGTATTGATCAATGATGTGCTGTCATTCTATTGGAGTGGAAAGGTAACACAGAGAGAGACAGAGGCCACAGCTTTTTCTTTCCCAATGCCCATTGCCCATTGCCCATTGCCTGCCTTGTTTCTTTTTAACTTTCCTCTCACTGCTGACGTACACCAGTCTTCCAAAAATTGTGACTTCTGGAACTGGGAAGCCCAGTTTGTCAACAACAAAAAAAATCCATATGACTTTTCGGACCAATCTTAACCACCTAATCATTATATTAATCAATCTAAAGACGCTTTTTTAACTTGATAATTTACTTGTAATTATTGTCCTGTAGAGGAGAGTTAGGTCTCACTTTACTTTCACTGCCTTGTTTGTTGTTTCGTTCTTGCACGCTTCTTTAGGATAAGGAGATTATTAACCCCTTCCCTAGTCTCTAGTGCCTATCTACCTAATTAGCAAATAAACAAAAGATTACTATTATTGATTAAAGTGACACAAAGGACACCATTCATCATCCAGGAAGACGGGCTTGAAGTGACTTTTCCAAACAAATTAAATTCCATTTAGTTGTTGTTTTTTTCCAACTTTTAGTTTTCAATATTTTAAATATAAAAAATTAATTATTGGATTTTGTTCTGAAATAAAAATGTGTTTAGATAAGTTGTTTCAAAATTTAGCTGTACAATATGTATATATATATATATATATATAGCGGAGAGTTTATTGAATTTATTTTTTTAACAAAAAAAGACATATCTTTTTAATATATATTTTTATGAATTTGGAGCGTTGGGTTGATACTTTATATTAAATTTAATTTAATTGTAATTGATGTAATGATATATATATATATAATATGATAGACTAGATGTAGAAATTAAAAAAAAAATATGTACAAATATGAGATTTTTTATTTACAATAGTAGAAAATAAAAGGATATGTTTGGATGAATTATGTGAAAATGTAGAGTAATATAGGCATAAGTTTGAATTTTTTTATTTAATTTATAATTTTTATGCATGAAATGTGTGTGTGTGTGTTCTAAAGATATGTATATTTTAATCTCGTTAAAATAATTTACGGATACTTTATGTCAAATTTAATTGATTTTGATTGATATGATATAGATAGCAGGATATATTTGTTATTACAAGAGGTTTCCGAAGAAATTGTGTATGTTTTATCGTTATTATTATTAAATAAATGGTTGAAAGTTAATTTATTGTATTATTACTTTAAATGAGATTTTTTTTTTTCCTTTTTGAAAAAAAAAAATCTATTTTTATGAAATGGAATTTGAAATGTCCAAAAATGGAGACAGAAATAGTAAGTTCGAAATAAATAGAGCAATAAATCTGTCTTTTTAATCCTTAGCTACAAATATTGGTCTCTTATAACGAGCTTTGGTAAAAAAGATTTTTTCTCAAGCTTAGTTTAGTCTAAATATTATTTGTACTTTTTTTTTTTTTGATGTTTTGATTTTCAACATCTACCTTTATGAGATTTCATTTTTCAGTAAAGACTAAAGACTTCTCATATAATAATATTTTATTAACGATCTTCTTGCATGTATTACTTTCTTGTAGCTCTAGTAGTTGTAAAAAAAGATGTACCATCTTATTATATTTGTCGATATCGCGATCTTTAGATTCCACATTTTCCTTCCCAATTTCCTCTCCACGACCACAATCAACTTAGCAAAACTATGTAACCATCTACGACAATCTCCCAGATGGGATTTTTCCATCATGAGTTTAGGTCGTCCACTAGATCTCGCACCACAACTCAACTACGTATACATTCTCATCCCATTCAAAGAATAGCTCTCTCTTGTTCTGCTCGATCAATACATCTATTTCTCTGTTTCTTTGTAAGAACCATTCATATTCAATTGAGCAATGAAGGTTTGGTGGGGGCCTGTGAAGTGGTCAAATCCAATTAGGCACGCATATTTGTATCAAGTATCATAAATAATTCACAGTTCACAATTATTTATTGTGTGCTAATTAAATCAATAGAATATGTATAATTCAAAGAAGTCTCTAAGCTTGAATTTTGGTTTCTTAATTTTTTATATTTTAATTCTAAAAAAATTGTCCTCTTTTAGTTTCTCAAAATATAAATTATATATATATATGTATGTATGTATGTATAAAGTTAAGGATATTTAATATTTTGGTGTTTAAAAAATAGAAACTTTGACAAATATATGTGCGTGTGTATTTATATTATATCACAGGTCTTTACCAAAGTCTAAAACCACAGCAAGGTGGATCAAAAAAGTCAAAATCTGAAAAGGAGTAGATACAAATAACCCCTTATTTTTAAGATAAGATATAAGAGTAGAATCTTCTTCTCTTTTTAAGTAATAATCAACATAAATAAATTAGAATCGGATATAAGGTATTGCACCTGTGGCATTCCAAATTCCTCCGTCCAAATTAAAAATTGCCCTTGGCTCCTTTAAAATTTGAGTTTTTTAAAATTACATCCATATAGGTTTTGACACTTTGATACATATTCAATCCTACTCAAACAACATATAGCCAAAACCATTAGTACTATAGAACCCATATGTGGACAATTAATTCTAGGAAATGGATTGACAACCATTATTAGGAAATAATGGAGTTAGAGGTTTAATTTTTTTTATTTTTTTTATATACATGTACATTAAGAGTTCGTTGTCTTTCTAACTTTAATCTCACATTTTACGTGTGGGATTTATGCTATTGGGCCATAGGCCAGTAGACGAGTTAGAGGTGTAACTATGAGTGCTATAGATGATGAAATAGTCTAATGAAAGGAATGAAAGAAATTGATATTGGAATTTACTAAATTAATATCATAAACACTGCATTTAGCGATGGAATTCTTTGTTTGGGCTGTTTGTTGTGACATTTTAAAAACTAAATAAAAAAACTTTGCTCTTAAGTTTATGGGCTTTTCTCACTTTGCAACAAAAATATAAAAAAATGTACCACTTGAACTCTTGATTTACTAAAGTCTGGCTGCTTTGCCTCATTGCGGATTTCTGACGGCATGTTTTGTCAAGATTCCTTAGCACGACGTGTACGTGTTTATTGATTATTGATTATGAGTTAAATATCATGAAACCATATTCAACTAATCACACTTAATTTCTCTCACAACTTTGTTGACTTGGCCACTTTATACCGCAGCTCAAATGAAGTGGTGAAATTTAAAATTTTAGCTCATTCCCAAACTTTTGGAGGAGGTCAAACACAAAATGAATCAGGTCAAGTTCATTTTTGCCAAACCTCAAATAATTATTTGAAAGGGTTAAAAAAAGGTGTGTTGATCAACAACTATCAAGTATGTTTAGTAAATTTAAGATGCACAAATTGTGAGAATTTTGGCATTTATGATTGATTACCCACTAATTTTGGTTGGAAATTAAAGAGAGTTTCATGACATAAAAGTTAATGAAACTTATACCAATAATTTCATCCCTTTGAAGAGATGTTTATTGAATGGTTATATGTCAAAATTAATAAGATACTGAATGAGCAAATTGAGTTTAAAATAGAGTATGAGATAAGGACTATCTAAGACACGAGTACTAGTAGATAGCATGAAAGTGTCCATTCTATATTGGAACCCCAAACTAAACTTGAGCTAGTTAAATAACTTAAATGTGGCAGTCCATTTTATATTGGAATCCCAAACCAAAGTTGAGCTAGTTAAATAACTTAGGTGTGGCCTAAGGGGTTGGACCCCTTTGAGGGTATCCAAGTCTTTGGAAGAGGGAGGACATACATGAGTGTAGGTTTGATTTCAAGAAAACATGTGTGCGCACCGCCTGCCTGTCTGATCGACTCAGGGTGCGGGCCCAGATGCATTTTGGATATTATCTTTTCGGACAAATTTTATTTAATAATATTAAATTTCAATTTTGAAATTGAAATTACTCCTCTCCTAACAATCATGTCCAAAACTTAAACAGTTACAACCATGTCTTTTGATTTGAAATTCTACAGCCATGTCCTTAAAATTTGAAAAATAAAGGTCAAAACTTTTATTTACAATGTTTAACATGCTTGATGGGGTACACAATCATGACTCATGCTATTAGGCACCTTGTGTCTATAAATAGGGGGTATACATTCGTGTATTATTCATCAGAAAAAAGCATACAACATACATGCATACTCTCATGCATACACAACATACATACCTGCACCAAAAAAAAGAGTTTCAAGTTAGCAAGGGTTCGGAGTTCAAGCTATTGGAGTATAGTCTTTGTTTGGTTGAGTTATTGTATCTTGAAAGATTATCCGTCAGAGTCCTCATGCATCGTTGTGAGGCAGATAGAACATTATGGAAGCTGCATTTGTATAGGCCTTTAGTCACTATTTATTTGTTCTTTAGTTTCAGCTTTGGGTTTGTATATATATATATATATATATATATTAAATTCTACATTTCTGTTCATTGTGTTATATATCTGTTTATTGTGTTATGTTATAATATGTTTGCTATATGCTTTACTTCATACGATTTTCTATGTTATATAATTAGTGTTACATTTATACTACTGAATTGTACATAAACACACACTAGTGCACACTAATTATATTACACAAATCCCAACATACATCTAGAATTAAGGATACTTTTGGTAATTTAAGTAAAAATTAAGTGATAAAGTGATTTTCTCAATGAAATATATAACGAAATTTAGTAGTCTAAATTGTTATATCATAGCTCTTGAATTTTAATTCTTCATCCAATATTTTTATATTTTATAAGGAATTATACACGCACCATGGTTTTTATAAAAAACACTTGAGTAGTGTAAATATAATAGTGTGTGTGTATATATATCTCCAAATATATCATATAATGCCACGAAGATGCCCATAAAAAAATGAATAATCTCATAAATGTGCGATGATAATTATCGATAATGAATTAAAATCATTTTTATCATTTTCACCAAGCCTATATTTCGAAAAGAACTTAAAAAGATAGACTCCATTAGCAACCCTTTCTCCACCAAGAGCCATACTTGAGTCTAATGGAATCCTCCCAAAAGAATCAAACCAAAATGCATTTGTTAAGATTGGAGGCAAGATTGACCCCAAAAGTTCCTCAATTCAAGACACTACCCACTAAAAGTGGGACATTTTGTGGCAACCATAATGTCCTAATTAGTTTGGTCAAACCCACAAGGAGGATTAGACCTAGGTATCTACTAATATTTTTCAATTTGTGACATAGATATGATATGATGTGTATGATGCTGGTGACTTGAATTTATCTAAATGGCAATGGACATGGCATGTGCAGTGTTTGAGTACTATTTCAAAGTCATCCCATCATGAGAAAGGGGCCTATCTCCATATGATATGATACCTTTGACCGTGTTAGAAAACACAAAGCACAAACAAGAAACCCCCCTGGAAAAAAAGATTATAAGATACCATGATTTTATTATTTGTTCCCATGGAAGCTTCCAAATAAGAAAGACCTTAGGACATTAAATCAGCTATAGTTTTCCATTTCATGGATAAAATTGCTTGATAGTATGGAATTTGATTTCTACATAGCATTTGCTCTCACTTGCATATATTAAAATGGAAGAGAAAAAGGTGTAACACATATTTATTCATGAAATGATGATTTGATATCTTAATATATCGATTTGTCTAAAATTGAAACGTTAAAATTGAGAAAGTCCATTATCTATATAAATAGAATACTTGAATTGTATAACCTAACAGTGGACAATCAAAAATTTAAGAAAATCTATAATCGAGCATTCATATATGACTTATAAAATTCAAAACATTGTTTCATTTTTATATCAGGATTTTTTATTTGTTGATGACTAGCTAGGATGACAAACTATATCCAGATTCAGTTTTTGTTTACATAAGCATATCTGCATATGATGGCCAGGTCCAAAGTATGAAACCCGCAATGTTCACATATGATGGAGAGTGACAATCTCACTTCTTGATTGTGACTAGACAATCTGGCAAAGCTGGTGAATGGGATGGAATTTCAAATTACAATTTTAACTGAGTGAATTAAAATATATAGGAGGCTATTTTGGCCAGTTTTTAACTCATCATACTAATTATATCAATATATATATATATATATATAAACAATGGTTTTAAACGTCTTTTTCCAGTAAATACAATATAATATTATAAAATAATATCAATCCTTATCATCATCACAATTTTGATCCTATTATTTTGCATCCCATCCAAAATAAGTAAAAAGGCATGTGAAGATAACCAAATACTTTTTAAGTATTCTTTTCTTTAGAGTAATGACCACAATAGGTTCGCAAATAAATTGCAGTTATCTTATATGGTTGAGTTTTGCTTACTTAATTTCCCAAATTATGTCAATAAATGTGCATTTATGTATTTTGACAATTAATAGAGGGCCATACTACAAAATTCATTTGAATTTTGGAGCTGGGTCAGATTGAAATTGGGACAGCTGACAAGCAAATTCAGTTTGGGCCCTTTTAACTACTTTTTCGACCAAGACCATCCATTACGCGTTCCTTTATCCGGAAATTTCCATTAAAATATAATTTTTTTTTAAAAAAATAGATAGGAAAAATCCATAATAATTGATTTGCAGTATTTATTAAAGTGCTAAATGGTGATGAATAAGGTCCCATTAATTAACGTAATATAATGGTAATATCATATAATTATATATATATATATAGGGTGAATTGCATTTTATTCCCCTGTGTTGTTCATAAGTTGCAAAAAATTTCCTTATGAAAAAAAATAGCCAGTGACCCCCCTTATATTTTTGAAAAAATAGCAAATTACCCCCCTCCATCCGGCTGTGTAGTTCAAGCGCTGTAAATGCAATTGGTTTAGGATTTTTTTATTGCTAAAATGACAATTTTGCCCATAAACATCAACCGTTAAATGTATTAAACAAAATGGACGGCTCATATTATTTCTACCTATAAAAAATATAAAATATATAAATATATTTATATACAATACATATATGTATATATTTATTAAATATATAGTTATTATAGACATATTTGTATATAACAATATTTATATATAGTCAAATATATGTGTGTATATTTATATATATACATATATATAAATATAAATGTATATAACCCACCAACCCTCCCCCACCTCTCAAGCGGCGGCCATGGCCGCCTTTGCGGCCGCCCCTCGCAGGAGGAAAACGGCCGGCCATGGCCACTGTTTTTCACATATATATGTATATAATTAAAAAAAAAGAAAAGAAAACCACCGACCGCTATGGCCAGATGCGGCTGGCCATGGTGGCCGGTGGTGAGACCTGGCCAGATCTATCCAGATCTGGCCAGGTGTGGGAAATTATTTTGCTGCCATGGCAGCCATTGAAGATAATGGGGCGGGGAGGCCCGCCGGGGGGGGGGGGGGGGGTGATGGGTAGGGGTGCTAAGGTGGGGTGGGGGATGGGGTAGGTAAATATAATATATTTATATATTTATGTTTATTTATTAATATATATATATAAATATTATGTAGTTATAATGTATTATATTACATATTTTATATTTATACTTATAGTATATTATATATTTGTATATAATATATATAAGTGAAAAAAATAGAATAAATATATTTATGTTTACATTTATATATAATATATAACATATAAATTTTGTACATTTATATACGAAAATATAAATATATACATAAATATTATTAAATAATTTATATATTTATACATTTACATGTTTATATTTAAATATATACAGAAATAAAAAATAACTAAATTAGAGAAATGAAATATAATATATGACTATTTATGTTTACATTTATATATAATATATAACATAAAAATTTTGTATATCTCTATACAAAAAATATATACATAAATATTTTTAAATAATTTATATACATACTTATTTATATTTAAATATATACAAAAATAAAAAAATAAGTAAATTAGAAAAATGAAATATAATATATGAATATTTATGTACAAATATATTTATAAATATATCAATATATTTATGTTTACATTTATATATAATATATAACATATAATTTTTGTATATCTCTATACAAAAGTATAAATGTATACATAAATATTATTAAATAATTTACATATATTTATATATTAAACATAAATATATAATATATTACGTATAAATTTTGTATATTTATATACAAAAATATAAATATATCCATAAATATTATTAAAGAATTTTTATATATTTACATATTTATATTTAAATATATATACAAAAATAAAAAAAGAAAAAGAAATAAATTAGAGAATGAAAATAAATAAATTAAAAATAGATGAAATGAGTAAGGGTAATATAGTCTTTATATATAAAAATTAGAGTTAAATTGCACCAAATAAGGAGGAGGAGGCAGTGTGCTATTTTTTCAAAAGTATAAGGGGGGTCACTGGCTTTTTTTTTTTTCATAAGGAGGTTTTTTGCAACTTATGAACAATACAGGGGGTAAAATACAATTCACCCTATATATATATATATGGAAGGGTCCTAACTTCAAAATTCTAACAATGAATTAATATTAGATAACATTTCTGACTTTGGCACATGTGCGCCTGATTATGGTTATAATATATACTTGCAATTTTCTATAAAAAGAAATAGCGTAGAAGACCATAAATATGGCCCTTTCTTCAATTCTTTATTTAAACTCAGAAGTGACGTATAAATAAATTAAAAATTAATAATTCTATAAACCACTTGCCTGAGATTGTTAATTTTATGTAAACAGCAGCTGACCGATTCCATTCCATATATCTATCCCTAATTTGACCGATTTGAATAAATAGTACTGATTTCAAATTTATTAACAAAATCTTGTATGCAAAACTTCCATAGGTCCAATTATGATCGTAGACTGTGACTCGTCTGCATAAAATTAAAATTGTTAATAGTCGATCGCCATCAATCATAGGATCATTAATTTGTTATCGAAGAAATTGATTTGGAATAAAGAAACAGAGAAATAAAATAATTCAAGTTTGAAGTAATTATACTAACCCATAACATGAAATAATTAATATAGATAGTGTTTATACCAGAAAATGATTATATATAATATTATTTTACGGCTCGTTTGTTTTCATTTTCAAGCCCCATTTTTATTTTCATTTGAGAATGAAAATTAAAAACAAACACTTTCTCACAACTTTTTTTTCAGAAAAATTATACATTTTCTTCTCAAAACTCTTTCTAAACCTATCATATCATCCTATTACACATCAATCAAATTTAAATTTAATTTAACTTAAAGTACCCACTATTATTTTTAAATTAATAATATTTTTTTAAATAAATCTTTTTAAATATAATAAAATATAAATTAACCTACTTTTCAATCCTATAACATCAAAATACATCTCAATTTTCATTTTCATTTCATAACCAACTTTTTAACTTTTAGAAATAATCGAAAACGAAAATGTCCTTTGAAAATAAAACCAAACGGCCGTTAGTAATTTACGAAAAATCTAAACAATGTCCAATTAATTATTTGTATGCACATATTGTGCATATTACAAACTTAAGTTAATAAGGGTTCATTAGAATTAATATGTGATTAGCTGCAAATTGTGAAGGGATCGAATCTCCGTAATCATTTTTAATACAACAAATGTCACACACCACATGTCACCCATTTGGTTGAGATCCATAGTTTTGCACAACAAAAATAATGATATAATTAACACCATTAATTTTTAATCAATATTACCTTTTATTATAAATATACATAAAATTTTCAAAATATACATGAACTTGGATCAAAGGAGTACAAGCTTTGAACATAAATAAATTAAGGTTGATGGACTGATGTCCTTTTCTTGAATTGAATTTCAGTATGTGGAAAAAGGAGATCAAAATTAGAGATTTAAAAAATGGCAAAGTCATTTATTTATTGTCTGTTTGCAATGGGAAGTGCATATGGAAATGTGTGTTACAGCTTGATCAAATCCTCAAGTACTGATTTTTGAAGATCCTCCATTTATTTATATATTTCACTTAGGAAAAAAAACAAACTTTTAATGCCAATTTTTCAGATCCCTTGACTATGCAAATGATTTTTCTAATTATTATAGAAATCTTCTAAATAACAATGAAATTAAAGACATTCCTCTTGTTCTAAGTATTAAACACCCTGGCATATATATATATATATATATGTATATATTAGATGGCCTATCTTGTTGTACCTCAAATTAATAAATCAGTGTGATTATGTACTTTCCCTAATCTCAATTAATAATTACCTAATAATTAACCAAAAAGTAATGCTATAAATCGCCCACGAAAATATTATTGACTAACGAATACATTTTGTTTTAATTCAAGGAGTTATGTTTTTACCGTATAATTAATTAAGGTAAATTTTACGATAAGGGGTTCCTACAAAAAATGCAATTTAGTGATAATAAATAAATAATAATATTTTGAATATTGCTAATAATGATATATATCAAGTGACAATAATTTTTATTTTTTCATTAATAATACTTTTTAATTAATAATAACTTTTATTTTATCACAATATGATCTAATAGTGACAAGAGTAGGTGGTTGGTAATTACTTATACATATATAATAACGACCTAATGAGTAGTGAGAATGAAAGTTGTGACTATTATTTTTGATAAAATTGTTATTATAGTTATAAATGTGTCAGTAATTATCCATGGTAATTCATGATTGTGATAAAAAAATAAAAAAAAATCTTTTTTTTTTCATATGACTTGACATATATATAGATATATAATTAGTAATAATTTTTGTATGGTCACTTGCAATTTTGTTACTGATTTTTTTTTCTTCTTGTATTGAGTATGAAATTAGTCATTTTCTCTTAATCAGACACGAGAAGATGTGGAGGATAATTTAATAGTGACACTCAGCCGTCATTCGCAGAATTATTCAATAAGCTTGACATTAATTAGTAGGTAGAGCCACATGGATAATAAGAATAGAAAAACTAAAGGGATTGTAGTTATGAAGAGAATAATTAATCTTAGTTGAATTACACAGAAAAATGGAAGTTTTTCCTTCCCATCTGGTAGTTAAGATGCTTTCGATGTTAGGGCACATGTTATGAACTCATAACTGCTCATTAAGAATGATTTAATTACAACCACGTACTGTGTACTATAATTAATTAATGGCCACCATGTAGGAATATGCATGTTCTTGAAGCAACCCCCTTATTATGCTTCAAATTAATGGGAAATTTTATTTTATTTTATTTTATTTTTTTGAGTGGGGTGGGGGGATGTGGGGCGGGGGGGTTTGTTGTTGGTTGTAAACATTAATAGTTGTTGATCTTTGATGAAGGGTAGGGCTACCCATGTTTGTGTATCAGTTCTTTGCATTTGTGCCCGACATGGCTAGAAAATGCAAGAAACATATCCTGCTAACTTCTTACTCCTGTTGCTGGTGCAATTTCTGGACTATTACTTTCACCCAATAAAATTTCACTTCATATAATTTATTTTCATCTAATTGTAGATTGGTGGTTCACAGTAAGAAAAATAGTGTAAAAGTTGTTGCCAGTAAGGTGTATCACATGATAATTTTTTTTAATCACATAATGGTTTTTAAAAGTTTAACATAGAAACAATTGATACATAAATTGTCAATGTTAATAACTAATATGTTACACATGTATAATAATAAAGTTGTATTAAGCATAAGTTATTTCTAATAATTTTTTAGAAATTTTAGTACATGATTGATATGACTTCGATATGACTGTCCATAGATATTATGTTTGAATTACATACAGAAGTATTAATGTATAGTATATATATATATATACATATATTCATAGATATGAAATTAGTAACAAATTTATAAAGCTGAGAGTAAAGGAAAAAAGTTCATATAAATGAGTGGATTAAAATTTTAATAGTGTAATTTGTTGTGACACCCGGAACCATGTATGTGAAAAGAAATTTGAAATTTAAATTTAAAAATTAAATTATTAAGATTTAAAGGAATTAGAATAATTAAAATTTTAAGGGAAGACAAAATAATAAGAAAATGAGTTAGTTCTTAATTAAAGTAAATTTAAAAATAAATTGGAGTGTTGGGGATATTATGAAACTAGGGGGACCTTTTAATTTATTAAATTGGGCCTAATAGCCAAAATTACAGAACTAAGATGGGTCAATGTGTAAAGAATGAAAACTGAGGGACTTAATTGAAACTTAGGGGCTAAACTGTAAGGTGATTGGAAGTTGATGGACCACATTGGAAGCGAAGTGGAACTTTTGGGGCCGATTTGTAATTAAGGAAAAGTTGATTTCCATAAAAGAGAAGTCTCCCACTTTTGTCTAATTCTCAAACCATGATTCAGACCTCCCAAGCTCGGCTTTTCTTCATCCTACCTAAAAATCGAAACGCAAACCGATAGTAACACTCCTTACCTCAGTGTGATTATTCCCAGACAAAGAACTTTCCAGATCAACTGAAAAACTAGGAGAAATCGGTGGTCGATGGAATAAGGTGACGATGGTGGCAGGTTGCTAAGTTTTGGTGGTTAAACTGGGAATTGGTAGGTGAGTTGTGACGGATTTGACACAGGGAGCTCGGTAATGAGTTCAACAACGGGTTTCGTGGACCAACTGTGAAGTAATTAAGACGGCGGCGCTAGGCGGTGGCCGACTAGTTTTCCCTCAATTACCTGGCGAGGTGGTGGTGAAATAGAAAATTAATTGAGGGCTTCTCCTAAGCTGGATGAGGTGCATCTTTTGGTTGGCTTGGTTTGCGGCGACAGCGGCTGCAAATAGCAGCGGACAGTGGCGCTCTGGCGACCTTGATACAGAAAATAGCAAATTGCATTTCAGACTCATCCGGGTTGTAATCGGGCCTTGAATTGGACTCAAAACTAGTCCAATTTGGTAAATCTTAATTTAATTGATTGATTAGCCCATAATTTGATTGGATTGAGGTTTAATCTGATTGGAATCAGACCAGACTTTAATTTTAAAAAAAATAAGTGTATTGGTTCAGGACACTAATTAAAAGTTTGAGCATTGACTTAGGCTGGTACGAACTTGGTTGGAAGATGTTAAATTAAGTTGGCATAACCGAAAAAGTTAAAAGTTGTAAACTTAAAATAAGGAATAATTCCAGAAACTCAACTAACCAAATAAAAGAGTTGGCTTGGCTAGAGTCATAAGTTATGATAACATCACCCGCCGTCCACTAAATGGAAATTAGGTTTTATATGGTCAAATTGCCTATAAAACATAAAACAAAGGAAAATACCTACACATGTTAAGTGGTAGTAATTATATAAGAAGTGTGATACTATTTGGATTACTTTTCTTAAATCGCATTTTAAATGAAAGCAGGTAATGAGTACACGAATGTTACATGTGCACAGGAGGTCATCGTCGCATGAGAGCTACCAGCTGAGTTTATACTAGATTCCCTTATTGAGAAAGAACATATATATTTGTGAATATACCCTTGTTGCCTCGTTCTTTCTATGTTGACATTTAATGTCTAATGTTTGTTTGCTTTATGTTATTCCTCAACTTTTGTGTGGAATTTGATAGTCTATCTGATATGTTCTTCTTTGTCTATAATCTTTAAGCCATCATTATTGATTCCTTTACCTATCCTAAAATGAATTCTTAACTTATATAAGTATTGGTAAATATATCATTTTTGTTTGATCCTTTCTTGTTGAGATTCAATTATTGTTGTTCGATATGCTATGTTAATCTTTAACCGTTTTGGTTAGACTTAACAGTCTATTTGAACTCCTCTTCTTTGCCAGAGATTCATGAGCCATTATTATTTGAATTCCCAACCTATTTTGATAAGTTGGATTAATGAACCAAACAATTAATCTGATTTATATTCAAAATGTGTTTTGAAAAAGTAAATTGTTTGCAAAATTTGTCACACATTGCTCATCTACACTGATTATGGTGCCTGGATGATCCTAAATTATGTTGTTTTACCTAAATTGGCGATTGTGAGATAAAATCTGATAAGTATTTGGTGAAGTACCGTTTTACTAAAATTATGCTCGTCTTCTTGAACTATAAATTATAGTCCTATACTAATTCCTGTGCTCACTAGTTTTGTGGTGAGTTGAGACACTGTTTGAGGATGTTGTTGGATATTTTATACTGTACTGATTACTAAATACCCTAGGGGGTGGGCCCTGGGATCAGCTTCAGAAGACGACCAAATAGAACGGACCCATGATGACTAATCTTTTGGCTGATACCCTACTGATTACAATCTTGTCTCATGGCCAATTGGAGATAGCTATTTATGAGTGAGATAAGGCATACGACTAGCCATGCCTACTGACTGATGAACTGTCTGGGCTTGGAAGGATAAGGATTTCGTGTTTTCAAAAATGGAGAGACAAGGTAGGAGAACCACCAACAACAAGATCACAAAATGTGTATTAATTTGTTATTGATTAATTTTCTAGCCAGAGCTGCATTCCCTTACATGTGAAATGCCTTGTATATCTGCAACAATCATGATTGTTTTTGTTGATTCAATGCTTATTGATCCGTTATCACTATATATACTTGTATTACTCCTTAGTTAATAACTCACTAAGTCATTTGGATTTGTAGTTTTGTATTGTCTCTTTTGCCGTTCTTTTCCTAGATAGTACCCGTGAAAGCCATATGAAAGTAGCTCCTGATAGTACATATTGTATATAATATTGCTCTGATGTAACTAAGCAGTGTTGGAAACTTCTGAGACTTTCTTGTATTATAGACATAGGAGTGTTTGTTAGCGTTTCTCTTGGATGTAATAGTTTTTTAGTAGGTGTGAAACACTAAGAATCAATGCTTGTGATGAACTCTTTTCCTTCAATATGTTTGGCTTGTCTGAGATATTGAAAATGCCTAATTGATAGTGGTGGTGCTTCAGCTGGAGGCGCATGCCTCCAGCTTCAGGGGTGCTACATTTGTAGACTATATATTCTTGAAAAGAGAATAATTTACTTTTATAAAAATATATAAAGAGAGTGACTTCGACTCTTTTTTAAGCAATTAAAAAAAATATTGATTTTATTGTTTATTATTTTACTTTCTAAAATACTTGAAAAAAAGACCCGATTTATCCATGTTGGGCATATCCTTAATTATGTCCAACATGTTATTGAATATGTCAATTTTTCTTTACTTTAATTTATGGATTAATCAAGTGGCATGTTGGATACAGATCAAATAAGTCTTATGTTTGATATGATAAGGAATATGTGTTCAACATGATACGAACAAATATATTTAAATTAATTTTCACAACATATTATTTCTGCGTGCATCAATTTAATTTATCATATTATTTATTGTAATTATATTGATAAAAAATAAAACATTCAATTTTTTTTATAGTATAGCTAAACAATAGCATAATTTTAACGATAACCACACTGAGAACATACAATATTGATTAACAATTAATTTAAATTCATATAGAACAAATAATTGTTACATCAAAAGTTCAAAAATATTTGACACAAATACCTACCTACAAACTCAAATAAATTTTTTCATTATATTTAATTATAATAGTTGTGTTTTGTAATTTTATATCGAGTAATAAATATAATTTGAACTAGTTTTTAAGGGTATACTTAAAAACCTAAAATTTGGTGTAACATAAGGTACTGTCACTTTAATTGTGTAGGAAGTCTCTCTCTCTCTCTCTCTCTCTACATACATATATATATAGTATAGATATATATTGTCAGTTGTAACTATAAATGCATTATTAAATGTCAATAATAATAATAATAATAATAATAATAATAATAATAATAATAATAAAAAATTCAAATATGATTTCTACCAGTGTTAAACTTGTGAAAAATATTCCATAATTGTTTGTGTTATGACTGATCAATGTACAGAGTAGAGAGTAGTTTTGGATAGATTTTAGTAGTTTTGATGAGTTGGTGGAGAGGTCGGGTGGTTTTGAAGCAGCCAGCAGATGAGGAAGCTGGGAATGGCTTTTTCAGTGGTAATGCGGCCATCTTCTGACTCTGACTCCTGCTGCCTGCTGCCTGCTGTTATTATCTCCTGCAGATTTTAACAGTAAACTGTTCTCTTTTTCTGGGAATTGGGATTCAAAGGAATGGCCAATTCCAAAACCAATCACTGCTCTTAACTGACTCTATTTAATCATCATCTTTCTCAGGATATGGCCGCCAGTCTGTGGGTGTACCCAAAATTAACGACAAGGGTAAAAATGTAAATTCATCAGTTAAAGAAAGATTTATTTATTGTGGCAATTATCCTGAAGCTGCACATTCCACAATTTCGTGGCAAAATTGGGTCCAAATTAGTCAGAATCAGACCAACGTTTTCAATTATTTACTTGCAGCTCTAAATGCCACAGTTTAGTGGAAAAAAAGTTTCTATAATGTCCAGTTGCGACAAAGTTTATTTAATAATTAAAATGCCCACATTCAACTGAATCTAGGCCCTCGGGCTACCAGCACGGTGAGCTCACCAAGGATTAAGAGTATCCGCATGGTTGGGCTTGGCTTGATTTGGAGTAATGAATTGGGCTTCATTTGACTTATTTGAATTGGATTTAAAATAGATTAATTTTAACATGAGTTGAGATGGGTGGAATCAAAGTAGCTTTGTTCAAAATAAATTGAGTCGTGGGTTGAATTGAATTCATAATAGGTCCAGTACAAAAGAAAATATTGATTCGTTTTACTTATTTAAAGAATAATTCAAAAGATAAAAGTAATATTAATATTCCTTTTACATCCTATTCAATATACAAGTTTACAATATAATTAGATAATTTGTTAAATTAGTTGATAATTTGAAAAAAAAAATGCATAATTGTTGCATTACTAGGCGTAAATCAAATTTTTAATCATAAAAGCGTTGTTTGGATTAACATTTCAAAGATTAAATTATTTGAATTGCATGTCAATCTTATGAGTGGCAATTTGGCATGCAACATTAGCTAAGCAACAAACTGAGATTTTTTTTTTTTTTTTTGAATTAATAGATACAATAATTTTTCTTATGATTTCAAAATATTCATGTACTAAAATTTATATGTTGGAAGAATTTTATACAACTAATTTATTAATATGTTTAAAGCCTAAGATGTACATTTCAATTTTAAAATTATTAATAATCCAAAAGTATAAGACTCTGACAAAAGTGGAAAAGTAAAAAATAATATAGATTTTTTATTATCAATTCAAAATTAAATTTTAATTGGATTTTTTAAATGGGCTCATTTTGAATCTATTCAAACCCATTAAGAACCCACAACATAAATTTATTGGAGCCCACCTAACCTAAAATCAAAGATCCAACCCAACCCAAGACTATGTGAGTTGGGTTCAGCTCATGGGCTCTAGCCCACATTGCCACCTTAAATTAAGAGTATACACTTTCTCATTCATTCAAAATCAGCTGAAAGGGGAAAGCTTAAAGCATCTTTTTGGACCGTGCTTAGGAAAAGTTTTTACCCTTGCATTATTTAATCAAGATTAACAAACTATAACAAAGGGAAAGAACAACAACACAACAACAAAAAGAACAAAAAAAAAAAAAAAAGGAAAAATGAAAAAAGAAAGGAAATTGTGACAGTAATTTTCCAAGAAATGGAATGGTACTTGCAACTCTGCGTTCGGTGAAGAACAGAGCAACGATAATAACGAGATTTTAATTCTTCATATAATGCACCATTAAACTGTTGACAATGTTGGCTTGAAATTCCATGCAAGTGGAAAGAGATGTACTGTTTGTCACTGGATATGTAAATAATTTCTTTACAAAAATTTCACATTTGCAAAAATACGATCGAAGACAAGAAAAATATATTCACAAATTTTATGTTTCAATTTAAATAGATTTGTTCATCTATGCGAAAATCTCTGAATGTCCCCTTAACTTTTGTAGTTTATGAATGTCTAGAGGAAAACCAAAAAAGAAAGAAAAAGAACTTTAGGCATTCTTAGTGACTTTATTTATTGAACTTCCACGAGCTTTGGTTTCATTGTCATTCATTGATCGTATTTACTGGTGGTTTGAATCCTAACAAATTCTTAATATACGAGAGTATTTTGTCAATCTTACTTTGCTTACATAACATTGGAAAAAGTTGACATAGAATAGAAAATAAAAATACGATAAGTATCCTTCGGACTACTACTTTTTTCAACTTTTATTTTTTTAATAAATATTTATAAGTCATGCAAATTTATTCTTATCAAATTTTTTTAAAACCCTGAATTGAAGAGTAGCTTTAGTACTTTTTCTTATAATTAAGTTGGATTACAAATTACATTTTACCAGACATTCTCATTCCACTTTTATTTTTGTTATTTTTTTTTAATCAATTTCCAAAATTTTCTTTAATTTCACTAATAGTCACCTTTCTACAATATGCAAAATTAATTATCTGTTTTAAAAGGTATAAGATGGTACACACACAGGCACACACTCATAATTGAGCTACTTCCGTTATAATTACGCTAATGATAGCACATGCTTCTAGCCGTCAAGCAAGTAAGCTTGCCATTGTTTACAAAAAAATATCTTAACAACTTGAGACAAAAAGTAGCGTACGTGGAGAGCTGAGTTATATATGGTATCAAGTAAGAGGTCAGAAATTAATGGAGAAATAGCTGGATTTGCAAAATTTTCCAGCCAAGAATCAAGCTTAATCATTCTAGCATATCATCATATTCCACTTAAATAGGAAAATTATCTATAATCAAATGGGTTCGACTCCAAGACCTTTGGTGTCCATGACATTTTTAATACCATAGGTTACATAGATTTTATTTTTTCCGTACTAATAATAGATTTCGTGTGCCTTCACCAATCACCACACGCTATGTGTGCTTATTTTATAAAATTAAAAATTAGTTACCTTAATTAATTAAGTTGGTGTATATATATATATTTATATTAAGTAAGTTGCGTGTTGATAGTGCTAAAGGGTTTTAATTTGTTTTTGTAATTTTAATTGCATGACATCGTTAACTATGGCTAGTTGCCAATTTTGGACGCGTTACATTAGGGGATCATGTTCTGGTTGTTGCATTATTATTAAATTATGCAAAAATTACATACTAACTAAGAGAATTGTATTATTGAGGGAGAATACGCAAGCGGTGAGTTAATAAACCTCACCACATGATCACTTTCAACTGGAAAAGTAAGGAAGCTATATTGAATTATGCTAATTTTAGTTTCAAATATATATATATATATATATATGATGCCCTCAATAATAATATTTATACTATTATAAAAGGAAAGCCTTTTTAATTTATTTTTAAAATTAAAATTATGATACCAAATTTTAAATATACCAAACATTCCCTTTGTCTTTTTGTTATGTTAAAATTGAGGTAAATACTAATGTATTAAAACGGTTGGTCTATAAAATAATTAATGGAGTGTTACTACATTAATAATACAGATATTTCATACAATATTCTATTTTAAACAGAGAATTACATTCATAAAAAAAGAAATCGACTCAATTATAGCCGCGTTTAGATTAAACACTTCCGTTTAATTATTTCGCGTGTTATTATAATAACATATTCTATTATTCTTCACGAAGGATCGAATTATATAGACCAGTTCCATTTAGCAGGAGGTTGGAATATTTTGAGACTAAATATGATTAAGGATGAATTTAGAATTGAGATTGTGGAAGGGTAAAAATTATAAAAACATAAAATTTCACATACAAATTTTATAATTTATGAATTCAAAATAAATAACGTCATTGAAGTTGAGCATACTTTTTCTCATCATAAAATTCATCATAAAATTCATCAACGATCGGATTAATGCCAAAATATTTAGCAATATCTTTTTCAATATAAGTAAGGAAACAATAGCTAAAAATTCATCTTTCATCTTATTTCTAAGTTTATTTTTGACGACATTATTTGAAAATAAATTATTCTTTTCAAAAAGCTTAAAACCACACTTAATTTCATACAATAAGTCAATAATAACATGTATCTTATGAAAACCCCTATAACGCCTCGAATTTTTAGATCATAAAATAAAATAAAATATAAAATCGATAAGTTTGGCCAGATTAATTTTGGATTAGATTTAATTACAATCTAGAATTAAATATTTGCGATTGAGGAATTAAATGGTAAGCGAGAGAAGAACTTGATTGTTTACAATCATAAAATTTAGAGGGTCAATGTAAGTGAATTAAAAGTTTGTGGACTTTAGAACAATTGAATTTGGACCCACTTGCCCAAAAATAGAAATATTAGGGATTAATGTGTAAGAAATAAAAGTTGGAGGACTCAATTGAAACCTAGGGACCAAATTGTAGTTGGTTAAAAGCTAAGAGGATCTAGTTGAAAATGGTGGAAAAGTTTGGGGGGGGGGGGGAATGAATATCCGAAAACTAAGTTTATATTTATAGAGTGAAGGACGAGACTTAATCAAATTTCAAAAAAAGAACACCCAAACTTTATCCCAGTGGTGAATCGCCAAAAAGACCAAAAAACCTAAAAACAAAATCATAGAAAGCTTTTTCTAGCTAAGAGGAGCACAACCATACCATACTTGACCTAAAGCACTGAAGGAAATCATCGTAAAATGTGGGTGACGGTCGTGGTGGTGGTTCCGTTGCTTCCAGAAGTGGAAAGTAGCTAGGTTTTGGTGGGTTTTGGTCGAAATCTTATGGATAAACGATGGCTGGTGTTAATTTTGTGAAACAATGAGCAGCGGTCGAGGAATTGGACGTGGCAGCAACTGGTGGCGTGAGGATTTCACAGTGGTTTTGAAAGGCCAATTGATGGCCTAAATGACGAAGATTCTCAAAATTGTTTTGGGGCATTTGCTCCTAGCAACGAGACGCACCAACTAGTGGTGGTGGTCCTCATCTCCGGCGGCGGTTCATGGATAGTCTTTAGGCAGTTTGCTCATATTGAGACTCCAGACTCATCTAGACTATTCCCGACTTGAGATTGGATCTCGACTCGATCCAATTGGGTAAATTTCATAACGAATAATAATTCGATTGATTTTTACAATCATAATTAAATCTTATTAAATCAAGGTTATTAAATTATAGTTTGACTCGAGTCGATAATTTAATTTTGTAAGTGTTGAGGTAAGAATTAAATATAAGATTCAAGTTTGGTAAGTTAAGAAAGATATATTTATTTTTTGTATCCGTGGACCTAATAACATTACATGTTATAAGATTATGTCCAATTCAGAATTTTAAGTTATGTGAATGTTGGTATGAAAATAAATTATCAGACTTGGACCTGATAGACATGGAAAACACAATTGATTTAGGAACCTAGACCCTTGTTACATAGCTGTAAAATAAGTGGAATGATGAAAGGAGCTTGTTGGGAATAGCTGCTCAAGAGTTACTACATTTAATCATCTTAAGTATTTAGGTATGAAATTAAGACTAAAAGAATTGTGTCAGAATAGCCTTGAGTTTGGTAAAAACATTAAATATATTTATACTTGAGATTCAGAGGATTAATATGATAATAGCTCGAATCATCTTATGACAGTTCTCGGTTTGACTAGGAAGCCAGGACCTGAGCGACCATACGACTAGGGATTCCTCTGCATTTTCCAAGTGACTTTATACTCAACAGTATGAGATTTTCTTGCTAGGGAAAGAATATATATACTTGTTGTATATCCTGGTCGCTTGATTCCTTTCAATGTACATGTTGAGAATTTACCACACATCACCACCTTATGCTGATTATAATTCCTAATGAACCATATTTATGCTATTTACCTAAAATTGGTGATTGTGTGTGAAAAAGGAATTTTGAAGTATATCCTTCTATCATCCCCATATCTATCTTGAAATAAGCCTAGTGCTAATTTAGTGAGTATTTATATATCATGGCGAATTAAAGTATTCAATGAAATGCTATTGGACATACTCAATGATAACAATGATATACTTAATACCCTTGGGGGTGGGCCTTGGGATCGATTTCGAAAGATGACCGGGCGGAACGGACCGACGGTGACTGATCTTTTGGCTGATACATGTACAAAGTGTACATATAATCCCTACTCATAGTAAGCTAGAGGTAGCTGTCTATGAGCGGGATCAGGCATACGACTAGCCATGCCTAGTGAGTAATTAAGTGTCCAAGCCGATCACTCGGTACTTTGGAGGAATAAGGATTTTCATATTTTCGAAAGTAGAGTGATAAGGTAGGAAAACCACCAATAGCAAAAGTGTGAAAGTGATTATTAATTTATTCTTGATTAATTTCACTAGTCAGTTGTATTCCATAAACGAAAAACATGGTGACTCATTGGTCACACTGAAAATTAATATGTTTGATACTTATGCTTTGAAACTCGAATATTTGACACAAATCCAGTGGTTGTTCAAGTGGCATGTCGACCCCTTTTGGTCATAATTGAGATTTAAACCTCTGTGAGAGAATTAATTTTGTGAAGTCTCATCACTAGTATGGGACGGTGGTGAGATGAATCACTTTAAATTTCAACTAAAATCTTTTCTCATAGCTTCTGAAAATTTTAATGTTTCTACTTGTTGCTTATATTATATTTGAGAAATTTCCACTCTATTATTATAGTAAAGCCTATCATATAAGAGGAAAAGAACAGTTCAAGAATTCATGCATGTCACCTTTGTTAAAACTAACCCATCTTGTGCCAAGGAAGCCTTGAGTAAAGAAGTTGCAAGATTCGAATGACCAGTCAAGATTCTAGACCCTGAGCCATCAACATCAAAACAAGAGGAACCGAAATCATTTGAGGAAGTAAATACCACCGATGATTCTATTGAATTAGTAGCAAGGGCTGAGCAAAGAACTAAAAAGTTTAAAGATAAATCCAGTCATCCTACTGACAAAATCATTGGAGATCCTCCAGCTGGAATAACTACCAGATCTAAAGCTAGACAAGTTCACTAGATGAATTCAACTGTGCTCTCATCTCAATGATTAAACCTAAAGATGTCAAAGAGGCACTAAAAGATCCATTCTAGATTGAAGCAATGAAGCAAGAGCTGGCTCAGTTTGAAAAGAATAAGGTCTGGAAGCTGGTAGAACTACCATCAGATCATCCAGTCGTTAGTACCAGGTGGGTGTTAATAAATAAGTTAGATGAAATCGGTAGAGTTACCAAGAACAAAGCCAGACTAGTAGCAAAAGGCTACATTCAGCAAGAGGGCTTTGCTCTGGTTGCAAGGTTAGAATCTATTAGAATACTTCTTGCCTTTGCATCTCATAAAAAGTTTATGCTCTATCAAATGGATGTAAAAAGTGATTTTCTAAATGGATTCATAAAAGAAGAAGTTTATATTGAGGAACGCCCCCAGTTTCGAAAATCAAAATTTTTCTCATCATATTTTTAAGCTAACAAAGGCTTTATGTGGACTAAAACAAGCCCCTATAGCCTGGTATAATCGTGAGTAATTTTCTCATAAATAATGATTTTTCTATTAAAATCTTATATACCACACTGTTCACTAAATACCAAGAAAACAGTTATCTTATTGTTCAAATTTATGTTGATGACATCATTTTCGGTGTTATAATGGTCTGGTTTGTCAAAAGTTTGCCGAGAAAATGAAACAGGAATTTCATATGAGCTTAATGGGAGAGCTCAACTTCTTCTTGGGAGTTCAAGTAAAGCAAACTTAAAAAGGGACATTTTTCTCGCAAGAAAAAAATACAATGGAGCTTCTAAAGAAGTTTGGAATGAGTGAATGCAATCCTACAACCACTGCCATGAGTACAAGTACCAGATTGGAACCTGATGAGGACAGTAAGAGTGTAGACGAGAAAGTCTACAGAGGTATGATTATTAGTTTACTTTACTTAACTGCAAGCGATCCAGACATTATGTTCGCAACATGCTTATGTGTTAGATTATAGTCTAATCCAAAAGAATCCCATTTGAATGTTGTTAAAAAAATATTGAGATATCTTAAGAGAACATCTAACTATGGCTTATGGTATCCACATTCTAAGTCTTTAAATCTTATAAGCTACTCTGATCCGAACTATGTTGTTTGTAAGATAGACAGGAAAAGTACTAGTGGTGGTTGTCAACTACTGAAAAATTATCTGGATTCATGGTGCAGTAAAAAGCAGAGTGTAGTTGCATTATCTACAACCGAGACAGAATATGTAGCCTTGGAAAATTGCTGCACCTAGGTATTATGGATGAAGCGTATTTTGCATGACTTTGGTATAAATATGTTTTGTGTGCCTATTTTCAGTGATAGTACCATTGCTATAAGTATTTCCAAAAGTCCAGTATTACAGTCACGCACTAAGCACATTGAACTTAAACATTATTTCTTGCATGATTAGGTGCAAAAGGGTGATATTTCTATTGAATTTGTTCTAACTGAGGAACAACTTGCAGATATTATCACAAAAGCATTGGAAGAAAGCAAGTTCATCGGAATTAGGGATAAATTGGGAATCGTATCTGGAATTTAAATTTAAGTAGGAAATTAGCCTTCAAAAGTGGATGTTGCTCTTACCTCTCAGGAATGTTCGGACCTCTCAAATATGTCGCATAAGCTTGACCCTTCTTGTTGATGAAGAGGGGGAGAAAGTATCATTTGTTGCAAGTGTATTTCATATGCATTCCTAACATTCTAAATTTGACTTGATTCTGTGATCCATATGTTTAATCATTTGATCTACATGCCTAACTGAATATAAGTATGATTTATCTGAATTTGTATCTTAAACTAGTAGTTTCTCCTTCTCTATTCTGGTTTCTGTTATATCTTAGTTTCTGGATAAAAATCCTGCATCGAGATAGGGGAAGCATGAGGATCTACCAAGGCATACAAACAAGGGGAGATCAGGTGATATCTTTCTACTTTCATGCATCAAATTTTATATCAACATCAAAAAGGAAGAGATTGTTATCCCTTTGATGATTTTGCATGAGTTCTAGAATTTTGATTATGACAATATTTGTTGCATGATTGATGTGAATTATTTCCAGAAATCTATTGGAACTTGCTTTATGTTGTTCGAAATTATCTTGTGCCGTCTGAAACTTATCTTCCCTTATATTGATTCTGACAGCATATCTTTATATTTGATTTAGCACATCAAATCTTTTATTTATGGAAGGTAAATCATGTTGTCGATCTTGAATTTAAATGTGTGCTCATTATGGCTAGGTTCAAGGAATGTAATATATGGAATGATTGACTAATGGCTTCTTTCCTTTTTTTATTATCTTCTTCCAAATTGATAACCTTTTAATTCTTTAAGGAAAGAGCATTTTTCTGCATAGACATATTAAATTATATTCAAATAATTTGCAAAGAATTTATAAATCTTGTATGGAATCTGTTTTCCATAAATAACTGGATTCTGATATCTTTCATACTAGAAAGTCTATTCTTCTTGGACCTAAATCTTGCATCTCTAGCTTACTAAATATATTTTTTTGATTTAGATACTATAATTATTTTAAACTATTCTTTCCTTATTTATCTGTTGGAATCTGTCAGAATGTGCTGGAATTAACTTTCCTTATATAATATGATCACTTAAGGATTCTAGCTTAAAATTCATATTTTCATTTAATAGGAAAGAAGACCAATTTTGCTGCATCATTAGTCGAGTTTGCATTTATGCTTTAATCATGACTCTAATGGCTTCTTGCCTCATGGGTTGTTTCCTTATTTGTATGTAAAGGTCACTTACCAAATTGGAACTTATAGCCGTTAGTAATACATCTATATATTGGAAAATATGCAGCTTTCTAAAGGGGAATCACTAAGGCGGGAGAGAACTTTGTTAAATGTCTTGAGAAGTTGTGTGATACTGTCTTACACATTTTTGTGCTTAAGTGTTGCTAGTTTCTTGCTCTACGTGTATTTTCGATAGACCTTGTGGTGAAGAAGGTCAAGTGAAATTTGCCTTCAACGGACCTTGAGAAGACTAGGACAAAGCAATTTGTGTCTCGAATGATCTAGTAGTGAAGAGGGATGGGAGTTGTATCTACTATTGAGGGACCCCGTGAACAGAATAATTCGGCGCTTGGTTGCTCTAAGGACCTCTAGGTGAAGAAACCAATTGGGCAGTACTGTCTGAAATCTTCTACTGTATTCTTGGTTCCAGTCTCGAAGAAGAGACTAAAGATTGCCGTATGGAGTGGCACCAACTCGTGCATCAGTCTATAGAAGTTGTACAAGTGAATCTAGTAGAAGTTCCCCAGGGCCTGTTCACAAGCAGCTGGTTTCACAGTGTTCTGGAATTTTCCTCATCTCGTCTGGGATTTCGGTTTAGCTCTTTGCGAAGAGATGGTTTTTCACACTGCTAGAGTGTTTCTAATTCTTTCACTTTTCTTACTGTCAAATTACTGTGATTACTTGTAAAATATTATCTCATATTAATTAATTTGACAGGTTTAAAATCCTAAGTGAAAAATTAGGTAGAGGATGTAGGCTTGTCGAACCTCTATAAATTCCAGCGTCTATTTACTTTTATTTTTATGCTTTACTTATCACAGGTCTAACTGGTACTTACAAATTTCAGTCGGTAACTACAACTGTTTTTCTGCAAAAGATTTAAACAGTTTTGAAAAGCTAAAAAGTATTTTGAGTGATAAACTTCTGCTGCATTAAAACTCCTTTAGCCTAATTCACCCCCCCTCTTAGGCATATAATCACTCACAAATGACAATTGGGTTTAAATTATCTTTATTGATAATTATACGAGTGACTCATGTATAGCGATAATGGAAATCTAATTGGCTAGTGTGATAATTTTATATTGTCCCTCAATTGTCACTATACACATCACTAATTAATGCAATAGTGGCTATTTAAAGTACTAATTCTTCTCACTATTAAGCAAAACTTTGATAAAATAAAAATTATTGTCACTTAAAAAGTATCATTAGTAACAAAATAAAAATCATTGTCAATTAATAATACATGATATCAATGGCAATTTTCATATTATCGTTTAACTTTTTGTTACAAATTAATATATGTCTATAATTTTCTAGTGATTATCTTGTGTTGATTAATAATATTCGTGTCAAGATTATTTTCAAAGGTTCCCCACCGTTACAATTTGACCAAAATTAATGAAACCCCACTGCTCATATGTGAGAATTAATGCATCTACTTTTGTTTAATTACATCAATTGCAACATGCAAGATCCTGTTAATGGAGCACCTCAAATAGTCATGATTCTGTAAGAATTAGATATACTTTTTAGCAAATTGAACTTAATTTTGTTTTTTGTGCCAATATATATAAACTATACCTATTTGCAACTCCAATTAATCAGCGTTCAAAGCTGTCATGAGTTTGTATCCAAAGAAAAACTACTAATTAATTTGAAAAAATCAATTCTTTTGTCACGGAGTATATATGATTAATCTTCTTCATTAAACAACATGAGGCTAGACAAAGTCTCTATAATTAATTAAAATTTAATCCTTCTTGAAAACATATATATATAACAACGTAATTCATCAAAAACATAATCTTTGAAAGGATTAAGGTTAGATTTTAATGCAGTGCGACTGTGTAGCATTCAACCACCAAAATCTTCAATGTTGGAAGAGTATTTTAGGATATTAATTAAATGACCGGTTGGTGCTTAAATTTTTTGTTCATAACATAATATAATATGTTAGTAATTAACATGTTGTCCGTGGAACCCTAATCAACGTAGTTCATGGGGCAATATTGTATGAGTATAGTTCAACCAAAATAGCTGTTATTGGGACCCTAAGGATCATGAAACCCTAATTTTAATTTCTTCAATTGCTTAATCATCAACTAATTATGCTTCATGTTAATTAATTAAATTTTTGGAGATGTCCCATTGGCCATTTGAAAAAAAAAAAAAAAAAAAAAAGCCCAAAATGGATTCTCTGGTCTCCAGTCAACATGCTCACTGGGTCTCCCTAACAACCTTTTTGGTTTGTCCATCGTTTTCATTAATACAGACAATGTTAATTTTCTGTCTAGATTTCTTCATCTTCTTCTTCTTTGGGGTTTTCTTTTTGTGCCATTGATATCTTGATCATATGATCAAATAATGTACTGATCAAAACTCTTGCACAACGACTACTTAGGAAGATGTCTTTATGCCCTATTTTCTTTGCACGCATTACTAAAAGTTTTATTGTGAAAATACATTACAATCGGGTAAGAAATATGGCTAACGTATAAATTAAAGTGTGCAAAAATTTGAATAAAATTTGATATTACCAATATATATAACAAAAAATATGGAGTATTGAGGCAATTCAAATAACCATCGTATGTATGTAGGTGGGTTATTTCATTGGTCTCAATTTTGCCACATCGACAGCTATATATATTCGGTAGTTTTAGCACACTATATTCATACCTACATTTTTATAGTATAAAATAAATTAAAAAAATTATTTTTTATATAATTCTATAAATTTTTAAATAATTTTAATATATTTATTTGAATTTTTAGGATAAATAAAAAGAAGAACTTACAATAAAATAAAAATAATTGAAGAAAAAAAAAGTAAAATCAAAGAGAGTGAAAACACTACAGAGAATATAAAAAGAAAATAAAATTCTCTTTTCATTACTTTTATAATGGGATTAACTTCATAACTAATTAGAAATATATCAAGTTAGTTTCTAAAACTCTTATACTGTATAAATAGTATATGTACATATATATATATATATATATATTAGAACACATACCAAACTAGTTAGGAAAACCTTGACACTTTATTTGTTAAATTTGAAAAGGTAAATATTTGTTTATCTTCATCAAAAAAGTTGATTATGTATATCTTTATTTAAATTCAGATTTTTTTATTCAAATGTGTTTTTCCATTTCAACAACCAAAAAAAAAAAAAGAAAACATTCTCATATATATCTTGGTGCATATAGGTCTTTAAAATCACAAAATCCATAGAGTTGAACCAATCATGGCAAGAGATCAATCAAGCATTTCAGGAAACAAAATCCACATGATCATCAACCAAACCCTTAAAAAGAAATACAATTTTTGTGCAACCTTTTCTGATGCCAACCAATTAATTAACAAAGTAAGAGCTGGCCTACCTACACCAACAATTGATTTAAAGCATACTGCATCCAAATGCATATGTATAATAAATTAAATTAAATTTGGAAATTACTGGATCCACCCTTTGGTCCACTTGGATTGTTATTCTTTAATTTGTCCTCTATCACTCTTTCATCGTGAACTCAATTTTTTTTACATCATTCTGAAAACATGGATCGACCCCATTCAAAACCAGCTTCTAAACTTACCATCCAACAAAATTGGCAATAAAGCCATTGGCTCACATCTGATTCGATTAATTCTTAAGTTCTTGTCTTTAATTCTCACTAATATTGTATTAATAGAACTATAGCCTGCAGTTTTCAGCACGATCACCTTGTCATTAATTAATTAACATATATACACACACGCATGTATATTTCATTGCAGTATATTTAGTTTGTATATTAAACTGATTCTTTTTTCTTTCGGAAAAAAATTGTGTGCAACATGGATGGATCACTTATCAACTTACCCTATGTTTGAACATTAAAGAGGAAAATGTTAAAGAAAAAGAAAAAATCATGCTTCAAATATTATGACTTTATTGTATTTTTCTTTTTCTTTTTTTTTTCCTCACTAATGTTCTTGGCCCAAATATAACATGAAGGAAATAAAATAAGAAAACAAAAACTTTTAAAATAGAATTTAATGTTTATATATACTAAGCTGCCAAACATTTTATCAAGCTATCACACACCATCACAATGTGGTAATCTAATTTGTTTTTCGCATAATTTTGCCCAAGGAAGTCATATATTCAAATTCATTTGCGTTGTTAATTCATGAATATTCAGTTATCACTTTGGTAGAAGAGTTTTGGTCTAATTGACATTTTGATAGAATGGTAACTATGAACTTATAAATTGTTTCTAAAATAGTAATTATGATTTAAATTAAATATTTTGTAATAAAAAATTATATTAATTACACCCAAATTAAAAATAAATTATTTCTCTGATCGTCTCATCCTTAATTATTTCTAATAATAAGTCAATCGAAATATATACCCATTGAAGTAATGTGATAAATTAAATATAATACACAATTAATCTAGCTACTATATGTAAAATGACTAGTACTGACTACTGAGTACCGATGGATGAATTAGCTGAAGACGGTGAAGAAAGTTGATAGGTTGTTGTTCCTGTTGTTGATGTTAGAAGTTGACAAGGTGCTGTTCCTTACACGACTTTTTATGGTGCGGTCTTTTTTCATGAAATCACACACACACACACACACACACACACACACACACACATATCCAGCCTATTTCTGTAACCTACAATACTTGCATGCTTCCTTTTCCCTTACTCTGAAAAGACTTGTGAATCCACATAGACATATATATATATATATATTTAATATAATGCATGCTTAATTTTAATGGCTTTAATAATTAATTCACCCTTAATTTATATTATTATTGTTATATTAGATATACATATATATATATAACAACACTAGCTAGGGTTAGCTGAGACTAAGACAACACACAAAAAGGCCAATACCGAAGATCTCAGAAGGAAGAATACCAAGAGAAAAGACACCAACACAACCAATAATATCAATTAATGAATCATCATTACTAGCTAGTCTTAATTGTTTTCTGTTCTAAATGTAATTAAATTACTTCATTACCAACGTTAGTCATTTAAATTATATGTATCTAAATGAATGCAAATCATTAAGTACTCATACATAAGTTTAATCTTTTCACTTTCTAATATAATATTTTTCCATTCTCAAAGGACATTTAATTTCTCCAATTATAGCCACTCTAAAATGTAAAATATATCTTTTCTCATTATTTTTACAGTATATGGGATAAATATATGCATTTTATATGCATGATTAGGATTAATTTTATTATATGTATTTTTTATTTTTTTGAAAACCAATTTTTACAGTATAACACTTATAACCTCCCAACTAATACATTCTTATTCAATTATTCATATTTAAGAGGGTATTTGATTGAGTTTGTAAGCTTCTCAAATCATCTTATAACATATTTGACAGTTAATGATTAAAAATATGATAAAGTGTTTGAAAAAACTTTCAAGTTTATAAACCCCACAAAATAAGATGTAATTTGAATTTCATAAAAAAATTAAGAAGATAATTAATTCCTAATTTGTTTGTAAAAACTTTACAAACTCTTTTGATTCTGGTCATATTAGTTATAAAGTTGTCATAATTATTATTTTATAAACTCTAACATTTATTTTCTACAAATATTTTAAAAGATTTAGAAACATGTAGAATATTACATAAATTCTAGCGAACACCCTCTAAATAAGATCATAATATCACATTTCATTGTTAGATTTTTATTCATTTACTTGGTTTATTTAGCAAGAAATCTTCAACTCCAAATTGGTGGATTAATTAATTTATGTCTGGAGAAAGGACAAGAAGACAAGAAAGTGTCTGTGTGCCCTCAATTTACCTTTTCTCTATGCAACCCTATAAAAAGAAATAAATATAAGGGGAAATTTTTGGAAGGGAAAAGGGTTTGTATAAGTAGGGTGTACGTTCATATATATTACTGTAGCAGTTAAAAGTGTGAGCTAGCAAACAAAGTATTAGCAGACAAAGCCTCGGACAGAGAGAAAGAGCGGTTTGGTCAGAATTCTGTGGGCAGACCAAAAATTATAAAGAGAAAAGGAATAGAAAGAAAATAGTTTGTGCAAAACGCAATATTTTAGAGGGCGGAGAGCGCTGGGAGGTGGTATTTACGAGGGAAAGCCGCCGCGGTTTTTCGTCTGCATGGAATTTCTTCACGTTCTTTTATCTAAGAGAGTGTGCAGTTAGCCATAGTCGATAAAATAAATGATGCAAATTATTGGGTACATATGGGCTATGTTTGTTCGGTGAATTGTGAAAAATATTTTGAGGAAGTTGTTTTAGGAAGTGCGTTGGAAGAATATAATAATTATTTGTTTGTGTTTGGAGGGTGGGTGAAAAATATTTTAGAAAAAAATTATTTGTTTGGTAATATTTTGGAACGGCACAAATTTTACTATAAATGTTACATAAATGATCTTTTTGTTGGGTTAGTGGTTAGGGTGAAATGAATATTTTAATATTATTTATAAAAATGTATATATAATTGGAATAATTGGTATATGTGTATATATTTGCAATGATGAAATTATGATTGAGGTATTAGGAAATGAATTTTAGGGGTGAATGGTAAAGGGTACTTTGGGGATTATGTTATGTGTTTTAGGAAGTAAAGTTGGAGAATTAAATTATTTATTTATTTAAGTTTTGGAGTTGAAAAATATTAGGGGAAATGATAGCAAACATAGCCGTGATATTTACTTTTTTATTTAGTTCAAGAGTCTTGCTAAAAAATAAAATAAATTAGAATATATATATATATATTTGAATTTATTTATCACTCAAAAATGATGATATTGATAATATTTCATTTGAAACACTACAAACTCTGTAATTTATAACTCGTGCAACCTATATTTCTATACATGGAGTTTATAAAATCTGGAGGTTTGAATAATTAATTTGGTATGTTTTTTAATGTGTTAAACAAATTAACTTTAATTTAAAAAATAATATTTACACAAATTTATTTTTCTCTTCTCTTCTCTATGTTGTTTTTTTTTTTTTTTCTTTATCCAATTTTACTTTTTTCAATTATTTCATGTATCCTAACTTTTTTCTTTTTATTTATTTTGAAACCTCAAATAAATACATTAAAATTATTTAAATAGTTATAGTAATTATAAAAATAAATAATATTTTATTTAATTTTAATTATATTATAAAAATTTTAACATATATACAGATACGTCAAAATATGTATTTAATTAGTTATAAGAATACTTATTTAATTGTTCGTAAAGACATTTAATTTAATTATATATTTATGCTTGCAATAATTGTTATGTTAATAGATACAAGGCTCGAAAGAAGGTGCAGCTTGCAGGGCTTGATCTGTAACTCTGTCGGTTTCATGTTGTTAAAGAATGGATTTTGAACCTAACTCAACCCCAAAAGGTAGCTCATGAGGTGAGAATTGTCCAAAACCATATATAGATACCATAATTTATTTATTTCACCGATATGAGACACTAACACACCCCGCGCACGCCCAAGATTGAACATTTGGAGTGTGGGTTAGTGTCCCATATCGGTGAAATAAATAAATTGTGGTATCTATATATGGTATTGGACAATCCTCACCTCTTGAGCTAGCTTTTGGGATTGAGTTAGGCTCAATGTCCATTCTTTAACATGGTATCAGAGCCACTTATTCTCGATGTTGGGTTAGCCAATGTTGTTGGGCCACCTATTTCATGTCATTAGACTCAAGGTTCATTCTTTAATATGGTATCAGAGCCACCTATTCCCGATGTTGGGTTACTCAGTGTTGTTGCGCCACCAATTTCATATTATTCACGCTCCAAATGTTCATTCATAGGCGTGCGCGGGGTGTGTTAGTGTCCCACATCGGTGAAATAAATAAGTTGTAATATTTATATATGGTCTTGAGCAATCCTCACTTCTTGAGCTAGCTTTTGGGGTTGAGTTAGGCCCAAGGTCCATTCTTTAACACATGTTTATTAAGGAAATTTCATTAATACATTCTGAAGGACAAAACGAACGAAGATAATTACTATCAGATTTTATTGTGTTTTTTCCCATGCGCTAAACAAAGAATATTCACAGCTAATTCAGATTTTTCTTACTAAAATAAGAAAATATATTATACATTTCGTACCAATAAACAAAGAATTCAAAATTATTAATCAATAATTTACAATAATCAATTTAGAATCCAATTATTGAAATGGAGATTTAAATTTATCGTCCAACTAATTAATTTCTAAATTTCAATTAATCTATTAGAAAATACATACTTGTAGCTAGGTGTTTACTATCAAGTACTCTTCGTACGTATTCAGGATTTTAAAATTTGAAATTTCAACTTTATTATTAAATTAAAGTTTTGTTACCTACTAAATGAATATTCAAATTTTGGATGTGGAACTTGTAATCATTAACTTCCTCTAAAACTCATTAATTTGTCCAATAATTAATTAACTTAAGCTGTATTAATATATTACAAAATAAAGATTAGTAGTTAAGTTCTATCACTAACTCTTACAATCAAGTGTTTGGAAAAAAAATCGAAAAAGAAGGAAAGGAAAGAGAAAAATT
Source organism: Jacaranda mimosifolia (assembly GCA_018894105.1). Lineage (NCBI taxonomy): Eukaryota > Viridiplantae > Streptophyta > Magnoliopsida > Lamiales > Bignoniaceae > Jacaranda > Jacaranda mimosifolia. The sequence goes on from CM032123.1 coordinate 10,081,117, forward strand.
AAGGAATATTTTTAGGGTTAATTAATTTTTTTTATAAGAAAAAATAATGGGTATTATTATTTGCACTTCAACGTTTGTTATTGACACTCCACTTGATTTTTAATTTATAAAAATTGACCATTAAATCCCTTATTTTCAAGATATCATTTAATTTAAATTGTCGGACAAGTATGCCCTTAATTTACTATTTTTTGTCCTATTAAATATAAATTTTTATTCATTCCTAGCTGATGAGGGTGAAATCCGCTTGTAATAGGATCAGATGATAAATTGGAAGGGTGCGACCTGCCTGGTCGATCTCTGGATTTAGTTGGGCTGAGTCCTGCAATTATAAGCAAATGTCAGGCTAGCCGAGGTGCCCCTGGCTTAGGCACTCCGACGGTCGATCAAATGTAACGAGCAGAGTGAGGGCTTTTTGTGTAGAATGGCATACCTTTTGTGAGGTTGGAGGGGAGGTATTTATAGTCTTCTTTCCATGGGAATTTGTCTGAGATACCATTGACATGTAGGAAAGATCTTTGTCATAGCATGAGGATCATTGGGTCGTCTCCCATTCTTGTACTATTCCAAGTGGCTACCTTTCCAGGTTTTATGGACAGAACAGTACATTGTAGACGCGCCTCCTCCTTGGTGCGGCAGCATGGGTGGTACTGGGGCAGCATGCGCCATTAATGCGGATACATGTTGTCTGTCAGAGCATTTAATGCGGCAGAGTTGACTCTGCGCCAAGTCGACCTCCCCGGTCGATAGTAGGATCGACCTTTCGATAGGGCTGGCGCGCGGCGTTTGCGGTGGCCAAGCACCGTGGTCGATGGGTTGACCATCGGTCTAGTCTATGACCCAGTCGACGCATGCACAGCCAGTGTATGATAGGTCGATTTGGGTCACCTGAAGTCGGTAGCACCATTGGGTCCTATGGATGACATGGGCCTGATGCTGTATCATTGAATCTGTGGCCTTTGGGCCGAGCCCATTGGGCCATCCCATATCACTAGCCTTGATTAATTCCATGTCAAACATGATAGAGCACATAAAAATGAATAAATTATCCCATCTCTAAATTTAATTATCTTATTGAAAGCATGGTTATGACCTTCAATAGAAAAATGATATCACTACAAAAAAGTATATTTTCACACCCCAAATGTGGGTCTTATTTTACTTCATAAAGATTGTTGTGTAAAGTTATTTCAATCAGAAAAGCAACATAAAGGAAGAAAAGAACACTGCCCTTGTTATTTAGACCTAGCAAAAAATCGCCCATATTGCGAGTACTTAAAAAAATACAGATAATAAACCTCATTTTCTCCACCCAATAAAATGCGGCTAACTTTACCCATCGCCTAATTACTTGCCACTTTTTGACGTAGCCCACGAGTAAGTCGTGAACAACCATGTGTGTGTGTGTGTATATATATATATATATTTTCTCTAATTCTCACAAATAATTTGAAGGATAAAACACATTTTTCTATGAAAACAACAATGTTTATGTGGTTTTTAAATTTTTAGTTTAAAAACTTTTGACATATAATGAGATTTAAATTTGAACTATGAAATGTAATATAACTTCAAATCGATAGATATTTAAACATTTAAGTTGTATATTCAAAATGAAATACTTAACATACTTTAAGTACTTGTTTAATGTAATGTTTAAAATATGTAGCATCTTTTATTAGTTTTATTTAAGTAGTATTTGAATAATATTATGTAAATAAAAAATACATATTAATTTACCTTCAAGTATAAAAATAAAAAAATAAAAATACCGATACCTATGGGTTACTCATCACCCATAGTCATAGGTAATGAGTCCACTATTTTGTATCCAATAAAAAAATGGATAATTTTACGTATGGGTAAATTTACCTAACACATCATTATCCATTCTTGGGTTACCCTTGGGTGCCTATTCGCCAAGTCTATTGTTATTTCATATTAAGTTGGATAAGTTAAGGTAGAATGTTTCATGATTAACAAAGTTCAAAGTAATAATTATTATATTAAAGGGTATATTTCTTTTGCAAATTAATTAATATAAATGCATTTGAAAAGTAAGTGAATATTTTGGTCAATAACATAATACAAAAATTTAGAATGAAGTGCGAATAATAAATTTTGGAGTGCAAATAACAATCCCAAAAATAATTGTTAACCATACAACATTTCATTTTCCAAACACTCCTTTTCAGTATATTAATTAGCACAATTTTGAAAATAACTAAATTAAATATATTTCTCATTTTCATATTTTATAAATCAACTCAAACTATCATTATTCTCTACTCAATTAATCTAAAAATATTTTTAATTTTTAAAAAAGACACCTTGTATATTCTTAATAATGAAACTACATAATATCAAAATAAAAATAACCTATAGCTTAAGTAATGCAGGTGGAGTAAATTTTGTAATTCGACCATTTACTGTGCATGGAACATGTAGCCCTTTTAGTTCATGCGACGTGTAAGATATTTTTAATTAGAGTTTAAGGTACAAATAATTCGTTTGCTTTTGAGAGAGAGAGAGAGAGAGAGAGCTATACAAAGAAACAGCATTACTGAATTTAGGGGTGTAAATGAGACGAGACAATTCGCGAACGGTTCGAACTTGTCTCGATGAAAGCTCGTATTCGACTTGATCTTTTTGAGCTCGAGCCGAGCCAAATTTAATAATATTCGCCTAGAAAAACTCGCGATCTTAAATGAGCTTTGTTATTACACACACACACACACACAAACATATATATATATATCTAGGCTCATATAATAATAATAATAATAATAATAATAATAATAATAATAATAATTTGGTTTTTTATTTTTAGAAAAATATATAACAAAATTATTTAAAAAATTTATAATTATAAATTTTGTTTTGATTCTAAATGAGCTCGAATTAATCCAAACATATACGAGCTCGAATTAATCCAAACATATACGAGCTCGAGCTCATCCGAACTTATATGAATCGAACTTTTTTACTTTTCTATGACGAGCCTTATCAAGTCAAGCTCGATAAGGCTCACCGAACCTTCGTCTATTCCAACGAGTCGAGTTTGAATTTGGTTGTTTAGGCTCGATCGAGCTCGAGCTCGTGAATTAATAGATGAGTTAAGCTTGAACCTACTATATTCGAGCTCGACTCGACTCGTTTACATCCCTATTAGTGATCGAAGTTAAGTCATAAATTATTAATAGTTAATAATATGCATATATCGAGTGAAACAATTTTTACTTTATTACAATAATAGTTTTGATGATTTTTTAATATATAGTAATAACAATATTCGTTTAAGTTGCCTACGTTAGTAATACCGACTCATACATATGATAACATGTAATGTCATAGAGTTATGATAATACTTTTTTTATCATTATGGGGTTGTTATAATATATTAGGGGCATAAATGAGTCAAGCTTGATAAAATTTGTAGGCTCGAGCTCGTAGAGCTTGCACTTGAAGGCTCGATCTCAAGCTCGATGTACAAGCTTGAGCTCAACTCAGTAAAATATTTCATTATTATATATCATATCTATTTAATTTTATATATAAAATACTTAAAAATAGAAAAAATAAATTATTAATATAAATAGTTATTTAATTAATATATATAAAATATTTAAAAATAAAAATAAGTAAATTATTAATTTATAATAATTATTTAATTAATATATAAAAATATTTATATATATATATATATAAAGCTCACAAGTCGGCTCGTGAGCTTTTGAGCAGTTGAATCAAAGCTCGAGCTTGACTCATTATAAAGCTCGAGCTTAAGTATATTGAGCTATAATCAAGCGAGCTCGTAAAGTTCATAAGTCAACTAGACTCATTTTACACCCCTATTATAAATGTATTACTATTTGTAAATAACAACAATTTATATATAATTTTTATTACTACTAAACTCTGTGAAAATTATTATCATAAAAATATATTGTTTAATTTTGGACAGTTTTGATATTTTCCTTACCATCTCATGCATGTCACTCACACTATTTTTTCTTATTGACAAATAATTCATTAAATTCCCATATTAAAAAAAAAGGTTTGGCTATTTTAAGCAAAAAAGTTATCTCAAAATAAATAAATAAATAAATCTCGTAAGTTACATACCATGAGTAAAATAAAATAGTAGTACTACATTCGGAACATTGCTATATGCTGCATCAATTTCCTCAAATTCTTCACATATTTAATCTGGGAATGGATAATAATGTTACATTCCAGGCCAAGAATTGTTATTTACCTTAAATGATCGACTAAACCTATTAGTAATGGCTCCTACATTAGGTATAAAAGTAGACCCCGCCACCCACATATATGCATGCCCACACAGCCCACAACTTTTTCCTTATTTTTCTCTAATGTTTATAATAAATTAAAGCTCATAGCATGTGGCTCGGAATCGACCTAGGGTTTTATTCAATGTAATGATCCAAATGCCTTCCAGAGAGTTGATTATTTATTAAATTATCTTATAGAGATATTTAGGGTTAATAACATGTAAAATAATTGTCCTAGTTCGAATAGGAAAGAATCTTACTTCTTTTGAACCCGATCGAAACCTAGCTAATGGTGTTGTTAATTCTAAATCCAATTAATTAATTTTGCCAACTAGTGATAATAATATTCATGGAATTAATTCACTCTCGAGTTATTATACATATTATAAGTTACAGAAGACAATGTTATAACTGTGCTAATCGATGAATGTTACACGATCAAACATTAATCTCCGTGTTATTAATTGCATTTGATTATGTACGTATACACGCAATTAAACAAGAGATCAGGGTGGATGAACCATTTGATCATACATTCTCTCATTTTTTGATATATAATACATAGAATTTATTAATTATAAGTAGTGAATGATAAATAATGCATGGTACCATATATGAAGAAGATTATGGATTGTTATGGTTAATTCTCCAGTGATTTTTGTTTATAATAACTTTCAAACGTTTAAATTAATACGTGACATTTACTTGTTGCGAAAATACTAAGGGAGTTTTTGTTGTTTGTATTTCGGGAGAAAATTTATCCCTTGAAATGTGGCCGTTTATGTGGCCATCTTTTGGGGGGAAATGGAATTTTGCCATTTACCCCAAAAAAAAAAACCTCACATTTAGTTTCTTTCTACCAAAAATTAAAGTATCTCGTCTTTCATTTTTCAATTACCTATAAAAAAAAATAATGATTTGACATACATATATTTACTATATACATTTTCATTATGTATATACTCATCAAATAATATTCAATTCAAATTCCATCATAATTATCCAATAGAAAAGCATTAATTTGACACCAACAATACAAGGTTCTGACTCCTTTTAAAACATAATCAAACATATATACCAAAATATTTTCCAATTATATATATTCTCAAAACATAAGCAAAAGTACATATCCTCCAATCTCACTATCATCACATTCCTCAATTCTTTTTTCCAAAACGTATATACAACACAAAACTCTACCGAAAATATTCAAACATTACCCAAGAGTTGTGTATTACGTATCTTTTATGAAGTTACATAAGTATATATAATAACAACTGAATTGTCACATTAGTTTTTCAAAAGCCAACGTAACCTTATAGGATTGACATGACCTTTTAGCCTTAGAGGGATTTTTGTAAAAATAGTGCCCATCGCATAGGTCTTCTTCTAAGCATATGTACACACCATTAATTATTATGATCACATCTGTTGATGGCCATTTAAGAGATTTTATGATCCATTTATGTCCAGCTCGATATAATGATTATCCAGAAAACCTATCCATAAACTATATATAACAAAAACCCATCAAAAGGATTCTTAGGGAAATCAAAAGGAAAATCTTGAAGACAGCTTATGCCAAAATTGCCGTTTAAATATTATGTACATACAAGTTGTATATATTCGTATATTCTTGGACTCAACAAGACATGTAACTTAGGCCAAAGTTGATTGATTAACAAATATATATATATATATATATATCGGTCATGATGAATGCTTAGTGTATTGTTACGTATTAATAACGTTAACCCTCATTGGTTAATTAGTTAATTTAATTTAATTTTGCAGCTGTGCAGGTGAAAATATAATAAAATTATGAAGTCGAAGTCATCAACCCTAGATAGCACCCTAGTGGAACTTATATGATGAAATTATATTATAATAAAGTGAAAGATGAACATAGTTATATATTGATAATTATTAATTAGCAATTATAAGAAAAGTTAGAGTAACAACAAACAGGCCACCAACTCAGTTGAAATTCTGAGCTAAGCCAAATTGTGAAGGTATTTCATATGGAAGCCAACTCATCTTCAAAAAAAGAATTTTCCACATCACAAAAAAATTTTAAAAAAAAATGGAATTTCTCCTTGCACTTCCATTTTTATTTTTCTCAATCAACGATAAGAAAATGCTCTAAAACTCAAGTGCACATATTCAAGTAAATTATAAATTTTTTAATGAGGATAATATTATAAAGTAAAATATTATTATTGTTGTATATAATTTTTAATGGTTCATAATATATATAATTAGGACGACATGATTCTTATTACATTGTTACTTTATTTTCATTTATATTTATTGATGGAATTGGAGTGATTGATTAACCAAATGACATACGCTACAAAAAAATTGGAGTATCAACTACAGTTCATTTATAGCTAATAATAAAAATATATAATTTTAGCTACAAAAGTATTCTAACCATCGAAGTGAATTGTTCTTATAGCTAACTTTTGTTACGATCAATTCATTATTGATAATCATTCTTTTTATGTATACTAGAAGACATGGCACGTTGTCCTTACATGTATAAATTTATCTAATCATATATAATATAAAATTATTATGATTATAAATAATAAAAAACTTAACTTTGCAAATAATACAAATAAATATACAATAATACAATTTTAACAATAACTGTACTAATAACTTACAGTATTGATTTTCAAACTAATCAATGTAAAAAAAATTGATAGTGAAAAATTCATCAAACAAAAGTGTCATAAGATATATATATATATATATATATATTAATTTGGATGACAAATAAATGAGAATTATTTATGAATGATCAAGAGATGAATCTGCATCAAAACTTGTTTAATTAGTAGGATTTGTCGGTTTGAAATTAGTAATGCTTGCATCGATTTCTTTTTTAACCTCATTTTCTTCTTCTTTTCATGAAATAGAAACAAAATCTCAATGGAATGTTTGTATTTTTTTTAAAGGAAATATTATTGAAATATCATTCAATAGAGAATTGAGAATTTATCATCAATGTTGAGAATTACAATGCGGCTTGTATATCTTTTTAATTCAATTATAATTATATCTCATAATTTTATTTGGATGTTAATATTACATCTTGAGGGCAAATTTGGATTATCCAAAGTTGGTATGAGAACTACCTAATTTGAATTTCTTGTCATTTCTACCCTTAACAATAACTAATTATTACACCAATTCTTTTTAATATTTGAATATCTTTTAGCGGGTAAAAGTTGAAAAAATGACAAAATAGTAAAATAGCTTCCATTTGTAAGAGTAAAATGCCTTCCTTTTTATAATAGTATAGATATTAGTTTTTCTACATATAATGCATAACTAATGTATTTCAATTTGAACATGCAATGGTACAAATTGATACTTAATAATTTTTATTTATTATAATTAAAAAAATACACTAGCTATGAAAATTTGTAGCTATAATAGTATAGATATTAGTTTTTCTACATATAATGCATAACTAATGTATTTCAATTTGAACATGCAATGGTACAAATTGATACTTAATAATTTTTATTTATTATAATTAAAAAAATACACTAGCTATGAAAATTTGTAGCTATAATTTATAGTTATAGCTACGAAATTAATTTCATAAAAAAATTTCATAACAGATACTTAGTATTTTGATAGTGATCTCCCTCACACTTATATCTTGGAAGAAATTAAATGTATCATTATAAGAAAACATCCCTTTATCAATGAAAAATTTATGATGAGTAGAGTCCATCACATATGGAAGATAAATCCATCACATGGATTTTATCAAATTAGCTATGGATTTCTTGGTTGGTGAAAAGATATTTTCTTGTAGTGTATGAAACTCGAGATTCCAATCTTAAAAAAAAATTGGTGTGTAAGAGTGTTTAAATAATATATATTAATAATTTAACACATTCGATGCATGTACTAAGATTTCTATAATATTTTTTACATAATAATAATATTTACTTATTTTTTATATAATATAAATTTATTTTAATAATTTTAAAATGAGCGAGAGTATTTTAAGTAAGTCATTTGAAAACACATTAAAAAAGAGGTAAGTATTTTAGTAATAGTATATATATATATATATTGAGAGAGAGAGAGAGAGAGAGAGGGAGAAAATTGTTGGTCCATGTTTGTGATGGTGAAATTGCTCGTGGAGTGATGGCAGGTAGTTATGCATAATGGGCATTGGTGGAGTGGTATTTTTGTGCATACAAATTAAGTAGGTAGCTGACAGGTCTATGATGGTAAGTCCATCGTTTCCGGGCTGAGACAGAAATGTGGGTCAAACTATTCAGACCCTTCTAATTTAATATTACAACCCTCTTTGATACAGCAGATTTCGGTGAAGAAGACATGAAAAAGAAAAACACCTTGAGAGAGCGAAACAGACATCTATAACCACGTACATCCCATGTTCACTGCTCACGTCAACTCACCTCCTATTTAATTAATTGCCTTATGAATTATTAAATTATGTATTATTATGCTATAATTCATGTTTACTTAGATACCTAACTTATCAAATCAATAAGATTAACTTTTCTCATTTTCATATATACAGGCTATGCCTCCATTTAAAATTAAAAAAAAAAACTCTAATTATGATAATTTTTTTAAAAGATACCAAAATTATAAAATTAAGTCGCGTCAGTATAAGACGGTATTTAGCTTAGCTTATTCAAAAGGTATTATAAGCTTTTAGATCTTATAAGATATTTTTTGAGTTTATAAGATGCTATATCTTTTTTTAAAAATAAAATTTTAAAGTATTTGAATAAAACAAGATTTTTAAATTTATACTATATTAGTAATTACAGTTTTGTAATTAATATGTTTAAAATCGAGGAAGTTTGTTAAGATCCTAAAAATAAGTTAGGAATTCCTAACTTTTCTAAAAAGAGTTCATAAACTCCTAACATCTTTTTTTAAAAGCTTATAAGTTGTTTTTTAAAAAAATTTACCAAACACTTTTTGACATCTTATAAGCTTTCAAATATCTTATAATTTATTTTGAGGAGCTTATAAGCTCATCCAAACACCCTCTAATTTTAATTTGAAGTGCTAAGTAGTCCATCCACGATCATTTAACCCTCTTTAACATGAGGTTTGTGCCTTAATGAACATTTGGTGCGTATTTATAAATGTGGAGGAAAAAAAAAAAAAAAGACCCTCTTCATTTAACATGGAACACACAATATAGGCAAGTATTTTTTTCAATGAGAAATTCCATATGGTCCACTCGAGTAGATATCCAAATGAAATGTGAATTATATATAAAATAAAAGATTAAAAATATGGCTATCATAAAACAAAATTATAATATTATTATATGGGATTTAACTATTTATAATTCAATAAAGAGAGTGTTTCAATAAATTTATGAAAACATCTTATAGAATATTTGAGAACTCATAAGATTTGTAATTTTCTTAAAAGAAAATCTATAAGCTTTCAAATAGATGTTAGAATCTTCAAAACTTTTTCAAGGAAAAAATAGAAAGAATTCTCAACTTATTTTTAAAATTTTAATAATATTTTTAAATTTTAATACTATTAGTTACAAAATTATTATTACCAATATCTTATATGCTTCATAATTTCATTTGTATATAAATAATTCAACAATTTATTTGTAAAAGAAGATTTAAGTTTTTGTAAGATTCAGAAAAATATCCCATAAAATATGGAATGTTACAAGATTCTTCAAATAAACTTGACCAAACAGCCCTCCAAATAAGTTCTCAAACTGTGTGGCGTGACACGAGTGAGCCTTCCCGAGTTTTTCAGTCCACTCTCCATTCTTTCTACCTATATATAAAACACCACTGCGTGCAGACTCATTTTATCAAAAGCTTTGTCTGTGTCTATACTCTAAGAGAGAGAGAGAGAGAGAGAGAGAGAGAGGGATGGATTATTACACAAGTAGTGAAGATGGTTTCTTGGAAGAGTTACTAGCTCTAAGAGAAATCAATAATTATTACACAAATCATCAAGATTTCAACAATGGCTGGATGAGCAGCCTTGATGACCATTCTTTTCCCAACGACAATTTCTCCATCCCCACCACTACTACAGATATTGCTTGCTTTCAAGATGATTACTCTCTCCTCCTCATGAATCAGGCCCTCAACTGCTCCGGCGCCCCGTTTGGAGACCAACTATCACCTCCTCACTTCATTAATGTCGATAATTCCTCAAACACAATGCTCCACGCCCAAACACTCCCTTATAACTGCCAACAAGATTACTATGATTCCATCTCCTCCATTCTTGATCATGATGAAGATGGTGGCCCCCTATTTGGAAATGTGGTTCAAAATCATCTGGATGTTGGAGTTGGGGCTCCATGTAAAGTGGAACCCGTGCCCGAAATGCCCACTTTTAACATGGGATTTTGCCCTCAATTAAGTAGTACAAGAAAGAACAAAGTGAAAAGGCTCAATGGCCAACCCTCGAAGAACCTTATGGCGGAGAGACGGCGGAGGAAGCGGCTCAACGACCGCCTCTCGATGCTCAGATCGGTTGTTCCCAAGATAAGCAAGGTAAGAAATTAATAACCTTAATTAATTAGTACATATGTTAAAACATTATACCTCATAAAGTCTGCTAATATTAGTTGTAGCTAGCATCTATCTCTATATTAATTAAGAAAAGGAGAATAAATGGAAATAAAATAGAAAAAAACCTCATGACTAATTTTGGCCGCAGATGGATAGGACATCTATACTTGGAGACACTATAGATTACATGAAGGAGCTGCTAGAGAGGATCAACAGCTTGCAAGAAGAAATGGATTTGGGATCAAATGAAATTAGCTTGATGAGCATATTCAAGAATGTCAAGCCTAATGAAATTTTAGTTAGAAATTCACCAAAGGTGCGTATATATGATTTCTTTAATTTCAACCTCACAAAATAGCTAGCTTTAATTGTGAATTCAAAATACTGTAGTACTTCATTACACAAAGATTAGAACCAAAGACCCTTTATTTTCTTGGACAGAAAAGAGAGAGAGAGAGAGAGAGAGTCAGAAGAAATTCTAATTTTCATTAATAAAATTTTTGTTCACAGTTTGATGTGGAGAGGAGGAATGATGACACAAGAATCGAGATATGCTGTGCTGGTAAGCCTGGATTGTTGCTATCAACAGTGACCACACTAGAGGCATTAGGCCTGGAGATTCAACAGTGTGTTATTAGCTGCTTTAATGACTTTGGGCTGCAAGCTTCTTGCTCAGAGGTAAATTTCTTACATCTACAGAAAGCCCTCTTTCACAAATTTTTGATAAAAGAATGTCTGGGATAAGACCAGCTTCCTTTCTTTCTTTCTATTTTTTGTTTCTTTTTGTTTTTCTGCGTTAATAAAATTTTCTTTTTTATGATGGTGGCAGGATTTGAAGAAGAGGGCAATCCTAGATACAGACGACATAAAGCAGGCACTGGTTAGAAATGCAGGATATGGAGGAAGATGTCTCTAAAAATATAATTAAGCAGCAAAACTTAGACTGATCAGATATTCTTTTTGTGTGTGTGTGTGTGTGTGTGCGTTGGGATTATGGGGTAGTGATTTTGATGATTTCATTATCATTATTATCCAAAACGAGTGGTCTCTATAGCTAGATACCCATATATAATAATTGTATTTTTCTCTTTTTTGTTTTTACAAATAAAGCCATTTGATGAACTGCTGTAGTTCTTTGCATGTGCGCTTGGACTGCACATGCATTTTAGTGCAAAGCAAAATTCTTTTTCTTTTACCTTTTACTTTCTTGTGTTAGAAATGTGCCCGTGCCCTAGAAAGGGAAGTTTTTGGACTGTTTATGTGGCTCTTTAGATTCTGGAATTAATGGTTTTTGGTATTTTGCTTGGATGGATAATTATTTATATCAATTGCACATTCTGTGGATGATGATATCCATCTCTTACTCTTTTTATACACACATTATTGATTAATCCCAAAGTTTTTCAAAATTGAAATCCATATGTTAAATATGATAATATGAATAGCTACCTAGCTATCATATTCAGCTTTTGACGTGTGGATGAAATTAAATAAGAAGTGAATTTTTTCAATAGACTTGGAACTAGTAAATAAACTTACTAACTAATGACACCAAAAGATCTAGTAAATCAATGGGTGCTTGTAACTCTCCTTCGCGTACACACCAATTACATGAAGAAATCGTAATTCACTTCACATATGATTGAATTAGGTGTGGTCAAGTTCGACTAGAATTTTCATACCCAGACAAAATCAAACTCCCATTCATGGCTCGTATAACTATATCAAGTAAAAGATTTGCAATAATTAGTTTATAAAGACCATTATCGATGTATAACCATGCATTAAAGCTTGTTAATTTTCAAATTGAATATAAGTGAAAATCATAGTTGCAGAAGTTGAAATAATTATCTTGGGAAAATAGTGACCCGAAAAACAATATAGCTAGGGTAATCGCCATTTTAAATTCAATCACTTATTTCTTTTCAATTTGGTCATTTTCCCAAGTTCTTGTTACGCATTAATGCTGATAACTATATGAAATACCATGAAAAGTGCACCTATACATGCAAGGCCAACAAATTAATTGGCCACATTTTTTATCTTATCTTTTTTCTTTCTTTGTGTGTGAGTGTGAGATTTCTGCAAAGATGATGATAGTCTGAAAAGATTAGCGGCAACCATAGCTAGCCTTATCGATTCCATCAGCGAAACGTTGCAATATTGTGGCTATATTATCAGCATGAAATGAGAACCATGTGGTTGGCATTTCTGCTATATTGTCTGCTTTCGATTATGACAATTTTTTCTTTTTACTGCGAACAGCTCTGGTTTCATATTCCATTTGACTTTGGATCTATCATCTATGATTAGCAGAAAAAAAAATGCAAAGACAAATGAAGAAGATTGCCTTTATTTGGATAAAATATTAATCATAAATTTTCTAAATTTCGCTTGATTGATCTTGGTTCTTGGACCATCAATTGGGGATTGGGACTCCAAATATTACTTTATAAACTCCATCATGATTTTGCAGTGGTGTTTAGAAACTTGAAAATCTATGTTAAAATTATTTTGGGCTGTTTAAATTCGATAATTGGATCGACTTTGCTTGATCGCACCCTACTCTCAATATTAATTTTGTAAAAGTTTATTGCTATAAGAATCAATTGTTACAGAATCAGTTACAAATATGTTTTTAGATACACACTTAATGTGGTTGAGTTTAATTTATTTTTTTTATTTGAAAAAAGGTGAAATAGAAGTAAATTAATTTTTTAATTTTTTTAAGTAATGAAATTTACGAGTTTCCTTTGAACTCTTTCACATAGAAATTTGGGCAGCGGATAAAGCAGAATGGGCCAGGAGACAAGAAAATGCTAGACAGAAATTGAATGCTGAAGGCACGCATGCTTAAAGGTTCCCTTCAATGGCCAATTAAGCTCGAAATTGACAGTTATAAGTAAGGTCATGGCTTTTATTTGAAAATATATATATATATTCTGCTTGCTATATTTGTGTGGATTCATATATATCATCTGCTTTGCCAACACCTTTTTTTGTTTATAATATAGAATTGGTGTTTTTTGTGATTATAATTTCCAATGTGACCAGTCCTTAAAGAGCTTTTTCTGTTGCTCAAATCCCTATGGATTGCTTAAAGCTAGAACAGGAACCTGAAATAGATACAAGTAAGTGTTGAAAATGTTTTCTTTCAAGTAGCGCCAATCAATATGTTCTCTCAACATATATAATATTCTCCCTCCCGGCCTATCCAAAAATTATCTCTTACAAAAAATTACTATAAATTATAGTTTATAAATTTTCATAGCAAATATAATTTTTTTAAGTTATAATCAATAAAAATTATTTATTATCAACCCGTAGTCTTGTCCGTTCAAAAATAATAGATTAGTTATTCATTATTCATAAAGAAATTAATATGTATATATATATATGCATACATAAAGAAGAAATATTATCAGCTGCAGATTAATTGTAGTGAATACTAGCTACGAGTATATCTACTTCAAATTTAACTAGGATAATTTTATAGCTAAAACTACAAATTTTAAATATCAACTGTGGATTGACTGTAGTTGATGTCCTAATTCTTTTGTGGTGTCCCTTAATCATACAAATAGATCTAATGAATTTGTCACAGGATACAATAGAGCCTAATTACATTTTATTGTGTTTCCTGCAAGTTGCACTTTTGAAAACAAATTCAACCACTCAGAAGTATAGCAAACCGCATTAATTAAGTTTTTAGGAAGGAAGAAGTGTAGAAAAACTTTTCACAAGTCAATGATTTGAAGCCTTAGCGTCCGTTTGGTTTCATTTTCAAACGCTATTTTCATATTATTTTTTTTAGAGAATATTATAAATGACGAATTTTAATTTTTTTAACAAATCAATATTATCATATTCTCAAATCAAGTAAATTGAATTATACACTACACAACCAAATACACATAAAGTGCACAAAGGAGCTTATTCAAACTCAAAAATTCATAATCTCCCACATAATAGAAGAAACTGATGTCATTGGACCATATTTTCTATTATTTAAAAATTAAAATACATTATTTTTTATATATTTTCACCCGACATCATTTTTATTTTCATTCTCAAAATACATTTCCCCTAACCTATATATCTTCTCTCTATTTTATTATTTTTATCTCTCTCTCCATCTACAACCTACTAAACCCAATATAATTATAGCTTTTCCAACAATATATCCAAATACAAATTCATTTTCAAATCATTTTTGCTAACTACTTTTTTCAATTTTAAAAATAATGAAAATGAAAATAAAACCAAAAGGGCGCTAATACTTTTATAGATGAATTCATATAATCTTCTAATTAATCATGAGTCACATCTCTTTCAATGTAAGACACTATTGAATAGTCCAAAGGTGCAAGCATTGAGAATACATACATCCATTAGAACGAACAACCATTGTTTGGATTGCATTAAAATTTCTAAAAATAATACAGCCATAACTAATCAAATTTAGAAAATTTTCCAAAATGGTTAATCCGATTCCGACCTAAGATTCATTCTTACTAATCATCTCACTAAAGCATTCCACTTCTTTGTGGAAGGGAGGCTTTGCTAATTGTTAAAGTTAGAACGGAGCAGTTGGTAATTATTTTTCAATAGTTATTTTTTCCTTCCAACGGCTATATATAGCCACAAAATTTATTTTGCTCTTCCCTTTTAATTATAAAAATATTATATTTATATTTCCTCTAAAATCTTATTAAAGGCACTTCGGTCAATATATTCTAACGACCTTTGAATTAGGAGCAAAATAGATAATTTACCTTTTTTCTTTTTTTTTTGGGCTGACATCATTATTTTCTGCCCAGAATCCTAATGGTGATGATGTTTGACAAACATTGCATTTTGAGAGGGGATGTTTCGATAATTATGAAAGTTAAAAAGATGAGAATGTAAGCTCGTTATTCGTAGATGTAAATAACCTTGAAAAAAATGAAAATAAATATATGTTAAGAATAAACTTTTCTTACAGTTGTATTTTGAACTTGATACTGACCAGTTCAACCAAATTATAAGCAGCAGAAATCAGAATTTTCTGCACATATCCTTAAATTGCAAAACTGCAGAAGAGTGATGCATATTTTCATTACTCCAAGGCCCAAGCCAGTCAATCAGAGCATAGGACTCTAGAAGGATATCACACTTTGAAGACAGCCGAGAAACTATTGCAAAAACAATGGCACCTATGCGGACAGACCTCATCTCAACTGCTCTCACAATCTCGAAAGCCAAGGAGGAGAACAATTAGTACTAGAAATAAGCAGATTTAGTTAATCTATGAAACTAATTCATGTCACTTGATCTCCAGAACTCATAGTGAAAAGGGTGGCCTCCACAACAAAAGCGTTTTATATTTTACAGAAACAGAAACTGGGAATAGGGGAGATCATCTCCTTCTAGTCTTAGTCTTGGTAATCCGTGATTTGCACATCTCATCCGGTGGCCTCCAGATAATATCATCAAGATTGTTACAGAAGTTCTTATAGAACTGCAAGAAAGCACGTTTACTTCTTGATTCATGATCTAATCTGATAAAGAACTAGCAATGGCAATAAGGAGAAGGTAATATATAAAATGATAGAGGGCGAATAAATAAATACCTTCAGATATTCCTCAGTGTCTCCAGCTGCTTTCTGAATGTCGACCATGATAAATGTGGGTGCAACTTGAAATATCTGTTCAAAAAGTGCGGGGTTCTCAGGGTGGCAAGGAAGAAACGGAGGAAGTGAATAATCCGGGGGCAAGTGATCTTACCTCCATAATTACAGAGAAATGTGACGTCTTATCTGCAGAAAGACCTTCAACTCTCATCTACACACAGCATTTCAAATAAATCCAGGAGCCAGCAACTTGCTACGTTAAATCAGTTGGTCTAATGGTAGATCCACTTGAGCACATACTATATATAGAGCAGTAAAACGAAATTTTTTGAAAATGCAAATAATAATGAATTTTAAACAGTGTACCTTGTAATTACGTATGTGTGTCTTGAAACCCATTGATTGTGCAACAACTTCCATACTCGATAGAACAACCTTTGCCGGTCTTTGTGAAACAAATCGTGTTTGATGTTTCAGCGAATCCTGGATAAGGCAGGCAAGATATTAAGTAGAACTTCATTTCCATATTTAGTGATCACGGCACTGACAAAATAGCTGCATGGGAATGTGCTCAAAAATTGCAATACAACCATAACAAAAATATATTACAGATTCAGAATTTTTGTCAAGTCATGAATCTGAAAGCAACACATTATGCTGGACAACCAACATTCTAACAGATATGGCTTTGATTCAAAATGATATATTACCTGCCTGCGATCAAACAATGCTGAGAGGTTTAACCCTTGAGAGAGAATAATCAAATCAAATGCATTGAGAACCAGAGGCCCCATATCATCTTTCCCAGACTGCTCATTTGGTAGTTCTTCCTACAACGTAGTATTGCACAGAATCTCTTAAGAAAGAAAACAATAACTTGTGCTTCTTAAAAAGCAAAGCTCTCAAAAAATCATTGATGGAGCATTATGTTTGGTGCACAAAAACTATTATTTGAAAATACTTTTTTAATAAAGCATTCATCTCATGCAGAAGCTCAGGCCTTAGCATACTTTCACTGCAAGGAATTAAATTTTTTTGGCCCTGATTCTGCCAACTGGTTAAGTCACATGGTAAGGGGCAATAAAGACAATGCAAATACTTTAAAGAGACGTTTCCTGCAAAACTGAGTGAAAAACAAAGAGCTGTATCTCTCAAAACTTTTAGCAACTTCTGAAACCATTCTAGCTACTTGTTCAAACTTAAGAATATTGTTTTATGTCTAATTTTTTATTTTTGGTTTCTCTTTTTCCACAAACATTAATGGCAATTCAAAAACTTGATCTGTATGCAAAATCGTGATCATTTCTGATGAGAAAACTGCAAGGTATGTTTAGTAGAACATTAGTAATCCATTAATATCTCAGGCTTAGCTAGCTAAATCAGTAGACATTAGTGGATCCACAAAATAATAGGATTAAAATAGGAAAAAAATGAAATTAGCCGCAAAATGGTGGCACTAGAAGCTAGAAAGTCTTCCATAAGGACCTTTTATGTCAGCTTTATCAACCACTAAACATAGGCCTCCAAGGCCAAGAAGACTATGAATTAAAAAAAAATCTAAGTTTATTGGTGGAATTCCAATACCATAACTAGTAGAAATATTGCTTACCACCATTGCAGTATTAATTGTTTTGTGATCTAAAGCACCAGTTAATAATCCCCAAACTCGCAATAGCCGGGTTTTACTTCAGAAGAGATTGTGGAAAGTAACACTGAGGGAAAATTGCAACATGTAGAAGGGGGAAGCGATAGGTAGCAGAGGATGGTCTCTTTCAGATTCTTATGAAGGTTTCTTATTGTAAACTTCCATATTATATTTAATAATACACAGAAGAATGATATTCAAAATTTGTTTTCATATTTCTTAATCCAATCCTATATGTGAACTCAAGAAAGCAGAGAAATGACGGCATCACCCACAATATCCTTAAGAAGGCTATCACGTAACTCACTAGCCAAATTTCATGATATCACAAGTGAAAAAACACTACCAATAATGCGAATATTTCCCGTACTGCATAACTAATTTATTAGTGAAAACCAACAGTCAGGGTAACCAAGTTCCCAGCACCGAAGTTAACCTTAAATACAGTTACGGAATTTTGCATACATCCAAGAAATAAAATTTAAAGTTGATACAGCAATTCCATTTGGATTTAGAATTTTCTGGACGAAAATGAATGCATTGATTCATTGAAAACCAAATTCCCTAATATTTTCTTTGCACAAAATAGGTATTTTAACATTCAATCCATTTTGAAGGTAGTGGGTCTGATGAAAAAATGCATACCAACAAATCCTTCATGTTTTCCTTTAAAACAAAAGGAAAGAACCCCCTCCTTAGTGAGATTATATGAGCAAATGCCCAAATTCTCCAGGTGACTGGATCGCCCCGGTGGTCCAAGAATTACTATCTAGGGACCGGGAGAATGTTGGCATGACACACCTAAAATCCCCCACAATCAATCCCTTATACCCTTGAGTTCTTTCCAATGGAAGTTCCTTGTTTAGATAAGCGAGTTGATCGAAGTACATCATCAATGCCTTCGATTTCCAGACCATCATGTAAGTGTTGTTTCCAAGCCAGACAATAACCTTGTCTTTGTGGCTTTCGGGAATGTATCAATGAAAATTGTATATTACAACTTAGGCTCTGACACCTATCACCTAAAATCCTTTGTTTATAAGCCTTATGAAGATCCACGTCTATGTAAGGTACAGTTCATTGGCGGACTGGACTCCAGTAGATAGTCTAGTCCATTTGGATTTATGGAAAATGTTTGTCTTAGGCATTCCTCAATATCTCTCCCAAAAAAAAAAAAAAAAGGCATTCCTCAATAAAATTCAAGGTCCAAAAATTGCATTAAAGTCCAGCTAACCTCTGGATCATCAAAAGCAGCATTAATATCATCCAAATCAATGTCTTCAGTTTCAGCAACTCTGACAGGATTATAGTTCTTTTTAAACCACTCATCATTTCTGATCTCTTCAATCCGAATGCGCTGCAAAAAATTACCCCCCACAACAGGTGAGAGTTTAGCACCAAACAAACAGTAAAATTCATAATGACTAAGCAACATTTCATGGTTAGGCATGACATCCAATTGACAATAAGCACTTCAATTATAGCCACAAATTGCTCAGTTATATTCCAGAATCCAAATTCTACTGAAAAAATGTCAAGTTCCAGAATATGGATGTCTTAACGGCCAATGTTGTCATTTATGTACTTTTCTTTTCACTATTATCCTTAGCATACCTTGTAGCATCAGCCTCCAGCAAATATAGAAATAGAAGCTATAAGCCTATAACTACCTCCTAAAGTTGCAAATCTCAATATATTGTGGATGCCAACAACCAAATAAGCAATTGTAACATGAATAAAATGCACATTTATCATGTGAAGTCTGAAAAAAGCTAAATAACCTAGAAATGACTGTGTTAATAACAAAAGACTGCCATGGCATTCCCATTCTCATCAAAGAACAAACACTTAACCGTTTCAGGATTTGGGTCTAAAATTCTCTGGATCAAGGATTTCGCTCCAACTGGAAACCAGGACGGGCATGAAAATTCTGCATTCTCAATCTGCAGATGATATTTAAAAAATTTACGATTAGATGCATAACTTCTCATACAATGTTCTTATACAAATTGATAACATAGGTGAGCCCACCATATTCGTACATGTGTTTCCATGGATATTTAAAGTTTATGCATGCGACACAATAATAGCTCACACCATATAGATGTGATAAATGTTATGCATTGGTATAAAATTATGGTTGAGTACCTTCCCATACAAAGTTGTCAAATCAATCTCATCAAATGGCAGATAACCAGCCATCAAAACATAAAGGATGACTCCACATGACCAAATATCTGCCAAAGCACCATTGTAGCCTTTATGACTAAGCACCTACAGTTCAAACACCAAATAGACCAGAAGTGATATCTTCTTCTCGATGTACAATATCAAATTTCAAAGAGAAAGCTCTATATAGGTTACCTCTGGCGCAACATAATTAGGAGTACCACAGGTCGTCCGGAGAAGGCTTACTCCCTATGCACAAAAAATGTTATTAGCACCATTTATATCATGGTATAATTTACGGAAACTTATCCAAAATCTTACTTCTGCAGGCAATGCACTAAGCCCAAAATCAGAAATTTTAAGATTTCCTTGTGAATCAAGTAACAGGTTTTCAGGCTGCAAGAAAGTAAATGACAGTAAATATTCAGTTTGGAAAATAATCATAAGGTTTTCTTTTTCTGTGTCTCCAAGGAACACCTTTAAGTCTCTATGATAGACTCCCTTACTGTGGCAATAATCCACACCATCAATGAGTTGCTGGAAGTATCTTCTAGATTCGGATTCACTAAGTCGCCCATTGTGAACCTGCAAGAGAAATTTATACGTCAACATGTTAGCTACACTAATGCTCTAAATTTTCCATAATAAATCTTTCTTGAAGTGCAAAGCATTTAGGTAAAGGGACTCACTATTTTATCGAACAATTCACCACCTGTGATAAACTCCAATATGATGTAGATCTTCGTGCGGCTTGCTATAACCTAATAAGGAAAAATTCATTCAAAATGAACATCACCAAAAGGAAGTTCTGTTTTTCCCCATTTCTTCAGAGGACCACACACCACTAATACTCTTGATGTTGAGCCCTACCTCATGTAAACGAACAATATACGGATGCCTAACACGCTTCATTATAGATATCTCCCTCTTTATCTGCAAGATAAAATTACAAAACAATTATTCAAGAAATATGAATCAGCAAAATGATTTTAACTGCAACATAGATAATTCTCCAGCCTTTGAGCAAATAGATCATTTTAATTACAATACTGAAAAATCTTGAGTCACGAAATCTGGTTGCTTTGGATAACGAATTTAGTTACAATATTAAGCTTCATCCAACTCATCAACAAATTCTATCACAAACAGATTCAGATCCTCTAAAAAAAGGCATCCTATGTTTTCAACCTTCAATTCATCGGTTTATCACAACTTCAAACTTTTATCATAAAAGACAAGGAGAACCACAGAGAGAAAAGAAACAACTTATGTGTAAACTTCACCATTTAGCTCAACTCAAACAGACCTTCTTCCAATACTACCCGGGCCGAGTCTTTTCCTATCAATCTCAAATTCAATAAAAAAATTCAAAAAAATGAAAATGAAAAATAAGCCCGCCCATGTTTTTCAGAATTCCAGCAAACAATTTCCGAAAATTCATATCTCATGAATAGGCAATAATCAAATGAAAGCATAAAAACCAGAAACCAACCTGATCGATCATCTTGTGCTTGATTATGGTGGAGCGATCGAGGACTTTCATGGCGACGCTTTCTCCAGTCTCTGTATTCTGAGCGAACTTCACTTTTGCAAATGTCCCTTCTCCTATTGTCCTCCCAACCTCATACTTCCCCACCTTCCTTACCACCATTCTTGCTCTTTATACCCTTTTCTGCAAATTGCAATCACTATTTTTCCCACCATTTATTGCTCAGATAAAAAAGGCATATGTTCTTGGGCACACCACTAGAAAAACTAGCTGTTTATATTTTATCTTTTTGAAATCAAAAACAAGAAAAAGAACTTTATTACAGAATTGTTAATAGTTAATCAATTATTTTGGGCATGAGGGGCCAAGACAACTAACCCAAATCGCAGGAGAATGGTTCAAGAAACAATTAGAAAAAAAAAATGCTTAGAAGTAGAAAAACGGGGAATTTCGCAAGTGGGTTCTCGGAGAGGGATTAGGTTTGGTAAAGTAGAAAGATAAATAAAGCAATAAAATTAAAGTAGTTGAAAAATGGAGCTCACTGTAGTGGTGACTTGAAAAAGGTTTATACACTACTACTACCTTTTGACTAATCTAATCTATTCTTTGTCTTAATTATTTTTTATATTTTCACCTAATGTGTACACAGCCCTTATGGTTCGGACACGGCTGCTGCGAGACGCTCCGCCCCTCCCGTCGGTGGTTTTACGGCTGTATTTATGCAGTGGTTATTACAGAGCGAAGACAGATGGTTAACAGCTGTCTTAAGCCGTGTTAAGGTGTCATTGGCGAAAAGAGATAATATGTTACAAGTAAAATTGCACATGCACATGGACATGGATTGGTGTATCGTGTATGTACACTAATTATTACTTTCTACAATTGACGACTGATACTCCACCTTCGACCTTTTGATGAAATTTACATAATCTTTATTTATACATACGCCTACTTAGGTTTTAAATTGAAAATAAGTTGATATAGTATTTGGTATCTATTTATTTGTTGGAGCTTTCAATGATAATTTCATTTAAATTTATGTAAAATATTTATATTTCTGGTTAGTATTGTGATATACATTAACATTATTAATATTTGTGGTGACATATATCCTCATGATAATTGTTCACAAGAAAAATGAAACAATGTCCTCGTGGTGGAACTGGAACTGGAACTGGAACTGAAAGCTCTATGCGCAGGCGTGCATACCATAATGAAAATGTAGCATTTGAGATCATATTATAAAAGTTGAGATATTTGACTTGCCGATTAATTTTATTGTTAGAACAACATGAAGCGCTAAGTTTTATAATTGTTATCAAAACATAACCTATTCTTAGGAAATTATTCATCTATTTGGTCAAAATTGTCAAAAAATGGCCATATTCAACATAAGTTGTTTGAATTGCTGCAATGCTTAAGGTTTCCATTTTCAAAGTTTCAACAAAGTGAAAATATAATTATAATTTGAGATTTGAAAATAAAAATTTAGTTTAATTTTTTATTTGATTATGATAGGTGCAGAAATAAAAATAAAAAAAGTTGGCTAATTTATAATTTTTTATTTTTTATATCTAAAAAGACGTATTTTTTTAAATATATATATATATATACACTTTAATTGTTTTTGATGGGAGTGAGTATTTTGTGACAAATTAAATTTGAATTCGATTGATATAATAATAGGAAGGTAAAATAGATTTATGAAAAATTAAAAATGAAAGAAGTGATATTTCCAATTAAAATAATTAGAAGTAAATAGTTTTATGTCTTCAAATAGTAATAAAAATGCAAAGTGACTTTCAAGACAAATGTATATGGGACCTAAATATTTGAATATATGCTTAAATAATCTAACAACATCATCCAAATAGCTCAACATAATTGAACTACACCCATACTATAGGGATAAGAGTCATCGGTCATGTACCAATATGCTGTAGCTTTTCTAACCCTATTTATTTATTTATAATAATATTATACTTTTCTTTTTTATATAATATACTTTTCCTACTATTTGGACAAAAATGTTTTTGGTAGGTAGCTCTTAACAAATTATTGTACCAAAATTGTACGGATTAAATTTGATCAAATAAATCTTGAAAGCATTAAGTGTTGGGAGTTTTTTGCATTTAGTTAAGACTTTTACTATATTATTCATTTCGTTTCTATTTTTCCTACAGTAGTAATTAAAATCCTACATGATTTTTCTTCATTCATTTCATGTTCACTTGATAATAGAGCTATTAACGGGTCAGATTTGGATCGAATAAGTCATATTCGAATTCGAATTCAATTATCAAAATTTATATCCAAATTCGATCCAATATTGTATAGGATCTTTGTTAGTTAGTATCATATTTGAATCCGATAGATATCCGAAATTTGATAAAAAAAAGTTCAACTCAATCTATTTTTTTTGTTCTTTTGAATTGTATAAAAATATTGTATTTATAAAGTAAATTTACATTATATTTGAATTTTTAATAATTTTTTATTATATATTAGTCCAAAAGTTAAATATTTGGATACAAACCCCTATTTCACATTATATTAATGCATAGATAAACTATTATAAATAATTATATTTGACATTTTATCAATATCTCTCTTACTTTTGAGACTACACACTCAATATTAATATCATAATATAAACGTCAGGGTCAATTACATTCACCTCCCCTGAGATTTGGCGTAATTATCAAAAAATTGTCATTGTTTTGAAAATTACATTTACCCTCCTAAACTTTGTCGATGTCCAACATTTCACCCCAATCATTAGTCGTTGTTAGGGTCTTACCCAACCGCCGTTAAAAAATTTGGGTGAAATTTCAAAAATGCCTTTAGGGTCACTGACTCCATTTTTGACCTGGTTTGACTTTTTTTAGTGGATAAAAATAACCTTCGGAGTAATATTGTAAGATTTTTTTAATTGGTTAAGAATGTATTTGTTATTATTTTTTTGTTTGAGATCTTAAATGTAATAAAACAAAAAAGAATCCAGGCTAGCCATTTATTCTGTTGCCTATACACACACACACACATGTTTCTTTGATTTTCTTGCCAAAATAATATAGCTTCATCATGGAGCACACCATTTAATACATTGGGGCATTGAAATACAGAAAAGAGAGGTGCAAAAGGCATAATTGTGGGAAGAAAATATCAAAATATTTAGGACCAAAATTATACTTAATAATTTTAAATAAAATATTTAATATAATTAATTAAAAATATTTATTGATTAAAAAATAAATAAATAAAAAATTTAAAAGAAGGATAAATAAAGAATTTATTAAAATTTATTCTTTAAAATTATTTGTAATTAATATTTTTTAGGACTAAAACATAAAATTAGCATTTTAAGTTACATACTTAATGATATATATTAAATAACAAACATTTAAAATAATTATTTAAATATATTTATTGATTAAAAAATAAATAACCAAAAATTTGAAAAAATGATAAGTAAAGAATTTATTAAAATTTATTCTTTGATTTTAAAAAAATTTGTTCTTTAAACTTTAAAGAAAGACCCATCTCAAGCGAGGAGTCAGTTGTTGGCCATAGCTAGGCCACGATAGGCCCTTGGCCATGGTGGCGAGCGGCCGATGATTTGGCCATGGCCGAGCAGCATCCGGGATAGGGGCGAGGCTTGGGTGGTGGTGCGTGAAGGGTGGTATATTTTATATATAGATATATTTGTATACATGTATGTTTTTATTGTATAGTTATATATATATATATATGTTTATATATGCATCTTTATATTATAGTTAAATAATGATTTAAATTTTTATTTTTTAATTAATTATTTTATTTTTAATAATAAATAAATTTAATTAAATCATTAAAGCAATTCACTCTTAATATTATTAAAATTATATTATATAAGATAATATATTTAGATCTTTATTTTATATTTTTACTTATTTTATTTATTTATTACTGATATAGGATAGCCCAATATGCTCGACCCAAAGATCACGGGCCCAAGGATGTAGCGTCAGGCCCACCTCATACCCCGGGCCCAATGGTGCTACTGACGTCAAGTGACCCAAATCGACCACCCAGATCGACGTCGTTCACAGACAGGGCCGCTGATCAACCCCTTGACCGTGACACTCGTCCACCTCTCACACTGCGCCCTAACCCATCATAAAGTCGACCTCGTCATCGACCCTAGAGGTCGACTCGACGCGGCGTCAACTCTGCTACATTAAATGCCCTGACATACAATACAGCATGCCTCCACATTAATGGCGCATGCCGCCCCAATACCACCCATGCTGCCACACTACACAGGAGACGCATCTATAGTGTACTAACCTGCCTATGAAACCTGGAAGGACAGCCACCTGGAATAGTACAGGAATGTGAGTTGACCTAATGCTCCTCATGCAAGGACAAATATCCTTCTTACATACCAATGTTGTCTCAAACAAATCCCCAACAAGAGAAAGCTATAAATACCCCCATTCCAACCTCTCAAAAGGTATGCTATTCTACATCCAAAATCCCTCACTTTGTTGCTCGATATCCCTGGTCGACTCTATACTAACTTGAGTGTCGGAGTGCCTTAGCCGAGGGCACCTCGGCTAGCCTGACGTTTGCTTGTGATTAAAGGACTCAGCCCAATTTCCTTTACATATCGACCGCTCAGGTCGAACACCACCAAATTCATCGTTTGATCCAGCTCAAAATGGACTTCGACATCACGTTTCAACTGCGAACGGCTATAAAAGCAAAGGTCCTGGCTGATTTTGTCGTCGAAAGACTCGATCTCCCAGACCAGCTAGGCTATGAATCCTCCGTTTGGACTTTACACATCGAAGGTTCAGCAACCACATCGGCAGGCGGAATTGGTATTTCTCTCCACTCCCCACTCGTGGAAGAGTATGATTTTGCAATAAAGCTCGACGTCCCAGTCACTAACAATGAAGCAGAGTACGAAGCTCTCGTAGCTGGGATGAACATGGCAGTATCTCGTGGTGTTGAGTAGCTAGTTGCGATCACCGATTCCCAGTTGGTTGTAGAACAGGTTGAAGGAAACTTCGAAGCCAAGGAGGCCAAGATGAGCCAGTATTTAGCTGGGGTGAAACGGTTAAAGCGGCCGTTCAAAAGTTTCACTCTTAGCTAGGTACCCCGAGCAGAGAATAAGTAGGCAGACGCACTCTCAAGTTCGCTAGCACGACGAGGGGAACCAAAGAAAGAACTATAATGTTCTTAGTAGCTAGCAAACCGTGCATCCTCAACAACGACCAGAGCCTCATCGGGAGCGTCAAAGAGGCAGCGCCCTCCTGGCAGGACCTAATCAAGCTCTACCTAAGCCAAAGGACAATCCCCAACGACGAAAAGGAGGCCCGTCGACTTAGAGCACAGGCAGCCAAATTCGCCCTCGACGAGCATGGACAGCTCTACAAAAGGTCGATATCACGACCACAGCTCAAATACCTAACATCCAAATAGGCAAACGACGTACTTCACGAGGTTCACACCGGCATTTGCAGAAATCATTCCGAAGGTTGATCCTTGGCCCACAAAGTCATCTGATAATGGTCAGACAGAGGTCACGAACAGAACAGTTCTCGACCACCTCAAGGCTCGAATAGCAGGAACATGAGTGAGCTGGGCAGACGAACTCCTAGGAGTGCCGTGGGCATATAGAACCACACCTCGAACAACCACGGGCCACAGCCCTTACAGCTTGGTCTACGGCTCCGAGGCAGTAATCCCATCCGAACTGATGCAACATCAGCAACACAATGGAAAAGGCCCTTGATCTCATCACCATCAACGAGATACGGCACACAGCCTACAACACAATGCAACGATACTGATCAAAGATGATTGAGTTGTACAATAAAATAGTTTGACTGCATAGTTTCAAAGTCGGAGACCTGGTCCTCAAGAAGGTCGAAGTATCAAGAAACGTGGGAAAACTCGACCCAAAATGGGAAGGACCTTACTACGTGGTCAAAGTATCAAAACACAAAACATACCGTATAGCAGATGAATAAGGCAACGAGCTACCACGACCTTGGAATGCTGTAAATTTGAAGTAATTCTGTGTTTAAAAAGGCTACTGGCCTCCGTTGTATTTCCTCCCAGAAGTGAAAATTTATGGAAATTCTTGTGGATATCTACTAGCATAAGATTACTTATCGTCGACCCCGTAGTCGACCAAGCAGGCTTCGAGCCGCCAAGTCAAGACTTCACAGCCAAGACTAGATTGTTGACCCCATAGTTGACAAAGCAAGCTTCAAGCCGCTAAGTCAAGGCTTCACAGCCAACGACCCCATAATCAATCAAGCAAGCTTCGAGCCGCCAAGTTAAGGCTTCACAGCCAAGACCAGATTGTCGACCCCGTAGTCGACCGAGAAAGCTTTAAGCTGCCAAGTCAAGGCTTCACATCCAAGACCAAATTGTCAACCCCGTAGTCGACCAAGCAGGCTTCGAGCCACCAAGTCATGGCTTCATAGCCAAGACCAAATGGTCGACCCCGTAGTCGACCAAGCAAGCCTCCAGCCGCCATACTGAACCCTAAATTTTTAATATTGACCCCGCAGTCGCTAATTAAACGAGTTCATCGTTAGTTATCTTGTTCAAGTAAGCAATCGACGTGATAGATTGCAGTCGACCCCAAAGTTGCTAAATTGCACATACATAACACGAATTGTAATATGCGTTGGATTATGTAATCATGGTTCATTCGACCATGATCTTGAACTAATTTTACCAAAATCTAACGACGCAAACATTTGACTACGAAACAAAGTCATAAAAGGATAAAAGGCATTCAACTAAACAGACATGTACAAATGGTGAAAGAAGTACTTTATTCATTTCAAAATCTCGATTACAAAATATTCAAACAAGTACATCAATTAGGATAAAAAGTACATAACTACAGCAGCATCAGCTCGACCCGGCGCCCTTGTCATGCCCCCCTCGACCACCCTCCTCAATAGCTTGTTCGAGCTCATTGCTCGAAGGAATCGGAATGGGAACTACCGCAGGGTCGATTGCCCTTGGATTGATCATCGCGATGGCAACAGGAACAGCAGTCGTCGCCAGTTGAGAAGGTCCAGCCTCATCGGTCAGAAAGCTCCCATCCAATGGAGGAAAGTGCACGACAACATCAACCATGCTATCTCCAACTTCAAAGGCAAACTCGCCGGCAAAGCCAAACTCCTTAGCGATCTCATCCAACCTCTTAGCCACCTTGGCCGCCCTCCTCTGCGCCTCGATCAAGGGCGTGGCAGACAAAACCTCTGCGACTCCTTCAACCACCAGAGCCTCTGTACCTCCTTCCTCAGCGATACCCTCTTCGCCCTCCGGGTAAGGCTGCAACTGCTCGTCGATGAGATGGCTAAGGCGTTCCCTATCCTCGGGTCAAAATGAATAGTCCAGAAACTGTAATTGCTTAAGGGCTTTCTCAAATGCGCTCCGGGTGTCATCTAGGGAGAACACAACACTCGTGTCCTGAAATGCCAAGCAGAGCATAAACTGCTGAAACGCATCTCGCCTCATCAGCAGCAGCTTCATGTAAAATTCAGCTTGAGCTTCATCGAGTGCCACCCTTCGACCAACAGAACGACTAGACTCATAGCCGAGCTGCACATCCAACCAAGCCCGCTGAAGCAGCTCATCCATCTTGGTCCTCTTTTCGACGGAGGTAACCAGCTAAGCATCCTTCATTTGGAGTTGCGTGTTAAGCTTCTCGACCATCTTAGCCAACTCCTCGACCCTGGTCTGAGAAGACTCGAGCTGAGCCTTCAATATCTCCACATCTCCGCCCTCCTACAATGCTCTCTGTCAGCGAGGGCCAACTCCGACCTTCTATAGAAATGGTAGCCCAGCTGGCCCACATGAAAGACAACATTACCGAGAAGGAAATATCATTCAACTGGAAACTAAAATGCTCGACAATACAACACAATTGACCAAAGCCTTACCATATTTGAGTGATAAGCCAGAGCCCGAAGCGCGGCATCCTGGCTCAACCCCATCAATTTTCTCTGGTCGAACGCAAAGAGCCCGGCCATCATCACTTTTAGCAGGGCAACTCCAGTCGACCCCGCTGTCTCCATCGACAAGGAATTGTGCATGGCCATGCTCGGCTCTGTCTCGAACCTTGGAGAGGGTAGCTTCGGCAGGTGGAATAGAACGTCATCCACACGCTAACCAAATAAGTCATAGCTGGAAGATTAGCCCAACGACCCAGTGGCCTTCCCGTTGCCTTTCTCGCGCAATCCGCTTTGGAGCAGGTCCTGCCTGCTCGACCATCACTCTTTTGCCGCGACCCTTTGGGCTGCTACCAGTGGTCGCCACGAGCCAAGCTGGCAACGGAGTAGGTGAATGGGAGGGTGTCATCGCCTTAGGCTGAGGTACCTCGACCACAGCTGCCCCTCGACGAGCCTAACAACGTTGTTGGTTCCTTTCGGCCCTCGCCAAAGCCTCAGCTCTCGATCGGTTCATGATTTCTTCTTGATCTGCCAAGCAACATAATAGCAAAGGGCTAAAACTAAATAGAAAAGTAGAAAAAATAATGAATTATAGACAGCACTATCTACCTAGTCGATCGTCCACCGGAAAATTCAATTGGGCTAGTGATAACCCAGCCAATACCAAACTCCTTTCCTCGATAAACACCGAGGCCTCCACCTGGCCAAACTCGACCAGATCCCGAACAAAAGTATTGGGCCAGGTCAGAGTCAGGTTACCTGGCATCTCGACATACCCCATCCACCAGCCCCTTGGAATATTGAAACCCCCAGCAACTCGAACGTATAAATAATATTTTTTCCACTCTTGCCCATAAGAAGAGGCTGAGGTGACAAGAAATTTACGACGGGGTCGAGTAGTGAGATAATAGAAGCCCGACTCGTCGGTGCTACCTGACTTGTGGGACATCGAAAGATGAAAAAGATTGGAGAAGTTGTCAAAGTTGGCAGACTGGTCGAAAATGTGCATCAGGATGATAAAGCTATAAATGGTTGAAAAATAATTCAGCAACAGTTGAGTGATACACACTTGTAAGCCCCTAAGCATGTCAACTACAGGACCACTTAAGGGGAACCTAAGATCACACTTAAAGGCATCTTCAAACATAGTTATACAACTAGCCGGGGGTCGGTGCATTCGACCAAAAGACCTAGGTGTTAACAAATCAAACTCAGCAGGAATATGATACAATTGCCTAATACGCCTCAGATCAGCGAGGGTGATCGTAGACACTATTTCACTATAATGGTCAAGAGTAAATAATCGACCACGTGATGGAAGAACCTGACTTAGCCCAGCTCCATCACCCCCACAATCACTGCTTGAGCTACTGGAACTCAAGCTATCATTCGACGAGCTACTCGACCCCTCTGATGAAACCCCAAGCCTATCAGAGTGAGTAGCTTCGCTATCCCCCCCATGGCTACCCTCAGAATTAGATAAATGTAACATGGCTACAACAAAATGAAGAACACTAAGGAGAATGAAAGATGAGACTTACTCTCTGTCGATGAACTAAAAGTAGAGTATATTAGCAGCGAAGGCAGTTGGCTCTAGGCTCGACCAGACGCAAAGGCAGTAAAAGTAAAAATGAGTACTTTAACTGTGTCTATTTATAGCCGCACGAGTGCGGGAATCCAAGCTGTTGTAATAATGTTGTAACCGCCTTTCTGCACCACACGCGGCACAATGTAACCGCTCATTAAATGCGTGAAACCCGAGTCAATTTTCAAAAACCCTCATCGACGAACCCGCGTGACCGCTCAACAGACTACTCCCCAATCGTTCTCATCGATTCCCTCATTCAGCATTCGAAAGTGGGGGGACTCATGATATGGGATAGCCCAATGTGCTAGGCCCAAAGATCACGGGCCCAAGGATGTAATGCCAAGCCCACCTTATACCCTAGGCCCAATGGTGCTACCGACGTTAGGTGACCCAGATCGACGTCGTTCATAGACAGGGCCGCTGATCGACCCCTCGACCGTGATGCTCGTCCACCTCTCACGCTGCGCCCTGACCCATCATAAAGTCAACATCGTCACCGACCATGGAGGTCAACTCGGCACGGCGTCAACTCTGCCACATTAAATGCCCTGACAGGCAGCATGCCGCCCCAGTACCACCCATGCTGCCACACTAGGCAAGAGGTGAATCTACAGTATACTAACCTACCTATGAAACCTGGAAGGACAGCCACCTAAAATAGTACATGAATGTGAGTTGACCTAATGCCCCTCATGCAAGGACGAAGATCCTTCTTACATACCAAGGGCGTTTTAGACAAATTCCCACCAAGAGAATGCTATAAATACCCCCATTCCAGCCTCTCAAAAGGTATGCTATTCTACATCCAAAAGCCCTCACTCTATTGCTCGATATCCCTGGTCGACTCTATACTAACTTGAGCGCCGGAGTACCTTAGCCGAGATGCCCTCGCTAGCCTGACGTTTGCTTGTGATTGCAGGACTCAACCCAATTTCCTTTACACATCAACCACCCAAGTCGAACACCACCAAATTCATCGTTTGATCCAGCTCAAAACGGACTTCACCCTCATCAATTACTAAATTTTAATAAACTATTTTATATATGTTTACTATTTTATCATTATTAAATATGTAACTCAAAATTAATAAAAATATATTATCTAAGGTTATAGATTTAAATTTTTAAAAATTTGAAGGTGATAAACATATATCAAATAAATCCTCATAAATTAAAAATATTATAAATAGGTCAAAGGGTATTTCTATCTTTTAATACTTTTATCATGTTTTTTATTTTTATTTTTTAAAAATTTTTAACTAAAGAGCATTTTGATCATTTCACACTTTCTGTCAGCATTACATTTTAATTTGAAAGTTCAGGGGGTAAATATAATTTTCAAAACAACGAGAATTTTTTGGTAATTATACCAAATCTCAAGAGATATGAATGTAATTCATCCTAAACATTAATATAGATATAATGTAAATATAATATATAAATTTTATTTTAAAATATTTATTAATATTATATATAAGAACATTAATTTAATTAAAAATTATTAAAATTTAAATTCGAATTTTTAACGAATTGAATTACTTAATTTCGTATTCGATCCACTTATTTTCAATTGTAAATATTTATAATTGAATCTGATCCATTAAATATTTTAATCGAATAAAAATTCTAACATTTGGATCAAATTCGAATTAAAACACGATCTATTGACAACCTTGATAATTAAGGATTGAAACTGCGGTTCACAGTGACGATTTGATTGGCAGGCCAATGCCAAATAAGTGGACAACGACTTGTGTTTTGGCTCACTACGACCCATCAATTTGAGCGGGGCTAAATAAGTAGGCCCAGAATTACCTTGCTGCATACTTATCAATCCAAACACAACCCCAGTGTCCCTTAGAGAAGAATACATTTCTCCAGTAGAAAATGTAAGAAGTGATTTCATGATCCCTTTTCCACGAAGACAAAAAATATTTCTTAAAGAAATATGGCGAAAGTGATTCTAATTTTTAATTAATAAATCTGCATTTACAACTGTAGTAAATGGAAACGAAATCATCACAACTCTAGCAATAATTTTATTTATTGGTATTTTCTTTGGTGTTACATCTGCGAGCACACCTGCATCAAGAACTATCAAAGTATTAGTTTCAAGCAAGCCTCATATACAATTTCATTTTGACAGATATTTGAATGGAATGAAACTTGCTGTCTTAAAGCATTAGAATTGATTAAAAAACCAATGAAAAATCGTGTTATTTCTTTTACATCTCTTTCATGATTGAGGAGGTAAACTTGAAAGAGTTTGGAGGTAAAAGAATTTGCGGACAAAAGACAAACTTTGTTTAGGTATCTGCTCAAATTCAATGAAAAAAAGGAGAATAAGCAATTCCGCCGTGCCAAGGACCTCAAGGCACCCAGCAAGCTTTCATTTTGTAATATGCAACCCCATGCAAAAGCCTTCAACGACTTCCAGTTAGTTACAGACAGACAGTGTGTTGTTGTAGATTAGATGCAAACATGGACTCTTTTGGCAAAAAAGTCCTAAGTTCTAGATCAGCTGGATATCTAGGCATAGAATCTGGATATAAGTCATCTGGGGATGATTTTGTTTCAGTTTCTTATCCTATCAGCATGTTCCCTGACAAACCCCGAGAAGGTGAGGGGAAAAATGATAAATTCTTTATCTAGACTAGACTGTCAACAAAATCTAGAAAGCTTAACTGGAGAATAATACATCTCAAGTCATTACAGCAGGTGATGGAAATGAAAAGTGATTATGGAAAGGAAAGAGAACAAAGACAGTAATAACATTAGTACTCGCTCCCTGTGATGACTCTTTAGCCGGATAATCTAAATTAGTGCCTTTTGAACAAGCAACATTCTTAAAATTTATTAAGTTGTCATTGGTCTCAGATTTCACATTTTACCTATGTTTTCCATTTACAGATGAAATTCAGTTGTTGGAGTATGAAATAATAAATCAAGGGGAGTTATATCCTGGAAACAAAAGCTCTAAGCACCTCACATTCATGGTAGAAAAATACTATCTTGCAATGAGTAAAATATATTTACACACCATCTCAATCCTCTGGAGTAAAATCATGAAAGGAACCATAAAAATTTCCACCGAGAGCAATCAAAATTGATGGGAAGTATCATTTTCTAATTGAGAATCAACAGAAATGTTTTCTGATTAATTAAAGCGATTTGTAAATATGCAATTTACCTTGTGGATTACCGGGCCGGGCTTCAGTCCTTGTACTTCATTGTCTCTTTCTCAAAACCGATTGTTGGAAATTGTTTTGCATATTCCTCAACCTCAGTGCGCAGACTTGACAATGCAGATTGATGAGTCTCTAACTTCATTGATGTCACGAAGTCCTTTAACTTTGTTCCTGATCATTGCAACCAATGATTTCATAAGAACAAAACTAGATGAAATGCAAATTTCTGGTTATTAATTATTAGGACAGATAGGCATGTCAATTTGAAGGGAGTAAGGAAAAAAGCAAAATAAATAAATAAATAAATAATAGAATAAAGAACCATTTGTGTCAGCCTTTATCTTTAAGGCCAACTTTACAGCTGCATCAAAAAACTCTGCAACTCTCACAAAATCTTCCTCAATGAATCCTCTTGATGTCAGAGCCGGAGTTCCTATCAGATAATACTGAATTCATCAGGAATTAAGGAATAAGAATCAAAAGATCCAAATAATCATAAGGGAAGGGCTTACCCATACGAATTCCTCCAGGGACCATTGCAGACACATCCCCAGGAACAGTATTTTTATTGGCAGCTATATGAACAGCCTCCAACACTTTTTCAACTCTAGATCCATCAATGCCCTGTAGAAACAATGAGCAAGTTATTCACATGCACCCCAAATGCCCCATTTGGATACAGAATTCAGTGGAAGAAAACCTAAACAAAAAGAGAAATAGCTGAAAACTAATACTCATTGCAATTTACTCTCTGACCATTTTTAATAACTTTATATTGTAGATCAATGACAAAATGATAACAAAGGTATATATACAATTGTCTCACAATATTATATCTGTATAATGCAGTTCAATAATAAAATGACAACAAAGGTATATGACAATATGTAGACACAATTTTCTGATATTATTGTGTTTTCTGACTCAATCCGTGCCACCTACTTGAGTGCTACTAAAGCGGGATTGTGGACCATTTAGATCATACAAGGTGATACATTATCATATACCATCCAATGACTCACAACCCCATTGAGGTAGTATCCAAGTGGGTAGCATGAAATATCCCTATGTTTTCTACCAGCATTCCATTTATGTTTTCCTTTTAAACAAATATATACACATACACACACATGTATATATATGTACATTCCTCAAAATCCCTTGCTGATATTTACATTCCAAAAGAAGCCTTACAAGAATAAACACCATCAGGATTAGCATTTATGACCTCAAAAATGCCCCTTTTCTATTAATAAACTAATGTGGACAGATAAACATAAAAAATATGTCAGAGCCAATGTGTTGGCACAGGACAAGCATCCTCACAAAATTGCCATTTGCCACAGCTTGTACAATCAGAAAATAATAGTCCATTCATTCACTTCAAAAAACTTTCCAAAACATAATCGAAAATTTATCTAATATTTTGCAAAGCTGCACATTAAAAACAAATAATAAGAGGCACAAAATAACGGTGGCTGCTAACTCATGGAACCAACTATAAGATGCTTCAGTGTCAGCACTAAAAGTGAAACTAACATATGATTGTCTCAAAAGATGATTAGAAAGGAAACCATAGCATTTCCAACGTGTTAAACATTACGTTTGAGCGGTTGGTGCAGCAAGACAAACTAGCCACCTGAAGAAGACCAAAAATGTGACTCTACCTTGTTTCTTAAATTAACTAAGACGAGATGGTTCTCTGTTCCCCCAGATACAAGTTCGTAGCCTTTTTCTAACAAAGTCTGCAAGGCAAAACAAAATCGTGATTGAAAGTATATATGAAAAATTATATAACACGAAAAGAGCCAGCTGAGTGTCATGACAAAAATTAGATGGTAGTGGTAGGTTAGATGCAGGAAATGGAAGTTGATTATTTTCAGAGGTATCAGATGCATTACCTCTGCAAACTTTGAGCAATTCTTGAGGACTTGCTCTTGGTACACTTTGTATTCCGGTGTCATAGCCTGCAATTACAATTAATAACAACAACAACAATAGTAGCAATAATAACAATAAACCCGCAAGGATGGGGATAACATTTTCTCTGGAAAATTTGACTGGATATGAAAATGAACCTGTTTTAGTGCGACTGCTAAGGCAGTTATTGTGTGATTATGTGGTCCACCTTGAAGTCCAGGAAACACTGCTTGATTAATTTTGTCTTCATAGTCATACATAACCTGTAAGATGGATGTCAAATTTTAAAAACATTCAAATTTCTGCCAGTGCATAACTAATGAAACACACCAAATTTTATTTCTCATGCAGATGCACCCCCCACTTGCATTGTTACAACCTAGGCAGGGTTGGGGACTCTCAAACAACACTCTGGCATAATGGATTCCACTAGCTGTTTAGTCTCTTTGTGAAAATGATTAACCCAAGTTGCCAGAAGAGTCACTTGCACCACTTATAAACCAGTGAAGATTCCTCCAACAACTCAAGCGGAGCATCACATGCATAATCCCTTGCAGGAATTTGGGGGAGAGGCACATAGTAATGAAGGTTCGACAAGATGTGGAAATTTTGAATCAACAGCCAAAACAATATCAAGAACACTGCAAAAATTTGCAACCATTTTATTTGAAACTCACTTCTTTTCCTTGTTTATTGATCTCTTTTACTCCCTTCCTGAAGAAGATCATTGCTCCACGTGGCCCACGTAATGATTTGTGTGTAGTAGTTGTGACTATATCTGCATACTCAAATGGTGACGGGATGACACCAGCCGCAACCAACCCACTAATGTGTGCCATGTCTGCCAACAAGATGGCTTTTTGCTTATCACAGACCTGCCAAATCCATTAAAAAGATGAATGATGTAATAGCAAGACATTATATTGAAAAGATAAATGAAAGATACTCTAATGTCAACTATGAACTGGCAGAATAGTCGATCAAGTTTACCTTACGAATCCATGCATAATCATATAAACGAGCATAAGCACTTGCACCAGCAACAATCAATTTTGGCCTGAAAAGCACTGCACTCTTTTCCAGCTGCATGATATGAGATAAGTCTTCATACTTAGCAGGAAGGCTCAAAGAAAAGTAGTAGAGGAACAACTATTTCGCTTTACCACCCAAACAACATACCACCAATGAAATAACAAATAAAACTTTATAGTCCTTGAAATGTATAGCTTGGACTTGGAAGACGATGAATGATGCTTTACAACGACCAAGTCACAACTCACGAGATCTCTATCACAAGTTGGAAACTCAAGATACATCCTACGTGTATTCAGCTACTTACACGACTCAGCTAAAGTTTCAGTCCTGAAAGAATACTGATCATTAATCATAAACTAGGACAGCGAATGGATTTTCACCTACAATGGCAGAATAGCGGCACCAAATATTGCATGCATATATGTGTGAGAGAAGGGATTGGTTCAGCAAAAGATCAAATAGGATAATTCTCCAAAAGGAGGGCAGAAATATTTCTGTTCCTTAATCATGAAGCCCATAAACTTAGAAGAATATTGAATATAAGAACAACTCGCATCTATCGCTTGTAAAGTCAAGCCTTGGTTCATAATACAAAAGTTGTCTACGAAATGAAATTCTTTACCTTGCTCACCTCCAAAAACACTAGTATAATATTCACACTTCATAATGCCACAAGATTCAGGGTATGGAGAAACGATTAACTGCCTGACTGGCAGTATCATAACAACAATCAAAGCTTATTGTCAGTATTTTATTTAGTATTTCCCTGAACTCCCAAAGTCTCAGAAAATTTTCAAGTAGTAGATATGAATCTGGTTTGAGCAACATCATTCTTCTTACAGGTGTAACAGCCTAATAATCATTCTATTCTCTCAATGCATAGGAACACAAGGCGACAGAATGATACATGAAAGTTAACACATGATAGAGAATGCAAAAGCATAGAGCCTCTAAGCCAACTTTTTCATAAGTACCAACAGCAATAATTGAATACTTGCACTGACTGACTAGAGGGAAAAAAAGTTCAATAAAAGCTTGTCCTCTGCCTTCAGCCAACAAGAAAAAACAGAATAACACAACAACAATAATAATGATAATGACAGCAAAAACAAGAAAAATTATGATAATAAAGTCGATCAAGATCCATCCATGTCTCTGTCAGCAATGACTATAGAATTGGCAAAATGAAGAGATAGAGGGGATTAAAGGTCCCCCATGGAAGAAATACGACTTGGGCCAGCAGGCACCTTAGAAACAGGTGTAGCCAAAGATGGAAACAAGAGTTCCAACATTTCGCACAGCTAAAAACAAACTTCTACAGATCAGAATGTGGTACCTGATCATAGTCAATATAGCCAGTGCTTTCGTCCAGCCTGTAAGGCATTGTCTCGAAAAATATAGACACAGCACTAATCTTTTTTGTATCAGTCTGTTACACAGCCCTCAAATGATTAAGCTTAAAATGGGTAGAACTAAAGAAAAAAGCATAAGGAGATTCGGGAAGTTTTGGAAGCACCTGATAACCATGGGACAAATGACCACCATGAGGAAGATCAAGTGCCATGATCCTTTCATGAGGTTTCAGCAGAGCAGTATAAACTTGAAAATTGGCAGGGGATCCAGAAAGTGACTGCACGTTCACTGAAAAGATAAAGTGTGTCATACCTTTTATAAGTCCTTTATAAGTTTAACAGAAACAAAAGAAAAAGTAAAAGTAAAATATACTTCATTACACTAAATTAATTTCAAGTCCTTACAAATCTAGCACACAGTAAGATTTGTCAACCTTTCACAAGGATTTCATCCTTGCAATGGCCATACAACAGATAGGAAAGAGGAAATATTTGAAATCTAATGTCCATAAGTTCCAAAATGGATTGGTACAAAAAGTAGAATTTCATAAAGAGTATCAAATGCAAATTGGAACAAGCTCACCTCCCCATTTTGCAGGATCCAATTGGAAAGTCTCTAAAGCACGCTTCTGACACAACGTCTCAGCCATGTCAATGTACCTTAACATAGATAAATCCAAAACGACAATTATAACAAAAAATTGCATATATATTCATCTGCCCACACCTGAAAGCTAATTCTCAAGACAACCAATATAGAGTTGATATTTTACATCGGTGGACTCATTTTGGCAATTTCAAAACAATGGAAGCACTCCACCACTACATACAACTACAAGTCCGTAATTTGTCTTAGTAGGAAAAGTACATTTACAAGTGATTTTGATAACGATCTTCTGTGGCAATCTTCAAGTAGTACTCACGCTGCTTCTAGTCCACACATTTTGGTATTGATGCCACAAACAATAGTTAATATAGTGAAGGTTGAAGTCATAAAATCAACAAATATTCGACACCGACATCCCGAGCCCTCTTTGATGGATAGCATATAATGCAACGGGAGAAAAGTGAGAAGTCATACTCATTTCCTCCATAGTATCTGGCGCCAGGGTACCCTTCACTGTACTTGTTAGTCATAACCGATCCAACCGCTTGCATCACCGACGAGGACGTGAAATTTTCAGATGGTATGAGTTCCAGTCCCTAAATGCAAAATAAACTTAATCCAAACAAGAGGCGAAATCAAAACGAGGTCTATTTAGAAACGGAACACACTTATACCTTCCATTGCCTAGCCTTCTCAAGCTCTATGATATCAGCAATCTCCGGATCTACCTCTTCCAGCGGCGCATTCAATTGTTTCGTCCACTGCCGAATCGAAATTCAACTTAAAAACGAGATCCAACAATCGCAAATAATTCCATCATCCATTAATCAGCCTAATGTCAGTAAAAAGCTTAACAAATAATGAAGAAGATAAAATTGATTACAGTAATTCGGGAAGTGTCTTTCTGGCTCACAGCTTGATACGCAAGAGAAGACTGTTGGAATTAATATCAGAAAAACGAAGATCAATAGAACGAACAGAGTGCACGAATGTAGGAAACAGAGAAAAATGAATATACATTAGGAAAAAAAAAAAAAGAGAGCCCCAACCAACCAACCATGTAATGACGAGAAGAGAAGTTGGAGAGAGGACTTAGAGAGGAGAGCCTTCGGAGGGCCATTGCCGCCATTGTTACTTCCTCCTTTCGCCAGCCACTCACCTTTGTCTGTTCGTAGGCGCGGTTGTTGGATCTTCGTTGGCGGGGTGGGTTGGAGTGGGGTTGGTGGGTGATGGGGGAAGTCCCAAGTTCAATTTTAAACTGTTTCTGGGTGCAAACGTATAGATTGATGTCGAAAATGAGGGTTGGGCTGCTTTGGGTTTGGTGGTGGGGTCTACAAAATCGAACATTTTGCACGAACCTGCATTGACGACTGTGCCAGTGTAACATCAATGTTTGGTGCACTTGCCATTGATTAATAAAAATTGTATATAATAAATATAATACGCAGTCTTTAAAAATATCAAGTCTTATTATTATTTTTTAATTTTTCATCATTAAAGTTTATTCATGATTAACTATTATATACAATTTGTTATTGCTATTTTATCCAGAATATAACTTTAATATAATGCTTATTTTTTGTTTGTATAAAAATTTAAATAAATATGTTAGATTATTATAAAATTATGACGTTAGTGTATAATTTAAAATCAGAGAGAGAGATTATCTGAGGGGTGAAACTATATTTTGCAATTTATATTTTGCATTTGGATATAAGACCAAATGCAATTTAATAACATAAGTATTTATCATGTGTATGCACAATAGGATACATGCATCGATGTTAGAGATATCGAGTAATTTTTGACAATCTAAATCTTGATATGACCGCAAGATAAATTATGCCCCTACAAAGAGAAGCATCCACCCAACAAGCTACTGATTTTTAAATCAACGACCTTTGAATTGATCAATCTCAATAGTATCTCAATCTCCACCAAACATCCCCTAAAACAAAATCAGTAGCCCATATGAGGTCAACTCCCACTTGCCTGATGTGAGCAGCTATCGCATATCCTTTGTCAGTTGTACTTCTTTGCATTAAATATTATCTTCAGTCAATCATAATCGTATTTAACAATGTCGTCGGCCATTTTC
This sequence comes from Jacaranda mimosifolia, assembly GCA_018894105.1. Lineage (NCBI taxonomy): Eukaryota > Viridiplantae > Streptophyta > Magnoliopsida > Lamiales > Bignoniaceae > Jacaranda > Jacaranda mimosifolia. Next base: position 10,122,660 of record CM032123.1, read on the forward strand.
CTTTTTATTTAATATCCCCAAGCAACCACTTTTACCAACCAAGCGGCTAAAAGACATGTTCATGTTGTTTGTCACTTTACAAAAGACCTAAAGTACCATTACACCTACCATAGGTATCACTTAATTTAATAGGATTAGTTAGTGATTTCAACCCCACACTTCAAGCTACTACAAAAATCTGCTCCAAAATCATATGCATACTACACTACTCTCCCAACTTATTTTTAACCTTATTACTCTCCAAAAAATTTTATTCTAACTTAAGTATATAAGGATCTTAATCGAGCCAACTCAACAAGCCTAAAGTGTTTTACTATGATTTCAGGTTTAACCCCAAGTTCTTGTCTCCAGCTTGACCCTAGACTTGGAAGAAAATAGCTTTCATACACCCAAAATTATCCAAATTCATCCCCACCAGACACCGTATCATCATACATTAAGAAAAATAATGTTTTATTAACATTAAAATTTACTGTTAAATGCATTTGAGGTAACCAATAAACAAAAGATAAATGGATATGGGAAAAACTAACTCCATGTTAATATGACTAACCATGTAAGAATGTAGCAAACATATGGGTACTTCTATAGAATTCTGCACAACCTTGGCACATCATTAAAATGAAGCTATAATTAAAACTATAATTTTATAAAGAATATTTTCAGGTGGATTCCTGCGGCTAATTCTACAACTAAGGGGGTGTTTCTTTGAGCATACAAGCCCTTAATATCTTATAAAATGTTTCATAGATTATAAGATATTATAGAGTATTTGATAAAATTTACAAAAAAATAAATTTATAAGATTGAAAAATAATATGACAGGATTTTATAAAAAATTTAGGAAGTGAGGAGCATGGCTAAAGTCTAAACTCTCAGTCGGAAGATTTTGACAAGTTGAGGAACATTTATGTCTGCTTTTTATTGAATTAGTACTATATATGTGTGCAGAATTAACATATCTGTCAAAGAAAACTGGGTGTTAATGCAGTTTTCCTCCAATTTATGAGTGTATCTTATTGCTTTATGGCCTTATGCAAACCATAGTTCTGACTTCTGGGCTAGCACTATATTTGTCACCCAGGTTTTGCTTCTACACAAAGCTCTCTGTCTTCGCACTTTACTTGTCAAGTTTGATGGATTCGACCCCAATTTTCATATTGATGTATGGGTCTGCACAGCATGCAGATGCAGTTGCACGCAATATTCAAGTTCCTGAACTTCATGCTTTCTTTTTGGAGTCCATCATCTGCCTCACCACATCTTCACTTGTGAAATGCTGGTGGATTTGAAGCTTCAACTCCACGTGAAAACAAACTGATGAGTCCCTCAAGAAACTTCACCTTATATCTATCTGTTCTTTATGCGAATGATGAGTCCCTGGTCAGGCTGGTTTCGAGCTGCAATTTGGTGCTCGAAAAATTTATTTCATATGAGATCTTTTCTTGACTCCACGAAAAGCTATAGCATAGATTCACAGTCGGTCAAATACCCAAGGCTGAAATTTAATGATGAGCCTGTTGGTTTTGCCTTTAATTAAACCTTACTTTTATCCCTATTAAATGCCTCGGCACACTCGAATATTCAACTCAGATGATAAGGCATCCTTGGAGTTGCTTTTAGGAAGTTTTTCTTGGAAATATAAATTGGAATGTGCAAAATTAGTAGCCTCAGTCGAACGATATAGTTCTATTCTTAAAACATAATGTGTTCGCTATTACTACACGAGATTATAGAAAACTTATCTTCTAAAATAAAACAGGCACATGGAATTAAAAGTGCATAATTATAATTCGAAAAGAAGTTATATTGTGAGAGAAAGAGAAAGAAAAAGAATGTAACACCAATCCATGGGCATGAAATTTTTGTTAGATTTCAAAATTTACAAATTGAATTGGAATGTTAAGATTTTAAAATAATAATAGTAACAACAAAATAGAAATGTGCCTTAATAAATCGTGCTTACATTTGATTAGGCCTTAGGGTGGTGTTGGAAAATTATAGAGACAGAAAATTAATAAAACTGGACTCTATTGCAAAATTTAAAAAGTAGGGCAGGGCCAATGTGTGAATAAGAGAAGTTGGATGAGTGAATTGGAAATTTGGGGGCTAATATCAGGCACTTAGAAATTTGAGGGACCAAACTGAAAGCTAATGAAAAGTTCTGGGGCTGAAGTGCTATTTTGGAAAAGTGAAAATTACAAAACAACTTTCCCTTCATTTCACCTAATTCTCACATGCATACCCCAGCTCACCTCTTCCACACCATCCCTTGTCGTTGACCGAAAAACATGAAAACAAAGCCACCATTATCTTCCTCTCATTCCTGCGATCACATTGATACCAAATTGGCAGTGAAGTAACTAGCGAGTCGTTGGAAATTGAGGACCAAATGGAGCAAGCGGCGGTGGTGGCGGGTTGCTTGATTTCGGTGACTGAAACTTGCAACTATGGGATGGGTTACAATGGGCTTGACGAGTAGAATGGCGTGGTAACCTCAATTTTGGGATTTGGCCACCGATGGAGGAGTAATTGAAGAAAAGGTGTGATGGTAGCCAGCGGCGGGCTGTGGTGGTTTTCTTCAATTAATCGACGACCAGGCGGCGAAGCACAAAATTGACTGAGGACTTTTGTGGGTGTAACCAGTGTTTGAAAAATCGGACCGTTCATTGAACCGAAAAACTTACCGGTTCACGGTTCACTAGTTCAACCGTTGTTCGGACCGTAATTGAACCGCAATTGAACCGTAACGTCATAATTACAAAATATATATATTTATATTATATATATTACTTAAAAATTAATAAAATGTCAAAATATAAAACATAAAGAGCTTCAATGATATTGTCTAACATTACAATCAAAATTTCACAATTCATATTATAAATGATCACAACAATTTAAATATATCAAGTCCAAAGTTTAAAGTTGAAAGTGTGTAAGTTAATTCTAAACTCTAAATTAAGTTTTTTTTGCTTTTAGATAGCTTGTGAAGTATATTTTAATCTTTAAACTTTGCATTTAGATAAAAAAATAAAAAATAAAAAAATAATTTTATTAAAAATTAAATGGAAAAATCGGTCCGGTTCAACGTTCCGACCGGCCGGTTTGAACGGTTTTTTCAAAAAATGGCATTTTTTTCATTTTTTCGGTTTTTTGAGAAAACCAGACCGGTTCGCCGGCCGGTTGACGGTCCAACCGGTCCGGTCCGATTTTTTAAACAGTAGGTGTAACACCCCTAATTTTGAAATTCTAAAATAAAATAAAATATAAAATCGATAAGTTTGGCTAGATTACACTTGGATTAGATTTAACTAAAGTCTAAAATTAAGTATTGCAATCAAGGGATTTAATTAGAAATAAACGAAGGACTTGATTGTTTAAATTTATAAAGTTTAGGGGGTTAATATGGGCAAGTTAAAGTTGTAGGACATTAAAATAATTGAATTTAGACTTAATTGCCCAAAAATAGAAATGTTAAGGGCCAATGTGTAAGAATTAAAAGTTGAAGGACTCAATTGAAGAGCAGGAGCCAAACTAAAGGCAGTTAGAACTTCCGGGGCCGAATTGAAGGCGATCAAAAGTTTAGGGGGTCAATTGAATAAGTTGAAAAATACATTTTATATATATAAGATTAAGGACAGATTTTTATTAAATTCTCAAAATACACCCAAACCTTACTGTAGCAATGAATTGCTAGAGAACGACCGCAACATCCGAAATTAAACCAATAAAAAAACTCCTCTCATCGCCGCGAACAACCCCATACCAAAAACACTTAGAAACACCAGTGAAATCATTAGGAAATTGAAGCCCAACGGTGGGTGGCGATGAGTGTGGTGGTTTCGCCACTTTCGGCGACGAAAAGTAGCTGGGTTTTGGTGGGTCTTGGTCGAAAAAGCATGGGCAAGGTGACGGTGGTATTAATTTAGTGAAGTGGTGAATAGTGGTGGAGGAATTGAGGTAGGTGGCGGACAACGGCGAGGTTAGGGTTACATGGTGGTTTTTGGCCAAATTGGCAGGCCAAACAACGACCAATCAAGACATTATTTTGGGGGTTTTTCTCCTGGCGTTGAGACGCACCAACTGGTGGTGGCAGTCTCCATCTCCAACGGCGACGAGTGGAGTTCCAGCAGCTGCGCGTGGCGGTCTGGCATGCAGCGAATTTTGGGCAGTTTGTTTATATTTAAATTCCAAATTCGTATGGACTAGTTCCGACTTGAAATTAGCTCTCGATTCGATCCAATTTTGATAAATTTCATATTGAATATTAATTCGATTAATTTTTTACAATTCCGAGCAAATGTTCAGTCAATTGAGAGTATCATATTGTAATTTAACTCAAGCTAATAACGTAATGTTGTAAGTGTTAAGTTAAGAATTAATTATATGATTTAAGCTTAGTAAGATAAGGAATATTGATTTAAATCTATATCCCTGGACTTGATAATATGACATGTTATTTTATGAAGAGGAATTAAGTTTAAATTAAAAGATTAAGTTATGTAAATGTTAGAACAAGAATGAATTATCCAGCTTGGACTGGATCGACTCATAAAACCCAACCGGTTAAGGAACCTGGAACCTCATCACGTACTATAAAATAAGTAAAGTGACAGATGGAGCTTGTTGGGGGTAGTATAAGGATTGAGTTGGACCGAGTACGTAAAGCTGTTAAGATAGTTAAAATATTAAGATGATAAAGTAGGGATGATTGGGCTCGAGTAAGTAAAGCCTTTTAATACTGAAGTGTCATGTAATTGGAAGATTCGGGCCATTTGGGATAAGATATAATTAAACTCGAGTGTTAGAATAATCTTAAGTTTGATAAAAACGTTAACTATATTTATAATTAAGATTCAGAGGGTTGACAGAATGATAACCTGAGTTATTTTATGACAGTTCTCGGTTGATTAGGAGGCCAAGACCTGAGTGATCATACGACTAGGAATTTCCCTGTGTATACCAGGTGAGTTTATACTCATTATTATGAGATTCCTTTGCTAGGAATTATATCCTGGTCATTTGCTTCCTTCTAATCTATATGTTGAAAATAGTACTCCACATCGCCCTTTTATACTAAGTGCTTCTGTTGATATTTATCAATATCGCTTTATCTGAAATTGGCAATTGTGCTAAGGAAGCTGAAAAGTGATTTCAAAATATCTATCTATCTATCTATCTATATATATATATATTACTGCCATGTTTAGCTTAAAACCAACTTAGGTTGAATCAATGATTACATGCTTAACATGGCGATTTGAAGTATTTAAATGCTGTTGGACATAGTACATGATGTACACAGATAAATAATGCCCTTGGGAGTGGGCCCTAGGATTGGTTATGAAAGACGGCTGGGCGAAATAGTCCGTGGTGATAGATCTTTCGGATGATACCCGTGCACGATGCACAAAATTCCTACTCAGTAGGCTAGCTGGAGGTAGCCGCCTATGAACAGGATCAGGCATGCAGCTAGTCATGCCTAATAAATACATGAATGAATAAACGATTAAATATTCAAGCCGATCACTCAGGACTTGGAGGGATAAAGATTTTGAGATTTTGAAAGTGGAGTGACAAGATAGGAGAACTACCTACAGCAAAATTGTGAAAGTAGTTGATATGTTGATTCTTATGCCTTGAGATTTAATCCTCGGTGAGAGATAATAAATTTTGTGAAGTCTCATCACTGCTATAGAACGGTGGTGAGATGGATCACCTAAAAATTTGACTAAAACCTTCTCTCACCACTCCTGAAAATTTTAATGCCTCTATATGCCTCTTATATGATATTTGTGAAATTGTTACTTTGTTATTATTGCTAAACTATCTCACTAAGTCATTTGGACTTACATTGTTTCATTGTTATTTTCCATTCTTTACCCCAGATAAAAACGAGTGACGAAGATAGACTAACCCCAGGCGACACATAAGGTAATGAGGGTGATAGAAGTGCTAGGTGTGAATCCTAATATTTCGATTTATAGTTGTACCTTTGTTGGAGGTTTGTTGTAGAAATTAAATACTTTAGATTTTGATAAATGTATTTTCTATTATTCAGGAGACTTGTGGAATAGATTTGAGTAGTGCCTCGTACAGAAGCAGGCACCTCTCGATCGAGGCATTACATTGGGTGTGAGAAGACGCATTGGTTGGTGGTGGCAAAACCCAGTTTCGGCAACAGCGAACAATAGCACACGGCGGTGCTCTAGAGGATGGCAGTGGCATTCCGGAGACTTTGAGGCAGAAAGGTGGAAATCTCTGGGCACATGTGGACCAATTTGGGACCATGAATTGATTCCAAACTTGGTTGATTTGGTAAAATCAATTTATCAATTGATTAGTTTCCTGATTTGTTATGATAAAACATCAATTAGACTGAAAGTTTGATTGTTAGCATATCTCTAGACTGAATGAATTATGCTCGTGGTTTATGAATCGAATTTATTGATTATGGACCAAATCTTCATTAAAGTTTTAATGATTCATATGAAATGTTGGCTAGAATTGATAAGAAATCTTATTAATTTAAATTAAACCGAATTAATATGCTTGAGAAATCCAATAAATTAAGTAAGTTTTTGACTTAATATAAATTAGGATTGAATCTAAATAAGTTTCTAAATTCAATATTCTGATCGTTGAAGTGAAGGTTAATTAGATACAAAATGTCAATAAAATTAAACTATAAATTAGTCAGACAACTTGAGGATTGATAGATTAAATTAAATACCCAATATGATAAATTATGAGAATTGGGTCTATAAATAAAGTCTAATTAAGTGAACTATTTCTAAATCAAATAAGTTACGAATGAAACTTAGTTAAAGTTTGCTAGAATAAGTACTTAATCTTGAGAAATTACGATGAGTGAAGAGTAAGACATAACTGGTTAGAATTAGAATTAACAAAGAGTACAAGTCAATTGTGGATTTATGGTTAAACCTAGAAGGATCCCCAAAATAACAAATGAATTATAACCTTGTAATAGAGTTTGATTTATAGAACTTGAAGTTAGTTAATTAAGTTGGATAATTGCAAAGATTTGAAATGATTACTAAACTAATATAGATTGAGCTTATATAAGAAATTGAGTTGCCAATGTAGAATATGAGATAGATTTGAATGTATTATAAGATAAGATGAATGTTAGATGAGAGAGCATGTATCTTATAGAGTCAAGAATACAATATATTTAAATATGTTGGCATTCGAACTTAAAATCAACAAGAGGTATGAAAGGAAAATAGAATTATCAGTATATTAAATATGGCTATGTCAATTAGGAAATTAAGTTAATGATTATTTAGATATCTCTTATACCATATTTTGAATAAATTAGGTGACGAGAGGTCGAGCCATTGAACTTTTTGAGTAAAGCTTTACCACTCAATATGACCAAGTGAGGTTTATGCTCTATATATATTACGAGACTTCTTTGCTAGGGAAAGAACCTATATATAGTAATATGATATTGCTTTCTGTTTCTTTCTATATGCTTGAATTCGATATATTAGTCGTACTATTTCATTTCTGATACCCTTATTCGCAACTCTTCCATTGAACTTAATGAATTGATTTAATACCTCAAAACTATTATGATATGATTTATATGATGTGTCATTAAGCCCATTGCCACATTTTATGATGTTGATTGTGAGTTGATATATAACTAGTTGTGATTGGTTTATATTGGTTGTGGAGGCTATTTCATCAACCGTAATACTTTGGTTGTGGAGGTTGTTCCATCGGCCCACAATACTTTGGTTGTGGAGGCTGTACTACCATCCCGTGATGGTTGAGGAGGCCGTCTTTATCAGCCCGTGATTAATTTATGTTGGTTGTGGAGGTCGCTCTTATCGGCCCTTAAGTGGTTTTAGTTTTATTTCGATTTATGTGGCGATTATGGCATAGACTACTATTGAGGTTCTATTTAATCATCTAATCTCAAAGTATTCGTTAAATTATTCATATTCGATGTAAATATATGTTATCATGATATAATCACTCAAATTTTATAATATATATTGACGTTTATCTCACAGAGTTATTTGGACTTACCATCTCTGCGTTGTTCTTTCTATTATTTGCCCCAAATTGAAGAAATAGGAGATACTATGAACGTGGGCCCTACTGTGCATAATGTAATTCATTTTTAGCAGGGTAGACCTATCAGATTTGTAGTATAGGTTGTATATAACTGGTTATTATCCTTAGCTACCAATGAGGTATAATGGACTGGCAGGCATGATAAATGATGTAGCCATTGGGTTTAGATGTGTAAGCCTTGGATAATTGTAATTTGCTGTGGAAAACTTAAGTTTAGTTGAAGTTTTGCGACATAACTAGTTAATGAAATGTTTGAAGCAGTGGATCCTGATCTTGGTTATCATTTTTGGGTCGTTATAGAATTGTATAAATTGAAAATAAAATTAAAAAAAATGGTGGTATATATTTTGTTTTGAATTTTTGGGTTTGATTAGAGTAGCACCTCTATCCGAAGCATACACCTTCCGAATGGGGCGCTACAGAGAATGATTGTATGATTTTTTTCATAATAATAATTTGTAACAAGGAATCATTATTTATAGACAATGATTCTACCGGTCACAACTTTTTAAAGAATTGTAAATTTAATTGATGTGTCAATTCATCTCAAAGATTATAACCATTAGGCACCATACATGATTTTTATCAAAAATCACAAATAAACAATCATAACTAATTGAAAAGAATTGCCAATTGATTAGTTTTAATTAATCAGTTGATAGGAGTCAAATTTACATTGAAATTTGCAATATTAACGAACACTACTTGACCTACACATAAGGGAATTGATCAATTCAATTTTTTACCCCATATATGAAGCAAAATTGTGTAAACAAACTAAGGTTTGTGGTTGTACATAGACGAGCAGAGGGCAATCTATGGGTTTAAGGTGAGAAAGAGAAAAATATGGACTTGTTTTTATGTGAGAGCTTATTTATCATTTCTTAACAAATGAGAAGGAATATGAAGTTTTTGATGCTAGTCTTGGCAATGCGATTGCGAATCATACATCCAAAATCCTGATTTATATTGCACCAATATCATGAACATGAACGGCCTAACAAGTAATCTTCTCTGAGCCCAAAACGTGAGTCTTTTATATTAAACAGAATATTAGATGCCATTATATGCCATAATATTATGTAATTTCACAAATCAAAGCCCTCTAAACATCTTCAAAAGACACATGGACATTTATAAAGAGTACATAGGTTTTGTTACATGATTTTAGAAGTAATGGAGATATTTATCCTAAAAACAAAATATAAAAAACAAAATATACATGTGATTTTTCACAAAATCAAAGTATTATTAATGATTAATTATTTCATATAATTATATAATTTTTTTTCAGTAAGTTCGCACTAGGCAAATACTAGTCTAATTAATGATTAATAATACCATTGACTAATAATTCACACCAATGTAAAGTTGAACATAGCAAAACAAGAAAAAATGGCATTACATTATGACATATGCTAAATTTTGATTGATTAAAATATAAAGTAACTGTTTATTATTCTGGCAATAAGGGCAATAAATGTGGAAAGAGGGGAAAATTATTTTTTTAATCCCACAATATAATTGTGGCTCACTATTAATCCCCAAAATTGGTAATTAACCACTTTTAGTCCAAATTCCGTAACTTTCTTAACATTTTTGGTCTTCTGTCCAATTTTCCATTAAATCTTCAATGGAAACCGTTATGTATTTATCAAAAAAAAAAAAAAAACCACAAATGTTTTTAATATTTTTATTTGAGTTAATTACATAGAACCTCCTAAAATTTGACTCATTTAAAAGTAAACCTAAAGAAATTATGACGAACCCCTAATGATTCGCCCAATTGAATATTTTTAAAAAATTGTTAGCCTCTATTAATAAATTTGTCGACATCATTCGAAAAATTATGTAAAAATTCAAGAATATCCTTTAATAACTATTTTAATTATTTTTTTAAAGATAGAAATGACATTGGACTTATTTGTAATATTTTCCATACCATTTGGGTGTAATTTTAACACTATGTAAATTATTCATAATCGGTTTAAATATATTTTATTATTAATAAAATGTTATAATATTAAATGATTTTTAAATCCAAGTTTAATTAAAAAATAAAAAATTAAAATCATAAATATATCTAAAGTAATTTTATCAAACTTAATTAAACTTACTTATTAATTAAAAATAAAATAAGTGAACAATTAGAATAAATAGAAATAAAACCCATCTCTTAAATAATAAATGTATCTAAAATAATTTAATAATTTAAAACTAACAATATAATTTTAGTAATTATAAATAAATAATTTGAAATTTTTAATCATTTTGGATAATAATTTTAATTAAATGAAATAAGTAAAAAAATTAATTTTTTTGGATAATATTAAATTAATACATAAACTAATATTTAAAAATATTGAATTAGTACTTAATAAATTAGCAAAAATAAATAAGTTAAAAAAGAAAAAAAGAAAGAAATAAAGTTAATCTTTTTTCCCGCCCCCCCCCCCCCCACCACCAGTAGCCCATAGCCGAGCTCGCTGTGGCCGGTGGCTTGGATTCGGGTAGGGGTTGGGGGGTGGGTTATATATAAATATGTATGTATTTATATATATACACATAATATTTTATATCTACATTTATGTAAATATATATTATTTTTATATAGAAAATTTTTGTTGTATTTAAAAATTTTATTTTTTATTATTTTAAATTTTTTTAGTGAGGTTTGAATGGCATTTCATATTTTGTGGTTCTTTTCATACATAATTAAATTTTAGGGGCTCCTAGGTGATTAGTTCTTTTTATTTTAGTGGTTTCCGTCAACTTTTAATGGCGGTGACCAAAAATGTTAAAAAATTATGAAATTTGGACTAAAATTGGTTAAGTGCCACTTTTTTAAACTAACAATGTGCATATAGTTATATTGTGAGAGTAAAATGCAGTTTTCCCGTGGAAAGATTAACCTAATGATCTAGGATGCAATAAGGACCAAAATATCATTATAAATAGAGTAGAAAACTCATAAAAAATTACTTAAAACAAATTTGCAAAGAAGTTGATATAGCAAAATAGAGTAAAATCTTATTCGTCCCAACCTTATAATAATAAATATAATGTTTTTTGATATATGGAACATTTCCTCAACCTAAATCACTTTTTAAAAATGATTTTAAGTAATTTATATATGCACTTAATGTTTGTTCAATTTTGAACCTCAAACTTCACGATGTCACTCGACCATAGACCACTCAACTATACTAAAATATCTGGAAATAATATATTAAAAAATATATAAATCATTTATGTGTAACCTAAATTGATATTGAAATATCATAAATAGTTATAGACACTGATTAAAAAATAGGACCCGACTAGGCGGTCCGATCAGTTGGACTTCAACCGTCCTATTGTCCGGCCCGATTTTGCGTAAAACCTGAAGTTACTTCAGGAAAACTATCATGTTTTGAGAAAACCGTCTGAATCAAATCGTTGAACTACTTGCGGTTTACTCGAATCGGACTGGTTCAATTTCTTTTTCTTTTTTCCCATTTTATTCATGTAATAAATAAAGATTTATTTGGAAGTCCAAACTACAAAACATAAAATACAAGTTACAAAGTCTAAATGTCAAACTACCCAAGCAAAACCCCAAATTTGAAGTATTGAAGATGTGATTTGTGAAGTTGAACAAAAATAATTTATTTTATTTTTTATTTTTTTTGAATGATGAATTATTATTTGTATCTTGTTTCATAGTTGCACCATAAGAATTGAAATTAATATTTTTGATTCTTTTGTTTTATTTTTTTGTATTTTATTAGTTTTTAAATAATACATAAAATAGAAATATATATTACAATATTACATATTTATGATGTCACGGTTCAATTACGATTTTATTGCGATCTGATAATCAATATTTTTTTCAATTCGATTTGATAATGGTCCGATTTTTTAAACCTGACTTATAGAAACTAACAATAAATAAATTGTGTTAAAATGTCCATGAGCTATTTTCCAAATCATACTAAAAATCATACTAACATTTGTTAAATCATATAATACCAAATACATCGATATTGATACCCAAAAAGAAAATTTTGATTTTAAATCTCTTAAAATCACAATAATTCGTATGATATGAAACTGAACCGTGTGGGTTAACACCCTTAAAACTCAGAATTTTGAGAATTATTTGGTGTAGGGCTGGAACCTAGGTCCCTCACGTTCTGCCGGACTTCGAAGAACCTGTACTTGGTTCGCTGCTCGGTCCTCTTTCGGCCCGTAACTTACGTTCTATCTCTAGTTCATATTGGCTATTGCTATTGCTGGCGGAAAATTCACAAATTCCTTTCCCTCTGTCCTCTCTCTCTCTCTCTCTCTCTCTCTCTCTCTCTCTCTCTCTCTCCAAAGGAAGGTGATTTCTCTGATTCTTTCTTACAAGGACATATATGTGAAGATGCAGTACGAATTTGAACGTCAATTTCAGAATTGTTTGCTCATAAATTGAAATTACATCTTAGTTTGCTGAATTTTTCCTCTTTTTTTTGGGCAGCAGACGGTTGATTTCATGATTGTTTGATTTGAGGGAGAAAATTGGCATAGGGAATAGGAAAGGATGGGCAGTTTGAAGCAAACACTGAAAAGCCTCAATGCGTTTCCGCGCGCTGAAGAGCATTTGCTGCAGAAGACAAAATCAGGCGCTCTCGGTATTTCTTTATTTTCCTTTTTCGTAAACTAAAGTTTTGCTTTATTATGTCATTGATCCATAATTTTTTTTTATCAGCTTTTATCCTGGGTGCTTGTTTCATGTTTTCCTACTGTAGAATGAAAGCTATCTAGTATTAGAATCCAGAATCCGAAGGAAAGGTCGACCATAAGTTGTGTATACTACCAGAATTGTGTCGTTTGGGGAGTTATTATGACAATTTAAAATTTGACCATATTTTCTATTTCATGCTAACCAGAACCATGTGATAGGGAGACTGATTATTAATTGTAAGGTCTTTTAGCATTCAGCGGTATCACCTATGGGGGAAGGAACATTTATGGCTGGAGCAGTGGGTCAATCTTATCTTGGAATCTACTTTTGGTCGTTGGGGTTAAAAATAGTAGAGTTTTTTGCATTGGTGAAGCCATGCCTGGGGATCCTTCTGGTCAGGTTAGGGTGTGACACTCAGGGATTTTAGATATACCAAATCTTATAGCTGGTTCTTAGAAGTCTTATCATGACATTCTATTTTCCCTATAAGCTTGTGAACTTCATTTTATTTTGATAGAGGTGGGTAATTGATTAGCAAAGAGTACTTGGAATTTGTTATTTTTATCTGATGTTTAACATCCGAGAATGGGTTTATTCACAAAAATAAATAGCTTTAAGTTAAAAAATGTGGTTATTTACTTATTTAGTGTTTAACAAGTATTCAACTATACAAAGTTTCAACATAGACTGTTATTCTATCTAGACAAATTCAATATATGCATTTCTTGAGAAAGGAATGAGGGATGTGCCAATAACTTTACAACTTTTCACGTTTCTTATTAGTTTCCATTGTTGGACTGGTGATCATGGCAACTTTGTTCTTTCACGAGTTGACCTATTATCTTTCAACATATACTGTACACCAGGTTAGTTCTATTCTCTCAAATCATTTAAATATTTTATCTTCTATTCTTTTTATTTTTTTTCTGAACAAGATTGTAGCTTTATCTACCACAGTTAATATTTGTTGGTTCTTATTCTAAAATATTACACCTTAGCAGATGGCAGTTGACTTAAAACGTGGAGAAACGCTTCCGATCCATATAAATATGACATTCCCATCTTTACCTTGTGATGGTTAGCCTTATTAATCTCTGTCTTCAATTATTTTCTCTGTAGTGGAGTGCTTCTGAAACTTTATTTTATTTTATTTACTTATTTTTTTGGGTGTGTTAGTGTATTGGCATTTTCCACATGTTATTTTACTATATGTGATTCTTGCAGTTCTAAGCGTAGATGCAATTGATATGTCTGGGAAGCATGAAGTGGATCTTGACACAAATATATGGAAGGTTAGGGTTTCATTTTTGTTTATTACTCAATCATTATTTTTTGCAACTTTTCTATTGCATTTCTGGAGGACTTCATTTAGATCTGTTCATGCAAACAGAAAGGCTGACAACTTATGTGAGGCCATGATTAGAAAATAACCCTGGAAATTATCTCTCTCTATATGCATATATGTGTATGTGAGACAGAGAGATAGTTGATGTGTTTCTTTGCATTGTGCTTAACATAAAGTGTTTCTGCAGCTTCGCTTGAATAGGGATGGCCAAATCATTGGCACAGAGTATTTGTCCGACCTTGTGGAGAAGGAACATACTGCTCATGGGCATGGTCAGTTCATCCGGAACTTTATTTGGTATTTTTGACAATTAGTTTTCTGGTTTATCTTTTTCTTTTGCCATTTGAAAAGTCAAATGTTCTCTTGCACCTTGGTTACGTCCAATATTCTTAGCATTTTACTCTTAACATGTTAACTTATATTTTGAGATGATTTTAAGTTTGTTGCCATAGCTAGTTCTTCATGCCTTTCGAAGTGACATGTAAAGTAAGATTATGCGAGGTTGGTGTATTCTCTTAGGAATTGTTTTTCCACATTATTTCTATTATGCCTTTGTCATCTTGTAGAAATTGTTCGTTATTCATGTTTGACCACTAAACTTCAACTGCCAGGTAGCTGAAAAGTTTTTGGAGATAAGTGTTTGAGGTAGAAGAATCTTATTAGCATTTGTTGGTGTCACTAAATGAATCTTGCATGAATTACTGTTCCAGGGAAGCTTTTTGTCTGTTGTGATAGGGTGTACAAGTCTGGGGCTTTCAAAGTTAAGGCAAATTGTGAATGATGTCATTGTTGTAAGAAACAAAATTTTAGGATCATCAAGGCTGACAGGTGTCTTCTTTGGTGACTAATCAGGTTTAGAAATATAGATCTTATCTAATTGGTAACTTCCTTCCTGATGATTATGCGAGGACACTATGCCTCTTTGCATGATTCAACATTGAGAAACAATTGAGAGTTTTGCATATGTACAGCTTATAATGGACATTCTTCAGGATTCAAGCCACAGCATAACCATTTTTTTCGTCTTATATTTTATGCAATATCTAAACTAAACCATGTACTGTTGATGATAAGGTGAGACCAACTCCTATGCGAAGCATCAGAACATTATAATGTAGTATCAGCAAAGAGTAAAATAAAACTACTAAACCTGCATATGGGAACCACCAGCAAGCTCATGTTGCTTTAAAGAAACTTTAAGTTTATGGCGACAAAACTAATTCTAATTAATGATTGTTTATAGCATTTCCTCACCTTAATGGAGAAAACAAATGCATCAATGTGGTGGAATGTTATTAACTTAGAGCTAGAATGCTAGGTGCCAATGGTAGCCTCTTTTATATAGAATACTAGATAGACAGTTTCCTCTGTAGGCATGTGAAGTAACTCTCCATCTGTTTAAGCAAAATGTAGATTAATGTTTTTCCATCACTGAATGGTAAGAATTTTCTAATTGAGAAAGTCTTTACTGTATTTTTCTTGAAAATATATGAAACCTTGAATGGGGATAGCACTCTAATGCTCCAAGTTGTTACAGAGGTTGCTAGAGTTGGTATGT
Source organism: Jacaranda mimosifolia (assembly GCA_018894105.1). Taxonomy (NCBI): domain Eukaryota; kingdom Viridiplantae; phylum Streptophyta; class Magnoliopsida; order Lamiales; family Bignoniaceae; genus Jacaranda; species Jacaranda mimosifolia. The sequence goes on from CM032123.1 coordinate 10,138,386, forward strand.
TCTTTCATCATTAAGATTGGCATTACTTGCACAACTCTATATTTCAAGAAGGCAACTTGAATTGCCATCCTGATTAGCTGATTTTAGCATAATTATGTCTAGAGCAAACTTTAAGTAATTAGAAAATGTGAATTGCAATATGTCAATTGAGTATTTAATGTCTCTTGTTCTCTCTTCTATTTCAACATCTGGGATTCAGTAATTTGTTATCCTTTTCTCCATTGAATCCATGCCTTTCATTGTTGTAGCTAGGACTCAATTTGTGCTAGTTTTTTTGATGATATGCTGATTCTTATAGACAGGACAAATTTCATAATACAGGCCTTGTATTTAGGTAAATTCTTTCAAGCATTTACACAAAAATTGATTCTTCTTTGTAACACAACTCTTATGAATACCATGATCAGATGACCACAAAGATCGTCATGAGGAGTCTGACCATAAAGTTAAACTCCACAATCTTGATGACGAAGCTGAAAACATGATAAAAAAGGTGAAGCATGCATTGGCTAATGGTGAAGGTTGCCGGGTATGCTTTTGACCACTGTAAACCTCTGCCTTCTTTCTTAATTCATATTATTGGCAAAGTTGCCTGTGTCTATGATGGATGGGGAAGCCCCTACTTATTTATTAACTTCAGAAATGAATACAATAATGGAGCAGAGACGGGAGACCTACAATTTACAGCCCCTGCTTTTTCCCAGCTCTTTATTGTTTACATAGTTCATTGTTTGTTGCAGGTGTACGGGGTTTTAGATGTGCAAAGGGTTGCCGGGAACTTCCATATGTCAGTTCACGGATTGAACATTTTTGTTGCTCAAATGGTAATCTATTGGATTTACTTGAACTTGAAATTTTATGTTCTTCCTCTTTCCAATTTGTCCAAAGATGATATTTGTAAGTAATGAATAAAAACTCAGCCAGATATCTAATGATATCTTAAAATATGTATTTCCTTCATTTGCCTAGGTGAAATTTGAGCATGAAGTCTTCAAAGCTTTTGAATTTCTTGAAAAGATTTGGAACCCATATTTTAGATTTCTGCAAAGTAAGCTGGAAAGCTAAATAACAGCTGAAAAACAAAAACATGATAAAACCAAATGGTGCTGTGTGTTTTAAGTGCTTCTTTCTAGAATTAATTACAACTTTTATCATCTCCATGTGATATCATTGCCCGAAGATGTTTTGGTGGTCAAAATCATGTTCTTGGTGATCCTTGTTTGTTTGGTTCAGATCTGAACATCACTAGTGAACTAGTTTATGGATGAACGGATTCTAGTATAATCCTTCTGTGTTTATATGCTGTTCAATAGTTAACATGTCTAAATTTACGTAATGCATGAAATGCGAATAATTTTTCTTCATGTATTATTTTATAACAATTGTAGATCATGTGATCCACGACAAGTGGCTTTCAAAAATTGTTTCTTGACAAGGCTATTGTTTGTTGGCACTTGTTATTAATTGTGAAACGTCTTTCTTAACTTTCTACCAAGTACATATATATTGTTGCACCATTTGCTCTTCTGCAGATTTTTGAGGGTTCTTCTCATGTCAATGTGAGTCATATAATTCACGATTTGTCATTTGGGCCCAAATACCCTGGTATACATAACCCACTTGATGGCACAGTCCGGATTCTGCGCGGAGCAAGTGGAACATTCAAGTATTACATAAAGGTTTGAGTTCTTGCTCATCTTTGATGAAACAATGAAATTTATGCTATACTTATGTCATCTAGGTTTAATGTTGCAATGATTTTTGATGGATTATGACATTGCAGGATCCTTAAAATGACATGGCAACTCAACTATATGTTCACATTCTATATGACAAAGGACCACCCATCTTCTTAGCTAAATAATTTGTTCTGAGAATCTTATAGCCTAGGCTACTTAAGCCCACCTGCTAGCCTTCTCAGTCCAGGCACATAATTAATATTGAGTCACTTTTTGCAACAAGAGTTCAGGTTATATTTAACTTAAAATGAATTTTCACTTACCAAATCCCACATGCGTCACTGGTAGAGGGTCAGGGAGGCGTCAGAATTCTTGTGTTATAGGTTTATAAAGTGGTTTACCTTCTGGCATCTTATGATTTCTTTAGAGTCCGGGTTTTCTGAAATTCTTGTGTTTCCTGTGATGTAGATTGTTCCAACTGAATACAAGTATATCTCAAAGGAAGTTTTACCTACAAATCAATTCTCTGTCACCGAGTACTTTTCTCCAATTAATGAATTTGATAGAACATGGCCTGGTAAGTCTTCGTCGATTCAGAGATTAAGGTTTTTAGCCTTCTTCACTACCTTCTTTTCTTCCTATACTGTGCTGATGTTTTACTATTGCATTTTTATTGCAGCTGTGTACTTTTTGTATGATCTGTCACCAATCACTGTGACCATTAGGGAAGAACGTCGCAGTTTCCTTCACTTCATTACACGTCTTTGTGCAGTACTGGGTGGCACATTTGCCTTAACAGGTTCGTTTCACCTTTGTCTTTGACACTATATTAGTTTATATGGTTACTGCAGTGATGATCTGGATAGAGTGGTGATGTGATGATACTAAAATTGTGGGAAGAGTTCAAATGGTTTATGACTATAACAGCACAATGACTTAATTTTTTTAAAAATGTCTTCTACAAGATGAGAATGAGGCATTCTGTCTCACTATTGAATTAGAATGGTAGTATAAACTTACTAGATCGAAACAAGGCAAAATGACTGCCCCCCCCAAAAAAAAAGAAGAAGAAAAAGAAAGAAGAAGAAGAAGAAGGAAAGTAAGAAAAATCAATTCAATAATTAGCTGGGGAACCTGGAGTTGATTGATTATTATGGTGCTTCAATTAGGCAACTGCATTGAATGCTGAAACTTGCAGAGATGTTCTTTCTTGGTCTATATCTCTTTTTGTATGTTTTGAATTAGAGACATACTATTCTCCAGGATAGGAAAAGAATAGACATCTTTGGAGAATTGGTTAAATCTGGGAATGGGGTATTGCTTCCATTATGCTGACCATCAGTTTGAGAAGTGTTTTAAATCTTGCTAAATGGGATGTAACAGACAAAGAAAGATGATAAGAAGGCAACGTGGTTGCATGCTAGCAATATCAGAGGCAAAAATTTCCAGTTTTCAGTAAAGTGACATTCTAATGATATATCTTGCTTAATGCTTAAAGTTTACCTGTGTGTTCAACAATAGCATGAAGAAACAGAGGAACACCCCTTTAGTAGTTCCCCCATCCTCACTCTAATAATGGTGTATACATGCGTGTTAATACGCATTAAATGAAGTGTATGACACATTCACAGTGTGTCACTATTATTGCTAATAGAAATACCTAGAGAAAAAAAATAGATATACACGTGCTCACATCCTTGAATTTCGAGGTTTTTGAGATTAAACGAATGTAATGATTTTAAAATCCCATAAGATTAGCCAGTAACCATATCCCACTACCAGAGCATGCAACGATTGACGTCACTATTATAGCTAATAGAAATACCTAGAGGAAAAAAATAGATATACATGTGCTCACATCCTTGAATTTCCAGGTTTTTGAGATTCAACGAATGTAATTAGTTTAAAATCCCATAAGATTAGCCAGTAACCAAATCCCACTACCAGAGCATGCAACGATTGATGTATATAGAAGAATCACGAGTTCACCACCAGGTGGAATCTACAACTAGTAAACTCACTGGTTGATGTGTGGCTTTTTACGTGACAGGAATGCTAGATAGATGGATGTACAGACTCATTGAAGCATTGACAAAACCAAACGCGAGAAGCATTATACGGTGATTACATGTGCACGAGGAATTTCCCGAGGCAGATGGTTTGATTCTAATCATTCCAACACAAGTCATAGCTCTGAGGAGTCCACTAGTTTGTACACAAAACGGTGTCTCATCTGCCCCTCTCTTCATCGATTTTCAAATTTTGATATCACTGTTGTATTCCATTGGAAATAAGCAGTTTTATGTTTTGCTATTTATGAATTTGTTTGGAAACCATTAGTGGTTGCAGCAGATTACAATGACATTGTAGTTTCTAACATTCTTGTTAAAATCTTTTGTGTTTGTGGTGAAAAACAACTTCATGGTAAGTTAAATTGTTGAGACAAAATACGGTGTTTGGAAGAACGTTATGTTGGCCCCATATTGTCATTCAAATAACCTGCATTGAAATCGTTAATTGGTTTTCACTTAAATAATGATCTCATGTCACTACATTCAATCCTAGCAAGCTTGGAATTTCAACATTATCGCTTGTTGGATAAGTATCAGATCCAGAGGATTACTTTCACGCATGTGAGGTATTTTATTGATATTAATTGGTACATCAAATTTAAGGTTGAAAGGCGTGTTAAGGAGTGAGATTACTATTTGTAAGAAGTATTAGTGATATTAATTGGTGTAACAAACTTAAAGTTGAATCTCATCTCAAGAAGTGGGACCGTCATTTGTGGGAGTAAAAGTGTGGATGTATACAGAATTCATTTTCCCAATTTTTCATTTAAAATTGTATGCCAATACAAACTGAGCATTTAATGCCCATCAGCTTGTGAACAGAGCGCAGATATTTCCAACAATGTATTAGTTGATGAAGTTGTCAAACTGGTAACAGAGAGTGGCAAATGGAGTTAGAGGATGTTTGGGTGAGTTTATAAGCTCTTTAAAATATCTTATAAAATGTTTAAGAACTTATAAGATCCTAAAATAAAATGTTATGAACTTATAAGCTTTTTTAAAAAAAATAAGGAGACCCAACTTATTTTTGAGATCTTAACAAACTTTTTCATTTTTAACTATTTTAATTACAAAATTGCTACTATTAACACCTTATAAGTTTTAAGATCTTATTTTATTCAAACACTTCAAAAACTTATTTTAAAACTAAGCTCTAACATCTTATAAGTTCCAAAAATATTTTATAAGATGTAAGAGCTTATAAGATGCTTAAAATAAACTTAGCCAAACATCCTCTTACTGAGTGTTGAGGACTTGCATGGGGTGAGTGGATTTTCAAGTCTTGGCAATAGTCGGCTCCTCTTATTGCATTATTTTTTTCACATTTTGTTTTTCCCCGAGTACTTAATATTCTGTTCAAATATTAACAATAGCATTCGCATTTACTTAATTTCACCTTCAATTTTTTAATTTCATTAATTAGTTTGGGGATGGCAGGAATGGGGAGTTAGTTACTCCCCCATCCCCGTTCCTGAACTCAGCTTCTTTATAGGACAGACCTCTTGTCAACGGCTTACCGCCTAAATTATGTATGACCTAGCCTGTTTAATAAAAAAAATCAAATTAAAACTTAAAAAATAATTATTTTTTTTAAAAAAAAAAACTAAATAGGCTAGCTTTAGAATCTCACAAAAACCACTAAAACATAACTAGTTGGGCCATATATATCCTTATTTGACCCAACGACATAAGTCTCACACATAAAGTGTGAGGTTAATAGTTTGAACCTAGCCGACACTCGACGTACGTGTGTGTATCATAAAAAAAAATTACATATTAATACAACTTTTAGTCCTATTACAGATTTGAATTTATTAAAAGCATAAATTTATACAATAGCTAAACTTAATCAGAGCTCAATGAAATATAGGCTTTTAGGTAGGATTTAAGACAAGTCAAAACTTTAGAATTTATTAAAAATAATAATAATAAGGCTTGACATTAAAAAGTCCATCATCAATAATATGCTAGGTTCAAGCCTGTTGGCCCATTCGCATAACAGGTTTGGCCTAGTCTGACCAATTTCTATATCTACACATCCCAAGTCCTGGCAATAGAGAGTTTTAGTGTTTGCCCACATTGGACTTGTAGTCAAATTGATATCAGAATATTAGAAAATATAAATAAGATTCAATAAAAAAAAATTACATAAAATTAAAATAGATTAAATTTAATTAAACTTACACACTATATTATGTCTACAACATTAAATTCAAGTACTCAACAAGTTCAAAAATTCTATTAAAATAACAACTTGTACGATAATCTTCAATAACATGATCAACCATCCAAATTTTCTTTATTTTCATGGACAACTTCCTTATAAAAAACACAACAGAAACATATGAAGAGATAATCTATCTCTTATTCTTGGAAAAGTCGGGCTGATACAGAATTATGAAGAAGAATGACTCATGAATGAAGAGGCTGTTGAATGTTTGGGGTTGATTTGATAAGAAAATAAAAATAGGAATTTAGAATTACGTTGAGTTTAAGTATATATTTTTAGTTGTTATAATTATCAAGAAAATTATTTAAAAAGATAAGAATATTATATTTATATATGTGTATAATTACGAATATCTTGGTATTTATTTAACAAGGATGAGAACCCGTGGAGTGAGGAATATGATCCCGAATTCCATGCCCAAATTAATTCTGAACATTTTTATCTCCGCCTCTGTTTTCATGGGAAATTTTTTTCTAAATTCATGGATCCAGACAATGGGGAATTTTGCCATCTCTACATCAGATTAACTTTTTTTCAAGTTAGGGTACTGATATGGGATGACTCTAGTGGCTAGGCCCAAACCATATGGGCCGGGATGACTCTAGTGACTAGGGCCAAATCATATGGGCCCGGAGGCATAGTCCCAAGCCCATCTTACCTCCAGAGCCCAGCAATACACCCGACCTCACCTGTTGGCTAGGTTGTCCTCGAGCAGAACGAAGCTCGTTGCCGCGGATCGGCGAGTCGACCCGTGATGCCAGCCCGGGCACTGTACGTTACTGAGTAGTTTTATATCTCGACCTCCGATGGCTCCTTGGCTAACCTGACGTTTGTTGTGTGATTGCAGGATTCAGCACTTTCCACCACAAGAGAATCGATTTCCGAGGTCGAATCCCAACAAAAAAACTCCATCAAACCGGTCCCTGACGGATCGAACCCTCATCAGGTACCATTGCTAAAACTTTCTTTTAAACAGCTCTTTTAGATAAGCTAATTAATTATTACGACTTTGCATTCAAAACCCAAACCCACATCTAATTTACAGACTCAACTAATCAGTTCATAATTTTAATGCTATAGAGTGTACCCAATTAATCAAAATAACATTATAATTAAGCATCATATGACACAACTTATTTGATTAACTCCCAATATCTTAAAATTTTATATTTTATGCCACTACAAAAAAATATGCTTTTTACTATGGCTAATTATGTGTAGTAAATGGTTATTAAGTGTAGTAAAAAGTTATTAACTACACTTGTGCTACACTTTTCTAGCCGTAGGCATTGCGAGCGAGGTAAAAGCTTTGCTACACTTTTTTAATTGTGGTAATTCACTTTTGCTACGAAATTATCTTCAATTGCTATGAATTTAATGTGTGGTAAAAAACTATCAAATACACCATTATCTTTTACTACAGTAAAAAAAGTATAGTATATAATAGTTAATTGCCACACTTTGAAAAGTGTAGTAAATACTTAAATTATTTTTCACCATAATTAAATGTAGTAAAAATCAATTAATTCGGGGGGTTTCCTTTTTTATTTTTATACACACAGACACCAGGAGCTTATCAAGATTCGAACTCTGGACTTTATTCTTATGTGTGTGAAAGTGATGCCATTAGGCCAATGGCCAATTTGTTATTGATTAGCTAATTTAAATATATTTGATTACTTAATCAACTTTTTTAATGATAAGAGTTATTGGAGACAAATATTCCAAATTTGGGGTTTTCTTACTATTTTGAGGAACTTTGCTAGTTAGCTAAATTAAGAATTTGACTAATTAATCAAATATTTTTTAATAATAAAAATTAGAGGAAATTTTTCATTTTTCCTCTACTTTTATTAATTAAAACCATGAGTAGTTAGGAATTTTTTAGGGGTTTTATTTGTTAATTTAGAATTTAATTAATTAATTAATATTATAATAATAAAAATTGGAAGAAATTTTTTAATTTACCTTGAATATTATTTATTAAGCATTACTTCCAACATATTTTTCTTCTTTTCTAGTGAATTTTTTTTTATTTAAGATCTTAATCTTTGCCTTCAAATTTTCACAAGTTTCATTATTTTTACTTCACTAATGAAAAAGTATGGTTAATTCATTAACTTTTTGCTATAATTTATGTAAAATTGTAGTAAATGTACAATATTATTCACCTCATACAAAAATTGTAGTAAATAAATATATTTTTTGCTACGATAAAATGAAGTGTAGTATTTAATATAACTTTTACCACACATTTGGAATTTTATACTACAATAGTAAAATCATATCAAATAATTCTTTTTTACTACATTATTTTTAGCGAAGTAAAAAATATTGTAGCAAAAAGCAAATTTTCTTGTAGTGTGCTGATAACAAAACTGCAAAATCAATGGAAAAAGAATAATGGAAGCAGCAGTTACAACCCACTTTGTGTAATATCCTCTTACAGAAATTCAACTTTAGGTGTGTCAGTACAGTAGTTACACCATCCTGAGAGCAAAAATTACATTTGATAGCCCCTCCGACTAAGAATCACAAGGAGCATTGCTGAGAACTGTTACTGGACTACCCTAATATTTGGAACTCAGCATTCAGCCCCACCATTTTCACATCATAAAGGCTGCAACTACCAACACTTAGCTAAGTGGATATGGACAGGAATATGATACCCAAAAAGGTAAAATTACTTGAATGAAAAGTACTTTGGTTTAAAGATTCTGTTGCATGTTTTCCTGCTGCCCGGTGTTTTCAGCTGATCCTGCAGATACATTGTGTGTTGCTGGAGTTTGTGGTGCTTGACTATGGCGATCACTGTTTGGGTGCCAATGTTGGTGATGATGGTACTGATGGCGCTGCCGGTGTTGGTGATGTCTAAGCTCTTGTCGATGTGGGTGGACCCCGCTGCTTATTTGCTGTGGCAAAGACTGGGGATAACGGCTGGCTCTCCATCTTAGGTACTCGACAAGAAGTGAATTCGTGCTGATTGCAATTCCAAAGCCGGTGAAAGAGGACAGCAGCACCGAGAGAATAGCGTTTACATTGAGCTGCACATGTTTTTAAGCAAGCATGAGCAAAGCTGGCACAATAATCATTGGACTACAAAACAAAAACGCAAAGTATAGATTAAAGAGGAAGCACCTCTTACCACAGTATAGAATATATGAGCAAATAGGATCACTATTGCAAACTGGAAAGAAGCATAAGCCCATATGTAACTCTTGCTCACTGCCAATCATCAGATTCGTCTCTGAACATTAATCTTTTAAAGAAACAATTAAAATGAAAACGAGGAACGAAAACAGCTAAAGCAACGAAATAATATAGATACATCAGCTTTAATGGACAAATATTCCAGTCCATTTTAGCAGGGTGTGATTTCTCAATGCTTGCCAACATTTAAAGTAGCGAACTACTAATTATCAGAATATGTAAGCTAACTCATTTAGAGTTTGTCCCAAAGTTAAAGGAAAATTACCAGAGCAATGACATCTTTGAAATTTGAACTTAAATCAGTTTGGAATCCCCACCAAATAATCCAAAATTTTTTTTTTTTTTGGCCTTAATATGCAAATATTTCACTGGCATGTTATGCGGCACTTGCATGTGAGGATAATATAAAAAAGAAAATTTAATCTCAACATTGTCAATACCAAGCCTCCAACCACATTATATAGGCTGAAAATATTTTCCCTATCTATGCGGTCAGTATCTTCATCTAATCCAAAACATAACCAAACGTTGTAATATGGATCATTTTATCCACTTTACTCTTATACTGCCTAATGCCTTCAATTTAAGGCACACCTACAATTGAAAGAAGGAGAAGCCAACAAAAGCGTATGTGGCTGGTGTTAATAAGTTTCTTAGTCTCTGCATGTGTAATCAATGTTGAAGGACAGATCCATTGAGAAAATTGACATCATCTTATAGATGTCAAAATAACCATTGTCTTTCATAGTAGCGTTGAAATATTAAGGTCGGTTCTAAGAAATGATGTGTCCACAATGAAGTATACAAGAAAATATTCCATTCAAAATATTAAATTGGAAATTTGTCAAGCACTGGAAATCCTTGGATAATATTAGTGAAGAAAAGAAGCCTGATCCTACCCATAGTAGATGCTATCATGGACGAAAGAAGACCTAAAACACAAGAAAAAGGCAAAGAGATAGCAAGAGCTCGAGGTCCCATGTCAGATACCTGTAATGGAGAAAATTGTTAAGAATAATAAGGGGCAAAACGAAAAATTAGACGAAAAATGAAAGATAACATACAGCTTCTCAGACATGGAATAATAAAACTCTCTCTGTATAATGAGGACCTGGAATATTAGTCCCAGACACTTGATACTTTACACGGTGAGTTAAAAAAAAAACTACCTCCATCCAGAATGAAAGTTCTTACTAATCGACTAGACTATTTATTATGATAAATTATGAATAATTAGCTAAAATGTATTTAAAGTGTAATGAAAAAACATAGCGAACATCAAGGTTTAAAAATATGACGCCAAAATTGTTAAAAAATAATATTGTAATGTTAATGTAGTCGAAAGATTACAAAATTAGACTTCAAACTGCAGCAAATGAAAACATTCATTTTGGGATAGAGGAAGTATGAGTTTTTTAAATAAATCTATGGAAAAGGGAAAGAAGATGCTAAAGGAATTGTGTAGATAGGCAAACTCTAAAGAAGAAAGTGAATGAATTACAGTACATGAAGTGGAAAGGACTAATGGAGGTGGATGATAAGGTTATGCTGACGTGGTCTACTACTCATGTCAATCTAGTTCACACTTAAGGTTATGCAAAAATGTTCTTTCACTTTCATCCTTAAATGACAGTAAGCTATCTCAAATATCTATTCTCTACGTGCATTGACTCCTTCAGCGCTACTTCGTAGAAGGATATGTGTATATGCCTTTACGTTGATCTGTAAAGCAGTCCCGATATATTCTAGTGGTCTGTATTCAGAGGACACTACAGGCTATGTCATAAAGAGCTGTTATGGTTTGCTGAATACATGAAAAAAACTTTAGTATGCCTAATGGATTTGAAGATCCTATTGAATGAGAACCCAGAAAAGTTTTACATCCTTAATACTGTCTACAAGATGTTTAAAACTGGGAAGAGATATTTGTATTCTCGTAGAATCTCATGAATTCTTATGAAAATCTCACATGTCAGTTTCAGATGAGTCAGCTTGTAATGCATACAGGCAAAACAGACAGTGAAGTGTGGTGGGTGGGCAGTTGAAGGCTTGAAAGATAATGCACAGAACAAGAAGTTTGACAACATTTGTCAATAATGACAGTTATAAGCAGATTTGAATAGAAAGACAAGAAAGCACTACCAGAAGCTGCTCCAGAAAGCAGAAATATGCAAGCATGCTGACCATGACAAGAACAGGCACATCCTGCCAGACCCTGTCAAAAATTACAGTAAATAAAATCTAAGTCCAGCAATGGATGGAGATTGGAGATTCAGAAAATCACTTGTAATTTACAACTATCTAATTTTTCAATCTTTTCCGGAATGTGGCAACCTTTCCCCACCCCCCCACCCCACCAACAAAGGAAAGAAAGCCCAAATGATGTTCCAGTGATCAAAGTACTGAGCTAGCAGTCATGTTTTACTATATTACTCTTCCAGCCATTACTAATTTACTATTAACCACACCAAAGTAACAACATTGACAAAGAGAGAAAAAATTTGCATATGAACAACTACTATCTGGACATTGTCCCAGCTGGCATCAAATTAACCTGTTGATCAATAACACCTGAAACAATAAATTTCTAGATTTGACAAAAACTCAAACAAGACGGCACATTTTCTTTCAGATTGGTTGAATAATAGGGTATATTCTGGGTTGTCATTTCTCCTATGGTAAATAATTGCTAACTAAACCACTAGCATCTCAACATTGTTGCTTAAGTAGAGCATAATTAAGCAAATCACTGTAAAAAGTATATCATTTCAGGAGAATGCAGTCAAACTCCACTCAGCAGCAATATTCTAGACTGATATGGATGTGGAAAGAGATATGGAATTGAAAAATTATATTGACATTGGGAAAACAGGACCTAACACCTAGCGTTAAAGCTTTCAAAGGCTTAATGTGTAAGGCTTCTGTCCATAACCACATCGTATTACTAGAAATGAAGCACTTTCAAAATTACTTGAAATATTGTAACTTATTGGGAGCAAATGAGATTAAGAATAGTAAATGATGAAATAAAGGGATCCCATTCATTTGGAAACTTGGCAAGAAGAGTCCCTTTTTCCTTGTGTATCTATGTGAGTATATATATATTTATAATCTCTAAAATATCTATGACGTTTCATACAAAAGGGGCACCTTTGGAATAATAAACAGGTAGGGAACCCTGTTTCTTTCCACAGATGTTATATGCTTGTGTTATCCAGAAAAGGCAGAAAGCAGAAGCCAGTGAAGCCATTATTCTTTTCTTTCCACATGCAATCTCGAGATAATGTTGAACCATATATGGCCTTTCACTGCCTCTACAAAGGGACTCTTTGAATGTCAATTTTTAAATTTTTGGACCCTTTAAAAAGTGTATTATTTTGACTCAGAACTTTTCTGGGTTGACTCAGATTGGACTAGGTAGCTTCATAGTCTGGGTGAATGAAATGAGTGGGGGCGATCTCGATCTTCTCTAGTATTGAAAGGGGTTTATACAAAATTTTTAAACCAAGTTAACTCACTGAATCAGGTCAAGTCAACTTGTATTTTAAGCCATTGATATCAATAACTTATGTCTGTCCTATATTCTCCCATGTAAACAAAATACTAGCATACAATTGTAAAGACCTTTCAGATCCAAAGTTCATCCACCTCTCTTCCTATCATCGTCACTTACCTGTCTCATACCTTCTCCCTCGATGAACCACAAATTTCCATGAATTTCAGATAGCAATTTTCTACATTTGCTCAATTCATCATCTCATATTCAGGCATGGTCTTACTATTCAAGTTTGTTAGAACAGATTCTCAGGGTTGAAAACTTATTATTCCACAACATTTGTTTTTTATGATTTTAGTGCTAGTGTATGTTTAACTTTATTGAAGGCAACTTTTAGGAATTAAAAGAGGTCGATAATATGAAATACTGCAATGTCAACAGTGTCTTTGGGTGAAAGGGAAGTGAAGTGAAGAGATATATAGGAAATAGGAAAACATTTTAAGACCAAAAGGTGGGACACCAATGTGTCACTCAAAGAACATGCTTACAAGTTGGACAGCTTCTTCTCCTCTACTTACACAAATATAAAGTTGTACATTCTTCATTCCCTGCCCTTACGATTATCGATCCACAAAATAAAGAACAAAGGCCTCTAGAGAATATTTCATGTAAGACTGTGAGTTCTATTGCTATTATGAACTTACAGTGTGTGATTCTGAAATTTGCATCAGCTTAATGCTTGGATTTTACCCCAGAGTTAAAATCAGATAAAGGCTATTAAGAGTAAGACACAATCACACAACCAATAAAACCACATACACATGTCCAAAAATATGAACCTAGATGTCTTAAGTCTGATAGAATATGAATAAACCATTAACTGAAGATAAATTATTAATTAGACCACAGATAGAACATGAAATGTAACTTCAAATTGATAGGCTGAAGCTTGATTATGTCAAAAGTAAAATCCAAAAGATCAAACATGCAAATCACAGTCATCAGTCAGATCAATACAGAAGATCCAATCTGATACTTGAGCTCGCAACATGAACAGAGCACCAAGTTAGTAATATAATATAGAGATCCATCAAAACAGTGAGAAATATACGAGATCATCTTGGATTAACTTGCCTGTAACGAGTCACTTCCCGTTGCTGTGGTACAGCAGATGTTCTTCGTGTAACATTTGGAGGATTTTGTAATTTCAGTAATGTTACTGGAAGGTTACTGACGTCCTGCTTACAAACATCACATGTCTTATTACCTTTGATGCTAAACCACTTCACAGCACACTCCTTGTGGGCAAGTGCAAGCTCTCCTTTGCAGCTGCACTCCATCTTCAGTGTTTCACCCCCTTCTCCCAGCTCAACTAAACAGATTCTACAAACAGCTTCTTCTTCTGGAATATCTTCCCCCCCATCATCTATGGCTGTAGATTGGTAAGGTAGAGAAGAAATTATATAAGTAATTAAATTTTAATAAAGCAGGTAAATAAAACAAGCGACAGACAGATAGGTTTCCTCTGCACCCCCACTGGTGGATGTCTTTTGTTCACCTAATTCGAGATATTATCTTCTGGGGCTGTTAAAATGAAATGTCTGATGGCTCCTTGGAGAAACAAAAGTTTCTGAAAACCATTTATACGGCCAGGGGGCCCTTTTGCACTACTGGTATGTCTAACATGTGCAAGTCAGGTTCACTAAACAAAAATATTAATTTGGCATTTTACGAGCACAACATGCATGGATGCAAATGTATACCAGCTTCTGATTCAGGAGATATATCTGGGGAGGCATTTTCCACCATTGTAGGCCGATGGTTTGTTGATATTACACGTATCAAACCTCCAGATGAATCCATCCGCCTTAAGCTTCTGGTTTTGACATTAACTGGAACTGAAAATGAGCGTGTCATACATTGTTGAACTTCAGCTTTCTGTAAGGTAACAAGGTCCAGTTAGAAAGGTCCACGCAGAAAACAAACATGCACTTTTCGACTGCTTATAACTTATAAGTGTTTAGTAGACAAACTTACAGGAGTTTTAGATTGGCGATCCACATGATTTTCCTGTGAGGGCTTAAGATCAGCATTTGCCATTGGTGTCACAGGTAAAGAATGTGCTGATTTTGTTGATGTGGAGAACAAAATTTTATTTAAGGAAAATGATCTTGAAGTTGAGGGCTTGTCTGAAAGGGGCGTATCTGGGATAATAAGAACAGTTTTTTCAGCTTCCTGAGATGGGTTTTTACCCCTGAAGCTCTTCTGCGGAAGCAAGTTCTTAACAGATGACTTCAGTTTTGCTGAATTTGGTCTGGGGGGCAATCCTGCTCTAGCAGAAGCGGGGCTTGGAATATCTATCCTTGTGAAATCGGACAATGCACTCTCCAAAGACCTCACAGGTATTTCCAAAGATGAGAGGTTTGGCCGTCTGGGCTGCATTAAGGTGGCTTCTTCTCTTTCATATTTCTGATAGCATTTATGTCCAAAAATTATATCCCTTTCATTTCTCTACTTGTTAAATAATCTTATCAAGGAAAAGCATCAAAAACCCAAAGTTGTGCAACAAATAATTCTTTTCTGATCTTAACTGAGCTACAGTAGATAAAAAAGCAAAGCCAATCTCTGTGAAACTAAAACAAATTCGAACTTCTTGGCATGATTATAGCATAAGATCCTTAGATTCTTTGTTAGATTGATAATTCATAGTACAATAAAAATACTTCATTATTTCCCAACATTAAGGTTCCTTCCAATTGTTTCTTTGTCTGACTCAAGAGGATAATTTATTAAAACCTCCCCCGCTCCACGAAGCCAACTCACAAAAACTTGAAAGCTCACTCATTTAAACGAGAGGGGAAAAGGAAGAAAAAAATAAAATAAAATCAAGAATTCAGATTTGAATGGAAGTATTCCCCGATTCTTTGAAGCCAAAAAATCTGTCAGAAAAGTGTATGCTGCATTTCTTCGATCTTTAGAAAGTTCATGAGTATATAGGTCTTGCCAACCCAAAAATCCATCAACAATCAAGCAAAATAAAAGAATAAATTTCTATCACCAACTACTGGCAGCTTACATAACCCAAAATAATTGCAACTAAGAACACACATATCTCAACTGAATTTTGCCACAGAGAAACACAAAAAACAGTAAAGGGGCGTGAAGAGAATGACCTGATCATAATGGCTACGTATATTATTCTCATCTTCTTGAGCAATTTGATGCATTGTCCCAACCCCATTAATCTCTGCCATAACCGTGTCACAGTCCAACACTAGCCAACCCTTTTCGCTATGTAATCTGATTTTAGCATTGAAAGCTGTCTTGGACTGCGGAAAGAAAGGAGTCAACAAAATTCCTTAGGTAGAGTAGAATTGAATCAAAAAGGTGGGGACTTTAAGCTTTGGGAGGTATGATGAAAAACAAGAAAAAGCTTCTTTCCTTACTTTAATAATATTTATTTTAATTATTTAATAACTAATTAAGTAATCAAATCCATTCACACTCTTTTCCTGTACTAATTTAATGAATAACCTGCCAATCTTGATTTGTGCTGCCTGCTAGTGCCGCTGTGCTGGGTAGATTCCTTTACTTGTTTTATTTTTTTTTATTTTTTTTTTTTTTTTTGTTTTTTTGACCTGTCTAAGGATTTTGAATGGGCGGCGGTAAATAGTAATTCTATTGGGCCCGACAGCCGGTTTGTGTATACATGCCGGATGAGTGGAGGAAAAATCTAAACCCTTGAACGGGATGAATTTTAATCTTAATCATGGGGATTGTACAGTAATAGAAAGCTCAGGTAATATGCCTTTGACGAGTTTACCCTCGTGAACCCAAGAAAGAAAGACCGAGGAGGGAGAGATAAAAAAAGAAAAAACAAATAACACTCATAGAATTAACTAATTTTCACTCCATTTACGTAAACATCTACCCAATCCCAAAAACAAAAAAAAAAAAAAGAATTTCTTCTCATCATCATCATCATCATCAGATGGGATTTTCGGGGGCAAATTTTTGAGATTTTTTTTTCTTTTTTTAAATTGGATTTATCTGGTGAAAGCATGGATGAGGCCTGGCCAATTGGGGACGTTGATGTGCCGAGAAAGGAACAGGATGGCAGCGGCGGTGTCTGAGTCATGATGATCGTCGTCGTCTTCTATGAATCGAAACTCATTTTTGGTAGGTCGGAGAATATAGTAAGGCATTTTTTGGGCCTAGACCCATGAGTTGTTCATCATTTCATAATCCATTATCAATTTTTTTTTCATTGTTTTTCTACATTTATTTTCTTCATTTTGTGTAGTTTTTTTAAAAAAATTGCTATTTATTTTCGAGTTTTTTATGGTTGCAGTGGGATTGGTGATTGGGGTACTTGTATGGTGTTTTAGGATTCTTGTAATATAGCTCTAATTGTTCATGTTTCTTCTTTTGTCAGCTATAATTATGAAGTTTTGCCGTATGTTCTTGTTTGATTCTGTTTATAATAGTAGTCATTTGATGATAGATAATTCTAGATTGGAAGAAAATATAAATGTGGAATTTAACCAAGAATGTTACAGATTTTAGGCTGTGTAACTAGCATTTTCTTGTTGATTTTCTTTGCTTCTTGGTCTGAAATTGATTACAGATTGAAACAATTTCGTGTTTTAACATAAATACAACATTACTTATTATGTCGTACTGCATTTTTATAGGACTAGAAAACTCTCTTCATGTATAGAATTCTTCCTATAAAATTCTCCTTTCTTTTTAATGTTCTAACTTACTTTAATCTGATTGTGTTGTGTTTATCTCCCATAACTTTTCGGAGGTTAACCAGGAGTTATGTAAGAGTTGGGGATGAGTTATAATCCCCAGGATGTCATTTATATTCAAAGAGCCGAATCAGAGGATGAATGGACTCATAGGGAAGTGGAATCTCACAGGAGGCGGAGATCTAGAAGAGTCAGAGGTAGGGGGCATTGTTCCTCTTGCCATTGATGTCGGTCCTCAACTATATTTTTTGAAATATGCAATTTTGGTTTTGCTTCTGTCGTGCTTTTAGATAATTACTTGGATGTTGAACTCTGGTTGTTGTAGATTTGAGGCTTCGCTAAATTTTAATTTGTGGTGGCTAGTTATGGTTGTTTTTATTTGTTGTAGAAATGCATTTGATAATTTTGACTCGGGGAGTTTTTATATCTAACTAACTGAACTTTTTGGGGACTAGTTGATGTTTGATGGTAACTTTTGGAAGCTCTTAATCATTTTGTGGAGAGGCTGCAATTTTATTCAGTTTGCTGTAAGATGGATTTCCTTTTTTGGTTGTTTAGAGGGCCAATTCTCTCTGTTTCTCTGGATCCCTCAATTTTTCCCCAAAATTTGTACCTCTTTAACTTCCCTCCAAAATTACCTTTCAATTTCTCCTCCATAATATAATTGTCTTTTTCTTTATAAATAAGTTTGAGTACCTATCCAATTTCCTTTAAATTTTACTACTTTCTAATTTTTTTCATATTTATTTTAACATTTAATAACTATATGACTTGTCTTTATTTTTATAGACATTAAATTCATAAGCATTAATAATGTAAGTTAAATAAAAATAGAATATATATATATATGAAAATATTATATGAATAATAGGATGAAGAAATAAAAATGCATATGAAAATGTATTATAAGAACCTAAAATCCAATGAAATATTTATGTAAACAAAATAAATAAATATTTATTTGTTAGTTTGGCTTTTTCTTTTGTATAGTTAAGACAGTTAAAAAATTAAATATTATGAACCCATCAAAGTGCGTTATTTTTCATATTTTTTATTTAAATTAATATTTATACACATAATTGTTTAAGATTGTTTGAAGAAAAACAATGAAACGGAAAATGAAAGTTAAACTACAAAAAAAAGAAAAAAACGAACGAGCAATTAATATTTATTTCAGTTGATCTTATCTATTTTCTAATTTATAACATTTTATTTATTTTATTTTATTGTTAATTAAATATTATTGTATATGTCACAAAAATTAAAGGACGATAGAGAAAAAATGGAATTGGATATATATTCGTTGTTGTTAATTGAGATTTTCTTATATAATGTTGATGAGAAAACTTTTTCCCTATATAGAGATCTAATTGAATATTAAGACATTATTATATCGATAAACATGATTAGTGGACCATAAAAGCCAAAAATAAATTTATGTGGAAGAGCAATAGATTGAAACAAAAATAAGTCCAACACATATTGCATGTGTATGTTTTGCGGAATTAAAGAACTTTAGATAATAGGCAAAAATAATACATCTAGCTAAACTTTAACCATTGTGTTATTTTTTGCTATTTTAAATTTATATTTCTTTATGGGGTGGCAATTTGGATGAATCGAGTGGGTTCAGGTTGGATTAAAGTAGGAGTATAATATTAATTTTCTCAACCCGAACCCAAACCGACTTGATGACAATCTAAAAGTGCTCAATCCTAACCCAACATAATTCGTATCATGTCAGATTCAGGTCGACTCGCCAACCCAATCCCACCCAATCCAACCTGTCAACCTGATTTAAAATAATTATTTTGAATATTTGTTTTGTTTTTTAATTTTTTTACTTTTATTTTTTTATATTTTTAATTATTAATAAATTAAAATAGGAGTAAAGAATTCTCATTATAACTTCACAATAGCAACTTTCTAAAATAATTTTAATTGAACCACATAATATATTGATTTTTATGACTTTTTTTCCCTTTCATTTTCTAGTATCTATTGGCATCATAGAAATATTGAAATCATACAATGTATCTTATTTTTAAAAATATCATACTTTTTCAAGTTTTACTCTCCCACTCCTTTTAATTTTTTGATCTTTTGTGTCAATTAAATTGTCTCTTTTAATTTTTAAAATTAATGCCTTTATTTTTTAACTTTATATTGATTCAATTAAGCAACAAATAAATCAATAAAAATATATTATCAACCAAATAAGTAAACAAATATTTTAATTATACACATAATTTATTATAAAAATTTGCTTAAGTCCTTCGTAAATTTTAAAACCTCTCAACATAAAGAATTCATATATATTTATATGTGCAAAATCTTGCGTTGTATAATGCCTAAGAAAAACTTATAGGACAATTCACTAGTTAAAGCAGGGTTTTGTTAACTTTTTGTAGTACAATTTTCATGTCCGCTTGAATACAAAAATAACTATTAGAAGTAATTTAAAATTGTAATAATCAATCCTATATGCTTGTGAAAATAAATAAGACCGAAAATTGCCAAAATTCAAAATTTCAAGCATTATGTTGTTATTTTATATTTTTACTCCTAAAAAAATTTTAATTTTATTTGTTTAATTTGTACTGGTTCGAATTTCTTCGGGTGGATTCAGGTTGTCATATGATCTACAATCAAATTTCGAGTTGTTAGTGTAACCTAAAATTCAACCCAAGTCAATCTATTTTCTTCCAGTTCTTATTCATGTCAACCTTGATGGACCCAAAACCCAAAATTAGTCAACCCAAATCCAATTTTTTCGTGTCGAACTCGTATTAGGTTATCGTGTCAAGTTAAAAATTGTCACCCACACTTAACCATGTCAAATCTAATAATCTAATTAAAACATAGTGGTATTATCAAGTGTATTAAAACTAGTATAAAACTCCTATTATGCACAATAGATTGAAGATTCTTTAAAAAATATATAAATCAAATATAAAATGATTGAATTTATACAATACTATTGAAATAATTATCTAATTTTTCTTTCCTCTTGAAGCATGGAAAAAACCTACCTGTTCAAAGAATAATCACTAGTGTGAAAAATATCTTTTTAAACTTGTAAAAAAGTGAATAAGTTCAAAAATATATAAAGCCAAGCCAAGAGTTTTGAAAGGGCTAATCTACAATACATATAAAGTATTAGAGCTTTAGTGGTGTGTTATTTTTCTAAGTTGATATAATTAATCCAATTTCAAATAATAATAATAATGTAATTTTTTTCTTTCATTTCTCTATGTTTTTTCTGGTCAATTATATACGTTTTTTCCTTTTTCCTCCCATTACTTTATTATATCTCACTTTTTTTTTTTTAATTTATCATGAAAACTTTAAATAAGTACATTGAAAATAATTAAAAATAAAATTGTAAATAAATCATCTTGTTACAGTAAAATAATTTAGATCCATAATTACTGGTAATAAATGAAATTAGGAATTTATACAACAGTGACAAAGGAGTACTACAGTGAGAGAGGAGGAAAAAGACGCCTTTTCTGAATATTTACAATTGCTGGGTTATGTACTGGCTAATTTGACAAAATATGGTGAAAAAAGAAAAAATTTACAAAACTGCCGTAAATTTAAAATCATTACAAAATTACCGTAAGGCGTGGCTTGTAGCCACGCCTTACCCTTTTTTTTTTTTTTTTTTTTTTTTAATTTCAGAATTAAGAGGGGCCACGCCTCTTAATTCATCTATTTTCCCCTCTAGAGGCGTGGCCTGGCCACGCCTCTTAGGGATTTTTCCTTTTTTTTTTTATTTTTTTTATTTTTAGTATTGTTTTATATATATATAAATATATTTTAATTTTAATGTTTGATTTTTTTTTTCTTTTGGGAATAATATTAGGGTTGACATAGCATCATTTGTTTTATCTTTATTTTATGTAATTTAATATAGAATATTTTATCTTATATTTAAAATTTTAATTAATTAATTTTTTGAAATATTAAAAATGAGCCATAAAATATAGTATAAATTTTAAATTTTTTTATAAATGTACTATTTTATAAAATGCAAGTGATTGAAACATGCTTTTATAAATTTACTATACTCTATATTTTCTTCAATTGATGCAATATAATAATTCGTGAATGAATGCTTGTAATGTTTGAACTTTGGCCAAAATAAGTATGTAAAACCACAGTATATGATTATATATTAATACATTAATCAAGCATTATCATACTTTTTAATCATAAGTGATGCTTATAATTTCAAGGTATGTTATTATTTTGGCATATGAAACTGTCACGTAATATTTTTATCTAATCGGTTCTATTTATCTATTCCACTTATAAAATCCACCATTCACATAACTTTATCATATATATATATATATATATATTTCTATATATTGTCTTTTAGAATTAAACTCAAATGGGAGATGATTCATTTTTTTTAGCATGTATATACATGGTTATTAAGAGAAAAAAATGGTCATTGTTAATGCCAATATATCTTGAATGAAAATGATTAATATCATGTATCGTTTTATTTATTCTTAATTTGAAAGTCCAAATTTGCATTTCAACTATTCCGTAAGACAAAGCCAGAATATTGGGGTTTAGGGTTTAGGTATATTTAATTTTTATGCGTTTAATATGTAACACTTATTATTTAATTAAAAAATAATGTATGAGTTTTATTCTTTAAGTATGTAAGTGAAATATAATAGATTACAATTGTATAAAATTTTTGAGATTCTCGACCAAATTTATTATTCTTGAAGTTTGATGCAAAGGAAAAACATAAAACATAAAACATAACTATAAAGTTGGAAGAATCAATGTTGTCGGGCTTGGGCTTGACAGTAGGCTTGTTGTCTTACATGTGCTTGGGCTTAGGTGTCGGCTTCAAAAAATTTTGATGAAAAGTAGAAGGACCAACGTTGGAATATTGATGAGATGTAGAACCACCACCATAAATATCACGAATTTCAAAATTTGTAAAGCCATCTGTTTTGGTAGGCAAGTCAGGAATCCCTGCCTATGTGTGTGAAATTGTATGTCCATATTTGCCACTAAATTAAATGGCATATTGGTTTCCTCCCAAGGGAATTTATTGAGATGTAAAAGTACTGCCCAAATGATATTGCATCAAAAATGACATGTAGGATCCATGCCTATTTTGCAATAACATGTCTTGCATATTATTAGGGCGTATTGATTCAACTTCGATGAACAACTCCACACTACTTACATGTCTTGCAATAACATATCTTGCAATAACATATCTTGAAATTACATATCTTGAAATTACAAGCATCACTTATGATTAAAAAGTATAATAATGTTTGATTAATATATTAATATATAATTATATGCTGTGGTTTTACATACTTATTTTGGCCAAAGTTCAAACATTACAAGCATTCATTCACGAATTAATATATTGCATCAATTGAAGAAAATATAGAGTATAGTAAATTTATAAAAACATGTTTCAATCACTTGCATTTTATAAAATAGTACATTTATAAAAAAATTTAAAATTTATACTATATTTTATGGCTCATTTTTAATATTTCAAAATTTCAATTAATTAAAATTTTAAATATAAGATAAAATATTCTATATTAAATTACATAAAATAAAGATAAAACAAATGATGCTATGTCAACCCTAATATTATTCCCAAAAGAAAAAAAAATCAAACATTAAAATTAAAATATATTTATATATATATTTATATATATATAAAACAATACTAAAAATAAAAAAAAATAAAAAAAAAAGGAAAAATCCCTAAGAGGCGTGGCCAGGCCACGCCTCTAGAGGGGAAAATAGATTAATTAAGAGGCGTGGCCCCAGGCCACGCCTCTTAATTCTGAAATTAAAAAAAAAAAAAAAAAAAATAGGGTAAGGCGTGGCTACAAGCCACGTCTTACGGTAATTTTGTAATGATTTTAAATTTACGATAGTTTTGTAAATTTTTTCTTTTTTCACCATATTTTGTCAAATTAGCCTTATGTACTTTATGTGTTGGAACACATTTTGATATTCTATTATATTACTATTTTCAATTTGGCATACATGTGAATTGCTTCTTCACTTTTTCCCATCCGGTGTGTACCCCACAAATCGGATGAAAGGCAACCCATGAATTGGAGAAGAATTTTTGAGGTTGAATGTAAAAGTTGAAGTGGAATTTGGGTTTCGAATGATGTGGGAGAAGTAAATGGTTTTGGACATTAATTTGACTGACTGGAAAGGGGAATAATTTAAGCATAAATTCCACGCGTTTACCATGTGAGTCAAATCTTTAAAGAGGAATCAATAGAAAAAAGAAATATACATATATTGATATATATAGGGAAATTTTGTTAAGACTCTCCAAAATAAATGTTTGCATTTAAAGTTTTGTAGAAATATTTTTCAGCTCAAAATATAAAAAAAAATTATTTAAAAAAATTCAATTGTAGAAATTTTACTTTATTTTTGATAGCATTACCATTGAACTTCTTATATTAAATTATTTTTTATTTTTTCTTTAAATAAATATATTTATGTGTAGTAAAAACTCTTTTACAACCCTATATTATGAACTTTGAAAATTTTGTGTAACGCCCCGATTGGGAGGCGCCTGTTTCAGGCCGAGGTGCCACTCAAATAATGCTACACGTCATCCTTAGTATAGAAAATATACTTTTCAAAAATCCCAAAGTAATTAATTTCTACAGCGACCTTCACCAGAGGTTCAATTCTGAACTGAAATATCCGAATCACGCTAAGCACTTCTATCACCCTCATTGCCTCATGTGTTGCCTGGGTTAGTCTATCTTCATCACGGGATTCCATCTGGGGCAAAGAACGGGAGAAACAATAAAACAACGTAAATTCGAATGACTTAGTGAGATAGTATAGCAATAACAACAAAATAACAATTTCACACTTATGACACAGAAGACAAATAGAAGCATAAATATTTTCAAAAGTTGTGAGAGAAGGTTTTAGACAAAATTTAAGGTGATCCATCTCACCACCGTCCCATACCAGTGATGAGACTTCACAAATTCACCGTACCTCACAAAGGTTTAAATCACGATTATCACCACAAGGGGTCGACATGTCAATTGAACAATCACTGGGTTTGTGTCAAATACTTGAGTTTCAAAGAGCAAATTAAAATTAATAATCACTTTCTCACTTTTGCTATTGGTGGTTCTCCTACCTTATCACTCCACTTTTGAAAACACAAAAATCCTTCTTCCTCCAAAGTATCGAGTGATCGGCTCGGACACTTAATCACTCACTGGGCATGGCTAGCCGTATGCTTAATCCCGCTCATAGGCAGCTACCTCCAGCTAGCCTACTGAGTAGGGATTATGTGTGCATCGTGCACGGGTATCAGCCGAAAGACCTGTCACCGTAGATCCATTCCGCCCGGTCGCCTTTCGTAACCGATCCTAGGGTCCACCCCCAAGGGTATCATGTATAATCACTGATATCACTGAATATGTCCAACAACATTTCACTTAATATGTCACTTCGCCACGATAAATAAATAATCACTTAATCAGCACTAGGCTTATTTCGAGATAGACATGGTGAGCATTTCAATTAACACTTTGGTTTGCCGTGGCGATTGAGAAATCATGCAATTAATACTGAGTTCACTTCAAAATAATAGTCATGGCAATAACAAAACATATATTCCAAAATCACTTTCACTTTTCCAACACGATCGCCAATTTCAGGTAAAGCGATATAAATCAAATCAACATGAACAATATGTATAAAGTGGTGATGTGTGGCAGTTTTTATAACAATGTACTGAGAGGAATCAAGCAACCATGATATCTATCAATTATATATGTTCTTTCCCCAACAAGGAAGTCTCATACTTTTAAATATAAACTCACATGGTGAATACAGAGAAACACTTAATTGTACAGCCACTCAGGTCCTGGCTTCTTAATCAAATCGGGAACTGTCACAAGATAACTCGAGTCATTATCTTATCAACCCTTTGGAATCTTCAATACAAATACGACTAACGCCTTTATTAAACTTAATGTTATTCTGACACAGCCCAGATAATCCTTAAATATTTGGAAAGTCCATGACCTGACTTCATATTCAATTCAAAATTCAAAATAATTAATCTAAATCAACATTGTGTCAATTTATGAATCATAATTCTTAATGTACTTAAACACCCCTATCAAGTTCCTCAGTTACTCTAATTGTTCAGCCATAATTCTCAATTTCCATGTTACACTCAACTGTGCAAAGTAATCACTTGTCATAGTCCTTAACTTGACAAGCCGAGAAATTGGTTGTTAATATCTTATTTAAAGCCTCAACAACAATATGATAATTCAACCGAGTCGATTAAATTCAACACTATATTAATTACAAGATTAATCTATAACCTTAGACTAAATCGTGGTTTAACATTCTTAGTTTAGGTCACAATCTTCATTCAAAAGGAATCCAACTACATTCCATAATTTAATCGAATCAAAATTCAATTATCGGAATTTACGCAAATTGAGTCGGATCGAGACCCAAGTTCAAGCTGAAAATAGCCCAGACGAGTCCGGGATCAAAATCTGCACAAACTACCTGAACGACACCGCCATGCGTTGCAGCCGGCGATGGAAACCGCCACCACCAGTAGGCGCGCCTCGTCAAGGCGATCAAAGCCCCTCAACCAATTTTCAGTTTTGATGTTGGGAAGCCACTCAATTTGGCGTTTAAAGTTGTGGCAACCCACCGTCACGCCACCACCTTAGTTCTTCCACCACCGTCAATTAAAACCCTGAATTGGCCACACTGTTGCCTTGCCATGTGATTCTGACCAAAACCCACTAAATCCCTACCTTGTTCCACCGCCGAAGTGGCCTAACCGCCACCTCCGCTACTTGTCCGCTGTCGCCTTCAATTTCTCAACAATTTTGCTTGTGGTTTCCGACATTTTTGGCACGGTTGAGTTCGTTGTGACGAGAGGAACATATTTATCCGATTGGTTTGGGGTTCCATAGTCATTCTTCAGCGATTCGCCGTTGGGGTGGGTTTTGGGATATTTTTAAAAATTAAATACAATTTCATCCTTGAGTGTATATATATAAAACATTTTTCAGTCTTCTCATTTTGGTCCCCAAGACTTATGACCGACTTCAATTTTACCCCAAAAGTTTCAACTGCCCTCAATTTGGTCCCTAGCCTTCAGTTGAGTCCTCCAACTTCTATTTTTTTCACATTGACCCCTAACCTTTCTGTTTTGGGCAATTAGGTCCAAATTTAATTATTTTAAGGTTCTCTAACTTCTAATTTTCCCATATTAATCCCCTGAACTTTATAATTTTAAACAATTGAATCCCTTCCTCAATTATAATTAAATCCTCCAATTTCCAATATTTCTTCCTAAATTTTAGTTAACTTAATTTCAATCAACTTAAGCATGAGTCCCAAAAATTGGGGTGTTACATTTTGATTGTCTCTATTGTAATTTATACATATAAAAAATCAATAATATATTTTTAAAATCATCATACCATACAAATAAATTGAGCCTAAAAAAATTATTAAAGACGTCAATTCATTAAATTTCTTAATCTTAAATATTAAAGGTAGTCAAAAATCGATTATTAGATTTTCTGGAATGAAATTCTAATGGATGAGTTTTTCAAATTAAAAATATTATGATGGAATTTTCTAATATAAGAGTTTATTTAGTGGATTTTTACAAAAAAAATTTGTAAATATATATTTAATATGTGATGCTATTCAAAAATGGAGTTACGATCCTTTTCGAAAGTCAACGAAATTCTAAGAGTTCTTACTTCCAAACATGTTTGTATAGAAGTAGAGTTCTAGATTATTTACAAGCAATTTTTTGTATCCCTTTTGACTTTTAAAGTTCGTATTTATAGTAATTAAATGCTTAGTAGGCTCTATCACCAATGTGGTAGCCTAATCGAATTGGCCCTTAACTTCCTATGAGGAGACCACAGGTTTGACCCGCATATAATAGTAATCCGTAAACCAATCATTTATGTGGTAAAAGGGTTTCAGGCTAACTAGTGCTTCAGTTGGGTTGTAGTGAAAGACTCACTGTTTGGGCAATAATTATACTTCAAATCGAACATTTCACAACGGGGGACCCCTATGGTCACGCCCATGGTGGTTTGCTCTGCCAGTTGTTTCTTCCCTGCCTTTTTAAGTACTTGGTGGACTTCGGCTCACTTGGGTCTAGATGTCCTTCTTGATAAGTTTGATTAATTCAGCACTGACATTTTACTTTTCTTATTATTGATCTAATTGGGTCTTTTTATTCCATTTTTACTTTTTTACCCCTATAGGCTCAATTTACCATAGCCATGTTTGATTCAGAATTTAGTTAGTAGATGTTATTGAAATAGTGAGATATTATGTGAGATTATATAAAGTTAATATCATATTTGATTGGGTAGATTGGACTACACATAAATCCAAATTGTAATGTCACCCAATCTCACATTCTTATTTGATACATACTACTATTGAGCAATTGCCAATTTTGGGCCCCAAACAACCATCCTCTAAAAACTTGTATGCCCAAATCAACGTCTTCCCCTAAGAGCGATGAAAAACATCCACTCCAACACAAATGCCAAATGTCCCATGCCACCAGAAACCTCTTCTTCTCCACTAATTCCTGCATCCCCTTCTCTCCTCATACGCATAAAAATCTCGGAATCCCTAAAACTCATAATGGCATCCTCCCTAGCACCATTCAAACGCACCGTCGCATTATATAAAACCCCGCCAACTCCACTCATTCCATTAACCACCGCACACTGCCTCCTTCCACCACCTGCACCATATTAAGAATTAAAAATTCTTGAAACCTACCCAAGAAGAGAATAATAGGTGTGGGGGGGGGGGGGTTGAAGAACCCAGAAACTACTAAATGGCTTCTTTTACCTGAAGGGGATGAGGTAGAAGGAAAAAGAACTATGGAAAATTGGAAATAAAAGGAAAAGAGAGAGAGAGCCCTCATGAATGAAAAGAATTGATTGAGCTAAGATTTACTATTTTGTTTATTATTAAATCAATTTACAGGAGGAAGAAGAAGAAGAAATTGGAATGTTTTTCCTTGATTGTCGCGAGATTCGATCGTGCGTGTTAGAACTAAAAAAGTTTCTCGAAGGGGCAAAAGGGTAATTTTGCATCCTGTTGAAGCAATAATTGGGGGTGCAATTATTTAATCGCACCCCCCACCCCGCAATCCTAATATCGACTAATGCCTTCCACAGTGCCGGGCCTGGACAATTTGCGGGCCAGCCCGCTTGACCAATGTTTGGTATCAAACATTGGATTAGCAGCGATTGCAAGTGACAATAGCATGTAATACAGCCTATCAAATGCCCCCCATATCATCTAGAAAGTACGATGTTTAATTTTTAATTATACCTTGCCTTATTTAATTGATTTTATTAAGTCTCAGTAAATCGATTTTTTCGGGAGATAGTCATCACCCATATTTGGGTAGGTAGAAGGCGCTCGTTGTTGAGCAAGCGCCAATAGGTGCTTGCAGTTGGCTACGCGCGTGGGAGTCACCAGGCACCTACTTGGGTGCTTGGTCGTCAACCCTTTTCTAAAGCATGTGGTCTTTGTCAATTGTCTTTAGTGTCTGTTTTCTTGGTGAATGCAGCCGTTTGGGTATTGACCAGTGACAAATGTGGTCTGTTCCCTTTAGCAACTTAGGAAGTTTTGTTAGACCTAGGTTTATGCTTTGGGAATTAATTATAGTATTTGATATGGGTTCATGCCTCGCGAATAATTTAGAGAAATTCTTTGTTGATATCTTGTATTCTAAAGATCCTTTGGGATCATAGGTAGGTCTTCTAATTCTTGTGAGGATTTTAGAGTTTCTCATAAAATGTATGCCTCCAGACATTTTAAGTTGTTTTGTTGAGTTTTAAATTTTGAAAGATGTTTCGAATTGTTGGTAGAGCTTTGCGCTCTCCAGAGGATTTAAACAAATTGTCAAAGAGTATGAAGTTGTCTTAATGTTTAAGGTGAGTTTTTAAGATGATTTTTTACCTTTATGTTTGGGTGCCCAAGTAACAAGTGTCTCTACAATAGGGTCCGCATGTCTATTGAGTGGGATTGTTTGTGTCTCATTTTGACGTCACTTATATATTTTTTGATGGTGCTTAATTATTTTGTGATGATTACTCTGCTTGTAAACTATAAACTTGATCTTACGTTCTTAAATTCTCTTTAATACCAATATTATTTTTGATTAATTATTCCTTGGATTGTTGAGCTTAATTCAATTTTTAGGTCCTCGCTAGACAAGAAAATCGACGTAGCAAATATGCACGCTAAGAGGACCAATGGAGGTTCTCACGAGAGGCGTGCGGTGGAACCAATTAATTTCATTTTCAATTAATAATATAAAACAATTAATTTATATTATACCAATTTTAAAATCATGTAGTTGGATTTTATACTAGAGTAATAATTTCTATTTAATAAATTACCATTAACCACAACAATACTAAATATTTTTAAAGTAACAAATACTTTTATAAAATATTAGAAGACCTGTGCGTAAAAAGAATAAGTTTTTCTAAAATTGATAGAATACATTGGAAAGTATGACAATCCTCCATGAGGAATTTGATAAAAATACCTCAATAGATTTGAGAAAAGGGATATCTCCTTAGGGAAAAAATTCATGCTATCAAATAAGTTCAATTGTTTAAAAAAAAAAGTGTAATTTGTTTATTAAAAATACAAGTTTGGCTGAGTCATAAGATTATCTATAACCTAATGTTATCCAATGTTGAAAGGCTAAATAAACTGATGAACTGCATATTTTTTGACATTATTCTTTATTTTCTAGATGATGATTTCGATCTTATTTAAAATTAAAAATTATATTAACTTATTAATAAAAAAACAAAATAGTATTCTAACTATAAAATTAGGCTATGACAATTTATGACCAGACTACGTTAAAATAATTGCTATACATACTTAAATTCAAACAATACCTTAAATTTTCAAATATTTTCTAACCTAGATAGAAGTAGAAAACAAATTATACTACTTTAGTGTAAGATCAAAGTGTATAACTGTATATTTCATAATTCGAGGCGAAAAAGGTATTATATGCATGTAGTTGAGGGGTACAAAATGAGATTCATCCTTATTTTTTAAATGTAAAAATAAGCACTTCAGTCATTTTCCTCAAATTAATTGAACAATAAGATTTAAACTTCAATATTAAGCAATAATTTAAATAAATTTTTATTTAATTCACTTTGTGGCAATTTTTTTTACTAAACAAAAGAATAAGACTATATTTCTTTTACAAAATCCTTTCAATTGTTTACAAAAAATCTCTTTTATTTTCATAATTTCAACCAAAAAATTACATTTTTTATTTTTTATTTTTTTAATGATTAATGAATTATCATTCCCTTGTTACTATAAAACTTAATAACTATTGATAACATTATTATGAACGACCGGTACTATACAATTTAAATCATCTATTTCAATTATTAGTATTTTATTATCTTTTCCATATCATAAATAATTGACAAATATATATCTAAACAGTACTTCTATCAAATCTGATGCCTTTATATAATTTCTTTAACTACCATTCCAATTTCCATTGTAGAAGATGCTTTTTCATTGCTCGAAATGTATAAAATCTCTCTCTCTCTCTCTCTCTCTCTCATTTATAAATAATATTTTCAGAATTATTCCAGAATATTTTAATGCACATCACTTATCAATTTAAAGCACATCCTAATAATAAATTTTAGTGCATAATTATCCCTTGACAACTCTAAAGTCTAATCATACACACATAACAACAAATGAAATTTCAAGGTATAACAACTTTTCAATTTTTGTTATAGAAACAATGAGATCATAATTTCCTTATTTTATTTTTCTTATGTATTTATCAAAATATTCCATAGAGAGATGAATGTTGGTAGTAACAAGAACCAAGTAATTTGTCCATATGCTAATTATTTTCTTAATTTGATTTCCTTATGAATTATTCACTGTTACTTCAATATGATGCCGAACTCCAAGAATTGGGGAGGTTAAAAAAATTCTAAAGCACATCAAGTCCTTTTAATTTTAGTCCTTGTTTGGCAATGTAACAAAAACTTGATTATCGTAAAATATGTCATTTTCATAATTAAACATAATTAATGAAAAAATTAAAAATTTCCCCATGATGCTGTTTGGAAATAGAGTTAGGATCGCCCTCCAACAAAAAAAAAATAGTAAATTTTTTTGATTTATTTTCTTTGAAATGCATTGCATTTAGTCAGAACTCTTGATTTTTTGCAAATATTTTCTCATGTCCCATTTGATTTTGGGACTTAGTATTTATAATGTTTTTTCTTCAGTAGACTTCGGCCATTAGGAATTAGATGCTTATCTTGGTGGATTTGATCAACTGAGCTATCTAACAATTTAATTTTTTTTATTATTTAATTAATTAAGTTCATTTAGTCTATTTTTACTTTTATACTCTAAGGACTTAATTTGTCATATAATCTCTAAATTTAATCTATTATCTATTCAAAATTTCAGTTTTAAAATTTGGAAAGAGTTCCCAAGATTCAATTCTCTCTGTCAATATATTTTATATTTACATTCAAATCCTACAAGCTTGGGCTCAAACAGAAGGTACTTATTTCAACACTATGCTTTATATTTTATCCATAAATGCTACATTTTTAACAATTTACAAAATTAAAAAGAAAAAAAAGGGAGCGTTTGGTTATGTTTTCCTAGAACAATTTTATTTTGGAGAAACATAACCAAATATACAATCATTTTGCTCTAAAATACTGGAATAATTTTCCCCAAAATATCTTCTCATATCATTCATTATCCTCAAAACTTCTCAATTTTTCAATATATACATACAATATATATTATATTTTATTATTACTTTTACCATAAACAAAATTACTCTTTTTTTTTTTTACCTAAAAATCCTACAAAAATATATTGATTTGACTGTTATAATAAAAATATATCTCCTAAAACATAAATAAACATACAAAAATTTCCGAAAACAATTTTTTAACTACTACCAAATATAATAAAAAATTCATTACATTCCTCAATACAATTTTCACATTCTCCAATGTCACTTTCAATATTTATTCTCCCAAAATATATATTAAAATCACATAAAAAAACATAACCAAACATTGCCAAAGTATAATCATATTATACCCATGACTAGATAAAAATAATTTTTTTAAATTGATAATCGAAATCGAAAAATATAATTTAAACCAAACAATCCTTGTACAATTTGTTTTAGTATTTCGAGTTGGCAAGTTGTGTTGCACTGACGACACCACTCCGCTCACACTTTTCCCTCCTCTTTTTCAAAAACCTTCTCCGTTAGCTATGACGGAAAAGTAAAAGTGAAAGGAATTCCCAAATCCCCTCCCCTCTTTTTACCTACTCATACTCATCAGCAGAAGATCAAATAGCTAGGAACACACAAAATCTAGTTGAATTTTGGGGGGAAAATGCCGAGGGAGATTATCACGTTACAAGTGGGGCAATGCGGGAATCAGATCGGAATGGAGTTCTGGAAGCAGCTCTGTCTCGAGCATGGCATCAGCAAAGAAGGCATTCTCGAAGATTTTGCCACTCAGGTTCAGTTATCTCTCACTTTTCCTTTATCCGCGCTACTGAATTTAAATCTATATTTCTCTGCTCCGTCTGCTTGTATTTTTTGAATTGGACGTTGTAAAAGCTGTTAGTGTTATTTTGATTGTTGAGGGAACAAGAGTTTAGGTTGACCTTTTGATTTCTTGGATGGTTGATTGTGGAATGGTGACCCACGGTTTTACCCTTTTTTTTGTTTATTTCCCAATTGTTAAAGTGAAGCTCTTATGAGAATTACACCTAAAAAGCTCAACATGGCTGCTGAAAGAAAATATAGAGAACTGAAACCAAGCTAACCTGAATCTATTACTCCATTATGTTTTTTCCTTTTTGATAATCTGCTTTTCCCCTATTTTGTTGGGTTTTGTGGAGGAAGGAAGGCAAATGTAGAATATATGCCCATTGGAGGTTCTCTCTCGAGGTTGGATGGGGGGTCCAAATGTGTGGTGAAAGAAAAGGGGAGGGCCAGATTAGAAGCTTTCTTTGCATCAATTATGATAAATTAAGCTAGAATAGTAGTTCGGAAAACACAAATCAAAGCAACATTTTAGAAATGTGCATTGATGTATATAATCTTTTCTGAATTTGCTATGTCATGCTCGCTATAGGAGGAAGATTTCCTTTTTCCTTTAGAATTTAAGACTGTAAATATTGCCTCTGTTGCCCATTCATTGGGAAATCAATGTGGCAGATCCTGCATAAATATGCCACAGATGATGCATATCTATTTTGGGTGTATTACTGTCTGCACATATGATATTTATAGCCTCATGTCGGAAATCGATCGAAGTCAAGCATCAGTCTTCATTTAATATGAATAAAAAAGTATTTATCTGATGTAAATGATACAGGGAGGTGACCGGAAAGATGTGTTTTTCTATCAAGCGGATGACCAACACTATATACCTCGAGCTTTGCTAATGGATTTGGAGCCTCGCGTGATTAACGGCATACAAAACAGTGAATACAGAAATCTTTACAATCATGAGAATATATTTATTGCAGATCATGGAGGGGGTGCTGGGAATAATTGGGCAAGTGGATATCATCAGGTCTGGGCTGCTTTCTCTTTATACCCATGTGCCTTACCGTGTACTGTAGCACTGCAGATAGCATTTGTGAATGCAGTATGCTTGGACTGGATGTGAACATTATATTGTTGCATATAAACCATATCACTCAAACAGTATTTGCTAACTTTATTAACATGCAATGCACCTGGCAGAATACAGTGGGAATGCTTTGATTGAAATGATCTCATTGGTTGGATGCTTTACATATGGCCACCACATTTTTTTTTTCACAGGAGTTATCTGCTTTGGATCTGTTAAGTCAATAAATGTCCATTTCATGCTGATCATTTTGGTTTTCCATCATCTGCTGTCATGAATGTCTGTTGCTTAATAAAATGCTACCTAGCACTGACTAAGAAACAGTATATTTGATGTATAAATGAGTAGTAACGAAACCTTATTTCTTCAGAGACAGGTCTAATTATATAGGAGGCTTCATTCCTTAATTAAACATTTTCTACCAGTGGAAGACTTGACTCCTGAGCCATTTTTAAGTATCTTGCCTAATGCTGTCCCATATCTGCATCATCTGGGCATATGTTTAAGTATCTGTCCCTGCAGTGTCCCATATCTGCATCATCTGAGCATACTCAGGCTTGTACAAACTCATACTTCATTTATGACTTTCTTGGATCTCAAGTTATTTACTTTCACTGTCAGATTTCTTTTGAAGTTGTGTATAATATCTTCTTATTGGTGCAACTGTCACTATTTTATTAGGGTAAGCAATATGAGGAGGATCTGATGGACATGATTGATAGAGAGGCTGATGGCAGTGATAGTCTTGAGGGTTTTGTTCTATGCCATTCGATTGCTGGGGGAACTGGCTCAGGTGCTTTTGTCTCTTCTATCTATTTTTTGTTTCTAAAATTTTTGAAGTTCTTGATTTGTCTGCAATGACAAAATGTGCATTGATTTAGATCAGATGTTTATGGTCATAGTCATTTGACCCTGATCTATTATGCATTTAAATCATTTACCTTCCTCATGAGGCCATCAATTAGCCTGTGCATTTTGCTAAATGACTTTTGGATGACTGTTTAAACATCTTTCAATTTTGATGAGCATTGTGTTAGGCCAGAAGTTTTATCCATCATTCTTGGATTAAAGGATGTGTTTCTGTGACAATTACTTACTGTTTTGACCCTGCTATTTATTTCATGCTTATTGCATTACAATTGCTCTGATGCAGGTATGGGTTCTTATCTGTTGGAGACTCTGAATGACCGCTATAGCAAAAAACTTGTTCAGACCTACAGTGTATTTCCTAACCAAAATGAGACGAGTGACGTGGTGGTTCAGCCATACAACTCCCTTCTAACTCTCAAACGGCTGACATTAAATGCTGATTGCGTAGTTGTTCTTGATAATACTGCACTTAACAGAATTGCTGTAGAGCGGCTTCATATCACAACTCCCACTTTTGCCCAAACAAATTCTCTAGTTTCTACTGTCATGTCAGCAAGCACAACCACCTTACGGTATCCAGGATACATGAACAATGACTTGGTTGGCCTACTTGCTTCTTTGATCCCTACTCCCCGATGCCATTTTCTAATGACAGGATATACACCACTTACAGTGGAGCGCCAGGTCAGATTTCATTGTTTAATGCTGTTTATTTGATGGTATTTTTAAGATAAATGACATAGGTTTGCTTTCTATGGATAGTCTTAATTGAACTCTGGATAATTCTCTGCTGCAAAGCTATAGTTGATAATTCATCAAGCAAAATCATTTATTAGTTTTGTTTCTGTTATTGTAATTCTTATTGTCACAATTGTGTGTGATTTTTGGAGGATTTGAGTGCGGACAGTAGGGAGTTGGATGGTTTCAAAATCATATGCCTAATTCTCTTTTTGGGGAAAAGTGTATGATGCATATCCTCAATGTTGATCATTTCTTTAAAAAAATGTATGAGGAAGAAATACTTCATGTAATGCATCTTTGAGCTCTGTTGGTGCTAAGTGGCACTTGGAGCTGCAATTATAGGTTGTACTTGCCCCATTAGTCCATAAGGATCGGATCGGACACCCATATTCTATGACCATACAAGCCTATTATATGAAATGCACCAAAGCCAAAGCAAGCCTCCGAGTGATGTGACATGTGAATATGTGCAAAAATTAATTGCAGTTTACATAGAACACGTGTAAGCATCAGGGGATCATTCTGAAGGATGATTCCTACAAATTGATAGATGAGCTCTTCACGGTTTATTACAGTGAAAAATATCCTACATTGGAAAATATAGCATTGTCAGGCTACTTGCTTACTGTTTACTGTTTAGAACTTTTTTATATTGACTGTACAAGATTGAAGACTTCAATTTCTTCTGATGCGTTACCAGTTTGTAATTTCTCATAGGAAATGAGATATACAACAGGAGTAAAATTTGAGAAAGAAATTCGTGGCACCTAAACTTTGAGTGGCCTATACTATATCAAAAACCCCTGGATCACAGTACAATTAATTTTACAACATATTGCATCAACCGGCATATTATTATATTTAAGACAGAGCACTCATTGTATGGTGATTGGTTAAAATCTGAATTAGATGAAATAGATGGATGCTTTCCCTTGATAGTTGATACTAGATGTTGATAGTTTGTCAGATTTGGATTTTTGTCTTTCCTTTTTTTTTTTTTTTCTACATCTTATTGTCTCATAAAGTGTCAATCAGGATTTTCTATCTTTACATATGATAGCTGATAAATGAAGTGCATTGTTATTCTTGAAAATTGTAAAACTTGCAATCTAATTTAGATGCATCATGGCAGGCTAATGTAATTCGGAAAACAACTGTACTTGATGTGATGAGAAGACTTCTTCAGGCAAGATAAAGATCTTCAAGTTGGTTACTCGAGCATGCAATCTGTTCTCATGATGTTGTCCTTTGCAGACGAAAAATATCATGGTTTCATCTTGTGCCCGAACCAAAGAAGCTAGCCAGGCAAAATACATATCAATTTTAAACATTATTCAGGGAGAAGTAGATCCTACTCAGGTATTTTAGATAAATTCTGATGTAATCCTATATGTCTAATTGGAGATTTTATATGATTTTGGATTTGAGAAAATGCTTTGGATAAATATGCTTATGAAAATCATTCTGCATACTTTTAGGGATGAGAATGTCATTTTTAAATTCTTACATTTTGCATGTACTGTCATATCGACCAGGGTAATAAAGCTAGTGAATCTTTGTAAAGATATGCACATATATGTTGCTGAAAATTCATCAAGCACATAACTTTCAGGTCGTGGTTTGTGATGCATTGTGAATTAGTGCTTTTCAGTTTATTTGTATTTGAGGAAAGGTCTAGTTTGTGCTCCAATTGACCACCCCAAAATGACTGAACTCAAGTTATTATTCTCTGAATTTTAGAATGGAGGAACAGTACAAGTATAGTTACATGAGCTTAATCTATTTAAGAAAGTTGGGCAGATTGCTTATTTTAAGGTATGAAATTGCCATTATCCTGAGTCTCTGTAAATGAGCTCATTGAAAAAGTTTGAGTGTATAGGTTTAATTTCTGTATTGCCAGAGGGTCAACTCCCATATTACTTGTAAGACAAACAAAATCACCATTTGTTGGAAATTACTCAGATATGTCTAGAAAAGGGCAAAAGAGTTGCACCCAGCACACGTTTACTTCTTTTTCCACAAGGCTACCTTGGAGTCATAATTAATGAGAACTATAAGAAAATATTAAATGAGCACTAAAGGTACCAGTTATTTCTTTTCCAATGAGTGGGATATGCCAAAATTGAGTAATTTGATTGTGTTGCTGGGATTATAAATCATCATGTCCTGCTGAGGTAAGTGTAATATCTTGCTGCTCCTATATCCATTAATGTCGACACATGCTTGATTGTTACACTATGTGGGCTTTGCTTAGTTTGGATTATTATCTTTGGAGGTGCAAATATCTTTTCTGGTATGTTTATGTTATTATGCAATGTTGTTGAAAGCTTCATTCATTTACTGCCATTGCTGATGTCAAAATCAGGTTCATGAAAGTTTACAGAGAATACGCGAGAGAAAACTTGTTAATTTTATTGAATGGGGTCCTGCTAGCATTCAGGCATGTCCCACACTTATTTATTGTTTAAATTTGGTGATCTGTTTTCTCTGTAGGTTATTATGCATTGAAACTATCTTGTTATTTTGATAGGTTGCATTGTCCAGAAAATCTCCTTATATTCAGACAGCTCATAGGGTGAGATTTTAATTCTATGATTTCCTTTCTATAGTTATAATTATTACTGCTCAGGAATGTGAAACATTTTTAGCTCCCCGTATAACTTTTCGTTGATTACTCCTTATCAACTAATTAACTCATCTTAGCATTTTAAGCACATAATTTAATGAACAAGGTGGTGTAGCTTGACGTGTTTGGTAATGCAAATTTGTCCTGTTTTCACATCTTTCATTCCCATTACTTGTTGCACTTCTTAATTCGAGAATTTATTGTCAAATGAGACATGATACAATCTTTTATGAGAATAAACTTCAGAAAGTTTTACTTATTAGCATTTCCTTATAACTTTTTAGGTTGAAAGAAAATGAAACATATTGAACTTCCCATGTATTTAAATGGCTTGTTAAACTTCCTATTTGTAATCACTTAATGTGTTAAATTGCGATCACTAAAATACATCTCAGTCTTTGGGGACGGAAGTAAATAGACAGACTGTTGTAGCTCGAGAGGGTAGTCAAAGGAAAAATTTTTTTGACCCCTTTTCATCTCTTATTCTTTACTGGAGCTTCTCACATCATGTGATTCATCTTTTATGGGAAATGACTATCATACAATTGCCAATATTTTGATGG
The DNA here is from genome assembly GCA_018894105.1 of Jacaranda mimosifolia. Classification (NCBI taxonomy): domain Eukaryota; kingdom Viridiplantae; phylum Streptophyta; class Magnoliopsida; order Lamiales; family Bignoniaceae; genus Jacaranda; species Jacaranda mimosifolia. The sequence continues at coordinate 10,177,423 of CM032123.1, forward strand.
GATTAATGGTTTAAAGGTAGCACAAGGTTCTAACCATGTGGAATTATGTTTAAGTTAAAAGCAGAGCAATTACACTCTTATGATTTTACTGTGCCTTATATGCGCTATGACAATGCATAACATATGCCCTTGAATAATTTTTTGTTCAAATAAAGTTGAGTTTTTACGAGCAGAAACTTGAATTGAGGTTAGGCTCAGTGTTTTCGGAACCTGAGCAACGAGAATTATCTCAGCCTGAGAAATGCAATGCATACCTCAACTCATCTTTCCACTTGTCAGCCTGTTCACAACACTAAGTTGTAGATTTATTCATCCTTTTCCTATGTTGAATATTGGAACAGTTATAATGGTCGAATACTAATACATTTTATTCCAATGTAATCTTGTATTTGTTAGGTTAGTGGTCTCATGCTAGCCAGTCACACTGGCATTCGTCACTTATTCTCCAAGTGTTTGAGCCAATATGAGAAACTGAGAAAGAGACAAGCTTTTCTTGATAATTACAGGAATCATCCAATGTTTGCTGTAAGTTATATACTTTATGTCATTCTTTTTTTATGCACATTTCTTTGGGTGCTTTAGTCTTTCTAATATGTTTGAATTCGTTTTGATTGGGTAATGACCACTTTTTTCCCCTAACTAAAGCACATTAAAGCATACACGAACTGTATCTCTAACCAAAAGCATTCAAAGAGTGGCAATATCATGTAGATTTTGCACCTTCTTTTTTAAGTTTTCTAGCAGAAAATAATAGGGGACGGATGGTTAGTAAGAAAAATATTTGGGAGAAGAAAACTTGCGAGACTCTTTGCGTGAAACTTTGACAAACTTGCTTACAACTTGGTCCTGCTCTCTTTTCATGTTAACAAAAAAGTGGGATGTAATTAGGTTTTCTTGAACTCCTAGTTTTGGTGGTCTTCTTACACACAACTATCGTGTAATGTGTCCAGGACAATGATCTTTCAGAATTTGATGAATCTAGAGACATAATTGCGAGTCTTGTTGATGAGTACAAGGCTTGTGAGTCCCCAGATTACATCAAGTGGGGAATGGAGGTAGCCTATCGCCCTTTTAATTTACTTATATCCTTACAATTTGTGTTCAACGTTATTAATAGCATAACTAATGCTTGCAGGACCCAGACCATGTTCTATCAGGAGAAGGAAATGCTACCGGGACAATTGAATCCTAATTAGTAGTGTGACCTAACCAGGTGCATTAATAATAACGTCTTTGGTTCTCTTCCAAGTTACCCTTGTTCATTCTATGCACTTGTCTTTCAACCTATGTTGGTCTGCCTTCTGTAGATTGCTCTAGTGTCTGGCACTGATTGTTTTCGTCAGTCTTGTGTGACATAATTAATTATTTCATGGCTTTGTGTGAATGTTCTTTTGGATCCACCATGATTCTATGTATACGATTTCTTTCTGAATTATCTGCTGCAAAATAATGTTTCTTCTAATATATATTTGTCCATATATTGTCTGGCCATTACGTACTCAGCATCGGGGAAAAGTCTGGTTTTTGTGTTTGTTTTGAGTAATAGGAAGAGAGTAATCTATGTTGGGTTGCATGCCTCTCTATTAAAAGTGCAATATAAAAATAGAAAGAAATCCACCTTCAATCTTTTATTTCTCTATTTTCTTGTTATAAGCAAATATCAAGTGTATAAAATATTCTTTTAAATAACTATTTGGATATAAACCATATATACTTGATGTGTATTCATAATATATTTTCATAAATAAATAGATGAATGTAAATTATATGCAAAATTGTGATATCAGTCTTGGTTGGATTAATGTTAGAGAAACTGGATTGATGGTTAAATCGGTGACTTTATTGGTTATTGATTATTGGTTCAATCGGTTTAATTATCGATTCAATTGATGTGATGCCATTATTATATTTGGTATTGCATAAATACATTAAAAAGTATTAAAAAATATAAATATATATAAGGGGAAAATGTAGAAAATGCCTAGTATTTATGAAAATTTTCAAAACTCTACTTTATAATAGTATTTCTGCATCAATTTAAAATGTCAAATTAATTTTTTTAATTTTTATTTTAAAAATTAATTAATTAAAAAAAAATCAGTTTGTTGATTCAATAGATTTTATACAGATTTGGATTGGTTTTCTTTGCAAACTAATTTTAATTATCAAATCAAATCGAAATCTTAATCAACCGGTCTGTTCTAATTTGGGTGGGTCTAAAAGATTTGTGGCTCGTGCAGGCAGTGGTCGGTTGTTAGGAGCCCAATACTGCCACTGTCAATTATGACCCATCAACACCAATATAGCAAGCTTTCTAAAGTGTGTGGTGAATGGTGATAGATATTGCTGACGATCGCCACTCGTCAGACTTGCGGCAATGGAAGGATGGGATTTCAGATTTGGCATTTTGGGATTAGATCCAACAACCCAACTGGGTCTAAAATATAAATACCGTAACCCATCCCATACCCAGTTTGACCCGCCTCAAATCAAATGGGTGTGGAGTGTGGACCGATTACGGGACCTTTTTGAACTTTGCGTCTGTCGAGTATGTGATCTCAACTAGCCAAGCCAATACGGTCCACATTCTCTAATTGGATAAATAATGGTGTTATTTGCGTAAAAGCCTGATAAATTACAACAGAAAATATTGTTTGTCTACAGAAATTTCTTTTTTCGTATGTGTGTGTATATATATATATATATTAGGTGTGCGAACATCAAGTGACTTCATTTATGCTGCATTACTATAAACATAATTTGCATTAATAACTTGTTCTTAACCCATGAATTGTATCACAGAATAATTTTAACTTTGACATTTTATTTTTTTTAGTTTTAGCTATAAGTTAGATGTTTAGATACTATAAATATAAAATAAAACATTTAATATAAAAAAGGAAATATTATTAAGTACAATATAATTGTTGAAATAAGTGAAGCATAAGATATTTCATATGAATATAATGAGTTACCAAATCAAATGTTAGTTGCATATTTGCCCATACAACAAGACAAAAGTACACATTCTTTGAGAAAGAAAAAGATATTTAAAGCAATGGATGAGAATTTTTTGATAGTCATAATTATATAATATTTAACAATATAAAATTTATCTCGTATGTTTTGTATTCATAACTAACAAAATCCAATTTTTATGTATTAATATATTTCTACATAAAAAATTAATGTTCAGTGTTAAACTCTGAATTATTCATAAAATATGTACTGGTTTAATTTTTAATTTTTGTATTTTTTTTAACCCCCAGTTCATATCAAATTTTTGCTTACCCCACGGACCACGGCGCTAATGACTCTCTCTCTCTCTCTCTCTCTCTATATATATATATATATATATATTTGTTTTGTTTCACATCCGTGTACAGAAGTGTTAAAAAGAAAAAATATTAAAACCAATTGAATCGATCGAAAATAGAAAAAAATTGAGCTGAACCAGTTCGATTCGGTTTTCAATTTTGTACTTTAAAAAAAAAAATCGATTCGATCGGATTTTATTTTATTACATAAAAAGTGCAATTTTTCCTCAATGTTGTGTGTGTGTGTGTGATATTAATTTTAACGTTTTATAAGAACAATAATATGGATATAAAATAAAATTTATATTTTTTTATTGTTAATTTAAAATTCTGTTCGTATGATTAGTTTTGACACTTTTATGAAATACACAAAATTCGATAGCTTTCCATTTAATTTAAAATTCTATGCGTGTGATACTTATTTTAACAGTCCTATATAAAAATTTAAAAATAAAAAAAATATTTTGTTTGTCTTTAATCTAAAATAAGCTTTTAGTCCGGCATTGCACCGGGCAATAATTTTAAATTTTAAATTTTACTACATTTAGTTTAATTATAATTTAGATATAATTTTTTTATAAATATTAAAATAAAGAAAACCATTGTTTTTCTATAAATACTTTACTATACTTATCATGCACCTTACATAAAATATAAGATTATAAATCATTCTTTAAACAAATAAAATCAATCAAAATGAATATAAAAAAAAAATAGCTTTATGGGCCCTTTAAATAATAATTTCATAATTATTATTAAATTGCATGAAAACTATTTTTTAAATTTTATAATTATGTAAATTAATAAAATATTCTTGGAACATCGAACTAACAAAGTAATTAAAAAAATAGATTACATGTTAAAAGAAAACCATAATATAAAAAAAGTGAAAAAGGTTCGATCAAAAGCAAAAAATAAATGTAAAATTTAAATTTAAATTTACCACAAAATCAAAACTTTGAATTTCTTTTGTAAATTAACCTGGCTCATAAACATAAAAATTTATTAATATTAGTAAATCATATTCAAATTATAAAATACATGCATAATAAATAAAAAAAAAAGAATTTAACTCACCTAGCAAATAATCCTATAGAGGTGGAGAAAAAAGAAAAAATATTTTTGTACCTTTAAATATTAGTGTATTGCATGTTTGGTTATTTTTAATATATATTACTTGTAGGGATTATGGGCTTAGATTAAGGAACCTAACTCAATTAAAACAACGAATTATGGAATAAAATATAGTTTAGAAAAATATTGAATTAAGGTAAAATATTTTGGACTAAATATAGAGAGAGTTATAAATTTTTTTATCATTTCAAAATATAAAAAATCTCAATAATAACTTTTCAGAATCAATACCTGAATTTATTAAGTAAAAATTTATATATTTAGCATAAGTATGTAAATTATAATTGAATCTATAAAAGTGTATATATTAAACATGTAATAAAATTACATCAATTGAAAATAATTTTCATACATAAACAAATATATATATATATATATTAATTCCATACATAAACTAATATGTATACACATATATATAGAGAGAGAGATAAACACAAAAATTAATATGAATTATCACACACACACACACACACATATATACGTATATATTAAATACTTTCCATAAGTAGATATGGAGTTACAAAAAAATCAATTAATATATTATTTACTTACTAATAATAAAATAGCTCATTTTGATAGCAAATTACATATGAAAATGATTGAGATGGCCAAAAGGATAAAAATAATTTATTTACATTATTGTCACATAATAAATATTTTTCAAATAAAATTAAACAACATTTTATTTTACATATATTAAATTATGTACACGATCGAAACCTTAATTCAGGAGTGAGGGAGAAATTAAACAAGATGGGGGTATGAAAACGAAATTTTGCTTGATAAAACAGAAAGGGACTTCAGCACTAACCGCGGGCGGTCTCTTTCAAAGATTAATGCGTTTCATTGCAGCAGTCTGCCGACAGCTCACCGTATCTTACTATATAATGATTATCGTTACCATGCTGGTTGTCTTTTTTCGAAATTTCAATATTGGTATGGACCAAAGTGAACTCTACTTCTGTGCCAAAACTATGAAACTTCAGTTGAGTCGATTTATACTTTTTCACCCGAAAAAAAATAAAATTATGAATTTGAATTGCTTGCGGTTGTAGTTTGTGAGTGATGAAGGAGCTTCAATTTAGAGGGTGTTTGGGTGAACTTATAAACTCCTTAATACATTTTATAAAACATAATATGCTTAAGAGTTTATAAGATGTTAGAAAGTATTTGATAATTTTCTTTAGAAAAGAATTTATAAGATTCTAAAATAAGATTTTAGGATCTTATAAGTTTTTTTTTTTTTTTTTTTTTAAGGGATCCTAACTTATTTTCAAAATCTTAACAAACTCCTTCAAATTTGACAATTTTAATTACAAAATTGAAATTACTAACATTTTATAAGCTTTACGATATTATTTTATCTTAACACTTCAACAATTTATTTCAAAAATAAAATTTAATATCTTATAAGCTTCAAAAATATTTTATAAGATGTAAAAACTTATAAGATCTTTTGAATAAGTTTAGCCAAACATCTCTTAATTGATAGTTTGGTAGAATTATAGAAGTAGATTTATGAATTAATCATCTTCACAGTAAAAATATCTTGATTTAATTTCGACAGAACTATGGTAATGACTTACTCTTTAGATGGTATAACTTAAATTAAACATTCTACCGTAATGAGATATTCTTAAGAGTAGTTTGGTTTGAAGAAAATATGTGATATAACAAGTCTATCTAGACTTATATTACGTATTCGGTTTGATGAAAATAAACAAGAAGGCCTGCATCAATTTTGCATGTCCATCTTTATAAGACCAAAAATGAGATAATTTAACCCACCTCTTACTAAGTTTATTTACCATGCAAACTAAATTATTACAGTATTATAAAAAAATATGCTATTTTATTATAAGAAAGTCAATCGTGAGATAAATTAAAAATCTAATCAAACAGTCATGTCAAATCAAGGTTTCTGTAGCTGTGGTGATGGATTAAATTTTTGAATGATACTTTTGACTTAAAATTAAACATTTCATGATATTTAAAGATTCATATCCGTTCAAGAAAGAATGTTAAAGTTAATAGTGGCGGCCGGACTTGCTCTTTAGATTCCAGCTATGTTTCAAAGGATTACGGCTATAAATGGATATTCAAAAATTCATTTACCGTTCGCATTTAAATCTGTTTATAGGATTATTATTCGTATTCGTTTAAAGCGGATATTATCTATATCCGATTAGTAGACATCCGATTGTAAATTGATACGACTATGGTAAATATCTATTCGATTCGTTTAATATCCGCTCCAAATACATATCCATTGGATATATCCGTTTATATATTCAATTATCCATAATTTAATTAAATATGTTATTTGTATTCGATAAATAATATTTAAAAAATATTATATATAATATATATTCTATTTTTATGTATTTTAATATATATTTTAAAAAAATTACCATATATATAATATTTTAAAATTTTACCATTTATAATATATTATTATACATAATAAATTATTTTTATTTATAGATTATTAAATTTCATAATCTATATACAAATGAATATATGTATAAATTAGTAATGAAAGAATTAATAAAAAAATAGACGATAATGATGATAATTAAATAGTATTAAATCAAAAAAATTTGAAAAATTAATATATAAATGATAAAATTAATCAATATAAAATTGTTGTTGCTTTACTTTGTAATTAATTTATATTGGTGTCATTTTATTAATATTAATTAATCATAAAGTGAATCAATAATTGTAAAAAAATTAACTAAATTAAGAATAATTAACTTTTTAATTCTAAAATAAAATACTAAAATTATTAAGTTATATTAAGGGAACATTAAGATTTAAGAGAGTGTTTGGTTGAGTTTATAAGCTTCTTAAAATATCTTATAAGCTCTTAAGGTAAGATGTTAAGAGTTTATAAAGTATCAAAAAGTATTTGGTATACTCGTTTAATCTTTGGAGTATGCTAATTTTATTGTTTGTTTGTTGTTTTTTTTAGATTTTATTATGTTATTTATATGATTTTTTTAATAAAATTTATTAGAAAAAAATATGCATTTTATTATAAATTAACGGATTCGGATATTCGGATCTTCATAAACGGATATTTGAATATTTATAAACGGATATTCAAATATTTATAAACGGATATTCGAAATAATTATAATCGGATACAGATATATCCGAATTTGGATAATATCCGGCAGATAGAAATTCGGATGTTATAAAAAAATATCCGTCAGATATAGATTCGGATACGGATACGGCCCATATGTTCTGTTTAATATCCATTTACAGCCTTACAAAGGGTATTGTTATTTGCACTCCAAAATTTATTAGTCACACTCCATTCTAAATTTTTGTGTTAGGTTATTGACTAAAATTTTAACCTTACTTTTCAAATGCATTTATATTAATTTGCAAGACAAATACACCATTCAATATAATAATTATTACTTTCAACTTCATGACTCATGAAAACATTTCACCTCAACTTATCCAATTTAATATGAAATAACAATAGACTTGGCAAATGGATACCTGTGGATAACCCAAGAATGGGTAATGACAGGTTGGATAAATTTAATCATAAATAAAATTATCCTTTTTATTTGATACGAGATAGTAGACCTATTACCCATGACTATGGGTGATAGGTAACTCGCAGGTACCGATAATTTATTTTATTTTTATACTTGAAGGTAAATTACTATATATTTTTTAATTTACATAATATTATTCAAATATTACTTAAATAAAAGCAATACAAAAGGATACAAATTTTAAACATTATATTGCACAAGTATTTAAAATATGTCAATTATTTTTGTTTGAAAAGTATAAATTAAATGTTTAAACATCTATCAATTTAAGTTATATTACATTTTGAAATTAAAATTTAAATCCCATTATATGTTAAAAGTTTTATATCCTCCAAATTATTTGTGAGAATTAGAGAAAATTTTAATATATTTATATATAGTTGTTCAGGGGTTATCCGTGGATTGGGTCAAAAAGTGGCCGGTAATTAGGTGGTGGGTAAAATTACCAGCATTTTATTGGATGGAAAAAATGACGTATATTATCTGTCTTTTTTTAGGTACTCGTAGCATGGCTGTATGGGTGATTTTTTGCCATGTTGAAATAACAAGGTGTAGTGCTATTTCTTTTTTTATTTTACTTTTATGATTGAAATAACTTTACACACCATCTTTATGAAGTAAAACAAGACCCACATTTGGGGTGTGAAAATATATTATTTTAAAGTGATACTATCATTTTCCTATTAAAGTCAATAGCCATATTTTAAATGGGATGATTGAATTCAGATACGGGATAATCTGTTTATTTTATGTGCTCTGTTAAGTTTGATATGGAATGAATTAAGGATGGAAATAAATTAATATTATATTTAATAGAACAAAAATAAGTACACTAATATTTTAAAAATAAAAAAATATAATGATCAATTTCTATATATTAAAAATCAAGTAAAATTTGAATAAAAAATTTTAAAGTACAAAAAACAATACCCTATTTCAAATAGAGTAATTTATTGTAGTTTGAGATTCCTAGAGAAGAAACATCACTACTGACTACACTAGTTTCACATTACTTCCATTAAAGAAATTAATTGTCGGAAATTTATTTATTCGTTGAAGAGAACTGCAAAGTTGCAGCAGTCAGCGATAGGACGAGGAAACCAAGGGGCGGCGTGGTTTCCAATCAGTCGTAATAAATCTCCAACCAGGATTATAATATGTATACACTATTTTGTCCTAAATTTCTTATTTGTTATTCTTTTAAAAAAATATTATATTAAGATTTAATTTTTTAAATTAATTATTTTTCAAAATTACTTTTTAGATCTAGATTGTTTTGTTCACTACGAGCTTTGAATTATTATTTTGTAAGATTAAGAGGGTGTTTGGATAATTTATTTAAAAATTTTATAAATTGGATGTTTTTAGAGTTGATAATATATTATTTATTTTTTAAACATAAGTTTTTAAAGTGTTTGGATAAAACAAGATATTGGAGCTTATTAGAGGAGATTGTATAAATCTTAAAATAAGTCAGAAATTCTTTATTTTTTTTAAAAAAAACTTATAAGCTCATAATATTTTAGGCTTGTTTTTTTCGATTTTGAGGTGAATTGTGGAAAATGTTTTGTGGGAATGATTTTTGGGAAGTGGGGTCGGAGAGTTTGGTGGTTTTTGTTTGTGTTTTGGCCTTTTGGGTAGTAAGTGGAGAATGTTTTAGAAAAAAAATATTTGTTTGGTAGAGTTTTGTGTAGGGACAAATTAGACTGTAGATGTGACATCAATCACTTTTTTGTTTTGGATTGTTGGAGTGAAATGAATATTTTGATATTATTTATAAATATGTGTATATAGATTGTGTGATTGGTGAATGTATATATATTTGTAATAATGAATTTAGGGTAGGGCATTGGAGAATGGATTTTAAGGTGAGTTTTTAAGAGAATTTTGGGATTATTTTGTGTTTTGAGAGGTGAGATTGGGAAATGCAATGTTGTTTGTTTAAATTTTGAATGTTGAAAAATATTGTAGAGATTTGGTACCAAACAAGGCCTTATTTTAGGAGTTTATAAACTCTTTCAAAAAAAAATTTATCAAATTTTTTTTAATATCTCATAAGTTTTCAGATGTTTTTTTATAAGATGTTTTAAGGAGCTTATAAACTCATTAAACAAACAACATTGCATTTCCCAATCTCACCTCTCAAAACACAAAATAATCCCAAAATTCTCTTAAAAATTCACCTTAAAATCCATTCTCCAATGCCCTACCCTAAATTCATTATTACAAATATATATACATACACCAATCACACAATCTATATAAAGAGAATGGATTTTAAGGTGAAATTTTAAGAGAATTTTGGGATTAAAAACACAAAATAATCCCAAAATTCTCTTAAAAAATCACCTTAAAATATATATACATACGCCATTATTTTGTGTTTTGATAGGTGAGATTGGGAAATGCAATGTTGTTTGTTTAAATTTTGAATGTTGAAAAATATTGTAGAGATTTGGTACCAAACAAGGCCTTATTTTAGGACTATATAAACTCTTTAAAAAAAAAAATTATCAAAAACTTTTTAATATCTCATAAGTTTTCAGATATTTTTTTATAAGATGTTTTGAGGAGCTTATAAACTCATCTAAACACCCACAAAGTTATAAAATACTTAAGACTTTTGTTTTTCTATTTCTTTTTGAAATTTCATATTAGGTCAAACAAAATATATAATTTTGGGACATTAGAAATATCTCGTATGTGAAAAGAATCATGATTCGGCGCCCGACAAGCCCATGGTAGGCAAAGGTGGAAAAAACAACATACATGGAATGGAAATCGATTAGTGGCATAGAAACAACTGGCATGTGCGTTGCTGTATGTGGCCGTTGGGAATTATGAGTTAATTAGTGGATTTACCTAATGTGTATTTATAATTATATAGAAGTTATATAATGTAAAACATAAATATAATAATTTATACATTAATCATAATTTTTGCTTTCAATATATAAAAAAATAATATTTCTACAGAAATTAAAACACGAACATTAATATTATTTTTCATAATTAAAAATTATGATGATTATGTTTTTTAAAATATATTTTCTATTTTTTAAAATTATAAATAAATTTGCAAAATATTTATGATCAAACATAAATATTTATTTCAATACAAAAAAATATAAATGAAAAATACCTAACTACATCCAAAATATATGGCCAGCCATATCCAATACTAGCTCTATTTTTATTTCAACTTTGATTATTCACAATATCATGCTCAATACATAACAGTTTCGCACACTTTACACACGTGCTAAAGTTTAAATAACATTAGTTATCATAGGACATTCTCTTTCTATGTATAAATGATTATATTTGCACGTATAGCATCGATATTGATTATACTGATAGATAATTAAACACTCAATTCTAAAAAACAACATAAATAAAAAATAATGCAAGTTTACTAATAATATGAACAATAAACAATATTAGTTCTTAATTAACATAAACTCATATAATGACAAACAATTCCATGTTAGTTAAAAAATATAAATAAATAAATACAAAATACCACCTGATGTATTTCCTTTTCATATTTTCTCGCATAAAATATATCAAAATTTTCTCTTTCTCAACACTATAGAATCTCAGCAAATATAAAGAATTTAGAGGTTTTTCTTTTTACCCTACTCTTACAAGCCAAATTTTAGGCAGAAAACAATTAAGAAGAACTAATGATTCAATTTTATAAAATTAGTTTTGAAAAAATATATATAAATTGGTTTGTAGATTGTGGTATAGAAGAAAGGGAAACAGGAAGAAGAAAAGAATAACATGGGAGATAGTATTTATTTGTACGAGCAAATTGTATTTAAGACATTAAAAATTTTCTCTATCAAATAAAATATTTAAGGGTATAACTCATCTTTCTAGAAAAATACGTATAACATTGTCAAGACCGTCATTTTGTAAGTTTAAACACTTTTTCTTTTTATGTGGTGCAGGTAAAATATATATAAAAAATATAATTATTTTTATATATAATACTATATTTTTTTAAAATGATTTTATTACATGTATTTAAATTCCTAAGATAAATAAAATAAAATAGTTGCCATGGATGGAAACAATATACAAAAGAAAAAAAGAAGAAGTAGAATTTGAGAGAGAAAATTGTAACTATGGAGAAAAGAAATAAATAAGATGATTATTATGTTTTAAAATACAATACACTTTGTCAATTCATTGAAAAAACATACCAACTTAGTTTTTAAGAGTCTCATTCTTTCATAACAACTAGCAATTTTGATATATTTTTATGCATGTATTAAAAATTTTATAGCATAAAATAATTAAAATATTTATTTATTTATTCTATATAATATTGATATTTTGAAATAATTTCAATATACTTATTGAAATTTATAGATAAATAAAAAAAAAAATTATAATAGAATGATAATAGTAAGATGTGAAGTGGGCGGTTCGTAAATTACTAAATAGATTTTAGTGATGAAGATTAAAAGACAAAATTGAAGTATTGAGGCTGATCACCAAAAAACATATTAAAAAAAATGAGGTATTTTAGATATATAATTCAAAAACATATTAAAAATTAGTTGGTATTTCATAGTTACAATGATTTTTGATATCATGCATAACTATTTTTAGAAATGTCCATATGCATCATCATTAATACAACAAAAACCTTGTCAACAGTTTAAAATCCGACAAAAGAAAAAGATAGGCATAGAGTCAACTTCTCATAATTTCGTCCGTCACCCCACCTTTATCATTCATACAACTCCGATTCCGATATCCTTTCATCTCAAGAAATCAATATGAAAAAGAATAAAACTTGAATAGAGTGTTAAATAAAAATTAAAAAATAATTAATATTGTACGTACAGACATCTATTTTACTTCCAAATATAGGTACAATGTGTGTATATATAAGTATATAGATAAATATGCATGTGTATATATATACTTGCATGTAGCCATCTTTCCCACTACACTATTAGCGTACTTCATTAATTTGTCTCCTTGAATTTCATAAAAGATGGGAACAATGGAAGTAGAGGCCCCACTCACCCACCCACCTCCAGAAGTATCAAACAATGGCGAGCTTGAGAAGAACGCCGCCGCCGCCGCCGACGAAGACGAGCTTTCGCCCATAGAAGAAGTCCGGCTAACCGTGCCCGTGACCGACAATCCGGACCTTCCCGTATGGACCTTCAGGATGTGGGTTTTGGGGCTTCTCTCCTGCGTCCTACTCTCCTTCCTCAACCAGTTCTTCTCCTACCGCAGAGAGCCACTAATCATCACTCAGATCACAGTTCTCGTCGCCTCTCTCCCCATCGGACGCTTCATGGCCGCCGCCCTTCCAACCACCAAATGGACTGTTCGGGTTCCTGGGCTCGGGCCCCAAGAGTTCTCGCTGAACCCGGGTCCATTTAATATCAAGGAGCATGTGCTCATATCCATCTTTGCTAATGCTGGGACTGCTTTTGGGAATGGCCCCGCTTATGCCGTTATGATTGTGGATATTATTATTGCATTTTACAGAAGGAAAATATCTTTTCTTGCTGGATGGCTGCTCATCATTACCACTCAGGTTTCGTTTGATTATATAATAATTAGATATTTAGAACTTACTTCCATTTACTCTTTTATATTTTTTTTCAGAATTTTCCCTTTATTTTTGGTAAATATATGTTACTTTTTAACAATGAAATTTGATAGCTCTGATGAGGAACCGGTGGCCCAAATCAATTTGCTCGATCTTTTAATTTATCTTCTTGCATTAATTTTTGGATAATTTTGGTATTATTACATTACTTTCGAATCTTAATATTAGTTATGTTGTTTAGATACTCATTTATGTAGCTTGACTTTTCATTATTTCACATAAAAAATAATCTAATTGCTTGATCAACAATAGTCTAATTAAGGCTTCTCTCCTGCCACTAAAAACGCTTATTCTATAGTTGGTTTTGAATCTTTTTGCTTTCCTGCTAAAAAAATTTGAACGACTGGGCCAAATATAATACATTAAAATTAGGAAAGTCTTTATCTTATCCAGTCGGCAGCCGTTTTAATTATATCTATATATATGTCTGCATATACTGTTGATGCTAATAGACTGGTTAATGGGCAGGTTCTGGGGTATGGTTGGGCGGGGCTGCTGAGGAAATACGTAGTTGAGCCGGCACACATGTGGTGGCCCAGCACCCTTGTCCAGATTTCACTATTCAGGTACCTTTCCAACATTTTTTTATAATCTTTGTGTCTGCTTGTCTTTTATTGCTCTGTAACTTCGTATTTCATGTCATAAACTATGTCCTCCTCACGAGGCATTAGGCTATCTATGTTCTTTTTTAATATCTTTCTATGTTCTTTAATCAGCAATTCCTCTTCAGTGAAAAATGAGCAAGTTGTTTTGCCTTAAATTAATGTGATGCATGCATTCTGAGTGGAAGTACCTTTGTGTATTTCATAGGGTCACATGCCCATCCATTAATGTATGGATACATTCTATGGAAGTGTCAATTTCTGACTCGTGATTTTCATGAATAAGAAAGTGAATGTTATGTGGTTCGATTGTGATATTTTTATTTCAGTACGGGCTTTGTTGTGCCCTTACTGTTTTATGGTTGAGGATTAGGAAAATTCCATTGGCAGCCTTTGATCTCTTTTTGAAGAGTTGTTACCTTAGCCAAAAAGATGGGCATACACAAATTAGTCGGTATTTGCATCACGGCATGTAGCCAGATTCAAACATGACAAATGACATAAATTTTGGATATTCAACTCTTTTTTATGCTCTTTATGCCTGAAATGGTGACTTAAAACTTCAGTAAACTGAAGAGGATACCTTTTTTGGTTATGCTCAGAGGGCCTCTGGTGTGCTAATCATCACTTGAATCTTCACTCAAATTGAACATTATATAGTAAAGGGTAATTATTAATAAATGACCCCTTAAATGGAATATTACCAGATCAAATGTTTGTGAATCTGTCTGGAAATAATAGATTAACAAAGTTTTAACTTACATCTACGTTCTGTTTTCCTTAATTTAGTTGAGAGTTTAAATTGTAGCAATAATCAAACAGAAGTTTTCAAGAGTTTGCTTGAGCTAAAAGTTTTGACCCCAATTATATTTCTCACAAAATCTTTAACTTTTTGCCATCTTCACTCGACAAATGGACGGCAAGACAAGAGGGAGATATACGAACATGATGCAGATGATGTGCTAGTAATTGCTCAAATTAGACTTTTACCTAATGATCAACAAAACAGCTTCATTTTTTTTTTTTGAAGTTATTACAAATAGATGGATTTGTTTACTACTGCTTCTGAATTTTTATTTTGGGTTTTTACAGAACACTGCATGAAAAAGAGGATGTAGATGTTATTGAAAATGGGGACGGTAGTGGCAACAAGCACCAAATTTCACGTTCGAAGTTCTTTGTGATTGCGCTAACCTGTAGCTTTCTATGGTATTTATTCCCTGGCTACTTATTCCAAACCCTGCAGAGTATTTCATGGGTATGCTGGGCATTTCCCCACTCTGTCACTGCCCACCAGATAGGATCTGGTTTCAATGGCCTGGGAATTGGGGCCTTCACACTGGACTGGTCAGCTGTAGCTTCTTTCTTGTTCAGCCCTCTTATTTCTCCCTTCTTTGCCATTGCCAATATTTTCATTGGATATTTTGCGATAATGTATATTGTGATACCCATATCATACTGGGGGTTGAACGTCTACAATGCCAGGACCTTCCCGATCTATTCTGCAGACCTTTTTACTGCAGATGGTCAGGAGTATAACATATCAGCAATTGTTAATCATAAATTTGAGCTTGACAAGAAGCAGTATCAGAAGCAAGGAAGAATTCACTTGAGCACATTCTTTAGTCTCACCTATGGATTTGGATTTGCCACCATTGCATCTACGGTAACACATGTTGCCCTGTTCTATGGAAGGTACTTTTTCCCCCCCTCTTATTTTCCTCTCTTACTTTCAAGTGCTCAGCTGGCTTGCATCTGCAAATCTCTCCTCTTTCCTTTTGAAATGCCTTAAAGGTGTATGAAACTGCTGGCTATTGGCTTGACCCATTGTTTGTAACTTTACAGAGAGATATATGAACGTTACCAGGCTTCTTCAAAGGCCAAGAAAGATATTCACACTAAACTAATGAAAAACTACAAAGACATACCTTCATGGTGGTTTTACATTCTTCTTGCCGTGACATTGCTGGTGTCACTTTCCCTCTGCATCTTCCTAAAAAAGGAGATTCAGATGCCATTCTGGGCTCTTTTGCTCGCTGCTGCTGTTGCTTTCGCATTTACTCTTCCAATCAGCATCATTACTGCAACCACAAATCAGGTAATTTCTCTCTCAAGTAATATTTGGCCCCATTTTCTTTCTTTTTAAGCAAGGTGAGGATTTCTTTCTTTTTAAGGAAGGTGAGGATTATAATTTTAAGTTCTTAAGAACTTGATAAAGATTTTCAGCAATTTATGCTCTCATTTGGTGTGTACTCTGATTGGGAATGGCGGAACAATATCACTGAAGTTCACACTTCATAAATCAACGTTCTAATGTCTTTTCACAGACTCCAGGCCTAAATATAATCACAGAATATATTATGGGAATCATATATCCTGGAAGGCCAATAGCAAATGTCTGTTTTAAGGTCTATGGTTACATGAGCATGACTCAAGCAATTGCCTTCCTTAGTGATTTCAAGCTTGGTCATTATATGAAGATTCCTCCTAGATCAATGTTCCTAGTCCAGGTATGGCCTCCTTCCTGTCAATATATTCGTTCTTGGTTTCATTATTAATACTTCTTTTCATGATTATTCTTTCTCGATTTTGTTATTAACCAATCACAATTAACATAAGCTTTCCATTTGATTTCCAGTTCCTCGGAACGATGATTGCAGGCACGGTAAATTTGAGTGTTGCTTGGTGGCTGTTGCACTCTATTGACGGCATATGCCACCCAGACAAGTTCTCAAACAGTCCTTGGACATGTCCTAATGATCATGTCTTCTTTGATGCATCAGTCATCTGGGGTCTGGTGAGTCCAAAGAGGATCTTCGGCAAGGAAGGCAACTATTCAGCACTCAACTGGTTCTTTCTAGCGGGATTATTGGGGCCGGTCGTCGTGTGGGGCTTCCACAAGGCATTCCCCAAGCATTCTTGGATTCCCCTAATTAACCTTCCAGTAGTCCTTGGAGCAACTGCTAGTATGCCACCAGCAACTGCTCTAAACTACAATTCTTGGATTATAGTTGGCACAATTTTCAACTTTTTCGTGTTCAGATACAGGAAGAAGTGGTGGCAAAGGTATAACTATATCCTCTCAGCAGCTTTAGATGCAGGCGTTGCTTTCATGGCGGTCTTGCTGTACTTCACTGTGGGCATCGAGGACAGAAACATATCATGGTGGGGGAACAATGATCCTGAGCATTGCGATTTGGCAACTTGCCCCACAGCCAAGGGTATTATGGTGGATAGCTGCCCTGTATTTTAGTCTCTGATGATATTTGTTTTTTCATAGATCTGTACTGTGATTTCCACTAAGAAAGGTATCACATAGAATTGCTTGAAAATACTGAAAAGTGTAAATTTCATGTGTCCGTACCAGAAAGCTTTTCGTTAGGCCCGCCGGCCAAACACACACACGAGCACGCTTTTCTGTTTGTTTTATTCTGCTTTTCGCATAAGGATGCCTGGAAATATTTGGATGCAGATGTATATAACGTGAAATATTTCTCTTCTCAAGTTAGTTCAGTTTGAATTTGATTATCTTTCTCATTTACCTTTGCCTATATATTCTAGTTGGCATACTTCAAAAGGAAGATTGATTGCTATGATCAGCCCTTATAATCTTAATTTGTGTTTATTTTGTTGATCGGATAAAGAGAAGGGTTTGATTATGGTAAAACTTATTATTATTATTATTATTATTATTGGAGTGATGCAATGGAAGCAATGGAAGCTAAGCTTGGCGAGCACAACAAAACACAAAACAAAACAACTTTTTCACCTGTGGTAAAGTTTACAACTATCAAAACATTATTGGCTCAGCGCTGGTGAATATCAAAACAATGTGTTCTTGAATGGTGAATATTTGTTTGAACTTTGAAGAGGTGTACATGGACTTGGACTTGGACTTGCACTTGCCTTACAGGGTGTAATAACATTCAAGGGGAGCGCACGTGTACTTCTGGATAGTAGAAACTTGCTTTGTAAACTTCACAAGTACATTTATGGACTGCGCGTCTTCAATCTTTTCGATAGTTGAAGGCGTTCTCTAAAAATTATATCTACATTCTTTGACACTAACAACTTATAAAAAACACCTTAAAACATTCTTTATCAATTATTGGTTTACCCTTACAAAAAATTATATAAACTGCACCTGAATTTTGTTAAAAGCTATAGGACCTCATCAATCTATAGTATATCAAATTACATTTATCTCCTTGAGTTTTAATTTGTTTATCATTTTACAATTAGATGCCACGTTACGTAGTCAAGCTAAGAAAAATTGTGAAATATCCTAAGGTTTTGAAGATATCATTAACCATACATAAAGTTGGATAGCAAAATTTAAATGATTCTAAATAGTGGCGCGGCTTTTAGGAGGATGGGGAACTACATTAGCTAAAAAAATGCGATTTTGAGATGTGGATTAAATTGATGGCATTGCCAATATACCTTCCTTTCACTACAAAAATATATAGCATTAGTGACCAAAAATTAAGTGAAAATGTAAAAATTATAACTAACTAATTATATGTATTAAGTGACAATGACATTTATTTTGTCATTAATGATATTTTTTAAGTGACAATAATTTTTATTTTGCTACAACACGATTTAATAGTGATAAAAATCAACGTTTTGAGTTATTACTATTAATAATTAGTGACACATGCCTAGTGACAATAAAATATGTTACTATAATTTGTGGCAAAATTTTCGTTGTTACTATAAATATTTCACTAATAGTTAATAATGACAACTTAAACACAATTTTTATTACTATCAAGTTGCAAAAATTATTACTGTGAAAAAATAAATTTTTTATTCCTTAATATATAATTAGTAATAATTTTTAAATTATTACTTAATATATTGTCACTAACCTTTTTTTTTTTTTTTTTTGCCCCTTGTAGTATTTTTTAATTTTTAATTTACGCTCATAATCATTCAGCTTGCAGCTACTACTCAAAATGCATGATACAAACTAGAACAGATAAGGAGAGGCATGCAAGATGTGTAGAACATTTAAGAAACACACAATTAAAACCAATTAGACCCAGAAAACAAACTATGAGAAATAAATAAATGAAAAAACAAACAAAATGCGTTAAATGAATGCAGTAGGTCTTTGGATTGGTTATGTGTCTGGTTCGAAACCATGCATAGACGGTATACCCTTTTTTCTTTCTTCTTTTTATTTTCTTTTCCCTTTTCCCCCTCTGGCAGTACTCTGCCATAAATGATAAATCGTGTACTTCTTAATGCCCCAATTCAAGAGGTATAAAGTGAGCAATAAATCTATATTTGAAAGAGATATAAAGTCAGCTATTACTTGTTAGAATATTGTTATTTTTCTATGTAACGAGAAAAAAATGTGAAAAAAATCTTAGGAGCTTTTTATGTGTGATGGAAAATGGTTCGGATCCTATGATTTTTTCTATAATATGATAAAAATCTCGACTTTGAGAATTTTTTTATGCAACAAGGAAAATTTTCATTTGATAATTTTTTTGATATGATTAATAAAATTCTATCTTAAAATGTGACGATGAAAATATAGTTAGAATAGCTTTCTGTATGACAAGGTAAATTAAATAGGACTCTAAAAGGGATTCGGAAAAAAATTTACAGATGGATGGAAGTTCTAAAATTAAAAAACAAAGATTAGAAGATTATAGAAAAGGGAATTGTTATTTGCACTCCAATTAGTCTTTAATCTATAGAAATTAACCATTATATCCTTTTACTTTCAAAATATGATTTCATTTAAGTTTTTGAATAATTATGCCCTTCATATACTCTTCATTTATCTATTAAATATGCCCTTCTATAGATGAAATTCCTTTTATCATTAAAATAATTTGAATTGCTTATTTTAATTATTTGGAAATTATGTAAATTTTTTCTTTTATGTAATAAGTAACATTTTTCAAACAATTTAAGGTGTAGCATGGATTTTAAGACAACTATGTGTATGAATGGGGTTATATTTACCACAATTGTGTATCTGACCAACTTCTAGATTCAATAAATTTAAAGTCTTGTTAATTATTTAAAATAGTTCTACTTGTTACTTAATATTAGTAGTGATTATTGATTTTTTTTATTTTTAATCAAATTAAATGACATTTTAATATATATTTTTTAAATTCATTTACACATAACACACATAAATTTGTATTTTTTTATATAAGAATGAGGTCTTTTCACCCTAATTGCACAAATTTGACCAAATTTTGAATTCTTGTAATTTTTAAAATAATCCCATTGAATAATTAACATTAGTTATGGATTTTTAAAATTTTTAAATAATCAAAATATATTAACTAATCAAATGCAATGTCATCTTGACATATTTTCTAAACCCACAGGACACTTAATTTGGAAAGATCTAATTGGTGACTTATACAAACCTAAGGTATATTTCCATTAAAATATTGCATAATGTTAGCAAATTAGCCAAGATTTAAGAAAGATTAAAGAAATTGAATATGCATACAACATCATTTATAATGCATTTACCTCCCTTTAATCTTTTTTATTTCCTTTTCATGTCTTTAATTTCGATATTTTATATCATTAGCATATTTCCTTTGATGTGTATCAAGGGCATAATTATCCAAAAACTTAAATTAAATCATATTTTAAAAACAAAAGGATATAATGGTCAATTCTATAGATTAAAGACTAATTGGAGTGCAAATAACAAAATTTGGAGTGCAAATAAAAGTATCCTATAGAAAACTAGAAATTTCTACATAGGCGCAGAAGGTTGTGGAAATTGATTTTTCTAAAAAGTTTTATACGAAGTTAAAAACTTGAAGAGGCTTCTAGAAGAAAATCAAATGAAATATATACACTAAGAAACTTGAAGAGTTCTAGAGAGCATCTCCCTAACGTATAATTAAATTAATCTTTATCGTTCATTTGACGAGCATAAAATGTTAATATGAAGAAGGTCTCATTTATTAGTCAATTCAAATTTGAGTGCTTACAAGGGGTGTCTGAAAGAATTAAGAAAATATATTTGAGTGAAGTTAACTTATTTAATAGCAAGTAAATTTTTTTGATAATAATATTTGCTTGTAATTGGTTTTGATATTGTTCTAGCTCAAATATATTTTTGAACCATGTAGGTGTTCTGGTTAAAATTAGGATTTATAGGGGGTATGAACTTTCAAAAAATGAGATCACTCTGATTTTTAATAGAGAAGTTATTGTATCAAGTATCTTGTTGTTTTTTGTGTCATTCAAATCTAAAATGAATTTTTTAAAAAGTATTCGTCGTAAACTTATTTTGTTTGAGAAGTAGTGGGTCTAAAAGCTATGCATGCAAGAATATCTTCACTAGGAGGTCCTCAGCCCTAGGCTTCCAAAATCGCACAATTTTGCCTCATAGCTCTCTTAGAAAAATTAAGTTAGAACCCATATATTAAGCAAAAAAATAGTAGCAGTTGATATATTTACCTAATCTAATAGAACTTTTAGTGTCTTTAATACCAAAGTGAAAGTTTCTCGAGTAAATATATTGAATTACATTTGCTAGTCCCTTTCAAAATGTTCAAAGTTTGTACTTAATTAAGATTTGTGTGAAATAAATACTAAATCCATGTGAATTGTGGAATATGAAGTGAATCCTAATATAAATATATTTGATTCACAATTATATTAATTATAATTAGTTTTATTTTATCATCCATTTTAGTGTATAGATCACTAAATATTACGAGTTTCATCATAAGATAGGATGTGCCTTTCTATTTGTAATAACCAATATCCTGAGGATGTCTGCATGATTACAAGCTGTCAAATTTTGATTTCGTTATAAAGTAATTTTCTATTTTTTTTATTTTAATTTTCACCTTTAGATTACACCACTCTTAAATTACATATATTAGCATGAATTAAATAATGGTTAACTACTTCTTTTAATTGATTTAAAAGTGACTTGAATCATTTTTCCTCAAGCAAGCTTCAAATTTTGATTTTGTATAAAAAATTTGAGTATGCCACTTTTTATAAATTCAGTCTACATACCAATTACATGTCCTAATATATGATGCCATAAATTAAAAGACTAACAAATAAGAATAGTTCACTTTATTATTAATCTCAAAATTTGGTATAGTATTTGGTATGATGGTCACTATATTTAACTTAAAGAGACCATAAGACAAATATCATTTCCCAACATATATTCCATTTTTAGTAAGTACAAATTTATTGGACTCAAAGACTAGTTTAAAACCATTCTTACTCAACATTAATCCTAAGACTAAATTCTTTTTAATCTCTAACACATGAACCACATTTTGAGACCTAACTTTTTTTTCTAAGGTTATTTTCATCACTACTCACCAACTTCAAGAACTTGTGAGTTTGATGAGTTTCCTATGAAGAGAGTGTCTCATTATGCATGTCCTACCTCCTGAGTTAAGATTTACCATTTAGATAGATGGGTAGGGATGATTCATAGAGTTCGTAACTACTCCTCTTACTATAAGATGCTTAAGTCACACTATCCATTTATTTATTCGACCAAGATGATTTAATTATCTGCTTTCGAAGAAATTGAAGAATTTCTTTGGGACCATTCATATTTCTTAGATTGTAAGCATCTATCTGTCAAAGTATATATGTCGAGTGGCCTTGATGTTCATCCACCATTGCTTGGGCTGTTATGCTAAATTCACCTCTGATGCAACTACTAACTGATTTAAGTTTGTTATTCCATTAGATAGTTGATCCACCTTTGTGATGTTTGTATGGCTAGTTTTCTCTTTTTCGAGAGTCCACCTTGCTGACGATGTCGACAGTCCTTCACTCAGTGACCTAATTTGCCAGACATAGTAAGTTCTCTTAAATTTCTTCTTGCTTTTCCCGCTTTTTTGATTAGGTTCGTCTTTATTGGTGCTATTTTATTATTAGATGGACCAAGATCCATCATATTTGTTTTGACCTCATAATTGCTTCCATCGATTTTCTTCTTAGGAAGTCGGTTGTCTTCCTCTATTCTTAACCTCAAGATGAGATCTTCAAGGCTCATCTTCTTGTGCTTGTGCTTGAGATAGTTCTTGAAATCCTTTTAGCAAGGGCAATTTTTTAACTAAAGCTGCAATTTGAAAAGGTTCTCCAAGCACCATCCATTTTGCAACCAACTCATGTAAGATTTTATGGTATTTATTTAACAAAGAAATGACATAACTAGAATCCACTATAGAAAATTTAAAAACTTACCAACAATGAATTTCTTCATATCAGTATCCTTGGTCTTATATTTTTTCTCAAGTGATTCGCATAATTGTTTTACAGTAGCGATTGGACTGGATACATTATACATGTTATCTAAATTATTAAGGATATTATTCTTATTCACATGCTTCCATGCCTCAATAGTAGCTACAATTTGCACGTCCAGGTTTGTCAACGTCAGGCAATCACTAAGCAAGAACCTTGCCAAGTTAAGGGTTAAAATAGAATAACATCTTTATTGCCACCTTTTGAAGTTTTCCTTTAAACTTTTCCAATTTCTATGTCAGTTTTATTGTAACAAAAGCAAGAGCAAGAGCTACAGAGCACGAGCAATTGGAGAGATACAAACTCCACTACTAACACCATTGATGTTGGATCGATGCAATATTAGTCGTCTCAATGTTTGTAGCCATAGTTTATTTCTAAAATAATTGAGCAGTGATTATATTACAAAAATAGCATAGAACCTTTAACAAATATAAAGCGCATAAAAGAATCCCTTTTATAAGATTAATCTTTGTAGTCAATAGCAAGAATTTTGGGTAGTTCAACTAGTAAATAATTTATTCTAGAAAGCTAAGGATTTCGTCCTAGCAGAAAATATTCTGTATGAAATTGATTTTCAAAGCAAAACTAATTAAACAAGTTTGAGATCTGAGTTATCTAAATTATATTGTAAACAAGTAAAATTGATTTTTCCAAGAGCAATGCATGCATATATAAAGTACACTATTTTTAGTTTGAAGACAAGATTTCCACAATTTGCTAATTTAGTTGCATAGATTTGAACATAATTTTAATCATAATAAGAAAGAGGGAAAATTATAATTTTTGTCCTCAAACTTAGCTACTTACTAGGTTTTTGTCCTCAAATAGTTCGGAGTTACAAAATTGGTCCCTTAAGTGTCAATTTTTAACAAATTACATCCTTGCCGTTAAGGTTCATGTTAAGTTTGATGGAAAGTAGTCATGCGCCTTGCACATGGCCGCTAATGGAGGGAAATATTAAGCTCTTTGCCCATTTTCTTGCCAAACAGTTTTTTGGATGTTTTTCTCCATTGTTTCTCATTTTCTGATCCATTTTACACACAATTTAGGTAGATAAAGGAAGAAAAAAGTAAACAGTTGTGTGTGCAGCAAAATCAGAGGATGAAAAATTGAAGAAGAAAAAATGAGTTCAAGCAACATGTTTAATCGAAATTGTCCATTATTTTGTCATTGTGGATATGAGCTATCATTGTTAACATCATGGGGCTTAAATAGCCTATGCAGGAGATATCATGCTTGCCCAAATTATGGCATATGTTTATTCAATTTTCTTTTATTTTAATGTTTAAACTATACATTTAACTTGGAGTTATATTGATGAACTTTTTACAAAAGAGAGGATATTGCGGTGTACTCAAGTGGTGGGATCCTGAAATGTATGACATCAAAGACTATTTTTCCTGAACTACTCCGAAGAAGAAATAAGTTGGAGGAAGAAGTAGCACGACATAAGAAATTGGAAGAACAAAAAGAGGCCAACGAAAAAAGAAAGAAGAAATTGAAAGTTCGATTTTAATGCACAACAAAAGGGTGAAATTGGTCTATATTTTTCTTGCAGTTATTCTTGATTGCAGTTATGGTGTTAAAAGTGAAGTTGCCAATGGTTGAAGGTAGAGTTGCATTACTGCAACTTAGAGGCTAGGTAATTCTCATAGCTAAGGTTAAGTTATGGTGGCAAAATTAAGCTATGGAAGAATATGTTTGTAATACAATGTTTGAATGGCAGATTTTTGTGAATGGCAAAGTTTTTTCTGACCAAATTCTAGTCTTGCAGTTGTAGTGTTCAGCTTAGTAGTTAGTGTAATGTCCAACATATTTCTTGCTTAAGGATTTCTAGCCAAATATGGTTCTAATTCTAGCGATGTTACAACTTTCATTTCCTTCAAATTTACTGGAAATTTTACATCAAATTTGTATCAAAATTTCCAGTAAATTTCCAACACAACTCAATGATCCAGTATAACATTCATTCTAACATTTCCAACATGCATTCATTCAACTCTACATCAAAGAAATAATTCAATACCTAAATTTATTAATGATTCAACTCAAACTTCAACACTGTATTTCTAGCATGCATCCATTCAACTCAATATCAAAGAAATAATTAATACCTAAATTCATTAATGATCTAACTCAAACTTCAACACTGCAACATCTCTTCAATTAGACAAGTACTATAATAATATCCAACTTCAAATTTCATAATTGAACAACACATTAAATCTCATAGTTCAGTTAAATCAATACAACTTAACATCAATTCTCTTGAATGCTGCACACTTGAATACATAACACTTCAAATTAAATAACACACATCAAACTATTCTTGGGTGCAGACCACTTGGAGGCACCAGATTTGGAAGTAGACTTTGAGGCACCATATGCAACTTCACCTCTAGAGGAATTGGAGATCTATGATCTCAAGTTGAAAACTGTAATGAAGTTTATTCCACCTTTCACAATCATAAGGCTATGGTTGGTGGAGGATGCTTGATTAATCTACAACAATTGAGATTAGTTGGTAAATTAATTTTTGCCAAAATAGATAAAGAATCATACCAACTTTAACTGTGGCAACTTTGTTTGATCTTCCTGCAATTTGGACCTTTTTTTTGAGGTCTTCTAACATGAAAAAACATAACAATTTAGTTAATTCTAAGATAATTAGAAAAATTTATAACTTTTAATTATAAATCCCCAAACCTTTAATTTCTCCATGCTACTTGCTTTCTTTTGCACAAGTTCACTGGAAACTGATCCTTAAGTTGGCTAAGTTGCTTGAGTTGCTTTCACATTTACAGATTCTTCATTTCCATGCTCATAAACTTCAATTGATGCAACATCTTGATTTTTCTAGTCAATTTCCATTGTTTTTCTTTTCTTACAAGTTTTGAATTGTGATTTGTACCCTCATAAGTTCTACATTTATTGGTTCTTTTAGCCCTAGTGAGCCTATATGGATTAGAAGGTAAATGGGACTCATCAAGCTGTCTCCTTCTCATCTTCTGAGGCCTATCAATCTTTTCTTTTGTATATAGGTGTCAAAGGAGGCTCATTATCACTTTTAGGTTGCAAATAGGTTAATTTAAGCCCAAGATAGGATTTTCATAGCATTTTAAATAACTTTCTATACTGTAACACTTGTGAACATATGCTTTAGTTTCTTCATTTCTTCACCAAATAGCTAAAACTACATATTTGGATGGTATTCCTGACAAATTCCATTTTCTACAACTATAGCTCATCTCTCGTAAGTGAATTGTGCACTGGTCAAATGGATCTACTACTTGAAAATGCCAATCATTAGACCTCATTGGTATACCTTCCTTAGCATCCTTCATGATTTTGATAAGCAGTTTTTTTTATCTTAGGGCATAATGATCCATCCCATTTTGCAGCTTTTTCTCTATTTATTTAAATCCTACTCATCCACAAGTTTCTAATTATCTCAAGTAATTAAATAATTGGCTTTTCTCTTACATCAATAATGAAACTGTTGAAACATTACACATGTTGTTCAGAAGGATGTCAAATTTTGGATATGAACTAAAATGAGACCTAGACCAGTTTTGTGGAGGTTTCTTCACTGGTCGCTGATATGTTTCTTCATTTATTCTTTTTTCAAATCATCCATTCTTCCTTTAAATTCTCTAATTCTTGTTGCTTTTGCTGCTGCCCATACTACATTTTTAATGGAAAGACCAGTACCATTTTTTTTTCATGTTGCTATGCAAATGCCTCATATAAAATTTATTTTTCAACATTTGGTAGCAAAGATTCAAAAGCTAGAATCAAGCCTTTTTTTGCTTGTCAGACATGAAAGTCCAATTGTATTGATTTTCAAAGCCTATATCACCGTTCAAAAGATTAAGAAACCAACTCCAACTCTCTTTTGTTTCATTTTGAACTATTGCATATGCAATTGGAAAGATATTGCTATTAGGATCTAGTTCAACTGCTGAAAATAGTGGACCCCTATGATTCCACATTTATGACAGTTTACAAGCATTTTTGAATCCAGGTTTACATGTATTAAAGCACATGTAAAACTTTTGGAACCTCTTATTTTCTTCTTCCTCTACCAATTTCATTATTATTGTTGAACCTGGGTTACTTCTTTCTATTTCAACATATTAATCCCAAATTTTATTAAATTGTTCCTCCATTGTACCCTGATCAACTGAAGTGCTTTTCTTCTTGCTCTATAAGCTTGTGATTTTGAGACATTAGCCTTTAACGTTGTGTCAATTTCATTTCTAAACTCAAATTTTCCTACCTTTGAATTTTCTTTGAATTTTTTAAGAAAAGTCCTACCTATCTTACTAGATTTGAGACTTGAGTTGTTATAATTCCAAGAGTATTTTACTATGATTTGGGTTGTAACTCTTTATTTGCCAAGCACTATTATTTTACATTTTTGACACAAAAACAAACTATCCATACTCATCTTTCTTACACATTGGCCTTAGTCTTATTCTATCATTCTTAATGAATTTAACCATCAAACATCTTCTAAAGCAGTGACTTTGAATTGTAGACTTAGTCTTATCCTTAGAACTGAAAATCAAACACAATTTAAGTTTTGAATTTTTATTTTCTGTCCTAGGATTGAACATTAGATACTACACTCCAATCTCCTCATCAGAACCATGTTTGCTATTCAAATCTTTATCACTACCAACATAGTCTTCCTTACCATCTGAATCCTCTGCAGCCTAGCATACATCTCTTCACTAATAAACTTATTCACTCCTAATGTATCCTAACTCCTCCGCATAACCCCACAAATCAATCATCCCAACCTTATATATATCCACAAAATTAAAGTATTCTAATTTCCCACCCGAGTACTCTGTATGTGGAGTATGTCTTAAAGTTCCATCATAGTTAATTTTTAGTGTAAAACATGTTGGATCCCCCATAACACCTAAGTTCATTTATTTATTTATTTATTTGAAGTTTTGACAAATTAAAAACAAGACGCAAGTAACGCCAATTAGATACATAGAACAAAAATTCATAAACAAAATATAAATAAGAAAGAGAACATAAATCAAAAACTAAATTTATCCTGAACTCGCATAGATAGAACATAAATCCGAACATAAATGTACCCTAAACTCGTATAAACAGAAACTTGCATGAATGTACCCTAAACTCACTTGAATCAGAAACTAAATTTAATCAAAGTACCCTAAACTAGCATACATTCAAATAGAAACTTGCATAAACTTGCATTTCACCTAAATCAAATAGAAACTCGCATAAACAAACCTAAACTAGCATGCATTCAATTGGGCATGGAGAAATAAAGTGAAATTATAGAAGATAACGTTATTACCGCAATTAGGTTCGAAATCCAACTCATGCTTGCTTCTCATTGTCATTTCATTGATTTTTTCACGTACTCTGTTGAACGAACCTCATGCTCTTGATTTCTCTAATTTGCGGCTCTAAAAGTTAGATATTTCTAGTTGTAATCCACTTGGGTACAAAGATATTGTGGAAAAGTTTAGAGAAATTTAAAGGATTGAAATTTGAGAGAAAATAGGTATGCATTTTAGGGGAGAGAATTGCGGTTTGGGTTGTGGCTTAAGTGAAAATGTTTTTAACTCAACCATAATAGCTGAAGTATTTTCCTCCCTTAGTGCCTAAATGCAAGGCATATGATCACTTTTCATCAAACTTAACTTGAACTTTAACGGCAAGGATGTAATTTGTTAAAAAATTGAAACTTGAAGGACCAATTTTGTAACTCTAAACTATATATATATATATATATATATATTTGAGGATGAAGCTATATAAGTGGCTGAATTCGAGGACAAATATTAGGGTGAATTACAAGTACCACCCTTGAGGTTTGGCGTGATTACGAAAAGGTCATCGCTTTTTGTAAAATTACTAAAATCCCCTAAATTGACGAACCTATTTCTAAGGTAGACTAAAAATTTGAAAAGTAAAAAATGCCATAATAGCAAAATAATAAAAAAACTAAAAAGGCTGAAAATTAGTGAAATAGCAAAAGACTTAAATGCCCCTCTATGTATTATGCATCTTAAAATTTTGAAATATATTGAATAGTATATATATCTAAAATAATTTATTTATATAATGTTTAGTGTGTAATCGAAGCTCAGCTAAAGTGGTCAATTATGAGGATATTTTGACTTTCTGCTTCTTTATTTTAATGTTTTAAAAATTGAATTGGACATTGAACTAATGGCTTTATCAATTATTGGTTTGATTAGTTCAATTGGTTCGAGAATTGATTTGATTGGTGTGATGTTATAATGATGCAATAATTATATATTATTCTATAAATGAATAGTATTATTAATATATCAGCAAAAATATAGAAAAATTTCAATAATATAGAAAAAATTAAAGAAAAATTTCTCCATAATTTATTCATTTTTTTTCAAACAGTTCTATAGAAAAATACCATTTCGCAATTAATCAATTATAAATATATAATCTAATTCAAACAGTATAACACAACTATTTAACATTGATACAAATGGTCATCGCTTCAAATTCCAAGTTCAATATTTAATATAATAAAACAAGTTTTATCACACTAAATATCCAACACAATCCAATAGAAATTAAACAAAATGGTTGGCAGCAACAATGTGGAAAAAAGGCAAAGAGAAAATGATTTGAAAAGTGAGAAAAAGAAAGATCTAGTTTTTAGACTTTAGTCAATAGTAAACTTTTAATTAGTCATTTTTCTTCTTATTTTCTCATATATTAACCTTTTTCTTATTTGAAATTTCTAAAAGGACGCAAAAAAGAAACTAACTAAAGAAATAGAGAATGTCGAACCGGTATTGATTTGACCAGTTCTTGAGATTTTTATCCGTTCACATCCAGTTAATTGGTGGACAATTATGTTGAAATCATATCGGATTAGCCATCGATTACCGATCCGATTTGATTTTCAAAATATTGCTTCATTTACCTTCGCAAACATACCTACTTATTGTAGCTAAATAATAAAAATATGATGTCGTGTCAACTGTCATAATAGATCTCTCTTGGAAAAGTATATCCACAAACAACTTTCATAGATTTCTTGACAACTCAAATGAGACTGATAGTAGACTTGAGATACAAAGAAAAGTAAAACTGGATTTGTTGGAATCAATGTTCTCAAAATCGGATCGGACAAAGAATCGGCGACGATACTGGTTACTGGTTCAACCAGTTCGATCGGTCCGACCACCGGTTCGACCGGTATGATGTCATAATGACGTAATAATTATATTTAATTTTATAAATATACATAATATAATTAATATATTACAAAAAATAGAAAAATTCCAACAATATAGAAATAAATAAAGAAAATTTTCCCCAAATTTTAGTCATTTTTTTCCCTTCAAATGGTTCTTTAGAAAATACCATTTCTCTATTAATTAACTACAAATATATAATCTAATTCAAATAGAAACACACAACTATTTAATATTAATACAAATGGTCATCCCTCCAGGTTTCAAGTTCAATATTTAACAAAATAGAACAAGTTTTTCCACTTGCAGGCTGCAGCAACAGTAACTGGGCAGTGAGCAGTGGAGATGGAGGAAGAAAGAGAAAGCCTAAAGGAAAGGAAACAATCAAAGAAATCAAGGAATTAGAATTTAATTTGAAAAATGGGAGAAAAAAACAAAAACCCTACTCAAAAGTCACAAGTGGACCCCGGTTAGTATGCTATCTTGGACCTTAGTTTATGTTTTTCAACAAAATACGAAAAAAATAGAAAAAAAAAAACAGAAATAAAAGAGTGAACCGGTCAGATTATGACCAATTTTTAGGTATAATTCAGACCGGACCTGCCACTGATCACCGGTTGAACCGGCCGGTCCGGTTTTTAAAACCTTGGTTGGAATGAATTAGGAGATACAAATAATTTCAGCAATTTTTCCTATTATAGTGGTGGATTTAAAATCCACAAAATATTGACATCATTTAAAAAGTCTTTCCCCAAATCCAAATACTTCAACCCAAATGCAACCTAAATAGATATGCATTTGTCTAATAATTATATTCGATTAACAGGTGTCAAAACCTTTAGCTCCGCAAGAAATTTATTACTGGCTTGCATATCCATTTTCTTAATTGCTTGTTTCTGCACAGAAGTGCATGAGAGAAACCTAAATATCAAATTATCAAATGATCCTTCAGGCTTCAAGCAGGAGGACACATGGATCGGAAAAATTTACCTATATATTAGAAGTTCATTGCAATGCCTTTATCCCTTCTATTGTTTTACGTTACAAAACCTAATTTTTTATTACAAACTTAGACCCTGTTTCAAATCAACATATTGAGTAGCCACTAAAATGTTGCACAATGTTCTTTGCCTCCATCAAAGCTCTACAAATTTGAGACTGCACAAACAAAAACCCTTTACCATTGCACAGACAAACTTATCTATGATCTTTTACTTGTAGTCATGTGTAATTTTCCCAACACGAACTCGTAAGGGCATGACCTATCTGATTTATTAATTCTTAAGATACACTACAACAAAATCAAACATTAAAGATACTAAAAAATGTCACTTAAATAATAGTATAGTGGCAATTTTGTATTTAATGATATTTTTTAAAAAGTGTCACTTGTAGCAGTGTAGCTAAAAGTATAAATGTCACTAAATTATCTTTGTTTCGGCAATAACAAAATGCAACAAAAATTACATCAAATGACACGTTAAAATATCACAGAAAATGCATTAAATAACGTGTCAAAGTGTCACTAAATGTTATTTTAAATAACATGCCAATATGCCATTAAAAATTGCATGAAATGGCAGGTTAAAATACTTCAAAAGTTCCTTTAAATGACAAGATAACACGCTGTAAAAGTTACAACAAATGGCATGTTAAAATATCATAAAGATATTTTTAAATGACATGTTAATGTACCACAAAAAATGCATATAGTGATGTTAAAATATCACAAAAGATTCCTTTAGATGACATACCAACATGCCATAAAAATTAATTAAAGAACATGCTAAATTAAATGACAAAAAATATTTTTTGAATGACATCTTAATATGCCTCTAGCACCCCAAATATGAGACTCCAACATGCTCCAATAACTCTGTATAAAGCTCGAACTTGCAACATTTTACTTGAAAAAAAATATGAGTTTACCGTCAAGCTACCCACCAAATGCTCATTATAAATATTTAAAAATATTATCATATTTTTATACTTTTAAAGCATATTTCCTAAATTATTTAAATATATGCTCAAAATATTTTATTAAATAATACATTTGAAAAAGTGTGAGATATTAAATTTAGAGAGAAAATATTGAAAAAAATAATGTATAGGTGAGGAGAAAAAAATAGGCAAGAACTTAAATTTTTTATACTTCTTGAAAAATATGGTTAATTTAGTCGATACATTAAAATTATATTAAGTATTTAATTTAATTAATACATTATGATAAGATATAAATTTATAAATTTTATAGTTATTATTAAATATATATACTTTATCTATTTTAATGATATTTATTTCATATCACACCATAACTAAATTATGGCTAATATATATATATATATATATTTTCAGAAAAAAGTAGTGATGCTAGTTATATATAGTTATGTTAGTGATTTTAATAATGTTTTTATAACGTTTATTAATTAATTACAACTAAGTATTATATTATAGTCGCATTTTTTTTATTACTATGACTATATTACTTAAATGTGTCATTATACTGTAAAACAACATTAAATTAGTGCCACTAAATAATTTATAGTATTTTTTACATATGACACCATAAATAAATATGAAGGGTATTTTTTTAAGAAAAAGTTAGTGGAACTACTTAAATGCCTTGCAAATATATTTATGTTGGCATTTTCAATCAAATATCATTATTTTTTTGGTCACTTACTAATCAAATGCCACTAAATATTGTATTACAATGACATTTTTCAATAATTATCACCATATTGCTCTTGTTTGTCATTACACTACCAAATGTCACTAAGTTAATGCCACTAAATATTTCGTGGTATTTTTCTAAGTGTAAATAAATACAAGTGACATTTTTTTAAGAAAAATTAGTGGCATTGGTTAAATGCCTTTGAATTATATTTTTGTTGGCAATTTTAATCAAATGCCACTAAATATTTTATTATAGCAATTTTTTTTTTACTATCACCATATTACTTTGGTGTGTCATTACACTCTAAGTGCCACTAAGTTATTTCTACTAAATGCTTTATGACATTTTTCTTCGAATGATATTATAACTACATATTAGTGATATTTTTCTTAAAAAAATTAGTGACACTAGTTAAATGTCTTTGAAATATAGTTATCTTGACATTTTCAATCAAATGTCACTGTTTTGTTTGTCAATTAATAATCAAATGCTACAAAATATTAAATTATAGTGGCATTTTTTTACAACTATCACCATAATATTTTTTTGTGTCATTATATTATAAAATGTCACCAAGTTAGTACCACTAAAAACTAATTTTATTTTAGTGGTAATTGCATTGAGATACATTTCGATAATTAAGTTGGATTACATACATTTCAAAGAAGTTAATAAATAATCACTTTTTTCCTATCATTATTATCACGACCACAACTATTTGAGTTAATCAACCACAACTATTACTATTTGCAATTGTTTCCACACAATATCAAGTTAGCAACTGCTTCACAGAACGCATGGACGGATTTCACTTAACGTAGCAAAAAAATTACAAACCTAGGGAAATCCCTTTCCTTTCAAAAACCTATTACAAGATAGTGATGAGAAATTCTCATCCACAAAAAATTTAAAAAAATAATTGAAAGAGTTCCAATTCGTAATGCAGAAAGTGAAAAAAAAAAAAGAATCAAATAAGGGAGTACCTTAACAATCTTGATTTCATCCTCTAATTTGTGAAGCCGATTGTTCAATCTTCCAAACTTATTGATATTTTGCTGTTCTTCCCACGTCACCTCAACCTCCAACCTCAATGATTTCACCTTAACTTTCAAAAGAAAAGGAAATTTAATACCCAAAACTTGACAAATAAAACACATCTATTTAATTTTCATCTCTTCACCAAATAGCACGATGAGATCGTACTACACAAAGCAACACATATCCATGGTTGCAGCAACAACGCAAAGTTTTGTCACACTATCACTGTAATTAGCGACGACTAAATCAAAACGAGAGAAAAAGATAAAAAACCAAAAAGGAGGAAGTTAGGGGTGGGGTACACTGGTTTGATACCTGGTGTCGTAGCTACAACAACTCTACCGTATTTGGAGAATAATTGCTCCAGGTCTGATTGTCAAGTGTCATACTTAAAATTCCACAGAAAATTGCCTCATCTTTTTACTTTGGCAAGAACCCTAAAACATATTAATATGTCATCAAAAACATAAAGAAAACTCTTTATATAAAGAAAATAAAAAGACGAGTGAAATCTGGGAAAAGATGAGTTACTTGGCAAACGGAATGAAGAAGAAAGAAGCATTCAGACACTCAATTTTTGTTTCCAGCATCTCTAGCAAATTGAAGTGAAAGAATAAGTAAACTCTTTATTGTATACCTACACCAGTATTAAAATGATATGAGAAAATATTTTGCCATAAACAAATTGAAAATGTTGAATTTGGCCTATACCAATCACATTACCTTAACTTAATCAATGCACAGGTCCAAAAATAAAGGCAAAAATAGAGTTTCTGAGGAACCTCAAGATTCTTGATTTTAGGAAATTTGCGTATCGCACAAACATAAGTGATAAATTGGGCTCCAACTCTAGAGATAGCAATTCAACCCCCTCCCCACCAAATTCTTTATATGAAAAAAGTAAAACATTCAAAAACTTATTAAAGCAAAATCCCACCAAAATTTTAACTCCAAATTTCAAGAAACATATAAATTCAAATCCAAAGAAACATGCAAGAGCAAGAACCTATGAATACTAACATGTTGACTGTATGTATAATATGTTCTAACATATTGATTTTAAAAATACTTTCATAGCTCAAAACATAAGCAACAAACCATTAAAAAATTGTGTAGTACCCAAACCATTTCTTTGGTATAGGCGAAAGTGTGGGAAATTAGAGATCTCTCTCACAGAATAAGCACCTTTCCTTATTTTTCCAATTGTTTTTTTCTTTTCCAGTGTCTGTCCTAAAAAATAGATAGTGAAAAACTGATACTAAGTTATGGAAATGCTTGTTTCAACCCAAAAGATAACAGTAATCAAAATGATGAAAGAACAATATGAAAAAAAGCAGAAAATTGTCCGCACTCATAGCTTTACAACTTTGATAATGCCAACAATAAAGAAAAAGTCCAACAAATATAAAGAATACTTTTTAGTAGAAATTATCCTCAGTTGTGGGTGGTTAATCATGCTTCCATCCTAGCTCATTCCTACTGACTCTTATCATGATTTCATGGAAGAAGCGAAACAATTTTTTTTATGAATTTTATTTTAGATTCCAAAAGAAATGTGATATACATATATTATTAATCTTATCAGACAAAAATTGGGTACCATAAGAGTTAAATCTCTTGGAAAATATTACGGCACGAATAGAAAAGCAATATTGGAAAAAAATATAAAATACACTACCTATAAGTACCTTTATGTAAGGGCTAAGATAACCGGAGAATTTGAGTTGGGAAAGAAGATAGCAAGATTTAGAGAATTAGAGAAAAAAATGAGAAGTAGAAAAGGAAATTGGAAAATTCTTTGATTTCTAATCCTAATTCCAACATACATATATAGCAAAGAAAATGGAAATTGCAAAATGGGCAATAACAAAGGCTAATTTTGTTATAGCTTGTTATAGATTCCCATTCTGTTAAATCCCTAGGCTAGGTGTCAATTTTTGAGTGGCTGGGCTTAATGGGTCACTGCAATCCTGATCCGTTGACTTGGTGCGTTGGGTGGACGGCTAAGATGCTTCTAATCCTATACCTTAAACTTAATTGATCCAACGGTGCTGAGGTGAAAAGATTTAGTAGAGATGATGTCATTTAGGTTAGAGAGTGATGGCCAATTATGAGAGTTGACAAAAATTTGTCCGTCCAGTGAATTAATCTTATGGCTGGGAACTGGAATTTTGATCTTAACCAGACGATGGGGATTAATCCTTGTATCTTCAGGCTGAATCATAACATCACCCTCAATTTGCGCTTCTTGTCCCCAAGGATCAAAGTTTGGAAAACGATCTCGAATGTCTTAATAGTCCTCCCTAGTATCATCTTCTTCGTTAGAGTATGACCACTGCACGAGCACTTGTGAGACAATCACATTGTTACAAGGTATGTGTCATTTCCCTAAAATGGCTATTTGATAAACCTTAAAATGCCATTTCTATCTGTTGTAGGTAAGGTTGCTGATGGTGAGTGTTTGAGCCAATTTTCTTCTTTAGCAGTGATACATAGAACATGGGGTGTATTTGGCTTTTAACTGATAAGTCCAACTTGTACGCAACTGGTCCTATTTTCTGAATGATTGTGTATGGTCCATAATACTTGGGTGCAAACTTGAGGTGTCTTCTCATTGCCATGCTTGTTTGTCTATACGGCTGCAATTTTATATACACTTGCTCCTCAACTAAAAATTCCCTTTCATTTCTATGCTTATTTGAAAAAAAAATTCATACGACCATGTGCAAACAATAGGTTTTCTTGAAATGTTTGGACTATGCTGATTCCTTCTTAAGTGAGTTGTGTAATCTCTATGTATTTTGTGTGTGCAATAGGCCTTGAGGGTATGTGAGTGGGTGGATATCCATACAAAGCTTGAAAAAGGGGTAATTTTTAAGCTGAAGTGGTAGTTGGTATTGTACCAGAATTTAGTTAGGGGCAACCACTTGTTGTAGTATTTAGGTTTAAGGTAGCCCATGCATCTTAAGTAGGTTTCAAGGTATTGGTTTACCCTTTCAATTTGCCTATCAAATAAGGGTGATAGGCAGTTGATAGGTTGGGGGTGGTTCCTATGAGTCTAAAGAGATTGGTCCAGAAGGTGATGGTAAAAAGTTTGTCTATCTCAGATCCAATACTCACTGCCAGACCATAAAGTTTATAGATGTGGTCTAGGAATAGTTTGGCTATGTGTTTAGTTGTGTAGGGATGAGTAAGGCTAAAAAAGTTTGCATACTTGGTCAACCTATTCACTACTATCCAGATGGAATTTTTTCCCTCAAGATTAGGTAACTCTTCAATAAAATCCATGGAAATGTAGAACCAGGTTTGGGTAGGTATAGTAAGGGGCTGAAGTAGGACAGGGTAAGGGTTGATCTTATGTTTGTTCCTTTGGCAAACATCATGCAACAACCCGAATTTCTTATTCCTAAATTATAAATTATTATATCAATGAAATAAAATATGGATCAAATAATTAGGCTTGAATTAGCCTCAAACTAATGATGTTGGGGAATAAATAGCAAAAGCTAAAATTTTGGGGGTGGAAGTGAAAGTTTGGGGTTGTATTAAAGTTGGTCAAGGTTTGGAGGGCTCAAAGAAGGCAGTAGGAAAGTTTGAGGGTCAATCTGTAATTTTTTAAATTAACTTTATATAAAGGAACATACCTTACATTTTATCTAATTCTCAAACACCAACCCAGCTTCATCTTGCACATAAATGATGGGAAATTGACTAAAAAATAGGAAATTGAAACCATAAAAACCTTTCTCTAGTTGTGTCGAGCAAAACCACACTTGAAACACCCTAAGAATTCAACGAGTTCGGTGGGAATTTGGTGGGCGACGGCGTGAGGTGGTCATGGTGACGGGCTTCTATTTTCAATGGCAAGAAGTAGGAATAAATGGGTGGAATTCAGTCGGAGTTAAGTACGTAAACTAATAACTATGTTAATTTGAGGAAATAGAACGTGGAGGTGGCGATTTGGACAGGACAGAGGACTTGGACGGCGACGGTGGTGGGTTTGTGTGCTCCGACAATGGAATAGTGAATTGAAAGAAGGCTTTTGGTTGGAATCACTGGACAAGTGGCTGGTGGTGTAAATTTTGGATTTAGATTGCTGGAAGTAGAGGATTGAAGGTGGTAGCATGGCGATGGCAGTCTGGTAGTTTTTGCTCAATTGGTTGAGCTATAGGCGGTAGATCTGAAAATTG
The DNA here is from genome assembly GCA_018894105.1 of Jacaranda mimosifolia. Lineage (NCBI taxonomy): Eukaryota > Viridiplantae > Streptophyta > Magnoliopsida > Lamiales > Bignoniaceae > Jacaranda > Jacaranda mimosifolia. Next base: position 10,216,135 of record CM032123.1, read on the forward strand.
ATTGAGGGTTTTGTCCTCCTAATCAAGACACAAATTGGTGGTGTCGGAGAATTTTCTAGCTGCGACGGCTCCGATGGCAGTGATGTACTAAGGCTGAAAATTAATTTTAGACACATCCACGCTACCTCTGGGCTTAAAATGGGTTGAAATCTTGCCTAATTTAGGTAAAAGTTCGTCGATCGAATTTTAATTGATTAATTTTTTGAATTTGATTTAAATTGTGTTGTGAGTTAGGACCCTAGGTGACTGACCTAAATTACAAATGAATTAAAGTTATTTTAAGCGATTGATTTTAGAATTATTGAGCTAAAGATTCGGAACAGCCGCAAAAGAGGATCATATTTTGAATTAGGATTACTCAAATAATTATATGAGAGACTAGGTGGTCGTATTAATTGGAATTGAAACTTGGTTGCTTCAAATTTAGTGGGTTTGATTTCATTAAAGATGAATTTTATGAATTAATCGATAAGCTAACAAAATTCTTAATTTGAGTGGATTAAATTATGAATTAAGCTAAAAGATCAATATGTCAAACTAGCTACTTAATACAATAAATTATAAGAACCCTAACTATGAATATGACCGATTGCGTAAGTTGCTTATGAAACATATGAATTAAAAATGGAACTTAGTTTAAAATTATTAATGTAAATACTAAATTTGAGTTTAGAAAAGTGAATGATATAAATAGTTGGATGAAAATTACTAACAATTTAGATTTGATAAGCTAAGAAAGGTTTTGTTTGTTATGAACTGAGGTTATGATAGTGTACCGTGCTAAAATTAAGATTTACAAATAAAGTTTGATGAAAACAATTGCCCATGACCTAGGCCTGATAACTTATAATTAAACTAACTTAAGACCTCAAGTTATGAAGATTGGTATATAATTATATTTTTGGGTATAAGATATTGATTATATCAAAATAAAGTTCCAAAAGAGAGTAAATAATACTTGAATACATAAGTAGTTAGCGGGATTAATGGTTTGACAATAGTTACTATTTCTCCCAGCATTTGACTTAAAGAATATAAGGAAATTATGAAGAAACATCATCAAACAAAACTGTAAATCTATTAAGAATAATTGCATTTTAGAATTAGTAAGATGTTTGAAAGGAAAACAGAATTTTTATTTATTAAACATAGCTACGTAGATTAGGAAATCATGTTAATGATTATTTTAGTATTTCTTATACTATATCTTGTGATAACTAGGTAACAAGGAGTCGAGTTATTGGGCTCAATGAGAAATGCTCCACTACTCAAGATCACTAGTTGAGGTTTATACTCGATAATACTAGATATTTTTGCGGGGGGAAGAACTATATATATATATATATATATTAAATATGATGTTCTTTCTTGATTTCCTACATTGAATTTGAGAAATCGATATATTGTTTCGTATTGTTTTGTTTCTATATACTTATCTTTGGACTCTACACTAAATTTGAGAAATTAGTCAAAGATATTCCGCACGACCATTTCCTCGAAGGTTGTCCCTAAATATTAGTTTGAAAATGATGTTCTTTTCAAATATCAATTTTTATTTGAAAAAATTCTGAAAGGTGTCATTCGAGAGCTAAAATTTTCTAATGTTCTTGTTCAAAATGAGCTTCGGAATATGAAAATCAAACTATGTAATTTTTAGATAATTGAAATTGTTAAGGCCTGATTAACTGATATATTATTAGTCAATCACCAAATTTCATGATTCTGATTGGAGGTCGTCTTGCCAACTGGCCGTGATTGATTTATAGTGGTTGTGGAGGCCATGTCACCTAGCCCACATTGATAAATTGGTGATAGAGGTCGTCATGTTGACTGACTCGTAATTATATATAGTGATGGAGGTCGTCACATTGACTATCCCATATTTATATATTGGTGATAGAGGTAGTTATGTTGGCTGACCCATACTGATATATTGTGAAAGTGGCAGTCATGCTGGTTGCCTCGTATTTATATATTGGTGATAGAAGCAGTCATGTTGACTGACCCACATTTATATATTGGTAATAGAGGTAGTCATACTGACTGACCCATATTGATACATTGGTAATAGGGGCAATCATGCTGACTCGCCCGTATTTATGCATTGGTTATGGAAGCCATTTTACTGATAAACTTGGAAGTGATTTTTGGTTTATTTTGTCCCACATAGTGATTGTGGCATAAAACTTAAAATGAAAATGTTCTTGTATAGTTGGTTTCGTGAAATATGTCCATACAACTAGTTTTATGAAATGTTCCTGTATTGTTGATTTGTGAAGTGTTCTCTTCTTGAATTTTAAAATATGAGATTTTTATGGAATATCCTATAACAATCGATTTTGAGAAAGGTTTCACATAGCCACTTCTGCGAAGTTAAACAAATTCTTGAAGTTTGAAATATGAGTCTCTTATGAAATGTTCTTGTACATGCGATTCTATAAAATTGAATCACTTTCTGAATTTTGAAATACAGGACTCTCTGCGCAATGCACTTGAAACTAAGGAGTTTCTTCATTGGTATGGAATGGCGTTGAGGTATCTCAAGATGCACAATACCTAATATACTATTCCTCAACTTTGTTTTGTGGATCTTTCTATCTACTATTTAACATGATGTTTTCTTGCAATGTACTTATAGCTATTCGTATTTTGAACAAATGTTTCTCTATACTGCATTTTCATTGTTATTTCTAACTATGCATCTTGATCATTACCTCACTAAATCATTCAAACTTACCCTTTGTGTATTTTTCCTTTTGTTCTTTGCCCCAGATTGAGGAAATAGGAGGCACCATAAGTGTGGGCCATGTTGTGCATAGTGTAAATTATGTTGTCCAAGTATATATAAATGGTAAGGATATGATATATGCTTGTAATATAAATCATGTGTCTGTCATTAGCCTATCATTTTTATCTTTAATGAGGTGTAATAGGTTGGAACCAGTGAAGTTTGATGTGACCATGTAGTTCAAAATTGTGAGCTTTTGGGTGATTGTAAATTATGGAACTCAGGTCTAGCTTGAATTTTGCAACATGATTAGTTGATAGAGTACTTGATTAATTGATTCTGATCTTATTTATCATTTCAGGTTATTATAGAATTATTTAAATTGAAAATTTTGGAGGCACATATTTTGTCCTATTTTCGAAATTTGATCGGAGTAGTACCTCGGTCCAAAGCACCTCTTGGATGGGGCACTACACATCGCACTGTTTGACCTAATTAATGACATTAGTTTTAAGGTTAAGCCAAAAAAAATATAGGCTTTGTTCGGTTGCGTTTTGGGTAAATTCTGAAAAATGTTTTGGATAAAGGTGTTTTGGGAGTTAAATTGGGGAATGGTCCCACTATTTGGTTTTGTTCTGGGAAAACTCAAAAAATGGAACTATTTGTTTGGAATTGTTTTGTAGGAGACAAGTTTTACTGTAAAAGTCAAATCAGTAATTTTTTTATTGGGTTGTAGAGTGAAGTTGTATTTTTAAATTTAACAAATATATGTGGATATATATATGGTTAATTGATGTATGTATGTATATATTTGTAATGATTGATACATGATTGTGGTGAAGTGATGTGTAATTAATTTAATTTTAAACTTAAAAAAATTATAATTAAGGAAATTATTATGACATAATAATTTGATGAAATGAATAAAAATTATGAAACAAAAACAATATTATTTAATTATAAAACTTTGTTTAATGATAATTAAGCAAAAAATGAATAAACATATTATTATGCACTACTAATTAAGTATTTTTAATTTTTTTTGTAATTAATAGTATTAATAGTAATTAATTAAGTAAAACCTGAAATAATTTAGATAATATTTTAATTAGGGTGTAATCGTTAATATATTCACTAATGTAAATAATATTTTAACAATATTTGAATTAATAATATATTTACTGGTAAATATACGAGTTAACAAAATATTATTTATATTTTAATAAATCTATAATTATTAATATATTTACTGTTTAAATAAATAATTAAATATAAATATGTAATAATTAATATAAATACTATTTAATTAAAAATGTAATGTAAATATGTAATAATTAGTATAAAAACTAGTAAAGAAATAATTAAATATATAAAAAATAAATAAAATAATAAAATTATACATTAACTTATTAAATAGATAGCTAACTATGAAATATAATTAATATATTTGCTTTGTAATTAGTAAATAATACATCGAATTATAAATTAGTTATTCATAAATAATATATTTTACTAGAAAATAAAAAAATAAATAAAATAATATTTTCAAATTACAATGAAATTTTAAATATTTTTTTGATGATTATGTTGATTTATTTGATTAACATTTTATTGAATGTTTTAGATTATTTAAATAATTATCACACTATATTTAAATTTTTTGGTTAAATTTATTACTAATTGCAAAAAGAAAATAAAAAAAATTAATTAGTAAAGTTTTAATATTTTCATATATGTAATTCAGAGAGAGAGAGAGAGAGAGAGAGACATGTGTGTGTGTGTGAGTGAAGTAAAATGAGAGAATGAGAAATGAATGAATGATGTGAAAGATATAGTGAGAAAATGAGGAGTAGGTATGCTTGTTTTTGCTTTTGGGGGGTACTTTGAAAATAAAAAAAGGTGTTTTGGGAGTTAAAATTGGGGAATGTATAGTTCGTTTGTTATTGTTTTGTGGAGTTGGAAAATGTTCTCAAAAAAACTAAACAAAATAGATTTAAGTCTTTGATATATGCCAATTACACCTATAAGGTTTAAATAACACTCTGCCTCAGGCTGTCAACTTTTTCAATACAAATCTTGTCTTGGCTCTTTAGTATCCCTCCATGATAAATATATTCTGGATAGGCACTAGGATCAATATTCATCTTAGCCCTTAGAACTTCACCAAACTAGTTGTCACTAGCATAACTGTCACGACCTTCACTTATCCAGCTAGGAATGGGTCCAGAAATAGCATAGCACTACTCTTGATTTTTTCTTACCCTAGATAGCGCATTTGCAAGCTTGTTCTCTTCATCCTTCTTGTACTGGACCTCATAATCCAAGCCTAATAGTTAGGGTTGTAAATGGATATTCAAAAATTCATTTACTGTTCACATTCGTATCCGTTTATACAAAATTTATCCCTACCCGTTTAAAGCGGATATTATCCGTATTAGATTAATAGATATCCAATTATAAATGGATACGGATATGGTAAATGCGTATCCAATTCGTTTAATATTCATTCCGAATATATATATTTATTAAATAATATATTATGTATATTGTTTAATAAAAATCTCATAATCCATATATGTATTATATAAATTATAATTGAAGAATTGGGAAGAAAAAAGAATAAATTTAAAAAATTATTGTAATATAGAGAAAAAAGATTGAAGAATAAAGTTAATCAACATAATAATTGTTGGTTGACTTTATAATTAATATACTTCAATGCTAATGCTAATAATAATAATAATAATAATAATAATAATAATAATAATAATAATAATAATTATTATTATTATTATTATTATTATTATTATAAAGTTAATTATTAATTAGAAATTATGCTATTTGTTTGATTGCTTTCTTTTTAATAAAATTATATAGTTTCTTCTATTAATTAAAATATATATTTGTTATAGGTTTATAGATTCATGTATTTGGATATTTGTAAATAGATATCTAAATAATTATCATCGAATATGAATATAAAAAAATTTTGAATACGAATAAGTTTAATAAAATATGAATAAATTTGAATAATTATAATCGAATACGGATATATCCGAATTCGATCAATATCCAATGGATATGAATTTGGATATCATTTTTAAATATCTATCAATTCCGTATTCGTATTTGAATATTCAAAAAGTTAAACGGATACGAATATAAAAATAATGTATTCGATCCATTTAATATCCGTTTACACCCCTACCAATAGCTTAGTAACTCATTTCTGCTGCAGCATAGAATCTATCCTTTGACTTAGCAGGTGTTTAAGACTCTACTGGTCTGTTCTTATAATGAACTGGTGGCCCTGGAGATATTGCTTCCACTTAGAAGAAACTACCATGAGGACAGCAAGGAACTCTTTCTCATAGATGGAGAGATATTGATCCCTTATGTCCTAAAGCCTTGCTTAGAAATGCAATTGGCCTCCCTTCTTGCATCAACATTAGACCAATACCTTTCCCATATGCATTTGTCTCTAGAATGAAGGGTTTGGAAAAGTTAGGTAGGGTAAGGACATGGGCAGTAGTTATGGCTGTTTTGAGTTGGTCAAAGGCTCTAGTGGCTCCCGGACCCCATCTGAACCATCCTTCTTGAGCAGGCCTATTAAAGGTTTGTCAATCTCACCATACCGTGAATCCCCTTAGAGCCTTGACAGTTTTAGGTTCAGACCACTCAACCATATATTTTATCTTTTTTTAATCAGTTTCTATCCCTTTACTAGAAATGATTTGCCCTAAGTAATCTATCTTATCCCTTATGAAACTGCACTTACTTTTCTTGGTATAAAGTTGATGTCTCATAAAGACCTTTAAAATTGTGGCTAGGTGCTCAAGATGCTCAGTTACTATCTTACTATATATAAGGATATCATCAAAGAACACAAGCACAAACTTTCTAAGTTGCTTTGCAAACACTTGATTCATTGGAGTTTGAAAGGTAGATGGAGCATTACAAAGGCCAAAGGGCATTACAAGGAACTCATAGTATCCCTAATGGGTCACAAAATTGGTTTTATAGATGTCTCATTCCTTCATTCTGATATGGAAATAGCTTGATCTTAGGTCAATTTTGGAAAAGTACCTAGCACCATACAACTCATTTAGGAGTTCATCAATAACAGGGATGGGGAAATTATGTTTGACTGTGAGACCATTTAAATGTTTATAATCAATGCAAAGTGTCCATGTCCCATCTTTTTTCTTAGCGAGCAACATAGGAGATGCAAAAGAACTCTGCTAGGTCTAATTAGACCAGCCTCTAACATGCCCTTAATCAAACCCTCTATTTCATTTTTTTGGACATAAGAGTACCTATAAGGTGCTTGCTTTTCAGGGATAGCTCCTGGAATTAGGTAATTGAGTGCTCAACTCCTATAGATGGGGGTAAGCTTGTTAGCTGATCAAACACATTTTGAAGGACTCTTGCAACCCTTCTAGTTTTGAATTTTAGCTCTGTTGAGGCATGAGAGTAATTGTAATTGAAAACAACCATTGGCATGAGAGTAATTGTAATTGAAAACAACCGTCGGCATATCCTTTGAGGCCCCTTTTTGAATCATTCCTTCATTGCTTTAGATGATATAAACCTAAGTTCTGACTGTTGTGTTATAGCTTTTATAACAAATTTCTTTCCTTTCTTAGAGATGGTTAGCTTTATTTTCTAGTAGTCCAGTTCTACAGGGTTGTTCTGCTGTAACCAATTCCCCTAAGATCAAATCACTGCCAGGTATTCTAATGATTCTAATAGGATAAGTGAACTCATACCCCTGAATTTTCCAAGAAAAATGAGTACACTCTAGCCTACTGATCATTTTGTTGCCATTGGCTACATTGATCATCATAGGGGTTGTTGGCTCTAGAGCGCATCCTAATTGTTAGGTCACTTCTTCATTCAAGAAACTATGCATGCTCCTACTATTTATGAGGATATGTAACTTTCTACCCTTTACTGTGTCCCTAATCTTAAGGATATTCATGTTGGTGTTTCCAATCATTGAGTTAACTAAAAGGGTGACATCATCCATTAAACAGGTTCTAAGCTCTTCTCCTAACCTATTTCAGCTTGGTAGGCCTCTTCTCCTTTTTCAAACATTATAAGGTACAATTGTCTCTGCTCACATCTATGGATCGGGGGTATAGGTCTCATAACAGTTATAGCATAGGTTTTTATACCTTCTAGCCTTCATTTCAGCTGTTGTTAGAAATTTCCTAGGGGGTGGGGCATAATTAGGGGCTTTTGGTGGGTTCTTAGAGCCACTAGGATAGGGTTTGGTAGTTTGATATAGTTTGGATAGAGCTCTGTTATTGAATGGTTATTTTTGTGTATGGTTTGATTTTTTGAGAATGGCTTCTACTGTAGCTTCCTATTTTTTGGCTAAGGATGTGGCTTGGGTTAGGTTGGTTGGTTTAAGTGACATGATTGCTCCTTGAATTTCTTGCTTCAACCCACTTATAAAACTACTAGTAAAGAACTCTTCAAGAAACTCCTTGTTGAATATGAGTAAGTGTGACTTAAGATCTTCAAACTTTTGTAGATATTGAGATATAGAATTTATCTACTAAAGCTTATGGAACTCTTATATAATCAACTTTGGATTAACATCATCAAACTTTGCAAGCACTGCCTCCAGGAAGAACTGCTAGGTTGATATGTTTGTCCCCTCCATGAAGCTTTGGTACCACACCTCAACCTTTCCTTCCAAGTGTATAGAAGCTAGTCATGGTGGTTAGTACTTGGAAATACTGCTAGCGCTTCTTGATCTAGGTTTGTGGGGATTTTCCATCAAAGTGAGGGAACTCTGCACTAGGGAATGAATTGTGACCTCTTGGGAACCCCCATGAAAGACTCTCAAAAGCTGTTGTCACCCTAGTTGGATTATGTGAAAAAGACCCTTTCTCATTTACAGCATAAAGGCCCTCCCCCAAGATAGATTTATTCCTGTTGCTCTGCTATTACTTGTAATTGTTGCTGCATTAATTTATGTGTATGCTCTAAAGAGAGAAGATAATCTTTTAATCTATTTTTTGTACTCATAATGCCTTCAAACTACTATTGAGTATGCCTTTCCCTTGCTTCCCTAAGAGCTCTCTCTTCCACCAGTAAAATTTCCTACCATTTTTCATTTTCATGCAAATCCTTAATCCCAAATCCTGTTGTTATTAGCCATGGTATTGGGTCATCCAGGGATTGAACAACTCCAATACCAATTGTAAGGTCTAAGATAACTAGAGAATTTAAGTCGGGAAAAAAGATAGCAAGATTTAGAGAATTAGATAAAAAAAGATGAAAAGTAGAAAAGGAAATTGGAAAATTTATTGATTTCTAATCCTAATTCCAGCATACATATACAACTAACAAAACAAAAGTTGCAAAAAAGGGCAACAACCTGTGCTAATTCTATTACAGCTTGTTACAGATTCCAATTTTGTTAAATCCTTAGGCTAGGTGTCAATTTTTGAGCGACTGGGCTTAATGGGTCGCTGCAATCTTGTTTCATTGATTTGGTGCCTTGGATGGCCGGCTGGGATGCTATTAATCGTATCCCTTGAGCCTTAATTGATCCAACTATGCTGAGGTGAGAAAATTTATTAGTACGACATCATTTTGGGCTAGAGAGAAATGGCTAATTATGAGAGTTGACCAAATCTTGTTGTCCAGTGAATTGATCCTACGGTTGGGAAGTGGAATTTTGATCTTGATTGGACGACAGGGATTAATCCTTGGATCTTCAGGTTGAATCGTCACACTTTACCAATCTACTCCAATTTCGTAAATAATCTACACTTTGACAACCTCACACAGGCACTTCGCTAATGTTTAGTTGTTCCAGCGCCACTATCTCCATTATCTTTCACTCACGCCTCTCCTTTGAATGGTGTTTTGATTTCTGGATATGGAAATCCAACATCATCTTCCAGTGGTATCGCTTAATCACTTGCCATTTCTTCATCGTTTTGTTCGGATAGGGCCCTTTTTGATGGTGGTTTTAGTGGCAGCAATGATGCTGGGTTGGAGAGGAGTGTTGGCTAGGGTTTGGGATGAATTACGAACTAGCAAATCATTCATTCTCGAACAAATCACTCTCCTACGCAACAAACTCATAGATCTTTTCCAAAAACTCTAATGGCGAAGCTTCTTTTGGTCTTCCTTTTCGTAAGGAAGAGAATTCTCATTACCATGTATTGAGATTGAAGAAAAATCTAGAGTTTTGATATGATAAGACCACACAAAACTAAGAAAGCAATTAGGAAAAGAAAAAAAGAAGAAGAAAACATTTTCTTCTAATCATTCATGCAAAGCCAAAAAGGAGTACAACAAAAAGAGCCCAACGAACAAGTCCCCAAGCAATCAGTCCTGAAAACGACGTCGTTTCATAGGTGAGAAAGCAAAAGAAAAAAAAACAATTCTCATGCGCGGCAACACTATTCACACTTGCTTGGTGTTCATATACGATAGTAATAAAAAATTGAGAATTAACATTTGCTATAACATACAAAGACTTATAAATATACAAAATATGCAAAATTTCAGTATCAGTAAATGGCTTAGTGCCTAAAAAGCAAGTGCACTGCATATACACCAAACAAATATTAAATGGAACAAAAAATTAAGAGAAGCTACTTGAACATTTTAATGCAAAGATTGAAAATATAAACTACTTGTTAATTAGTGTCTTTAAAGTTTTATTTGTGTCCCACATGGTGCTCGCAGGTTGACAACCTTCTAAAATACAATGATTTTTCTCTAATCAAAGGTGGGGCTCCAATCGACTAGAATGACAAACCAAAATGGCTTAAAATTCTTTTTATGAATCAATGGTGAATTGTGAAAGTGCATAGTGTACTGCTCAAATAAATGTTGATAATTTTTTTTTCTTTTCTCATTTTTGACTTGATTTTAAGCATTCATATTTATAGTTGTATAATATAATCTTGCTAACAAAATATAATTCTTTATTAGAATTATAATTCTTCTCTAAGAACATAATAGGGGAGACACCTACGAAACACCATCTTTTGGTTAAGAGTCACAACTTGCAACTGCATTTAGAGAGTCATAAGCTTTTCAAAAAAGGCTTTTCTTTCTTGCCCTTGATGTTCTTTCTTCCTTTCCTTTTTCTTTAACGTAGGGGAATTTTGAAAATTTCTCTTATTTACGTGGGGGCAAATTTGTAATTGCACAATCATCAGTCATCAATCAAAACCTCAAGAGATGCCTTTGGTTCATCATTGGTCGGCAACCTACGGAAATTTGAAATAATAATAATAATATTATGTATTCTGTTTTGGTGATATAATAATGTTAGGTTATATGTTTCTTTGTACGTGGCTTAAAGTTAAAAAATTAACCCCTAAATTATATTCGTCGAAAATATCTTCGCACCCCCGTGCTTTTTCCAATTATGTATAGGAACTCCCAACTATGTCAGGAAAAGAATTATATATATATATAATAATAAAAAATTTGAATATTTATCTAATTTATCTCATTCTTCTTTATATATATATATATATATATATTGATGCCTCAATAATTTATTTGGGAGCACAAGGTTGAGAAAGTGACTACGTGGTCGATCCCGATTTGCTTTTTATTAAGACAGTCAACCAATTCAATCTAGATATTAACCTTACATGATTATTATAATATACACATAGTACTGAATAGCTTTTAAACATATTTCACGTGAGGCGTAACCTTTGCCGTGAAACAAACAAGTTAGGAAGATATTTCACACCTTGGTTGGCTGGTTGTGTAAATATCTTCCTTCCTACTAGATAAAATATATATATATAGGTATTCGATAGCGTCGTGAAATATTTAGGCCTGGATTGATTGTATTTTCATTCTCAGTTTTTGTTTTCATCATTTTAAAATGTATTTTTATTTTTATCATTATTTTGTGTGTGACTAGGCCTGTCAATGGGTAGGATATCACCCTATCCAAGTCCATACCCTAAAATACCAAAGACAATAAGACCCTAATCATATACCCTACTCTAAAATACACAAGACAATAAGACCATAACCATACCCTACCCTATCTAACCCAAGACCCGTTGGGTCTAGTTCATTGAATTTATATTTTTAATGTATAGACTAATTTTATTAATATATACTAAAAATATTATTTGACATATGATAAAAAAAATAATTTCTATATTTAATTTAGTTAATTTTTGTTTTTAATTTTTCATTTATTAATATAATTTTTATTAACTACTTTATTCATTAATAAAATTAATTTTATTAACAAAGCTTTAATTAACAATGTTTATTTTATTGTTAATTTTAATATTATTAATTTTATTAATGAAATCTGTTTAACTATTGCTGTAGCTATTCCAATTACAAAAAGAAACAAAAAATAAATAAAAATGATGCGACAATGTTGATTCCACACCATCTGAAGGAGTATTGACTTAGGTTTCATAATAGCACTTGAAATTCCATATTATCATCACTTAGAATAATGATGTGCCAATATTAATTTTATTCCACTGTTTAAAAGGCAATAATGTAGAAAATCTCTATTTTTCCATAATTTAGTATAATTTTTAATGAAGAAAAATATGTAGTTGTTATTATTTATTCACATATTTGTAATTTTTATATATAAAAAATTTATCATTAGTATAGATTTAATTTTCGGCATAAATAATATTTGGGTTAATATGTCAAATATAAGTATAAAGTAACATGTAATATTTGGGTATGGGTACATGGGTATAGACCCTACCATACCTATTACATTTTCTTTAATAAGTATGGGTATGAGTATGACTTTTTGGGCTTGGATAGGGTAATATCTTACCCATTGACATGCCTATATGTGACAATGAAAATGAGATTGATTGTGAATTATGAAAATTTTGAAAAAAGATAGATTGAAAATAATATTTTAATGTAATAGTATTAATTATTATTGTTTAATTGAGTGTGGGTCACACATTGTCTTGAAAAGACAGAAAAAGAAATCATTATTTAATAAGTTAGTGGATTTTAATTATTTTTAAATTCGTAGGTATTATAGATTTTTAATAGGTATGAAAATGAAAATGAATGGTATTTTCATTGAAAATGGTACAAGTAATGGCATTTTCTGTTTTTGAAATAATGTAAAAATGAGAAAATGGTGTTCTAGAACACAAGCAATCCAGCACTTACATTTTCTGCTCCTACTTTTTAAGAAAATGGAAGAATTTATAAAAATGTATGCATGATTTCACTATTGAGAGATGTTTTTTATTGTAAATTTTCTTTTGGTAATTTTTTTTTTGTTAAATTATATGACACATCAAATTTATATCACTATATGACATTGTTATGATAGTGTAATGACTAAAAATTATTTTTTTTGAAATAATGATTGAATGGTATGAACATATATATTTTCATAAAATGGATATTTTGAAAGCAAAAAGATGTGTATTCTTTCACAAATGATGTTTTTTTCTTTATATATATATTTTCCCTTCTTAAGAAATAAGTGCCCGTTTGGTTTCATTTTCAAAACTCCTTTTCACATTTTCTATTATTTCAAACATGAAACACATCATTTTTTATATATTTTCACTCGACATTATTTTTATTTTCATTTTTAAAATGCATTTCTCAATGACCCATATATCTTCTTTCTCTATTCCATTATTTCTATCTCTCTCCACCTATAGCCTACTAAACCCAACATAATTATTATTCTTCTATCAATTCATTCAAATACAAACTCATTTGCAACTCATTTCCACTAACTACTTTCCAACATTTTGAAAATGATGAAAATGAAAATAAAACCAAACAAGCTCACCATCCCTTTTCATTTTTAATACAAAATGAAAATAGAAAATTATCACTTTTCTATGTATTTTCACTCAAAATATTCTTTATTTTCATTTTCAACTCTTTTCTAAACCTGTCATATCATCCTACTATTACATAATTCAAATTCAAATTTAATTTAACATAAATTACCTACTATTATTTTAAAATTTATAACATATACATATATTTTAAAAATATAAATCTTTTCGAATATAAAAAAAATGTAAATCAACTAACTTTTCAGCTCTATACCTACTCTAATAATTACTTTCCAACAAAACATCCAAATACAACTTCATTTCTCATTTCAAATCACAACTACTTTTCCAACTGTTATTTTTTACATGAAAATAAAAACGTGCTTTAAAAATATATCCAAGCGGACAGTAAGGGCTGGATTGTTTGTGTTCTAGAACACATTTTTTTTCATTTTATACTATTTCGAAAACGACAAACAAGATTGTTTGTACCATTTTCAATGAAAATATCATCCATTTTCATTTTCATACCTATAAAAAACCTATAATACTGATATGGGATGGCCCAGGTGCTCAGGCCCAAACCAGCAAGGCCCAGTATGGGATGGCCCAAAGGCGCGAGCCCAAACCGGCAATGCCCAGTTTGGGGCTCAGGGCCTGTATGTCTCATCGACTTTACTCGACCAGATCTGCCCAGGCCCAGTCTGGCACCCAAAGGCCCACGGAATTCCTCGACCCCAGTCGACCATATTGAGGTCGAGTCGGAGACCAAGAACAATACAGTACCCTACAACCGCATTAAATGCACTGACGGGCGCCATGCTTCCGCATTAATGGCGCATGCCATCCCCCTTACTGTCTGACACAGCAGGCGCCGCTACAGTGTACTATCTTGTCCTTGAAACCTGGAAGGACAGTTAGCTGGAAATATTCAACTCGGGCAAATGGCCAATTACCCCTGGCATAAGGCTAAGAGCCCCTGGATGCACCGAGGGGCTTCCCAAACATTTCCCAAAAGGGAGAAGGATATAAATACACTCAACCCAACCTCTTAAAGGTACGCACTCATATACACTAAAAAGCCCTTACCCCGCTGCTCGATTTCTGAGGTCGACTCCTACTGACTTGATCGTCGGAGGGCCTAAGCCGAGGGCCTCTCGGCTAGCCTAACATTTGCCGTGGTTGCAGGATTCTTCCCCAACTTAGCAGGAACACGAACCTCTCAGGTCAAGTTCAACCCAGATTCAAATCCGGACTCTTATTCCGTGGATCAAACCTTCATCATTTGGCGCCGTCTGTGGGAATCGGAATCCTCTATCGAAAATGGTGAACACTAGGTGAGCCCCATCTGGAGGAGAAGAAAATCGGAGGTCCAGCTCTCCTCCCCTCCGACAAGACCCAGAACCAAATGCACAAGGGCCCAGCGCTCAGCCTGAGCCTGTGGTCACACTCACAATGCCTCAGTTAATGCAGCTCATTAGTGAGCAGATCTCTGCGCAGATTTCAGCCCAACTCTCCACCGCATTAAACAGACAGGCCGTGCAACCGGAGCCGACAGTTAGCGCCACCCCTTAGCTTGCGGTTCCAAAGAGGGTGCGGCCAGAAAAGTACTCCCAGTGATCGGAGTTGCTAAGACACCCGCATAGGAGAGAACTGAGCCCGAGTCGCTTTCCTAGGGAAGAAGTCCGCCCCCTACCAAGAGAGGAGGTAGCAGACTCCGTTGACCATGACGTTCGGCCCCTTCGAGCCCCGCAGCGCGATAGGGTCGAACGTTCCAAACCTAGGCCAGGTAGAAGCGCATCCCAGGCAGATCAGCAAGAGTGGGATGAGGTATCCCACCAGGTGCAACAGCTGAACAAGCGCCTGGAGGAGATCTCGAAAAGGAATGCAGACAGACCTGTTCAGCCAGACGGGTCACCAAGGTTCAGGAGGGAGCGAGATTCGCTGTTTGTTCAGGAGATCATTGACGAGCGTATCGCCGTCGATGCAAAGATCCCAACAGGACTCCCGAGGTACGATGGCTCCACAGACCCGAACGAGCACCTACTGCAATTTGAACACATGATGTAGTTGCATGGGCACAACGAGTACATCCATGCAAAAATATTGGTGACCACGTTTCAAGGAGTGGCTTTGGATTAGTTTGTGAAACTGGAACCAACGTCCATCTTCTCCTACGACCAGTTGTGTGATAAGTTTTTGCATCAGTTTGCAAGCAGGAGGAAAGCGAAACTCCCCCACACCCACCTGCATACAGTGAGGCAGGCTGAAGGAGAATCCCTTCGGGATTTTTTCACTAGATTCAACACAGAAGTGCTGAAAATCGATAGCCCGAGGATTGAGTTCTTGATTGATGTACTTTTCTTGGGCTTGAG
Source organism: Jacaranda mimosifolia (assembly GCA_018894105.1). Classification (NCBI taxonomy): domain Eukaryota; kingdom Viridiplantae; phylum Streptophyta; class Magnoliopsida; order Lamiales; family Bignoniaceae; genus Jacaranda; species Jacaranda mimosifolia. Next base: position 10,232,043 of record CM032123.1, read on the forward strand.
GCACAAAGACTGCGCCAATGCCCTAGTGCGCGCACAACCCAGAATAATGGAGGAGCTCCTCGACCTCGCAGAGAGGTACATGACCCAGGATGAGATGAATAGGATGAAATATGGCAGCATAGAAGTCGACAAGAAAAAAGGCAAGGAGAAAGATGATAGACAAAACAAGGAGGGACGCCGTTCCCCGATCAAGCGCTTCCATGAATACACTCCGTTGAACCTGCCGAGGAGAGAGGTGTTGTTTGCCATTCAGCATGGCAATCTACTCAAGAAGCCCCAAAAAATCATGGAAATCGAGGCCATGAAGAAGTCAAAGAAGTACTGCTATTTCCATAAGCAGAAAGGGCATGACACCAAGGAGTGCTTTAACCTGAGGACGAAATCGAGAGGTTGATCAGGCAAGGCCACTTGAAAAAGTTCGTTGAAGAGCAAGTTCGAAGAGAGGAGGGTGTGGCCGACCGGACTCCCCGAAGAGAAAGGTCGGACAGCCCGATGAGAGAAGTCAAGGGAAAGCGACCCGCCCAGGGACCTAACCCACCCATCAGAGGAATCATTGACATGATTGCAGGGGGGCCCACGGGAGGAGATTCCCAAAACGCGAGAAAACAAACACAGAGGCAACTCGACTCGACCAGACCGGCCAAAGTCGAGATAATTTTTCAGCTGTCAACCAGTACTGAACCAATTTCTTTCACCGATGCAGACCTGGAACACATGGAAAATAGAGGAGCGGGGACCGTAAGATAGATTGCCCAATGGTGGTCGCCCTGGAAATAGCTAATTTTGAGGTCAGGAAAGTGCTAGTCGATAACGAAAGTTCAATGAACATCATATTACTGTCGGCTTTGAATAGAATAAAATTGGGATAATTGAAGTTTGATCTGGTCAGAACACCCTTGGTCGGATTTGGTGGGTCTGAGATCATCCCAGTAGGATCCATCAATCTCTCCACCACGTTCAGGCAGGGTCAACGCAGTTGAACACCGATGATCAGTTACTTGGTGGTCGACGCCACCTTTGCATACAACGTTATCATAGGTCGACCAGCCCTCAATGATTTTAGACCATTGTGTCCACCTATCATATGAAGATAAAGTTCCCAACCCTAGCCGGAGTGGGTGAGCTTTTATGTAACCTCAAGGACGCTTGGCGCTGTTATACCATTTATGTCGATTCAACCGACCAGAAGAAACGACCTGAATTGAAGCCCTTGGGGGATGCCCCAGTAGCGAAACCTGAGGAGGGACTTTCGTCGAAGAAGAGAAAGTTGGAAGACACCAGGGTCGAGCCCGTTGGTGAATTCAAAACAATCGAGCTTGAGCTTGGGAACCCAGACAAAACCACTAGGATTGGGAGCGAGCTGGGAGATCGATTAGAATGCCTTATGGTCGATTTCCTCCGACGCAACATTGATGTTTTTGCGTGGAAGGCTGCGGATCTTCAAGGCATTGACCCCAACATCATTGTCCATCGACTCAACGTGGATCCAGCCCACAAGTCGGTGCGGTAGAAGAAAAGAACTTTCAATGCTGAGCGAACCCAGATCATCGAGGAGGAGGTTGGTAAACTTTTGGAAGTTGGATATATTGTAGAAATCCAATACCCCTCTTGGCTTTGTAACGTTGTACTTGTCCCCAAGAATGAGGGAAAATGGAGAATGTGTAATTACTTTACTGATTTGAATAAAGCTTGCCCTAAAGATCCTTACCCCTTGCCTCGTATATATTTGTTAGTCGATTCCACTGCTAGTTGTGAGTTGCTTAGCATGATGGATGCATTCCAAGGGTATTACCAAATATTTATGGCACCCGAGGATAGAGACAAAACAGCGTTTGTCATCCCCAACGGAGTATATTGCTTCCTGGTTATGCCATTAGGACTTAAAAATGCAGGAACAACATACCAGAGATTAGTCAATTTCATGTTCAAAAAGGAGATTGGAAAGTCGATGGACGTCTATGTGGATGATATGATCGTAAAAACTGCAAAGGCCGAGGACCATCTAGTCGACCTCAACCATACATTTTCCATTCTCAAGGCTTTTGGTATGAAGCTCAATCCCAGCAAGTGCACCTTTGGGGTTCAAGGCGGAAAATTCCTTGGCTATATGGTTAGTCAGAGAGGGATCGAGGCAAACCCATAGAAGATCCAAGCAATTCTCAACATCACCCCACCTCGAACAGTTCGGGAAGTTCAACGCCTGGTCGGCAGAGTTGTGGCCTTAGGCAGATTCATTGCCCGACTGGTGGACAAGAGCCTACCTTTCTTCAAAATCCTTAGAAATGCCAAAAAGTCAGGATTTAAGTGGGATCAGCAGTGCGATCGGGCCTTGCTAGAGCTCAAGCAATACCTCACTTCACCACCTATGCTTGCCATACCCGAGCTGGGAGAAGTGCTACAGCTATACTTGGCAGTCTCGTCGGCCTCTATCAGCTCGGTATTGACGTCGACAAAGGGAGGAACCTCCCATCCAGTATATTACTGCAACAAGGCTCTTCAAGGGCCCGAACACAATTATCTGGAGATCGAGAAGTTCGCGCTAGCCCTTGTGATGTCGACCAGGAAACTCCAGCCTTACTTTCAATCTCACACAATACTGGTGCTGACAAATCAGCCACTAAAGCAAGTGTTGTCGAAGCTGGACACTTCAGGTCGGCTCACCAAATGGGCCCTCGAGCTTGGGGAGTTTGACATCACATTCCAACCGCGGATTGCCATTAAGGTGCAGGTTCTGGCCGACTTCATCGTCGAGCAGCTCGACCCGCCAACGCAGGATATTAAACACACCTGCATATGGACTTTGCATGTCGACGGGTCCGCAACCTCATCCACAGGTGGGATAGGAATATCCCTCCGATCTCCACTTGCCAAGGAATATGACTTTGCTGTGAAACTCGACTTCCCGATCACCAATAACGAAGCAGAATATGAGGCTCTCATCGCAGGAATGCGTATGGCTACAACCCGTGGTGTCGAACAATTCGTTGCATTCACTGATTCTCAGCTGGTGGCAGAACAAGTCGAAGGCCACTTCGAGGCGAAAGAGCATAAAATGGCGCAGTATCTGGCAGAAGTGCACCAACTGAGGCAAATGTTCAAGAACTTTTCACTGAGTCAAGTCCCCCGATCAGAAAATGAACGAGCAGACGCTCTCTCAAAGCTCGCCAGCTCGATGAAGGGTATCAGACAAAGAATAATAACATTCTTGGTGGCGGACAAGCCCTGTAGCGTTGCCACCGATCAGAGCCTTGTCGGGTGTCTCGAGGGAGTAGGCCTCTCTTGGCAGGACCCAATCGAACTTTATTTAAGTCAGGGTACCTTACCCGACGACGACAAGGAGGCCCACAGACTTAAAGGGTTAGCAGCCAAGTATGCGCTCGACGAGCACGACTAGCTATATCGGAGGTCGTTAGCCGAACTGCCACTCAGATGTCTGGAACCCGACCAAGCAAAAGAAGTGCTATAGGAGATTCATGCTGGCATCTGCGGCAACCATTCGGGCGGTCGATCCCTGGCTCATAAGGTCATTCGCTACGGATATTTTTGGTCGATGCTGTTGAAAGATTCCGTCGACTTTGCTAAAAAATGCTCATCATGCCAAATCCACTCGAACATTCAGCACTAGCCGGCTGCATCGATGATCAACGTTAATATCACTTGGCCATTCGACTAGTGGGGAATCGACATCGTCGGGTCGCTCCCAAAAACTTAAGGCCAGTGCAAATTCATTATAGTGGCCGTTGAATACTTCACTAAATGGGTGGAAGCTGAAGCAATCTCAAAAATTACCGACGCGGCCATTAAAAGTTTTATTTGGAAAAATATAGTATGTCGATATGGAGTACCTAAGGTCCTAATCTCCGATAATGGCACCCAATTTCAAAGCAAAAACACCAGGAAATGGTGCGAGACCTTAGGAATTACCTAGCACTTCACGTTGGTGGGAAATTCGCAGGCCAACGGTTAGACCGAGGTCACCAACAAAACTGTCCTCGACCACATCAAGAGTCGAATAGCGGGAACCGGGGCCAGTTAGGCAGATGACCTCCCTGGAATACTTTGGACTTACAGAACAACGCCTCGTACAACCACATGCCACAACCCGTACAGCCTAGTCTACGGATCCGAGGCGGTATTCCCGTCAGAGCTGATTCAACACACTGCAAAGGTGATCCACTATAACCCGATAGCGAATACATCGAAGAGGGCACTGGATCTAATCACCATCGATGAGCAACGCCATGAAGCTTTCAACACAATGCAGCGATATCGCTCAAAGATGGCAGACCGCTATAACAAGACAGTACGACCACAGAGCTTCAAGGTGGGCGACTTCGTTCTCAAGAAAGTGGAAGTGTCTAAACCTATTGGAAAACTCAACCCAAAATGGGATGGACCGTACTCGGTGATCAAGGTGTCAAAAAATAATGCCTACCGACTAGCCGACGCATCAGGCCGTGAGCTACCGCGACCTTGGAATGCAGTAAATCTGAAGAAATTCTTTGTATAACCAGTCATCGATGACCTTTGTATCTCCCAAAGAAATGAGATTACGACATGTCCAAACCATGTTAAACAAAGCGAATCTTTCTCAAACAAGTCAAGGCCTTCGCACCGAGACCACACAGTCAACCCCGTAGTCGACGAAGCAGGCTCCACGCCGCCAAGTCGAGGCCTTCGCGTTGAGACCACACAGTCGACCTTGTAGTCGATGAAGTAGGCTCTACGCCGCCAAGTCGAGGCCTTCGCACCGAGACCACACAGTCGACCCCGTAGTCGACGAAGCAGGCTCCACGCTGCCAAGTCGAGGCCTTCGCGCCCAGACCAAAGACATATTCGTAAAATAGCCTTTATGGCGCGGAGTCTAACCCTTGGGGCTGACTTAGTTAAAATTGCCAACTACAATTGCGATGACAAAAAACTTATCCTACGATCATCAAGGTTCTTCCAAACTTGAATATCAACTATTGTGCTATTGAATTAATTGCAACTTGCTCGACAAGAGTTGAAAATCAAGTCTGGAAAGCGCAACCTTCATTCGACGTGAGACTTGAATGAAAAATACTTACCACATTTATGGGCATTCATTCGGAAATTCCGACAAGCAGAGCAAAAATTTAATATTTCGCAAGACTCATACGTTTCATCAATCCAAACAAAATTGCAATCAAAGCAACTCATAACAAAAATAAGAAAAGTTATGATCAAAGTCGCAATTGAAGAAAGACAAACTAATTGCTTAATCATTCCAAACCAAAAGCCTCATCGAGGCAACAATCCAACTATCATCGTCAAAGGCCTCATTGAGGCATATACATAAACATCAAAACAAAACAAACAAGAGAACCAGGCGTAGCTGGAGCTGCCAGTCTCTTCCATAGCAGGGGTGGGGGCAAGAGCAGATGCACGAGCTGGTGCAGCAGATGGTTGGGGCTTAGGTGGGGCCATTGACACGGGTACAACGGCAATCACGGGCCGGGAAGGGCCAGCCGCATCTCGTAAGAACGATCGCTCAGAGATCGGGAAGAAGGAGGCCACATCAGCTTTTCCCTCTAATACATCGTAGGCGAGGTCGCCCGCAAACTCAAACTCCCGGGCCACTGCCTTCAGTCTTCGGTCAATTTCAGCCCGCTTTCTCTTTTGGGCGTCAATTCGACCTCCGGCGCGGCTTCGACAAGGGGCACCGCTGCATCGACCTCTTCCTCTGGATATGGACGCAGCTGCTCGTCGAGAACATGGCTCATTCTGGAGCGGTCCTCAGCCCGAAGCGCATAGCCCAAAAACTGCATACTAAATCGCCTTTTGAAAAGCGTTCCGGGCGTCGTCCAGGGCGAGCACAACATTCGCATCCTAGAAAGCTGGACTCACCACGAACTGCTGCACAGCTTCCCGACGCACTTCCAGCAATATCCGGGCAAACTCAACCCTGGCCTCGGCCAGACGTTCATTCCGACCAGCAGCTCGACCAGACTCATAGGCAACTTGCACGTCCAGCTACAGCTTCTTTAGCTTCTCGTCCATTTTGGTCCTCCCTTTAACAGCAAGGAGGACCTGCTCATCTTTCTCCTGGAGCTCCTTGGCTCGCTGGTTGACTTGCTTCTCCAGCTCGTCGACCCGCATCTGAGAAGACTCCAGCTGAACCTTCAAAGTCTCGACATCCCCGCCAGCCTCCAACTGCTCTCGATCAGCAAGAGCCAACTCAAAGTAGCGGTAGAAATGGTAGCCCATCTGCCCGACCTGGCACATAAGGGTCATTACTTCCTGATTGAGAAAAGGGTAAACAAGCAGGAATAAAAAATATAGGAAACCTTACCATGTTGGTGTGGTAGGCAAATTCACAAAGCATTGTGGCCTGACTCATCCCCATAAATCTCTTTTGGTTAGCCAGAAACTGACCCGCCATCAGCATTTTTAGAGGATCCATCCCGGTTGGCCCCGCCGTATGCATGCTCGAAGAATTGTGCACAATGGGGCTTGGCTCGGGCCCAAACCATGGAAAGGGGAACTTTGACAGGGTGAATAGCACATCGTCTCCTCGATCTTTGAAGAGATCGCTCCCGATCGGTGGCCTCGACACTGCTACCTTTCCTTTGCTCTTTTCGACAGCAGCTTTCTTAGGCGGAGGACCGCCCTGCTCGACCATCGCTCTTTTGCCCCGGTCTGTGGGGCTGTCGCTCGCGGCTGCTGTAGCTCGACCAGGCGAAGGAGTTGGTGACGGTGTTGGGAGTGTGGCAATTCGACGCGGCTCCTCGGAACCAGAGGCCTCTCGACGAGTAGCGCCGCCTTATCGACGCTGTTGGTTCTTTTCTGCTCGGGCCAGCGCCTTAGCTCTCGACCTATTTATGATTTCTGCACGATCTGCCAAACATCAAAATTAACAGAGATCAAAAGCAAAGAATCACGCACACCATCAAAGATAAACAAATACCAAAGCACACTTCATCTACCTATCTGATAATCCGCAGGAAAATCTATCGGGGCCGGTGACAGCCCAGCTAGCACTAAGTGCCTCTCCTCGATGAAGACAGAGGCCTCCATGGGGCTGAACTCGACCAGGTCCCGCACAAATGTGTTCGGCCAGGTCGGGGCGCGATTCCCCGGCATGTCGATATGCCCCCTCAACCAGCCCCGAGGAATATTAAAACCCCCCTTCACTCGAACAAAGAGGTAGCGTTTTTTCCACTCTTGACCATACGAAGAAGAGGGGGCTACCAGAAATTTTCGACGAGGTCGAGCAGTGAGGTAATAGAACCCCGACTCATCGGCACTACCCGACTTGCGGGACATGGGAAGATGAAATAAGTTGGAAAAATTTTCAAAGCTAACGAGTTGGTTGAACAGACGCATCAGGACTATAAAACTATAAAGGGTGGAAAAACAGTTGGGCAGAAGTTGTGTTATACACACTTGAAGACCCCTAAGTAGACCTATCAGGCTATCACTTAGAGGGAACCTAAGCCCACATCTAAACGCATCCTCGAACACAGTTATGCAACCCGCAGGAGCGCGATGCATTCGACCAGGAGCTAAAAGCTGGTATTCAGTAGGAATATGGTATAGCTCTCTGAGATGCCTCAAGTCCCCAGGGTTCATGGTTGATATTATTTCACTATAGTGATGGGGAGTAAACAGTCGACCTCGCGATGCGGGTATCTGGCTTGGCCCAGCTTCTTCCCCCCCGCGGTGGCCGCTCGAGCTGCTAGAATTAGAAGACGACGCAGGGGAGTCCCTACGCCTTTCAAACTGGGTGGCCTCACTATCCCCCCCCATGACTACCCTCAGAGCTATATAACCCCAGCATGATTTTCAAAGAAAAGCAGACGACAGGAAGTAAAAGCAGTGGAACATTTACTGAATGCAAAAGTTAGACGCAGGAAGTCTTGGCAGCGAAAAGTTTTCTACAAGCACTCGCCCAGATTCTAAAGCGGTAAAAGTAAAAATGGCTAGAATTACAGTGGGTATTTATAGGAAGACGGGCGCGGCAAACCAAACGTCTGTAATAATGCCTGTAACCGCCACGCCGCCCACGTGCGCCACGATGTAACCGCTCAATAAATGCGCCGAACCCTGGTTGATTTTCAAAAACCCTGGCTGACTATCATTAATATCGGTTTCGCTACTTCCCAACGCCTCTCGTCAATTCATCGTTCAGCCTTGAGAAGTGGGGGGACTCATGATATGGGATGGCCCAAGTGCTTAGGCCCAAACCAGCAAGGCCCAGTATGGGATGGCCCAAGTGCTTAATCCTAAACCAGCAAGGCCCAGTATGGGATGGCCCAAAGGCTCGAGCCCAAACCGACAATGCCCAGTTTGGGGCTCAGGGCCTGTATGTCTCATTAACTTCACTCCACAAGATCTGCCCAGGCCCAGTTTGGCGCCCAAAGGCCCACGGAATTCCTCGATCCCAGTCGACCATATTGATGTTGAGTCGGAGACCAAGAACAATACAGTACCCTGCCACCGCATTAAATGCACTGACGGGCGCCACGCCTCCGCATTAATGGCGCATGCCATCCTCCTCACCGTCTGACACAGCAGACGCCGCTACAGTGTACTATCTTGTCCTTGAAACCTGGAAGGACAGTTAGCTGGAAATATTCAAACAGGGGAAATGACCAATTACCCCTAGCACAAGGCTAAGAGCCCCTGGATGCACCGAGGGGCTTCCCAGATATTTCCCAAAATGGAGGAGGATATAAATACCCTCAACCCAACCTCTTAAAGGTACGCACTCATATACACTAAAAAGCCCTTACCCCGCTGCTCGATTTCTGAGGTCGACTCCTACTGACTTGATCGTCGGAGGGCCTAAGCCGAGAGCCTTTCGGCTAGCCTAACGTTTGCCGTGGTTGCAGGATTCTTCCCCAACTTAGCAGGAACACGAACCTCTCAGGTCAAGTTCAACCCAGATTCAAACCCGGACTCTTATCCCGTGAATCGAAACCTCATCAAATACCTACTAATTTAATATTAATTTTTCATCACATCATCATCCACTAACTTATTAAATAACTATTTCTTTTTCTATCTTTTCAAGACAATGGGGCCTATAATCAATTAAGCGATAATAATTAATGTTGTTACATTAAAATATTATTTTCAATATACTTTTTTCAAAATTTTCACAACTCTTATCCAATCACATTTTCATTTCCACATGCAAAACAATAATAAAATGAAAACACATTTTACAATAATGAAAACAGAAAATGAGAATGAAAACACAATCATCCGGCTCTAAGTATTCTTACTCTTAACTAATTCTACCCTTAGTTGTTCAAAATTAGTCCTATTTTCACTGTAGCCTAAACACCAACCAAGACACAAAGTTAATGCAAGTATCTTATGAAACCCTAATAATTATTTTTAAGTCCACTCACAATCTGATTCAATTTTAAAGTACAAATTAGAAAGTCTTAAACAAAAAAACCACATTTCACTCATTATCAGCGCTTATTTGATATTCCTTTTCCTTATTAAATTAAGTCAAATTGATTTGACACATAATTTCAAAATAAAAACTGAAAAAAAATGAAAAACTGTTATGTTTCTAAATAATTGTATCTAAATATACCGTATGTGAGTGAGTACTCAAGAATATAAACTAAAAGCAATATTATCTATGAGAGTGAGTACTCAAAAGTATAAACTAAAACCAATATTATCTATTACTAGAAAGTCTTCGCTGTTTTTCACCTTCATAATTTTAATAAGAATCATTACAATTGATTTTATTTAGATCGGTTTGAGTACTTGTAACCCTCCAAAGGAAGGCAAAAATTATTAAAAGTGAAATTCTTTGAGTTTGAATAAAATTTTTATTTTTAAAATTAATTTCTTTTCTGAAACTGTAAGTTCAATTAAAAAAATGATACAAAACTTAACTCTCAATTATTAATTTAAAAATATTATTACAAGTTAGGAACCTTCAATTTCTAATTTTGATAGCTGGCAATTAATGTGAAGTACTTATTATTTTGGACCCACTAATGAAGGTTGAAATATCTCATTCTATAAGAATCACATTTCAATATGAAAAGTTACAGTTGTAATCTATTTATGACTGTGGAAAATTTTTGTGAGATCAAAATTTACTATTTAATCTCTAAGAGATGCATTCAGAAGAATAGGTTTTTCCTTACAAAAGTATTTAGCTTTCTTGAGTACCATTGTTGGAGAAAAGAAAGCAATGCGCTGCTTGCTTCCAACTCTGAGTACCATCCATTGTACAGACTTTCGTGTTAAGAATTTTAAAATATTCTTCCCACTTTTCTATATTGGTTTGTTTAGTATTATTTTAGTTGGTTTAGCTTACTTGTTCATTTGATTTAACTTATTTTGTACTAATTCTCTTTAGAATTATCAGTGAAGTTTGCAGATTAAAATCCTAAGTGAAAATTTTAGATAGTAAATGTAGATTTGCCAAACTACTATAAATTTTGTGTTTCATTCACTTTTCAATCATAAAACTTTCTTATTTCCTTTGAAACTTTCGGTTTAAATTTGTTAACTATTATTGGCCTAATTCACCCTCTTTTAGGTCTTTTATTCTAACAATATCAATAAAAATTTCGAATCAAATTAACCCAGATGTTTCAAAGGGATTAAGTGTATATTTTCCGAAAGGCCAAATGAAATAAAATCCACCTACAAAAACCTTCCTCTATACGTTGTTCCCCCGCAGATATTTTCTAGTGGCCGGTTTCTATGGGGCCGTCTACCACAAAAATCTTTATGCCCCCGAGTTAGGTATACAATTTTTCTATCTCCCACCAAGAAGCACATACAAAAACACGCTCTCTTGTTTCTCACTCTCTTCTTCTCTTTCGACACGTAGATTACTTCTCCTTTCTGGTGCTTTCTTATCCCACAAAGCATTTCCAGGTGTAGGCTCACTCATCATTCTTGCATTTTTAGAAGAACAATTAAGAGACAATTTGAGGTGCCTTTCAGCTTATGCATTTGAACCCACCTTCCCGTCCTTTCAGATTCTTCTTCTCATTCTCTTCGACGATCAGTTCTTCTTCTTTTGTTTTTCCTTTCCAAAAGAAAAAAAAAGAATTTTTTTTTTCTTATTGGTTCTTCTATACTTTTTCTCTGCGGGAATTGTTGTTTTTTATGCTTTTACGAGAAGTTTCTTTCGGTAAAATTGCTGCACAACGATTCACGGGATGTCGGGACCTGGTTCAAGTGTCTCAATTCGTTTGTATTTTGAAATTCTTGAGCTAGTGAAAGAAGGCCACAGTATTCAGATATGCACACTTTGGCGTCCCTTAAGACGAAAGGATGATGCTTTCTGGTAATGTTACTGCCTCTATTCAGTCTGGAGTTCAATAACTAAAAGGCCCTTTATGTTCTTTTGATGTTTTTTGGTGCTTCTGATTGTCTGAAAGCATGAAAGTTTTACCTTAGATATGTTTCTCTTTCGTTTATCATTTTTTGGAATTACATGGTGCTCAGCATTTGCATATCTACTAGTGGACTTGTATTCAAGAATTTATCTCTTTTATTCGGTTCCTTTTGCAGTCCAAATCCTCTATTTTAAATTGATGGTTTATATCTTATATTTCAAATTACATATGGCTAAAATGTGTGTTTTTATTGCTTTTGTTCTTTTCCCCAATATTCAGTTCGCATGAATACCAAATTAAAATAGAGGATCTGTATTGTATTTCTTTTTACAGTTTTAGAACTTGGTTTCATATTATTTTATTCATTCAAAAGTACATAATACAAACTCCTGCACATATTTCTAATTTTTTACCTTTTTTTTGGGGGGGGTGGGGAGGTGGGGGTAGGTAGTCTCTTTCTACTCATGGTATTATTATGTAATGACATTTTTAAAGTTGATCTATCGAGTATCAAACACTTGAACATGGCACTAGCTCTCTCAATAATTCTGGATCACACTTGACACTTCAAAAGTCTCCACATATAATGAAAATTTTAAATAAAGAATTGATGGAGCAAATCGAATACATTTTACGTTCATTTCTTATATGGATTAGACGTAAAATGTTGTGGCATGTGATTATTAAACATTATCATGGTGTGGACTATCTTGGATTTTTACCTCTTAATGTTTGCCTTTTTATGTAAAGATGTTCTCTTAGAATTGAAAATTCTTTTACATGTGTTCATAGTTGTTGGACTTGGATGTATTTCTCTGGACAATGTTTGAAATGAATTTTGTAAATAGCACAACACTTAGTGAATTTTTCTAACTTCAGAATTAAGTAATAATGCAAGAGCTTGTCGAATTTAGGAGAATAGAGAGGAGAGAAGGGGATGTGTGTGGACATGTTTTTGTGTATATTTGTTCACATATGCTTGCCTTTTTCGGTTTCTCCAGGGTGCCTAGTAAGTAAGATCTTGTTGATGGTTTATTTTACCTTGCATTAGATATCTCATGCCTTATAAAAATCTCATTAGATACTCTTTTACTTTAAGGATCTCATACATTATGCAAAAGATTTTTCTTCTATCTTATTCTCCTACGTAGGCTTGAAAATAATATCTATCTGATTAGGCCCTAAGTTAATTTAATTTAATAAAACTCAATTGATTGATCATCATTTAATCAATTAATCTAACATTTGAAGTAAATAAGATTAATTAATCAATCCATTAATTTTACATGTCTTACTTAAATAAAATTAATTAATTAATTAATTAATTTAATCAATTAGCTTAACCGACACAGTATACCTGTGTCTGAGCTGAAACTGGCATGTAAAGATACTTAGACATCCGAGCTCTACGCTATGGCCCAGCTATGTCTAAATCTTAATGGTATATTGGCAAAGCTCAAATCGAGCCATTGAAAATAGGTATGTGAGGGTCAGCATTCCAACCATCAAAGGCGAGGTTAAGGGAAAGAGTATTCTACGTGTCAGAAGATTAAAGTGTCGTCGGAGACATGCCAGTTAGTTACTCTTATAATGGAGTTAGTGGGTGGTTAGGTTGAGGAAGTGGGCACTTTGTATGTACTTAAGCCCTAATGTAAAATAAAAGAGGGTAGGTACAACGAATGGATACTTTTTGAGAAAAAGATTTGGTTCTTGCTTTCTTTTCATTGGTGCTTATATTTTATTTTGCATTAATTGGTTCCATCTATGGAAAACTAGAGCTGAGACATGACAAGATAAGTGAATTAGGGAGGAATGCTGATGGGGATACACTAGAGATGCCTAGACTGATCTGCGGATGTTCGAGTACCTCAGGGTTTGTCGGTTGCCATGACTGCAATATTTTTGTGGGAGGGAAGAATGGTTCCTACCCTTCCCCCGGTGATAGGACAGATGATAACAGAGTAGTGGATGAATTTCTTATGGTCTACAGTTAATTCCTTGCTAGTCGCTCAAACTACAGGGATTGAGCCAATTGTGTTTTCGGTTGCCTTGCTGTTTCACCTAACCTTTCCATTTTTACCAATGATGCCACCAACAGGCTTAGCGATTCCTCCACTAATACCCTTCCTAGAGTACTTGTTCTTACTACCTCGGCATCCACAATCGTAATGGCATCTACACCAATTTAGGCTCAGGTGGGAAGGACCTTTGCTGCATTTTTACTGTAGCCTTTGGGTGGAGTGCATGTAGTATATGCACTTTAATAGGAGCGCCTATCTCGGGAATGGTGGCATAAGGTACCGTAGTGGTTGGACCACCGGCCTAAGCTAATCCTAGTATAGCCCTTTTGGAAAGATTAGAAATAATTGTTGCATATATGAAAGATTAGAACCTACTATAGCACCTATAGGTCCACCATTCAACAAGCCTGCAAAATAGCCATATATGTGTAATCCACTTAAAGAACCATACAAAACCTCTAGTCTTCGAGGAGCTGAATCAGAGATGGTGGCGAAAAGCCAGGTAGCCGTGCATTTTGGTCGGAATAGGGGGAGAAAAAGGCCTTAGGCAGACATCATTTATGAGATGGAAGATATGCACAACGAATTGGGGGAGATGAAGCAGAAAATGCTGAGAGGAAAAAGGTGGAAGAGTCTTCCCTTTGGAGGATCCATATTACTTGATCCCTTCACTGAGAATCATAACTTCATAAGTTTTTCTCCATGCCAAGATACATGGGGGGATTTCACCTGCTGATCATCTTTGTGAATTTGAGAATTTGGCCTTGCTGTACCAATTTTCATATGGGGTGAAATGTCGGGTCTTCTTAAATACTTTGGGAGGAACTGCTTAGCGGTAGTTCGGATAATTACCTCCATGTTCCATACACACTTTTGACAATTTTGCTCACAAGTTGTTGCATTAATTCACCAGTGATAAGCAATACCGTCAGAGTGCCCAGAGTTTGCTATCCTTCCGGCAGGGAAAAAATGAGACTTTGAGAAGTTTTGTGAAGTGATTTCCACTGTTTCTTGGGAAGCCCTCTCTGCTACTTTGGAGCCAGTACATTCACACAGGGGCTTACTTAGTTACTTCTTCAGGTCTTTAAGTTAGACACTTGCCAAAGCTATGATTATCTACTACGACAAGCAAAGAAATACATATATGAGGAAGAGGCATGCAAAACTAAGGAGAGGGAGTTGGGAGAAAAACAAAAGGATAAGAGAGACAATAACAACTTGGTAAAAAAGTCCAAGCAAGATGAAATAACTCGATCGGTATACATCCAACAACTATGGTCGGTTCCGTTTGGGTTGAGCATTACACAGTTGCTGGATGTAATGTTCATCCTAGCAACTGTGTAATGTTTAAATTTGCTGAATGTGTACCGATTGGTACACACCTTTGAAGATGCCAAGTGAGAGATCATGCAAGCCATTGAGCCCCAAAACTTGTTGAGATGGCCCCACACTCACTAGGATGTATCTAGACGTCCCAGGTTGGACAAGTTCTGCTGCTTTTATAATGAGTGTGGGCACGTAATAGAAGAGTATGATCACCTTAGGAATGAGTTGGTAGGAGCAGTTGGTGCGAGGAAGATATTTGGATGAGTTTGTTGAAAATCCCCCAATCGCTAATAAGTTTAATTAACATGAACAGCCTCCAGTAGACGACGAACAAAGATGGTGCAGGCTTGAGGAGGAGATGGAGCTTATGAGGGAAATGCCGATATGGGGTGTGATATATATATGATCTTAGGAGGGCCGATTGATGGAGATATCCACTAAGCTAGGAGAACCCAAGCCCGAGCCCTAATGCACAAAAGGAATATGGAGGTAGCTACCATCTCTATTGAAACACCCATTATTCAATTTGGCCCAGAAGATTTGAAAGTCATACATTTGTCGTAACAAGACGCTTTAATGATAATGACGATAATTGCTAATTATGGGGTAGCTCAAGTCTTCATTGATTGCAGGAGCTCAACTGGCATTTTGTTTTTAAATACTTTTCGACAGATAGACTCAAGAACCGCCCTGCTCATGCCAGTAGAGACATCATTATTTGGATTTTTGGGAGAAGTTGTGAGGCCGCTGGGACATATAACTTTGCCCATTTCTTCGGGCTTAGGAATTCATCGAAAAACATGTGTTGTGAAGTTCTTGTTAGTTGATGCTATCTCAGCATATAATGTTGCCAAATGTTACCTTTCGCAGTCCTATGCTTCAACTCTTCCAAGCCATCGCCTCACCTTACCACATGAAACTTAAGTACGTAGTTGGGAGACTTGTGGGAGAAGTTGTGGGCAACCAGTATGTATCAAGGAAGTGTTACGTAGATGCTGTTTGTAAGGGTAGCCATAATGCAAATAAGGCCTTGTATCGACAGAGGTAAGGAAATTTAAGTGCGCTTCAACAAGTAGAGCAACGACAACAACTCGAACCAAAGAGAGAACTACTGACTATAGAATTGGTACTAGGAAAAAATGACAAAATCACTTGAATAGGGTCAAACCTCGGCTTGGATTGAGCGGTGCAACTCACGGTAGTCCTAAGAGAATGTGGATGTCTTTGCCTTTTCTGCAAAGATTTAACAGGGATCGATCCCAGTATAGTTGAGCACAAACTGAATATTAATCCAAATGCTAAGCCAGTTAAGTAATAAAGAAGGAACTTTAGCCTAGAAAGGGAACTCATCATTCAGAAGGAGATTGAGAGACTGTTGGATGCTAAACACATTATGGAGGTCCAATTCCCGGAATGGATATTTAATGTGGTGCTAGTACCTAAGCATGTGAACAAGTGAAGAGTATGTATAGACTTCAAGGACCTGAACTAAGCCTGTCCCAAGGACTTCTACCCATTGTGTGAAATTAATCAGCTATTGGACTCCACCTTTGACGGTGAATTGCTGGGCATGATGGATGCCTCGCAGGGTTATCATCAAATTCCCTTGCATCCTAAAGATCACAAACCATTGAAGGTCGGCGTTCCAACCATTCAAGAAGAGTTTGAGGGAACGAAGTATTCCACGTGCCAAAAGATTAAAGTGCCACCAAAGATGTGCTAGTTAGTTACTCTTCTAATGGAGTTAGTGGATACTTTGTATGTATTTAAGCCCTAACATAAAACTAAAGAGGGCAGATACAGATACTGGAGAATACTTTTTGAGAAAAAGATTAAAGTGTTCTTACTTTCTTTTCATTGATGCTCATATTTTATTTTGCATCATTAACTAATTTAAAATTTTAATAAATTAATATTAATTAGTCAGTTTATCAAGTTCACTCTTGAACTTAATTCTCATAAATTGAAATGGAGTTATTCGACTTCTCCAATGATCTTTTAGGTTCACCAATAATTTAATAGAGACTCACACACTCGTGATTTAAGTTATACGAATTCATTATATAACTTAGCCAATCATTTTAGAATCAATCTCATTATTTTTTAAAGTTCCTATAACTCCTGGGCAACATATATCAACATGCCATGGAAACCTAGATACAAGAGAATATCAAAGTACATCGTTACAATTGTAATTCTGATAAGAAAAGGTCCTTTAATCATCTATATACCCAATTAGGCCTATGATATGGAATTACCAGTCAAAAAACTTAGCAATAATTACATACAAATTCTTAGTATTTGACTTTAATTGATGAACTAGGAAATCCTTTCCAAATTATCCTCCTGCATTGGCAAGGACACCAAAGTATATACCATGGAAAATATTAGAGATTCTTTCATTCATCTAAATAGGTGATGGATTCTTTATTGATACTTACTAACTTCATGACCGAAGTGTACCTCAAGTAAACTCCTAGTTATTTTTAGGAATTTGACATGAGGTTAGGAAATTTTCTTCTTGTCAGGATTAAGTGACTTCCATTCTTAGTTTAGCCAAGATTAGGTAACTTGATCACAAACATGTTAGTGTTGATGGGGTTCCCTGCGAAAACCTTCGGTGCCCAAGTTAGTAAATATAATATGAGAGTAAATGCTAAAGAGCAAATGTAGTAAAGGTAGTAATATATGGATAACGTACATGTAGAATGCAATAGTGGATGCATTCATTGGTGATTTCACTTGGCATAACTCCTAGTCTGTGCGGCTTCGTCTAAGCCACTTAATTCCCATGATTTGCGATCAATTTAGAGCCGATCTAAGTTTATTTGGATGAGGTATCTTGCAAGGGGCATTGTTATAATCCTAGACTAGATTTGGAGTATAAATCCATTTAAAACCGTTCATCCTCAAGGCTGCTATGGTGCCTTAAATATGAGGACTAGTCTTATGCTATAGTAACATAAAAATTGCTTATTCAACGTTGGTTATTGAAGTTACTTCCAATTAGGATTCTTGATGGAATTATTCAATGGAATTGTTCATGAACAAGCACAAACACCAATGTCTATAAAACAACATTCAGTGTCTTATCTTAGGTACCCTTTGACTTATTTAGAGGCATATATCATGATTATCATCTACAACCATATCCAATTCCTATCTATGATTTAAGTATCTATTTTGAAGCAAATAAATTAACACATAAAGATTAATTGTTTTCTTCACTAATATTGAATGAAATAATAATTGTTTATACAATAGTGCAAGTGTCTAATTAGCTTATAGATATTAGAAATGCTGCATAATACATGCTATTAGGCCAGAGGAATTTGTTTAAGTATCTTATGATCCAGCATGGCTGCATCCCAATGTCTGGTACAAGGTAAACTTAGAAGTTGACTATTATATTATTGATAACGCCCAATGTCATTCAATTTGATTTCCTAAACTAAACTCTCACTTCTATGGAAACCAGCGGGATTTGTTCCTAGCTTAATTGTTTAAGGGTTGCTTCATAGATGCTCCCTCAATGAGGTTGTCATGAAAAAAATTAGTGTTCAACATCCAACTAATAATATATGCTGTGGAAGCATTTGAACTGGAGTTAAATAACCAAAATCTAAAATTTTACAGCAGATAAGTCTGAAATATCTAATAGCACAGGTACTTTTTATACTCAGATAGGCATCCAACTATTGCACCAAACTTGGACAAGCTAATAAGTTGAGGAAGAGAAACAAGTCTAAGGACTAATCTACTGTTAGACAAACATCTCTTCAGTTCATAGAGCTCATGAATTGTATGGGCGTACTTCTATACATACAAGTCAAGGAATACAAAGAAAATAATTCTAATCTAAATCCAATAGTATATTTTGCAGAATTTTTCTGAAGGCTATGAAAGTGAACTTGGTGTTTTGACACTAATTTCATTTTAACACATTGTTACCTAACAATGCAATGTGATCAATTGTTATTGTGTGTTGGATGGCCTAAAGCAAGTGATTTATTATGCATTTGAGTCTTTGACCATGTTATGTTTCAGTCAATCTTCATTGCATCATTTCCAAATTGTAATGAAATTTTTACCTCTGCGGAGGAATATGTTTTGAGAAACATCAGTTTTTTCTCATGATCAGCCTCTGGCTTAGAGAAACTTGGTGAAGTACTTGTGCTTGTTTGACTTTTCCCATAAATAAATGGACTTCGCTTCAGAAGAATAGTAAGAACATCTGCAGTGCTTCTTCATTCTCCTTTTTGGAAACATCTCTATGATTTTTCTTTTTCTATGGTAATATTTATTCTTTCATCATCATGCTCGCTTAGACGAAAATCTTTTAGACTTAGAAAGAGTTAGCAAATACCTTTAATTATCTCGGTGTTTGCTCTCTAGCTTGTTTGCGATCTCAAAGTCTCTTGGCTTGGCAAATTGTTGTTAAGAAATTATTTTTGTTTTATTGGGGCTACCTCCCAATTGGTCAATCAGCATCCACATAAGGTTTTGGAAACATTAATGTATAGTAATAACTTATTTTCAATAGGATTTGTAAGTCATTCCACTTGGTAGTTATTGCTTTCTAGGTGTCTATAGTTGAGAAAATTGTCTTTGTTTGATAAGTGAATAACATTCAGAAGACACTAGATATGCGAAAATTATTCCTGTCATTGCTTAGGTTCATTTTCTCTGGAGTACTAAGTGTTTGTATACTAAATCACCGATGCCTCCTGAAAAAGGAAATGAGAAAATTGTTACCAGTCATTGTTTTCCATTCTCTGCTTACAGGAAGTTGGATGATCAACTGGAAAAATGGCATGTTACAATGTAGTTACAGCAGTAAATAGTATGCAATATTTCTTCAGTGGAAGTTGTCAAGGTATTCTGAAATTTAGAGAGATCATTCTCTCTGTTTGTAAGTCCCATCCTTATGTTGTGTCCAATTTCTTCCAAGGCCCAGAGATATGTTGAAATTTTTTATTCATTAGACCTTGTGGGATTATTTTAACTAAACTCCTGTTGGTTTTAGGCTCCTTTACCTTTTTGCATCATTATTTCTTTTCCCCATATGTGACTTCTGCTTCTCTGGTTTTAGTGTGAAATTTTAAGTGTTGCATTTGTTTCTAGTTTTAGTATGAAATTTTAGGTGTCAGGCATGAACTTATTCTTTCTTCATGAGTTCATCCTTGTAAAACACACCTAATTTTTGGTTTTTCAGTCTTATATAACTTGGGAAATTGAAATAATGCACTTAAATGGTCAAATGGTATGCAATATACAGTGCAAATGCTGGCTATTTGTGTATTATTGTTAAAAATGCATTAGTGGTTGGGATTATATCTCCAAGTTACACAGATGTTTGTTCTCTTCTTGATATATGAGCTTCTAAACCAAAGTTCTGAGTTCAGTACATTGATTATATGCAACCTCTATGTATATATGCATGCATACAGATGCTATTCCCTGTTTCTGGAGTTTGAAACATGTGCATATATGTTTCACCAAAGTGCATCCTTAATATATCTGGTTTAATCTTGTTGGTTGTTATGCTAGTTTAAATGTTCGGACTGTTTGATATGTTTTAGGAGTTCTATAGCAATGAAGCCATAGGCATTACTTTATCTACCTGTTGCATTATCTTGAACTTGGTGTGTGTGTATTTTTAGATTAATTTGTGGCTTTTTACTCTATAGCTAAAGTATGTGCAAAATTTGAACCTACTTGCTGTTATGCACAAATTTATACATAGGTATAGATGATTCATGAAGTTCTCAAGTAACATCTTTTATAGGATAGCTAAAGACCTCGCAAAGTGCATATTAGATCGTGGAACATGAAACATAATTGTCCAAAAGTTTTCTTGAGTTAAAGAAGCAAATACCAATTATTCACATACCTCATAAATATCCTTACACTGTGAATCTAACATGCTTCTGGTTTTGCAACCCCCGCCAAGCTAGGAACCCCCATTGATGCTTCTATTGTGAAACTTTAGCCATATTGTGTGTCTGGTGTTCGAACGTAATATGCACATTTTATTCTGATCAAAAAATTTTAAGTGCAGATTGTGAATTTGAATCTATGAGTATTGAATAGCTAAAACAATATGAGATAAGTAGTATCCAACACATTAATTTATTTCTTTTCGTGAAGAATTTGTACTCTGCATCTTGCTTTACAGTTAGATATCTGAAGTTTGATATATGTGGCAACTTCCAATATATTTATCTTTTACAGAACAGCATGTAGCTCTTTACCACCTTCAACAATTGTTATCGGGATTGTAACTGTGGTTCCTTTCATCAGTAGAGATAGGTTGGCATCCTTGATGAGTAAGAATCTCTTTGCTAATGTAGTTGTAGTCTGCTACATTTTCTCCACCAAATTTATTATTAAATGGATATAATTGTCAAAAAATTTCAACAAAATTTTCAACTTGTGGGAATAAGAAATTACCCCAATTTTGTAGCTCCTGATGGTGTCTCATGATTCTTTTGTTGTGGCTGGCAAAGCTGGAGACAGACAGGTGCATGTGGGTCCTCTCTAATGCTTAAACTATTACTATTGAATGAATTACTCTCTGTTCCAGTTGCATCCCATGTTCCATACACCTGAAATATAAGCATCTCATTGAGAGTGTTATAAAAGCATATATTACTTCTTCTATGGACTGGGCTTCACAAAATGGTTTGAAAGTTGTGTTTCAAGCCTACAACACTACCTTCTTAGACAACTCCATGTTCTCTTGACGAATTAAGTTTACCTTCTCACGCAGTTCCAAATTTTCTTGGTGGATCAGACTTCCCTGCAACAAAATGAGGAAACTTAGCTATTTTAGGGATCTCTTGTAAGAGGAAATAAGCATTACTTAATACATTTAATTATCCTGGATCAACCTTTCGATTCAATTCCTGTATCTCATCAATTAGGATCTGGTCCTACAAAGAGTTGAAAATGATATTAATAATTTGTTGCGATACATATTATATTAAAGATTCACTGTGTATCATCAAATGAAAATTTTTGAACCTTCCTCATATGGACACCCCGGAGACTCATCTCTAGTTGGTTCTCTAGGTTCTGTAGGTCTTTGACATCCAAACCAGAAAGCTCTTCACCCATTAAATGCCTGCAATAATCATGCATAACATTAGATAATCTAGGCTGTTATTATCTCTTCCTCTTTATTACATCTAAATTTGCAAGTTTTATCATCATTAGCTTGATCATTTGATTATACGATGCTTATATGCAGTATGACCAAAAATAGTGCTTATAAGCCTATGTACGGTACTTGAAGTATATTATGTTTTAGTTTCCAGTTCTGTTGGAAATGCTGTTGTGTGCATTCTTTGCACAAGAGCACCACGGTCCATTAAGTTGAAACCAACTTTCATTTGCCTAAACTGTAGAAGTATGATATCCTTGCCACTATATCTCATGTATCTTAAGTGTTATATCTTGCCGCTATATCAACACGTGTCTGAAGTATCGTAACATTATTACAATATCAACATGTGTCTGCTTTTGAATTTTTATGGGTTATTAGATGTGCACAAATAAATATTAAGGCTTTCTTGCTATTGTGAATAGTTATTTTGTAATTAATAAAATTTTGATTTCTAGTGTAAATGTTATACTCATTGTAAAACTATTTTGAAATACCACTTGTGAAAAATGATTAAAGGAAACTGTTTATATAATTCTTTCTGCTCACTGGAATTTCTGTATATTATGTTACTTCTAGGTCATTACAATTTCTTCTCATTCATTATAGGCATGTTCAACACTTTGCAAAAAATATGTTATTATGTAATGAATGCAATGAGAAAATTAAATTTTAAAATTAAATAACTTTATCAGGTTGAAAAACTTGGAAGATGTGGTTTTTTTTTGGTCTTTTTGTTATATATATATCAGAATTACTACAAATTATTGTGAGTTTTGAATTTTTCATGCCTAATGTTCATAAATTGAATATAAAGGTTGACAACTAACCCATTAAATGTTGTATATAGCAAAATACCTAGGTTATTTGTGCAGGGAATAACTTTCTATTAGACTTTATTGTTTTTACATCAAAATAGTTTGTTCTTGCAAAAAGGTTAGTATTTTAGTCTGTACAATTTTTAATGATCTCTTCTTTTTCATAGCCTAGTGTACATAATACACATCATATGTAGATGCTCATATAGTTATTGTATATATTAATGAAAAATATGAGAATTTCACATAAAAGCATATGCATAAATGAAGAAACTTGATGGAAAAAATATAATGGAAAATGTTGTTTTGTTTAGAATTTCTTGTTATCATCTATTGTGATTTTCAAGTAGAAGCATCTTAATAACAAAATTCTAGTCATAATTTAAAAAAACAATGTCCTATTAATGACAATTTATTTGCAACAAATATGATTGATGAAACATATGATCTTGTTAAGGTCATTGTACAACTAAAAAATTTAGTTTAATAAATATTCAAATATTCATATGGAATGAATAAAAAAATCATTCAACATAGATAATTGAATAAAATATCTAAAAAATCAAAATTATTAGATATTCAAAACTCACGTAATAGTTAGCAAATTCTTACTCTATATGCTATAATTCTTTGAATTCATGGTTGCATGATTATTTTCATATTTGAACATGATTGCTTGAGATGTTTTTCTTAGTTTTGTAATTTTTTCTGTATTTTTCTTTTTGAATAAGAAAATTTCAATATTTTTCTTTGATCTTTTTTCTATTTTTATTCTGATTTAAGTTACAAATTTTCAAATAAATATTTATTAAGGTAAAGTGAAACAGCAAGTGAGTTCACATGGTCACTGAATGTTAGTGTACTTTTAGATCTTTTTAGTAAATTGTAAGATTATATTGCCTTAGAATTCTTCGTACTATTTTTATAACTAACAAATTAATTTATACTATTGGGTTTGAGATTTTTATACAAGTATGAACATGACATTAAGGAAATTGACATATATAATTGATGAGAAAATATCTTTTCCCAATATTTGTTCGTGTTGGAAATCAAAAGTGCTGCAAATTTGGGGAGAATGATGCTGCAAATCTACAATTGTATATCCTAAAAATGATGCTGGAAATTCGGAATTGCACTTCCCAAATTGATGTTGTAAAAATTAGCAATAATTGGCAGGATCTATATTTCCAAATATAGAGTATTTTGTTGTAAATACTTTAGTA
Source organism: Jacaranda mimosifolia (assembly GCA_018894105.1). NCBI lineage: Eukaryota > Viridiplantae > Streptophyta > Magnoliopsida > Lamiales > Bignoniaceae > Jacaranda > Jacaranda mimosifolia. The sequence goes on from CM032123.1 coordinate 10,255,950, forward strand.
GCAACCTAGTATATATATGTGTGCTTGCATTCGAATTTAGAACATGCAACGAGAAAATGTTCATCAAGTTTTGTTTACGGATCAGAGCCTTTTAAGGTTCTGGTTTCTGAAAATCTTTAAAGCTGCCTACCGCCAATAGTTTTCCTCAGCCTTAAGGGCTGATATTAGGTCTTCTTTCTTGACCAAGCCATTCGAGTTAGCTGCTTATCGCAACTTTCTCGAACGGCATGAATTCATGTCAGAATACTTGCCTCCTGACCTTTCCTACCTTTCATCAACCCTCATTGCTGATTAATCTCCATTTTCTCAGCCCTAATTGCTAATTGTCTTCCTACTTGCAGTAGTCTTTCAGCTGAAACTAAAACCAAAATTAGTCCGTATTTTTCCCGACTATTCTCTCACCATGTTCACAACAATCGAGTCCTCTCAATCCCATTATACTATCCAATCCAAAGAGACACGACCCCCAAACAAGGGTAGCCTTTGGTGTACCTATCATAAAAAAATCTCACCGTACAATAGAGTAATGCTGGAAGCTGTATGGTAGCTCCTGATGTGATAGAGGGCTTGAAGGTGGAATACAACAAGGTCAATTGCATATAACTCAATCTTGGAAGAGAAAGATGCAGGCATTACAAATTTTAATAATAGAGGGCACAATAAATTCAACAAAGAGAACATTGGAAAACTTATGGCATTTCTTGACTCATTGGAGAAGTTAAAAGGTACTTGTTTTAACGATTAGGGTAAGCCTCATTTTTCATATGCTTTAAGTGTTTCAAATTCAGATTTTCTCTAACTCATGGGTCACTGACTCCGGAGTGACCGAACATCTAACCAATTCCTCCCACAAATTTACCACATATCCACACTGCCTGAGTAAAAAGAAAATTTCCATTGCTAATGGATCCTTAGCTATTGTTGCCGGTGAAGAAGATGTTATTTTATGCCCATCTATGACTCCCAAAAAAATGTGTTCCATGTGCCTAAACTATCCAAAAATGTTGTGTCTATTCATCAACTTACAAAGGATTTAAAAAGCAATGTGGTATTTTCTTGTGATTATTTTGTTTTTCAAGACTCTATTATAAGAAAGATGATTGGACTTGCTAGGTAAAACACGCCAAGTGATAATGGAAACAACCCAACCCTCTCAATTTTGTCAACCAATTCCTAATCCAATAAAGAGCGAATTTGGTTCCATCACCTTAGGCTCATTAATTGATCTTTTAAAGTTCTCAGTATGATGTTTCCCTCATTGTTTAAGAATGTTAATGTAGATGAATTTTAATGTGATATTTGTGAGGATTGCTAAAAATCGACGTGTTTCTTTTCCTTTGAGAACCAAATAAATGCAATTCCTTTTTCTTTGATCCATAGGTATGTTTGAGGTTCATCTAATTCACCAACATTTCACAGGCTCGTTAGTTTGTCACTTTTATTGATGATTGTACTCGGGTTGCCTAAGTTTATTTACTTAAACAAAAATTGTGTGATTCACATTTTTTCTATTTTCCATACTATGGTCAAAAATCAATTTAATTTGTGAATTAAAAGGTTGATAACACACAATAGTATAGAGTACTTCAATCAATTCTTTTCCTCTAACTTTTAGAAAGAGGAAATTATTCATGAATCATCCTATTTGGTACACTCCAACAAAATAAGGATGGTAGAAAGGAAAAATGACCATTCATTAGCCACTGTTCAGGCTCTTTTGTTTCAAAAGAATATTTTATAAACCTCTTGGGGGAAAATTGTTCTCACTGCCGCTCATCTGATAAATTGTCTTCCATCCCGAGTTCTTGAATTTAAAAGCCCAATTGACATGATGTCTCAATACTATCTAGAATTCAAAATGTCAAAGTTACCTGCTAAAGTTTTCGATTGTGTTTCATTGTTCATCTTCACTCCAATAGTCAACGTAAACTATATCCTACAGATTTTAAATGTATTTTCATTGGGTATTCACCTACTCAAAAGGGGTACAAGTGTTATCATCCTTCCACTTGTAAAATTTATGTTTCAGCAGATGGCACATTCATTGAACAGGAGAGCTATTTCTCAACTCATATCTTAAGGGAGAAACATCATGTATGGAAGATAAGGACTTGCTCCAAAGTATCCCCTTAAGGATAGTCAACAAATTCCTTGTACAAGCCCAGTTAGCCTTATTTGCTTCTACTCCTGAAATTGAACTCATTCCTAAGTTTATCATGGAGCTTGTTGAGTCACCCCCTGAAATATGTAATGATCTATTGAGATCCACAAAACCACTTCACGTCTCCTCATGGAAAGTAAAGTCCGTGATAAATTCTGAGCAAGTTCAACATTGTTGACAACCCAGTCCAATATGATAGCACTAAACATGTGAAAGTTGACAAGCATTTCACAAAGGAGATGCTTGAGAGTGGATTGGTTTGTACTCCTTATGTTCTATAGCGGGCCAGATAGCAAATGTACTAACCAAGGGTTTGTCAAGTTCAGCATACCAAAGGATTATGTGCAAGTTAGGGATCGAAAATATCTATTCCCTAGTTTGAGAGGGAGTGTTGGAAATCAGAAGTGCTGCAAATCTGGGACTGCATATCCCAAAAATGATGCTGGAAATTTGGGAATGCACATCCCAAATTGATATTGTACATATTAGCAATAATAATAAGCAAGATTTGTGTTTCCTAATATGGAGAATTGTTCTTTAAATATTTTAGTAGTAGCCTAGTATGTATATGCGTACTCATATGTGAGTTTAGGACATGCAATGAGAAAATCTTCATCAATTTTTCTTCACTTCAAAAGTTATTCACAATGTTCAAAGAATTACATGTTACATAAATATAGATATGTATATGTACTTTAAAAAATAACATTAATGTATGTACTTAATAAATATCATTTTCTTAACTCACAATGAAACTATCATAAAAGAAGCTCATTCTTAGTCTAAGTAATTTAGTCGAGGGTCTAATTGTATATTTAGCACCCATCTCAAAATTTTTCACTCTTTAGTTTAGATTTTAAATCCACTTAATATTGGAGTTATTTGAAATCTTTAACTCAAATTTCTTTACTCAAATCAAATCCTTCAACTAGAGTACGAGTAATTGTTAGCGATGCAAATCAATATCTCTTAGTCATTTATTTGTCTGATGGGCATTGAAAGGTTATGGGCTTATGCCATAAAATATTGATGCTACATAATTTTTTAAAATGAGACTCTATATCCATGCAAGCCTTGTGATGTATTACCATTGAAAAAATACTTGTTGGAAAAACTCATTATAGGAACTAATTTCCGTGGTTTCTAATATCTTCACTAGTTCTTTTGGCTTTGTAGTTGTCTTTTTATTTTTTTTACTTTTTTATTTTATAGAATTAATGTTTTGTTGCATTTGAGCCATAGATTTCATCCAACTAATATTTGAATTATATATATATCAATAAATAGAAATGATGTGCCTCATAACATAATACACTTATAGAGCATGTTCCTCTTGGGAGCTAGGGAAGTGTTTTCCTTGCCACATTACTTTTCTTGATGCTTTTATTACTTTACCTACCACACTCCCTCCCTTGTCCCCAGCCCCCCAAAAATAGAGAACTCTGCTTGTTAGTCCATGCAAAAATATGTAGTATAAGGTCAACTTTGCAATTAAATGCTTGACAGATGTTGTCTAAGAATATCAACAATTATTGTTGATAAGTGTTCTATGTGAGTATGAATATGTGATTGTTCTTTAATAATTCATATTTGGAAGCACACACAATATATTTTACTTGCAAAAGGACAGAAAAAATTTACCGATGATTGTCTTGCAAGTTCTGCAATTGTTGCCTCAGCATAGCAGCTTCCCTTTGCCAATACTGTGAAGTAAAGTAACATCACTTGTTATGCACTCAAATTCCGGGGTATAGTGTATAAAGAGTTCAAAGCAGCGAACTTCTACTGATGATGAATAAAAATAATGCATGTTTATCTGCTCTGCGGACCAAAGATATAGTATCCATAAGATTCAGCAACGAGTTTATGATGATAACTTATTCAAGAAGGAAGGAATTGCATTTTTGTTTTATTTTACTTTAAGTTTAAACCAGACAAAAAAGCGAGGATGTATATCCATAATCTCTAGCTAAATGTGCTCTCAAACAACATTTTGTTGCAACTACTTGTATGGTTGTCCAACTTATGTGCTTGATATCTCTCATGTATGTCAGATGTGCATTTGGTTTAAACTATTCAATTAAGTAGAGAACTTTTTCAAAGTTGATTAGTAAAGCTGATGTTCCTTATCTATAAGAAATGAATATAGTTAAGTTCAATGATCAGCATTGGAATCTCTTCCTGGTCTAAGATCACTGTGATTATGCAATCTACATTGGTAACTGTAAGGATGATTCTGTTCACAATGAGGATATGGATAAAAAATATACTAACAATGATTATGAAAATTGTGAGAAGTTAGAAATATTAACTAGATTAGTCTTTCTAGTTTAAACTCATTCGCTAGGGTTTCAGGAACAAAGAGTGTTAGATGTTAAAAATCAACCACTAACATGGAATTTAGTCGAAAGTTTGTGCAAAAGCATCATAATTGGCCTTCAGGAGAACCAAGGTTTCACCTTATAGAAAAATTAGGAGAAAATCAAGTACTACTGGTATAACATTTCTATGAATGATGAAAAAGTGTAAAACAAAATAAGAATGTAATATTTGATAAATGTATCAACATATTGATGGGTAATTATATAAGCCTGCTGCGAGAGTGCGTATAAATCTATATATATGATATTGTATATAAAACATTTTTAAGATCTGCACAAGGATCTTAGCTTCTTGATCTATCGAATTGGTGATTGTGCATTTACTTTCTTCTTATCAGTTGGTCTCTAGTTTCTATTTTCCTTTATTTTTTATATGGGTTAATCAAGGTTCTTCATGCTTTTAGGTTTGGAAGGTTACTATTGTGCCCTTATAATGAAAAATTCTTCAAAGGATATGAAAAAAATTGAAGTATGGGAAAACCATCCATGTTCCTTATTAATTGAAGGCATACTAATTGCAATATGGTATTGAAGAGTACCTTGACTTCAGTAGTTGAATTTGCCAACTGGTGAGATTCCTCTTTTGCTTTGTCATATCGTTCAAGGATTGATCTCATACTGTACAAAATAGCACAAATGTCAATTATGGTCCTTATAATGGTTTTCTGGGACTCCAATATGTGACGGATTACCGTAATAGCTCCCAGAATGCCAATTTCACTTTGCGTCTATCTTACATAATGGAATGTATATTCAGCAGTTTCAATAGCTCAAAAAACCTAATAATTGTTTGAAGTAATATAGTTTGGACTCAGCTACAGAAATCCAATATCTATTTTTTATGCTGCAGAAATAGCTTGAGAAAAGTTAAACAGATTGACCTCATATGAGGTGAGTTTTCCTTAAGTGATAACCTAATTCGTGAATTCATCTAAGATACTTCCTTTTTAGGTGTTGAGGACACCATATGAACAAAGTCATCTTCTCCGGTAGTTATATGATATGTTAATTTAGTGCAACATAAAAGCAATCAAAAGTCCTAGGTCAAGTTTTGCTATCACTCCATGTGCACTAAAAGTGAATATGGCCTACAAAACAAGGAGACTATTGAAGTTATTCACTAAAAAATTATTCTTGAAGCATGTTAAACTTATAGACTAGAGGTAGCCATTCATTTGTTAAATCATGAGCATGGAAGAGTAAGGGCCCGTTTGGTTTTATTTTCATTTCCAGTTTTCATTTCCACCGTTTTCAAAATGTTGGAAAGTAGTTAGTAAAAATGAGTTGAAAATGAGTTTGTATTTGGATGGATTGTTGGAAATGTAATGATTATGTTGGGTTTAGTATGTTGTAGGTAGAGAGGGATAGAAATAATAGAATAGAGGGAGAAGATATGCATGTTATTAGGTTAAGATATATAAGATGAGCAATTGAAAAGTTTTGCTCTTTCCATTAGCATTCATATAATTTTAAATGTTTTCAAATGGATGGAGACTCGCAACGTGCAAGTTTTTCATGATTAGTGCTTTGAGGAATAGATGCTGAAACAATCCTTGACGTGAATTATGTTTGTGTTTAAATATTTCGCAGGTGAAAGAAATTATAATTTGAAAAATTTACTTGGATAAGAAGATAGGAGCTTTCTATCTGCATATTTAGTTAAGCTAAGGTAAGCAGTGGGAATCAAATTCAATATTTGATAAATACTAGTGGTAGACTTCAATATGCTTAATATGAAACTAAAAAATCTAGGAATGCCAAATTTGCAGTCTAAACATACAAAAATATTGAACTGAGATAACATCAGACTGAAATTATTTTAAGAAATAGGCAATATGCGCTAATATTTGTTTTCATCTAATTTTAAAGAGGAAACTCCTAGATTTGATATATAACTTAAATTGGGTAGGGTTTGTGCAACATAAACTTTTAAGCATCACCAGGGGCTTATTATGGAGCATTCCTATCGTTTGTTTGTTTGTTCCACAATTTACTTTATTTTATGCTGCTTGTGAGACTAGCAAATGCATTAAGGGGTCAAGCTAACTGGAGAAGCTCTCTAAATTAAGGAAATAAAGGATGACGAAAAGACTTTTGGAGCCAAATCATAGGACATGAAGTAAGGAAAGATATTAAACTAGATCTTTCGGATAATATTTAGCTTTTCTTCGGTTCCTTCATGGACCAAAAACTTTCTACCTTCAGTGGAGCCTGAATCGGAGTAAAAGGACTTGGACTTCTATTCTAGATTTCGATTGAAGAAAAACCTTCTGCAATTGCATTTGATTTCTCAGATAGTAAAATCCAACATTAACCCTATATTTGGTCTAAGTTCGATAAGCACAATAAATTTAGAGGGTAGCATTGGAAAAGAATTGGTAATTTAGCTTCCTCAAAGAGAATGTAGTTGTAACTAATCCTAACTAATAATTGAGAAAATGAACTTTTTTCCATTTCCAGTTTAAAAAAATACAACCCTATGTCGCACCACCCTGAAATAGAATGAATATAGTTACACATAAAAATTCATTACAAAGGGCTAGGTATTATTTACGATTAATTTGTAGTTGATGCAAAATGTTTATGTTTTAGTTAAAGTTATTGGCTGGAAGACTTTTCGGAGGGAAAGTAAAGATAAATTTAATAACTAAAATTTTGTTGCAATCTATCTATCGTAGGATGGCTTGAGCTAACAAGGATATCCTAGCTCTTCGAGAATCTAGATTTGCCTCAATTATTTGCTTGGATTAGAGCATATTGGGTCTTCTATAAAATGCTGGTGCCACACTTTAGTGTCACAACAATGCACTATTGTTACGTCTAGCTACTAATGCTAAAGAGAATCAACTGCAATCAAAATAGAAGTAAACAAAGATGTCTCCACATCGAATGCTAATCAAGCTTCATTCCCTGTATATTCTTTAGCTAATAACGTTTAAATTCTTTAGCTAAATCACGTAAACTCTTTAGCCATTTATGAAAATACCTGCTAATAGATATCATGAAAAAATAGCAAATACTTATTTTCTAATAAAGATTTCTAATGTATGCACCACAATATGATTAACCATATGAATTTTTGAAGCCAATTGTTTAAAAACATTCTTCCCGCAATGAAGAGAAAATAACATTTTTGGAACTTTATAATCAAATTTGGTTCTAGTGGAATTTACACTTCATATGTCATAGTAATCTACTAAAGCATTATATTGAAAATCAATTCTACTTTATTTTGACTAAATTTATTCAAAATAATTAAGTACGAGGAACAATAAAAAATAATTAGCAGCGCAAAAAAATTCAACATAGCGCACATGTGCCTAATATGTCAAAATAATTACCAAAGATAAGGTTCAAAGGAGACACCACATATATGATAGGAATCAGAAGTTATTGCAGGACACCAGTATGAAGGTGGTTAAAAAAAATTACCTGAAGAACTTAGATGTATTAGTTGCGCATTGGTGTGACTTTAAAGTGTGGTGCCAATATATGATAGAAGATCCAATTTGAGATTTAATTAAGTAGATGCACGCAAAGTAATACTAACAATACATTGCAAATATTGCATGACAATTGCATGGCAAACTAACCATCATACAATTAATTTATGGAGTCTTAATTTGATTTTCCGTATTGAGAGCCATAATATATCATGAATATTTACACAAAATCCTTTGTTAGATATATGTAAATCAGGATTAAATCAACAAAAAAATAGCTTAATAGTTCCAGTTGGATAATTTTTTTCCCCTGGTATTGCAATATCACATGCCAATCGTATGGCATATATATTAACCAATATCATAAGAAACCATGCATGGAATTCTTGATATGTACTCCATTAAGAGTCATACATCAGAAACATTTGTGCATAATCCTTTGTTAGATACATGTGCATATCTGGCATTCCACGATTGAGTCAATGAGAAATGAGCTTAATATATAATTCTATCATGATTTACTCCAGGTAAAACACACAATATTTACCTTATTCATGCATGCTTTAAATCTCATCATCATTTAAGATTATTATGACTATCATGAAGATTTGACAAAAAAGCTCCAATTGTGATATGGAGAGATCGCATTGTAGCATCACACTTCATGGGTTTGGTTGAATGCTAAGATTGGTATCTCGCAGGATCAAAATCTTTATTTGGTCTATTTTGTTTCTGGTACATTAAGATAGTACGTACAAAATTGATGAGCTGAGTGCCAATATTAACTATTATGCATACACACACACACATGTATATTTTAGGTAGGAAGAAGTCTACTACTGAGATTTCCTTGAAATATATATAGTTAGTCTACCAATGAAGCTTTCCAATGCTCAGTTTATCATTATCAATCCTAATAAATATAAACCATACGCATGCATGCATGCTATATATACAACACGTACGTCAAGCTAGTCTTATTTATTTTCTGTTTTTAATCTTCTTGAAGCTCCATTTGAGTTTTAAAGTTCTTTGCAAATGCAAAATCTGCTTTTATATATAGGAATTTTAGTAATTGTAAGCCTCGTATGGATATATTAGCTAGGATGAAAATGATGTCAAACAAGGTACGTACGTGGCTTACTTATTTTTTAGTCTCTTTTCCTTTGTTCAACAAAACTAATCATTTATCTACTTTCAATATATTAATTAATTAGATACTATATATATTGTCATAATTATGACATTAATTACAATAATCTGATCAAAATGAGATGGAAACTAACAATTACTAAATTCCATGCTCTAAAAAGTGAATCTAGGACCCATTTAATTTCTATATATATTGTCAGTTCTCACTGTGTGAATTAAGCTAGCTTTACATATATAGACATTATTGTTTTATTTCTACCATTGTTTTTTTCTTTTCAGCAGTCAACACAACAACAAAGGCATGCATGGGGAAGGAGTACTTCTTGGCCTAGATGGCACTAATTAATTAGCCAGTGGTGGAGACTAGCTAGGGAATGGACTAATTGTAAACCGCCTTGGTGGAGAATCATGATATGTGGCAAACTAAAGATAAAAGGTATAAGTCACAACTGAAATATATGGCACTGAGAAAGTTATTGAGAAAAAAGTTTGAATGTTTTGAATTTCACAATTTGCTATCACATATTACTTTGAGCATATCTTACATTGATAGTGCGGTGCAATTCAGACTGCAGAAACAAGTAGATAATGAAAATGACTTGGTACCCTTTTTGGGTTGAGCACTGATACTAGATCGATAAATCTTCAATTCAAGATCAATAGGTAATAAATATGAGACCTAACCAAGACCAACTTCTATGTTTGTTTTGAAAGCCGCAATTTTCATGCTAAGAAAGAAAGATGGAAGCATAAGAGATTTTTCATAAAGCTATTGTGTAGCCATAATTTAAAATAGTATCATGTTTTTGTGAAATATTTTATATAGATATCTTTTGATGCAGGATAGTAATTCATGCTATTTATATGTGAATATTACATGAAAATAAATCTTGTATGGAACTTGCTTATATGGAAACGATTAATTTCATTATCCAATTTAATTTATTGCTCTTGCATTCCAAGTTAACGTGTATCTCATATATTAAGGCAATTTAACTTGTTGGGATACAGATTCATTTCTGTGTGTGGGTGTGTGTGTCTATAATGTGTATATATATATCACAAATATATGTAATGCTATTTTTTGTTACAAAAATGTTCTTATATATTAAAATTTTGATTTGGATGTACTACGTCATCTCAACCTTGTGATTATTGGGAATTGTAACTTGTGAACAAAGTTTGAGTATTTATCTTTTCATATTTTTTCATGTTCTCTTATTTGTGTGCCTATTCTATGGGCACACTTAAGAGGGTGTTTGGCTATAGTGTTTGACTAAATTTACTTAAAAGATTTTATAACCTCCTACATCTTATAAGATACTTTTGGAACATATAATTTATTAGGGGCTTGTTTGCTTCACATGATAAGGTATGATAAATATATTTTCAAGTGTTATCTTTTGTTTACTTTACATTTTTATGGCTCATGATACCTTTGTGGCCTGACATAGTATCATGGGTCAAGCTGATTTATGGATAGCCTGATACATTTTTCATCCTTTTAAATCTGATATGATAAGGAATGAAAAAGTCATTCTTATTCCTTATAGAAATTTAACTTCTTAGAAGTTAGGACATTTTGAACATTACAAAGTGTAATCATCTTGAGCAATCTTGCCAATCAAACATTATATAGTGTCACATGTGGGATATAACTAATTTTTAAAATCAAAGCAAACAATAGATTACATGGTATTGGATATCATTTCTAACTTATGTATCATTAGTATATAAATCTTGTCTGGTCCTATATGCCCAAGCAAACAAGCCCTAAATATCTTGTTTTAGAATAAATTATTGATGTGTTGAGATAAGTAAGATTTTAGTAATAGTAATTTTATAATTAAAATGACTAAAATTAAAGAGCTTGTTATCATATTGAAAATAAATTAGGACCTCCTTATTTTATTTTTTATTTTTTTTAAAAAAAGAACTTATAAAATCCTAAAATCTTTATTTTAGCATTTTATAAGCTCTTTTTTTAAAAAATAAATAAATTATCGAGCACTTTATAACATCTTAGAAGCTATTAAATATTTTATAAAATATTTTGAAAATTAAGTTTATAAGTTCACCAAACACCCTCCAAATATAAATAGCGCAAAATGGGCATGACAATTGTAGGCATGCAGTCTTAAAAAGGGTTCCACCGTCCATGTGATCTCAACCATGTTGCTCAAAGCTCAAATAGTTTTGTGGTTCAAATTGAGCCGTTCATTAAAAAGATTATCGGAATATGATTAATAATGCTGGAAGTCATTCCTTACATAGAGGAATAAGGTATTTGTACTTCTATAAATTATTGTTAATCATGCATGCACATAGATATTTATATATATACTTACGTTCTTTGATATGGAATATATATTGAACAATTATTTTTAAGTCATGGTCTCCTGGAATAGTTATAAGTTGTCATATTTCATGTTGGTGTACATATTATTATTTTCACATCTATATATCATATAATACATGATTGACAGGCGCTGGTTGTAGTGGGGCGGCATTTGGTGACTAAAGGATATGTTGCAAGGGAGGACGATGAGAAACAAGTAATGATCCTTTTTTTCCTATTTTTTTTCTTTGTTTTTCTCTAAATATTTTTAAAAAGTTCATGCTTCTGCAAATTAAGAAATTATTTTAAATTATTCCTGTTTTACTTTTTTAATGTTTGAACTTAAATATGTTTCATAATTTTTATACATGAAGATTTACTAACACTTAAGTACTTATTTGCATTTATGATAAGTAATTCTAAAATATTAAAATTATACACATTACTAGGTCATTAATTAAGAAATAATTTAAATATATTATCTAACTATTTTTCTATTCTTTATTTTTAATGTTTGATTCTAGTTGTGTTTCTTAGATTTTAGATGATATTGTATTAAAGACATTTACTTAAATTTAAAACTTAATAAAACAATCTAGATTAAAATATAAAAAGTTTGTATTTCTATCGCATTAATCTTTAAATATATTTACATGATTAATTTTATTGAAGATTTAAATTGAAATTTTACAAAAAAGGAATAATATTTATATAAGTTGTGTTGTTTAAAATCTTTATGTTTTGTTTAAACTTAAGACAAGTATTGACATTACTATTATAATGAGTTTCAAAGGCTTTTTTATTTCAATATATATTTCATGAGCGATATATTGTGAATAAAATTGAATTTGTTTTATCTATATTTGGTTAATGCTAACAATTTCTGCGTGGAGATTGTAGCATGTGTAACTTATAAAACAAATAAATGTCAAGAGGATATTTATAATTTAAAATTTTTAATTAAATTTTTTTTGAAGATGTAATTAACTATGAAACTAATTTTTGAATGCATCCACAAATTGGACTATAATCAATTTGTCCAAAATGAATATCCAATGGATGCACGTGAGTTCTTTGGCCAAAGTTTATATACTAGTTAGTCTTTCAATATTTAGCCCATGTGAGATGGGGTATTCACACTTCCTTTAGAACATGACGTCCTCATTGAGGCATGACACAAATCTAAAATCAGGCACTAGGCATTGGGACTCTAGAGGTGGCTCCCATGTGTGTAGCACTTTGTCCTATAGATCCAAAAGATGGATCTCACACACGTAGCACTTTGCCCGTATATCACTTAGCTTCCAGTATTTCGGCTAGTGATGGCTCTGATATCATTTGTCATGCCCCAAGCTTGCGAGCTTGTTAGACGGGAGAATTGCCTCTAAACCCACCGAGTGCATTATAAATTTAGGCTATGATCAACTTGCCCGAAAGGGATATCTAATGGATGCACATGAGTTCTTTGACCAAAACTTATATACTAGTCACTCTTTCAATATTTAGTCCATAGAGGATGTGGCATCCACATTTAGCTTGTGTTATTTGGATCTTGATGAAAATGAAAGTTTCTCTCAATTATTTCTATCTTATTTCAACAAGCAGGAAAGATGACTTTTATCACTTAACAATAAATACAATAAGAATGGATTGCAATTAGTAATTTGTATAGTGCAAATATCAATTCCACTAATAAGTATTTTCAACTTTATTAATAGAAATTCAACTCCTATAACAATAATTTCGAATATATGAATAGAGTTATTATATGGTGTGATTTGTTGATTATATTAAATATAATATAGTTTAAAAAAAATATTTTCCTTAGTGTTTCCTCTCATTTTCTTCTATTATATTTTTTCTGTCTTATCTTTTTTTATTCTCTGATCATTATTTCTCTTCTAGAAGGTGCAATGGCTGAAGTGCTAAGAGAAGATACAGAAATAATGAGCGAAAGTGAAATAAAAGGAGGAGGCAGCATGGAGAAAAGAATGGAAGTAGAAACGGAGAAGAGTAAGAGAAGTCAAGAGGGAGAAACACATTAGGAATAGAGAATATAGTTTGGGAGATCGATGGGAGAATGGCTAGCGATGTAAAGACAATCTTCGGGTAAAGGTGGTGGGCAGAGGGATAATCTTAACTTAGTATTTATGGAATTAGCATCTTTAAGTTGAGTCCAAATACTAAAAATCTGGACGGAGCCCTAATTTTATGGCCCCAATTCTAATTTCTAAGACAAAAATAATATGGGCAAATTGGGATTTACTCCCCTGTGAAAATGGAAAAAGGCAAAAAACTTCCTTATGAAAAAAAAATAGGCAATAACCCCCCTTATGCTTTTGAAAAAATAGCACACTGCCTCCTCCTTCTTATTTGATGCAATTTAACTCTAATTTTTATATATATAGACTATATTACCCTTACTCATTTAATCTATTTTCAATTTATTTATTATTTTTCATATATTTTTATATAGCTTATATCATTCTCTTTCACATTAATTTTTTTATTGTTAAAATAAAAAAGAATTATTTTTTATTTATTTATTTTCATTCTCTAATTTTTTTTTTTGTATATATTTAAATATAAATATGTAAATATATAGATATATAAAAATTATTTAATAATATTTATGGATATGTTTATATTTTTGTATAAAGATATACAAAATTTATATGTTATATATTATATATAAATGTAAACATAAATATATTGATATATTTATACATAAATATTCATATATTATATTTCATTTCTCTAATTTAGTTATTTTTTATTTTTTTATATATTTAAATATAAATGTGTAAATATATAAATATATAAAAATTATTTTATAATATTTATGTATATATTTCTATTTTTGTATACAAATATACAAAATTTATATTTTATATACTATATATAAATGTAAACATAAATATATTCATATATTATATTTTATTTCTCTAATTTGGTTATTTTTTATTTTTTTATATATTTAGATATAAATATGTAAATATATAAATTATTTAATAATATTTATATATATATTTATATTTTTGTAAATAAATATACAAAATTTATACGTTATATATTATATATAAATGTAAACATAAATATATTCATATATTTATAAATATATTTATTCTAATTTATTCTTTTTTTTCACTTATATATATATATATATTATATACAAATATATAATATACTATAAGTATAAATATAAAGTATATAATATAATACATTATAACTACATAAGATATTTATATATATATATATTAATAAATAAACATAAATATATAACTATATTATATTTACCTACCCCACCCCACCTTAGCACCCCTAACCCCCCACCCGTCACCCACCCCCCCGCTCCCTTACCTTTACAAAAATTGCCATACCTGGCCAGATCTGGTCAGGTCTGACCACCGGCCACCATGGCCAGCCGCATTCGGCCATGGCGGCCGGTGGCCAGCGATTTTCATTTTTTTTTAAATTATATACATATATATATATATATATATATAACGGCGGGAATGGCCGGCCATTTTTCCCCTCTGAGGGGCAGCCACAAAGGTGGCCATGGCCACGTTCGAGGGGTGGGGGAGGGTTGGTGGGTTGAGGGGGTGGGTTATATATATTTATTCATATGTATATATATAAATATACATACATATATTTGATTATATATAAATATAGTTATATATAAATATGTCTATAATAACTATATATTTAATAAATATATACATATATATTGTATATAAATATATTTATATATTTTATATTTTTTTATAGGTAGAAATAATCTAAACCGTTAATTTTATTCAATACATCTAACGGTTGATGTTTAGGGGTAAAATTGACATTTTAGCAGTAAAAAATCCTCAACCAATTGTATTTGCGGCGCGTGAACTACACAGTGGGATGGAGGGGGTAATTTGCCATTTTTTCAAAAACATAAGGGGGGTTATTGCCTTTTTTTTTTCTTAAGGAGGGTTTTTACAACTTATGAATAAGACATGGAGGTAAAATGCAATTCACCCAAAAATAATATTTACGTCTGACATACTTTAAAATTTTAAATCAAATTTATTGGTCCAACTTGAAAGGATGTTTTACTTTGAAGGCACATAGTATGGTGTACATGATGAAGAGGTGGAGTCTAGTTGATTGTTTTTTACTAATATCCTCACTTTTTGGTTTTTGATATAAGTGACTCAACTTACTGCTCCATTTTTCATTGTGTTTTTCTTGGTTCAATGATAGATTATTAAAGAAATAGTATTTTTCAGTTTGTCATGAACAACCTGGTGGCATCCATTCGAAGAAGAAAGCTAAAAAAATTTTAGGAGTCTTTATTCTGAAAATACAAAAATCAAGCTACAGAATCAAGCTTTCTAGCTATATATATATATATATATACACACACAAACATCAGTTGAGTTTAACTAACTACTAATTAAAGGTTAGTTACTAATCAGCAAGGGTCAATTGCTAACTAACTAATTACTCTTGCTAACCAACTGACAGCTATATATACATATATACATTTGAACATTCCCCCTCAACTTGGAGCTTGGTGTATGCCACACAAGCCCAACTTGGATAGAATAATGTGAAAAGAAGACATAGAGAGTCCTTTGATGAACACATTTTCCAGTTGATTCGATGTAGAGACCTATTGAGGAACGATAAAACCTTGTCGAAAATGATCACGATCAACGTGACAATCGATATCAAGGTGTTCAGTTCTTCCATGAAAAAAGTGGGATTCTTCGTAATGTTGATGGCTGTTTTATTGTCTCATACTAAGGGAATAGGAAGCTGGTTGGAGACCTGCAAGTCGCTAAGAAGATAGCTGATCTATTATAGCTCACAAACGGTTGACGCATTGCTTTGGTATTCTACTTCTGCAAAAGACCTGGAGACTGTAGTCTACTTCTATGTCTTCCAAGAGATCAAGGAAGTTCCCAAGAAAACACAATAGCCAGTAACGGACCTCCTACTGTCAGTACAAGATGCCCAATCAGCATCACGGTAAGCCTTTAGCTATAGAGGGTTCTATGCAGCAAATTAAAGGCCTTTGAAGGGCATCCTTTTAGATAGAGTCGGACATGTATGGCCCTTTTCTAATGACAACAGTGGGAGAATTGACAAATTGACTAAGCTGCTGGATATTGAATGTGATGGCTCGTCTTGTGAGGTTGAGATATAGGAGCCTACCAACTAATCTTCTAAATTAAGCAAGATCTGATTGAGGTGTGCCCTCTGCAGTGAGTTTAAGGGTCTTGGGGAATGGCGTGGAGACTGGCTTGGAACCTAACAAACAACAGTCTTCAAGGATGTCAAGAATATATTTTCTCCAATTCAAATAAATCTCGTGATCAGACCTTGCTGTTCCAACTCCAAGAAAGTACTTGGCGTAGCCAAGATCTTTTATTGTGAATTTAGAATCCAGAAACTGCTTCACTTTGATAATTTCCTCATCATCATCCCCAGAGATCAAAACATCATCAACATAAACCAATAGAGTTGTGAAGGATATGTTTGAGCACTTAGTAAACAGACAATGATCATAGCTAGACTGCTGAAAACCATATATTTGCAACTGACTTGTCAATTTTATATTCCATTGCCCAGAAGCCTATTTCAAACCATATAATGACTTTAACAACTTACAAACTTGTCATGGCTTAGCTCTTTTATATCCTTCTAGAGGTAGCATATACACTTCCTCCTGAATAAAGCCATAAAGGAAAGCATTGTTGATGTCAAGCTGGTGTGTGGTCCATCTCCTTATAGAGGCCAAGGGAAAAAAGGATCTCACTGTAACTGGTTTAGCAACAGGAGAAAAACTCTCCAGATAATCTACCCTAGCCACCTGGTTATACCCGTTTGGCACCAATCTTGCTTTATACTTATCTATGGTCCCATCAGGTTTTAGCTTAACTTTACACACTCATTTTAACCCAACAGCCTTCTTACCAACTGGCAAAGCAGTGAGCTACCAGGTTTGATTTGATTCTAGGGCCTCAATCTCCTTGTTCATGGCATCATTCCATTCTGCTTGAGTATTAGCCTCATTATAGGTTGTAGGTTCCTTTATAGTGGAAATATTTGCTAAAAAAGTCATGTAAGCACGAGATAAGTTTGCTTTGGTAGAGAAAGGATAGGTTTTTGGAGTATAGGAGGTTCTGTTTATGTCATTGGTATAGACTTATGTACTTTGTACTCAGACAAATCAGACACGTCGTCGTTGAGCCATGTTGGCCTTTTTCTAACTTTGGAACTATGTCCTAGAGGATTTTGTTGCTGGAAAAATTGAGGTTGAGACTGATTAAGAAAGTGATTTTGGCTTGAATTTTGAAGTGAAAAAGGAGCAGCAGTAATTTTTGGTGAGGAGGTGGATGATTGGTTGGGATTAATTAACAATAGAATCTATATTGATATCTTCATGAGCTATGGGATTTGGCGGAGATAATCCTAGGGATTCAATGAGTTGGTCATCTTTGAAAAGGAAGACATTCTCATGGAATACAATATCTCTAGAAAGATAGATGTTGTGATTTGTAAGATCATAGACCTTACAAGCCTTCTGGCCAATATTATAACCAAGAAAGACACATTTGAAAGATCTAGGGGGCAAACTTATCCTTTTGAGGCATAGTGTTCGTAGCAAAGCACAAGGATCTAAAGACTTTCAGGTTGTGGACCTTGTGGTAGTGAGGAGGTTTATTATATAGCTTTTCAAAGGGGGTTTTCCATGAAAGAATAAAGGTAGAGAACTTGTTTATGATGTGAATAGCCATAACAATAGACTCCCCCGAGAATTTTGAGGGCGGCCAGACTGAAGCATAATATATCATCATAATAGTAGATTATATGATCCCAGCCTGGAAAAAAAAAAAAAAGAAAAGGAACTAACATGTCTTAAGAAAAAACCACATACATTAAAAACACAGTTCTTTCATGGAAACCTTTGGAAATCTCCAAAAACCTTGCATTTAACATCCTATTTGTTCCATATATTCTAATTAAAAAAAAAAAACAGGAAAACAGAAAATCATAGAATGGTGGCCTCTTCAACTATGTTTGCGGTGGGTGCCTAGAGAATACATGCGCGTCAATAAGAACTAGTATATATTTGTAGTAAGAAAAATATCTATCAACGCATGTCCTTTCATGTGAACCCTAAAATATTCCTAGAAACGTTACAATTATTTGTAAGTTTTCAACTTCAAGGGATAATTTAGACTATTGTCATATTTTAGGAGAAGTGTATGTAAAAATCCCTTTAAAAAATTCAAAGTCAAGTTCCATTCTTAATATTTCTGGCACTACTTTGACATGTTTAGCATGTTAGAACATCGCACATGATCAGTTTGTTGTCAAATTTGAAACACAACAAATAAGTAGGGATCGTTGCCCATCAGATGGCATGAGATAATTTGTTTTCATACCAGAGAACCGATGAAGAGATTCATAAAAAAAGTTCTATATTTTGAAAACAATATTTTTTGAGTATTCCTACCCTGTCGACTATCATATTCACAAATTATTTTCTGATATCATATTAGTATAGTGAGTTCCTTCTGTGTTTGACTCGAAATTCTTCATACCCATATGAAATTTATATATATATATATATATATATAAAAGAATTTGGCCACCTATAGATTTTTCAATATTTTTATACTACTTGTAATTGTTCCATATGTATAGCCTAGAGTGACAAGTTGGCCCCAACCAAATACAGAAATTGGTTTCTTGGACTACTTCTGATGATTCTATATTGAGTACCATTAGTAGTAATCCATCTATTTGTAGTTTGGAATTAAATTTTTAATTTCAAAATTGGATTGGTAAGTTCACGAGTGAAGGAAATATTTGAAGGCTCAATCTAGACTTTTGGCTGGTATATACTATAAATATTCCATTAGGTCATGTATCCGTGAGATGTATAAGATAATTGCCTTGAACACATTCTGACATGATCAACTTATTATGGAGTGTTGAATAGTTGCAAGTAAACGATTCATGTAACACAAGATAATCATGAAACCTAATCAATATACTTGGCTGGTATTATTTCTTGATCTAATTCAACAATTGAGTTAGCGTAAGGAACATATTTGAATATAAATAGTTCCAAATTTTGGATTCATGGCCCAATCAATCCAAAATTCCTTTATTATCATCTATTTTCTTGTTCTTTTCTAAGGATCATCTAATTGTATTTTCACTTCGCTTAATTACATGGTTACACAATCCTAACAAACAATAAAAGCGATTGGGAGAAAAATGGAATTAAGTTCTAAACTCTTTTTTTACCCATGCACGAGGATGGTAATTATAAAAGGAAGAAAGAAAACAAGTTCTTTCTTTTATTGCTTAAGAGTCGTGTCAGATGAAAATCTATCCGTGGTTTTAAATGAGAAAAAGAAGTAAGGAATCCAAACCTAAATAAATAAATAACTCACAAGCAAAAGACTTGAAAATAGACCACCCTCTTATAGAACTATTCGGAAGAATGTATAGGACAAAGCCAATCAACATACTACAAGCACAACTAGTTGAGTCATTTCCCAAGGAAGAGAGCTATATATAATAGCAGTCCGCAAGAGCTAGAAGTGGCTTTGAGTTCTTCAATAGAATATATACATATATGTATAGGAGATTGATTAAAGGCTTATCATCTTTATCATATGTAAAATTAGTAATTGTGACATGCATGCAGGTCTTTTGTTTATAATCAAAAGATATGCTAGCTAGTTCAACGGGTATTATATATCGTAAAGCCAATATGGATTATTGTGTTAGGTCTAATAACCTTTTAATTTTTCTTTCACTATATATGTTCCAACTCATAACAATGGAGCGGATGCACCAAATTTTAAAAAAAAATTGAGATACTAGGAAAAATTAATTTTTTTTATCCTATAAGTTTACCTGATTTTCAATTTTGTCCTATATTTTACATAATTAAAAGTTAGTTCTATAAATATAAAAAAAATGGGCACATTTAGTCCGATTATTGCTGGAATTGAAAAAATTGACTAGAAAATCTGATGTGGTGTGCCAAATTTTGTTGAATTTGAGAATTTTTGCTTAGGTGGCAAAATTTTAAATGACATGGCCTTTTTTTATCTTGTTAGAAGAAGTTTTTTGCTTACTTGGATATATATATACACCTATATTTATATAAATATATATAATACATACATATATATACATATAATTATATAAATAAATATTTTTATAAATATATAATATTTATTATGCATACACATATATTTGTATATATAAATAATATTATATATACATATGTACATACATATATACACATACATACATCCCAACACCCCCCAACCCCTACCGTCAGACCACCCTGCCCCCAGTCCCTTACCGCTAGAACACCCCCCCCCCCCCCAACTAACAAAAAAAAGCAGGTCGGTCTTCCAGGCGACCACTTGGCTATATCTAGCTAAAATTGTTTTTTTTTTCCTTTTTTTTTATACTTTTAGTTTATATTTTATTTATTTATATATATAAATTTAATTAAATTATTTTAATTCTTAATTAATTTTCTCCATCAGATGCCACCCAAACAAAAATCCCTAATTTCCAAACAATCCGACATGCCACATTAGATTTTTCAATCAATTTTCTAATTATGGCGATAATCAAACTAAATATGTCAATTTGTTTATATTTATAGGACTAACTTTTTAATTGTATAAAATACATGACAAAGCTGAAAATTGGATAAATTTATAGGAAGAAAAAATCCGAAACACAATATGGTGGGGATATAGCTCTAATCTATATGTTTGTTTATAATTTTATATCTCCATTCATAATGGTAATAAGTACATCAAATTCAAGTTAGACAACATTTAATATCAAGCACGTATAAATTCATGAGCAATTTAAATTTACAAACCAAAGTTATATTCTACTGATTTGATTGATATATATATATATATATATATTTCTTAGACAAATTTATCACATTTTATTTTAATATCATATCTAGTACTATATTTAGTCAATATATACTGATGAGTTGATTGATATATCTCTCCTAAGACAAATGTATAATATCAAATCTAGTACTAAAGAAAGATTACACTCTAGAATTCTATTCTTTTTCTTTGCATTTAATTATCAGTACAGGATTATTATATTAAATTGACCAGACGCCTGTTTCTATTTAGCCATTGGAATGTGATCCTAGATATAATTAAGCAGAGTACTACACATTGAAAATATAAACTTTGTTGCTATCAAATAGACTGATAATTGTTTTAACTATTTTAACGTTGTGCTTAGTTTTCTTGATCAGGTACTTTAAATTTTGGAGAAGAGAAGATTCAGGCACACATATTTTTGGCAGAATAACTACTGATGATGGAGTTCCAGTTCCTCAATGGGGATGAAAAGTTGTCCTCGTACTGATCCAGTACCTGTAACTTGTAAAAGTGTTTGGCCAAGAAAAGAAATCATCGACCTTTGAATTGGACGATTTTCAAATAATTTCTTCGATCTAGTACTGTTTATCTTTTTGTTGGGAGTTTCTGTTTTTATGTTGAATTTTTTAATTTTTTCCCTTTTATTAAATTGTGATAATAAATTAGTGGATTTGACATGTTAGAAATTCTATGAGAAATCTAGCTAGGTAGGCACACATAAGTAATTTTATAAGTGGAAGGCACTGGAAGCACTATATATGAACCATACCCATCGATACGCTTATTTCTTTCTACATTGCTTGATATATATTTGCCCTGGAATATTGACGCGTTCCAAATTTATTTATTTCTACAAAATATGTGGTCAAATTTCTGCATAAGAGATCATTATCCGTTTTCAACTACTCCTAATTCAACTGGTTTAAAACCCTCCAATTTGTAAAAGAAATTCAAAAACCTAATTGACCCTTCTTAAAAACATTCCACTGCCAACCTTGAATTATTTCTAAAGATATACTCCTCCTAGATCTCGTTTAAGAGTGTGTTTGGATAAAAGGTCTCATAAGCTAGCTCCCACATTTTATAAAATATTTTTGGAGTTAATTATATAAGCTTTTTTTTGTAGAAATAAGTTTTTAAAGTATTTGACTAATTAAAATAATATTTTGGAGCTTATAAGATATTAATAATAATAATTTTGTAATCACTATAGTTTAAAAGAGCTTTTTAAGATCTTATAGATAAGTTAGTAGCTCTTTATTTTTTCTAAAAGAGTATATAAGATTCTAATACTTTATTTTACAAGTTTATAATCTCTTTTTGAGAAAAACTTATAAATATTTTTTATATCTTATAAATTTGTAAACATTTGATAAGATCTTTTGGGGAGATTATAAACTCATCCAAACAACCTCTAAGTGGTATCTTTAGACAAAAAATAAAGAACAAAACTAGAGAAAAAAATTCATCCTCCACAAAATCACACTCCACAGCCTTTTCCCTTGCTGCTTGAAGATACTGACTAGGATATTGATTGAGTTTGGGTATCTTCAACTTACATTTTACTATAGGAAATTTAATACGCTTTTTATTTTTTCATGAAATGAAATAGGAGTTAAAATACGAAATAGAATAAAGGATTCAAACTGGTGAACCATATATGGAAAAAAGGGATGCACATAATAATATGATAGACAGTTTTTCTTTTTATCTTTGTCTGCCATTTTTGACAGAATTAAATATTGAAAAAAGACTTGGTGATTTAATTGACAGAAAATTAATGACCCTCCTTCGGTAATAAAAACTACTTTATGACTTATGAAATACTTTTAGTAGTTTAAAAAAAAAAAAAGATAGCTTTTGAGTTTTAGTTAAATTTAATTATATGGTTTCTAGATGACAAAAATGTAGGTAATCTTTGTTTTAATATATAAGATGAAAGTTCATTGATTTTGTCATGGATATGCTTTTGAGTTTTAGTTAAATTTAATCATTTGGTGCCTAAAAGATTTGTTTTTATAATTTCACTTGTGATGTTCTATGTTTTTAAAATCTTATTTTTCTTAGTATAGAATGTAGATCCTCTTTGTTTCGTTATATCAAATGAAAGTTCAATTTTGTCATGGATAAACTGAGAGCAAGTCTAGGAAAGTTCTCGTTTGATTCAACTCAATTCACTTCATGCAAAGTAAGTGTCGTCCTTATTTTTATTCATCTCAATTCACTTTATTTAAAGTAAGCATCATCCAAATAAGTATAAGGATCACAAACAAATCTCTAAGAGTAAGTCTTGAAAAGTTCTCTTTTTGATTTATCCCATGAGTACGAAGTATCTTCTAGATAATATAAGAATTCCAAATGAAATCTCTAATTCTGACTTTTTTCATTAGCCTATCCATAATTTCCTAATATGAAAATTTCTTCATTATTTTAGTTGATTTAGAACAGAAAGTCAAATCCTTAAATTTTTGAAATTTTACAAGTAGAATTACTTTCTTATCATTCAATCAACTTCATCTTGTGTTTCATAAAAAAAGGAGGCAATGTAATCTTCATGTAAGGCTAATCCTTCTAACTTTCAAGCATTAACATAATTGCCAAGTGCTGATGATTTTGTGAGTTGGTAATATTGATATACATTAAGCAATTAAATACAGAGAGAATTTAATGTACTTATATCCTATAAAGTTTCATTTACAAGTAATTGGCCCGAATTTATTAAATATCTTGATTCTCTAGAGACTTTGATTAGTTATGGCATAATTTCACAACTTTGTGAAGTGTTCGTGATGAAAAATAAGTGAGTTGTGGTTTAGAACACATTATAAATTCCATAATACCACAAAGCCATACTAGACCATATTGAAATTAAACAATACCAGATCTATATATATATATATATATGATAGTACTAGTAAAATAAGTAATTGATTTTGCACTTAAAAATTCAGACTATGTGCATATTACACTTTGTCTCCTCAAACTATACACCCCAACTTTACATGAATATAAACCACATAGTGCACCCATAAACGTGCAGTCGATATTTATATATAATAAATTTTTTTTTTTTTATAAGACAATAATTATATATAGTTGCTAATACGAAATACCAGTACTAAAATAATTGTGCCAAGAACTACTAATTCCATCCATACTTATTAAAGGACATGCTCTAATGTAAAAGTCTTCATTCTATTTCTGTCATTCTTCACAAGAACCAGAATTCTAGTTTTTTACTGACTTAGATTCCATTTAATATGTATATATGTATACAAGAATAGCTAGCTAGGTTATAAAACATATTATGATCATGAAATAACAAATTAAAACCATATATACGTACCTTATTGTTTTACCTCAAAGAATGGAGAACCAAAACTAAAAATGCATAAAATATGTACACATATATAATTTCACATTTTAATTATAACCAAAATAATATAGCTTAAAATATATAGACATAATAATATTAAAGAACTAACCTGGTACTAGCAAAATCATACAGTTTGCCAGTGCTGGAGAAAATCACGACTCCAACCTCTGCATCACAAAGGATGGCCAGCTCCTTAGCCTTCTTCAACAGCCCAGTCCTCCTCTTCGAGAACGTTACTTGCCGGCTCGTCGAGTTGTCGATTCTCCTTATTGCTATCTTCCCTCTTCCCATTATCACGTGTGTGTGTGTGTGTGTGTGTGTATATATTTCCTCGACCACCACCAGACAATCAATCGAATCGATCCCACTTGGTACGATTGTACTGCATTTGATTTTATAATAAAAATAAACTTGAATTTTCGCATCGAAAACCCCAGAATGTCTTTGTACACCAAAATGTACAGTTATGGAAAATTGAAGAAAGTAAAATCAAAAAGTACTTAATTTAGTTCATATATTTCCTCCCATCAATATGGCTTTCTTTCTTTCTTAGTCAAAACTCAAAATGGAAAATTTTCACATTCCAAGAAAGAAAAAATAAATAAATAAATAAACAAACTTACTTGCAAGTGGAGATTTATTATGTGTGCGATAAAAGTCTGGGGGTATGTATGGTGATAAGACAAAAAAAGGGGATGTGGGTTAATTGTTGGAGGAGGTCAGTCAGTTTTCCGATTTCACATCAGCGGGGACGGCTGCTGTTTATGGAAAGTTCGGCTAAAAATAGGACTGCAAATACCACTTTCTGAACCGGGTGGCGGAGAAAACCACTGGTGGTTTTGTCGAGTTGTCCACGTGGACCAATGGGAGGACGAGCACGGTTTCCATGATCTGAACCATATGGATAAGCGACGCGTGGGCCGCGGTGGTGGGAGACTTCCCATATTTGGGAATTTTTCGACTGCTTCGAGGTTTCTGTGAATGGACCTTTGTGCCCTCTCGTAGACTACAGTGATGTGAAAGGAGGTGCTAGTGGTGTCAAATGACAATAATGACATTTAGTATTAATTTAATTAAATTAGGTGAAAATTGGGGTGGCAATTTGAATGGGTTAGGTGGATTCAAATTTAGTTGAATTATGGGTGTAATATTAATTTTTTCAATCCAAACACAACTCAACTTGATGATAATCTGAAAGTGTTCATCTTAACCCAACTTGATTCGCATCATGTCAGGTTTGAGTCAACCTGATTCTTATCAGATCAACCTACCAATTCAAACTTACCAAATCCAACCCGCCAACTTGATTTAAAATAATTATTTTGAATATTTATTTTAATTTTTAGAATTTTTTGTATTTTTATTTTTTAGTTTTATTTATTCTTAGTTATTAATATATTAAAATAGGAGCAAGAAGTTCTCATCATAACTCCACAATAGCAGCTTTGTAAAAAAAATTTCATTAAACCACATAATATATTGATTTTTAAAACTTCTTTTCCCTTCCCTTTTCTAATATCTATCAACATCATAAGAATATTAAAATAACAAAGTATCTTCTTTTTAAAAATAACATAGTTTTTCAAGTTTTACTCACCTGCTCTCTTTAATATTTGTATATTTTGTGTCAATCAATTGTCTTTTTTAACTTCTTAAAATGACATTATTTTTTAACTTTATATTAATTTAATTAAGCAGCACATAAATCAATAAAAATATATCGTCAAGCAAATAAGTAAAAAAGTAAGTTAATTATACACATAATTTATTATAAAAACTTGCTTTTGTCTTTTGAAAATTTTATAACCTCTCAACAAAAAGAATTCTTGTCTATTTATATATATATATACAAAATCTTTCATTGTATATGGCCTAAGAAAAACTTTTTGGACAACTCAGTAGTTGAAGTAGTGATTTGTCAACTCTTTGTAAAACAATTTTTATATCCACTTGGATATCCAAAAATAACCATTAGAAGCAGTCAAAAATTATAACCATCCATCTTATATCTTTGTGAAAATAAATAAGACCAAAAAATGGCATAGTAGTAATTTTAATATTGTTAAAGTTCAAAATTTCATGCTTTATTTTGTTATTTTATATTTTTACTTCTAAAAAATTTAAATTTTATTTGTTTAATCCGGCCGGTTGGGTCAAGTTGGTTTATGTGGGTCTAGGTTGTTGTGTGATACAAAATCAAATTTTAGGTTGTTCGTATAACCTGAAATTCAACCCAACTCAACCCATTTCTTCGAGTTTTTATTCATGTCGACCTTATTGGACCTGAACCCAAAAATGAATTGGCCCAAACCTAATTTTTTCGTATCGAACTTGTGTCGGGTTATCGTGTCGTGTTAGAAATTGCCACCCCTAGTGAAAAGTGAAGTTACAAGAAAACTTAGAAGAAAAAAAATTAGTAATGCATGACATAAATTCATTATTTTTGCCTAAGGACCAATCAAAAGTCATTTTCGTAATCTAATGGTGTCAATTGTTTGTACATAGTTAAAGATTTAGGCATTCAAACAACATTAATAACAATATGCTCATCATATAATTAAGCAAATCAAATATTTAAATGAGACCTAAAATCAATTTTTATTGCCTTAAAATTATTTTATAATTTATTTATTCATTATCTAGTGTACAAATAAATGATAGAAATAAATTCAAAATTATAGTACTTACAATTTAGAAGCAAACATTAATTGCATTATTCCTTATTCCTTTCCCGAAACATAAGATTTCAATCAAATAAAAACATCTAATAATGCTACAAGTACATGCATGCCCCCACACCCCACTTTGAGAAATGGGCAAATTAGTAAATAAGTGCAATATATACGGGCAACATAATAATTAAGTAAAACATGTGATGTTGTGTGGCTTTGTCAAATTGGGAAACCACGTATCAGTTATCAATTAGTGAAGCTGAAAAGAGTAGTGGCACTGGCGGTGTGCATAGAATAGTACAACATAAAATGGCTTCTGTTTTTGGACTTCAATTTAAGGTTACCAAATTAGGGAAGTCGCAAAGTATGAGTCCTTACCTGCAAAATCCTAGAAATTTTTCCCATCGAACGAAAAATATTGTCGCATGTTTCTGCCTGCCTGCCTTTCTGTCACACACACACACACACACACACACACACACACTCTCTCTCTCTCTCTCGCGTCAGCGGCTTTTCACTCTTCAGAAGAACTATTTATATATATACATTCACACATACTTACAATATAAACAATATTATCTTCTCTCTCAGCAATCAAAGGGGAATCATAGGACAGCAATTTAACCTTTTTCTAAACGAGCAAGTGGGGATATTTTATTTCATAATATTACTTTATATTTTATACACATATAAAAGTTCATAATTTTTTTTTAATAAATATTTAAGTTGTGGGTGGGGTGCGGCGGCGACATAAAAAAATTCAGAAATGCTGGAAACTCTAAAGAGTGTTTGGTTTCATTTTCAAACCCCCTTTTCATTTTCTTATAGGAATGAAAATTAAAAATAAATACTTTCTTATAATTTTTTTAGAAAAAGTACATATTTTCTTCTCAAAATTCATTTTCAAACATACTCTATTACCCTATTACACATCAATCAAATTTAAATTTAATTTGACATAAAGTTACCCACTATTATTTTGAAATTAATAAAATATACATATATTTTAAAAAATAAATCTTTTTAAATATAAAAAATATAAATTAACCTACTTTTCAATCCTATAACCCATTATAATCATTACTTTCCAACATTTTATATACATACATCTCAATTTCTATTTCTATTTCATAACTAACTTTCCAACTTTTAAAAATAATTGGAAATGAAAATGGCCTTTGACAATAAAACCAAACGAGCTGTAACTCTCTCTCTCTCTCTCTCTCTCTCTCTCTACACACACACATTATTATTGAGATTTGACTTGAATTTTGAAGATCAAATTTGATTAGAATTAGTTTTCAAAGAATTTTGCTAGCTCTATTCAATTTTTGTATTATAGAATGAAATTTTCATTTTTTATTATGTTTTTTAATTTTAGGTGAAGTAGCTATAGTCACTACAACAAATTTGATATTTAGTGGCATCAACTTAGTAACATTTTATAATGTAATGACACAAAAAATTAATATAGTGATAGTTGTAAAAGAATGTCATTTTAATATAATATTTGGTAGCATTTGATTATAAATAGCAAATAAAATAGTGATTTAATTAAAAATACTGATATGCATGTATTTTAAAAATATTTAACTAATGCCACTAATTTTTTCTAGGTTAATGCTACTAATATGTAGTTATGATGTCATTCGAAAAAAAAGAATATCATAAAGTTATTTAGTGGCATTATGTTAGTGACATTTTCTAGTATAATGCACATAAAGGTAATATGGTGTTAGTCTCATAAGAATGTCATTATAATAAAATAGGGCTAATAATAATTTACCCCCCTGTGAAATATGAAATGTTCAAAATGTCCCCCGTGAAAAATAAACGTACAAAAAAACCCCTTGTGTTTTAAAAAATCATGCACACCGCCTCCTCCTTCTCATTTGCTGCCCATTTAATATAATTTTAATATGAAAAGACTAATTTACCCTTAATCATTTAGTATATTTTCAATTCAATTTAAATAACCTTTTATTATCATTTTTTTTTCTTTTCTTTTTATTTCTCATTTCTCTCTTCTTTCATTATTTCACATATTTCTCATTTTATACATATATATAAATTTATTATTATTTCTCATTTCTCATTATTTCATATATTCTCATTTTATACATATATAAATTTATTTATAAAATTAAAATCACTTTTATTTTTTCCTTATCAATTATATTAATCTTTCTTTCTATTAATTCATTCCAAAGTAAATAAAATTTAAATTTCATAAAAATATATAACATATTTTTTATTTATACTTAAATACATATAATATATATATATATATACATATATATAAATTTATCTATAAAATTTAAATAAATTTTATTTATATATTTATTCTTTCTAATTATTCATTTCAAATTAAATATTATATATATTTATTAAAATATATATAATATATACATATATTTTTTTTGATAAGATATTTATACATATATATTAGTATATATGATGTTCTTATCATATATATATATATGTGTGTGTGTGTGTGTGTGTGTGTGTGTGTGTGTGTGATAACATATATAATTATTTAATAACATCATCTTTATATAAATTTATCTATAAAATTTAAATAATTTTATTTATATTTTTTTCTTTTTAATTATTTATTTCAAATTAAATATTATATATATTTATGAAAATATATAATATATTTATATACATATATATTTTTTATAAGATAGTTATATTTATATATTTATTATCATATATATGATAATATATATAATACATATAATATATATATATTACAAAACCCTACCCACCCACCCACGCCACCCCACCCCGTCTCCCCAAACCTTACTGTTGCTGGCCGAAAGCCATCCGCTTTTTATTTTATTTATTTATTTTATATAGTATCACCGATTGCCGGCTTCTGGCTACCAGAGGTGGCTGCGAGCTGCCAGCGGTACTTATTTATATATATATAATTGTATATGTATAAATGATAATATGTATATATACACTTGTATATAATATATATATATATTATATATATTATAATATATTATATTGTATATATATGTTTTATATATATTTTTAAAAAAATATAATATGATTTGATTTAAACCGTTGATTTTTTAAAAGGAGATCCAACGGTTGATGAATAAGGGCATAATTATCTTTTTATATACAAAAATTTAAGCCCAGTTGCACGTATAAGCACTTGTTTTACACCCACGCTCTCGGGGGGGTTCGTTGCATGGTTTTAAAAATGATAAGGTGGTTTTTTGTATGTTTATTTTTCACAGGGAAGCATTCTGAACATTTCATATTTCACAGGAGGGTAAATTATTAACCCTAATAAAATATTTACAGGCATTTGATTAAAAATACCAACAAAAGTGTATTTTGTAGTCATTTAGCTAAGCCAATAATTTTTCTCAGAAAACGTCACTCATATTAACTTATAGCGTCATTTAGGAAAAAATATCACAAAATATTTAATGGCGCTAATGATATTATTTTATAACATAGTGACATACAATAGTAATATAGTGATAATTATTGATAAATGTCACTTTATTACAATATTTAGTGGCGTTTGATTAAAAAATGACAAATCAAGATGGTGGCATTTTTAAACAAATGCCAACATAAATGTATTTTGAAGGCATTTAACCAGTGCCACTAATTTTTTCTTAAAAAATTCTACTGATATTTATCATCTAAGGTGTCATTTGAAAAAAATGCCACAAATTATTTAATGGCACTAATTTAATGGCATTTTATAGTATAGTGATAGATTAAAGCAATATAGTGATGGCAGTAAAAAAATATCATTATGATACAATACTTAGTATCAATTGATTTATAAATGCTATAAAAACGTAGTGGTATTTTAGTGAAACAACCAACATTTTTATAAGTTAAAGGCATTTAACTAGTAACAATACTTTTTTTGGAGAAACAAGTACTAGTGGTAATTTAGTCATCGTATAATATAAAAAAATACACAAAACTAGATAAAGTATATAACGATAAAATTTACA
Organism: Jacaranda mimosifolia; assembly: GCA_018894105.1. NCBI lineage: Eukaryota > Viridiplantae > Streptophyta > Magnoliopsida > Lamiales > Bignoniaceae > Jacaranda > Jacaranda mimosifolia. Next base: position 10,287,421 of record CM032123.1, read on the forward strand.
AATATATATACATACACGTTATCATTAATGTATTGATCAACTATTTGATTTGTTTTAATGTATTGACTAAATTAAAGGATTATCTTTTAATGGTAAAATCCTCTCATAGTGGAAGAAAGTAAACTCTCATGGATGTAAGCAGATTCGGCCGAACCACATCAACTGGGTATTATTTTTATCATTAAATTTGTGGTTGTGATTTGTAATTTTTAATAAATAAATCTCACGTATAAATTGCTTCCCCTCTGTGCTCTCACAATTATAACAATTAAATAATAATAATAATAATAATAATAATAATAATAATAACAACAACAACAACAACAACAACAAAAGTAGCCATTTATTATATATATGTGTGTGTGTGTGTGTGTGTGTGTGTGTGTTTCTAATAATAAAAAAGATATTTTATAATAATAATTATAATAATAATAATAACAACAACAAAAGTAGCCATTTATTATATATATGTGTGTGTGTGTGTGTGTTACTAATAATAAAAAAGATATTTTATCTTAATAATAATTTTTATAGATTTATTAGTAACAAAAATTACACCTAAATTGCTTCTATTGTTAAGAATTATTGACATATTTATAGTGACAATAAATTTTTTATCACTCATTAATTATATATATGTTTGATAGCAAAAAGTTAAATTTTTTCATAGTAACAAATTTTTGCAAGTTTCATAGTTAAAAATATTATTTTTAAATTACCATTATAATTAAGAATTAATTGATATCTATAGTGACAATGAAAATATTGTCATAAACTATAGTTATGATTTTTTAGTTACTATACATGTATCACTAATTATCAATTATGACAATTAGATATTAGTTCTTGTCATTATTAAATCATATTATAAGGAAATAAAATATAATTATTGCCATAATTAATATATCTCATTAATGATAATTTCAATTTATCATTTATTTTATGTCGGTAATATTATATTTTTATAATACACAGGTATAGCTTTACGAACTATTTGATGTATTTATAATGATATCATAAGATGAACTATTTTAATGTATTTAGATTAACTACCACGATATAAATGTATTGTAGCTGCACTTTTCCAACATTCTTTTCTCTATTTCTCTTATTTCTTTGTTTTTGTTTACATTCATATCGTATCATCTTATTTTTTTAAATAATTAATAATTTAAGTAAATAATTTAAAAATACTACCATACAAAATAAATTAGTAAAATATTTTGAATATATATTATGAATATTTAGACATATGCTTTGAATATAATATAATATAATTTAATAGTTCAAAACCCAATTCAGAGTGCTGCTTAAACTTGCATTATTTATCATGGAAAAACATAAACATGACAACTGGGTACTCATGGGTAATCCAAAAATGAGTATTGACGAGTTGAGTAAATTTACACATGAGTAAAATTATCCATTTTATTGGGTATAGGATAGTGGATTCATTACCCGTGACTAATGGTAATGGGGTAACCTACAAGTACCCGTAATATATTTTTATTTTTTTATATTCAAAGGTAAATTAATATATATATTTCAATTTACATAATATTATTCGAATATTACCTAAACAAAACTAATAAAAAAGGTTACAAATTTTAAATATTACATTGAATAAGTCTTTAAAACATGTCAAGTGTTCTGGAATGAAAACTACAATTTAAATGTTTAAACATATATCGCATTTAAGTTATATTATATTTCGAAATTCAAATTTAAATCCCGTGATTTGTCAAAAGTTCTTTGAACTAAAAGTTTAAATACCATTTAAATATTGTTGATGTCATAGAAAAAGGTGTTAAACCCTCTGAGCATTTATGAGAATTAGAGAAAAATTTAAAAGAAATAAATATATATAATATGGTTATTCATGAGGTACTCGTGGATTCCACGGATTGGGTAAAAAAGTGGCGTGTAATTAGGTGGTGGGTAAAATTATCCATATTTTATTGGATGGAGAGAATGAGACCCATTAACTGCATTTTTTGGATACCCATGGTACACACTAGGGCTATCAATGGATCATATTTTAATTCGAATTTGATATGAATTCGATCCAAAATTTTAGAATTTTTATCCAATTAAAATATTTGATGGATCAAATTCAATTATAAATATACATAATCTAAAATAAGTGGATCGGATATGAAATTAAGTAATCTGCTCCGTTAAAAATCCCAATATGAACTTTAATAATCTTTTATTAAATTAATACTCTTCTATATAATATTAATAAAGATTTTAAAATAAAATCTACATATTACATTAACTTGATATCTATATCAATGTCTATATTATGCCATTAATATTGGCCTTTAGCCTAAAAAATAAAAGAAATATTAATAAAATATCAAATATAATAATGTATAATAATTCACCTCTGCATTAATATAATGTGAAATAGGGGTTTAATATTCGAATATTTAATTTTTGGACTAATATATAATAAAAAAATTTTAAAAATTCAAATATGAAGTGAATTTACTTTATAAATACAATATTTTTATACAATCCAAAAAGAGAGGAAAAAAAAAAGAAAAAATGTTAAATCGGGTTGAATTCTTTTATCGAATTCTGAGTATTCATCAGATTCAAACATGATATTAATTAACAAAAATCTTATAAAATATTGAGTCAGATTCATATATAAATTTTGATTATCTAATTCGAATTTGAATATAATTTATTCAATTCAAATTGAATTTTTTGATAGTCCTAGTATTCGCGAGTATGGATAAACTTCTGTCACGCCTAAAAAAATGTGAATCCCCCCCACCCCCACCCCCACCCCCACCCCCACCCCCGCAACAAATAATCATTGTGGACTGGGACCCAATGTTGAGTTTGCTTTCTCTTTCATTAATTTTGAAGTAATCTTACCTATATATATGTTGCTTTATACCATCAAGTGTGGTCCACTACCTGCCTGTTTTGCCTTTCGAAATCTCCTACAAATTAATTTTGCATTATTGATCAGCCCACCACAAGGACAAAAAACAAATGTAGAAAATCAGAAGAGGAGATCTCATATAGGAATAATTTAGATACCCTTCGGGTACTCCACTCCAATCAAAATTCATCCAAGTGCTCTAACCAGACACCAACCCATAACCACAGCCATTCTATCATTATTAGATTTATTATAAATTTTAACTTGTTCAATACGCATTGAAAAGTTTTGTCAATTAGATTTTGACATGTATAATTTATTTATTTATTTAGTTATTTTGAGTATCTTTAGGAGTATGTTGGATTAAGTTCAATATTTAAATAAAAATATAATTGGTGGACCAATCAAATGCGTGACTTGAATTATTTAGAAAAATAAAGTCATGTTTTGAGTCCCAACTCCCAAGATAATAATGGTCAATTAAATTATATCAGATTATTAATTAATTACTAACATTATCTCCGTACTTTGCATGAATTCTTTAAAATTACTATATATTAATATAATTATTGAATTATAAATATAACTAAAATAATAATATAAAAATAAAAGTATCACAAAAAAAATAAGTAATTAGTAAAATTAAATTTAAAGTTTTAAAATTTAGTATTTAAAAGTTCACAGCATATAAAAACATCTCATATACATGATGTCATAAAAAATAATTTTAAGATTATTCAGCGAGAAGTTAAAAAAAATTAAAACATCCAAAAATAAAAGTCTATGAATATGATTATGTACTTTATTTAGAAAAAGAAAATATTACGCAATCAAAAGCTAACAAATAATTTGCATTAAAAAATAAAAATATATGAGAATGATATAGAACACAAGACTGATGGCTTAAAAGTCATTTGAAAAAACTTAAAATTATAATACTTTAAAATTATTTTAGATATGAAAGAGGATGAGTATGTATTAAGTTAAAATTTAAAATATAATGAATTAGATAATATATTAGCTGCCAAGGATTAGAAAAATCTTATTTAATTTTGATTTTAGTCAAAAATCAATTAAGCCAAGACAAAACTATGATAGTAAAGCTTAAAAAAAATAAAAAATTAAAATAAATATATAAAATAATTATAAAGTTAAGATCAATATTAGTATATAAGAGTATAGAAACATTTTAATTTGACTCATAGCTTAGTTATTGAATAATTAAGTGAAGAATTTTTTTTTTATATTAGTAATGCAAAGTTAAAATCATAGTAAATTGATAAAGTAATTATAAACTCAAAATTAATTTAAAAATAGGAATTAGTGATAGGATATAAGAATGAAATTAGAATGTAAAATAAAATATGGAAAAATAAATTATTATATTCATTCCCAATTCTTTTGTATAAATGTAATTGGATCTTCATATTATATTTCACAAATAGCCAAAAAAAAAAAAGAATAATAAAAAAATTGTTAATCTTCCAAACAATCAAAATTTAAAAAAATAAAAATAAATAAATTTAGATATATATTTTGATGGACTAAATAGTGTCCAGAGTTATAAACTTAAAAAGTTAATAGGTATATTTTTTTATTGAAATAACCAACTCATAAATTTTTTAAATAGATCAAAAAAGATCTAAGAATATATATTGATGTATAAATTTTTTAAAAAGAGTTCGAATTATACATACTTATACATACATAATTACAAATATATGAATATACAATAAAAATTAAATGACATACTTTTAAAATTATAAATATTCAAAAAGTAAATAAATTTTGAAAAGATTAAAACGAAAAAGTAGATCTCATCCTATAAAATTATAAACTTAGATGAACAAAAAAATGCAAATTGAAAAACAAATTACAAAATTTAACAATAAATTAATAACTTAATTAAAAATGACTAAAAGTATACTAAATGTCTAACAATTTAAATAAAATAAAAATTAAATGACAATTTATCAATAAAGAGAAAAATATAACTAACAAAAATTAAATTAAATTAAATTAAAAATATTAAGCACAATTAATAAATCTCATAATAAATGAATTGATAACATAAACTAAGTAGTAAACCAAAAAGATATAGAAATTTACAAATTTAATAATAATAAAAGCTAAATGATAGACACCAATCTAGGGGTGCAATCGAGCAGAGTCGAGCCGAGTTTGGGCAAAATTTTCGAGCTCGAGCTCGAAATAAAAAAATAGTAATATAATATAATTAATTAATAAAATAAAAAATAATATTTGATTATATATTGGCTCACAAGCCGGCTCAACTCGTTTGCACCCCAACACCAAAAAAATAAAAACATAAAAGGCTAAATGATAGATTTTATTTAGCTTGAAAAGAAAATTATAACATTAAAATCTAAAAAATTTCTTCAATCATGTAATATACCTAAAATAAACTTAAAAAATAAAATAAAATAAAAAACATGAACAATAAAATCAAATAAACAATAAACACTTTGAAAAATGAACTAAAGATGCACACAAAGAGATAGAAGGAAGAAATGCTAGAAAATAAAGAAGACACACAAAATAGAGTGAAAAAATGTTAGAACCTAAGAATATCAATGAAATGACCTTCAAAAGACTTTATATATAATGGTATAGATATAAATTAGTTATTAAAGATAAGAGAAAATTATGAAAAACTTATCAAATTAACGGGTTCAAATGATCAAGAAATCTTCCACATATTGAAAGTAGAGATGAAAAAGATTTTGTACATAAAATGCAATCATTTTTTGATATTAGAGGTAAATAAAGAATATTGTTCTAATAAAAAAAATTCAAAAAATTAGATATCTTTAAAATGAATAAATAATATCAAATTTAATAACTAAAAATTTATTTTTAAATTTAATTAAAAAACACAAAATTCTAAGAATTCAGAATTTGATTAAAATTGCATAATTATGGGTCTCACACCATTGTGTTATATATAATAGTACTAGCATATATCCCGTGCTATGCACGGATTTTACTTTTTTCTTTTAATGTTTAAGTTCTTAATGAATAATATGTACCTTTATCTTCCCTTAGAAAAGATTCCACCAACTTTAATTTAAATAATTGATAATATATGTGTAACTTTATAAATATTTTTCTAAAATTTGAAATAGTTAGGAGCTTTTCTATTGTTTAGGTTTGGTAAAAAATAATTTTTATTCAAATTAATAAAAATAAAAATTATAATGTATATAAGTCCTTCTCATTTTACATAAAAGTGAGTTTTAATGCATAATTTGTTTTATCTATATGCTTTGAAGATATTTTCTATCAATTTACAATATCTCAAGACCAATATCAATAAAGAATGGAATTTCATATTCATGGTAATATGCATAAAGATAGACATGCGAATAAGAAAAGATGTTTGTGTTAAAAATATTAAAACAAAAGCAACATCACCATTATTTTGACAAATTATAAATGACAATAAATCACATGTAAATATAAAATTGTATGGTGAACATTTAAAAATAAATATATACTTTTAACAATTTAAAATAACAATAATACTTAACACTTTATGTATTTAAAAGAGATACTCTCTTTAGAAGATAGAAACACTCTTCAAACCAATCAACACCTAAAACAAAATTCAACGTGCAATGAACATTTGGCCTCGCAAATTTGGTTGAACGGGAATGATAAATGTGAATGCACGATCTTGGAAAGATTTGATATGCTCCTGTAATAGTTCTCTGCCATTTTTCTAATGAAATAATTATTAGGTCAAAATTGTTAGATTGCTTGTAATATTATTTTTGCTATAAATATAATTATAATAATACCTTTTCTTGCAAACTCTTGAAAGAAATATCCTGATTATGAAACATATATTTGGCTTGTTTATTCAGCGACTTCAAGTTAATTGCACCACTACTGTTTTTTGCTCTTAACTGAACAAGAAACATGCATTTATATAATAACTTATTTGCATAAAATAAATAGTTGAAGTTTTATAGATACATATAAAGTTGAAAAAAGACTACCTAATAGTTGCATCAACAACAACACTACAATTGATGGACACTAGTTTTTCATAAGAATACGTACAACATTTTTTACAATTATTGCATGTCTCGTACCATATTCTGTCAGCATCAATTTCCTCAATACGCACAAAAATGCAAAAAAATTTAACCTATGCAAAATAAAATAATTAGCTTGGTATATCAATATATATCCACACATTATTTAACTGAGTATAACAAAATATTTTACAAAATAAAAAAATAAATAAATTAATCACAAAAATGTTATCTTGTAAATTTAGTAGATGACGATTAACCTGAACTTAAGAATAATCTATTCCAAAACACCTACAAAATTAAATATATAAAAAATTATTAGAACATCTATATATTGAATAATAATACAATTACAATTAAATATAAAAAATTAGGTAGATGGCTAATCTGAACTCGAGAATGATAATATCTATTCCAAAAAGAATACAAAATTAAATATTTCAAAAGTTAGTTGAATAGATTGGAAGACTATTTTTTTTTTAACACAATTGAAATTTATATAGATAATCTGTAAATTTACAGAGAGCCAAATTCAAAATCCAACATATTATTTGTGCTCTCCCCTCAGAGCATATCAAAAAGAGAAATCAGAATAGGTAACTCTAACTAAAACTATAGCCACTATCAAACTAATGTATCTATTCTTCTACTTAGGCACACTCACCACGAATGTGTCTGGCAAACTGAATATCTTTAGGCATGATGGTAACACTCTTGGCATGAATATTGCACAAAACAGTATATTCAAAGATACCTACTAGATAAGTGTCAACTGTTTCCAGGAGTGCAAGCACGACGTGACTTTGGAACCTGAAATCAGTCTTGAAATCCTGTGCAATTTCATGAACCAACCATTGGAACGAGAGCCTGCGGATGAGAAGCTCTATGCTCTTCCTGAGATGCTTGGAAGATTTGATGAGAGATACTTGCAACTTGGATGTGTTTTTATTAATTAAATTATATTTGGACTCCACCACTTTATACATGTGTATGTATAGAAAAGTTTTAATCCATCTAAACATCTATGGCATTATCTCATTAATGATATGAAAGAGATAATATCAAATTCGATTTATCAACTGAAAATTCAAAAAAGAAATCATTTATCTAATGAAGATTTTTTTCCCCTCAAATATAATACATCCATATCAGTTAAAGATAAATAAGGATAACTATCTTTAAAACAAAATAAATAATATTAAATTTAATAACCAACAATTAATGAATTTTTTTGAATTTAATTAAAAAAACTCAAAATTCTAAAAATTTGACACTTGGCCAAAATTGCAATCAAAATTATATAATTGTGGGTCCTACACTATTGTGCTATATATAATAGTATAGATAGATGGCAAGGACTCATGACGCACTACAAAAGTAATTAAGGTTCAATAAGATATGTATTCAATTTTATCATATCAGTAAAATTACCATTTAAAATAATTTTTATTATTATATATCTTTGATCTTAATTAGACATGCAAGAAAATTGTATTGACTAATTTTTCTAACTTGTAATTTCACAAATTCTAAATATTCTTGCTGCATTATAATATGTGAGAACAACTTATATATAAGTGAGAGCAAGTGAACTTGATATTGCTTGTCTTCACTGGAATTAATTAATTTTCATTCGAAATGGAGCCGAATAAAATATTTAAGTTGTTGAAAAACAATCATCAACAATTCAACAAGAAAAGGGGGTATATCATTTTTTACTGCCTGTTCAATTTGGACTCTTGAATGCTTCTAGCTACAAGTATCAATGATGTAAATTCTTTAAATTATAGTTTTCTTAAGTATTCATTGGTAAGACCTGAATAATAAAATGATCTAATATTCTTCAAATTACAAAATATATATATATATATATATTAGATATAAAAAATTGAATTTAAAGTAAATTATTGACTGATTTGTTAATTTAAACAAATATTGAATTCTTTCAGATAAAAATGAAAAACAATATAATTGTTTACATGCATAGTAAAAATTATTCGATATATAATTTAGTATATGGCAAAATAGAGTTCAATAAGACTATCTGAGTGTACACACACACACTAGCACTTATTTGAATAAACTCAGTATTTATGTTTTAAGATATATAATATATATTTATATTTTTTGCAAAATATACACTCACATATTTATGTGTATTTGTGTTGCGCATATATATATATATATATATAAGGATCAACTTTTTATTTACGGGTCAAGTTTATGAATAAGGTTCACCGACCAATCCTAGCTAGAAGATCAACCAGAATGAGAATAGTTAGAATTTAGGAGAATTTGATTGCCCTAATTAATGAAGCCGTACTCAGGCGAAATCAATCAATCCTTCGTCACTATAAAATGGCTCACAATAGCCCCTTGAAGGTTTGCAATTTATAGTATTTTAATTGTTTTTCTTGTTATTTACCTTCATTCACGAATCTAAGATTACTTCGAGTATTGGAGGGTTTTTATTGAATTTTTCGAAATGCCTAACTCTTTATTGGATAAGATATTCATATATATATATATATATATATGAATATATCACGCATATGGGTCTATCTAAATTTCTGTGTTGTAAAGCCGAGTCTGAAGAATATCATTTTCGATGTATTCTATATTAGTTTAAATTCAGTGTGTTCGTTGGAACATTTAGAAATTCGTAAATAATAAATAATATGTTGAGATGAAATTTTGGAATAAGTACATAAGAAAATAAAAATAATAGTAATAATAGAAAAGTCCCTTTCACAACCTATTTGGAATAAAATTAACTCAATAACTACGCGATTAGTTCTAACTTCTAACAACCAAAACCCCCCTCTAAACCAGTTATATAGAGTTGAGGAGTTTTGAAAATCTAACAGCACTATTTTTTTCATATCATTTTAGAGGTTGTATGACTAAACTTATTTAAAAAATCTTATAGATTCCTATATTTTAAAAGATAATTTTGTATCTTATAAGATGTTAAATCTTTTTTTAAAAATAAAATTGTGGAGCTTTTAAGACGTTAGTAATAACAATTTTGTAATTAATATGATTAAAACTAAAGGAGTTTGTTAAGATCTCAAAAATAAGTTGGAAATTCCTTACTTTTTTAAAATGAGCTTATAAGATTCTAACATCTTATTTTAAGAACTTATAAGCTCTTTTTTTAAATATATATATATATATATATATTAAACACTTTCTGACATCTTATAAGCTCTAAAACGTCTTATAAGATGTTTTATGGAGTTTATGAGCTTACTCAGACACCCTCTTAGAGGGTGTTTAGCCAAATTTATTTGAAAGGTCTTATCATTTCCGAAGCTTATAGGCTCATATAGACACCCTCTTAGAGGATGTTTGGATATAAGTTCTTAAATTATTTGGATAAAATAAGATTTGAAGCTTATAAAATATTAATAATGATAATTTTGTAATTAATATGATTAAAATTAAGAGAGATTGTTAAAATTTTAAAAATAACTTATTAAATTCTTGCTTTTTTTTATTTTAAAAAAAGAAAACTTATAAACTTATAGTATATTATTTTAGGAGTTTATAAGCTCTTTTTTTTCAAAAAAAATTACCAAACTATTTTTGACATCTCAGGGCTTGTTCTTTTGGTGTTTGGATGTTTTGTAGAAAATATTTTGGGAGAATGGATTTTTGGGGAAAAAATTGGAGAATGTGCTATGTGTTTCTTTTTATTTTGGGAAAACATGGAAAATGAATTGAGAATGAGTTGTTTGTTCTTTTGTGTTTTGGAGTGAGACAAATTTTACTGTTAATATCAAATCAATTATTTTTTTGTTGGGTTTGTAGGGTGAAAGTGATTTATATATATATATATATATTTGTATTGATTAAAATTAGGGTGTAGGATTTTTTGGAATTGTTTTGTGAGGATTTTTGGGTATTGAAAATTTATTTTTTGAGAAATAAATTGAAGAATGTGTACTCATTTTGTAATTATTGTGGGAGAATGAAATTTTTTTAGAAGAAACCAAAAAAGCAGACCCATATAGATTCTCAAATATCTAATAAGATATTTTAAAATTTTTATAAATTCACCCAAACATCGACTTAATCCATACAGTTAAAAGTGTTAGGTATTTGAACCCAACCCTCATAGGCTGTCAAAGTAATCTGTCCATTTTAAATACGTTCTTTATGAAAAATTGTAAGTTTCAGTCTATACCAAATTTGACTTGCTCGCCACCTTTTGAATTTTCAACCAAATTAAATTGGCATTTACTACAAATCAATATATTATAGGCTAAAATTGTGTAACAGTTTGATATATAAAAGAAGAAATTTGAAAATAGACTAAGTTACAGGACCAGAGTATTTTTTTTGTCAATTTTTTACAATTGATCATAAAAACACGCATTTTACCTCAAAGGAGATTATTGTAATTTCCCAATTCGTACGGACTATTCTCATATTTGACCTGGCCTCATTAGGTGTGGAATAATTAATATGGAGTTTTCTTAGGACCCGTGAGCTATGTAATGCAGTGACATATTAAGGGAATGTTTGGTTATGTTTCCCCAGGACAATATTATTTTGGAAAAATATAACCAAACTATTCTATTTTTCTTCTTAATTACATATTCTCTAATATATATATATATATTATATATACATCATATATATTTTATTATTATTTTAATATTAAAATAATTATTCAATTTCATTTTTATCCTAAAAATTCAACAAAAAAATATTGATTTGATTGTTACAGTAACAAATATCTCCTCCAAAACATAAACAAACATACCAAAAAATAACTTTTATATTTTTCAATAATTTATTTTTCCAAAATACATAATAAACATATAATAAAATCAAACAAAAAACATAACCAAACATTACCTAAAATTTTCAGAAACAGAAAGTTTTAAGGTGAGTTTAATTGAAAATTTTCGTTGCGGCCGACAAAGCAAACGTAGGTACCTTTTGTGGTACGAAATGTCAAATTTATAGCTGTACCCTACCCAGATAGCGGAACTCCTCTTTTTCTTTTCACTATCATTATCTGGTGAAGGTGGCATCATAAAATTTAAAAATAAAATAAAATAAAGAACACACAAAATTTATGTTGTTCATCTAGTTCAGACTACATTCACTGCCACATTTGAGTACAATCGAAAGATTATTGTAGGGCTGTAAATGTATATTGAAAAATTCATTTATCATTTGTATTCGAATTTATTTATAGGATTATTATTCGTATCTATTTAAATCAGATATTATCCGTATTCGATTAGTAGACATCCAATTATAAACAGATACGAATATGGTAAATACTTATCTGATTCATTTAATATCTATTCCGAATACATATCCGTTGGATATATCCATTTATATATTCGATTATCCGTAATTTAATTAAATTTGTTATTCGTATCCGATAAATAATATTTAAAAAATTATTGTATATAATATATTCTATTTTTATGTATTTTAATATATATATATATAAATAATATTTAAAAAATTACCATATATAATATATTATTATACATAATAAATTATTTTTATTTATAGATTATTAAATTTTATGATCTATATATAAATGAATATATGTATAAATTAGTAGTTAAAGAATTAATAAAAAAAAATTAGATGGTAATGATGATAATTAAATAATGTTAAATAAAAAAATTGAAAAATTAATATATAAATGATAAAATTAATCAATATAAAATTATTGTTGCTTTACTTTATAATTAATTTATATTGGTCTCATTTTATTAATATTAATTAATTATAAAGTGAATCAATAATTATAAAAAAAATTAACTAAATTAAGAATAATTAACTTTTTAATTCTAAAATAAAATAGTAAAATACTAAAATTATTAACTAGCTAAGGGGACATTAAGATTTAAGAGGATTTTTGGGTGAGCTTATAAGCTTCTTAAAACATCTTATAAGCTCTTAAGATAAGATGTTAAGAGTTTATAAGCTATCAAAAAGTATTTGGTAATTTTTTTTTTAAAATAACTTATAAGCTCTTAAAATAAGATGTTAAGAGTTTATAAGTTATTTTTATAAAAGTTAGGAATTCCTAACTAATTTTTAGGATATTAACAAACTCCCTTAATTTTAAGCATATTAATTATAAAATTGTTATTATTAACACTTTAAAGGCTCCAAAATTTTATTTTATCTAAACACTTTAAGAAATAATTTAAAAAAATATCTAGCAACTTCTAAGTTTCGAAAATATCTTATAACATACAGAAGCTTATAAGACGTTTTAAATAAGTTTAGCCAAATAGGTAAACTTATTTAAAACGTCTTATAAGTTTCTGCATGTTATAAGATGTTTTTGGATTTCCTGTATTTTATAAGATATTTTTTGAACTTATAAGATGCTAGGTTTTTAAAAAAAAAAGAAGTTTTCAAAGTGTTTGGATAATAAGATCTTGAAGCTTATAAGGTATTAGTAATGACAATTTGATAATTAATATAATTAAAATTAAGGGAGCTTTTTAAGATCTTAAAAATAAGTTAAGAACTCCTTACTTTCTTAAAAAGTGCTTATAAGCTTCTAACATTTTATTTTAGGAATTTTATAAGTTATTTTCTTAAAAAAATTATGAAACACTGACATCTTATAAAATATTTTGAGAAGTTTATAAACTCACGCAAAAAACTTTTAAATATTTTACAATATCTAACATATACATAAAATATAAGATGAACATACCATTTCATAATTTTATTTTGTAGATTTGTACTATTATTTATTTAGAAAACTAATAAAATTTATCTAAATATAAAATTTCACAACTTTATAAATTTTAAATCCCAAAATATTAACAATAGAGAATATTTTATTGATTAAGATTGTTATATCTACATATCTAAAATTAAATATCAATATTCAATAGCCATCGTAAAAACTAATTTTTTAAAATTATATTAAAATATAATATATAAAAACATTAATTATCAAAATATAAATCAGAGTCATATATAATTAATTAATGAATAATTAAATTAAAAAATTTAAAAAATTAATTACTACAATTAAATAAAAATTATCAAAATAAAATATAAAAAAAATATTAAAAAAAAGTGTGACCAAATCACTATTCACTAAGTCCTACCTCCCATTTATTCCAATTTCATTTCCCTCTTCATTCTTCACTCACACCGCATAGCCCCAGGTACTCTATTCTTCCTTTCTCAGTTTCTATTTTTCATTTCTTTCATTTTTTTTAAATGTATGCATGTTTTACACTTCTCGCCGGCAAAAGCGTTGGCGAGATCTTGTCGCGGAGGCCAGCTTTAAAATGTATGCATGTTTTACACTTCTTCTCGTTGGCAAAAGCGCTGGCGAGACTGGCCTCCGCGACGCCAAAACAAGAGCGAACAAATTTGCTGGCTCTCGCGACGGGGCTGGCCTCCCCATCGCGAGAGCCAGCAGATTTATTGGCTCTTGGGGGAGGCGACGAGGCTGACGTCCTCATTGGCCAGCCCCGTCGAGAGAGCTGGGTCGCGGTCAACTGCGGCCAAGGCCGCGAGCAGCAGCAGTTGACCACCAGTTGTTGCTGGCCTCGCCCGCCCCCCATCCCCAACCCAAAACCAACTTTTTCTTTTTTTTTTTGTTTAATCTCCTAGACCCTGTTTTTTTATTTTTTATAACTAATAAATTATAGTAATATTTTATTTAATTGTGCATGTTTGAAAATTTGCATTTTTGGGCATTATAAAAGGTAAATTATTTTAGTGTTAAAGTTATAATTGGATGAATTGTGATTATGAATTATGTTTAAGTTATAATTATATGGATTATGTTGTTTGTTTACTTTTTGTATTATTTGACATTATTTGTAAAGTATATTGTAAGTTCTTATAGAGTTTTCTCCCCCTCTTAATAGATAATATCTTAAACTTTCCACTAATATTTTGTTTATTATGTTTTGCAATGTTAAACAGATGAGAAGTTCAAGCATGTTCATGTTGTTGGACTATGTGAAGATTTTTTTTGTATTGAAATTAACTTTTATTTTGTTTATTTTGGATTGTTGTATTATGTATTGAAAATTGTTATTTCTTTTGATTCTTGAGGAGATTTGTATGCTTGTTTAATTTTTAGAGTATGCTAATTTTATTTTTTGTTTGTTGTTTTTTTAGATTTTATTATGTTATGTATATGATTATTTTTTTAAATGAAATTTATTAGAAAAAAATTATGCATTTTATTATAAATTAACGGATTCGGATATTTATAAACAGATATTCGGAATAATTATAATCGGATACGGATATATATCCGAATTCAGATAATATTCGGCATATACGAATTCGAATGTTATAAAAAAATATCCGTTGGATACGGTAAAATTTAAACAGATAGGGATACGAATACAACATATCCGATCCGTTTAATATCCATTTACAACCCTAGATTATTGAGTGTCTTCAAAAGAATATAGGAGTAAATAAAAGAGGATAAAAATAAAAATAAAGTCATAATCAAACTAGATTTTGTATGATCTAATTAAATACTATTATTACTCTGAAATGCAATAAGGTCCGTTTAGAAAATAGTAGTTTCCCACATTTTTTCAGGACTTGGTATTTATAAATTTTAGTCTTGATGGGCTTAAGCCCATTAGGATGTTTCTACTCTCTTGGTGGGGTTGACTTATCTTTGGGCTTTATGACCCATTTACTTAGTTTATTAATTTTAAAGTTGATTGGTCATATTTAGTCAAACTAACAAAATGTCCTTAGTCCACTTTTAGTCACATCATTAAGCCCCCTTATTTTTAGTGGGAAATTATTAATTTTTATTGAAAATATGATCTAAATTTAATTTATTAAATTTATCTTATGTTAAATTTGAGTAATTATTCTTAGGAGCTTTTGGGGCCTCAACTTTCATCTCATTAAATTTGAGTAGGCCTCAAAGCCTTTGAGTCTTCCAAGAGGGGCTCCATAAATGTGATATTTGTTGACACCTAGGGATTAGTAAAAAGGAGAGGAATTTTATTTGGGCTAAGAAGGCGAAGAAGAGGAAACTCTATTAGGAGTGCCGAGATGAATCCTCAAAGTAAAGTCTTTTTTCTTACTCTTGGACTCCTTGACTTACTTCTTTATTCTATGTCTATGCATTTGCAAATTCTATCAGAGCTTCTTTAGAGTTAGTGAGTATCTCAAGGCTTTTGTTTGAGCCAAAAAATATCTAAGTCTAACTCTTAGTTGAGTTCATAAAGGAGTCTTGAACACGTCAATTAGATGGGGGTGGAGAAGGAGTCAATACGATGGCCTTATGGCCAGCCAGTTGTGCGTGTACAGTGGCGGAGCCAGCTGCCTAAGGGGGTAGCCACGCGGCGCCAAGTTGGAGTGCCTGTAGGGAGCTTGCGTCAGGCACCCGTGGTGGCCCATTTTCTGGCGCTTGTGAAGCTCATAGGTTAGTTCGTGCTTGCATGGGTCTTTCCACGAGGTATTGTAGCATATCCTGTTCTCCTCTTAGGGTACAATCAGTCCAAGCCTGAGAAAATTTTGAGTAATTTTCAGGTGAGAGTGAGATTGTAGAGTTGTCTTCAGTGTCTAGTTCTGATTCTAAAAGGGAGGGTTCTTCTGATGAAGACTTTGAGGGTATTCCTGCTAGGGATGATAATTTTTCGAAGGCGATAAGGATTATGTGTTTATTTGAGCCGAAGGAGTTAGATATCTTTAGACGTAGGATTTATGTTTTTAATGAATTCAAGTTTGTCCTTCCTTCTCCTCAGGATAACATGATATCACCTTCTAAAGGGCACTTCACAATTTTTTGTAGTTATTTCACTTGTGGGTTCTCCCTTCCTCCTGAAAATCTTTTGCTAGAAATAGCTTGCAGCTATGGTGTGTGTTTAAGCCAATTCGTGCCTAACTTCTCTACATCTTTTGTAGGGTTTAGACGGTGTCTAAGTGAGTTGGTCTGCCAGTATCTTTAGATTGCTACCACACTTTGTTCAGGGTATGGAGGTGCTGAACAAACCCATCTTTCATTCCTTTCTTGAGCTGCAAAGTAAATTTTTATGTGGGTTACCTTTGTCTAGAGGTCCTTGCAAGGATAGTTTTTTCTTCATTAGGGATGAGGGGTAGAAAGTTCCTTGCAAGTGGAGTAGTTCCCCCTCTTTGATTCGTCTTAGTCAAGTACATCGTGACCTTCACACAAATTTCGTTGAAGTGAGGTTATTTGAATTTCATTTTGACATTACTTATATGTTCTTAGCTGGTACTTCGCATATTTTGGCATCTGATTCATAACTCGTGCTTGTGCTTACTTATGTATTTTTATATGTTCTTAGACATTGCTTATATATGTTCATAGCTCGTGCTTGTTCTTACTTATATATTTTTATATGTTCTTACACATTGCTTATATATTGGCTTAGTTCTCATTCTCTTTGTTAACAAGAAAGATGATTGACTTTGCTAAGATTCTCTTTTAGAGGACGTAAGGAGGAATAGCTGAGAGATATATCATGGAGTAGGTTGCAGAGAGACGCTGTTGAGTAAGCATCACTGTAGAAGTCGGACTGGAGATCAAGTGATGCGCGCACCCCACTAACTCTAATGGCAGACACTCCTATTGTAGGTGATGAGTTTGAGGTGTTTCCTTTTGGTCCTGTAGGAAAGCATGCTCGTGGACATACTACTTGCATGTAGTTCAATTGTCTTTTTCATGCTAGCGAGAGCAAAGGGCTTTTTCGCTATGGTTTGTAGTAAACTTGTGGAGTGGACTCCCACTGGGATGTTGACGAGGCCACATTTAGTGCAGACCATATACAGGGTATGGTGTGTTAATATAATCAAGGGAAGTTGGAGTTTTTCTCTTCTTCCTAGTTAGTAGAGATAATTTTTGGCGATTTTGCCAGTATACAAATTTACTTCTTTGTCTTAGTTCTTTCTTGTTTTAGTTGTTTTCACCATAATTGTTTGACTTTGGAGCATGTCTGCATTTTTCCATTGCAGGGATAGAAACAGATGTATCCCCGAGTAGAGGGAGCTCTATCTACAGCAAAACATCTTAAAGAAGAAGTTGTCGAAGTAGTTAAGCAACGTGGCCAAAAAGAGGAGTTCTCTTAGCTGCTTAAAGAGCATGAACGCCTTGAAGGCAAAGTATGTAAAGGACATGAAAAGTAGAGAAAGATTCAAAAGTTCTGATGCTGGGAAGATCTTCATCTCTGCCACACAGGAGAAATATTCAAGGAGTTTGAAGGCTCTCATGAACTCTTTGAAGCAGTGGACGCATAAGTAATGATGATTTACGAGTAGACTATTAAGAATCATCGTCGCATTTTGGGCTATACTCAAAAGAAGATTTGTTGATGCTGGATCCTACCATCCTGGTAAACATTGCTGCCAGGGAATTTGAAAAAGACCCCGACAATGAAGTAGATGTTACAGCAAAAGAGCCAATAGAAACGGCTCCACATGGAATGAGGACATATAGTTAGGATAGAAATAGTGAGTAGATTTTATCTTTAGAAAGCTATTTAGTATTTTTATTCTTGTATTGATGTTCTCCTTCCGAGGCTAAGTATTAGTTGGATATCTTGATGTTTTTCTCATTTGATTCAATAGCAATTTTTTCGTTTACGTTCATTTTGTGTTTAAGCAAGTACATAGTTAATCGTATGGCTTATTGATATTGCATACTGATACTTTGCGAGTTTGAGGGCAAAAAAAAAATTGAAATAATCACCATAAGTGTTAGGAAAAAAAAAAGGAAAAATTCAATTTAAACCCCTTTATGAAATACAATTGTAGTGATTTAACCCCTGCGAAAAAAAAAAAGGTTAAAAAACCTACCTGTAATTCTTAAAACCAAGCGAAAACCCCCTTTCTGGGCATTAGTGTGTCTCACGCGCCCCACATGAGAATTTTAAGGTTTTTTTACGGGCAAATTGCATTTTGCCCCTTGTGAAAATGGAAAAGAGCAAAAAACCCTCTTATGAAAAAGAAAAATAGGCAACGCACCTCCTTGCTTTTTAAAACAAATAGGCACACCACCGTCTCCCTTCGTGACTTGCTGCAGTTTAGCCATAATTTCAATGTATAAAGACTATACTACCCCTAATTCCTTCATATATTTTAAGTTTTATTTATTTATTCTTTTTAAATATATATTTTTATATCTTTTTCATCTTGTTCAAACCAATTTTTTTTATTTTTAAATTTAAAAAATATTTTTAATTTTTTATTTATTCATCTGTCTAATTTATTCTTTTTTATTTATATATATTATATATACAAATACAAATATAAAATATATATTATAATAAACATAATACAATATATAATATAATACATTATAAATACATAGATATATTTATATATATATATTTATACATAATATATATTAATAAATAAATATTTTATATTATTTTTTATATAATAAACCCCACCCCACCCCTACCCCATCTTAAAATTTTATCTATAAAATTTAAATAATTTTTGTTTATATTTTTTTCTAATTATTTATTTCAAATTAAATATTATATATAAATATTTATGAAAATATATATTATATTTATATACATATATATTTTTTATAAGATATTTATATTTATATAGTTATTATCATATATATATGAAATATATATAATAATATATACATTATAATACATATATGAAATGATACATAATAATATTTAATACATATATGATAATATATATAATTATTTAATAATCTACCCCCAACCCCACCCGCGCCCCCTCTCCCCAAACCTTACCGGCTGCCGTGGCAGCATTGTGGCCAAATTTGGCCAAATTCGGCCACTGGCCGCCATATGTTTTCTATTTTATATATATATATATATATTTAATTCTCAGGCGGCCATGGAGGCCACATCTGCGATCTGTGGCCTCCATGGCTAATTGCAAAACCACAAAGATGGCCTCTATGGCTACTTTTGCAGGCGGCCATGGAGGCCACATCTACGAGCGGCAGCATCCATGGTTGCCTGCAAACGCGGCCATGTTGTAGCTCGCAAAAGGCGGCCGCCGTGGCAGCGTTCATCGGCGGCCATGGACGCTGCCTTTGCCGGGGGTGGGTAGTGGGTTTATATATATATGAATATGTATATGTAGGTATATATAGAAATATATTTTATATTTTATATTTTTTTTATAGATAGAAGTAATTTGAACCGTCAATTTTTTTAATGGATCCAACAATTGATATTCAAGGGCAAAATTGATATTTCATCAGCAAAAAACTAGAACCAACCTCACTTGCCGCACGTGATTTGCACAGCTAGTCGGAGGGGGGTAATTTGCTATTTTTTAAAAAACATAAAGGGGGAAACTGCCTATTTTTTTTTCATAAGGTTTTTTTTTGCTTTTTTCCATTTTCACAAGGAGGTAAAATCTAATTTGCCTTTTTCTACATGTAAAAAGACTATTATACCCCTAATTATCAACCATTAGATATTTTTAAAAAAATCAATGGTCCAGATTGAATCTTATTTATTAAAAAAATATAAAAATAAATTTATTTATAAATATATTATATTATATAATATGTATATATATAATACATATATACACATTTATATATTAAAAGATATTATATATCTAATGTTTACTAAAATCCTAAACTCTACCCCCACCCCCCATCCCATCATCATGGACCACTGAAAACTAGCGGTCGTGGTTGCTGCAAAAAAAGGCTGGCCACCCTTAAAAACAGGCGGTCGTGGCTACCACAAAAATTGGCTAGCCATGGCCAGCTTTAAGAATCGGCGGCCGTGGCCAGCCATAAGAATTGGTGGCCATGGCTGCCGAAAGCCGAAAATATGTATATATCTATATATATATGTAGAAAGTATATATATAGTTTTTTTTTCATAAAAGAAGCGCCGCCCGACCGCCGTGGTGGCTGCTGGCCGGACCTGGACAGATCCAAATTTGGCCAGGTACGGCCAACTTGCGAGTTGCCATGATAGCCATTGCAATTGCTGCCATGGCAGCCATGTTTTTAGGGCGCTGGCGGGGGTTGGGTAGGGTGGGGATTGGTTAGAGGTATAGGTGGGGGGAGTTGGGATGGGCTGGGCCATTGCTGCCATGGTAGCCATGCTTTTAGGGCAGTGGCGGGGTTGGGGGGAGGGCGGTGGTGGTTAGTGGGGTGGAGATTGGTTGTGGCCTGTGGGGTATAGGTGGGGGAGGGGGGATGGGTTGGTGGTAGGGGTGGGGATTTTATATACATATATGTATTTATATATGTATGTATATAAAATTTTATAAATAATAAATAGTTTTTAATATATATAAATATGTTATGAATAATTTTATATGCATATATATATATATAGTTTTATATATATGATTTTATATATATGCATGCATATAATTTTTTATAAATATTATATAGTATTTGATTTATATAAATATATTATATATTTTATACATATGAAATTATTTAGTTTTGATAATTTTATATACATGTATGTATATATAATTTTACAAGTATTAAATAGTATTTAATTTATATAAGTATGTTATACATTTCATAAATATAAAAATATTTAATTTTAGATTAAACAAAAGAAAAAAATATATTTTATACCTATGTATATAGATATGCTATAAATAATTTTTTATACATATATGTATTTATATAATTTTTTATATATGTATATATAATTTTATAAATAATAAATAATATTTAATATATATAAATATGTTATGAATAATTATATATGCATATATATATATATATATATATATATATGTGATTTTATATATATGTATGTATATAATTTTTTATAAATATTATATAGTATTTGATTTATATAAATATGTTATATATTTTATAAAACTAAAATTTATTTAGTTTTCATAATTATATATATACGTATATATAATTTTATAAATATTAAATAGTATTTAATTTATATAAGTATGTTATATGTTTCATAGATATAAAATTATTTAATTTTATATTAAACAAAAGAAAAAGAAATATATATATATATATATTATATACATGTATATAGATATGTTACAAATAATTTTATATACCTATATATATTATGCGTACATGTATTTATATGATTTTTCATATGTATATAATTATATATATATGTATTTATATATAATTTTATAAATATTAGATAGTATTTAATTTATATAAATATCTTATGTATTTTATAAATATAAAATTATTTAATTTGGATTAAATAAAAGAAAAAGAAAAACATAAGGATATAAAGTAATTATATATATATGAGGGTATTACTGTCCTTTCAATATAAAATTCAACCCAAATAGACGGAAGGGGGTAGTGATCCAAATTTTAAAAACATAAGGGGGTGTTTCACCCCTTTATTTTTCACAGGGGGTAAATTGTCCATTTCATATAATATAAGGGGTAAAAATATTTTAACCCAAAAAAAAAATACACTGTGAGCGTTTATGTGTGATGCGACATTCAGACATGTATACAAAGTGACAAGGTAGGGTGTTGTTCAGGGGTGCGGCATCGTGCTGGGGTGTCTGTGGGGCACCCAGCTAGGACTTTCTGCTAGGCTCTGTGTTGCATGATGTCCTAAGCACCCGCTAGGCGTTTGGTGTTGGGCACCTCTTAGCGAAAGCTCTTTGATGCCCATAGAGCCCTCGGTGCTGGGATGCCCCATCTACGGGGAGTTTCGAGCGCACAGTTACGGTGCCCCCTCTATGGTGAGGCATCCGCTCGCAGTAAAGCCTGAGCTCCCGCTAGGCGCCTGTGGGGAGCTCCCTTAGTAGGGGGTCTTTGGCGCTCGTAGGGAGCCCCATCACTGGATCTTCGGTTGCCTGCTAAGTGCTCGGGCAGTAGGAGCCTTTTTGCTTGCATGACTTTTGTTGGGTCTGCGATGGCACAATGCTTTCAATAGTTGTCTTGGGACTTAAAATTTTTTAAGTGATAAAACATGATGAGTACTTTAGTATGTTCATGAAATAAGAGAGCTTGCAAGCATTAAATGAGATATGGTTATTTTGGGGTAACGTGGAGCCCTTTTTTTAGTATCTTCGTTAGTTCACCTTACATAAAGTAGAATTCCAAATGGATGGAGACTATTATTTTTGCGCTCAAGTTGAGCATATACTGGGTATAGAGATGAGAATGAGCATATTCATGATTTTCTGAGAAGCTTCATAGTTAGTGCAGGATGACGTGTAGAGTCGCCAGATTTAGAGATTTTTCTTGGAATATTTTCTAAATGTTGGAGCATTGCCACCTTTGATGTGGACTTCCTTTGCTTGATGATGTGGGTGTCTTTCAAGATGGTCCTCAACGAATGTATGCAGGGTGATTGCCACATACTCTCTAAGGGAGCCGATAGTGGACTTCTTCATAAAGCGTTACATACTCCCAAAGGGAGTTGATAGAGGACATTTTAGGATACCCCGTACTCCTAAAAGGATCCAATCGTGGACTTTTTTAGGATGCCTCGTACTCTTGAAGGGAGTCGATAGAGGACCCTTTTAGGATGCCTTGTACTCCCAAAGGGAGCCGATAGAGGAATTTTTTGGAGGATGACTATGACGTACCTCCCTAGGGGCCAATAATGGGATTGCATCGGGTACCACATATCCTGGGGGGCCTTTATAGTGGGTTTATGTATGGTGATTGCCATGGATTCTTTGCACTCCTCGAGGAGCCTTTTAGTGAGTTTATGTCTAAAGCTGCTTTCAAGTACTCCTTGATTTCTACGAAAATCAAAATCATAGAAGAGGCGTGGCATGTAAAATATGAAAAAGTTTGCATTAAGTAGGAAAATGAAGAACTAATGCCATCCCCAAGTGGGTAGGCTTTATTCAAATAAATCTAGTTAAAGAAAATTGAAATAAAGAAGGAATCAAATTAAGCTATTTATCATAACGACGCACTTCAAATGCTACCGTGTGGGGCACATGCTTCTCCATGGTCTGTTTCCAATAGTACTCTCTTGCATTTGCCTTACTTCCTCAGGGGATCTTTCGCATGACCCATCTTGGAGGTCAACGACTTCATGCTCTTTAGGGATTTGGCGTAGCATTCTCTTGCTGCTCTAAAGTCGCCTACCACTTTGCCAACTCTAGTTGGCATTTGAAAATTCATCTTCAAGTGGTATGTAGAGATAGCAACTTGAAATAAATTCATGATAGGCCTTCCATGGTTGTTGTATGCAGAAGGGGTCTTCACCACCAAGAACATCACCATCTTCATCGCCCTCTTTAGATATGTGCCCAAGAAAAAATGCAGTGGTATTTCTTCGAGTGCTTCCATAGTGTCTCTGAGAACCCTACCAGAGGGATGTTGATCCTCTGCAGTTTAGCATTATTCACTCCAAGTTGGAGGAACACATCATGAAAACAAAAATCTGCAGCGCTATCACTATCTACAATATTTTCTTGACCAAGAAATTAACGAGTGACATCGAGATCACTAAGGCATTGTTGTGTCATTCCTCTTCCAAGTTTTATGTCTTCTTTTCCAAAGGTGATACGAGGTATTGACGAGCGCACTTCAAATATACTGAGGATAGGCTCAAGGGCTTGTACTTGCCTAGCTGCTCATGCTAGCATTCCTTTTGTATTAGTGGAGTTTCCCACAGATGGCCCTTCAGATATTACTAAGATGACTCATGTTGTAGGGAGATTATCAAGGTCCCTCCAATGCTGATGCTCCTTGGGAATCGGGTGGTCGCTCAACCTTTTCTTCTAGTTCTCGCTTTCTTCTCTGGGTGAGTTCTTCTCTACATTGGACACCTTTTGAGCTACGTACTCCTTGAGGTAGCCTTTTTGGATTATCTTCTTGATCTCATCCTTCAAATGGAGGTGCTATTCCATAGTATGCCCACCCATACGGTGGTAGCAGCATCATTTATTTTGGTCTGGTCTTCTTAGGATCGAGTGAGGTCTTCTACGATAGTTGTTGAATAAGGCCACATTGCATCGCAATAGTTAAGATTCCTATCTGGGATATAATGAGGAGCATGCACGTGGTGTAAGTGCAAAGAGGGCTACGCCTTCGGTCTCTTTGCCTCCTAGTGTGCTTACCACCTTCATCGTGTCTTTCATTTAGAGGCCTCTTGGGAAATCCTTGCTTTCTCTATACAAATGTATTTTTTAGCATACATGAGGAGATCTTCTAGCATGGTAGGTGGCTTTCCAGAAATTGACTCCTCGAAGTTGAGATGCTTCAATTTTATTGGATGATATTAAGAAGAAGCTCTTGGCTGACATATGGGATCTCATGGATAGCTTGTAAAAGTTAGTTGGGATAGGTCCTTAGAGACTATCCATTTTGTTGCTTGATAGTAAATAAATAGGCTGCTATCATAAGGTACTTGTAGTTAATGGATAAGTTTTGTAGGAAGAGTTGTACAAGCACTTTTTATCCAGTGATAGAGCCTGCTGGCATTTGGTTGAACAACATCAAGGCTCCTTCGTGAGGGGGGTGTGGAAGAGCTTGCAGTATGTGGCCTCAATTAGGTCATATAGATCCATCCTCGCTAAGAAGTTATTTGGGTTTCTTAAAGGTCTGCAATACTATCAAACTCTGATAACTAGGTTATCTTCGTCCTATGGGAGAGTGCTTCTGCTAAGATCACTGGAGAGAAAAGACTAAATCTGTAGAACGAGATAACGAATAGTTGGTACTAGTTCCCTATTCCTCTGGAAGGTTGTGGCACCAATGAATGCGTCTGGACTCCAATATGCCCTGATACATAGGGATGAGCAAAATTATCCATTAACCAAAAAAATTGATTAACCGACTGAACCGAAACCGAATTCACCAAACCGTTTTGTCCAATTTATTTTTGGTTCCATTAATGCTTAATTTTTTTATAAATTTTGGATTTTCTGTGCGGTGCAGTTAAATTTTAGAAAAAATCGATTAAAAGTCGAGTTGACTGAAAATTGGTTGCTTTTGTTCAATTTTGTGGGACCAGGGACTCGATCCTAGCTCTTTGTGGGCGGTCAACTTGGAGTCAATTCAATTTTGCTTCTATCACATGGCATCACTCCCTTACTTTTGGCCATTTTTTCTATCTCAATTACGTTGTTGTTGGGGCTCCAAATTGAAGCATATTTTTGGTAGCATTATAGCAAGATTGTTCACGCATTCCTTTTGGAAGTTGTCATTGGACCAATTTTGTGCATCAATTTGGTGGGCTGAAAACTTCTTCAATGATAATTTTTTGTTTAGAATCTTGATGTATTTATTATATTTTTGCTTCACACATTAATATTTTGTACTATATGCATGCTTCGCCACTACTGATACATGCTGTGTGGGGTCTATCCTAAATGAAGAGGGAATGTCTCCTTGATAAGGTGAGGAAGGGACATTGATGTCACGACTTAATTCAACTACTCGCTTCGATCTTTTTGGGGAGGATGTATCCCCCTGCTCCTATGAGAGGATTATTGCAGCTCTCGGGGGCATTCCTTAGTGTACTAGTACTGGACAATTGCCTTTATTGCAGCTTGAGCGGTAAAAATCTCTAGCGAAGTTCTCCCTACTTCCTACATGGCAGGCAAAACTGATTATTCGGGAGGAGAAGCTTGCTGTGCCGAGGCTTCCTCGATTATCAACCATGCATTAAGAGTAGGATTTGACATCAGACCAGGTGGTGCTTCTCGCTGGTGACTCTTTACATTTTTCAATGCTAGGGTTACTTGATTGGTAGGTTCACAAGTTCTCGACCTTGTCTGCATCCTCAGTATTCCTTATTCTTCTTTTGAGTTTCCCAAAGATGACGCTAAAATGATGTTGCTTGGAAATGGAGCAAGGTTATTTTCCAAAAATAGCAAAGGGTCAGGTCGTCTTCTCAGGACACGCGCAAATATGCTTTCTCAAGAGTTTTTCCATTCTAAAAAATTTGACAAATGATTTCATGTGTCTCATTTCTCTCTAGGACTTGGTATTTATAGATTTTAATCTTGATGGGCTTAGGCCCATTAGGGTGTTTTTGCCCTCCTGGTACGCTTGACTTGTCTTTTGGATTCTGTGCCCTATTCACTTAGTTAATTAATTTTAGAGGTAAGTGGTCATATTTAGTCAAATTATCAAAATTTCCTTAAGTCCATTTTTAATAACATCAAATAACAAATAGACTAGAATGCCAAAATCAAACTAAGATAACAAATCTCATTACAAATATTTATCTTGGCTTAGGAGTCCAAGTTACAAGACAAAATATCTCTTCAAAATATAAAAAATAATTTATCTCCCTCTCTCTCCACAAGGCCACCAAACGGAAATCAAGTAAAACCACAAAATGCATTGAATTCAAATAATGTTTGAACTTGTATAAAGGAACAACTTTAATAATTATGCCCGCAAAGTTATCTTAAGTGGACACCTTAGAAACTGCTACTTCATTACTGGATATGTAATGATGAACAAAGTGGTATCAAATGTTAATATATTTGGTCTTATCATGAAGCATTTGATTTTGCATTAGGCAGATTGCACTCTAGCTACTTTAGAAAATGTTTTACAACCTTAACTTTGAGTCCCAAGCTTTGAACCAAACCCCTCAAGTACAAACCTTTCCTCATTGCTTTAGTGATTGCCATATATTGTTAACTCTATTAATATTAGTATAATGTTTTGATTATGAAAATATTTGCTACATAATTGGTGAAAAATATCTTCCTTAATATCTGTTGGGACCTTTCCATAAATAACTCGAATTTGTCTCTCTTTGTTTATGAAGATCATTTAGATTAATTTATGATTCCAATATCTTTCATATTAGGAAAATAGATCACATCTCCCTTTTCTTGCATCATTTTTTGAATATATCTAATATGATTTAGATGCCTTGATTTAGGGGATTATCGAACGGATCTTTCTCTATTTTGATTTCAACAACCACTTACTATATAGCCTCATTTACAATCATTGTGGTTTCATTCTAAAAGCAAGACTGTACTACAATCTATAGAGAAATATAGAAATTGGAAAACTTAAGTGTAGTTATAGAATTGTGATTATTCTCATACATATATATTTTACGCTTAAGCGTTTAAATTCCTCGCTTTCTACTATTTTTGTCTTAAGGAAACTTGCGGTGAAGAGAGACAAACGGGTGTTTGTTTCTGGAGGAGTGTGGTGCTGGAAAGAGACAGTAGGGTAGTGTTGCTAGAAGCATTTGTGTTGTCTAGTTTCGATTTGAAAGGAGAGTCAAGAACTTAATGTACAAGGTGGCAAAAATTCGTGCATCAGTCCATAGAAGTTGTGCAAGTTTGACTGATAGAAGATCTCTCAAGCTTAACCATAGATCAACTGGTTCTGGAGCACTTTGAAATTCATTATACCCCATTTGAGATTTGATTATATCTCTTTAGAAGCTGGTTTTGCCCTTTGTTGAGAGCTGGCTTATCATCCTTTTAGATGTTTCTATCTCTTTCTTTTTCCCATCAAATTAATTGCACTTTAATTTGTATAAATATCAATTTTATTAATTTAATCTTAAGTGAAAGGTTAAGTAGTAGGTGTAGGCATTTTCAAACCATTATAAATACAGGTATTATAATACTTACGATCTATTGTTTAATCATTATTACTCTTATTGATAGTTTCATTGATTTCACAAATTTCAATCATTAAGTCAATATATTTTTTGTATTGTTTTCTCAAGGGCAAACGTTTTTGAGTATTACTTTCACTGCATAGTTTTCATACAGTCCTAATTCACCTTCTCTTCGGCATAAATCACTCAATTGACATCAGAGCCACATGCTATATTTTGTGTATAACTACCTAAGTCAAAGATACTAATATCCAATAATACTTTGGTGTCTTCACAACCAGCCACCATTATTCAATGAGATGACTATGCTACGCAGAAGAACTGGATGCAAGAGTATATCATCACTCTTAATTTTGATATTTGGGATATAGTTAGTTAACGACCTATAATTTCAATGAAAAATATAGATAAACTGATGGGTCCAAACGAGTAGTGAGAATGAACTAATGATGATCAAAAGGCCCATCTCAATGAATGCAAAGGCAAAAACTATCTTGTCTTGTGCTCTTACAAAGGAGGAATACAATTGAGTTAACACATGCACCACAACAAAACGAATATAGAATATTTTTGCAAGTTGCCAATGAAAGATCGAGTTAAGTTTGATAGGAACAAATTGCAATTTGTATCCACAAGTACAAGATGCTCCAAATGATGAAGCCTGATGTATATTGATTTATAGAGATCATAATCCTACATTTTCTCTTAGTACAATAATAAATGAAGATAAGCAAGCTCAGAAGATCCTCAAATCACTTCCTCACAAGTGGACACTAAAAATATTGCAATTCAGAAAGCTTGTGACCTCAACAGAATGACCATCAGTGAATTGATTAGATCCCTGACACCCATGAAATGACATTGCTAAACAAGGATGAATGTTTCGATATAAAAAAAAAAAACATCTTTTTGAACTCCAAGTTTGAATATAATGTCGAAAACCAAGAAGAAATAGATGACAAACAAGTTGAGGATGAGATTGCGATGTTTCTAGAAGACTTAGGTAGCTAATAAATATCAAGGAAATTTCAAAATAACATATCAAAATTAAAAAAAAGAACTAGTCAGGAATAAAAAAATTCCAAATAGTTTTGCTACTAAGAATGTCATGAAATTGGTTATAAAAAGCCTAATTGCCCCGAATTAAAGAGGAATACAAAATAGACTAAAGCTAATGCAATGGCAACTACTTATGATGAATCTAATATCGAAAAGTCCGATAATAAGGAAAACTATTCATGGTAAAATAACAAGTAAATAACTCTTCTTTTTTCTAAATCTGATCTTGATGAAGATGTGCAGAAAATTTTTCAAAGCTGTAATGAGATTTATGTTCACATGCTTATGACTAAGAATAAATCGTTGTAAGAAGAAATAGATGGATTGTAGGAAGAACTGGATAAGGCCTCTAAAGAAAAAATAGAAATGTGCATGGCTTTATATGAAGAAGTCTTTGATGTGGACTCTGAAAAAAACAAGTAAATGCTTGACTTATTATGGAAAATAATACTTTGAAAAAGCAAATTGCGGAGACGAAAAGTCAGATCAAAGGAAGAAAGGGTCATTGAGGAATGTCATTTTGAGGAGAAAACCTTGGTGAATGTTCCACTAGCGTCAAACACACGTATGTATCAGTATCACCTAAAGCTTTCACAATACCACTACCAGTGGAAGGTCTTCCTAGGAATGCTTGATCATAACAAAGTAGGGAGGAAATAACTATATAAACATCTTTGCTATATGAACAAAGTTTTACACCTCCTTCTAAGCCAAAGCTTATCTATACCTTATGCACTATAGATCCAATTAAAGAACACGTGTTGGCATGGGTACTTGAACTAGATCCAAAACCCTTTTAGGACATTGGAACCAATGAGGATAATTTTGGACTTGTCTGGACTATTCCTTGGTCTTTAGATATTATGACTAACATAGTTCCTATGGACACTATTGAAACGCATACTACCAAGGCCCACTGGATGTAAGATAAAGCCAAGGAATAAAGATATCATTTGTATGGCCATCCAGTGATATGCATAAACTAGTTTGATATATGTCCATGAATTGTAGCAACGCGAGTTAGTTAGATGACATATGCCCATGTGTTGTGTACTTGTTAGTTAATATGTGTCCTTATATTTCAACATGTGTCCTTTGGCTATATCTTCGTGAGACATTAGCTTAAAAATCATGAGTGTAAAGAAGTTATCTTACATGGATGACATGTGTTCTTTAGATATGATAGTTACATTGAATGTTAGAAGCATATTTCAGTAAAGAAGTCATCTTTTGATTTTGGAGTTTTGAAGGGCTAAATACGCAACCCCCCTGTGAAATTCAAAATTACCACAAAACTCCTTGTGTAAAAAATGGAATCTAATCAATACTATGTGTTTTGTCAAATTGCCTCACTCGCCCTATATCTACTTTTTAGTTTAAAAAAAATACCCAAATTGCCCTTATGTGTGCTGAGGAAGATTTTGGCCAATCTTACAATTTTCCCTCCATTGTTTCTTCTTAACTTTGGCATATTGAATGATTAAAATACACAAAATAAAAAAAAATCATCCCAAAAATCCTTTCTCTATCGCACTCTCCCGTTCGAAGAAGAAAGAAAAAGTTTCATCGAAGTGGAAGAAAGGATTGTTTGTAATATTTTTTGCATTAATTTCTATTTGAGTAGTCATATCCTTGCTCAAAGACATTGGTGGCCCAACAAGGATCATCCATCTGACCATTCACTTCAAGTATGTCGGTTTTCTTGTTTACTTCGATTTTTGGAATTGGTATGTGCATTAGTGAAAAGAAACGTCATTTATTTTCCAAATGTATGTTCCTTGTGTTTGGAGTGAAAATGTGTGTGGGATGCATGTCAGATGTTTGTGGGTTGATTTTCTTTTCTTTTTATATGTTGTGGGTGTGGGAACTCTTCATATTTGTGGCGAGGGCTTACTTATTGTGGTCCCTATAAATGTACTATTTATCATCTTGTCTGAATGGGTTTATCTGAGGGAAAAGAGCTAAACTAAAAAATGTGAAGAATCTTATCTTCTTGTTTGGTTTTTTTGGAATTTTTTGTTTGTTGCTTAAGATTCCTTAAGATTCTGATTTTAAATCCTATGAATCTAAGATTCCTCGAATTATTGATTACATAACCATGTTATGTCCCAACTGTTTGTATACATATTTGTATATGTATATATATTTCATATGTATGTTAGTTGAAAGAAGATTGATGTTGACTTTGTGTTGTATAACAAGTGAGGTTTGTCTGCCTCTTTTTTTTGTACTATATTCTGACATGGGGGTATTAAGGCCCATAAATATAATATGATTGTTAGTGAGGGCTCAGTTGGCATGGGGTTAATAAGGCCCAATATTGTTATTTAAAACTACATGGGGTATTAAGATCCATTGTTATTATATGAGGTATTAGTACACAAATGTCAGAATGTCATGGGGGTAATATAGCCCTTTTTCGTTCAAAGTCATTATTTTGCTTACTGTGGTAACTATTAGCACAAGTTGATCTTATGAATTGCTGGGTCCTATGGATTATCCATATATTGACTTTGAAATTTGGTTGGGGGGGGTCACTTTGTGAGCAATTCAAACTTTCAATACAGTAGGGGCAAGATGAATGTTTTCAGGGACATTATTATAGACACTCTAACAATGGACCTGCTGTATGAGATATATGCATGGTCTGGGGGGCATGCAACAATTGTTGTTTTTTATTCGGTTACTCTCTTGGATATGGGGTAACATAGATATTAAATGATTATAGTGTTTCTGGAATTGTGAGTTTGTACAGTGGGCTAGATAAGGTTTGTCCCATATATGTTGATGATGTAGATAACCCTCTAATTATGATACATACACAAGGGAATATCCTGCCCAATGACTACTCAGAAAGCTAAGAGGAACATGTTTAAGAGATGGTTAATGGAATAAACTTTCAACATAATAATGAGAATGTTCCACTTTATGAAGATAGTAGATCTAATGTAGTTGCAGAAGATGTGTCTGATCATAATGTTTCAAATGTTGATAATGGTGTAAAAGGGCTAAAATGTGTGAATGATGATGTTCAGGATGTTTAGAATGTTAAGGATATTCATGGTGTTTAGGATGTTGTAGTTAAAGAGGTAGAGAATGATCTACCTGCTGTTGATGGCCAAGATACTGAAGCAAGGGATCCTGAGTATGCTGCAGATCATGATGTAGAGAATGAAACATTTGCTAGTGATGGCTAAGCTACTGAGGATAAAGTTAATGATGTTTTGGCTGCAGATGTTGTTGAGGGTGTGGCTGCAGATGTTGTTGAGGGTGTAGCTGCAGTTGCTAATAAGAGTGTGCCTATAGGTATTGAGGGTGAAGGGGGTGAGGGTGTGGCTACTGATGCTAGGGTTGTTGAGTTTGTTGATGCAGGACTTGAGGGTGTAGGGGGTGAGCAAGTGGTGTTTGAAGCCATGGTTGGAAAAGATGTTGCTGGAGGGGTTGAGGGTGCAGGGGGCGAGCAAGTGGTGACTGAGGCCATAGTTGATGAGGTTTTTGCTGCGGGGCTTATAGGGGATGAGCAAGTGGATATTGGGGCCATGGTTGATAAGGGTGCTGGTGCAAGGCTTGAGGGTACGGGGGGTGAGCAAGTGGATACTGAGGCCATGGTTGATGAGAGTGTTTATGCAGGGCTTGAGCGTGCAGGGGGTGAGCAAGTGTAGGGCTTTAGGGTGCGAGGGGTGAGTGAGTGGTTACTGAGGCCATAGTTGAAAAAGGTGTGGGATGTGATGAACTTGAAGCTTATACACATGGTGAAATTAATGTGGCCTAATATCATGAATATATGAAACAGATGAGAAGATTTGAAAGAGAAGAGGGGAGAAGAAACATGGCTCTAGAAGTTTTTTTTGGCAGCAGTTATAGGAAAACAAAGAAGGGTAGACAACCTCAAGGTAAGTCCACTCAAAGAAAAGAGAAAAGAGAGGTTCAGAATGATGTAGAGGACATACAACCGGTTAATTTTGTTGATTTATTTGAGGCTTAGGAGGAACATGTTGTGGAAGAAGGGCCTGTTCAAGCAGAAGAGGAAGCACAAAAACAAACAAAACAAGAAGCAAATCAAGTAGCGGGTCATGAGCTAAACCAATAGCTGCCACAATTTAATGAGGACTCATTGTACTTTTCAGTAAGAGAAAGCACACTTTCAACGATGAATGAAGTAACATCACAAATATTAGAGCATATGAGCTGTTGGTTATGCTTTTGGGGATAACATTCACCATCTTAAGCAACATATTGAGCAACAGTCTGCAATGGTTGGTGGACCTGCTGATGCATCACGAGATGATCGAATAGAGCTTGATGATTATAGTGATGAGGATTATATTGAGTCATATTCAAAGAGTGATGAGACTTGTGATCTGGTGGACTCAGATGTTCCTACTGAGATGTTTGAAGATGTTGAAGACTCCTCTGATGAAAACATTTTTGCTAAAAAGGATAGATAAGACACCAAGTCAGTGATGGTACCTAAAATTAGAAGGATGCTTAAGAAAAATGAGCAACAAAAGAAATTAGACATCAAGCAGATAGGTTGAAGAGCATAGTGCATAGGATGGTGATCATGATGGAGAATGGTTTAGTGATGCAGGAGATGATTCTGACCTTCACTGTCTTCATGATTCAGATAGTGAAAAGCTTATACATCATGCCTTTAAAGAAGGTATGAACATGAAGAACTTTGTACCAATAATTGGGATAAAGTTTGTAAGTGCATAGGTATTCAGAGAGGCACTTGCAGATTGGTGTGTTAAGAATGGTTTGAGACTTAAAATACAAGAAGAATAAAATGCAAGGATTAGATAGACTGTCCAAATGAAGGATGCAAATGGAGAATCCATGCTTCTCTAATTCAAGGTTTAGTCATATTCCAAATTAAGACCATAAAAGGAGAACACATATATGCAGTATGAGAATAAACTTGCTACATTCAAGTACCATGCAAAGAGAATGGAGAGGATAGTGAGACATCATCCTGGTGTGGGCATCCAAGGAATGGTGAACCTTATAAAAGGAAAATGCAATGTTGAGGTGGCATACCAAAAAGTAAGAAGGGTTTGGAAAAAAGCACTGAACTTGGTCAGCGATAGAGATAGTGTTCAATATGAGTGTTTGTGGGACTATGCTCAGACTATGATTGCATTTAATGAAGGAAACAGAGTTATTATAAGGAGGAACCAAGAGATTGAGACACCAATATTTAAAAGGCTTTATTACGGGTTCAGTGCACTGAGGGATGGTTTTTCGATGGGGTGCAGGCTAGTTATTAGCCTTGATGGATGTTTTTTGAAATCACAACATGGAAGGCAGTTGTTGGTAGCTGTGGGGAGGGATGTCAATGATAACATGTTCCCCATTGCCTGGGCTTTTGTCCAAGTGGAAAATAAGGAGAATTGGACTTGACTTCTGACAGATCTATTGGAAGACATAGGAGCATTGGTGAGAATAAATGGGTCTTTATTTTAGACAGGCAGAAGGGTTTAGTGGAAGCTATAAAAAGTTTTGTGCCACAATCTAAACATAGGTATTGTTTGAGGTATATGTATGATAACTTCAAGATAAAGTATAGAGATGACAAACTGAGACAGCTTTTTTGGAGTGCAACAAACACAACAAATAAGAATGAGTTTGAAATGTGGATGAAGAAGATTGAGGAAGCTGACCCAAAGATGGCCCCTAAATATGAGACTGCTGTAGAATGGTTGAGAAAGGTTTCTGCAGAGCATTGGAGCATGACCCATTTCTCCAGAAAGTGCTTGTCTGACATAATTGTGAACAATCTCAGTGAGTCCTTCAATAGTTATATCCTACCTGCTAGAGATAAGCCTATTATTAGCATGTTGGAATGGATAAGTTGCAAACTTATGACTATGGTGCATATGAAAAGACAAGGCATAGAGAAATTTCCAAGCAACATCTGTCCCAACATTCTGAGAACGATTAATGAATGTCAAGTAGTGGCAAGAAACTATTTTGCAACATGGTGTGGAGGAGATGAGTATGAAGTTGACCACATGTTGGACAAGTATAGGGTGGATTTGGGGGATAAAGAGTGCAACTATGGGATATTTCAGTTGAATGGATACCCTTGTCGACATGCATGTGCAACTATTGCTGAATTAAGGAGAAATTTGAAAGATTTTGTAAATGTATGCTACAAGAAGGAGATGTATTTGGCTACTTACAGTGAAATGATACATATTGTAGCTGTCAAGAATGGATACATCAAGAGTGATGCCATTGACCCTCCTCTTAAGGTACCTAAATTGAGATTCAAGAAAGGAATGACAAAGAAGCTTAGGAGAAGGGGACTAGTGAGGTACATGTATCAAGATCCATAAGAAAGGGTCTCAATCATACTTGTAAAAATTGTCTTAAAAAAGGACATAACAAAGTAACTTGTAAAAATCTAACACATCCCAAATCCAAGTTGTACAAGGTGAGATAAAGTTAATGTTACCATGCTATTTATGAAAATGTAATGAATTTAATTTATTTGGATAACAACATCTTATTTGTTTCATGTCAGGGTAACAAGGGTAATGAGCCTCAATAGGCTCAGGGTAGTAGAGCTATAGAGCAACTTGAAGTTGGGCAGTAGAATCTTAATCCCACTAATGTATTCATTCATATACCAAAATTTATGTTTTTAAATTTTTATTACATACAAGATTGAATAATTCATTTCTATACTTCTAGGCTGCCACAATTACTGGAAGTGCTAGCAGACCCTCCTAGGACCAGAGACCCTCAAATGCAAATCCAAAGAAGGTCAGTAGATGATGAACATAATTCAAAGCTTTGTATTTTTTAACTCATATATGGAGAAGTTATTCTTGTTTGAATTGAATTGTTTTAGGAAAAGTTGTATAAGGGAAAGAGGAATGAAGCTTTACTTGGATGCAAACAAAGGAAGAAGTTTAGGGCAGCTCAAGCTCCAAATACAATAGAACCTGTGCTTTAACCTGCTCCAAATCTACAAGGTAGTGCAGCAAGTGCAGGTCCATCTGTTCTTGCTCTAGAGCAGAACACAGAAAATGAACCAACTAGGAAGAAAAGATTGAGAAGGCCACAAAATTGCAGATATGTTGGCAAGCAGGTTAAGGAAAAGAGTGTCCAAACCATGAAGTTTGAGATTGAGGTTGCACATGTTTTTGGTTTATTGATTTGGTGCCTTACTATGTAGGCAACCTTTTTTTTGTTGCATCCTTCTTTTTGTTGTTGTTAATTGGGACAACTGATGCATTTACTTAGTTTTTGCTTGGTTATAGAATAATTGTTGATAGTGGTGTACACAGTAAGCTAGGGTGAATTGCTTTTACTTCTGTTGTTAGATGTTGGAAATAGGTTGCTGGGTATGTATAGGGAGGCATTCATTGATGCCTTTTATTTATGTATGTAAATACAACATATTATCAAATGAAGGAATGTTTATATATTAAGTTTGTAAAGTGGTCCAAGTTACATCCCAAATGTCTCCTTTTCCTCTTTTGTTCTTTCCAAGGGGTAATGTAAATTATTTATTGTATACTATGAATATATTCAATAAAATCTGTCTTACATTTGTATGGAGTTTGCATGGGGACTGAAATTAATAAATACGTTTATGTATAGTGTGGTCTCATGGCCCTTTTTTAAATTTAAGGGGGGCCTCCATAGCCTATTTGTTTATTTTGAGGGGGTTCTATGGCCCATTTTTTTAATATGGGGCTTTCTTTTTTAATTTTAGGGGAACTGCAGATTACCTTGTGGTTTGAATATACATGGAAAATAGGTAATTCATGGAAAACAAAGAAACAAAATATACATTAAATACTTAAGGAAACATTATCAAATAAAACTAAAATTACACTGAAACTATACTAGAAAATAGGACCACAAAGTACGCAGTCCAAGTCAAACAGAGGACAACATTAGTGACACACGGGGGTATTCAACACCTTTTCCACCCCTAATTTTTCAACAACATCACAATGACAGCAATGAAGGCTACCAACAGAATCCATGAAACATGTATGTAGTAAGTCCAGTTTTTTTCACACCTTCTTGCTGGTGGAATAGTTGCAACCACTGTAGAAATGACCTCATTTTCTATGTTATCCTCTAATTTCCCTTCCTTTTCATCGTGGTATGTCTACTTTGGAGGAACAACTGGAATGCCCATGGGAAACCATGTAGCACTCATTGGATTACACCAATGAAAAAAATCGCAAACTTGATTGGAACATCTGTAGTAGAATCTAATGCTACATTTCAGGTTACACTCACACATGGGTGGAGATGTAAATCTCAATCCAACACCTGCTTTGATCCTTGGCTCTTGCTACGGGAAGAGTTTGTGGCCATTTCGCTTTTCAATCTATTACAGATAAACAAAACCAATAAGGCCAAAAATTGAAATACAGAGAAGATATGGAGAGAAAGGAGAGAAAAAGAGAGAGAGAAGAGAGGGAGGAAATTTTTTCAGAAAGAAATGAAAAAAGATAAAGTTGAAATAAGAGTTTTTAAAATTCAGATTAAGAAAGGGCCAACTAAATCCCTAGAGGGCATTCTGGACAATTCGTAGGCAAAATTGCTATTCCTACTTGCACACTCATCACGTGACCCCCATTTAGGGGTATGGTGGCAATTTCGATGAAACACATGGTATTGATCAAAATTCATTTTTTACACAGGGAGTTTTGTGGCAATTTCAATTTTCACAAGGGGTTAGGCTGTATTTTCCCCGAGTTTTGAATACAGAATTAGAGTTTAGCAAGATTTTAGGATTGGAAAGAGAAGCTAGAGATTAGATTCGTCTATACATAGAGTTTTTTCTCCTCTTTTTTGCTCTTTCATTATATTTTTATTTGGGTAACATGCATTTTATCCCCTTGTAAAGATCCAAATAGGCTGAAAACCTCTTATATTTTTCTAATTGGTGTATAACCTCCTGTATTTATGAAAATTTTGCACACTCGCCCCAATTGACTTAAACGCTTTTTAGATTTATCAAATGACTAAATTGTCCTCCTTTATGTTACACAGGCTTGGCTTTCATTTGTTTTTCAATTGACTGTTTGAAAACTTCTCTCTCAACGTGATAAAAACTCTAACCTTCAATCTTCAAATGTTAAAATGTTAAATATTTTTTGTTAGAGTAAATATGTAAGCCTCTTTATAATTTATTTATGAAAGTAACTTACATCATGTTATTATTTGATAAACAATCCATTATGTAGCTTATAACATACAATTTTTATAAACTAAAATATCTCTTAATATTCTAGATAACTATGATAAGTAAAATTTATTTATATATGTAGTTATTTTATTATTTTTAAAATTATCAAATAACATATATTATCTGCATGAATAAAAGAATAAGTAAATTTTTAATATTCAATTTAAGATAAAATATCACTCGCTCATATATATAAATTTCTTTTATAAATATGTATAAATAATTAAATGGATACATACTTTCAGTCAAGTTTTTTTGATTTGACATTATTAATCTATGTAAAAATATTTTTTTATCAATTATTATGAGCAAAAATATTAAAATAAAGTAGGCGATATAATTATAAAATTATTTAACTAAATATATTGAAAAATATAAAATTAATATTATTTGCTAGTTAAGTAATTATTTATCAATAAAAAACTAAAGTGACTTAAATTAATAATATAAAAATAAAGTTCAGAGCTTATAGTTGTTGCAGAAAGTAACTTTTTATATTTGAAATATTCTTCATATTAAATTATTTGTTATATTATATATATATAGTATATGCATTCAAAATAGGCCAAAAAAGGGGGGTAAAATGCATTCAAAATAGACCAAATTGAGGACATTTCTTTTGATTATAATAGGAGGGCATATATGTCATTTTATAGCATTAAAACGCTCCAAAAGGCAGAAAAAATTGCACTCTCCGCGCGTGTCTGACCAACATGGAAAGCGGACCCTTTTTTGCAAATTTTTCATAAATACAGGGGGTTAAGCGCCAATTAGAAAAATATAGGGGGTTTTCAGCCTATTTGGATATTTACAAGGGGGTAAAATGCATTTTGCCCTATTTTATTTGATAATTTATCATGAACTAATTCATCATTCTAGGATTATAATGGATTCATTCGAACAAGTTGACTATTTCATTTTCTTCTACAAATTTAATGAAATTTTGAGTTATTTTTTTTTATCATGTGCTTTTTCTATTTGATTGTCTGATCAACAGTCAAATACATCTCTAAGCCCTAAATTTTTTTAGAAAAGATAATTTAGAGATTAATTGACAATAGAATAGCTTGAGCGTAATTGTTCAAGTAGGTGAATGAATTAATTCTTTAGTAAGATAAGATTATACTCACTTGGCCTAAGTAATCAATTGAATGACATCTTCTTGTCCATAATTTAGTTAATTCACATAGAAATATAGTGATTTTTATAAATTAGAGACTTTATTGCGAATAGCTTGGTAGAAACCCGAAATTTCATTATGCTCAAGATTAGTAACTTGTTCATTAAATTCGTAGGAAGGATATTATGTAATCAATAAGGTCGAATTGACTTCAAAATCTTGATCATAACAAAATTAGCTTAATTTTTCTTCTTTTCATTAATTTAGTTTTCAACCTAAACTATTTAATTATTGTTTGAATAAAACAAGCGTACGATAAACTAGTACTTAGTGACGAATAGTTTAGTTTCTCATAGGATTGACACTCTACACACAAGTAATTACCACTTGCACTTGCATGACTACACTACTCGTTTTGCATGCCAACACAAATATTGTCAGTGCGAAGCCATTTTATCTCCCTTCTAGTCTATTTTTTCGATCATTGTCTTCCAATACTTGAAAATGGCAAATATGAACCTAGCACCACCTTTTAAAGGTATCTAAGATGCACCCAGAAGGTTAGGATGTAACTCAACATCCCTCTAGTCCCGAGAACACCTTTGAAGAAACTATTTATTTTTCTGCCCTATTAATACACAATGCTCACAAAAGTCCAACATACTGATGCTTTGTTTTCACATAGCAAGCCCCTTTTACTCAGAATAGTGAGTCATTGCTTGCTCATATGCTCAGACTGCATTAGCATAATGTTTGAATCTGATATCGAGGATGATCAAACCATAGCTCCACCTAAAACTATAGAACCCTGCAAAACATATAAATTTTTGCTGATTTTTTTACCCTTCATCACAATTAAGGCACCCTTGAAAACCTTCAGAGAATCATCTAAGCTAGTAAACTTATATACACAGGAATGAGGGCACTAACGGATATAAAATTCTTCTTCAAGACATATCTCACTTTCGTTAAAGTCCTAGTTACATTTTCATGCATTTCAATTTTTTAACCATTCCTTTCCCAATAATCTTGCAAGGTATGTTGTTGCTTACGTGAACTACTCTATTCCCTTGCTTGCGTGTGGGGTATAGTCCCTAATGAGACACATGTAGAGTAAATATACAGTATCTATAATTCAAACATAATTTAGCCATAATTTTTCAGAACTAACCAGCATAATACCACCATTGTTGTTGGTATCTATTGCCCCGACTTTAGTAGCTTTCCCATTTTCCTTATTTTGAAGCCTTTTCTTTCGTCTTCAATAATTTGTCTTCATAAGTTCCAACTTCTTACAGTGATGGAACCTAAATTTTCGCCTAGACTATGACCCTCTCTCTCTCTCTCTCTATATATATATATATATATATATATTGTCGCTGGTATTTTGCTCCATTACTCTAGGTTTGGCAACATGCCTTTCACTTTGATTTTTTAATATATTCAACCTCACCAACTAGCTATTGAATACTTAATAATCCTTCACATGTGTCTTTTAACAAGGTTGTATCCCTGGCTACCATATGTATCGGGTCTCAAAAATTAAAATATATTGGGGACAAAAAACATAATATTAATAATGCCTCATCTTCATTATCATACTTCACCTCTAAATTTTCTAAATTTGCGACTCAGTTTTTAAGTATAATATAGGCCGGTATATAGGTGCCTTCAATAGTTTTGTAGGAATAAAGTTACTACTTTAATTGCAGCTTGTTTGTCAATTCTTTTTAATTTATACAAATATTATTCAGTTTGTATCACAAACCTACTGTGTCATCCTCTTTCAAAACATCTTGAGGAATTTAATTCGAAAGATACAATTGAGTTTATCTAACAATTATCCTATTGATTCGGCCTTTTTTTTTTCATTCGATTAATTTGCAAGCAACCAGTTTCTTTTCCCCAAAAAGGCATCGTCTAGATCCATTTGTGTCAGTATCGCTACCATTCTTGTTTTTCATAAAAGGAAATAAGTCTTCTTATCAAGCTTCTTGATTTTATATTTCATATACTCCAATCCTAAGATCAAGTTAGGGGTCTGGTAGCACTTATTATAAAGATAGCACCACGAAATTAAGAAACAAAGAAAAAACAAAGTATATATGGTTCACCCAATTTATGCTATATTCACGAGCGAGAAGAAATTTTTTTATTGCTTATAAACTCAAAGAAGTATAATCAAGAGATCACTGATTTTTTCCAAGAGTTTCACCCCAGGTATTTATCTACAAAATCAAAGGACTCCTATTTATAAGATAAATAAAGGGGGATAAGAATCAAAATTAAGTTCTAGTCAAAGTTAATTTTCAAGGATCAAATTATCAAATTCCAACCAAAATAGAATATCAAATTTAGATCAAACTATGATGTCAAATCTTAATTATCTTTGACTTTTGAAACACAATATAACACTAATATTATATTGATGACTATTTTGTTAAAGGAATTGGAGAGCGCGAAGTATTTATTAGGGATGATTTTATATATAATACTTATCACTAAATTATGAAGTAGTTAATATTTCATTTGTTGGTACAAATTGGTTAAAAATGAGATAAGTAATTAAACTCTTTCTTTCATATCATTGGACAATTCTAACTTCTAAAATTTGAAGATCGAATTACTTAAAAAAGTAAAAATGAAATAAAGTTTAGAAACTCTACTTAAACCAAAAAAAAAAAAAAGTAAACCTAAATGAAAAATATGAAAATCTAAATTATTAAACAAGCTTAGTTGGAAGTTTGAAGTAAGTACAAGAACTTTCTTTTGATCTGTATTATAAGTTAGTTAGGTCGAGTCTCAAATAGCTCTTTAGTCTTAAAATCTAAAAACAAATTAGGGTTGTTAGGTGTTGCCCACTACAAATTCTTCAACATGTAAACCAATTGAAAAGTGAGAAGATTTGGAAAGACAAGACTAACAACATGTCTCCTATATATAATAAATGCGATTATTTATAGTGTTAGATTGATGATTGGCCCTTAAAATGTAGCCCTTTTCAAGTGAATGATCATATAATGAAATTCATGATATCATGGATTTGGTCGGATCAACATTTTGGACTTGCAGATTCTAATCTCATGTTGGAATACGTTGATTTTGCCTTGAAACTTGGAGTAAAATTGACAAGAAATGAAAAGAACGGAGTGAAACGGAGCTAAGCAGTTGAAATGGACACGAGAAAAACACCCCGACACACAGCGAGGTGAAACAGGGCAGAATAAACTCGCATTGCGCGCCCGGGCGCTACTGGAATCCAAGCAGCAAGTCTTTTGGACTTGCGCCTGGGCGCAGGTACTACTGTAATGTTGCACCCTAGAGCAAGTTGTCCGTGCTAGGGCGCGCAATGCACAAGCTTTCTCGGCAAGTCATGGTAGCAGGAGCAGTTTTGAGCACCGAGGCGCAAGGCCCATGGGTCTAGGACTCTAGTTTTGAGATATTTATACTCGTTTTCTTCCGGGACAACTTATCACAGACATAACATGAGGGTTTCTAGACTTCTTTTGAGTTAGTTTCTTGAGACGAAGTTTAGAACGAGGATGTTAGGTGTTCTCGTGAGATTTGTGGGATTCAAGTTTGCACTTGTTACTTGATTTTAGATCAATAAATTCCCTTTTTTTGGGTGGATTAGGCACATCGCCGAACCACGTTATATTTATTATCGATTTTCATTGAATTACTTTATTGTTATTTCATAGTTGTGACAATAGATCCTCCTAGGTTTCAACAAATTAGTATTGGAGCAGATCGGATTAGATGTCAAGCATGAAGTACAAGGTAGAGAAATTCGATGGGAAAAATGCCTTTGGGCTGTGGAAGATGAAGGTTCACGTCTTCCTGTGTCAATAAGGTTTACATAGAGCGTTAAAGGGCAGAGATTCCTTACCAGAGATGTTGACAGATGAAGAGAAAGACAAGTTTATGGCGTAGGCTTACGGTACTCTGGTGTTATCATTGACAGATAACGTATTGAAAGAAGTCGCCACAGAAAGTACCCTAGTGGATTTGTGAAAGGAGCTAGAGAGTCTCTATACGACAAAGTCCCTGATGAATTAGCTGTAATTGAAATAGCGATTATACACATTAAGAATGAAGGAAAGTACATATATTACTCAGCATATTGATTTTTTCAATAAGGTGATTCTGGATCTCTCTAGTATGGATGTTAAAATTGAAGATAAAGACCGAGCATTAATTCTCTTGTGTTCTCTGCCAAAATCTTTTGAGCACTTGGTTACTACTTTGCTGTACGGGAGAGATATGATTTCAATAAAGGATGTGAAGGCCTCATTGAATTCCAACGAATTGAGAAAACATGTCCTAGGCAGCAATGATGGTGAAAGTGGGGAAGGATTGGTGGCAAAAGGGAGACCGAGAGAAAGAGGAAAGCGTAGAGGCCGATCGAAGTCTCAAACCAAGCCTAGAAATGGTGACAAGTGTTTTAAGTGTGGTGGAAAGAGGTACTGGAAACGAAATTGTCCGGAACGAGGAAAGGCGAAATATGAAGGTGAAACTTTTGATTAGAAACGGGATGATGTCGCAAGAATTGTTGATGATGAGTTTGATGGTGGGCTTGTTCTCAATGTTACCAAAACTTTACTAAGCTTTTGAATGGATTTTGGATAATGGTTGTTCCTACCACATGTACCCATGAGAAGATTGGTTTACCGCTTATCAGAAATGCGATGGTGGTAAAGTGCTTATAGGTAACAATGTTTCTTGCAGGGTTGTAGGAATTGGCTCAATTTGTATTAGAATGCATGATGGCATAGTAAGGACCTTAATAGATGTACGCCATATTCTAGATTTGAAGAAAAATCTGATATCGCTGGGCACTCTGGACAAGAATAGTTGTGAGTACAGAGCTCA
This sequence comes from Jacaranda mimosifolia, assembly GCA_018894105.1. Classification (NCBI taxonomy): domain Eukaryota; kingdom Viridiplantae; phylum Streptophyta; class Magnoliopsida; order Lamiales; family Bignoniaceae; genus Jacaranda; species Jacaranda mimosifolia. The sequence goes on from CM032123.1 coordinate 10,332,170, forward strand.
AGATGGAGTTTTGCGGGTTTCCAAAGGAGCATTGCTTATCATGAAGGGAGACAAACGAAATGGCCTTTACATATTGTAGGGCAACATTATTTTTGGTACTACAATTGTTTATTCATTAGTCAATGATACTACGAGACTGTTGAATATGAGTGAGGGGGGGATGTCAGAATTGAGCAAATGAGGTTTGCTATGTGGAGAAAAGACTGGAGAGTTGATTTTCGCGAGTAGTGTGTGCTAGGCAACCAACACAGGGTGAAATTTGACATTGCAATACACCGGACCAAGGGCGCCTTATATTACATTCACTCAGATCTTTAGCGACCTTCTCAGGTTTTTTCAAAGGGAGGTGCCAGGTACATGTTGACATTCATTGATGACTTCTCACAAAGAGTATGAGTGTACATGCTGAAGCATAATGATGAGGTGTTTGTCAACTTCAAGCAATGGAAAAATTTAATCAAGAAACAAACAGGAAAGAAAACAAAGTGCTTGAGGACTGACAACGGATTGGAGTACTGCAACAAGGAATTTCAGGAATTCTACGATAAGGATGGAATTGTGAGGCATCGCACAATTGTATATACACCACAACAAAATAGAGTTACAGAATGGATGAACAAGACTATTTTGGAAAAAGCTAGATGCATGCTCTTTAACGTCAGATTATCTAAGGATTTTTGGGCATAAGCGATTAACACTGCTTGTTATTTGGTGAATAGGTCACCATCAACTGCTTTGGATTGCAAGACACCAATGCAAGTTTGGTCCGGGTCTCCTGCTGATTACTCAAATATGAGAGTATTTGGGTGTCCAGCTTATGCTCATGCCCGAGATGGGTAGCTTGAGCTAAGGGCTAGGAAGTGTATATTTCTAGGCTAGGCTAATGGAGTAAAGAGTTATCATTTGTGGTGTAATGATGACAAGTGCTCCAAGATGATTATTAGCAGGGACGTGACATTTGATGAGTCTGCGATGGTGAAGAAGGTGGAGCAACCCAAAAGTAGTTAATAGGGCGTTAAGGAGAAGGTGGAGTTTGAACTTGACACTCCACAAGTTTCAAAGGGAAAATCAAAGGTGGTAGATGAAGCTAGTAAGAGCGCATTATCACATAATCAACAGTAGAAAAATGAACCACTACAAAATTATCGCTTGGCTCGTGATAGAGAAAGGAGGCAGATCAAACTACCACAGTGGTTTGCTCACTCAGAACTAGTTGTTTATGCTTTGAGTTCAGTCGAGGAGTTTGTAGGAGATGATCTAATCTCATACAAAGAGATAATTTCCAGGACAGATTCTGATAAACGGGTTGCAGCTATGAGTAAAGAGATGGAGTCTCTAACAAGAATAACACATGGGAGCTGGTTGATGTACCCAAATAGTAGAAGATTGTAGGTTGCAAATGGATCTACAAGAAAAATAAAGGGATTCCTAGGGTTGAAGATGCTAGATACAAGGTGCGATTGGTTGCTGAGGGTTGTACTCAGAGAGAGGGAGTTGACTTTCATGAAGTTTTCTCCCCAATTGTAAAAAACACTTCCATTCGTGTTTAACTTCCCATGGTTGCTCTGTTTGATATGGAGCTTGAGCAGATGGATGTGAAAACAACGTTTCTGCGTGGTGAGTTGCGGGAACAAATCTACATGAGTTAGCCAAAAGGATTCGTTGTTTTCGAAAAACAAAATCAAGCATGTCTTTTGAAGAGGTCATTATATGGCTTAAAACAGTCTCCCAGGCAGTCGTATAAAAGGTTTGATGCTTTTATTACCAAGATAGGATATACTAGAAGCATTTATGATTGATGTGTATATTATGAAAAATATAGTGATAGCCTTCTCGTATATTTGCTGTTGTACGTTGATGATAGGTTGATTGCCTCTAGAAACAGATCTGAGATCAACAATTTAAAAGTTCAGTTAAATGAAGAATTTGGGATGGAGGATTTGGGCAGTGCAAAGAAGATATTGGGCATGGAGATCATTCGGGACAGACGCGCAGGATTGTTGTACTTGTCTCAACAACATTACATTGAGAAAGTACTTGAGCGATTTGGGATGGATAAGTCTAAGCCAGTTAGTACGTCACTTGTAACTCATTTCAAGCTCTCATCAGATCTATCACCGAGTACTGAGGAGGAGGTGAAGCACATGTCTAATATGCAGGATGCTAGTCAGTGGGTAGCTTGATGTACGCTATGGTGTGCACTAGGTCAGACATTTCACATGCAGTTAGTTTGTGAGCAGGTACATGCACAAGCCAAGAAAAACTCATTGGTAGGCTGTGACATGGATCTGAGGTATCTAAGAGGCTCTGCAGACAGATGTTTGAGGTCTAGTTAATTGGATTCTACTGCTAGAATTATTGGCTATGTGGATGCGGATTATGCAGGAGATTTGGACAGCAGAAGGTCTATCACAGGCTATGTGTTTTGTGTATTAAGTTGTACGGTTAGCTGGAAAGCGATTTTGCAGTCTTTAGTTGCATTGTCCACAACAGAAGCTAAGTACATGACTTTGGTTGAAGGCGTGAATGAAGGCATTTTGCTAAAGGGGCTGATTGAGGATATGGGTATGGATTATGATATTACTTCAATATTTTGTGATAGTCAGAGTGTCATACACTTGTCAAAGAATTAAGCATTTCATGAGAGAACGAAGCACATAGATGTAAGGTATCACTTTGTCTGGAATATGGTGTCATTCAAGTTGATAAGGTTGGGACTAAGGATAATCCGGCAAACATGTTGACTAAGGCTGTTCCAGGACTCAAATTCGAGCATTCCTTGGATTTGATTAAGATTTGCAAACTCAGATGACAAACCCTTTTGGGGGCAGGGACAAAGAAGAAGGGTGGTGAATTTCAAGTTAAGGTGGAGAATTGTTGATTTTGCCTTGAAATTTGAGGTAAAATTGACAGGAAACGGAAGGAATAGAGCAAAATAGAGCTAAGCAGTCGAAATGGGCACGAGAAAAACACCTCGGCGCGCGCCTAGGCACTTAGCGAGGCGAAACAGGGCAGAATAGACTCTCATCGTGTGCCCAGGCTCAAGGATGGTGTGCTCGAGCGAGCGCAACTGGAATCCAGGCAGCAAGTCTTTGCGACTTGCGCTCGGGCTCAAGGATGATGCACCTGGGCGCAGGCACTACTGTAACAATGCGCCCTGTCGCAAGTTGTCCGCGCTAGGGCACGCAACACACAAGCTTTCTCGGAAAGTCTCAGCAGCAGGAGCAGTTTTGTGCACCGGGGCGTAAGTCATGTGCACCCCGGCATGCGACGCAAGGTCCATGGGCCTAGGACTCTAGTTTTGTGATATTTTTTTCTCTTTTCTACCAGGACAACTTATCACAGACATAACATGAGGGTTTCTAGACTACTTTTGAGTTAGTTTCTCGAGACGGAGTTTATGACAAGGGTGTCAGTGTTCTCGTGAGATTTATGGGATGCAAGTTTGTACTTTTTACTTGTTTGAGATCAATAAATATCTTTTCTTTGTCAGATGAATTAGGCACATCGTCGAACTACATTAAATTTGTTGTCAGTTTCCACTGAATTACTTTACTGTTATTTCATAGTTGTAACAATAGATCCTCCTGGGTTTCAACAGAATACGAGCATAGATCTGATGAAAGATATTTTTTAAAATACCATATTAAAGTTTAATTTTAATGAAAGTATTACATATAGATCCCCAAGGTATTCTGTATCCCATGGATGGTAATTTAATCAATCAAATTGGTCAAATTAATGACAAAAAATGAATCTACCCTACCCTATATAACCAAGACCCATCAAGTCTAGTTTAATGGCCTTATATTGTTAATGTGTAGACTAATTTTCTCAATGTATATTAAAAAATTTATTTGGCAGATGATTAGGGATTAAACGGATATTAAACGGATCGAATATACTATTTCTATATTCATATTCGATTAACTTTTCGAATATTTAGATATGAATGTGGATTCGATGGATATTTATGCATGATATCCGAATTCATATCCGTCAGATATTGGTCGAATTCGGATATATCCATATTCGATTATAATTATTCAGATGCATTTATATTTGATTAAAATTACCCATATTCGAATTATTATTTTGGATATTCATATTCGATGATAATTATTTGATTATCTGTTTATGAATATCTAAATATGTGAATCCATTAACCTATAAAAAATACATTTTTAATTAATAGAAAGAACTATACAATTTCAGTAAAAATGAAGCAATCAAACAAATAATGAAATTTTAAATTAATAATTGACTCTATAATTGATTATTAACTCTAATTAATATTAATAATGATATTTAAATATATTAGTTATAAAGTCAACCAACAATAATTTGTGTTGATTAACTTCATTCTTCAATTTTTCTCTACATTACAATTTTTTTTAAATTTATTATTTTTTCTTTCCAATTCTTCAATTATAATATATATATACATATATGAATTATGAGATTTTTATTGAAAAATATAAATAATATATTATTTAATGAATATATATTCGAAGGAATATTAAACGAATCGGATGTGCGTTTACCATATTTGTATCTATTTAAAATCGAATATCTACTAATCGAATACGAATAATATCTATTTTAAATGAATGCGGATAATATTTGTATAAACAAATATAGATGCGAATGGTAAACGAATTTTCACTTATCCATTTACAGCCCTATATATGATACAAAAAATTATTTCCTAAATTTAATTTGATGTATATATTTAATTTAGTCATTAAATTTAATTTAGTTAATCTTTACTTTTAATTTTGGTTATACTAAAAACAAAAAGTAAGAAAAATTACTCTCTCTCTCTCTCCCCACCCCCCTCCCATCTTCCGTACTAATATTTTTTCTTTGTATTATTTTCTCTAACTACATTACTTTTCTCCCTTTAATTTTATTCTTTCCATTCTTATTTCTAATAGTGTATTCAAGCAAGTATATATAAATAGTTAAAAAGATATACTACTACATAAAAATTAATAAATATTTTTAATTTTTATATATTAAAGTTTGTCATTAGTATATATTTAATTTCGGTATAGATAATTTTTAGGTTAATAGGTTAAATTTGAAGATATGGTAATGGCTAGTTTTTTGGATATATGGTACATGAATAATTAATGGGCATAGATTCTACTCAAATCCGTTACATTATCTTTAATAAATATGGTTTGGATATGTACTTTTTGAATCTTGATAGGCCTAAATTATATTTATGCAATCATTGGACTAGGGATGGCAAAGTGGGTTGCAAACCATAGTTCCAACTCAACCCACATAATTTGATTGAGTTGGGTTAGGCTTCAAAGTTTTTAAAATAGGTTGTGTAGTTGTATATTTAGGATTTTTCCAAAATACAAATTTTAATATATGAATAATATATGAAAGTTATAAGAATAAATATTATATCTACTAATTGAAAAAGAATTCTAAATTTAATTTGTTGCTTAATTAATCTCGCAGTCAATAGTAAAATTGTCATACAACTCATATATTAATTAATTCTTGAAAATAAAAACTTACAAATTCATTATTAAAATTTAGTATACATTTATTGGCCTTAAAATGATACCATTTTCTTCAAATTGATCAATTTTGTTATGAAATAAGTATTACAACTATAACTAATTATGAATGTAATTACATATCACGAAAAAATTAAAGAAATAATCATATAATCTAATAAATCATCATATTATGTTGTAAATTTTTATATTGAATATAAAGTATAAAAGACATTAATATTACTATTATCTTTTAAATTAATTTTCTTAAATAAGTAAAATGAATCAATTTTTTTCGTTAGACCCATTTCAAAACCCAACCCAAAAAATTTTCAACTCACCTATCATTGAACCGACCCATATTGAACACAATTCAATTAAACCCAAATTATATCCAACCCAAATTTGACACCCTTAAATACGAGTGTTATTTAGAATGGCCTCATGGACTTTGTGCTTTTAATCTCTGGCAATCCCTTTCTTGAAATGATAAGTAAAGTAGTCCATGCTTGTGAAAACTGCATTGTCTTCAAGCTAAGAAAGCTTCTATCAACAAATAGGCATGCTAACAAGAAGTGCATAATGTTTTGAATGCTTCAACAATAGAAATCATCCATAAATAGAAGTAAAGTGCCCCACACATTGTTCATGATTATACTTGTGATGCTAGGCTTGTGCTTTTTTGGCTTGTCTACCTAGCCATTCTTACAAGCCACACACTACACACCATACCAAACCAAAATTAGTCTAAGAAGATATATATGCTTTCTTTGTTTGCAGTTGAAGTGATGATGTTGAAAAGTCTTGCTTGGGCAACACTCCCCCTCCTTCCTAAATTTTACGGCTCTTATTTTCTTATCGGGACATCAAAAAATAAACTTTTATCTTCAAGTGAAATTTATGTTTTTCAATATAATCTTTTAATTAAAATAGTGATGTGACAATACTATCTCTCAACCACTACTTTTGAGGGCAGTAATCCAAAGATACAATTTTTAGTTTTTTTAAACTCTCATCTAAAATTGTGCTAGCTCCAATTTAAATGGAAGTCTTAAAAAATTGAGATGGAATTAGGTACACATGTCCGAGAATAATAACTCATAATCACTTCTTTTTTAGCATAATAATATAAAAATGCACAAAGTTTGTAACCTTTTAAACTCCTGTCTGATACTCCCCATAATGTCAAATGGAAGCCTTAGAAATGGGAGAAGGAGAGGATATATAATGGCTGCAAGGAGGCACGAAGGAAATCACTAGCAACATATTTTTCCAAAGTAGTCAGCAAATCACATCGGGGAATCCTTTTGAACAACCCGTTATAATAGGAAAGCCTTATAGCTTGAATTGTCATTTTTGTGCAGAGAAAAAGAAAGTGCCCAGGAGGATCGAAAACAATGCCAGACATGAGATTAAGGTTGCACATTCGAGATCACCATGTAAGCGAGATCAACTACCAACTGCTACACACACACACACACACTGTATTACTTTTCAAACATGCAGCTTCTGATTTCTGCAAATTCCATATATAAAAAGGGATTCTCCATCAGGGCTTGAGAGCTCAAGCACTTTTTTAAAGTTTTCAGACAAATATATGTTTCAAAACTATGTCGAAAAGTATTATTTCACATAAAGACATGATTGGAACTTGATTAGTATATATCTTAATTAACATTTTTGTGCTGTCTGATTGGAGGTGGTGATGGACAATGGCATCCTTAGAGTCACACTATCAAAGCCAGATGGTATTGTGACGGCCATAAAATATAATCACATTGATAACGTGCTCGAGATTGCCAACGATGAATCTAATAGAGGGTAAATTAAGTAATCTATCGATTTAGAACATTTCTTAATTTCTGAATTGGTTCAATTTTTCAGACAGGACCAAAATTTTATGTAGATCATGATCTAATTAAAGAACACATTAACTCAATGTTTTATTCAGGTACTGGGATCTCGTCTGGAGTCCACCTGGAAGTACTGGAACTACGGGAACATTTGAAAGGTACGTACGTCCAAAAATTGAAGTAATACTATTAAAGTAATTTTCCAAACCTTTTCATATATATATATATATAATCCCTACAAAAAAATTAGGGCAACGGCTATGGCTAATCTATAGTTTAATGCTAAAAATTCATAAATTTAATTATGAAATTTAACTAAATTTGAAATTGATACTCTCGTAGTTAACCTTCATTATAATTAATCCACATCTGATAACTTCTTATGGATAATGTATAGTTAATCCATTACACTTCAAACGTACATGACTGCAGATTTGATAATTAATAAGATTTGTTGCTTGTAATTTAAAAAATTACATTTAATTTGCTATGAGAATTTGTAACTATGGTTACCAAATTAATTTCGTAATTAACAATTTTTCATAATAGATACCAAGTTTTCTGGTAGTATTAATTCCGAATGTGTTATGTTGAAGAAACTTTCCAAAATTGCAGGAACCGTGCGACTGATTTTAAGGTTGTAGTGGAGACAGAGGAGCAGTTAGAGCTGTCATTCTCAAGAACATGGGATACTTCCCTCCAGGGCAAGCTTGCTCCATTAAACATCGACAAAAGGTTGTAAAAATCTTTTTATATATATACATTAACATAAGTTAATTTGTGTCTGAATAATTAATTAATTAGTTAGGAAAATTAATATATAGTTTTTGATGATTAATTATTTATATTATATTATTGTAGGTTCATAATGCTTCGTGGTTCTTCAGGCTTTTTTTCCTATGGCATCTACGAACGTTTGGAGGGGTGGCCTGGTTTCAACCTTGATGAAACTAGAATTGCATTCAAGCTGAGAAAAGACAAGTTAATTATATAAGTTGTCCATTAATTATATATATCATCCTACTTAATGAATATATATATATATATATTAATGTAGCCGGCCTGTCAAATTAAATATATATATATATATATATATAGTTATTATGTGATCACTAATATATAATTAATTAGTGTTTTATTAATTAATTAATATTTGAATGATTAATAGGTTTCAATATATGGCGATGGCAGACAACAGGCAAAGACACATGCCCTTGCCAGATGACAGGTCAGCTGATAGAGGCCAACCATTGGACTATCCTGAAGCTGTCCTTCTTGTGAATCCTGTGGAGCCTGAATTCAAAGGAGAGGTATTTATTGATTATACAAATACTTTAATTTCCTGGAGAATAAATTAAAATTTAGAACGACAAAAAAAAAAAAAAATAGTACGTTTGCATGTTTAGGTTTCTAGTTGTAAATTAATTAGACTGTCTTCGTGATCGATCGCTAGTTATTAGAAGGGTAAAAGGTAGATATGTTGATTAGTGCAATGACTTGTAAATATTTGCATTTCAAGACATGGAACATGCATGGTCCTTTAGTTGGTCTACTCATTACATTTTACGAAGGTTTTCCAATTTCAAATTTACTTGTAAAAATATCTCATGAATTAATTATTTTGTGATAAGAAGGGGTTTTAGTTTGATATATAATACCTTAATGTAATAGTGTAACAGACTCATATTGTGGATAGTAGCAACACAACTCAAATTAAATATCCTACAATAGTAAATGAATCATGATTATACTCAAAAAAATAAATATTTGGTTGGTTTCTCTTTACTTGCCTTTTTATTGATTAAAAATAAAACAAAAATCTGAATTTATAGACCCTTAATGTGCTTCCAACTAGGAATAATTTCTTTTTATTCAAAACATGTTTTAATCCGGTCGAATAAAGAAAATCTTGTTCAATATATAGATTTTCTAGTTTCATCTTTTTGTGTTCAAAATCAATGAAGGGAAATGATGAAAATGTTCAATTAGTGTTTCTTTTCCCTTTTTTTTTTTTTTTTCTCTTTTAAAGAAAAGTCTTTGATCAATGAAGGTGGACGACAAGTACCAATACTCATGTGAGGATAAAGATTTGAAGGTCCACGGATGGATATGCATGGATCCACCAACAGGTTTTTGGCAGATCACCCCAAGCAATGAATTTCGAACTGGTGGACCCCATAAACAAGAGCTTACTTCTCATGTTGGTCCAATTACACTTGCCGTAAGAGTGCTAATAAAATTAACCATCATTCTTAATTACTCATTTTATTCGAATTAAGTAATACATATATAATTGGTATAATTTGATGGAGTACTGAATGTGAATTGTGTGGTTAGATGTTTGTTAGTGCACATTATGCTGGGGAGGATATAGTGCTCAAATTTGGAGAAGGTGAGGCATGGAAGAAAGTCTTTGGTCCAGTTTTTATGTATCTCAATTCTGCAGTGGATGGAGCTGACCCCCTTCCACTTTGGGAAGATGCCAAACAACAGGTTAAGATTATTGTAAAATAAGTGGGATAAAAATGGCATTTTATAATTCCTAGCTATGAAATGGCATAAAAGGGCAGCCAAATAACCCCATGTGACCTTATGTTTGATTACAAGGACAAATTTTTATTAAATTAAAATTATCAACATGCATGTGCCCCTATACATATAACAAAGATTTTCTATTTTTACTTTATTTATTATTGTGTTCGTAAATTTTTTAAGTAATAATATGTTATTACAAACTATATATATAACGTGAAATATATTTTTTAGTTATAGATTTTATAATTACTTATATTAAAATAAGAGTGATATATTTTATAATTAGCATAATTAAAAATTCCAATATCCTTTATGTAGTGTATTGGATATTTGAGTTTTCCTAACATTTTTTTTAATAAGCACCTAGCATGTTTATTAATATCATGCCATAGACGCAAAATTACCACACAAATTTATGTATTAATTATATCATATTATTTCAATGTAACTTATATTATTTTGAATCAAACAATAAGAATGCATATCAAACAAAAAATATACATCTTCTAAATAACATAGACGTTATCAATTAATATATCTTCTAAATATGCATATATTTAATGATATGACCTAAGTATATATGTAATTATGAAAAAATAAAAAAAAAAGGAAATAAAATAGAAATTTTCATCATATATACAAAAGAAAGTTTTTTTTTCCCCCTATTTTAAAAGATGATAAAATTGAGATTATGTGCTAATGCCATTTTTTTTCTAAGTACAAGAGATAATCAGCTCTTTTTTTATAATTTTACATGGCGTTTTCTCTGGGCAGGCAAAATGTCATTTACCCAAAACAAGATTATTAGATATATTTACATTAAATCATGTGAGGACTCATTAGACTCATAAATGATGAATCAGATGTTAGAACAAGTTAAAAGCTGGCCCTATAGTTTTCCGGCATCAGCGGATTTTCCTACGTCAGCTCAGAGGGGCAGTGTCAACGGCAGATTACTAGTCAGAGACAGGTAACTCTATTTCCAAATCTCTCCTCACTCTTGGATATATTTTCAAAGCTATTTTTTGTTTTCTGTCAAAATTAAAAAGGGAAAAGTTAATTATGAATTTAGGTTTGAAAATAAAATATTATTTGAATATTTTATTTAACATGAAATAATTGTATATGATTGAATATGAGATGTATTTGGATATTGTATTTATATATTAAAAGTCGTGCAAATGAGAGTAAATGAAAAAAGAGTATGAAAATAGAGAGAGTATAAAAGTGTGTTTGGAAAAATATTTTAAGAATGAAAATATCTGTGAAAATAAAAGAAAAGTTGATAGCTTTCTATTTTTATTTTATAGAGAAAATGAAAAGGGGAAGTGAAAACAAAACGAGACAATCATTGAGTTGGTGTTTGGTTTTATCTACAACACCCATTTCCATTTCCACTCCAAAATTTAAAAATGAAAACTATCACTTTCTCCCTTTTTTCACTCAAACTATTAATATTTTCATTTTTAAATTCTTTCTAAATCTACCTTATCATCCTATTATCAGACCAATCAAATTCAAATTTAATTTGATATAAAGTACTCACCATCATTTAAATATTAATAAAATATACATGTAATTTTAAAAAAATAATTTTTTAAATATAAAAAAAATATAAATCAACTATCTTTTTAACCCTATACCAACTCTAATCATTACTTCAACAATTCATCCAAACACATTTTCATTTTCAATTCAAAATTATAACTACCTTTCTAATTTTTGGAAGCGGCTGGAAATGGAAATGGGTCTTGGAAATAAAACCAAACGGCCCATTAGCATGTTTGGTTGTGTTTTCATTTTCAATTTTCATTTTCTACATTTTCAAATTTTGAAAAGTTAATTTGAGAAAATGAATTTGTATTTGGATAGTATGTTGAAAAAATAATGATTATATAGGATTTAGTAGGTTGTAGGCGGAGAGAGATAGTAATAATGAAAAAGAAAGAGAAGATATATAGGTTATTAGAGAATGTATTTTGAGATGAAAATGAATTGAAATATTGGTGAAAATGATGATAAGTTGTTAATTTTTTATTTTCAAATAGTAAAAATGGGTGAAAATAAATTTGAAAGCATAAACAAACAAGCTGTAAGCTTTTACCTTTCGTAAAGAAATGAAGAAGTAATTAAGTTCAGAAATTATAGAAAAAGTGAATAATAGTAGACGTTGAAGAAGTTTAAAAATTAGTTATGAAAGTAGTAGAAAAATGAAACGAGAATATTACATCGAAAATATCGTCCGTTAGATCTTGTGCGAGAAAATACTAAAATTATCCTTTAATTTCGAGTTTTGCAAAACCTCGTAAGGACAAAATTGTAAAAAACACATATTTACTGAAAAAGTCAAAAGTTTTAAAAAGCATTTTTAAATGTACTTTCTGACTTCTATCTTGCAATTTTAGTTTTTTTAAGCAACAGTCCAATAGGCATGAAAATAGATTAGGCTAGGTTAGGCTAGACTTTCACTTAAATAGATCAGATCTATTATGCAAATAACAAATCTTAGCCTAACCTATTATCTATGATAGGCATTTTTTTAAGATTAAGCCTAGCCTTCTTAAAATTTTAAAGTTTTAGCTTGGCTTGAAAACTTACGTAAAAGCCTACTTTCTACTAAGACTTCAATGAAGCCTAAATATCACATAAATTTAAATTTCTAATAATTTCAAACTTGTAATAGACATTGATAAGAAATAATCAAAATAATAAATAATAATTGCATAATTATGAAAGTTCAAAACTAAATATAAAATAGTAACATTTCAACAAAAAATAATATTAAATCATATAACGGATTCTATAAAGGACTAATTAAAAAAAAATCAAATACAATTAATCATTTAATATTATATCAATATTATTGTGCTTTTTATATGAAGAATGATAAATGGGCCGGTCTGTTAGACTTTGCAAGCTTTTAGAAGAGCCAAAATCTAGTTTATTTAGTTAAAAATACTATTTTTTAAGCCTTGACCTGACTTTTTTATTAAATAGATTATGCCAAGAGAGGCTATAAATAGATTAGGTCATGAACCTTGACGAATAGTCTGACCTATTCCCATTCCTACTATCCAAAAACAAGTGATGTTTTCAACTGCTTCTACTTTTGTTTAGTCCATAATACAAAAATTGAAAACAAAAACTCTTCCAAAAACATTATTATTTGTTATTTTATTTCTTTGAGCTTTGGCTGACGTTATAATTCTTGTGATTCAGGTGTGTGAGTGATGATTATATGGTGGGAAATGGAGCTTACATAGGGTTGGCTCCACCAGGAGAAATTGGATCTTGGCAAAGAGAAGGAAAGGTGATTTAATTTCATTGTTTTCCTACAATATTGCCTTAATGGAAGTTGTTTGGTTTCATTATTGTTCTAGGGTTATGATAAAATCTAAATTTTACACATAAAAAGTACCACTTGTATATTTGGTCTTTTATTGATGTCTATTTGCTTAGTTTTGCAACTTAAAAAATTTAAGATATGAGAAAATTGCTATAAAGTAAAGAATGAAGTTTTTTTTTTTCTTAATTAAGTTGTCAAACTCAAGAAAAGTATATCTAATTCAAATAGAATTTTTGATGCGGAACCCTAAGAATATATTGATCCCGAAACCCCCAAACACACAAATTAATATTGAACAAACCCTATAATACAAACCCTCCTTATTGAACCCCTAAGATACTTGATCTTAGAATCGCAAATAATTGAGAATAAGAATTAGAAATTGAATAAACATTATAAGGAATTAGTACCTTGAAAGAACCTATTTAATTTCTTGATGCAACAAGCAAAGTTGTGGTTTTTCTTGAGAGAAAAATGCAGAAAATGAATCAATATTCATCAAATCTGCCATACATGTTTGTAAGAAAGTATTTATACTCTCGTTACAAGCCCTAATTAAAATAAGATATAAACTAAGCCTATGGATAATAATCTAAGCCTAAATACAATTAGAAATAAAAGTTTGACTTCGTTACAACTTTTTCTTTTCTCCATAAGTTCCACATGTCTGGGACTTCTTTTGGCCTCTTGGGTCTTTTCAAGCCTTATACGCCAAGCATAATGTGATGGGTTGTCCAACTTCACTCTTTTGACTTCTTGATATGTTCTTATCTTCCTTGGCCCATTCTTAATGCATCTCTTTAACAAATAACTAGGTCCCATTGATATGTTGTAAGCTCTATTTTGCCCCAAATGTCGAAATAACCATCTTGCCCTCTACTGCTCATATCAGTCCCTCCCTCCTCAGAAAGATTCGTCCTCGAATCCGAATCCATATCAAAAAGAGAAATATCAAAAACATTAAAAGTACCAGAAACTTTATACTCACCTGAAATGTCAATCTTGTAAGCTTTATCATTAATCTTTTCCAGCACTTGGAATAGACCATCTCCTCTAGGATTAAGCTTAGATTTTCTTTGATTAGGGAAACCTTTTCTTTCTCAAATAAACCCAAACCTAGTCACCAGGTTCAAATATCACCTGCTTTCGCCTCTTATTCACTCTTTGGGTAGTCAAACCTATTTCTCTTTTCAATCATCTCATGTGCCTTTATATGTATAGCTTTAAACTTTTTAGCCTTGCTTTCACCATCTAAGTTAGCAATATCACTCAAAGGAAAAGGCTTCAGATCCAAAATAGTCAAAGGATTAAAACCATATACAATCTCCAAAGGTGAAAAGCTTGTAGAAGAATGTATTGACCTATTATAAGCAAATTCAATAAAAGGAAAACAATCCTCCCAAGTTTTCAAATTCTTTCCTACAACATCACGCAACAAAGTAGCTAAAGTTCTATTTACCACTTTAGCTTGTCCATTAGTTTGTAGATGACAACAAGTAGAATACAAAAGTATAGTACCTAATGTACTCCACAAAACCTTCCAAAAGTAGCTCAAGAACTTCACATCGCTATCAGAAATAATAGATCTAGGGACACCATGTAATCTCACAACTTCTCTAAAGAACAGAACAAATCAGCAATGTCAGTGGCATCATCAATTTTATGACAAGCAATAAAGTGTGCCATCTTGTTGAATTTATCAACCACAACAAAGATACTATCCTACCCTTCCTAGTTCTAGGCAAACCAAGTACAAAATCCATAAACATATCAACCCAAGGTGCAGTAGGAATATGTAAGGGTGTATACAATCCATGAGGCATAGACTTAGATTTAGCCTATTTATATGCAATACATTTAGAACACACATTCTCTACATCTTTTCTCATACTAGGCCAAAAGAAATGCTCACTTAAAACATCCAAAGTCTTATGTACATCAAAATGACCCATCAATCCACCACTATGTGATTCCCTAACCAACAACGTATGCACATAACAAACAGGCACAGAAATTTTATTGCCAGGAAACAAAAAACCTTTATGCCTATAGAATTTATCAAATTCACCATGCTCACATGCAATATACAAATCAACGAAGTCAACATCAGTTGATACATACCTTTAAATTGCTCAGATCCTAACAACTTAGATGTAAGTGCAGTGATTAGAGCATATATCCTAGACAATGCATCAGAAACAATGTTTTCCTTTCCCTGCTTATAGCAAATCACACATGGAAAAGCTTCGATAAATTCTACCCACTTAGCATGCCTTTTATTCAATTTCCCTTGGCCCTTTAAATGCTTCAAAGATTCATGATCAACATGGATAACAAATTCTTTAGGAAGCAAGTAATGTTATTAAATATCTAATGCACGAACTAATGCATGTAATTCCTTGTCATAAGTGGAATATCTAAGCTGGGCATCACTCAACTTTTCACTAAAGTATGCAATGAAATGTTTTACTTGCATTAAAACAGCACCAATCCCAATTTTGGATGCATCACACTCAATCTCAAAAGTCTTATTAGAATAAGGTGAAACAAGAATATGAGCATAACACAATTTATCTTTCAACGTAGTGAATGCATGTTCTTCATCCTTTCCCTATCTAAACTCAACTTCTTTCTTAATAATCTTGGTCAATGGAGTTGCTATAGTACAAAAATCATGCACAAACCTCCTATAAAAGCTAGCTAATCCATGAAAACTTTGAAGTTCACTAACTGTCTTAGGAGTTGGCCATTCTTGAATAGCCTTCTCCTTATCCTCATCTACCTCAACGCCATGTGTACTCACAACAAACCCAAGAAATTCATATCAATGCAAAAGTACATTTTTTAAAGTTCGCATACAACTTTTCCTTCCTTAGAATAGTTAAAACAACCCTAACATGCATTATATGATCATCTAAGCATTTGTTGTATATCAAGATATCATTAAAATAAACAACAACAAATTTATCCACAAAATCACGTAATATATGGTTCATTAATCTCATGAAAGTATTAGGTGCATTAGTCAAACCAAATGGCATAATTAATCATATTCATATAAGCCATATTTTGTTTTAAATGCAATTTTTCACTCATCCTCAGGTTTTATACTAATTTAATGATAACCACTTTGCAAATCAATTTTAGTGAAAATGCATGCACCATGTAACTCTCCAGGCATATCATCTAACCTATGGATAGGATAGCGACATCTAACTGTAATTTTGTTGACTGCTCTACTATCTACGCACATCCGCCAAGTTTCATCCTTCTTTGGAACCAATAGCACAGGTACAACGCACGGACTCATGCTCTCCTTCACATGTCCTTTCGCTAGCAACTCCTCCACTTGCCTTTGAAACCCCTTTGCCCCCTCAGGATTACATCTGTAGGCTGATCGGTTAGGAATTTGAGATCCAGATGCAAAATCAATTTGATGCTTAATTCTTCTTAATGGTGGTAAACTCGTGGGCATTTCATTAGGGAATACATCATCGAACTCCTACAATAAAGAGACAAAAATGCTAGGCAAATCGAGGCTAAGGTCAGATTTAGATAATAAAACTTCCCTATACCTAACCACTATCAAAGCTCTTTTGCCTGGGAAAGCATTCTTTAAATATCTTTCTTTTGTATAGAAGCAATGTTTTTTCTCAACTTTTTCACTCTCTACTAACTCTTTCTTTTCACACTCTTCACTTTTCTCATTCTTTTCTCTCTTTTCTCTCACCAATTTCTTTTCTACTGCACATCCATCTTTCTTATTCGCATTTGTGCAGTCACTTACCATTGAGCCTTTATCTCTATTCTTTTCTCTCATGGCCTCTTTTCTCACATTATTTTTTTAACCTCACTACCCAAACTCCGATAAGAAGATTGTTTAAGTTTAATCTGGTTAAGGTAAACTTCCTTTGGTGATAGAGGTGCAAGAGTGACTTTTTGTCCATTATGCTCAAAGGAATATCTATTCTTGTACCCGTCATGCATTACATGCCCGTCAAATTGCCATGGCCTACCAATAATATATGGCTAGCCTGCATGGGCACTACATCACAAACCACCTCATCACTATATCTCCCAATAGTAAAAGCTACCATAACTACCTAGTAACTTTCACCTCTCCACTATCATTCAACCATTGCAACCTATATGGATTAGGGTGTTTATCACACTTTAGCCCAAATTTCTCAACTAAAGTGGTACCGGCCACATTAGCACAACTTCTCCCATCAATTATTAAGCTACATATTTTACCACCTATCAAGCATTCGGTGTGAAATATATTTTCTCTTTGTTCTAAACTCTCATCCTTAACATTCAAGTTCAATGCACACCTAGCGACAAGAGATTCACCATGAATAGCATATTCAAAATTATCTTCATCACTAGCAACATCCTCTAAAGGTGGCATATCATTATCACTACTATCAAACTTATTATCATCATCATCAGACCCAGATACAATTTCATTACCCATTAGAATCATAGTTCTTTTGTTTGGACATTCAAATGCATAATGACCTAAACCTTTACATTTAAAGTAGTTAATATCCCTATGTCTAGAAGTAGGAATGGAAGAAGAAGAATTAGAAGTACCATTTTATGGAATTGACCTCTTATCCTTGTTCTTGATGTATCCAACCCCTTCTCCTTGGAACTTAAGTCCCCATCTCTCTTCTTTTCATCGTATTTTTGCCATTTTGAACACTATTTTAAGTTGGAATTCACAAATGCCTTGGTTGCCCCTCTTTACTTTTGTTGTTTCTCCATCTTCATAGCCATACTTACCAAATCCTCTATCTCCACATAATGCTGTGAGTCCACAACATAATCAATTTCTATATTCAAACCATTTAGAAATCTAGCCATTGTTACTTTTGTATTCTCCTCTATATTAGTCTTAATCATCAACATCTCCATCTCCTTATGGTAGTCCTCAACTGACTTAGACTCTTGAATGAGTTTCTGTAGTTTTTGTGTATCTCCCTATAATAGTAAGATGGAACAAATATTTTCTTCATAATGGTCTTCATACCTGCCTAAGTCTTAATAGGTCTCTCACCATTCCTCCTCCTGGACTGAACTAATTGATCTGACCAAACTAATGCATAGTCAGTGAATTCAACTGCTGCTAGTCTCACTTTCTTTTCTTTAGAGTAGTTATGGCTACCAAATATCAATGCTACCTTTCTCTCCCACTCCAAGTATGCTTTAGCATCATTTCTACCTTTAAATGGAGGAATTTTCATCTTGATAGCATTTAAATTGATGTCCCTCCTAGCTTCAAATCTTGCTTTAGCCCCTCTATTCTTAACCGAACTACTATCATCAAACTCATCCTCAAACATCTCTTGATTAAACCCATATGGCGCCCTATTTCGTCTACCATTTCCAGAAATATTCTGTGACACCTTCTTTCTCCACTCATCTATCTCATCAAGCCGACTATTCAACTTTTGAAATTGACTAGCAAATGCCTTGTACATCACCTTCATAGCTAATGTCATGTTAGCTTTCTCATCAGAGGGTTCCTTACCTCCCTTCTTAGAAGAATAGTACTCATTTTTGGGAGAGGAAAAAAAAAAAACCCTGCAAGAAGTGTTAGCAAAATAACCTCACAAAAACACTCTCTTATGGGTTTTACTCAAGTGGATATGAACCTTCGTGTTTGCACTCAATTCTGGCTTTTGCCCTCTTTATGTGTTCACCTTTTATGCCTTTTACCTCTCTTGACCACGGTGAATGTTGCACTTCAGAAATCAAACTAATTCAATTTAAAGCAAATTCACAAGTAGTATTTATATAGGAGTAGCAATGAAAAATCGAACAAAGAAAGAAAAGCATAAAGTCTAGAGGCAAAGTAAATGTGACCAATGAGGAAAATGATGTGATGACACACGAGAAAGAATGCGTATCATGTGATTTTATGCAAACTAAGTAACAAGAATGCAATATGTTACTTATATAATGTGACGATGCAATTTAGGCTAAAACAAAGAAAGAAAATACAAAGAGTGAATAAAAACGACAAAACAACAAGTATGCAAACAATTCGGTCAATCCCAATGGAAGGCCAATTATGACACAATTCTAAACCAATTGATATACAATCAACTCCAAACAGCAACTAAAAATAGCCAATTTAGCTTGTGCAATAGCAATTTGGAATTTAAAAGCCTAGGTCAAAAAACCCTCAAATTGAATCACTCAAGAACCATAACTTTAATTTCTCAAAATTAGAGCAATCTAGGGTGTATATTCTGCGAATTCAATTTTCTGTGTTCGATTGACGTTCTCCAAGATAGGAATATGCAAAAATATTGCAAAAAAAAAAATCACAAACCACAATCAATGCACAATTAGATTTTTTTTTCCCTTTTTTTTTTGAATTTTTTTTCTGGAAACAAAAAATAAGATAAAGAGGAATTTATTTGAAGTTGGCTCTAGATACCAAATGATGTGGAACCCCAAGGATATATTGATCCCAAAACCCCAATCACACAAATTAATGTTGAACAAACCTTAGAATACAAACCCTCCCTATTGAACCCCTAAAGATACTTGATCTTAGTACGAATCAAAAATTGAATAAACACTAGAAGGAATTAGTACCTTGAAAGAACCTATTTAATTTCTTGATACAACAAGCAAAGTCACGGTTTTTCTTGAGAGAAAAATGTAAAAAATAAATTAATATTCATCAAAATTTGCCATACACGTTTGTAAGAGAGTATTTATACTCTCCTTGCAATCCCTAATTAAAATAAGATATAAACTAAGCCTACAGATAATAATCTAAGCCCAAATTCAATTAGAAATAAGAGTTTGACTTGGTTACAACTTCTTCTTTTTTCCATGAGTTCCATACGTTTGGGACTTCTTTGGGCCTTTTCAAGCCTTATACGCCAAGCACAAGGTGATGGGTTGTGTCCAACTTCATTCTTTGACTTCTTGACATGTTCTTCTCTTCCTTAGTTCATTCTTGATCCATCTCTTTAACAAATGACTTAGTCAAATTTGCAAAGCCATCTTTCAGCCTTTTTGCTCTTGCTCTTATGATAGGTCCCATTGGTATGTTGTAATCTCCATTTTGCCCTCCAATACTGAAATAACCGTCTTGCCCTCCAGGCTCATATCAATTTTATATAAAATTCAAAAGGAACTAGTAAACCTTTTTCCTCCATGTGATCCGAATAATTGCAAATTTTGATTTGAATATCTAAAGTTCTATAGACAAATTAAAAGAAAATGGAAAAAAAAAACTAGGAAAGAATAAGTAAAGAGAATAAAAATCCAAAAATCTATTAAATTGAAAAAAGAACTGCAAATATATAATTTAGCCCCTAGAGATAGCTTGGTCATTTAACTTCTAAATCATTTTAGCCATTGTCAATTTGTTGAATTAATAACATATATCACACTCATATTTATATGTATGAGATTTGGACTTTAAATTCGGATGAACTTTAGGTGTGTGTTTTCATGTATAAATAATTTTTAAAAAAAAATCTAGATCGTTCTAGTATTTCTTTTATTCTTGGTAGGTGAATAATGCAGGAGGGTTAAATAGTCAATTTTCATGAAACCCAAAATATTTGATGAGAGTCAATGACTAAGGTCGTCACTATAGTAATTAAAATAACAACAGAGATTCAGTATATACGGCAAACTTTAAGGTGTGTCTACTTCATTTGACTATGTTGCTTAAGATAGTTATCCAACCCAATTCCGTGTTTACCTTAATACATGAAAGTCTATGATTAATTTGGCTAAATGTGGGATGACTTATCCCACCGAAATAGATAGGACGACTCATTCCTAGGGCTGTAAATTGATATTTGAAAATTCGTTTACCGTTCGTATTCGTATCTATTTATACAAAACTTATCTGCATCTATTTAAATCTAATATTATCCATATTTGATTAGTAGATATCCGAAGATATGGTAAATACATATCCGATCTGTTTAATATCCGCTTCGAATACATCTTTATTAAATAATATATTATTTATATTTTTTAATAAAAACCTCATAATCCATATATGGGTATGTATATATTATAATTGAAGAATTAGGAAGAAAAAAGAATAAAATTTTAAAAAATTATTGTAATATGGAAAAAAAATTAAAGAATAAAGTTAATCAACACAATTATTATTGGTTAACTTTATAATTAATATACTTAAATGAAATTATTATTATTAATAAGTACTAATAATCAATTATAAAGTCAATTATTAATTAGAAATTATGCTATTTGCTTGATTGCTTTTTTTTCAATGAAATTATGTAGTTCCTTCTATTAATTAAAATATGTATTTATTTTAGGTTCATAGATTTACGTATTTGGATATTTGTAAATAAATATCTAAATAATTATCATCGAATTTAATATAAAAAAAATAATTCGAATACAGATAAATTTAATAAAATATGAATAAATCTGAATAATTATAATCGAATACAGATATATCTGAATTCGATCAATATCCGATAGATACGAATTTGGATATCATTTTTTAATATCCATCAAATCCATATCCGCATCTGAATATTCAAAAAGTTAAATGAATACAAATATGAAAACAGTGTATCCGATATATTTAATATCCGTTTACACCCCTACTCATTCCACATAAAACCTACATTTTATCTATCACTCTTACATCCCATGCATAAAAAATGAAGGCATGTTAAGTTTATTAACATAGCCTTACATATGCACATAAATATGTAAGCTTTGGGTTCGAAATCATAACAGAAAATTAAGAACAGAAAATTGATGGGCGGGAAGGTGTTTGGGGCGGGGGCGGGGGCGGGGGCGGGGGCGGGGGCGGGGGGAGGGTGAGGTGGCCGCAACTATTTGAAACTTGCGAGTACAAAATGATATAAAATGAAAATATAACTTTAAATTTGGTTTTCAGGGCTATCAGTTTTGGACAACGACAGATGAACAAGGTTATTTTTCCATCAACAACATACAAACTGGGGACTATATTCTCTACGCATGGGTACCTGGATTTATTGGGGAATACAGACATGACGAAGTGATTAGCATAAGCCCAGGTTAAATCTCCTCTTCAGGCATGAGTATTTTTTATATCTTTGGAAAATTGCATTTTTCATATGGTAGTTTCAGCCACTTAGCAACTTTGTCTTGTAACTTGTAAATTGCAATTTTTGTTTTGTATGCATCAAAAATTTGTTACCTTTAGCCTGATTTTCATCGGAGCTTCAAAAATTGGATGAAAAAGTTGAGCTAGGATGCCAAGTGGGTTTAATTTGGTGATTTTTGCACTGTTGACACTTTAATTTTTGCCTTGTTTACATGTCAACTTAGCTTTTTTGGTTAACTTTTGGAACTCTGACAAAAATTGGACTAAAAGTGAAAATTTGTATATATATATAGAATTAAAATTAAAATTTTACATGTTATATGATAAAATTATAAACTGGACAAAAATACAAAATGAAAAATGCAATTTTGCCTATATATCTTTTCCTCCTTAGAAAATGAATATATATATATATATATATATATCAGGATGTGACATTGATATGGGGGAGCTTGTGTATGAGCCCCCTAGGGATGGCCCAACTCTATGGGAAATAGGCATCCCAGATCGTTCTGCTCGAGAATTTTATATTCCTGATCCAAACCCAAAATACATCAACAAACTTTATGTCAATCATCCCGACAGGTATCTATTTCTGTCTCATTTTCTCTATTTTCTTGATGCAAAAATTAATTTTGGCACATGTAAAAAGAATTCAATAAATTTTATATCAATTTTCAGGTTCAGACAGTACGGGTTGTGGGAGAGATACGCTGAATTGTATCCCGATGGTGACTTAGTCTATATTGTTGGGGAGAGCAACTACACTACAGATTGGTTCTTTGCCCAAGTTACCAGGTGCAATTCACCATGTATCTTTCTCATGATAATGCAGCCACCAATTTTTTTTAATATATTTACGCATGCACGCATATACATACCTAAAATTCATTAAAATTTGAATATCAAAAGATTTATATACATATATATATATATAGCGATGATGCCACTCAACCGATAGACTAGTAAGAACCACCAACTTATTCGTAAAGTGATGAAAGATAAAAATAAAAATAAAAAAATCATGTAATTTCACTCATTTTGGAATTTTGATATGCAAGTCATTCTACGAACAATAAATCAAGTGTTCGAATCCTAAGGGTTGTAGCTTTCAAAATCATTTTCTCATTTTGGAATTTTGACATGTAATTCACTCTACAAACAAAAGTCGAGTGTTCAAATCTTGAGGATTGTAGCATTCAAAATCATTTTCTTTTGACAGACTTGAAATCAATGACTGCATACAAACAATTAGTAATCACTTAGTGACCGCCTGTATGCTGTCATTAATTCCAAGTGTATAAAAATAAAAATGATTTTGAATGCTACAACCCTTAGGATTTGAACAATTAACCTATTGACTGCCTAGTGGCCACATACATTATTTTTTTCAAAATCTTATATCTAGTGATAGCTATTTACGGTCATTAAATGGTCAATAATTAGTGCTCTTATTTTAAAACATCACTAATTAGTGACAAGTGTTTTTATTACCGACTCGAGCGGTTACTAAATTGGTCACTAAAGTTGCTAGTGGTTTTCTGCTCATTTAGTGACCGCTCAACCGGTACTAATAACATTCTCTTTAGTAGTGGCGATTTGATGATGAGGACATGGCATGCTCGATTTGAATATGCATATCATCAATTCTAGCCAAATTTTGAGTTTTCAGTTGAATTAGTGCGATAATTTTGCAAAACACATATTACTAAATTTGAAATTAGGCAAGTTATAAGATAAAATTCTAAAGTGAGCAAAATGACATGATGAAAAATTATAGTTTTTCCAGCGACCCAAAAATTATTACTAGAAGAAATTATATTATCTTTTCAAAACAAAGTTTATACTTTTTCAATGACATATTAGCTATAGATAATTATGTCAACAAAATCACCACATTTTTCTTCTTTGGCTCTCAGAAAAAAAGACGAGACCACATACGAAGCAACGACATGGCGAATTAAGTTCAAACTCGATTCCGTTGAACCAAGTGGAGCATACAAATTGAGATTGGCACTCGCATCTGCAAATCAAGCAGAATTGCAGGTAAGTTTTTACATCAATTAATTAATTCAATGTAAGTATGGTTGATGACTTGATGTTTATTCATATTTTGTTACTCATGTTTAATTAACTTTATGTTTGGACCTAGAATTTAATTCGAAAAATGCGAAGGAAATTTTTTTTTGCTCTTCAAATAATGTAACTATGTACATTAATATTTGCACCTTTGCATTTTCCTTCTCTTTTTCCTCACTGTTTTCCTTGATCCAAACTTAGCATAATAGTTCACATATCGTGGGTTGTAGGTCCGAATCAATAATCCAGAGCAAACTCCAGCATTATTTACGACTGGATTGATTGGGAAGGATAATGCAATCGCGAGGCATGGGATTCACGGGCTATATTGGCTATTCAACGTGAAGTTACCAGGCACTTCACTTGTTAAGGGGGACAACACAATTTATTTGACACAAGCAAATGCGACAGGCCCGTTTCAAGGAATCATGTATGATTACATTCGTCTTGAAAGCCTGTGATTTAATTAGGGTCCCGACTTGGATTCCGTTTGTTTTATTGGATGGGATGAGAAATAATTGATGAAAAATGAGATGAGTGATTGATGGGGCTAAATAATTAAATAAATATCATCTACAATATAATTTAAAGTATTACTAAATGATGTATCAATTAATTGTAGCCACCATATATGTACTTTAAGAGTTCGTTTGTTTAGTGTGTTTGAATTAGACATGATATGTATGACTAGGATAAATAGTAGGTAATTGTGTATTCTATCTAATATTTGTTTGCATATTTTAAATAATTTGATATCTAACTTTGATTGTTAGTTTGACATGATTATCCCATTTGATAAGCTATAATTTATTTCCAACTTAGATTGAAAAACATACCACACCCTAGGGTCTTGATGCATAAGCTAAGTTTGGCCTTATATGCATGACGGGCTCTAACTCTATCAAAGGCTTCTAAAAATGAACCAAACATTATAATTGAGTTGGATTGTGCATCTATCATACAATATTAAAGTAAGCAAACGAGCTCTAATGGGTTATCATCTTGATATATATTTTACCAATATGCCCATTGTTTCAAACATTTAAAAATATATTATTTTGAGTATACTATTACTTTGACACGAGTCATTAATAAATTTAAGTTTTTCATCAGTGAATAAGTTTTAAAATTTAAAATTTGAAAGATATGAATAAAAATGATAATATTGAGTTTATTTGAATAAATGTCATTTGTGCATTCACTTAAATAGTTTTTGAACTTTGTCTTGCTATCCACGATAATAGTAAATTTTATTTTTGTTATATTTAAATCAACTAAATTTTCATATATTTGCATAGTATTTTATTAATAGTCATCAATCAATTTAATTTTTATTCAATTTAATTTGCATAGTGAGATTGGGTGTGCCCCAGATGCATGCAATAAACGCAAACCTCCTCAGTAAAAAATTTATGGTCAAATTCATCCTTGTAAACGCAACTTTTCGATGGGATTTTATCAGTGTAAAAGAAACTGACTAATTCAAATATAATAATATATTCAACCATCATACTCGCGTAATATAATTTTCATTGTTTAATGCATAACAATTCGTCTCCAATCAATTTGATTTGTAGCCTCAACTAAGGAAACATTAATTTAGATTTTAGATGCAAAACTTAATTTCGGATCATATACAAATGTGGAAAAATTATTTCTATAAACATATGATCACTTGTATTAGTTGAGCTACCTGTAGTCAACCAATGATCATAATGTTTTGATGATGAGCCTTAATTCAATTAATAAAGACATCGGAAGCTTCAATGTTATATATTTGCTTTCGAATAGTGTAGTCTTGGTCAATTAGTATTCATAATTTTACTCTTATAATAATAAAATACCCAAACATTAATTAACAATTTAAACAATTGTTCGTCTTCATTTTATTAAATTTTAAATGAAATCAAATATTAATGATTCAAATTAGAGGTGTGTTGAAATCCAAATCAAATCAAACAAAATCAACCATTTATCCAATCCAGACCAAATCAAAAACCAATGAAAACCAACTTTTTTAGATTAGTTCTTATTCAATTTTTCCTAACATATATGGGTTTGGATTGGTTATTGGTTTCATTCTCATAAACCAATCTGATTCAAACCAACCCGAACTTTTATATACCAATAATATGAAGAAGAAAAAAATACACCTTAAGTAAATAAACTAAAATAAAGTATAACAGAAAGAAAATAATTTGTAATTGCTTGTTGGAATTTAATTTTTAAAACTTTATAAATTTACTATGTTGGCTTGAACCTTTATATAATCATTATAGCTGTTTGATTTTTTTTACCATTAACGCTGACTTGTATAATCATGTTATTTATAACAACTCTTTTAATAAATTAAATTTGTTGAGATAAGAATAAAAAAATAATAATAAATATATATCCATTATTATTAAAAGCAATATAAAAATCAATATTGTCAAGGAATATTCATATCCAATACGGTAAAATAATAATAACTCTAACAGTTCAATCATGGTTCTTCTTCATCTGTTTCCTCATCAGTCGTATTCCTATTCGAGCTTTTCCTCAAATTCCCTTCTAAGTTGACGACATATTAACTCCAATTCGTTGGCTCTCAGTTCTTATGACGAATACAATTGATGTTCCTTGCTAGCTCGATTTGCAATTCTTCGTTCTTAACTAGAATTACATCAAGTCGCCTTCGGTTAGCCGCTATGATTTCAATCAATTTTTTGTGTTGCCCTGGCACTTGGTCCATTAGTTCAGATGGGGGTTGGGTTAAATCTCTCTAAGCTGATACCTAACATCCTAGCTCCAACTCAGTGGCTCTCCTTTCTTCATGATGAATACAATTGCTAACCCTTGCCAGTTTAATTTGCAGTTCTTCATTCTCAACTAGAATTGCGGCAAGTTGCCTTCGATTGGCCGCTATGATTTCAATCAATTTCTTGTGTTGTTCTAGCACTTGGTCCATCAATTCATGTGAGGGTTGAGGTAAATCTCTTTGAGCAGTATCTGATGTTTTTCGTGAGGATTCATTCTTTACATATAATGGGTTCATTAAATTCTCGTATCAAGTATATAAAAATTCAAAAATAAAAATATCCATCTTAGGTATTATAAAAATTTTGATTCACATTATTATATCAAAAATGGCTTCAAATAAGTAAATTAGTCTAGGAACAACCAAGTACACAAAACACACAAATACTGTGTCTGGAGCAAAAATCCATATTGGGTTTGAGACCATATGGATTTTTAAATCCAAATTCACAATCAAGTAATTTATAATCGAGTTTAGTCAAAAAAAAAATCTTAAGAAACTTGCAAAACAACTAAATTCTTCTTTTTGACTTCAAATAATTGAGATAAAGAGACCAAAGTAAGTGAATATTTTTTAAAAAATAAATCTTTTGAATTTCTTTGTTTTTCAATGCTACAAATGAAAAACAAATGCTATAAATGTTGTGGAAAAGATGCTCAACAATAAAATAAAAGACAACTTTTTAGTCAATTACTTAATTACTTATATTAAAAATGATATTATTAAAAGTTCTGGTATTAATTCGATTATTGATGAAATTTATGGTTAAAAATCGTTGTACTCAACTTTAATGAAGATAAAGCATTTCATATTTATAAATTGTAGAATTTATTTTTAACTTTTATGCATTTATAACTTTTGGTCTCCCATATTTTTATTTCTGGATCCATCCCTCTGTGTGTGTGTGTGTGTGTGTGTATTATTCTATTGAGTCCCTTTGGCAGAGCTTATTGGAAGAAAGGCTAACAACAAACATTGGTACCTTTCAAGTGTTTGATCTTTGAAGCACTTATTTAATCAATTCCCTATTAGACACAAATTAATTCAAGGGACCACATATTAAGGACATATAGATTGTAACTTTAGCATATCAATTGTAATCTCTATACTTTAGATACTTTCCTATTCTAGGATTTTATTTCCTCTTTCCTTAGGATTTTGTTCCTTTATTAATGTATAAATTATTTGTTTCCTATCTCTAGGATTTTATTTCTTCTTTCAGCTATGTAATGTTGTGTATAAATATTTCCTCCTTTAATCAATACAACAAGCCCTTTCTCATTGTGCTTTTCAGCTTCTTTATGGTACCAGAGCATTCCATGCTCTAAAGAGCTTCTGATCCTTGGCCTTCTCATCACTTTCTTCCATGGAAATCGACACCAGCTCTGCCACCAACCTGCCGATTAACTCAAACCACCCACCCACCCCACAACCTTCTCTTGGCTCCTTTGTAAGCTTCAATCCATCCACCCAATTGCCCATTAAATTAACTGGCAGTAAAAATTACCTTACTTGGAAGGCCTAATTTGATCTTCTAATCCTTGGCTATGGATTGACATCCTATTTAGATGGAACATCATTATGTCCTCCATCAACTGATCCGAATCACGAGTCTTGGCTTCAACAAAATGGCTTAGTTCGCTATGCTCTCATGACCTCTA
Source organism: Jacaranda mimosifolia (assembly GCA_018894105.1). Taxonomy (NCBI): domain Eukaryota; kingdom Viridiplantae; phylum Streptophyta; class Magnoliopsida; order Lamiales; family Bignoniaceae; genus Jacaranda; species Jacaranda mimosifolia. The sequence goes on from CM032123.1 coordinate 10,361,081, forward strand.
TTGATCCTACTATAGCCCCACTTGTAGCTACAGCACCCACTGCTCATGCAGCATGACAGAAACTTGCCCATCAATATGCCAACAGGTCACACACGCGTGTTTATGGCCTTCGTGAAACACTTGGTCGTATAATCAAAGGGTCCTCCTCCATCTTTCAATATTTGAATGAAATTCGATGCATTGTAGATGAGTTAGCAATTTCTAGCTATCCGATGCGGCTCGAGGAACTTATTCTTAAAGCTCTTAGTGGTCTTGACCATGAGTATAATGAGATAAGTGCTGTCATTCGAGCACATGACACACACGTCTCCTTTGAAGAACTACATGATAAGCTTATAGGCCATGAAATTTTTCTTCGTCACAAGCAGGCAAATCGTGATTCGGCCATCATAACGGCTCAATTCAACCAGCGGTCCTCCAACACTACCAACAAGTCACGAGGTAATAACAACAATCGCCAAACCTAGCAACATCATTCTCCTTCCATGAGTACCCACTTTGGTTCCCGACCACATGGAAATTTTCCTGTTTGCAATAACTAGCATCCTAATTCAAGTAATCCAGGCAGCAACAATAATAAAAATAAGGTTCAATGTCAACTTTGTGACAAGTGGGGTCATACAACAAAGGTTTTTCGTTCTATGACTCATATTGCCTCTAAACCTCATGCTAATTTTGCTTCTAAAGATGGCGATAATTCAGCAAACTAGGTTATGGATATTGGAGCCTCTCACCATATCACATTCGATAAACAACACTTGCAATCCTACTCAGAATACACTGCCACAAATGAAGTCATTGTTGGTGATGGTAATGGTACCACTTTAAACACTCCTACTCATTCTTTTGTACTTAAAGATGTTTTATGTGCTCCTTCTATTCAAAAGAACTTAATTTCTGTACCTCAATTTTGCTGTCAAAATCGTGCATCAATTGAATTTTATCCCTCTTACTTTGTTGTGAAGGATTTGGAAATGGGGAAGCCTCTAGCTCAAGGACTGAACCAGTGTAGACTTTATCAGTGGACCAGCCATGGACCTCTCAACAGTCCACACATCTATCTCACTCAGCCGACCGTCCCTATCTTTCTATTTGGCATCGTCGTTTAGGACATCCGTATCTTAGGACCTTAAAACATCTTATTTCGACTTATAAACTACCTTGTAATTCTTCTTCAAATAACATTTGTAATTCTTGCTTATGCAATAAAAGTCACCCTTTGCCTTTCTCTACATCTACTTTAAAAAGTACTAGACTTCTTGAATTACTTTATAGTGATGTTGGGGACCTTCCCCTATTATTTCTACTGAGGGCTTTCGATTTTATGTCATCTTCGTTGATCACTTCACCAAATATACTTGGCTTTTTCCCCTCAAACACAAATATGATGTTACTCAAGTCTTTCTTTCTTTTAGAACTTTAGTGGAAAGTTTTTTTAACACCTCTATTCTTACTATTTACTCAAATAGTGGTGGAGAATATGTAGGTCTCACTAAATTTCTAACTGATCTGGGAATACAACATTTATCTTCCCCTCCCTATACTACTGAATGAATAAGCAGTGATGAACGTCAACATCGTACATAATGGAAATTGCTCTTACCCTCTTACATCAAGCATTTCTCCTACTTTCCTTTTGGCCTTTTGCATGTCAAACTGCAGTTCATCTCATCAACCGACTAACAACACCTATTCTCCAATAGTTCTCCCCTTACCAAAAATTATTCAATCATAATCCCAACTACCACGACCTCAAAACCTTAGGTTGCTTGTGCTATCCGTGGCTCAAACCTTATGCTACCCACAAGTTACATCCCAAATCCATACCTTGTGTCTTTCTTGGCTATTCAGTCAAACATCACTGCTACAAATGTTTTGATACCAACTCTGGCAAGCTCTACTTATCTCGGCACGTGGTGTTCATTGAAAACCAATTTCCCTTTGAGACTATTTCAACTACCATTCCTTGACCCCATGCTGTTGATTTCTCTCTTTGGCTTGATCCTACACCTACCATCCATCCTTCACTAACACTGATTCCTTTATTAGTACTACTAGTTTCTTCATCTGATGGTGTCCCGCTAGTTCCATTGCTTCCTTCTTGACCATCGCATTCTTCTGCCCCATCATCAACTTCACCAACCATGTCTGTGCCTTTCTCTCTTCCATGTTCAGTTCCATCTGAAGAGTCTACACCATCTAAGTCAATTGGCAATGAGGTTCCTCTATTTTCCACACAACAGGTAAATACTCTTCCCTCCACTTCTCCCATTACTACTAATCCTTTACTACCACCAGCTCATATCATTACTCGGTCTCAGAATAATATTTTCAAACCCAAAAGCCTATCGATTATTTCGCCTTAGTTGTTGCCACTGCTAATCAAATTGTTCCACACACCTTTGCTCAAGTTGTTAAAGAGTCTAACTGGCGTCTTGCTATGGTCAAAAATAAAACTTGGACTTTGGTTCCTCCTTCTAAGTCTCACAATGTTGTTGGTTGCAAATGGGTATTTCATATCAAATAACGAGCTGATGGTAGCCTTGACCACTACAAAGTGCGCCTTGTTGCCTAAGGTTTTCACCAATGACCTAGTATTGATTTTCATGAAATTTTCAGTCCTATTGTCAAGCCAACCACAGTTCGTCTTATCTTTACTATTGCTGCATTTTACAACTTTTCCCTCTATCAGTTGGATGTCAATAATGCCTTTTTACAAGGCATATTAGAAGATGAGGTGTATATGTATCAACCGCCCGATTTTGTCAATGTCACTTATTCCAATTATGTCTGAACTATCTATGGACTTCGTTAGGCTCCTCGGGCATGGTATAATGAGCTTCGTCAGTTTTTGATCTCTTTTGGTTTTCACAATTCTCAGTCGGATACATTGTTCTTTGTTCTACAGGGTGATTCATTTGTGGTATACCTACTTATCTATGTTGATGATATCATTCTCACGGGCTCTTCTGAAAGTGCTATCTCCAAGGTCTATTCTGCTTTGTCCTCTTGGTTTTCTCTTAAGGACATTTCTTCTTTGACATACTTTTTGGGCATTGAGGTCTATCGAGTTCATTCTGGATTTCTCTTATCTCAAAAGAAGTATATAACTAATCTTCTCTAGCGTTTCAATACGATGGAATCCAAAGGTACTCGTACGCCCATGTCTACTACTGTTGTACTTAAACTTGACGATGGCTCTGCTTGTGCTGACTCCAAACAGTACCGTAATCTAGTGGGTGCTCTTCAGTATCTATCTTTCACGAGACCTAACATTGCATTTGCTGTCAATCGGCTATCTCAATTTATGCATAAACCATCTATCCTTCACTGGCAAACAGCCAAAAGTGTTCTTCGGTATCTTAAGGTTATATATACCCTTGCATTCCACCTTGCATTGCATAGTCTGCTTCACTTAGTTGCCTTTTTTGACTCCGATTGGGGTGGAAATCCGGATGATCGCACTTTTACCGGTACTTATATTATTTTCCTTTGTGGGGCTGCCATTAGTTGGTCTTCTAAGAAACAACATACCGTTGCTTGTTCTTCCACTGAGGCTGAGTATAAAGTTGTTGCTAACTGTGTTGCTGAAGTTAATTGGGTTACTCATGTTATTCGTGAACTTGGTCTCATTCTTCATACAATCCCGACCATTTACTGTGATAACTTGGGTGCCACTTATCTTAGTCAGAATCCTCTTTTTCATAGTCGCATGAAGCATGTGGCTATTGATTATCACTTCTTTCGTCAACAAGCTCAATCAAACCAGCTTCAAGTTTGCCACATCCATGCTGCTGGTCAACTTGCTGACTCCCTCACCAAAGTTGTTTCTGCTGCACTATTTCACAATCATTGGTCCAAGATAGGTGTCGTTGACACCACGCCTATCTTGCGGGGGCATTTAAAGGACCTATATATTGTAACTTTAGCATATCAATTGTAATCTCTATACTTTAGATACTTTCCTATTCTAGGATTTCATTTCCTCTTTCCTTAGGATTTTGTTCCTCGATTAATGTATAAATTATTTGTTTCCTATCTCTAGGATTTTATTTCTTCTTTCAGCTATGTAATGTTGTGTATAAATATTTCCTCCTTTAATCAATACAACAAACCCTTTCTCATTGTGCTTTTCAGCTTCTTTACCACAAAAGTGTATGAGGAGAATTGGGAGTAAGGGTGGTAATTTTCAATACGACACAATAACTCGATACAAGTTCGATACAAAAAAATTGGGCTTAGGTTGACCCATTTTGGGTTTGAGTCCAATAAGGTCAACACGAATAAGAACCCGAAGAAAATGAGTTGGGTTAAGTTGAATTTCAGGTTACACGAACAATTCAAAAATTGATTTTGGGTTACACGACAACTCGAATCTACTTAAACCAACTCGACCCAACTCAAATTAAACAAATAAAATTCAAATTTTTTAGGAGTAAAAATATAAAATTACAAAATAAAACTTGAAAATTTGAACTTTAGCAATATCAAAATTACTACTTTGGTATTTTTTGGTCTTATTTATTTTCACAAACATATAGGATCGATGATTATAATTTTATACTATTTCTAATGGCTATTTTTTGGTATCCAAGCTATACAAATTTTTCTTAGGCCTTATGCAATGCAAGATTTTGCGCATATAAATAGACAGAATTTCTTTCTATTGATAGGTTATAAAAAATTCAAAAGACTCAAACAAGTTTTTATGATAAATTATGTGTCCAATTAAAATACTTGATTACTTATTTGCTTGATGATATATTTTTATTGATTTATATACTACTTCATTGAATCTGTCACGCCCCAAAATCGAACCATACAGTCTAGTCTCGAGGCGTGAAACTCAATCCCAAATAAAAATCTATCACTCCTCTAAAATCATGATCTTAAATTAAAAAAATCCAACATGTATAATACTTCAAATAATTCTAGCAACATAGAAACTAAAGATGCCCAGTATTCTGCCCTCAACTAGAAAAAAAATCTTTAAAAGAGAAGAACTAATTTGCCAACATGGCAATAAAGCTAAACCTACTGAAAAGTCCTCATTCCAAAAGAAAACCTTCAATTTCAGTTCTTGTCAGAAGTAGGTTCAACATCCTCACTAGGGCTAGGATATAGGTCTGCCAAAAGGAAGTTAAAGAAGAAAATGAATGTGAGTAAAAGACTCAGTGAATTCCAAGTGTGCAATGTGAGTTCATGAATTAAAATCATTTGTATAGTAAAAATATTCGAGGATTTATATAATGAAAATATTCGAGAAAAACATAAGTGAAATTTATTTTAAATAGTCAGGCATAAACAAATCAAGTATTTTATAAACAGTCAAGCAATAACTAGTCAAGAATTTTATAAACAATCAAGCAGTGATAAGTCAAGAGTTTAATAAATGATTTCCTAGACTAACAAGTCAAATGCGATGATCAGACAGTGTTTGCTATAGCCAATCAACCTTATGGCTCCCACCATAACGGTTCCTTATCACTCCGGACAAGGTGTGACCTTACCAAAACAGTGCCCGAGCATCCCTAGGAATTTCTACGACCCACCTTAGCCACACACGACTTCTGTTGTGCGCTAGGGGGATTAGGCCATGGGGGCTTGGTATTCAACCGGCTAGCTCGCTGCTGCCCAGTGAAGTCCCTCGCATACCCAGACCAAGTTGGATCCAACGAACAGTAACAATAATTAGTTGATCATTGAATTTAATTGCTAGTCTAAAAGCATTAAAAAGTCATAAAAGCATATGTTTTCTTTGATCCAGAAATAAAACAAGAAAAAAAAATTCTTTTTGTGCACAGTGGAGTACATATATGGTGTAATGTATATTGAAAAGAAGTTTCGGCATACATTACTATACATATATCCTTCTAAGTTTTGAAAAGTAACAATATATAATAGTTATATGTTTGGGCACTCACCTTCAGGATCAATCCTAGAAGTCAATCACCTATCTCAGAATCAATCGAATCAAATATTGAGTCACCTGATTCATTTAATAAACAAATCAATCACCAATTTAACTGGCCAAGAAAGCAAAATTTACTTGGGACTAGCCTAGTACATACACACTCACAAAACTTATCAAGAATTTATCCTTTTGTATGTACTTTGTTGATTCACTCATAACAGTCTTTATAGATATTCGATTGACTCGATTCTTATAGAATTACAAAGCTAAGAAAAAGTACTAAAACTATTATGTTGATAATGCAATCTAAATTGGCTAATATGAGAGAGGAAAATCGAGTTCAAGAGGCAGCAGTGGTGCGAAAGCAGATTTCCAATTTTTAGGAAAATTTTCGATGTGACACTTGATTTTATGTATCTAAGCTATAACTTTTACTACAGGTCTCGGATGAAGGTGATTCAAAATCCTGTAAAAACCTAGCATATATATATACAACTCATACGTTGACCTTATTGCTCAATTAAATCGGAATCAAGTAGTAAATGTTGTCACAATATTCTGTTCCAGGAAAATCAAAGTCCTATATTTTCTATATTGTCACACCGTAGTATTTTAGCCATAACTTTCTGCCTATGCATTGGATTAAAGTCATTCCAAAGTCTGTAAAAACATAAGATATGTATGTTCAGTTATTATGTTGATCATATTTTCAGATTCAATCTAAATATAGTAGTAAAAGGTGTCACAATATTCTGTTCTAAGAAAATCGAAGTCATGTATTTCCAGACTTGACACATCTTAGTATTTTGATCATAACGTTCTTTTTATAAATCTGATTGAGGTTATTATGCATCAATATAAACCTAAGAGATAGATATACAATTATTATGTTGAAAATATTTCCCAATTAAATCATAATGGAGTAGTAAAAGTCGTCACAATATTCTTTTCTAGAAAAATCGAAGTCCTATATTTTCTATATTGCCACACTGTAGTATTTTAGTCATAACTTTCTCCCTATACATCGGATTAAAGTGATTCTAAAGGATGTAAAAACCTAAGAGACGGATATTAAGTTATTGTTTTTACCATGTTGCCAAATTAAATCTAACTCAAGTAGCAAAAGGTGTCACAATATTCTGTTCTAGAAAAATCGAAGTCCTATATTTTTTTACATTGCCATACTGTAGTATTTTAGTCATAACTTTCTCCCTATACATCGGATTAAAGTAATTATAAATTATTCAGTTCTTATGTTGACCATATTTCCAAATTAAATCTAAATCAAGTAGAAAAATGTGTCACAATATTCTATTCTAGGAAAATCAAAGTCCTGTATTTTCTGTCTTGCCATACCTTTGTATTTTGGCCATAACTTTCTCCCTATATATCGGATTGAAATGATTCAGGAATAAATAGAAACCTAAGAAACAGGTTTAAAATTATTATGTATATTATTTTACTTAATTCGGTCGGTAAGAAGTAGTAAAGGTGTCACCAATAACTATTTTCGGAAAAATCAAAGTCCTGTATCTTCTGACTGGACACATCTTAGTATTTTGGTCATAACTTACTGCATTTAAATCGGATTGAGGTGATTTAGGAGGAATTAGAGACCTAAGACACAGATCTAAAATTTTTATGTTGGTCATTTTGCTTAATTCTGTCGATAAAATCAAAACCTACCAGCATTATTGAATTTCATAATTATCAAATATGAAGTCTACAAACTCATGAATTACTTTGTGTAATTTCTAATGCACTTCCTACAAATGCCGTCTCATTTCCTTTCCCTTCCACCACAGCTGCTATGCGTTTTCCTTCTTCCCCTTTTTCCTCTTTCATTTACTATTAAATGTAATTAGGGTTTTGTTTTTAGGGACTATACTTATATGAAAGAGGTGGTTTAGTTCAAGTAGGACTCTAATGAATTTCCTTCTAGGACTAGGATAACCCCATTATAATTTTAGTATCTCTATTGTTAATTCACATAATTCAATAATTCAACTCCTTGTATTAATATAATATTAATTCAAGTAGAATTATAACTTGTACTCCCCAAAATATAGAGTATCTACAATATGTATATATATAATATCAATTATCATTATTTGATCAAAAGATAATTTAATATTATCTATATATTATATATATAAATATATTATTCTGAAAATATAGTACATACCTTACTAAAATTTTAATTGAAATATTAAATAAAATAAAATAGGGTATATTAATCGATTAAATACGAAAAAAAATCTGGGGCATTACAGAATCAATATAAAGTAAAGAAATAATGTCATTTTAAGAAGTTAAAAAGACAATTTGATTGATACAAAAGATATAAAAATTAAAAAGAGTGGGTGAATAAAATTTGAAAAAGTATGTTATTTTTAAAAATAAGTTACTTTGTAATTTTAATATTTTTATAATGCTAATAGATACTACAAAATGAAAGAAACAAAAAGTCCTAAAATCAATATATTATGTGGTTCAATTAATTTTTTTTTAGAAAGATACTATCAGGAACTTATAGTGAGAATTCCTTACTCCTATTTTAATTTATTAATAATTAAGAATAGATGAAACTAAAAAATAAAAATGCCAAAAATTTCTAAAAATTAAAACAAATGTTTGAAATAATTGTTTTAAATCAAATTGGCAGATCAGATTGGGTGGGTTTGAGTTGGCGAGTTGACCTAAAGAAACTCAGATCGACCCGAACCTAACCTGACACGATTCAGGTTGGGTTAGGGTTGAGCATTTTCAGGTTGTCATCAGGTTGGATTGGGTTAGAATTGAGAAATTATTGTTATACCCTTACTTCAACTCAACCCAAACCCACTCGACTCATCCAAATTGTCACCCCTAATTGGGAGAAGAGAATCGTAGCTGAGGATTTTCCTTCACTATAAACCCAAAAAGCCAAAGGCTCGTTACTCATTAACTCGAAATTTTGATAATAGTGTCTTAGCTATTCTCAATCCTTTTTTTTCCTCCATGCTAAATTATTGTCCATACCCCAAAACAAATTTTTAATCCTAGACCTAAAGTATAGTGATTTATGTTTATCGAAAAGTATTATATATCTATTTTATATCTACAATCATAATTTAAATTCCAATACCACTAAATGTCACACCTTAAAATTTGAATCATAACACTATGCATGGCAATGGGGCGGGTTTGGTTGGACCCGGGACCTACTCCACATGACACTTGCTTGATTCAAAACCCGCCCCGGCTCCCCTCCCATTTGGCCCCGAACCCGGCAGGTCTAACTCGCTTAACTCGATCTCTTTTTTTTTTTTCCCAATGCAATTGCAAAATAGATAATCCTGGCCAAAATTTGAAACAGAATTCAATTGTAATTCAACGTACTAAGTTCTTGGTAAAAGTAACTTCTAGTATTTAATACCATTTACTGCTTCCCAGTTACTTTGAGGCAAATCTTTCAGGCTTATGCAGAAAATGGAGTCTAGAATTTGGGGATTGAATTATTCTTACCCTTTGTCTTCCTTTGTTTCCCAAAAATTCTTGCTTTATTCTTTGATATTTCAAAAGATCGGAGAAACTAACGGAATGGCAACGGCCGAGGCGTGAAGTGAGTGACCCACTAGTGGTAATGGGGAGAGAGAAAAATTGAAGGAAGAGAGAAGAACACGCCTGTCGGCAGTAGTGGGAGGGAGGAGAAAAATTGAAAGAATCTTGGAGCCCTAGTTTTTAAGTTATAACTATATATATATATATTATATTTACTTATTTATTAATATATATATATGGGGCGGGTCTGGGGCGAGTTTAATTAAATCCATAACTCGCCCCGGACCCGGTCAGGTCCTGAATATTTGGACACTGTATCTGCCCCGAAACCCTTAGACCCGAACCCGCCCCCGCCCTTGATTTTCCGAATCCATTGTCATGCCTACATAACATGACAATACTCTTAAGTCTAAAAACTTAGAGACAATAAGCCATTGAATTAAAATTGAGCATATTAAAATTCAAAACTATTATTAATAACCCCAAAATTGTCATAATAGAAAATAATTTAGATATTTAATCTTAAAAATCAATCCTAACTATTGGAAATCTCAGAGAATTTCATCAATAATAATATTAGAATTTGAAAAAAGAAAAAGAAATAAATGTTTTTATTTTTTTAAATTGAATCTCAAACTTGATTTAATTTTTCGTTTTCTACCATATTTTAACCACATGATTTATATCCCAAGTTCTACATATAGTAAAAACTCATGCTAAAATTGTAGCTCTCATTATGAATTCTAATTTTTTTAAGCATAAAATAGCTCTATGTGATTTCATCAAATAAATAAGAAAGAATGAACCTTACTGGCTTTGATACTACTATTGGAAATAATTGTGTATAGGACAATTAATATTGAGATTGATGGATCCATGTCACCTTTTGTTCAATTAGTGAAAGTTTTCTCGAACGCCACTCTAAATCAAGGCTCGTCTACAAGCCTCCAAATACATATGAATTCCAAGTTTCTTGACTCGCATAGCTCCCAAGCACTACCTTTTGACCTTGTGAAATAACTATTAGAGTTTTCATATAATATATACACTTTTAATCCTTAGAGACAATTTATGATACTCCAAAAAGAATTGAGAGAGAAAACTAATGAATATAAAGAGGGTAACTCTTGGAGAAGAAAATACCACTCAAGTTATATATTTGAAACTTCTAAGGAGATAGCCATTTTATATATGAGTTTTCCAATAGTCCAACGCAACCAAGAGTATCAATTGAGATATGAATAATGCTTATCCTATACAAAAAGGAGTTATCCATCTAAATATAAATGAGTACTCTCAACATAAAGAAGACTTCTAATTTATCAAATAATGTTATCCATCTAAATGTGGATATAATCTTCCCACCTAAAAGAAAAGAGATCTAACTCAATAAAAAATATAATTTTATCTAAATGTAAATAACATCTGTTCAAATGCATATGCATATTTAATTTATAGTCAAAACCCAACCCAATTTATAACACTTATAAAAGCATGGCAAGAGAGCGCATGTTTGGAGAAGTCCTGTATCCAAACTCTGACATCATTAAATTATCAATTGAAAGAGTACGAGATTAAATTTTTTCCATAATTGCTATGCTATGCATTTTATTACTTCTATAAAGAGGGGGGAAAAGAAAACTGATATAAAGAGGGCATAGTTGTTTAGTATTTGGAATTCAACTGTATTCCGTACCTAGGCCTTCCATTCTAGCTATTGGAAAAATCACAGATCATAAACAGAATTTTATAAACAAAATTACAAATCAGTTTATAAACAGTGGCAGTATTTGTAAAAATAATACAACAAATATTTTAGAAAAACAGCATACAATAGAGCATATATTTCAATAATACAATTGCGATTTAGTTTAAGACATGCATAAACCAAAACCAAACAACCAATTCAGAATATAAGAACAAAGAGAATTAAGTCAGTATTTTAAACTGAGAACTTATCTCGAAGTTCTGTATCGTGACAGAACTAAGACTGAATCACCAAATAATGATTTTCCTTTTGGAGAAATTATCACCCCTACCAGTGCAAAGAATACAACGAAACTTCCTCTAAGATAATACAATCTAGAAGCTTTTCTGATGCACTCCAGAGCAGCTTCACCTCGATCACCATTTAGTTGCCGGAATTCTGACAGGCAACACTAAAATGTAATGACAAATATGGAAGGGAGAGAAGAGATATTCAAGTTTTCTATGTTGTGTGCATTATGCCTGTAGCATAAAGTTTATATAGGTAAGAGAGGGGTCAGAATGTGTCCAGATACATTCTGGAGCCAGTGCAGAAACGTGTCCAGATTCATTTTGAACCAAGTGCAATGAACCTGTAACTCCAGAACCTTTTCTGGAAAGTTTCTGTAATTGCAGAAATGTGCAGAAATGGTTTTGCACCTTAATTTCAGAATTTAAAATTCACCCTTGTCTTTCGAATTAAAAAGTTGATTTTAAATTTTAAATCTAATTTGCTGGGAATTTGCAGCAAAAAGATTAACCCGAGAAAATTCACCCACACATGTGTGGGCACACCCTCATGAGTCCCTTAATTGATACTTTACCAAGCACAAATACTTAAACCACATATAAGGTGCATTCCCATTGGAAAAACTTTCAATGTGAGATAAGAGGTCTAATATAAGACAAAGAGCATTTTATACTTCTACTTATTCCCCCACAATTTGTCTCACAAGCAATGTAGGATTCCCCCACATTCACAATCTTTTGCACTTTGTTTCCCTCTTCTCATTTACATAACAACTATGGATTTCCATCAAATTGGCATCAATCACAAAGCTAGATCACTTTTTAATCATGTAATTAGTTTCAAATCCCAATTGATTTGATGCCAATTACAATAATAGCTCCAAAGTCCAAACACAGCAGCAAATGTAAGTGTTAGTCCAGACACGATATTTATATGTATTCACTATCTATGAAGTCATGAAAAATTATTCACTTGATGATGTCTAAATAAAATTGAAAATAATTTGATTATTATACTAAGATGAAACATTAATTTAGACAAATTGGACTTTAATTACCCTCAAAAGCTCGCATTTTGATAGTAAACAACAACCCCCTCCCCCCCACCTCAAAAATAAAAAAAAATTAAGAAAAGCCCTTTACCTCCACTAATTACTTTTATTAGAATACTTTTGTTAAAAGCTCCGATGTTCTAACAGTGTTAAAGACTGGACCTTGGGCCTAACTCAACCCCAAAAGTTAGCTCAAGAAGTAAGGATTGCCCAAGATCATATATAGATACCACAATTCTTTATTTCATCAATGTGGGACACTAACATACCATAAATAAATTATGGTCTCTATATATGGTATCAGCAGACTAATTTTTTCCTTCCATTCCTTCCCCTGCAATCTATCCCTATTCTCTCGATTCTTCTTCCTCTTTCTGCCATGGCACACCACAATTCCAGCACCGGTCATTTTTTTGGTGGTCCTTCCACCATTGAAGACCTACATAATCCGTTCTTCCTTCACCACTCCGATGGTCCAGGCATGATCCTTGTATCTCAGCAGCTCACCGGAGACAACTACCACTCCTGGAGCCGCGCGATGACGATCGCACTGTCTAGTAAAAATAAATTAGGATTTATCGACGGCACCATACCGCAACCGAGTGAGGAAGATCCTGTCCTCTTGAGCTCATGGTCAAGAAATAACAATATGGTAATCTCCTGGATTCTGAATGTTGTATCGAAGGAAATTTCAGCCAGCATAATCTTCTCCTTCTCTGCCGCTGAAATCTGGAATGACCTCCGAGACCAATTTCAGCAAAGCAATGGCCCTCACTTATTTCAGCTCCGCCGCGAGCTTGTTCATAGTGTTCAGAATCAAAAATCAGTTGGTGTGTATTTCACAAAAATGAAATCAGTTTGGGAATAATTAAGCAATTTTCGACCGGCTTGCTCCTATAGCACCTGCACATGCGGTGGTGTAAAAGCCCTAATTGATTTCTATCACACTAAATATGTTCTATCCTTCCTAATGGGGTTACATGAGTCCTATGATCAAGTTCGCAGTCAGATATTACTTCTGGATCCCATGCCTCCTATCAATCGAGTATTTGCAATGATAAAGCAGGAAGAACGTCAACGTCTTGTTGGCAACACTACCACTGATATATCTCATTCCATGGCCTTTGCAGCAAAATCTGATGCTTCTCCCTCAAGCACCAACTCCAACCGTGGATTCTCTAATAACAACAGATAACCAAGGAGTGAGAGACCTTTTTGTACACACTGTCAAGCCTACGGTCACACCATTGATCGATGCTACAAGCTGCATGGATATCTTCCAGGCTTCAAACCAAAATAGAAGCCCACTCAGTCTTCTCAATTCGTTCACAACAACTAAGTCAGTCATGCTATGGACCATTATGCCGCCTCTTTTACTGATATTCTTCAATCCCTCAATTCAACTCAATGCCAATAGCTTATTGCTCTTCTCAATAAGATGATTGCCGCTTCATCCAACATCACTACTAAGACTCTTTCTAACTCCCACTCTACAGATATATGCTCGTCCATCACTAACAACCCTACTATATCCTCTAAATGCCATTGGATCATTGACTCCAGTACGACAAATCACATATGCTCCAACATTTCTATGTTTAGTTCTATCCATTCTGTGCAACACTCATTTGTCACTTTCCCTAATCATACTACTATTCCTGTCCAATACAGCGGCAGTGTCAAACTCACATAGGACTTAATTCTTGAACATGTCTTATATGTGCCAAATTTCAAATTTAATCTGCTCTCTGTGGTTGCTCTTACTAGGCATCACATCTCACCCTCTCCTTCTTCGATGCCTATTGTTTGATTCAGGATCGCAAGAACCTGAAGATGATTGGCAAGGCTAATGTTCTCGATGGCCTTTATGTACTCCCTGCCACAGCTTCTGTTGCTGGTTCTCTTTCATATGTAAATAAAGTGTCAGCCTCTATATGGCATCATAGGCTAGGACACATCTCTTATATAAGACTAGCTGGTTTAAAGCATTTACTTCATTTCGATTCTCCATGTAATGACATATGTTACATCTGCCCGCTAGCAAAACAGAAGTAATTGCCATTTATTTCTCATAATCGTCTATCTCCTAGTCCATTTGATCTCGTCCATGTCGATTTATGGGGTCCATTCAACACTATATCTTATACTGGCCACAGATACTTTCTAACCATTGTGGATGACTCCACACGCTTCACTTGGGTCTTTCTTCTTCAAACAAAATCTGAAGCTACCAAAATCATTCCTAGATTCTGCTCTGTGGTCTCCACTCAATTTCACACTAAAATAAAATGCTTCCGGACTGATAATGCCAAAGAATTAGCTTTCACTAACTACTTTAAAGAACAAGGCACTCTTCATCAGCATTTTTGTGTTGAAAAACCCCAACAAAACTCTGTGGTAGAAGGAAACACCAACATATACTCAATATTGCTCGGGCCTTATACTTCCAATCGAAAGTCCTATACAATTTTGGATTGATTGCATCTTAACAGCAACCTTTCTCATTAACCGAACCCCCTCACCCGTTCTTCAGCATCAAACACCCCATGAACTCCTCTTCCATTCCAGCTTTGATTATTCTACACTCAAAGTCTTTGGTTGTCTTGCTTTCACATCCACCTTATCCGCCCATAGATTAAAGTTTCAACCCAGGGCCAGGTAGTGTGTCTTTCTCAATTATCCACCTGGTATGAAAGGTTATAAGCTTTATGATATCCACACAGAACAAACCTTCATATCTCATGACGTTATATTTCATGAGACAACCTTCCCGTTTCAGTCCTTCTCCCATACGGACCCTATAATCAATCCCTTTCCCCAGTTAGTGATCCCACAACCCCTCAACACAACATCTATCCCATCTCCCTCATCTCAAACTAACAATTCGCACCCTCAACCAAATACTCATTCTCCTCCTGCTCTTCGGCGATCGTCTAGAAACCACAGAAAACCCTCTTATCTCCAAGACCATATATGGAGACCACAACTTATTTATTTCACCAATTTGGGACACTAACACACCCTGCGCACACCCAGGAATGAACATCTGGAGCGTGGAATAACATGAAATGGGTGGCCCAACAACATTGGTTAACCCAACATCGGGAATGGGTAGCTCTGATACCATGTTAAAGAATGGACCTTGGGCCTAACTCAATTCCAAAAGCTAGCTCAAGAAGTGAGGATTGCCCAAGACCATATATAGATACCACAATTTATTTATTTCACCGATGTGGGACACTAACAAACACTTTGATAGAACTTCATCCCAAGAAAATATTTTCATTTGAGCATTTATCACATAAAGTTATTCTTATTGTACGGTTATTTTGCCTTTTTATGCCTTTTTTCTATTTCGTGTGACACATGTTTATATTTCTTTAATATTCTTTTGATGAGATTGTTCTACTCCTCAAACTAATTAAGTTACTTACCAAAGAGATAGTATTATATCAAAAAGGAACAAATTTTTGGAGAGTTAAATGCTAGGAAGAAATATATATATATATATTAAGTGAATACGTATATATGTTCGAAATAATAAAAATATACATATATTTTAAAAAAACACATCTTTTTAAATATAAAAAAAATACACTAATTAAATTTTTATATATATACCTCTTCTAATCATTATTTTTTACAAAACATTTTCATAATTTTTTTTTCAAAATTATAAATAATTTTTTATCTTTCGAAAAGAAAATTGGAAATAAAATAAAACCCAACGGCCCTGAAGTGGTGCAACATCAGTTGACTATAGACCAAGAACTTCAACAAAAGCAACCAAGGTCTAAGCGCTTTTCCTTGCTTTGTAGCCAATGTTTTCAAAATTGGATCGGATAAAGAATCAGCGGCGTTATTGATTATTAATTCAATTAATTTGATCGATTGGAGCACTGATTCGACTGATATGATGTCATAATGATGTAATAATTATATTTAATTTTATAAATATATAATTTTTTAATATTAACAAAAAAATAAAACTTCCAATGATATACAAAGAATATTATTTGAAAATTTTTCAACTTACTTATTTTTAATTACTTTTTTTAAAAAAATACTATATTACAATTAGTCAACTATAAATAAATAAAAAATAATATTTTACATTAATTTAAGTAATAATTTATTTTATACTTCAATTTTGAGTAAAAATAAATTCTTTTATGCTAAATATTCAATATAATTTAAGAGAGATTAAACAAATTAAAACAACAAATTAAACATAAGTATTCACATATAACTACTATTTTATTAAAGGGACACTTATTTAAAAGTACCAAAAACACTTTCCACTTTTGTGATCAGTCCCCATTTGATTTTTGTTGGAAAAAACTCCCTAGTTTTGTTAAAATTTTAGAGATCACTCCCTACTCACTTGATTTGACACAAATGCCCTTAAGTATAACATTTTTCATTCATTTTTTCTCACTTCTTCTCCATCCGAACAAACAAACAGTAAACCCTATCATATGCTCATTATTAGAAACAGAAAGAACAGAAAAAATGCAACAAGCTCCACAGCGGGAATGAGAATAACATCAGAGCCAAAAACCACCAACCCGACAGCTGCATTGTCTTCTTCTCTTTTTATTTTCATCATTTTTGAGTTTCATCTTCTTCTCATTTTCTTCTCAGTTGCTTATGAGTTTCTTATATTTTTCCGACAATGTCAACTAATAGTGAAGCAAGTTTGCTCAATCAAGTGTTGGGGAGTTGCCGCTACAAAGACCAGCTCCATATAATGTTAATTAAGGATAGTATGACTTTAATGGATATGTACATTAATCTCGCAAGAGATGGAGTGAAATCAACACCGAGAACTTCAGTTTGCAATATATAGCTCCACATCAAAGATTGTACGTGAGTTTAACTGATGACGATGATGTCATGAATATGGTCTTACTGCATTTGACATTGAAGATGAACATTGTTGACATCCTGGTAAACCGAAAGGATGAATCAAGCAGTAGAGAAAAGAAGAGCAGTGATGTTTTAACGTAATACTTCTACAGAATCTAACTGTACTGCAGTTTGTAAAGTTTTGTACTTGAAGTGTTTTGAAATTGCACTCTGTTTATTTGAAAATATTTCTGTACTTAGAGTGTTCTACATTATACTTCATTGCAGTTAACATTGTACTTCATCTCACAAAAATTATACTTTATTATGTAAGTTTTATACTTCAAGTGCTCTACTAAATTATTATCTAAAATTGTACTGCAACTTGTAGAGGTTTATACTGGAAGTATTTCCAAATTGTACGTAATCTATACAAAATTATACTTTTATGAAATTATTCATTTAACTAAAACTGTACTAAAGTTGCTAGGGTTTTATACTTCAATTGTTCGGAAATTGTACTTCATTTTACACAACTTTGTACTCCAGTTATCTGAAATTGTACTTCATTTCACTAAAATTGTACTCTATTTTTTAAGTTTTATACTTCAAAGTGTTCTACTAATTGATTAACCAAAGTTATACTGCTATTGCTAACGGTTTATACCTGAAGTGTTCAAAAACTGTATTTCTTTTTATTCAAAATTGTACTTAAATTTTTTGAGATTATACTTTATTTTACATAACAAAATAAGCCTTCAATACTTATTTATTGAAGGTCTATACTTTAAGGGTTATATTTATCGATTATCCAAAATACACTGCAATTGCTAGGGCTTTATACTTCAAGAGTTTGAAATTGTACTTCACTTTATCTAAAATTGTACAGTTATTTTCTGAAATTATATTTTCTTTTGTACTTCATTTTACAGAAAAATATACTCTTTTCATTGAAGTTCTATACTTCAAGTGTTCCTAAATTGTACGTCATTTTATCTAAACTTGTACTTCAATTATCTGAATCTATTATTTGACTTTCATGTTTTCTACTAATAAATTATCCAATTTGTACTGCAATTGCTAAGTTTTTATACTTCACGAGTTCAGAAATTGTTCTTCACTTTATCAAAAATTGTACTTCTGTTTTTTAAAACTATACTTCATTTTATACATCATTTTATTTAAATCTGTACTCTTGTCTTGAAGTTCTATACTTCAGGTGTTCTCGAATTGTACTTCATTTTATCTAAACATGTACTCCATTCATTGAAGTTCTATACTTAAAGTGTTCGAAATTGTACTTCATTTTATCTAAACTTGTACTTCAATTATCTGAATCTATTATTTAATTTAGAAGTGATTACTAATGGATTATCCAAAAATTATACTGCAATAGCTAAGGTTTTATACTTCAGGAGTTCTGAAATTGTACTTCACATTATCTAAAATTGTACTTCAATTTTCTGAACTTATATTTCAGTTCTTACATAATTTCACCTAAATCTGTATATTCTTTTCATTGAAGTTCTATACTTCAGGTATTTTGAAATTGTATTTCACTTTGTCTAATATTGTACTTCTATTTTTTGTAATCATACTTCATTTTATACATCATTTTACCTAAACTTGTACTCCATTCATTAAAGTTTTATACTTTAAATGTCTGAACTTGTACTTCATTTTATCTGAACTTGTACTTTAATTATCTGAACCTATTATTTAATTTTGAAGCGTCTACTAATGTATTATCTAAAAATTATACTGTAATAGTTAATTTTTTATACTTCAGTTGTTCTGAAATTGTACTTCACATTATATAAAATTGTACTTAGATGTTTTGAAATTATACTTCAGTTTTTACATAATTTAACCTAAATTTGTATTCTTTTCAATGAAGTTCTATACTTCAGGTATTCTCAAATTGTACTTCACTTTGTCTATAATTATATTTCTATTTCTTTAAATTATACTTCATTTTATACATCACTTTACCTAAATTTGTACTCCATTCATTGAAGTTCTATACTTCAAGTGTCCGAAATTGTACTTCACGTTATCTTAACTTGTACTCAATTATCTGAACCTATTATTTAATTTCGAAGCGTCTACTAATGTATTATCCAAAAATTATACTGCAATAGCTAAGGTTTTATACTTCAGTTATTCTGTAATTGTACTTAAATTTTTTGAAATTATACTTCAGTTTTTACATAATTTAACCTAAATTTGTATTCTTTTCAATGAAGTTCTATACTTTAGGTGTTCTCAAATTGTACTTCACTTTGTCCAAAATTGTACTTCTATTTCTTTAAATTATACTTCATTTTATACATCATTTTATCTATATCTGTACTCTTTTAATTGAAGTTCTGTACTTCAGGTGTTCTCAAATTGTACTTCATTTTATTTTAACTTGTACTTCAATTTTCTGAATCTCTTATTTAATTTTCAAGTGTTCTACTAATGAACTATCCAAAAAATTGTACTACAATTGCTTGCGTTTTATACTTCTATTGTTATGAAATTGTACTTCATTTATTTGAAATTATACCACAATGCTGAATTATTCTACATATTGTACTTTATTTTATCTAAAATTGTACTTCATTTGTCAACCTCAAGGGATGCAGTCGAGGAGGAAATTGGTTCGACCAATGCATCGCACAATGAATTGGCTTTAATTAGCAACTTAATTGATGCATGGAGGAATTGCATATATGGAGAAGGTCAAACATTCAAGGATGCTCAGGAGTTCAGAATTATGCTTAAGAATTATGCAGTGTCTACTTTGCGGTCATTTAAATACAAGAAAAATGACAGCAAAAAAATCATAGCCGTTTGCAGTGATGAAAATTGCAAATGGAGAATCTATGCATCAAGGCATGAGGCTGATAAATTATTTGGCATTCGAAAATGCAATCTAGAGCACACATGTGGTGAGGTTAATCTTCGGACAAGGGGACATCCTAAAGCCTATTCCATTTGGGTTGCTAACGTAGTGAAGGATAAATTGAGATCAGAGCCATGTTATCGGCCCTCTACCATACTGAAAGATATTCACAAAGAATACGGTTTGGAACTTAGGCACCATAAAGCATGGATAGGTAAGGAATTAGCTATCCATGATATCCATGGAGCTAAGAAGGGATCTTATGATAAGTTGAGGTGGTACTGTGATGCTATGAATAGGAAAAACCCTGGAAGTATTGCAGACTGTGAGATTGACCCAATCAGTTGAAAATTTTGTCGGCTATTTATATGTTTTAGTTCCTGCCTTCTTGGTTTTCTCAGGGGATGCAGGCCATTGATATTCTTGGACCCCATATTAAAAATAAATACAAAGGAGTCTTACTCAGCGTTGTCAGTAAGGATGCTAATGATAACTTATTCACGTTAGCATATGCAGTTGTTGACTCTGAAAATGATATTCAGAATCTAAGACACTTCTCAACTTAAAGCAGAACCACTCCTAATATCAAGGTTTACTTTCTTCTCCGATCGACATCCATGTCTTCTTAAGGCCCTCCCCATGATATTTCCCGGTAGCCACCATGCATATTGCTTGAGATACTTAATGGATAACTTTAAGAAACAAGTAAGTGTATTTTATCTATGTTTGTGAGACAATTATGTGAAATAAACTCTACTTCATAACACTAAGCACGCTATTGTTCTATTATTTTAAATCCAGGTATTAAGGAGGTACTCTATACATAATAAGAAACATTGGTGTTATGTTTTTATGAAAGCTACATATGCGCCTACAAGGCAGGAGTATACCCGACATATAGACAGCATCTTGGAGTCAATGCCGCTTGCCAGAGACTTTATTATGCAGTCTGACCCACTATGTTGGGCAAATTCCTTATTCAGTGGAGATCGATGGGGGGTAATAAACAATAATCAAGCAGAAAGTTGGAATAATTGGGTTAAACCAGCCCGATTTATGCCAGTTGCAGCCATGGTTGATCACATACGCATGCAAATAATGGTTATGATGCATGATAGACGAGAAGAATCTCATAAGATGGTTGGTCAATTATGTCCCAAGCAAGAGAATAAGTTGGCAATCAATCATATGCGTTCTCATAACTTAAAAGCTGTCATGTCTAGCGGTTGGAGCTTTGAGGTGCTTGAGCAAGATAAATCGTATGCTGTAGATTTACATAGCAGAGTTTGTTCGTGCAGAGCATGGCAGATTGATAAAATACCATGCAGACATGCTTGTGCTTGTATCGAGTCAAAGTCACTTTCACCGTATGACTTCACCGATCAATACTACCGAGTTGAGATGTATCAACAAGCATACCAAGCAGTTATAAACCCTATTCCTACGTTTGATATGCATATGTTCCCTGTAGATTATGATGACATCATTCATGCACCTGATTGTCGATCTCAGTTTGGGAGTAGAAGAACACAGAGGATTCCATCACATATTGAGAAATGTGTAATTAAGTGTAAGAGGTGTGGTAGAACATGGCATAATCGTCGAACTTGCAAAGAATCAGTAAACTAGTTAACTGTTGTACCTCAATACGAGATAATTGTACTTGATTTCTTTGTATTTGCGCCTCACTTGGGCAATAAGGAAGGTGATTTAGCGTGAAATTAGCATTCTTGCATGTTGTCCGAGACATAGTTAACTTTTGTACCACAATTCGGGATAATTGTACTTGATTTCTTCACATTTGCGCCTCACTTGGGCAATGAGGCAAGTGATTTAGCGTGAAATTAGCATTCTTGCATGTTGTCCGAGACATAGTTAACTTTTGTACCTCAATCCGAGATAATTGTACTTGATTTCTTCACATTTGCGCCTCACTTGGGCAATGATGTAGGTGATTTAGCGTGAAATTAGCATTCTTGCATGTTGTCCGAGACATAGTTAACTTTTGTACTCAATCCGGGATAATTGTACTTGATTTCTTCATATTTGCGCCTCACTTGGGCAATGAGACAGGTGATTTAGCGTGAAATTAGCATTCTTGCATGTTGTCCGAGACATAGTTAACTTTTGTACCTCAATCTGGGATAATTGTACTTGATTTCTTCACATTTGCGCCTTACTTGGGCAATGAGGCAGGTGATTTAGCGTAAAATTAGCATTCTTGCATGTTGTCCGAGACATCGTTAACTTTTGTACCTCAATCTGGAATAATTTTACTTGATTTCTTCATATTTGCGCCTTACTTGGGCAATGAGATAGGTGATTTAGCGTGAAATTATCATTCTTTGCATGTTGTCCGAGACATAGTTAACTTTTGTACCTCAATCCGGGATAATTGTACTTGATTTATTCACATTTTCACCTCACTTGGGCAACTTTGTACTTAATATCTTGATATTTTTACTAATATTTTTGAATTAAAATTTGTTCAAAGATTTGCTTTTTAATTCTTGGTAATTAATAACCAAACTATTGAAGTATGTGTCCAATATTTATCATATGAATAAAATAATATTAAAATTTTTAAGTTGTTAATCACTAGTGTTTAATAGATGAATGTTATCAATCGCAGTAATGAAAGAATACTTATGCTTTCAAAGATGTAAAGAAATGAGAATTTGACGATGATATCCACCCTATCATCCGTACAAATTCGTACTTCACCAGATCCGATAATCTCAAATTATTGTACTTGCCCATCATTACAATTATTGGAGAATAATTATTCAATTGCAATAAGTGTACTTCAAGAAAACAAATCTTATACTTGGTTTGTTCCGAGTTTGTACTTCATATCTCCATAATTGTACTGAGTTTGTACTTAGTTCCCCTGAATTGTACTTAGTTCCCCTGAATTGTACTTAGTTTCCCGTGAATTGTACTCAAGATACCCGCCTTGTTTCAATTGAATTTAAGTGTTCTTCAGCAAAACACATTTTATACTTTCTTTGTTTCGGGTTTGTACCTCATTGCCCTCAAAATGCATTCAAATTTGCTGCCCAGTTTCAATTGAATTGAAGTGTACTTCAACGAAGTAGATTTTATACTCTGTTTATTCTGAATTTGTACTTCGTTTCTCATGAATTGTACTCAAGATCCCCGCATTTTTTCAATTGAATTTAAGTGTTCTTCAGCGAAACACATTTTATACTTTTTTTGTTCCGGGTTTGTACCTCATTGCCCTCAAAATGTACTCAAATCTGCCGCCCAGTTCCAATTGAATTGAAGTGTACTTCAACGAAGCACATTTTATACTCTGTTTATTCTGAATTTGTACTTCATTTCCTGTGAACTGTACTCAAGATCCCCGCCTTGTTTCAATTGAATTTAAGTGTTCTTCAACGAAACACATTTTATACTTTCTTTGTTCCGGGCTTGTACTTTATTTCCTGTAGCTTGTACTCAAGATACCCACCTTGTTTCAATTGAATTTAAGTGTTCTTCAGCGAAACACATTTTATACTTTCTTTGTTCCAGGTTTGTACCTCATTGCCCTCAAAATGCACTCAAATCTACCGCCCAGTTTCAATTAAATTGAAGTGTACTTCAACGAAGCACATTTTATACTCAGTTTATTCTGAGTTTGTACTTCATTTCCTGTGAATTGTACTCAAGATCCCCGCCTTGTTTCAATTGAATTTAAGTGTTCTTCAGCGAAACACATTTTATACTTTCTTTGTTCCGGGTTTGTACCTCATTTCCCCTGAATTGTATTCAAATTCCCTGCCCTATTTCAATTGAATTTAAGTTATAAATAATTAATTGAAAATTACACTTACATACAAAATAATATTATAAACAAATTATGCTTCAATTTACACATGTATTTACATACAAGTGATTCAAATCCTGGCATTTTCATGACTTAATATTGTATATGCCATATTCGCATGATATTTATCAATTTCAATTGTTCTAGCATCCCTCCAGAACTCGGGGGTGTCTCTAGCAAAACATTCTGCCCAAAGGCATACATAGACACCACAATCCACTGTACCCATTTGCTGCCTACTTTTTTTCTACTTTATCTGTTCATCCACACGACTCCCCAATGAAAGCTTTATGTACCGAGAATAGAATGAAGCCTATAAAAATATTGATCAGTTGTTGACTCCCTACTTTATGAAGAAATCATAAGGAAAGAAAGCAAACTTACAATGGCAATAGCTATCGGTTTGTATCTGGTGGTCATTATTGAGTTCATGTATAAGAAAGAACGAGTCGAGGTGTCGAGGATAACCAAGAACCAGTGTTGGCGCCAGAAAATTGGTAGGAATATGTAACGACACTCGTTTAAAACATCCACCGTGAGCTCTTCCAAATCTGTACAGGTGAAGTTGTTCAGTTTAAGCTTCAACTCCACAAATTCTTCATCTGTAATATCCTTGATGTTGCGTTCCTCTAGTCGGTCTAATATATCAGCCTATGAAGTATAAAACAAATGGTTAGACTCATTTGTCACCGTGAACTAAATTAAGTTAGGAAACCGCCACATACATGCGCTATTGAGGACGTAAACCACACCTTGTGGTGACACTTCTTCCTGAAAGATGGGCTACATAATATCGACATGTAACAGTCCACTATGTCACGGGTAAGTTCTTCTCCAAATAAGAGCTCACAAAAGTGTCCATCCAGAAACTGTCTTGCTCCTTCCCAGACAGTCACCCTACACAATTGTTAATTGTTAGTTCAGATACCAATTTATCCAATAGAAAAATAATAAGCAAATTTTGTTACCTCAAATTATCTCTTCTGACAAAGTTGTTGATGACTTCTCGCTCTTCTACTGGAATAAGAGCAAGACCTCTATAATCAGTCCTTCCTTTATAGGGATCGGCCACTTCAATCTTTGGGATGGTTGGTTCATCTGCCACTTGGAGTGGTTCATCTGCCACCTGGATTGATTCATCTCCCACCTGGGGTACAAAACACAGCACATAGGTACAAAGTATCAACTATTGAAGTAGAAAAGATAAGCACTTGAAGTACAGATATCACCAACATGGTGTACAAAAGTCAAGCACTAGGTATAAAGTGTCAACTGTTGAAGTAGAAAAGATAAGCACATGAAGTACAGACATCACCAATATGGTGTACAAAAGTCAAGCACATTAGGTATAAAGTGTCAACTATTGAAGTAGAAAAGATCAGCACTTGAAGTACAGATATCACCAACATGGTGTACAAAACTCAAGCACATTAGGTATAAAGTGTCAACTATTGAAGTAGAAAAGATCAGCACTTGAAGTACAGATATCACCAACATGGTGTACAAAACTCAAGCACATTAGGTATAAAGTGTAAAGCACATAAAGTACAGATATCACCAACATGGAGTACAAAACTCAAGCACATTAGTTATAAAGTGTCAAATGTTGAAGTAGAAAAGATAAGCACATGAAGTACAGACATCACCAATATGGTGTACAAAACTCAAGCACATAATTGTGTCATATATTGTATGATCACAGACATGGACTTCACTGATGGTAGTACTGGCAGCCTCTGATTTCTTGATCAAATCTGCCAATTCTAACTCCTCTGGAGCAGGGTTGAGGGCTACAACCTATTACAATGGAAATAATTATCAAATTCAAATTATTATACAAAAAATAAATAATGAATTATTACAATTATTACAATATCTACTGTAACTTGCTTCAATTTATTCTCTGCCTGCTCCACATGTTGTGGGAGTTTGTTATCCTTCCACCGGTAAAAGCGTGGAAACTCAAACAAACTCACTGGTGAAGCCAGTGACGGGATGCGTTTATAAACCCATGCCTGTCATTCATAAATCGAAAAATTATACTCACTTGAATATAAATATAATCAATGTTATTAGAAAAATGAAGCAAACACTTACCATCAAGCCGATTGTACACCCATCAATGTACTTCTTTCTTCTTTCTCCACCTACTCCTAAATGGTTCTTCATATCTTGGACAAGAAAACTGTATGCAGCTATGCCCCATGCACACAGACCAACTCTAGACAAATTGTCTAAGTATGGTAGGAGAAATCGTGGAGTCCAATAATTAGATGTTGGAAACAGAATACAATTAAAAACAAAAACTATGTACAACCTACAAAAATTATTCAAGTCCTCCACACTATCCTTATATACATACTTCTCAAATTTTTTTGCTATTTCAGATCTAGTTATATTCTGTAGCTTTCCAGAAAAAAGGCGGTCAAAGGTTGAAGACTTCATCTTCAATGTTATATCAACAGATTGCCCCACATGTGGCAACCTTAAAACCATTGAAAATTCAACTGCAGAAAAAGGAACCTCAACCTCCTCCGCAAAATGAAATGAGAGCCTTTTTTGGTCAAACCTCCTAAGTATAGCTTCAAGCAGAATGAAGCTTGAACTTAACTTAGATATATCCATGTATATATAGAAAGGGATCTTCTTCAATGCATCAAAATGTTTGGACCCCATTTTGGACTTCACAAGCTCCAATTTACTCTGAAAATATTGGGGGAAGCAACGAGAACAGACCTCATAATGTCTTGGCTTTGCCGCAATGAGAAAAAAGAGAGTATATAAACAGATAATAAACTAACCCATTTAGATAGAGTGTACTAAAAACTTGAATGTTTTGTACTAAAAGTATTTCTAAAATGTACTTTAGAAACACATAATATATACTACACTTTCAGTTATTCTATACTTCAGGCTTGAATTTTTTATATTACAGTTGCTTCTAAAATGTAATGTAGATACACAGATTATATACTAGAGTTCCATTTAATGTATACTGTAGGCTTAAAGGTTTTATACTTCAGTTGCTTCTAAAATGTATTGCACATGCAAAGATTATATACTACATTTTCAGTTAATGTATAATGCAGTCTTGAATGTTTATGTACTAAGATGCTTCTAATATGTACTGCAGCAACACATATTATATACTACACTTATGCCTAAAGTGTACTGTCAGTTTGAATATTTTATACTACATTTGTTTCTAAAATGTACTGCACCTACATATATTTTATACTACACTTTTGCCTAAAATGTACTCCAGATGCCCCTAGAATGTACTGCAGTTATACAGATTATATACTACCTTTTGCCTAATGTGTACTGCAAGTTTGAATGCTTTATACTACAATTATGCCTAAAGTGTACTGCTAGTTTGAATGTTTTATACTACATTTGCTTCTAAAATGTACTGCACCAATAGAGATTTTTTACTACACTTTTGCGTAAAGTGTACTCTAGATGCTTCTAAAATGTACTGCAGCTATTCAGATGATATACTACCTTTTGCCTAATGTATACTGCAAGCTTGAATGCTTTATACTACATACATTTGTTTCTAAAATGTACTGCAACAACACAGATTATATACTACACTTATGTCTAAAGTCTACTGTCAGTTTGAATGTTTTATACTACATTTGTTTCTGAAATTTACTGCACCTACAGAGATTTTATGCTACACTTTTACCTAAAGTGTACTCCAAATGCCCTAAAATATACTGCAGCTATGCAGATTATATACTACATTTTGCCTAATGTGTACTGCAAGTTTGAATGCTTTATACTACATACATTTATTTCTAAAATGTACTGCCGCAACATAGATTATATACTCCATTTATGCCTAAAGTGTACTGTCAGTTTGAATGTTTTATACTACATTTGTTTCTGAAATTTACTGCACTTACAGAGATTTTATGCTACACTTTTGCTTAAAGTGTACTCCAAATGTGCCTAAAATGTATTGCAGCTATACAGATTATATACTACCTTTTGCCTAATGTGTACTGCAAGCTTGCATGCTTTATACTACATGTGTTTGTTTCTAAAATGTACTACAACAACATATTATATACTGCACCTATGCCTAAAGTGCACTGCCAGTTTGAATGTTTTATACTACATTTGCTTCTAAAATGTACTGCACCAACAGAGATTTTATACTACACTTTTGCCTAAAGTGTACTCCAGATGCTCCTACAATGTACTGCAGCTATACAGATTATATACTATCCTTTTGCCTAAAGTGTCCTACCAGCTTGAATGCCTTATACTACATACATTTGTTTCTAAAATGTACTGCAGCAACACAAATTATATACTCCATTTATGCCTAAAGTGTACTGTCAGTTTGAATGTTATATATAGCATTTGCTTCTAAAATGTACTGCGCCTACACAGATTATATACTACATTTATGCCTAAAGTGTACTACCAGTTTGAATATTTTATACTACATTTGCTTCTAAATTGTACTGCGGTTACCCAGATTATATACTATACTTTTGCTAATGTGTACTGTATGCTTGAATGTTCTGTACTACAGATAACAAACTACCACATTCATATAGTTTTATAATATAATTTCACCATATAATTTCAGTTAAAAAGAAGTATAAACCCCTAAAAGGTGAAGTGCTATTTTCATGACCTTCAAGTACAAATCAGAACTTCCCATCTCACAATAGAAATCATATATATATCAAATGGGTTCAAGTGTTTAACGACTAAAAAATGAATAAAAACCCTAAACATGAGAAAATAGACAAGAAATGAGTGTAACACTGAAAAATCACGGACATTTGAAGTTTCAAATGCAGAAAACATACCTTTGTTCCTTTTCGTCACTTCTTTTTGTACTTTGCTTCTTGTTGCAGCTGTTTTTCCTTCCATTGTTACAGAAAAATGGCAAAACTTTTGTGGCTTTTTTTTTTTTTTTTTTTCACTTCTTCTTCTTCTTCTCGCGTTAGTGGCAGAGGAACGGTTTCGCGCCCTTTTCTTTTGGCGCTTAGAGAAGTCGATTTCAGGCAAAAATAAAAAAAAAAAAGAAAGCGTTCTTCTTAAGAGAGATCGCATTTCCCAGGTATTTTTGTTGTTTTTCCAGCTGCAAGGGTATACAGGTCTTTCTAAAAGATATAGGGAGTGATTCCTAACTTTTGTAAAAAAGTGGGGAGTTTAATGTGTAAATATTTAAATGGGGATTGAACACTAAATTAAAAGTAGGTTTAAAATTTTTTTTCTAATTAACTCTTCATTAAATTTTAAAAAAATAAATCCATGTTTCAAAAAATTACATGTCCAAAATCTTTAATTATCATCTTTTAACTCATAATTTTTTTTACTTTTTTATTTTTTTTAAAAAAATTATTTTTTAAATTTAAAAAATAAAATAAAATAAGTGAACTAGTTGAATTAGTACCCGTTTTTCACCGATTTTGATCGATTGTGACCAATTCGACCGGTCATCAATTTTTATGCTTGAGCTGCACTAAATTGGTCTCCTATTGCCGGTCCGATCTAATTCTGAAAACACTGTTTGTTTGTAGGGGTTTTTACTTTTTCTAATGGAGAGCGGTGCAATTTGCCTTAAATTATAGACCAATATATCAATGCTGACGCCAATATTTTATCCTATTCAATTCAAATCCAAGTAATGGTGACGACGATGGAGAAAAGAAATATATTGATGTATAACCCGGACTTCAACATTCTTATGCCTACTATCTTTTATCTGCAATTTTAATATGATTTCCCTCATTATTCCATACTTCTCTGGCAGAATCCATGAGAGAAAGTTGAGAAACCAAGGTCCCTTTCCTGTACGATTCCTGAGTTTGGTGGATTCAAGTGGGGGCGATATGCTTGGTGGGGGCTTCACTATTCTATATTTGTGGAGTTGCTGTGGAAGAGAAAAGCTCAAATAGATGGAAATGAAAGGCAATAACTAATCCCTTAATTTTTTCTTTCTTCCTGAATTGTCAGTGACATTTTTTAATTACGTCTTAGACTTTTATTGCTCAGTTGCTATATTAGTATATTAGACCTATAGTTGTGGCAATTATTATTATTATGCTAGTTGCAGTTGACATTAGATTTTTGTTTTACACAGCGGCATGGCTTGCAATGCTTTTGTGATTGGTTTTTATTCTCCTTGTTATGTTGTATTCTGGTGAATTTCCAATTGCACATGAATCTTCGTCTCCCTGCGTCCATGAAATTACTCACTGCCGGCTGCCCCAGAGCCCCTGCTCACTGCTTTGTTTCTACTGCCATTAGCGGTAGCAGCAATGGGTGTTCTCGGATTGGATCCGTTCCAACTCATCTTAGACTGCGGTTGCATCCCTTGAAATTATCTCTTAATAATGTTAAGCTCTCTGTCTCTAACAATAGTTTCTATGCAAGAAAGATGACTGTTGCTCGGTTTCAGCATTTGCTTCCATCTGCTTTAGCTCAAACTTCTTCCTCTGATGGCCCTCCATCATTGAGTCCAAGTGGCGATAAAAAGTTTTCAGTCATTGCTTGGTCTGTCATAACTTTGGTACTATCTGTTGGGAATCGGGTGCTTCAGAAACTTGCTCTTGTCCCCATGAAGGACTACCCCTTCTTTGTGGCTCAACTCAACAGTTTTGCGTATGTTCTGCCGTAATTATTCCTTTCTGAAGTTACTTAATTTTCGTTTTTGTTTTATAAATCAAGTACTTGCTTTATATGTTAGAAACCAAATATGGTTCGATTAATATTACGAGAAATGTTTGCGAGATTGAGTGTCAGAATATGATTCTATTATTTTACCTGTACAAAAAGTTGGTCTTTGTAATGTAACCTTCATTAAAGTAAAGTAAAAGTTATAGCCGTTGTGTGCTTTATGGTCAATATCATATCTGGATTAGATCCATCCGTCAGTCTCTGTCTTTTCTCCCCCATTGTATACTTTAGACTTGACTAAGGGATCGAACGAGTATGGGCAAATCCTGGGACCATCTTTCTCAACCGAATAAAGTGAATAGGCAAAGGAAGAATTTCTTCTCTACTTCCATTGTGCGTAGATTGAACTCTCCACTTTCCCGGCACTAGAATGTTTGTTTGGCTTTTATCTTCCTTGGTTGCTTGACCGACTGAGATAGAAGGAGTGAATAGCCTACGTAGAAAAGAGAGAATCCGTCTGTCTTTATAGTGCAGATGGACTGACTTTTCCTCGCGTCAAAGCTTTCCTTCCCTGGGGCTTCGAATATCCGAAAGTCCGGGCTTTATATCTGGAGAGCGTAAAATCCTCCCCTCTATCTTGAAGGGTAGTTGCCTTCATGTGATTTATCCGTGAATGTAGATCAAATGCCAAGTCTATGTATCTTTTTGTGGTTTTCTTCTTTCTTTGTTGATCTGTGTGGCAATGATTTCCATCGTACCGGACATAGTTGAAAAGTGTGTTGGTTTGCTATACGGTTTAAAATTTTGAGTTGCATTATAGAATGCATTTAGTCCTACAATCAATATCATAGACAAGGTTGTGGGATCGATTCCCAATATTTATGATTCGTCAGGAGGGAATTGTAACAGCCCTCATGGCAATTTCTGGGAAGGAATTGTTCGCCTATTTGGCAGCAATAGAGTTGAAATTTGGTGCTTGGTCTGCTATATAGTTTAAAAGCTTGAGTTGTGATAGGAAAATAGAAAGCACCTGGTAGTCAGTCCTATATTCTTCATTATATTCAAATTTGGCATACCAATCTGCAAATGTCATTTTCTCTTGTTTTTCATTTTCATAGTGAGTATAGATAAACAACTTGACCTTCTAGCCTTTTACTTTATGCATAAAGGAATTTCTTAAAAGGCGAAATGTGTGGGTGAGGCATTTCATATGTCTTGAGGCAGGGCCATACATCCATGAATTTTCATATTCCATATTTTTTAAAATTAATAAATAATATTAGTTAACTAAAAACTAACCTAGTAATTAAAAGATTAGTTTGAAAAAAGAGTGTTGATGAAAACTTCAGATCTAAATGGCATAAAATAGCAAAACTTGTTAGACATTTCCAGCTCTTACGGTGTTAAACAATAATAAAAAGCCATGATGCAAATAATGATTATGTTTAGAAGAATGATGTTTTTTAGTGAATTTAAACTCTACGAATTTGTTTGAGAAAGAAGTTCACATCTTGGGTTCTAAAGTTATAAACACATGAAGTTTCTGATTTAGTCATTTCTATAGCATTATCAGTGAAATGTGGTGCTTATGTTCCTAGTCCCCAAACTTATATACCGAATGCCACAGCATGTGCCCCTCCGCACAAGAGGCAATTTAGCCAGCCTTGCCCTGCCCCATGGCACGCCTCATGGCCACCTTTTAAAACACTGGTATAAAGTGATTATTTGATACATATTGTGAATTTTGTGCAGAGGTACTGACGTAGAAGTTTTACAAACAAAAGGAAAATGGAAATTATGAAACTCCATTAATGCCTTCCCTAGCATTACTCTGAAGCATGGTTTGCAACAAATCAATTTCGTATGTGGGAAATGGTATCAAATCCTATTATAACTGTCTATCTAATGGAAGTCCATGCGCATCCGGATGCACATGAAAGAGCACACGTATGTGCAATTTGTGTAAAGTAATCTTGTGGCAGGCCAATGATTATAGAGTATAGACTGGCATGTGAGAGAAACTATTGGTAATTATTAGTAATTTATAGTTTAAAAATATCAGTGCTTCCACTTGAATTGTGGGAATGGCTTTCGTGAATTCCTTACATGTGAAAACAGGAATTTGAAAATTCAAAAGTATAAAAGCTAGAAGCTTAGGAAATGATGGGTACATCATTACATAAGTGCGTTTAAATTCAAACTGGATGAAGATTAGAAACTCCGTTTGAAACTCAAGTGAATAGTCACATACTATTTTCTCTTTACAGCTGCTCTTCTTTTGGTCGCTGTTACTATTCCCTTTCAGAATAGGGACTACTGATGAGACTTGTTATCGAATCTTACGATAAATCTGGTTTCATGATAGACAGGTATGTCGCTGTATACTTTTCTGTGCTGCATGTGAGATACCATGCTGGCATAACAACTGATGAGATGCTGACCGTTCCCAAATCACCCTTTATTGTGATTGGTTTTCTTGAATCCATTGCAGTTGTTTCTGCAATGTATGCTGGAGGTACCAACATTAGTGCTATTGACTTTACAAGTATGGCCAATTAGATATAATTGCAAATTTAGAGAGAATGTATCCCTAGTTAATTCTACAGAGACTGATTTCTATGAAGTATGTTTCTCAAACTTAATATTTAGACACACTAACCAATTTTTGCTTTTTCTATGCTTATGCGTGTGTATGTATTGTGTCTGTATATATGTGTGTTTTGCATGTTTTGCATTATATCTGTGTATCTTTATATTATAACTGTGAATCTAGTATATGAATTGTTATGCAACATTAGTTATATTAGAATTTGAGACAAATTTAGTTGAACAAAAGTTATTATTTTAAAAAAAAAAAAAAATGAAAAAGAAAAACAGAAGATAGATCAATTATAACTTTCTAGAATGGCCTTTGTACTGAATACATGAATCTTTTGCAGCCATGCTTCCAGGACCAGCTATACCCTTATTGTACCAGGTAAAGCTGCTTTTATAAACTTTTGGGCTGAAGCATCTCATTTGAATTTTCTACCTCTGCTAACGTGCATATGTTTGAAAATTTGAAGTGTTTACTTGTTTAGATACATGTTGACTCGTTTCACGTTTTAACACCTTTCTATTCTTACTTCACATCTTGTATTTATGTACCTTGACATATCTGTGAACTGGATGCCAAATCACAATGTTATGCGAATATAAAGCATTTGTGCAGTTATATTTGACATATTCGCTTGGGGTCTTCTCTTCATCAATTGCACTGAGATACATTTTTGTGTCGTGCAGCACAAGTTTCTACTGCTTTCTTGTTAGTGTCTGCTCAATAAGCATTGAATGTCAGAAGTTGCAAATCATTATATCAAAATCCTCAAGATTACATAATAGAGCAGGACAAATAACCATTCATTTGTTATTAATTAAGGAGGAGGAAAGCCTTACGACTTTTGGATTGATATGACAAGACTTGATTGATAGGCTTCATGCTGCAGGAATGTGGCTCCTCACAATAGAGTTTCATTTAGGAAGTATTCATTTGGCTCCTGTCTGTACTTGAAGAGTCTCAAATGGATCTATAAGGATTTTGTAAGCTGTAGAATCTTTCCATTATTGTTATTTATTTTGCATGAGAATCTGAAATGTGAAGAAGAGTTTTGTGGTGCATAACAAACCGAATGAAGTGATTTGATTCATATATCATCTTTGATCTGAAATGGTAATCATAGCAGTGCTTGTATTAGCTGTGTTGGTCTTTACATGTGTTCTAAATTCTAAGTCATTTTGTTATGATATTTCTGAAACATATAATATTTTTGCGTCAGTTCTGTAGCCACACCCTTTATTGCCATCTTCAATTTCATGAAGCTAGTCTGTTTCAATTCAAAATGATCCATGTGGTAACAACCTTGATCTACAAGTGATGCCAGATGCAATCTGATAAAACAGTCTTCATACCTTTAGTTGGGTTCATCAATCCGAGGATATACTTGAAAATATATTCCAACCCTAGTTAGAAGCTGGAAGCACTAGTACCCTAAAAGAGCTTCCTACATGTCACATGACTTTAATTTTTGAATGGAACCTCTTGCTGTCCTCTAGCCATGTTAACATTGAGGGGTCTTTATTTAGACTGTCCTAGGACTTTGTAGGTTATTTAAACAGAAAAGTGAATTCTAAAATGGCATATATTTGTGTGATCTGCTTGACTGCTTGCGGCTTGGTCTCTCTATCAGATTCTCTTACTCTCTACAGAGCAATCTTTCCTGTTAGAAACTTAAGCAGAAATAATAACGGAATGTTGACTTCCATAAACCATGTGATCCTTGTGATTTTTCTCATAATCTGACAAAAGTGTTATTTATTGTGCGCACACTTTAAGCATGTAGTTAAAACTTGTCTCCTGGTTTAAGCTGAGTACTTCATCTGTAATCTAGCATGAAGTATATTTGGAAAGATACATTATCTTAATTATTTGGTTGTTTGGTACTTATTAGAAGGGAACCATTAATCATTGATCCTCAAGGGTGCTTTTCTTGGACCTGTTTATGCAGGCATTCTTGGTGTGGCAGCTGGTCTTTTCCAGCCTCCTTTTCAGGAGAAGGTACTCTCTGAACCAAATTTTAGGATGCATTCTCGTGGCAGCGGGTGTTGTAGTGGCAGTTACAAGGTATTACTTCTCCTTTACCACAGTAAGGAATTCTTTTCCTTGCGTAAATTTATGAGTGCATTGTATTTGTGTGTGCAGAAATTAGGATTAAGTGATGGTCTAATTTGAGCTCAACACCCCATGCTTTAAACTTACGCATCAGGCAGGGCAAACTTTTCCCCCCTTTATGTCCTTTTGTGATTTGGGTAAATGCACGGTGTGAATTGTTTCCGTGCATTATGAATTGTGCATGTATTCCTATTTCTCAATCTATTTATCAAAGAGAAAAATCAACTGTGCATCATTTTCTTTCTAGAAAACTCTCTTGTTTACACAAAGGTAGTATCTTGTTTCTTCATGACGAAGAAAATGAAAACCTCGACAGTTTTGAGTTTGATTACCCAGGTCCAGGGAAAATCACTACATAATTAATATAGGTTTGTTATCTTCACTTACAATATCTTTCTCTCTAAAACTATATGTTCAATCATGTCGAGCTATTTCTCGCCTGCAGTGGATCAAACAATACTCGAGTGCTCTCTGGAGTTGGACTTTTGTGGCCAGCGCTCATGGTAGCTTCAAGTGCTTTTCAAGCAGCCGCGTCTATCGTTAAGGTGATGTCTTGAGTCTTTGCCAAATTGTTACCCTATTCTGAATAGCAAATAATAATTGAAAGCTTTGGATATGTGTAGGAATCTATATTCCTCGATGCTAAAACCCGCCTTAAGGTGTGTCTGAACAACATTTGCACTTGTCTCTTTCTTTCTGTTCTCTCTTTCTTCACTTTCTTGCTCATGATATTGTCCTAGAGCAAGTTTCAAAAGTGTAAGTTGGTGTTCTAATTAATCACTCAAGTGATACAGGGAAAATCGTTGGACATCTTTGTGGTCAATTCCTTTGGATCTGGATTTCAGGTAATGACATTTAGATTACATAGATTTCATTTACACATCCATTGTTATGTTAAAAAATATGAAAAGTATCTTCCATTCAAATTTCTACTGCTCCTGCCTAAATTTTTGCTATTTTTCCAAGCTTATCGATTTCCTCTATTATCCTCTTTAGTTTAAATTCTTTCCATGATCTTTGGCCGTTATGGTTGGAACTGGTCCCATATCAAACCTCATATACCAAAGGAAACTGCTTTAAGCAACTCATAATCTTGACTAGACTTGGTCTAGTGCTGAACGATCTAACCCCATGATAAAAGCTTCTCCATCAAATGGCACCAAAAAAGATTTACTGAACACCAAGATTCTTTCCCTAGTTTAATATAGAGCAAGACTCCGTCAACTTGAACAAATACGTAAACAGTAAAGCAAAATACTATTGACTTCATTAACGAAAATCTACTGCCATCCCTATCCTATCTACAAGAAAGCATCATATTCAAAATTGTACATGTGAATCAGAAACAGAAGGATTCTCTCTAGTTCTTCTGAGTCTTTTGGTTGCAACTGTATTGATAATAGCTTAAGTAATTTCATGAGTAGATCTCCAGAAAAATTTATATGTTCTACTTGTGAATATAATTCAGTTTTTCTTTCACTTGTAGGCTCTTTTTATACTCCTCCTCCTGCCAATTCTCTCAAACTTGGAGGGAATACATTTATCTGAACTGCCCTCATACTTTAAAAGTGGTGCTGCTTGCTTCCTGAACAGTGGGACCAACACAACAGGTAAGATCTTGTATCAGACTTCTAAACAGGATGTAGATGGTGCAGAAGACGTTTGGGGGGATATAATTCGATCTTAGCAATGTTAGTTAACAAGCAGGTTTCTACTGAGATGACATATTGCAACCTTAGAAAGGAGAAAAAAAAAATGGAATTTAGAAATGAGAAGTTTGTGACTCTAGTGACACTCATGAAATATCCTTTCTGTTAGATAAGTATTAACTCTGTTTTGTTTTTCCTCAGGATGTGATGGAGCACCATTGCTACCACTCCTCTATATAATTTCCAATGTCCTCTTCAACATATCTATTCTCAGTCTTCTAAAAGTCTCCAATGCAATTGTTGCTTCTCTCGCTGTCAGGTCTTCAGGTTCTCTCTCTCTCTCTCTCTCTCTCACACACACACACACACACACAAAAAGAAGTAACAGTTACCTTAATGCAGCACTCT
This sequence comes from Jacaranda mimosifolia, assembly GCA_018894105.1. NCBI lineage: Eukaryota > Viridiplantae > Streptophyta > Magnoliopsida > Lamiales > Bignoniaceae > Jacaranda > Jacaranda mimosifolia. Next base: position 10,398,568 of record CM032123.1, read on the forward strand.
GATGGATGTCCCACCTTTTTTGTTGTTGTTGTTGTTGTAGTCCCAATTGCCATTTATGTTCTTTCCCTTCCATTGCCATACCTACCCAAAGGTGTAAGCTTGAGCCCCTTTTTCCACTTGGGCTCAGTGATTCTTGTGGTGGGACTCATCCTATACAACATATCCTGGCCTTGGAGGAAGCAGCACTGATACTTTGAAACACTTGCACTTGCAATTGCAATATATGTGGACATCTTTAAGCAAATGGTTTACAAGTCATGATTACATCATATCAATTTCAATATCCTCTATTAGGTATATGCATTTTTCACAATTTAATACTACCTTTGTGTAAATTGCATTAATAATGTGATTTTTCCCAGTGGTTTAATCGAGGCCTTCAAGGATTTAGTTAGTGTAAAACAAGCCATTTTGTATTATGACTAAACTCCTTAATATTCTCCTATTTTTCTTTTCATTGTGTTGGTGAATGTTTTTAATTTTTTAGTATTTCTGTCAGGCCCAAACTCCAAAATGATGACAAATCCATAAGCTTTCGAGAGCATCATAAAAACCAACAAGAATGCATCGTAGTCTCAATAAGAGAATGAGTGTTTTTTTAAAATATTATTTTAATAAAAAATAATTTTTAAGTTATCATTCTTTTAAAATTATTTTTTATATTATTATTTTATTGCCACATTTACTTTCATGTAAGTAAAAATTTACTAGTTGGAATTTATAATTTTCTTATTTTAAAAAGGTCCCACTAGAGTTTTACTTGTTGGAACTTTTTTTCTTTTTTCATTTTTTATTCTTTAATGAAATTTCACCATCTTCTCAACTCAAAAGATAGCAAATAAGTTTAGTTATCTTTTTCATTCTTAATCTACATGTCTCAATAGTGGCAAAGTAAGAGCCAATTATTATTTTTTTTTTCTTTCTTTCTTTTAGAATATTATAAAATTATAATTGGAGTTTGTAAAACAGAATTTCATTGATGCTACAAATTAATCTTTTAAGAATTCTTAATCTTGATTCATTTGTTGAATTTATGTAATCAATAAAATAATTTGTTAAGATATTAGATTTTATTACTATGTGATTTATTTTCTAAGACTTATTCTTTTAGTTGATTTTTGACTCTTATTTCATGTATTTATCTTTTGATTTTATTGGCAGATTTTTTACCAAAACACATGGCCTTATTGGTTTAAATGTGTTTATGAGCTTTTGTTTGGTTTCTTTTTGTTAAACTTTGCTATTTGTTGTTGAACAAGATTTTGTATTCTAGTCAATGTGATTACTAACTTGTTAATAAAAAAAATAAAATAAAATAAGGTAGAACCAAGTGCCTCACTCATGTCTCTTATTTTCTCTCAATCCCTTTAGGGAAGAAGCACTAAATCACAGCTCCAATAAATTTTAGTTAATAAATTATAGTTGTCCAATAAAATAAAATAAAAAATGAATTCTAACTAATTAATTTTTACTTACATAAAAATACACGTGGCAATAAAAAATTAATAATATGGAAAATAATTTTGAAAGAGTACTAGTTTGGAAATTATTCTTTATTAGAATAATTGATAAGGAAGATAGAGATAATTTTGGCTGGAGTTATCTTTTGGAAGATATTCCACATATGAAAAATATTTCATTCTTATCATTTAGATAATAAGTTTTATCTTTTAGATTATTTTATTAGATAAAAAATAGATTTTGAACTTTTATTATCTTGTAGGAGTTAGATATTATTTAAAGAGTTAAATGCTATTTTACATTATCTTTTAAGGAGTTAGGAGTTTTAGAGATAAGTATGAATTAGTCGTATTCCTAGCAGTTATAAAATCATGATTGTTTGAGATGCCTATAAGTAGGCTCCACATATGTTGTTTGTCAGACATAACTTGAGTAATGTAATTCTTTAGTTTTCTCTCTACGAGAAAGTTTTTAGCTTTGTTTTGAGGCTTGTCATAAATATGCTTTCTTTTATTCAAGTTATTCGTGCAATAGTTTGTTTTCTTTTTCTTTTTCTTTCTTCTCAGATTTTACCCGCTGCATTAAGTTTGGTATTAGAGCAGGTTGGCCTTTTCTGATGGCTAATGGAGGAGTAACTGGTGGTTCGCGAAACAACCAAATTGTTGGTGGAGATTAGGCTTTCTTAACTCTCCAAGAGGAAATTTGCGCATTGAGAGAATCCTTTGTTCGTAAATTGGAGAAGATGAATTTGCATATAGATGCTCTCAGTGCATACAGGAGGCCAAGGCCAAGGCTTGAAGGTGTTGAATTTGCCCAAACACCACGACTGGTTAGATGTGATCCTATTCGTCACTGTTATCATCATGCCAATATAGAAGATTTAAAAGAGGACGAAGATAAAGATATCAATATGCTCAATATGGGATGAGGAAATAAGCAAGATCGAATCCAATGCCCTACTAAAGATGAAGATTTTCGCCTAAGGTAGATCTCCCATACTTTAATGGCAATTTAAATATTGAAGAATTTATAGATTGACTTGTAGACGTAGATAGATTCTTTGACTATTTGGAGATTCCTGAGGAGTGTAGAGTCGAATTAGTAGCATACAGGCTAAAGGGAACTACCTCTACTTGGTGGGAATATCTACAAGACATAAGGAGGTGTAAAGGTAAAGGACGAGTCGGAATGTGGTATCGGATGAAGCAATTATTGTAGGTTGGCTTTCTATCCCTAGATTATGAACAGTACCTATTCTTGCAATATCAATGATGTCACCAAGGAGATAGATCGGTACATGAATACACCATAGAGTTCTTGAGGCTTGTTGAGCGAAAAAACCTAATGGAGTCAGACAATCAATAAGTGACAAGATACCACAATGGTTTGAATCCTACAATCCAAGACAAGATTGGTGTGCAGATGTTAGAAAATGTATCTGAAGCACAAAACATGGTGGTAAAAGCTGAGATGATGCTACCAGACAAGAGATGAAATATTTTTACAGGAATCAACTTCAATCAGCACCAGGAAGCATAGAACTAAACACTTCAACTTACAACTCAGAAAGGCAAATTGAGAAGACAACATATGATAAAGCAATAAGTAAAAAATTGATGGAGGTGACCAAGACTCATACACAAATACAGAAGAACCCATACGCTAAGCCAATTCTTAGAAAGTGCTACTGCTGTAATCAATATGGACACTATTCTAGTGATAGTCCAAGAAGAGAAGGTATCAACATTGTAGAGCATAGTGATTTTGAAGAACTTAAAGATGGAGACAATGTGATGTACAAACCTCACGGTAACAAAGATGAAAAAGATTCAAAGGATGGCCAAAATTTTGTGGTGCAAAAATTTATGCATGTTGGCACCAAAGAAAGGGGATACAACCCAGCGTCACCAGCTTTTTCAAACAAGGTGCACCATTAATGGTAAGATCTGTGATCTAATTATTAACAATGGCAATGAAGAGAACATCATTAGGAAGAGTACTGTTGAAAGGCTGCAACTACTAGAGGAAAAGTGTCCAAATCCTTATAGTATTGGGTGGATCAAGACCATGGGAAATATCCAAGTGACAAAATATTACAAAGATCCTTTTTCAGATAGGAAGTTTAAAGATGAAATGCTAGCAACATGGTAGACATGGAAGTTTGTCACTTACAATTTGGCAAACCTCTTCAGTTTGACAAGAATATGCATCATTTTGGATGACAGAACATATACAAATTAGAGATAAATGGAATGAAGATGACCTTGTTGCCCCTGACGTCAGAGGCTAAAACTTCTAAAGTGGAAGGTAAATCTTTCCTAACACTAACTCATTCAGATAAGGAGTTCGAGGTTGCATGTAGAGAAACTCAACTAGTTCATTGCTTAGTAGTAAATGGAGGTTTGACTGCTATGAAGGATTCGCCAAAGAAATAATTTTCTAAAGGTATACGCTTGTTATTTCAAGAGAATGATATTATACATAAAGAGCTGCTAGCAAAATTGTTACCAATGCCAAATGTTCAATCAAAGGTCAAGCATAAATTTGAAGAAACTCACATATATAGTTTGTCAAACACAACTTGAGTAATATAATTCTTTGGTTTTCTCTCTACGAGAAAGTTCTTTACTTTGTTTTGAGGCCTATCTTGTATAGGCTTTCTTTTATTCAAATTATTCATGTAATAGCTTATTTTCTTTTTCTTTTTCTTTCCTCCCAAATTTTATCCGCTACATCAATAATATTTTGAAGAAATACTCCAAATTATTACCAATTCTAATGAGAAGTTGGTCTATATGGCAAAGACAAGCGTGCATGAATATATTATCCCGCAGCCCTTTTGATTTAAAAGACTACTATTTCGAATTTTGTGGACAAAATTACTTAAATAAGTCATTTTTATTTGATATTTTGGCCAGCCAAAATGCTTTTTATATGTATTTATCTTTTCTTCTATTAAATATGTGTAGAAGCAACAGAAACTCATGTTTGGTCGCTAATAATATGCAAAAGAAACTTGCACGGCTTATAGGGTGTTTGGCTAAGCTATTTCGAAGATTTCTAAGCATATTTTTTAAGTTTATAAGATATTAAATTTTATTTTCAAAATAAATTACTAAAGTATTTGAATAAAATAAAATGTTAGAGCTTATAAAATGTCAGAGATAGCAAATTTATAATTAAAATAGTTAAAATTAAAAGAGTTTGTTGGGATTTTAAAAATATGTTAGGATTTTTTCACTTAGGAGCTTCTAAAATTCTAACTTATTTTAGAATCTTATAAGCTCCCTTTTAGAAGAACTTAGAAGTGGAAAGGATCTAAGTTAGAATTTTAGATGCTCCTTTTTAGAATAACTTATCAAATACTTTCTAATGTTATAAACTTTTAAACATCTTATAAAATGTTTTGAGAAGTTTATAAGCTCATTCAGACACCCTCTTAATTTTATTTGGAATTTTTTTTATTAAATTTACATACTTGACTGATCAAGAATCATTTTCTCTCTTCCTAAGAATGATAAAATCTACAATTTAAGGTAGACATATGATAAGGAAGGAATTTTTAAAAGACTAAAATAGCCTCGCCTTTAATTAAATTTACAGAAACACCTAAGGATCTGCGCCCACTTATACGGGTTGACCAAACCACCTGACCCGTATCCGAAATCTAGAGCAATCCTACCCCTCCAATCTTGCCACATGTATACATGGGATCATTGCCACCTCAGCCGAATAATGCTTGGCCAACTCAACCGTCATTATAAATATCCTCTCATTTAATGCTTCCGCAATCTTCTAGAGAGATTTACCTCCTACCTTTCTCCTCATGTATCCTACCTCACGATCTATAGAACTCACGGCTTTCTCTCTATTGGCATCCAGTAAACACTCACCCGGGCGTCAATCACCAATTGACCTTTTGATCGATGATAAATATACTGTTGTAATCTAGGAGGATTTATCGCGGAAACAATGAAATAATAGTGAAGTAATTCGATGGAATATGACAACAAGAATTAACGTGGTTCGGCGATATGCCTAATCCACCCAACAAAGAAAAGAAATTTTATTGATCTTAAATCAAAGTGCAAGTACAAACTTGAATCCCACAAATCTCATGAAAACACCTAACACCCTTGTTCTAAACTCCGTCTTGAGAGAATTACTCAAAAGTAGTAAAGAAGCCCTTGTGTTATGTTCGTGATACTTTTTTCGAAAGAAAAAACTGATATTTATACTCGAAAACCAAAGCCTAAAGCCCGTGGGCCTGCTCCGCGTGCTGGGGCGCACAAAACTTGCGCCCCAGCATGCCCAACATCAATTGTGGCAGAAACTTTGTGCCCAGGAGCAAAGTTACTGTTCACTGCGCACCGGGGCGCACGACATATGTTTTCATGCCTTTTCCACCCATGTCCACGCCTTGATGCACCTTGCCTCGCGCCCTGGCACATGGCGTCCTGCCAATGCACGCCGAAGTGTGTTCTTGAGCCCATTTCAACTGCTTTGCTCCGTTTCGCTCCATTTTTTTCATTTCTCGTCAATTTAGCCCAAATTTCAAGGCAAAATCAACATAAACTAACATAATTTCTTGCGACATCAACATATTTTTTCCTTTTTTGAATTCTTAATAATATTCTTCCTACCATTGAAGAGTTTATTCGAAGACGGTGGTATAAATGGTCGGCCCCCTCTCTGATTGCACGCAAGAAATTGTGGAGCATATCTTTCCTTCATGACTATCCGTTATCCCTTCCACTTGATCAACTCAAAATGGAAGTTCAATTCCATATTGAGTTTGAGCATTGAAGAATGAATTTTTGCCTGCTGTTATAAATCTGAATAGTAATCTCAAAAACAAAAAAAGTTTGTAAATCTAGTCTAATAAAAATACTAAATTAATCTATTTATGTAGAGAAAATTTCTATAATTTGATCCAACCTTTTATTATAGTTAAATGGGAATGATTAGGGATGGCAATGGGACGGGTCAAAATCCAAACCTGAACTAATTTATCATGATGGTACGAGTTTGGAGTGGTTTAACAGGGTATAGATAGGGGGTATGGGGCATGATTTTTCGAACCCAAAGGATTTGGAGTGGATATGAGTTTTACCTAACCCACCCCAACCCATCCCGAATAAATATACATACAACAATAATAAATATGTTATATATAATTTATTTTATATTTTTTGAATTAAAAACAATATTTCAAATTTATTTACTTACGTACTTATTCAATACTTGATAGTTTAACGACTTGCTCAACTCTGCTTGATGAAGAGAAAGATGTTGAAGAATATTGGACAAGTTAATTTAGTTTTTTTTTTCTTCCCCATTTAATGTATTTGAACAATATTAAGTACAATGTGAAATTGTTCATGTATTCGTAATTGTTTGGTTTGAAGTTGTATAAATTATATTTGACATGGATTATATTGTGTTTAAATTAGTAACTAGATTTGATAATTAGAATATAATGCATTTTTATTTTTTTATTCTTTTCAGATTGGTGGGTTTAACCCGCCAATTCGATGGGACAAGATACCGAACAGGACAAGTGAAGTGTGGACGGAATGAGATCTTGTGGAGTGGGTTATGAGTCGAGTCAAACTTGCCCTGTTGCCATTCTTAGGTTTGGTATGAAGCATCAAGTCATTGAAATAGTTGGGAAGTTCATTAACAAGTGAGTCTCACCTCTTGAAAAAGACGAAAGATAGGAAACTTATGCTAAGACAATAATTGACTAACAAGAAAAGAATCCTTACAATCACATAGCAATGATTTTTACACATTTATGTTAAATTATAATAAAGAGCATAGCGGGCGGGGGCTTCCTGATCCGCTTTCGACCTTCTCCTTTCCCTTTCTCTAAAAATAAGTCTCACGCACGGATTCTGCCATTTATAATCTTTCCGGCCGGCGTCTGGATTCCTTCTGCTTTCGTGCGTGCTGATGCTTTCAGCCTTACTCAAACCTTTATCTACTATTAATTAGTATAGGGGGTGGTGTTAGATTCCAAACTTTTTTTTGTCCATTTCGCATAGCCGGGTTTTTGTCTAATCCCTTTTCTTCTCGTAACTCTCTCCATTCATTGAGCTACCTTCGGTTTCCTTAAGGTGTTTTATATTCTTAAATATTCTATTTGTTCGAAAAATTTAAGGTTGTAATAAAATTTTATTTTTTAGTGAAAAATTACTTATTTGTTTACATTCTACTTTTTTTTGTCTTCCACTTTCATTTTTTCTCTTACACAGTTCACAAACAAACTATATAGTCTTTCTTAAATTAATCCTATAAAATCAATCCATAAGTTTTTAGTTGTAATACTGAGTATTTTATTATTCATCAATATAATTAACATCAATATTATGTTAATCTGAATTTATACATATAAGGATGACGTACAACGACCATTAATGTTCCGAGTATAGGTGAAAGGAAAAAAAAAATGATAGTAACAAACTTGATTGCTTTAACCAAGTTGCCCTTTTTCTCTTTCTTATATTTTTCTTATATTTATTAGGGGAATAATCAGTTTGTTCTTGTAATTAAGTTAGGACTCATATCGAGTGATTAAGTGGGTTAATAGTATTGCTTTCACACTTTTTATGTGTGATGCCTATAATTTAAATCTTTAATAGATTTTAAGTGTATGTGTATGTTTAAATAAAAAAATAACTAAACTAGGACCTGTCACTGGCAATATCATTTTACTAAAGAAAACAACATTGTTTAAATAATTTTGCCACATTACTTGCCATTTTCATGATGGGTTCAAAATACAAGGCCGTGCCCTTAGAAATTCAACAAAGGAAATCACACAACATGGATAGAAAGGGAAGTGCACTTTGGCCAATGGAACAAACATGGACAAAAGTAGTTCTTGAGTATGGTGATCAAGAAATAAATAGTATTGTTCTTGAAAATGGGATAAATAGATAAATTTTAAGATTTCAATAATAGAAAAGACAAAAATATAATATAAATAAGTTGAAGCAAATCTAACATAATAATATATTCAAACTAAAAATATTTTCAGAGAGAGAGAGGGAGGGGGGGGGGGGGGAAGGATAGAGGGAAGAACTGTATTATATTGATGGCAACTGGCAAATGCTAAGGGTGGATGTGGTTTGGTTTGGTTCAAAAACCATGTCAAACCAAATTGAATCAAAAATTTCGTTTTACGTGGTTTAGGGGTATAACACAAAACTGTAACCATTTAAGAAAAAAATAGCCGCACAATTTGAAATCGATTATTATAATTTGGTTAATCAGTTAATTATTTTTAAAATAAGTAAAATTTAATTAATAAAATATTAATTTTGACTCAATTCGATTTAATTTTTATTGAATCAAATCATTTAAAAAAGTTCAACTTCAGTAGACGAATACCTATTAATTTGATTTTGAATTCTTTTTGGTTTGTTGTTGGTATCTGTGGCATGGACGAAACATTCAGAAATTTGAAGGTATTATCTGGTCTGCTGCTCATGTTGCACAATCTGCTGTCAGTTTCCTTAACAGATTCAGGCAGGTTACTTTTTCTACTGTAGAGGCTGGAATTTTGGTTGGTTCTGATGTTTGTTGGACAGTGCCTATGGAGGGACACATCAAAATAAATTTTGATGCTGCTGTTTTTAAGGAGGTACAGACTGTTGGTATTGACATTGTGGCAGGGGACAGTGTAGGGCGTTGTCTGACTTGGTGTTCCAAACTTATTCATCAATTTGTTGAACCAGAGAAAGTTGAAGCTATGGCGGCGAAGACCGCTTGCGAGGTACTTTCTCATTTCTCTTGGTCTAATGTGACGATTGTAGGAGATTGTCAATTGATTGTCCGAGCTCTACAAAGTGATGCTATGAATCTTTCTTCCATTGGCCCAATCATCTCAGATGCTAGACGATGCCTTCCGAATGATTGCAATATCTCTTTTCAAAATGTTAGATGTAGTGCAAACAAATGTGCTCATCACCTATTGAAGCATGCATATTCTTTTTACTATTCTCATGTCTTGGAGTCGGATGTTCTAAGATATGCTTTGTCACTGGATTATTGATTTTATAATTTTTCTGTTTTTATCTCAAAAAAAAAAAACTATTAATTTGATATTTTCATCATAAAATCTATGATACAAAAAGCAAATGTAACTTCAAAATTAACAACATAATATATAATATTTCCATCTTACATCAAGATTAGCTTCAAAATTAAAAATACATCAAGCAAGCAATGTCTCATTCTCATATCATATTTATTGAATCACTATAAATAATATAACTTCAAAATTAAGAATAAGCCAAGCAATTAAGATGAAGACACAACTCAAACTAAGTCCAAGTTTAAAAAACTTCCAATCAAACTAACATTCATCCAAATCTCACTAACAATTAATATAAAAATATAATTTTTTTCCAAAAAAGATATAAATTCCTTAAATTTAAAGTTGGACGATCAACTAAATTTTTTAAAATTTATTTTTGAAATTATTAATTTTTATTTTTAAATTAAACTAGTTTGATTTGGTTAACTTTGATTAATCGAATTGCCCATGATAAGTAACTAATTGAATCACTTTTCACTAGAAGAACTGGTTTAGATGGCATGGATTTTTTTATTCGGTTCGATTTGATGGGTGGATTTGATTATTTGTTTCCCCCTTCCCTATCTGTTTGATATTTTTATATGGGCAAAGTTTTCACATTTTGCACGTGGCAGAGTAGAAAGAAGCCAATTCAAATGTATTTTGCATTGGTAGGTGGTTGGCGCGGTTCAGCAGTTTTGGTAAAAATATCTTACATTTATAGTTATTAATTATTATCTTCTTAAACTTTTTAAAATGAAATTTTATTTTTTTCTTAAAATATTGTGGATAATTTCATTGAGATACATTGTGGATAATTTCATTCTTATAAAAAGACTTTTAAATTTTCCAACGCAGATAAAATTTGATTATATTAACAAACTCCCAAATTAAAGGATTTAAGAAAGCACATATCCTCTTTTCTCATAAGTAACTTTGATGGTATTCGAGTTTTCATATACGAAAAGTTCAATTTTCATAAAGTATTACTTCACTAGCACATATATAATATGATAGGAGATTTTATACTAAAATAGTTCTTGATAAGTAAGAGTCAAGAACAATTTATAAATTATTTTAAAATTCTCAACCCATTTAATATTAGTTAAACCTTTGAATATAATTATCCAACTCATTAATTATGAGTCATATTTTAAAAATTAATGTTGAAAATATAATAATTTTTTTATTAAATTCTCTTCTACTGGATTTATATTTTTTTATATTTCGGAACATCTTAAACTAAATTATTTTCCAAAATAATGTTTATTTTTCTAGAATCACAATCTCAATTAAATATATTAATATATCATTGTTCACTCTTAATGTTTATTTTTAAAAATTAATAATACATATATATAATTATAATTTTATTATCACTGAACAAATGAAGTACATAATATTGAGAGTTGAGCCACACTAAAAATGTACACAAGCGAGTGGGGGTTGGCATTGTAGTAGCTGGTTGCTGCCGCCATTTCCCCAATATTTCTTCTCTCTTTCTTGAGCTTCTTCCATGGAGCATCTCCGATCAGCTGCTCCTTCACCCCAATTCTTTAACTCCCTCTCCAAAACCTCTACAACTACTCTACGTTTCCACGTTCAATGCAATTTTCATCCCAAAATTACCCCTCCTCGAAACCTCTCCATTTTCAAGCACTTGAAGCTTCACCATATCAACACTACTTCTAGACTTAAACTCCAGCATTTGCCTCCGATCTCCGCCAATGCCAAGGCTTCTCCACCTCCACCACCACCGACTCCGCCGCCCTCCAATTCCAATGGCAATGGTAATAAGTTCGCCGTCGTGGCGTGCTCCGCAGTTACCGTGGCGCTAGCCATTGCGAATCGCGTGCTTTACAAGCTCGCCCTTGTTCCCATGAAGGAATTTCCCTTCTTTCTCGCTCAGCTCACCACTTTCGGGTATGTGTTCCTTTGCAGATGTAAATTCTTTTGGCATGATTAGTTTCTTATAAGTTTTGCTCATGCTAGAGAAATGGGATGATTAACTATACTTGGTCCTTGTACATGAGGTGTAAACTAGTCGAACCAATCTCAAATGAGCTTTATTCGAGTTGATCTCTATTCACTTGGTATTCTTTGATGTGTATCTTATTGAGCAAAGTTTGGCGTGGCAGATAAGTCTGCTAACTTGGTTTTCTAGGTTAATAGATTACTGTAAAACCAGCTTTCATCAATCGATGAGGGAATTTGGACGGGCTTGTGCTTGTTGAAGCAATTAATTTTAGTGATCGATGGAAAAGTGGCTAATTAGTAAAATTGAGAAATATTTGGAAATTGATTAAAAAAAGTCGAAAAAAAAACTGGAATGAGAATGATGGATAAAAAAGATGCTTTGTATTTGAGCTTATATGAGAACTATCAAATTACTTTCTAGTTTGAGTTTTAAAAGGAATTAGCAAGGATAAAATTTTTATTTTTAACTTATAAACATTTATAGAAAAACTAAAAGCTAGAAAAGCACCACCAAGAATGTTTCCACCTAGTACCCTATTTTAGTTTTTCTGAAGCAGCCATAAAACTGAAGCTGGTGGAGAAAACACACTCTAACTGCTTTAAGCAAGAAGTACGAAAACTGGAAGCTTTAGCTCTTGCAAACACCCTGATTTCCTGCAGGATCTGAAGTAGCTGGATTTATTTTTCAGTATCATAATTAGATTATCTAAATAGTTGCTATGAGATGGTTGAAATTGTAGAAATCAGTTATCTAAGAAAAGTTAGTTGAGAATTAATAACCATGATAGATGGCAAAGTTCTCACCTGTTTCAACAGCACTTAAACTTTCACTGGATGCACTAACCAATTAAAGACCAAAGAATATCATGGGATGATTTTCTGCTTTGCCACTGGAAGATAACTGCCACATCATATGTGCATTGCAAACTATGATAGTGTTTTCTGTAACTTAAGTTTTTTCATGCCGGGGCTTACTGTTAATTGTTTTTCGAAAGTAAGTTAACATTGATGGTTGTTTATGACCCACAGGTATGTGGCTATATATTTCTCTGTCCTTTACACGAGATATAGAGCTGACATGGCTACTGATGAGATGCTGGCCTTTCCAAAATCACCTTTTATAATTATTGGGTTGCTAGAAGCTATTGGAGTTGTTTCTGGGATGTATTCTGGAGGTATGAGAAATTATGTTTTTGCCAGTCAATACTAGCAAATATCTATTATATCTCATTGATTCCCTGTGCAGAACTTACCTCATCAGTGTATAATGGATTGATATTTAATATGTCTCATCAGTTTGAATGTTCTACCATTATTTATTGTTTTCTTATTTATGATTAGTATTGTGATGTGGTGCTTAAATCATAATATTGGCTCAGCCGGTGTGCTGCTATAATTAGAACTGAAAGAAAGTGTAAAAAACAACTTCAAATTTTGGATCCAAATACAAATTAGTTGTTTCAATTTCTTTACTTGCCTTTGTACTGAATGCTTTGTATCTTTTACAGCCATGCTTCCTGGACCAGCTATACCAATATTAAATCAGGTAATGCATTTTTATTTGGACCAAAGTAGTAAAACTCCCATTTTGCTTGCATCTTTCTTGGGACAAAGACTGAAAATGATAAACTGTGAATTAATTAACAACTTAATTTTCTTTTTCTGCTATTCATTCATATTTTATTCTTATTTTCAGCTTTGAATTATCCACGATAATTATTTTTGAATTGAACATAAGTATCTGAGTGTTCTGATGCATAAAATTTAAGCACAAGAATACACAGAGCAAGTTTGCTTGGAAATTCTCCTGTTTGATTTTCCCTAAAATACTTCTACCATGCAACTCTAAGATGAGTTTTTATTCATTTAATCACTTATTAAGGAGTGTATGATTGCTTATAACCAAGCTGTGAAACATCTCTTGGCGAACTTTACAACAAAAATCACTATAACCTGTCAATAGTATAGCAGTTGTAGGAATATATTAAAATTCGTTCGCATTAGCAGGATGACAATCCCCAGTCAATTTTTTATATATTAAGGAGAAACAATCTTTGCTGTATTCAATTTAGAGACACTGGTGACATCCCCAGAAAGTTCCCATGATTACTAAAATTATGGCTACAATTGCACATGCTTCTGTAGACTTTGGTGGTGGAAGTTATTTCATTGTGTTTTTCATCTATTTATGAGTAGATAAGGCAAAAATTTGATATATTCAAGCAAAATCTTTCTACTATTTCTAAGAGTCATCTATCCCTCATGCACAAAAAATTTAAATTTAGAGTTGCCGGGGACAGGTATTTAAAGGATATTATGTAATCTTATTTAGGGATAATTAACTTCGAAGTGGTAATTTTTGCATTGCCAAAGATAAATGTAGTCTTAAGATAATGTATCAACTTGGAGAGTATATGAAAGGATTCTTTTCCATGTGCAACTTCATTATGAGGTATATCAAATTATATCCAATCTGAACTAGTTCTAGAGCATTTAAGCATTGATTAGCAGGAGGAGTGTTTCTTCCTCTCTCTCTCTCTCTCTCTTTTTATATTTATTTTGCTTTTGAGAAGCTTCCCACGATGCATTAACTTAGTTATTGGATTTAGAAATGCCTAGTCTTTTAATCTTGCTCAAAATAGGAAAAGCGCTTGTTTAGGTTATCCTGAGAAACTTCCAGGTTATTTGAACCGAATTATGGGATTTCATAGGCATATTTTCATTACCCTCTGTTGCACACTTTATGAAACCCTTCGGAGTTGATAGGCTTTATCACAGGTTGCTAGTCTTTCTGAGCTTCCTAAACTTGCTATATAACAGATCTTCTTTCTTTTCCAAATTTTGATTTGACAGCAGAGGAAAACCATTGATTTTCCGACCCTTGTTTTTTTATCTTTATAGATCATGCAACTATTGTAAATGTCCAAATTCTTTAGTTTCTGCTAAGCCACATTTATAAATAATGTAATTCTTGCCTGGTGTGTGGCTTGAGGCATGTAGTGTTAATATTATATGAATACAACCTAGCTATTTCCAGTATAATCCGACAAGAAAGGCAATTCATTGTTTCCTCAAATTTGATGTTTTGAGGGGGTTCCTATTATTGCAGACATTTTTGGTATGGCAGCTGGCTTTTTCTATGCTCCTCTTGGGGAGGAGTTACTCATTGAACCGACTTGCTGGATGCTTTCTTGTTGCTGCTGGTGTTGTATTGGCAGTTACAAGGTCTTACTTCTCGTCTACGTCTAAGCAACTATTATTTAAATGTTGAAATTAACTGTATACGATGATACTTGTCGTGCGTAGTGACATATGCATGCCTTTTGATAAGGGATGTAAAGATACCGAGTCAAGTCGAGTTGAAAATTGTATTGTTCAAGCTTCATATGAATCTCTTGAGCTTGAAATTGTGTTCGAGCTTGGTTGGATTATAAAAAAAATCGAGTGTAACTAGCTTGGTATTTTTAGAATACTTTATCATTTTTCTATGAATCGATTCAAGCTCAAGTTTAGCTTCAAATTTTATCAAAAATGAAGTTGTTCAAGTTTAGTATTTTATACTTGATGGAACAATTTCAAATGAGCCTTTAACAGTCGAGCTCGAGTAGCTTGTTTTTCACCCTACCTTCAATGCCTGCACCTAAACTCATTGATCCAACTAAACTAATTTGCGCAATCTCCAGAATAAGTACTGAAAATAATAAAAGCGCAATCCAATTTCCATATAAAGTCATCGTATTCTAAATCATTGTTTTCCATATGCAAAAGTAGGTTTTTGTTCCTTGGACAACAAGGATCAAGCTTTGGCAGGTGGAGGTAACTGCCTTGTCACTGGAGAAAATGTCTAGAATAATAATCTCACTACTGTAGTATTTGACCCTACATATCTCATATTCTGGTAATACTTTTGTTTCTGGCCTGCAGTGGATCAGAACAAGATCAAATGCTCTCTGGAGTTGGAATCTTGTGGCCAGCAATGATGATAGCTTCAAATGCATTTCAAGCAGTTGCTTCTGTTGTCAAGGTAATGCATAAATCATCATCAGACAGCTAACACATTACTTAAAAGCAATTCAATTTTCTCAAATCTGTTGGACATGTGCAGGAATCTGTTTTCATTGATGCCGCAACCCGCCTCAAGGTGCCGAAATTGACTGTCTCTTTGTTCAAGCTTTCTGATTATGTCCTGTTCCAATATTTTCGAGTATAATAGAAGTAATTCCACTAAATTTTTGGATAATTGATACAGGGAAAGCTGCTGGACATCTTTGTTGTCAATTCCTTTGGATCTGGATTTCAGGTAATGACCATTTAGCTCACAAGGATTTCATTTGAATAATCATGCTCAAATCTTTATATATTTGCTATCCTTGGATTATATACACACACATATACATATGTATATGTGTACATATACACATATATTATGTATATGTTTGTGTAATCATGCATAAATCTTTATATATTTGCGATTGACACACATATATATGTGTATATGCATATGTATACACATATGTATATGTATACATGTATAATATGTGTATGTTTGTGTCTGTATGTATATGAGGATATATGTTATGTTTTTCACCTGGTCCCTTGCATCCATTTGTTATGTGCAAGCTCACTGAATTGGGTAAGTGGTACATTACCATCTTAGGCTTTTGGTAAATGGAATGTTGCATTATTGTAGTTTTACAAAGTAGGCACTTAGTCAATCCCCTTCTTGTTTTCAAAATTGAGTTATTTGTAGCCTTTGGTCAAATCCTAGTGGTGCAAGTGCCTCAAGCACCATAAAAACCCGTGTGCATATCATTGAATATAAAAATGATAAAATTCCCAGGGAAATTTGAGAAAGAAGGATTTGAAGAGAGAGAGAGAGACCTCTTCCTGCATCTGTTAAATCAAATTTGCAGTGATTGAACTAATCAATTTTGGACCATCTTCTTTATGACTTTCTCTGAGCAATGTGTTCTAAGAAGGTTAAAAGTGGCACCTTTTAGTCTCCAGTTATCAGCTAAGATTTGTCAGGTCCCTCAACCTGTCCCACAATCGATGAAATCATGTATAAAAATTTGAAAATAAGACAATGAAAAGATGTTGATATTGATGTCTAATATACCTCCGAATTGAAGGAATAAACAGACTAATGAGGGAAACAGGAAAACTTATTGAATGAGAAGGTCCCAAATGCAGGTTTCAACCACCCACCGTGGTCTTTGAAAAATCCTTATTCATTTCACCACTCCTTATTTATTTCACCGCTTAGAGTGATTCATGGGTTCAGATCAGTAAGCTCAGCCACGACAATAAGATAAAGGCATCATAGAAAATGGTGGTGATGGACTGCAGTGGCAATATGACCACATGGGGAAAGCGCTTTGACCAAAAAAGGAATAATAAACAAGGAAGTTTAATGAACTTTCTTGCATATTAATCATTGATTCAAGCTGAAGTGCAAACGCTTTAATCCTTTTAATCATATAGCCATTAACCAGCAAAAAGATATTTCCGAAGTTTTACATGGCAATGAGAAGACGTCAAATAGGTGGACATGGAGTAACACTTGTCTAACTAAGATGGGACCTTTTTCAGTTTATTGAGCAGTAAGCTACATTTTATATGAATCCTGTTTTATTGGTTACATCATCTGCATAGTTCTTGCGATTTTCTGTTTCCATTTTTTTGCTGTTAGCCGTCCAATGATGATTGCAACTTGCTGCGACATTAATGGCTGCTCTACCATGACCCAATGGTAAAAGGGGTTTAAGACATAGACTCTGTTGCAAAGCTAGGCCATGGACCTCTAATTGTGAGAACCTTGTAAACTGGGTTCCCCTCTATATATAAGAATGAAACAGTTTATAAAGTCATTAACCTATACGCTCAATTAATCAAACTTCTAAAATGCACATATCTCATATTTCCTTTGCTTGTAGGCACTTTTTGTGCTCCTCCTTCTACCTCTTTTGTCAAACTTGAAGGGTATACCATTATCTGAACTCCCCTCATACTTGAGAAGTGGTGCTGCTTGCTTCTTTAATGTTGGGGCAAATACAACAGGTAATGCCATGCCTTCTATCTCAGCGTTTTGAATTCTCTTGTGGCTCTTGCATTGCAACTATTCTTTGCATAAGGAGTTTATAGGGAGACTAGGTGTAGCTCTTTCCTCATTACCCCACTACCTAGAAAGTCACCGTGGTAGTTATGCATTTTTAGGTTGTTTCCAAAATTATGAATGCTCATGGGAGGTGGCAAATCAGGCTTTAACATGTATGTAAAGCATCTTTTATAGTTAAATGAGATACCTCATGTAGTTTCTGAGGTAGGAATGTATTTTTTGTCATAAATAAAACATTGCTTTTCCCACTCGATTGCCTGAGACACAAGTTTCTTAATTTAGCGTGTACAACTGATGTCATGGAGAATGGAAATTTTACATCATTATTGTAATGTATATCTGTAGGCAATGGAAGCACTACTTTATATAGTCTTATTTGTTGATCTCGTTGCTCATCTAAATTTGCCAGGCTGCGAAGGAGCCCCAATGCTACCTCTCCTTTACATAACAACCAATATAGCTTTCAACATATCAGTGCTCAATCTATTAAAATATTCATCTGCTGTTGTTTCTTCCCTCGCTGTCATGTCATCAGGTACTCTCATTGCTCGTTTATTAGTGTACTTTCTGTTATCATGGAGCCATTTTAATATTTCTACTTTTGTTTTGTAGTACCAATATCAATCTACATTCTTTCCCTTCCATTACCATACCTCCCAGAAGGTGTAAACTTGAGCCCCTTTTTCGTCTTGGGCAGCGTCGTTCTTATGGTGGGGCTCATCGTATATAATCTATCTTGGCCTATCAAGCAGGACTCAGATATATTGTGATAGTTTGGTGAGGACGTTGAATTATATGAGTAACATCCCGACCGGGAGGTGCCTACTCGATCGAGATGCTACTCATTTTATACCAGAAGTTTTCTGAATAAAATAAAGTAAATCTTTCTGAACCTAGAACAATTAATTTCCTTAAAGTAGTAATCATCGATAGCTAAGTTTGTCATCAAGCTATCATAGATCACACGTAGCACTTGCACCCATTTGTCATATCTGTGTCAATACTTTAGCAATTTACAATTTCTATATTTACATATTCATTATGTATAGTACCTCATGTGCTGCGTGGTTTAGTATATTTTCGTTACTCGTTTCTGTCGCGTTCCTATCTGGGATAAAGAACAAAAGAAAACAATACAAGAACTGTAATTTCGAATGACTTAGTGAGTTTTTAACAAAGGAGCAACATGTATATACAGGGTGATAACAAATAGATACGGAATCAATAGAGAAACCTTTGAGACAGTCGCTAATATACAAAGTATAATGCATGTAAAGGAATACAATTGTCTGGGAAAGTTGAGCGGTAAAGGATTAATAAGTAATTTTGCAATTAAGAAGTTGATAGTTCTCCAACATTATCACTTCACTTGCGAAAACACGAAAATTTTTATCCCTCCAAGTTTTGAGTGATTGGCTCGAACTAGTAACTAGTATTAGGCATGGCTAGCTACATGCCTTATCCTGTTCATAGACAGCTACATCCAGTTGGCTATGAGACAGATTATATATATAGTTAATAGGGTATTACCCGGAAGATCAGCCACCATCGGTCCATTCCGCTCAATTGCCTTTTGAACTCGATCCCAGGGCCAACCTCCAAGGGTATCAAGTATTGAGTAGTGTAACATGCCCAATGGCATTTCAATTAACAAGTCAATTCACCATGATAAACGAGTAATAGTTAATCAACATCAGACTCATTCTAAAATAAACATGGCAATGATAGAATAATATATTTCAAATTTTTGTTTTAGTTTTTACACACAATTGTTAGTTTTAAGTAAGATAGCATAAATCATAATTAAACATGAACCATAATCAATGTAAGGGTGATGTGTGGTGAATTTCACAAGCAATTTACTTTCCAAAAATTTGTGTAAACATGAATCAATTGAATCATTCGAGTAAGGAATTTAATTTCTTAGAATGTGTAGGGAGTTCAAATTACAATAGCTTAGGAATCACGGTCAAAGGAGAGGAATAATACCATAGACTGTCAATATTAACATTAGAATCAAATATCAATATAGCAGGGTCAAACAACAAGTTCCAATAAGAAGAGATCGAACAACAGTGATCTACTCACTAGTATGTATATAGATATACATATATAAGTTAAAAATATAAATAACAACGGCTCAGGAGCTACATGTAAGAAGAATAGTGACAGGCTGTCAAAAGTGATACGAGAGTCAAAGAATAACATGAAACAAACAACCAGTAATTATTGAATCTCAATACAAAAAGCATCAAGCAACAAGTATATATGTTCTTTCCCTAATAATGAAATCTAATATAAACTCATGGTATCGAGTAGTGGAGCTTTTCTCAGTAACTTGGATAACTTATCTTATCTCCTAGTTATCCCAAAATATAATATAAGAGAAATTGAAACAATATTAACTTAATTTCTGAGGCCATTTAGTTATACACAATTGATTGGTAATTTGAAATAACTTTAACTTAATCCCTTTAACCTGAGCATATTTATACCCAGAAGCTCACGAATTCACTTTATTCTATCTTCTTGGAATTTTAGAAGAATACATAAATTCAATATTCAAGCGGCTAAATAGTATTAGACTCTTAGTCCAATTATTAAGGCGTTCAACTAGATCCTATTCTTGATTGTATAAGAATGTATACGCATTTAAGGTCATTCATTTTAATTCGAGTGTTCAATAAATAGTACTCTACAATACACTTGATTATTAGAACAGTCTTGAGTTACTTTAAGTTGTAAGTTATTTAACTGAACTTGTGGGTAATTGTTCTCATCAATCTCTACTCATAACTTCTTCATTATTATACGGTATTACCAATATTGGGGTCCACAATTAGTTTACCTTTTTACATTAAACCTCTAATTCCTTAATTGATTCCACCAAAATTTGTATATAACTTAATATTATAAATTTAAGCTCAATCGTACTTGTTTACTTTATATCGTATT
This sequence comes from Jacaranda mimosifolia, assembly GCA_018894105.1. Lineage (NCBI taxonomy): Eukaryota > Viridiplantae > Streptophyta > Magnoliopsida > Lamiales > Bignoniaceae > Jacaranda > Jacaranda mimosifolia. The sequence goes on from CM032123.1 coordinate 10,419,162, forward strand.
ATTAGGTTCCAAAATCATGAATCAGAAATACTTTACCTAACCTAATATGTCCGAATTTTTGGTCGCTTTTCAACTAGAAAGGCTTTTCCTAAATTATGTAACCCAACAACCTTAATTCTATGTTGCAATCAATCATAAGCTAAAATCCTACTCAAATTCAATAATTTAACTGAATTAAAATTTGATTAAGAGATATTACCTAGAATGAATTGAATATGGACCCGATCTCAAGCTGATAGTAGTCCAGACGCTTTCAGAATTACAAATTGGACCCTCTGTTCGGACGCCGTTTGGGGGACACCATCGGTCGCTGGAGGTAGAGCCCTCACCACCCCCAAGTGTGCCTCAACACACTGGACCAAACCTATTAGCTAATTGTGTGGTTTGGCTACACCTTACTGGTCAATTTGGCCAAAAACTGCCATTGCGCCACCTCGTGTTGCTGCCCCTTTCATTGCGTCAATTCTCCTTCCTCTAGCTGCCAAACTTCAAATTGAACCTATCTATACGCTTTCCCTACTCAACCCATTATGATTCTACCCCTAATTTGAGGTTTCTTCCTTTAAAACTCACATACACATCACCACCGCCAACTTCCAATGTTGGCCATCATGTTTCCCCCATTTCCCCCGGTCGTTTTCGATGGTATTTGGTATGGATATACTTTCCACGATGAGGAGAATCTGGTTGTTGATTTAATTTTGAGTTTTGAGTTAAGGTGCGAGAAATTCGAAGCTTGGGAAAGCCCAGGTCACTGCTTGAGAATTTGACAAAATTATATCCTCCTTCATATATATAAAAGATATTTTCTAGGCTTTTCATTTTGACCCCATTAGATTTAAACCGCCTTTATTTGAGTCCCGCAGGATTTTAGCTAACCCCAATCACCCCTGACTTATAATTTTTAGGGGTTTTTTAAAAAAAAATTGCAAAAAAAAAAAAATTACAAAAATATCGCCAAAATTGGAGGAATTACAAAATTATAGTAAGTTGCACTCGGTGAGTGCAACTTTCAACAATAAAAAAAATTTGTCCCCAACCACCATTTTTGACTGGAATAAAAAATTGTGGGTATTGTTGAAAGTTGCACTCAGTGAATGCAACTTTCAACAGTACCTTTTTTTTTTTTGAAAAAATTTCTTTTTTTGTGTATAAATTTTTTTAGGGCTTGTTCTCCTATATTTTGGAGAAATATTTTTCAACCCCCCAAAAATTTTCAAAATGCATGCACATTCTCCAATATTTTTTCCAAAATACTCCAATTTTTTACCCAAAAAACCCCCTCATAATTCACCAAAAAAAACCTACACCCTAAAAAGCACACCTATCCTCTCATTTTCTCACTTCATCTTTCACATCAACTATTCATCACTTCACTTATATATACATATATATATTTACATATATGAAAATATTAAAATTTTGCCATTTAAAATTTTTTAAAACTTATGTTTACCTAAAAATATTTAATGTATTAATTAGTTAAAAATATTAAATACCTTATTAATTTTTAAATAAAAAATTATTTAAAAAATTCTTTCAGAAGAAATGTTAGTTTAGTAGTAATAAAAACCTTTACTTGTCAAGGATACAACGGATTTTTTCGTTTCAAGAGGGGATTTTTTTTTTTTTTGAAATTTTAATTTTAAAGACTTAATTTGACTTCCACTCAAGACATTTTCTTTTCATTTCATATCTCTCAAGTTCACTCCCCTCCTCCTCCTCCTTCTACATCATTAGGCACATGTTACAAGCGCACATATTTATTAATAAATCATAATTCCACAAACTAAATGAAAACTTAAATATTTAATACAATTCAATATCTACCAGAAAATTTAACTCAATCATAATTCTAATAAATTTTTTAATTCAAATAAAAGCATAACTCTAACAAATATAACAACATATAAAACTAACATAAAATGTAATTCAAATTTCAACTAATACATAAATCATTATTTCTGTAAAATCAAATTATTATACCAAAAATGATAAATTATTATTTGAGTTTAACCAACACGCAAATCAAATTTCAACTAAAACATGATCAAATTTTAGCTAATGGAGACAATTAACTAAAACATAATGGAGATAACTAAAACATAATTAAATTTTAACTAATTGAGACAAATTATATAAAACATAATTCAAAAAACTAAAACATAAATCAAATTTTAACTAAAACATAATTAAATTTTAACTAATTGAGACAAATTATATAAAACATATTTCATTTAACTAAAACATAATTAAATTTTAACTAATGGAAACAATTACCTAAAACATAATAGATATAACTAAAACATAAATCAAATTTTAATTAATGGAGATAATTAACTAAAACATAATGAAGATAACTAAAACATAATTAAATTTTAGCATAATTAAAAAAATAACCTCAATCAAGGGAAATAATACACAAGTATATACTATTCAAACCTGAAACAATAACCCAAACAAGCATTTTAATTTTTTTTTAAATTATAACTAATTTTTGAAAAAAATATATATATATTTCCAGATCTGGCCGGCTGCTGGTGCGTCCAGCAACAACAAGCTAGTGTGGCCAGCAAGTTGCTGGCCGCACCAGCAATGGTCGGTTGGCCAGCCAAACTAAAAGAGAAAAAAATAAAAAATAGAAGAAGAAGAGGAGGAGGAGGAGGAGGGGAGTGAACCTAAGAGATATGAAATGAAAAGAAATTTTCTTGGGGGAAAGCCAAATTAAGTCTTTAAAATTGAAATTTAAAAAAAAAAAAGAATTCCCCCTCTTGCGACGAAAAAATCCGTTGCATCCTTGACAAGTAAAGGTTTTTATTACTACTAAACTAACATTTCTTCTGAAAGAATTTTTTAAATAATTTTTTATTTAAAAATTAATAAGGTATTTAATATTTTTAAGTAATTAATACATTAAATATTTTTAGGTAAACATAAGTTTTAGAATTTTTTAAATAGAAAATTTTTAATATTTTTCATATATGTAAATATATATGTATATATAAGTGAAGTAATGAATAGTTGATGTGAAAGATGGAGTGAAAAACTGAGAGGATATGTGTGCTTTTTAGGGTGTAGGGATTTTTTTTGGTGAATTATAAGGGGATTTTTTGGATAAAATATTGTAGTATTTTGGAAAAAAGATTGAATAATGTGTATGCATTTTGAAATTTATTGGGGGGTTGAAAAATATTTTCCCAAAGTATAGTAGAACAAGCCCTAAAAAAATTTATACACAAAGAAAGAAAATTTAAAAAAAAAAAAATAGTTACTGTTAAAAATTGCACTCACCAAGTGCAACTTTCAACAGTACCCACAATTTTTTATTCCAGTCAAAAATGGCGGCTGGGGACAAATTTTTTTTAGTATTGAAAGTTGCACTCGGTGAGTGCAACTTACTATAATTTTGTAAAACTGCCAATTTTGGCTGTATTTTTGTAATTTTTTTTTTTTTGCAATTTTTTTATAAAAAACCCTAATTTTTAGTCCTTGAAGTTTGAGTTTTTAGCCTTTAACCCTCAACATTTGAAGTCTTGTACAATTATGTCCTTGATCTATTTGCTTCTTAGTCTCCCAACTTTTAATAACTATCCTCAAGCCCTAAATATTTCAGTTAGGATCTGATAGGGGCCTAATTTCTTTGGTATGTCGTTTTGTGTCATCAACCCTTATGTTCCACTTCCAAATAATAATCTAATTAAATATTTGAAAATTTTAGGGTGTTACACCCCCCCTCCAGAAGAATCCGGTTCCCAAATTCTCATATGAAATTTAAATAGGTTTGGAATGCGTTTTCTCACTATCTTATCATTCGCAGAGATAATTCTGTTGCGGTTTCTTATTTCTTGTATCTCATTGGTCCCATATATTCTGTTCTCCTATCTTGAGTAACTCTTACTCTATTGCAGAAAAGTGAAAATACTTTTCTCATGACCCAATAATTATTTCTCCGAAGTATAGGAGTATTTGATATTTCCTTAAGTTCCCCAAATAAAGGGTGAGAACTAGTACCAAGATTAATCTATCTCTCCTATCCTTGAAATTCTCTATACATCTTCATTTATTCAAATATTAGTTCCTTTTCAATTATTCCAATCAGTAGATCTACGACCTCAGGAAGATCATTTTTTACACTAATTGTCAAAGTCTAAGAAACTTTTATTTCTAACATATTATTCGATCTTCTTCCACTTACTGCGTCTTTGACTTTGGTAGGATTAAATTCCATTCCCTCTCAAGAGATCATGCACTTCGTAATATCTAAATTTCCTAATAGAACCTCACATGTACAAATTGGACACATAATTTTATTTCTCCTATCCTTTTGATTTGTGTGTTTATACTTAAATGAGATCTTATAATCCATATTTTTGCAGGAAATCCGATCAATTAACAAAATATGTCTCTATTTTAGTGAAGCAACCTAAGGCAGCAAATTCTATATCCTAAATGAAGTAATCTTGTTTTCATGATTTAAGTCCTCTTGAAACACTAGCAATCACTTTTTTTTAATGTATACTTTGGTTAAGGTATAGATGCATAGAACAATCCTGTACATTCTGTAAGATGAATAACAACTAGCACAAAGCTAATCCTTTTCTTTGTTCCACAAAATCTCTTAATACATTTTCCCATGTATTAAGATTGCCAATTCTTTCTTACTTAAGTCAGTCAATGAATCCATCATCTAGCAAAAATCTTAAGTACACTCGTGGTATTAATGGGCTAAAGTAAAGGACTTTGTACTTCTAACCTATTCCCTATCTATCCTTGATTGCTTAAAATCTTGACTTTAGTAAGATCACTCTATTGTCTCTCATAAGGTCACACACCCTCGAATATACTTCTTTCTCAATTGATACTTAAATTACTAACTTGACGTTTAACTGGCGTCTCTATAAATATTCATTCCACCAAGCATAATTACAGCATGACTCTTTCGTTCATTTCGAGTATACCAGATGCTCTTAATTGAATCATTAGAAACTGTTCCAATAAATCAGAACATCCTATATATCATGCCTGTAAATGTTGTGAGGACATTGATAAACCCAAATAACATTATTTCAACTCATGGTATTCATCTCATGAATAGGAAGTAATTCTCAATGTATCTTTTTCCTTGAATTTCTAATTAATAGCATCCTTATCTTGGCTGAGCCTTAGATAAACTATATATCCTTGTAATATGCCAAGTAATTTATGTGGGACAAGGTATTTCAATCTCATACTCAAATAGGCTCATTCGATTCCTGTCATTATCCCTTAAGTCTATATCAATAAGTCATGGTCTTTTCTTGATACTCAGAGGATTCCTTCACATTTTTAATCAATGTCCTTATATTCTAATTACTAATCTTCTCGTAAACTTCGGCGAATGAAAGCCAAGAAACTACCCCAAGTGTTTTTCATAAGGTCTATTATCGTTTTTTTTGGGGGGAGCTATTGGCGTGGTCATGTTTATCAATAACCCACAAAAATATCATTTCACTACAATCATATTCCATCCAAATGCCTCCATCCAGATTCTACTGGCTTGGTTGCGTTTATTAATAAACCATAAAAGCATCATGTCACCACAACTAGATTCTATCCTCTGTCTCCTTGCTTTAGAATCTATTCACAATATTGGTGCAAGGAGTTGGTGTCATCGTCTATCTTTTCCTATACATTTTCAGTAAGAGTGTCCTCATCATAGTGTTCGAAATTGTTAGTTTGATTAATTGGTAACTGTCCGCTATGATACAATTGGCTTATGATTACGCCCGATGGATACTTTTTGTTAACATTAGTTTATGGCATTTAAAGATATCGGCTTGAGAAGATGGGCCTAGACCGATTTAGCCTACAACATTGAACCTAAAGCATTTCTAAATAATGTTAAGGTTATCATGCTATTGTAGAATGTAAGATACTTGTGTATGAGAAGATTTTCTAGAATCCAAGTTGGTGCACAGACAATTATGTTGGTATGCGAGCTTTTGTGTATGTGTATATATATATGTTCACACACACACGCACACACACACACACAGACACACACATATATATGTTTATCTAGTTCATAAGAATACTAGAATTTTCTTTATGAAATTTAATGATTATCAAATCGACGTTAGAGTCACTATTTCATTCCTGAAGGTACAACATACGCGATAAAAGACTTTGTGGAGTTCATTTAATACATCCAGTCTCATCTATACACAAGCCTTACCTGTAGTTCTATCGGTGTATATATAAACGAATCTCATTTTGAAAAGTATTAGGATTTTCAATTAATCTAATTGACCACTTTAGATTGTGCTGAGAAAGACTAGCTACATCAAATGCATTATCAACAAGATTATTTATTCATTCATGTTTAATGCATGGATATGCAATAACAAGTTGCTCTTATAAGTATACTTATTCAAGCTTTGAATATTATTTCAATCTTCGTAACTTAAGATCCTAGTCTTCCATTGTCAAACTTTGGTTAGGGTTTCTCATTTTCAAATATGGATCTTTCTTTTTATTTTTCATTTACATATCTCAAATCTTTTGGTTTCGATAATTAATTATATCTTATTGGTATAATAGTCATCAGCTTTCATCACTCTCTTTTTTGCTAAGGTTCCAACAGCAGTCTTTTTTATCCTATCATTTCCATTTAATCTCCTCAAATCCTTCTTTATTGATGTGTATATTCCTACTTGATATTTTTCTTTAAAGTTCCAGTACTGACTATAGATGCCTTCTGCATCCGTAACAAATGTTATCCTTTTCTTCTCAGGTTCACAATGTTCCTTAACAACTTTATTCTTATAGACAACCTTCATCTCATTTTATTTGCCATCATCTTGAAATCATACATATGAGCTTTCTTACTATTAATGAGCTAATTTTCCCATACATTTAAGTCATAACCACATATACATATTAGTAATCATTGTCTTAAGAGATTTTCTTATGGAAAATATTTCATGTTTCCTTTTCTAATACCACACTGCAGTTATACCAGTTAATCCCATTATCGAAATGTTGATTCATTTGAAATAACAATATCGTATGTGAAAGTATTCATAGGCTAAGGATTCAAAATATAAAACCATAAAAAAGGCTAAATATAACTAACCACTCTACTCGAAGGATCTAATCATGCTTATAATAAGGATCTAAGTCTAGAAAATTTACCTTCAAAGCTAAATCCAAAGGCAAGAGGAAGAAGACTCCAATGGAGCAATTCACGCACAATAGAAGCACTCAATGTTTGAACAACTTTTACAACTCCAGAAATCCTCAAAATTGGCAGGGAACTCCGCCACACAACAACTTAGATGCTATAAAAATTTTGTGCAAGTCAAAACTTCTTAAGTCCTTCAAATATACTATTCAAACAGCCGAACAACAATCATTCACCAAGGAGCAACAAGTCCTCCAAGTGTTGGACCTCCAATGAATTAGTTTACACACCTAAGAAAACTGTAGATCAGCCTCAAATATGCTAGATAATGAGAGGATGAAGGTGGGAGGAGTGGTGTTTTGGAGAGGGAGAGTATTTTAGTGAGTGTGAATTTTCTACACATGAATATCATACTTTTGGAGGGAAATGAGGGAATCAATTGGGAGGTCATCACATGGCCGGCCACTTGGTATTTATAGAGAGAGGAGAATGTGATACAAGTTGGCATCACACCTCCCATGCTTGTTGGCAACTTGCCAACTTGCATGTGAATGTGAAATTCACATACATTTGCATTTAATTGGTATCCACATTTTATCTTATGAAATATAATGCAAATTAACTCAAATCAAATTCAAATGAAATCTTTCATATGATTATTCCTCCAAAATTCAAATAGTCATTTTAATTAAATTAACTTTTTAATTTAATTAATTGAATTAACTTAACTCTTTAAGTCAACCAACTTAACTTTTTAAGTTAAGTGGTGTTAACTTAACTTCTTAAGTTAACTTGACTAATTAATTGTCACATGGCACCAATTAAATTAACTCCTTAATTTAATTGGTCTAATTCAATTCCTTAAATTATTTTGATTAATTTAACAATTAAATTAATCAAGTCAATATGACCAAAAATATAATCAACCGATTTTCTCGAAAAATGCCTAGAATGAATTTTCTAACTCCCAAGAAAATTCCTCCAATCAAGTAAGAACTTCTTTTAAACTTTTGTATGTGACCCATTAGGTTCATCTATGTATGTCCAATGGACTCACAACTCATAGTGATATTTTAAATATTGAAATATTCACATTAGTTTTAAACTCCTTTAAACTAATAACTCTTTCAATTAATCTCCATTAATTAAAGAGCACCCATTCTCCATAATCAATGTCTAGCAACAAGCCCATGAAGCCCAACTAATTGGATGAATGAATATGTCTCGATAAACTATTCTAGCTCTATGCTTGCCATGCAAATACAATTATTTTATCTCCTATCTCTCGAAAGAGGCCTAGGGCAAGATATTTATCAGCTTCCCAAAGTCTCGATAACTATGTTTCTAACTTCAGTGTTCGATTCCCCTTTATGACCTCCTCTTTGAAAAACTCATTTTTCAAATTGTCATACTACCTTGCACAAGGATTTCATGGAACCAATAATTATAGAATACACAGGAGATACAGTAACCTTCACAACAATGAGGAGATGGATCTCATTTTGGATCTCACAAACCTTTATGTCTGAGTAGCTTATACCTAATCTCAACCCAGATGACCTACTGCGTGGTCGGTGAAGAGTCCAAGTATGAGGACCTAAACACAAAGTTACCATGAATCTTCTAATCAAAGGACTAATTATATGCACTAGCGTAAGTTAGAAAAATTACCACGATCGACTTGCCACTCCGGCTATCTAGTGGATTCTCCGGGTAGGTCTTTGGTGAACTTGTTCTCTAACAAACACCCACTAATATGCATTCATGTCTAACATGGAATGCTCATGAAACGGATTAATATCCTACTCATTGGATTTATGCATCGTTAGTGCAAATTGATTTGAATTTTAGATGCCCCGTCTCATAAGATTCTATGACTTGGAATATTTAAAATCACGACCATAGAGACTTATTTCATGAACATCACCCAGTGTGCAACCAAGTCCCATAATCTTGTGTGATTTGGTGGCTTTAACTAAATGCTAGTGAAGTAAAATATGCATAAGATGAAGATAGCCATTTTATAAGAGTATCATTCAATTAATATTATATCACAAGTGAAATAGTTTACATGCCAGTCTAATTGGTTGTGGGGTACTATTCCAACGATCTCTCACTTGCCCAAAAGCTAATTCCCCATAGTCTTAAGGGTCATCATCTCAAGATGCCCTTCAAAGACCTTTTGCATTAGAGGTTCTATTAGTGGACCTGTTATATTCTCTTCTGAGGCAACATTTATCCACTCAATTGTTGCCTCTATTAATTGATCTCATAGATCAAATGATAACACATTTAATTATGTTTGGATCATTGATGGGATCTTGGCTCATGTCCTAAGTTGTCTTCAAAAACCATACGCTCTTGCACGCTAGGCACTACATCTAACTTTTATATGGAGTTTTTCATCCAAACACCCTTCTTTGTGGCTTCATAAGCCGCAATATATTCTGCCTCAGTGGTAGAATTAGCTGTGGTATCTTGTTTGGAACTCTTCCAACTCAATGTGCCGCCATTGAAGCAAATATGAATCTTGGGTGAATTTGAGGTCATCTTCATCGGATTGAAAACTAGAATCCGAAAACCCTCCAAGTTTCAATTCTCCATTACCATATTACCAAAAATAAATCTTTAGTTCTTCTTAAGTACTTTAGGATTACTTTTACGGCTTGCCAGTGACATTCACCGAGGTCAGATTGAAAGTAGCTCATAACACTTAGAGCGTGTGCTATATCCGGTCATGTACATTGAAAGGTGTACATTATGCTCCCAATGATGGTCGCATAGGGTATGTGGGACATCTTTTCTCTCTCATCTTTAGTCTTCAAGGTCATAGACTTGGAGTGATGAAGACCATGTCCCATGGGAAAGAATCCCTTCTTGAAGTCTTCTATACTAAACCTCTTTAGTGTCTTATCAATATACGGAGTTTGGAAAAGCCCCAACATTCTCTTTGATCTATCACTATAGATCCGTATACCTAATACGAAAGATGCTTCTCCCAAATCCTTTATGAAAAATTATGAAGATAACCATGTTTTAGTACACTCTAACATTTCTTTCTCATTCTCAATGAGAAAAATGTCATCGACATAAAGCACAATAAACTGTATCAAACTCCCACTAACCTTTTTATACACACAAAGTTCATACATATTTTTTATAAAGCCAAACGATTTGACTGTCTTATCAAAACTTATGTTCCAACTTCATGATGCTTGTTTAAGCCCATAATGGACCTTTAGGGTTTGCAAACCTTTTACTTATTCCTATTGGATGTAAAATCTTGTGGTTGCTCCATATAGATTTCTTCTTCAATATTTTCATTGAAGAAGACGATTTTCACATTTATTTATCATATCTCATAGTCATAATATACGGCTATGGCAAGCATAATCCTAATGGACTTGGGCATAGCGACTGCTGAAAAGGTTTCTTTGAAATTAATACTGGATCTTTGAATGTAACATTTTGCCACTAGTCTTGCCTTAAAGGTCGTTACCTCTCCATCGACTCCTAACTTTCGCTTATAGATCCATTTGCAACCAATGGGTACTATACTCTTCGGTGGATCTACCAAAATCCATACTTTATTAGAGTACATAGAGTCCATTTCGGATTTCATGGCCTCAAGCCAATGTCCCAAATTTATTTCCAACATAACTTCTTCATAGGTCTTTAGATCACTATCCACTTGGCCCGTTTCATGAAGAAATCCGAACCTTTCGGGTTGGTTCTTAATTTGGTCCGACTTTCTTAGAGGTCATGTGCTGGACTCTTGATGTTCTCTTGTTTCTACTGCTCGTGGATTTTTATGATCATCTTGAACTTCATCAAGTTTAATGAAAAAGCCTTTTCTATCTAATAGAAATTTCTTTTTCAAAAAAATGGCGTTCGTTGAAACAAACACCTTTTGTTCTAAGGGATCATAGAATTAATAACCCAAAGACTCTTTTGGGTATTCCACAAACTTGCACAAGGTGGATCTTAAATCTAACTTGTCTCCCACTAACTTCCAGACGTATGCACGAGACCCAAACTCTTAGAAAAGAGTAAGAAGGTGCTTTGTCATACCATATCTCATGTGGTATCTTTGGCACTGACTTTGAGGGTACTACATTTAGTAGCCTCGCCGCTATTTCTAAGGCGTATCCCTAAAAGGATATAGGCACATCAGTGAAACTCATCATGGAATGTACCATGTCCAACAAGGTACGATTTCTCCTCTTGGCTACTCCATTATGTTGGGGTATGTCGGGCGGAGTCCATTGTGAGAGAATTCCATTCTCCTTTAGATAATCTAAGAATTCAGTACTTAAGCATTCCCCTCCTTGACCTGATCGAAAAGCTTTAATACTAAGTCCTTGTTGATTTTCTACTTCATTCCTATACTCTTTGAACTTTTCAAAAGCTTCAGACTTATAATTCATAAGATGCACATGTCCGAACTGAGTATGATCATTGATGAAGGTAATGAAGTATGAATAGCCACATCTCGCATTAACATTTAGTGGTCTACAAATGTCCGTATGGATCAAATCCAAAGGACTTGTGGTTCGCTCCGTTTGTCCTACAAAAGGAGCTTTGGTTATTTTTCCTTTTAAACAAGATTCACAAGTAGGAAGATCCTCTATGCCACTAATGTTTAGTGCTTTTGGGGGCTTCTAACTTGTTCATCATATTCTTGAAAATATGTTCAAGTTTTGCATGCCACAAGATGGCATCTTATTGGTTATCTAATTTTCTTTTGCTTTGTTGAATGTGCATTAATGATGGTTGAAAATCCAAAATGTATAATCCATTATTAAGTGTACCAATGGCAACTAAAGAACCATTCTTTATTGCCTTCAATTTCCCATTTGATATTGAAAAATCCAATTCTTTGCTATCCAAAATGGGAATTGATACAATGTTCTTAACAAGATTCGGTACATAATAACAAAGATCCAATACAAGTAAGGAATCCCCTAAGTCTAACTTATTTTACGCATTTGGCTTTGGCAACAACTCTTGCTCCTTTCCCAAGGCGGTGGATCATATCCCTATTACTTAAGATTTATTCTTCTTTCTATTACTTGTAACAAATTGTAAAGATGAGAACCACATGCGATATCATAGATCCATGAGGAAGGATACCGCTTCCAATGGCTTTTCTCATTGAAGTAAAAACAAGTAGCATCAACTTTATCCTCTTTAATCTTCTTGACTCCACCAGATACCTTAAAAATTTGTTTCCTCTTGAAAAAGAACACTTCTTCTTCTTGCCCCTTTTCTACTTGCCTTTAGGGCCTTTAGAATGGGAGGAGAAAGCAATCATTAGAGGTTTGCCCTTGTCTTGGTTATCTCCATCTAGACCAACACTTTGGTCAAATAAACTTGGCAAGAATGAGAAGATCAAATCCTCATAGAGAGATTGTCCATCACTACATCCAAGTCGAAGAGTTTCTCGAGTCTAATCATCTTTAAATTGTAGTCGAGGATACATGAGCCCTCATTCATCCTACTTGAAAAATCTCCTTTGACAACATGAACCTCTCATACCTTGACTTTTGCAAGCATTAGATTGAGGTATGTTTCATGTGTTCGTGAGACTTTTGAAGCTGATAGATGCTATCATGAGATTATGGGCTAAGAGGTGATCCTTAACCCTTTTCGTAAATATTTCATGTGTCTCTTGACCCGCATCAATCCTTATGGGATTAGGAGCACCGTGATATAGGACGTATATCCGTTTCTCGAAATCTTGGAATGATTTTGAGGTTATGTGAATCATGGTAGTTAGGCCCGGTGAGTTTATTAGTTTCCAAAATAACGTTTAGTGGATTCTTAGCTATTGATTGAGATTTCACAATTCTTCAAAGCCGAAAAAGAGAATATAAGGATGTGATTAGATTTTGATATTGAAAACTTGTTTATGGGCTTTCAAGCATGTTTTTCTCCCACTATTTTATCAAATTCCTCAACACCATAAGGAATTCGGGAAATCTTATTTTCTAGTGAGAATCAAAGCCCAAAGGACTTGTAACAGACCCACGACTCGTGAGATAATGCCATAGGATATTTCAAATCAAAGTGCATAATATGCTAAGTAAGTTAGTATAGCTTTCCTCCACAAATGTGACCCACGACTCGTGAGGCATCACGTAAATATGGTACCATCTCATGTCACATACTATTGGTAAAAGGCTTGGATTGATTAAAACTCCTTTTAATTTGTATCCAAATTGACTTAATATTTTGAAAATACTTAAACTCCTCTAAATGGAGGGATTTTCTTGTTTTGAAAGATCTCATCAATTTTATCTTCTCTTATTTAGGTTTTCTATATCCTAACTATGCATCTCATACATCAATAGGATAAAGAAAATATAAATAAGTAAATGCATCTAGCATGCTTCTAGGGTGGGATGACCATGAGCCTTAACCAAGTAGTGCACTATTTAGTTGATTTTAAGTGGGTTGATTAAATCTATCTATTAGATAAATGTATCTCATGTATTCATGGGTCTTCATGCCTCCTTGATTCCCTTGGCTTTCTTTGTCTCCTTGCAACATTTACAAGAGAAAAGAAATCATCACCCCTAGAGTTCTACTCTTATAATATTTACAAGATAGAAAAAACAAGAGGCATGCAAGCTCCTATTTAGTACAACCCTTTTCAACAACTTGAAACAAATGAAACCAATTTAAAGGTTCATGTTCATCTCCATACATTCATCATCTATTCAACAATTAAATAAACAATAAATAAGAACTGACATTCAATTCAACAAATTAAATGCCTATCTCATAAACAATTGATTAACAAGCAAAAATAAGTATAACTCTTTATGCATCTCATTTTTGCACCTATTTGAAGATTACCTTAAAGAAGACTTTAAAAGCATACAAAAATGTCCAACATTACTTTGAACACTTACACAATATTTGTGCATCAAAATATGGATGAAATAATCAAGTTTGATAGGCCAAACATACCAAAATATCACAAAAAGAGGTTCTAGGGTGACCTTGGGTGGGCCGCTACCCAACCGGCTGGCCAGGCATGCACAAGGCTTGCCCATAGCCGTGCCTAGTACTACCAGGCAGAGTGGCAACCTTGCCACAACTTACACCAATCAACTATTTAAACACCATTTTTTTATTTTTGTCACTCCAAACCATATGGACACCTCCATAACATCATTTCATACAAATTTTGATAATTTTTCAGATTATAAACATCTTTAAAAACTGAAAATTAAAATGCTCAAACATGCTTCAAAAATCAAATTTAAGTAAGAATCAACATTCTCCAAAAATCTCTAATTAACTCCAATCCAATTGGATCCAAAAATGACCAAACTACCTTAAGGCCAAATTAAACATGCAATATCAACATATAACATCATCCAATGCTAAATCAACATTTAACATAATCATCCATGAGTCAAAATCATGCGAACACATGAATCAACACTTAAATCACATATTGGCATATCTCAATTCTTCATCAAAGGAGTCACATACAGAATCATCCAAACACTCAAATTCATCAATTGAATCAAGTATTTGGAGATTAGAATCAATTCATCACATGATCCAAATTAAAGCATGAATTAGGCTCTAATACCACTTGAAAGTAGGAGTAGGCTAAGGATCCAAAATATGAAACCATAAAAAATGCTAAATATAACTTAACCACTCCACTGCAAGGATCTAATCATACTTATAATAAAGATTTAAGTTTAGAAAATTTACCTTCAAAGCTAAATCCAAAGGCCAGAGGAAAAAAAATATGCGCACAGCAGAAGCACTCAACATTTGAATGCCTTCCACAACTCCAAAAATTCTCAAAATTAGCAAAGAACTCCACCACAAACCAAGGTAGGCACTGTAAAAAAAATTTTGCAAATCAAAACTTCCTAAGTCTTTCAAATCTACCACGCAAACAACCGAAAAATAATGGTTCACCAAGGAGCAATAAGTCCCCCAACTGTTGGACCTCTGATGAATCAGTCCACACACCCAAAGAAGCTCTAGATCAGCCTCAAATCTGCTAGATAATGAGAGGATAACGGTGAGGGAGTGGTGTTTTGGAGAGGAATTGGAGTGGGAGAGTATTTTGGTGAGTGTGAATCTTCAACATATGAATATCACACTTTTAGAGGGAAATGAGGGACTCAATTGGGGGGCCATCACTTGGTCGGCCACTTGGAAAAGAGGAGTGTGTGATGCAAGTTGGTATCACACCTCCCATGCTTGTAGGCAACTTGCAAACTTGCATGTGAATGTGAATTTCACATGCATTTGTATTTAATTAGCATCCACATTTCATCTTATGAAATGTAATGCAAATTAACTCTAATCAAATTTAAATGAATTCTTTCATTTGATTTTCCCTCCAAAATTCAAATACTCATGCTAATTAAATTAACTCTTTAATTTAATGAATTGAATTGACTTAACTCTTTAAGTCAACTAACTTAACTCTTTAAGTTAGTTGGTATTAACTCAACTCCTTAAGTTAACTTGACTAATTAATTGTCACATGGCACTAATTAAATTAACTCCTTAATTTAATTGTTCTAATTTAACTTCTTAAATTATTTTGATTAATTTAACAATTAAATTAATCAAACCAAGATGACAAAAAATATAGTCAATCGAATTTCTCCAAAAATGCCTAGAATGAATTTTC